>CM066034.1:666298308-667706808 GCA_033557465.1 Ichthyophis bannanicus
ATGAGTGCAAAAAAGTTGATTTCTTTTATACCAGTTATTTGTGATTTAACTGTTTAGCACAGTTACTTACCTGTAACAGGTGATCTCTGGGAACAGCAGGAATTAGTCCTCACACATATGGGTACGTCGGTACCGACGGAGCCCGTGCGGGAAAGCTCCCCAGCTTCTTAGAATAGAAGCTTTTGGGACCTCCCACTGCACATGCGCACTGCCTTCCCGCCTTCCTGAACAGCTCTCCTCAGTTTCGAGTTTATAGCTGAGTCAACAGAGAGAGGACAGGAAGATAGATAGATAAAAGATACAACTCCTAGGGGAGGTGGGTGGGTTGTGAGGACTAATTCCTGCTGTTCCCAGAGATCACCTGTTACAGGTAAGTAACTGTGCTATCTCCAGGAACAAGCAGGAATAAGTCCTCACATATGGGGACTCCCTAGCTTAGATGCATGGGATCCCCTGTAAAGGTTCGCCATCTTCGTATGGATCTCAGGCATCCATTCTGGGAAGGTGGGCAGGAGTTGTTTAGGAATGGAACAGGTGCTTGAGGACAGCCTGGCCAAACAAGGCATCCCGGCGGGAGTCCTTGTCCAAACAGTAATGGGCTGTGAAGGTATGAACCGAGGCCCAGGTAGCGGCTCGACAGATCTGATCTATGGAAACAGAGTGCAGATGAGCCATAGAAGTTGCCATGGCCCTCACATTGTGAGCAGTGACATGGCCTTCCAGAGAAATGTTTTTGCTCTGGTAAGCAAAAGAAATACACTGAGCAATCCAATTGGAAAGTGTACGCTTGGAGACTGGAAGTCCCAAATGGGAAGGATCAAAGGCCACAAAAAGTTGAGAAGACTTTCGATGTGGCTGAGTCCTATTAAGGTAAAAAGCGAGAGCTCTTTTACAATCCAGAGTATGAAGGTTCCTCTCTGCATTGGATGCATGAGGAGCTGGAAAAAAGACAGGTAGATATACCTCTTGATTAAGATGAAAGGGCGAGACCACTTTAGGCATAAAGTGGGGATTCGTCCTAAGGACCACCTTATCATGATGAAATCTTGTGTAAGGTGGATTAGCCACTAAAGCCTGCAGCTCACTGATGCGGCGAGCCGAAGTGACTGCAATGAGGAAGATGACCTTCCAGGAAAGAAATTTCAAGGAGGTGGAAAACATTGGCTCAAAAGGTGGCTTCATAAGTTGACCGAGCACTAGATTCAAATCCCATGCGACCGGGGGTGGTCTGATGGGAGGTTTAGTGAGAGTCAGGCCTCTCATGAATCTTGCAACAAGAGGATGAGAGGAGATAGGTTGTCCATTTATATGTTTCAAGGATGCTGCAATAGCACTTAAATGGACTCTTACCGAATTCGTCTTGAGGCCTGCATTGGATAGATGCAGGAGATAATCAAGAAGAGAATTCAAAGGAAGTGCCAGAGGGTCAAGGCCCTGCTGAGCACACCAAATGGAAAAACGTTTCCATTTGAAAGCATAGGAACGCCTGGTAGAGGGTTTCCTAGAGGCAGAAAGGATATCTTTCACTGGTTGGGAAAGATGAAAGTCTTGAAGGCTTAAGCCTTCAGTAACCAAGCACTGAGGTGAAGGGATTTGGGGTTTGGGTGCCACAAAGTCCCCTCCTCCTGAGACAGGAGGTCTGGCGCAGCTCCCAGATCCAAGTAGGATCCCTGGGAGAGCTGTAGAAGTAGAGGGAACCACACTTGGCGTGGCCAGCGTGGAGCTATGAGGATCATAGTTCCATGATCCCTCTGGAGTTTGAACAGAGTCTTGGGAATCAAAGGAATGGGTGGAAAGGCATATAGGAATGCCTGATTCCAATTCAGGAGAAAGGCGTCCGTAGCCTGAGCTCCCTGACACGGAGTTCTGGAACAGAACCGGGGAAGTTTGGCATTCCACGGACTTGCAAAGAGGTCTATGTCCGGGGTCCCCCATTCCTGAAAGATTCGGTTTATTTGGTCCAAATGTAGGGACCATTCGTGTGGCAGCAGAACTCGACTGAGCCTGTCTGCCCGAGAGTTTTGAACTCCTGGGAGATACACTGCTAGCAGGTGAATCTGATGCTCTCTGGCGAAGGCCCATAGTCTTAGAGCTTCGTTGCAAAGCGACAGAGAGCCCGTCCCTCCTTGTTTGTTTATGTAAAACATGGCCACCTGATTGTCCGTCTGAACTAGGACAGTGAGGTTGGCTAGGAGGGAGTGGAAGACCTTGAGGGCAAGGTAAATTGCTCGCAGTTCCAGAAGATTGATATGAAGGGTGGTCTCCTGTAGAGACCAAGTGCCCTGAGTGGAGAGAGTTTGCAGATGGGCTCCCCACCCTGTTTGGGAGGCATCTGTTGTGAGGGTTGCTTGGGGTAGCAATGGTTGAAATGGAGCCCCCAACAACAGATTCTTGGTGGAAGTCCACCAGTGGAGGGACCAAAACAGACGATCGGAGGTTTGTATTTGGTCTGAGAGCGCTCCTGACGCCTGAGTCCACTGAGTGGCCAGGGTCCATTGAGCTGCTCTCATATGAAGACGAGCATAGGGCACCACATGCACTGTGGAGGCCATATGACCCAGTAGGCGTAGCATTTCCCTGGCTGTCAAGTGAGTGCTGGACTGAGCTTGGGAGGCCAAACTCAGGAGGCGCTGGCCTCGAACATGTGGAAGGTAGGCCCTTGCAGTGATGGTGTCCAACTGGGCCCCTATGAATTCTAGAGATTGAGTAGGGATGAGTTGGGACTTGGGAAGGTTTACTACCAGTCCCAGATACTGCAAAAGGCTCCTTGTGTGGTCCAGGGAAATCTGGGCCTGTGACTGAGTTGGAGCTCGGATGAGCCAGTCGTCCAGATATGGGAAGACAAAGATTCCCATGCCTCTTAGAAATGCGGCTACGACTGCCATGCATTTTGTGAATACTCTTGGAGCAGAGGCTAGACCGAAGGGGAGTACTCTGTATTGGAAATGTTTTCCCTGAAACAGAAAGCGAAGATACTTTCTGTGGGATGGATGGATGAGTATATGTGTATACGCATCCTGTAGGTCTAGAGAACAAAGCCAGTCCTGACCCTGGAGGTAAGGAAGGAGAATGCCGAGAGACAGCATTTTGAATTTCTCCTTGAAGAGAAATTTGTTCAATTCTCTCAGATCTAGGATTGGTCTGAATCCCCCTGTCTTCTTTGGAATGAGAAAATAAGGGGAGTAGAAACCGGACCCTTGTTGAGGAAGAGGAACCTCTTCTATGGCCCCTTGGGCAAGAAGAGAGGAAACCTCTTGACCCAACAGGGTTAGGAGAGATGGGGGAGAATTGAATGGTCTCACCATATGATGGGGAGGAAGGCTGGAGAAATGAAGTTTGTAACCCTCTCGAATGATAGAGAGGGTCCATTGTTCTGTTGTGATTTGTTCCCATCTGGGAGCAAAGTGAACCAACCTTCCGGGTATGGTGAGAGGTTCTGGTTGTGTTAGAACCAGAAGTGGCAAGTTCCCTAGGAGCAAGTCAAAACCCCTGAGGGGTTGGAGCCTGCTGAGCTACAGTAGCTGCTGCAGGCTTAGCTCGTGCTTGTTTGGATTGCTGACGCTTAGCAGTATAGCGAGGTTGAGAAGACTGCTGGCCAGTATTTGAAGCAACTCTGGCCTTCTTATAGTAAGGCCTTTTAAAAGACTTTTTCTTAATAGGAATTGAAGTGGACTTTGAAAGTCTTTCCAAGGTGGCATTTTCAGCATCCATCTGGGTGGCTTTGATTTGCCACTCTTCCCCAAATAAGTTCTCACCTGTACAGGGCAGATTCCGTAAGCCATCTAGAACCCAAGGTTCCAGATCAGAGGCCTGGAGCCAAGCAAGACGTCGGGCTGCAATAGCAATGCCCGAAGCCCTACTGGCTCCCTCAAAGGAATCATATGCTGCCCTATTAGAGAACTTAGAAACCTCTAAGAGTTGTTTCACTAGGGAAAGGAATCCCTGCTTTTTATCCTCAGGGATAAAGGGGGCAAAATGCCGCACCTTTTTGGCAAGTTCCTCCAGGAACATGCCCATATAGAGACTGTAGGAATTAATCCTGGCTATAAGCATACTAGCCTGGAAAATTTTCCTACCAAAAGAGTCCAAAGTCTTACATTCCCGTCCTGGAGGGGTGGAAGAGTGCCTTTTGGTACTCCTAATCTTCTTCATTGCAGACTTCACCACAATAGAGTGGTGGGGCAATTGAGTCTTTTGGAAACCAGGAGAAGGAGGGACCCTATACATGGTGTCCAACCTACGGGAATAAGGAGACAAAGTCAAAGGATTTTCCCAGAAATCCATCAGTTGTTCTTGAAGGATTTCATGGATAGGCAGGGTAACTGCCTCCTTAGGGGCCTTTGAGTATCCCAAAATATCCAGTTTTTTGGATCTGGGTTCCTTTTCAGAGGATGTGGTAATAGAAAGGGCTGTAGCCATATCTAAAACAAAGTCCTGGAAGGACAAATCCTCTGGAGGGGACATTCTCCTTTTAGGAGAAGAGGGCTCCTCAGGTAAGTTGAGTGAAAACTCAGCAGAATCATCAGAGGAGTGAAAATCCTCAGAGGAATCGGTGCTTTCCTCTAACGCACGATACGCGTACCGATCGGTATCGATATCGGGCGTATCGGGTATGGAACCGGTATGGAGCGAAAGCCCATACGGTACCGACTTGCGTTTAGAGGTGGACGGCCTCGATACCGGCATGGCGGACGATACCGGTATCGGGCCCGGAACCGCTGAAAGCGGAACCGATGGCGTTGCAGCTTTAATGAAAGCCATGACGGCCTGCTGCATGGACTGTACAGTATCGCCCATGGACGCCATAGCTGCCTGGATGTCGGTACCGGAGTGACCCGGTACCCCAGAGCAGGCTAACAGGTGATCTGTCGAGGCCGTAGCATCGATATCAACCTGAGACCCCTGAATTGGCGTTTTTGGAAGTTGGACTTCCCGCCGGGGTTGTTTGGCTGGGGCAGGGTCCTCAAGTTCTAAGCTAAGAGCCTCTCGATGCTTTGAAGGAGATTTGCTCTTTGAGGACTTGCCCACAGAAGGTTTGGTTACCTGAGATCCATCCGGAGAAGAAGACCTGGATGACTGTGATGCTGTATTCTCTGAAGCAAACAGCACATGGAATTTGTTGGCCCGGTTCTGCAGCCCACGTTTAGACATGTGGGAGCAAGATGGGCAGTCCGGTATGGAATGGTCAGGCCCCAAACATTTCAGACACCATTCATGGGTGTCTGTGACTGAAATAACAGCATTACATTTGGTACACTTCTTAAATCCAGGGGCTGGCTTCTCCATGAGGAGAAATTGAGTAGGCCGAGAGGCCTCTCTGAAGTGACCAAAAAGCTAAAAAATAAGAAAAAAGAATTATAATTTTTTAAAGAAAGAAAGAAAAGACCGGCGATACCGGTATCGGTATGGGGAAGGCAGGTACGCGGTCTAAAGAAACAAATAAAATAACAATTTCTTCAGCGGTGACAGGAACACGACCTGCTGGCTCCGCGGAAAAAGAAACTGAGGAGAGCTGTTCAGGAAGGCGGGAAGGCAGTGCGCATGTGCAGTGGGAGGTCCCAAAAGCTTCTATTCTAAGAAGCTGGGGAGCTTTCCCGCACGGGCTCCGTCGGTACCGACGTACCCATATGTGTGAGGACTTATTCCTGCTTGTTCCTGGAGATGAATAATAAAACACTGATCACAACTATGATAGTTGAAAGCAGAAAGAAATAAAATAAATATTTATTTTCATTTGATATTCCAACTTTCCTAGGGTATGCCACAAGGAGGGTTACTTATTTATTTACATTCTCTTATATTCTGCACTATTCTGCATCAGTGCGGTTTACATTGAACAAACTGAAATTACATTGAACAGGGCATTATAACTTGGAGATAACTATTTTACAGGGAACATGGGCTATGGAGGGTTAAGTGGCTTGCCCAAGACCACAAGGAGCACCTGTGGGACTAGAAACCCCAGTCCTTCCGGCCCAAGATTGCTGTCCTCTAGTGGGATTTGAACCCTCAACCTTTCAGCCTGAAGTACCTTGCCCCAACCACTAGGCCACTCCTCCACTCCATATCACTTGTTAATGATATGAGATATAAAGATCATGGGGGGGGGGGAAGCAGCCATGTACATTAAGCACAATAATAGTAAGTAGACACCTAATAAATACAGAGAAAAAAATCACCTTGAATACAGGATAAGATGCAATGATATTAAAAATTACCAAGGGAAAGTAATTTGTAGTACAGCCAAACAATTTCAACAAGTAAGGTGCAGATATGGAAGAAAATAAGAAAAAAATTTCTGCTATAGAATCTAAGGCAATGTCTAGCTAAATAGTCAAGTTTTGATTTGGTTGTGGAAGATAAAGGTAGGTAGTTTCCAAGTGCAGTTCTAGAGGAATTTTGTTTTACAATTTGTATGCAAAGAAGCGGTACGCACAAAGCTTCATGTGTGTTACTCTTACTGAATCAGCACAGGGAGGATTAAGAATGTGCACATAAAACAAACAAAAAACTTTGGGGTCCTTTTCAGATGTTTTATGGCTAATTTTTGGACATTTTTTGTTTATTTCAAAGCTTTCATACATAAAAGCTTTTTGATGCAAGTAAACATTTTTACGCATGAAAATTGACTTCATATTCATTAATGTGCGGGTGAATGTCTACTTAAATCAGTTTTGCATGTTCTTTTTCATGTGTCAAATAATACACTGCACTAGGGATGACAGAAGGGCCTGTTGAGGGCGACGGTTCCCTTGTGAAAGCGTGTGAGCAGCAGTTGATTCAACAACTTTAAGATAAAGCACAATGCTTTGAATTTTATCACACCCTCCACAGCGAGTCAGTGAAACTCTTGCTAAATTGAATTTACAGGGTTGGAAGATTTGGTCCTTAACAGTCTTGTTGCTGCATTCTGTAGATCCTGGAGGCACTTCACTGTTCCTAGCTACCATGGAAAAAGGATTTGCGAAAGTCAAAGCAGCTAGTAATTGAGTGAATGATGGCAACTAGAGTGTGTTTCTCAAAAAAAATAAAAAAATAAACAAACAAACCTGTGAAGTTTATGAATTTGACAACAGTGCATAAATGAACATTACCACTGCTGAGATGTGGGTTCCTGCTGTGAGAAGGTTGTCAAAATGCACCCCCAGACTATATGCAATGTCTTTATGTTTTAGGAGAGTTCCTGCTAAGAGGATAAATTGATAGGAAGCATCATAGCTTACACATTTAGAGGAGTTTGGAATTGGAAGGATTAAGCTTAAATTAAAAATGTTCTAGCCAACGAGCTACATTTGCCAGGTCTTTGTTTATATTTAAAAAGACCATAAATTCCTTTGATCCTCTTTTTATGCATATTTGGATGGCATCTGCAAATAGATGGCAATTAACAGAGAAGGATTCAGTGATATCACAGATAGGACAGGCCTAGATAGTGAAGACGATGGGAGAAATGTATCCAAAAGCCCTTTCCCTCTTCCCCATTCTCTGTTCCAGGTGATTTCTACAAAAAGCATAAGGGAAAATTTACTATTAATATCAATGTGTAGAACATTTCAGATATTGGAAGACCCGCTGAAAAATTAAACGTTAAGGACTACAAAAATTATCCCATGTTTTAATACTATGTCTAAAATTAACATCTCTTGTATTAATTGGTCTGGGTGTCAAAAACAGAGCATAAGGACACTGGATAAGTTATTAAAATGAAAAGGGCATATGACCTTCCAAGAGATTACAATGAAATGTAATCTAGCAAGCTCACAAAGATTTAAATGGCTTCAATTTAGGAATTCTATCTTAGCAGGGGAAAATGATATTCTTTCAATGTGAGACTACCAGAGTCTTTTAAATCTTGTGAAAATGGGCTAACATCCTCTGAAGGCATTGAGATTCTATCGGTGTTGCAAAATGCATTTAGTGGGGGCTGCCAAGGAAAGGAAAAGCATGGGAGGAAGGATTAAAAGGTCCATATGGAGCCTGCAAAATCAGTGTTTCCAATTCTTCACTTAGATGTGGTTTATTTATTCAAAGGGCAGTCTGGATATTATAAGGAATCTCCAAACTGAATAATAAATGTTTTTGCCACACTGAGATACAGAATGTCTAACAATAAGGCCATTTTTAACATATCACAGCAGTTTTTTAGGTAATTTTTTCAATTTTTTTTAAAACTCCGCAGGCTGCAGTCCTTTGGGTTCCACTATAAAATCAGATATCTCCCCCCCCACACCGTTTCTTTCCTTCCCTCCCAGCTTTTCCTAGCCCTTGCTGCTACTGATCCACCTTGCACCAGTGGTAGTTGCTATTCTATTCAGATCCAGCCATAGTCCCTCCTTCATAGACCCCTACAGTCACTTTAACCACCAGCTCCTCCACCTGATGTTGCATTTTAAGCCCTTCAGTGACCTATTATGTGGATGTAGCTATATCTATACACAACTATACATTCTTGTTCTCCCTATTTATCTCTTTATACACACACACACACATATATACGAGGTGTGACAAAAAAGAAACGAGACTGTGGCAGCCACACTCATGACTCAATACCAATTGGCTAACCGCTTATGTCACTGTGTTGTACAACATTTTGCCACTATTCTGCTATAATATTTTTCATCTCTCACCCTGTTTTTCTTTTTCAGGTTTTTTTGTAGCACACTGCTTCATCGTTTGGTCACGCAACTGGAGGTGGCAGAAATATGGAGCAAAGAATCAACTTTAAATTTCTGGTTAAGTTGGAGAAGGGCCCAACTGAGTGTCTCCATCTTCTCCAAAAGGCTTATGGAGAAAATGTAATGTAAAGGCCGCAAGTCTTCGAGTAGCACAAACGCTTCAAGACTGGCCGCGAGGAGGTGGAGGGTGATCCCAAGTCTGGACGACCTTCCACGACAAAGACAGCTGAGAACATTGACAGAGTGAACCAGCTGGTGCGGAGTGATCGCAGATTGATGGTGCGGATGATAGCTGAGGAGCTCAGCCTGAACAGGGAGTCAGTGTGGACCATCTTGGTGCAGGAGCTGGGGATGCAGAAGGTGTGTGCCAAGATGGTGCCCAAGCATTTATCGGATGACCAGAAGGAGCACCAGGTCAATGTTTGTTGAGACTTGCTAAAGAAGATCGGAGAAGATCCAGAGTTCGTTGGCCGAGTCATCACAGGAGACGAGAATTGGGTCTTCTAGTACGACCCTGAAAGCAAGAGACAGAGTCTGCAGTGGAAGACTCGACTGTCACCCAGACCCAAGAAGGCACGCATGTCCAAATCAAGGATCAAGGTCATGCTGACCGCATTCTTCGACCAGAAGGGAGTGGTCCATCATGAATTTGTGCCTGAGGGTCAGACAGTCAACCAGCACTTCTACCAGCAGGTCCTTAATCGCCTCCATGACAGGGTTCGGCACAGCAGGCAGGGCTCTGTGGAGAGACAAGTCGTGGCTGCTCCACCATGACAACGCGTTCACACACATGTGCTCAGTGTGAGGCAGTTCTTGACCAACGAACAGATCACAGCTCTCGACCATCCTCCTTATTCCCCAGATCTTGCACCGTGCGACTTCTGGCTCTTCCCCAGGCTGAAGACTGTGCTCAAAGGAACTCATTTCACCTCTGTAGAAGAGATCAAGGCCACTGTGACGAGGGAGCTGAGAGACCTCAAGGAGGACTTTACTGAGTGCTTCTGTACGTGGCAGAAGTGAATGCAGAAATGCAATAACTCGGGGGGGGGGGGAATTACTTTGAAGGGGACAATGCGTAATTTCTGTAGATTTTGTAATAAAACATTTATGGGACAGTCTTGTTTCATTTTGGTCACACCTCATATATGTACACACACATACATACACACACATACACACTAGATATTTATTGAATTTTCAAATTAAATTAAGTATCCACTTGCATAGAAAAAGAATTAACAGAATACAGGAATTAACAATTGGACAATAACCTCAATGCTACATTCTTCAAGCCCACAAAATTATGGGTGATACATGGGTCTGGAAAATAGAAAAGGAAAATCATAAAAAGGAGAACAAAAGGAAAAACCAGCAAATAAACCTGAATACCTTAGTGCATTAACCAATACAGTGTTGCCATGTCTCGGGATGGATGGCGGAGAAGATCAATCGATGCCTAGCATTAATAAAAAATAATTCAGAAGGCTGAAGAAAGCATTCACCATTATATTTAATTAGACTTTTACAAGAAAATTTTAAAGAAAAATAGTACCCCTAACTGCAAGGCACCAGGTTTCAGCAGGAGAACTTCTGTTCTATGCTTTTGTCACTCATATGCAAGGTCTGGGAAAATCCTAACATGTCCTAAAAAGGGGACCCGTCTTCTTGAAATACAGTTTCAGTATCCAGTCACAGTCAACTAAGAGGACACAGGTAACCATCAATTAGGCCGAATTCATACTCTCAGATCAAGAGTCCTCCAAAGCAGCTGTTACATTCAGCATATCCATATCCTGAGGATTCTCAGGGGACTCCTTCCTACCCATGAAAAGCTAATACTTTTTTGAGATGGGAGGAACTGACGCTTCAGAACTTGCAGAAATTCAGTCAAATATCTTCTGAACATCTCTCGCGGAGAAATCATTGGTGACTTTGGAAAATGTATAAACAGATTCCCTAGACAAATTTTCCAGCTTAGCCCTTACAGAAAAGATCTTTCATTATTGGTACGTTTGAATCCTGGATCATATGAATTTTAGTATTTTGCTCAACATTAGCAGTTCTGTAGAAGGTCCGGAGCCCGGAGAGCTGGATGACATGAGTACTAGAGGTTCCTCCTCAGCTCATTGCTTTTTCTGCTGGAGTAGCTCCCCCTCAAGGCCCAAGGAATTTACCCTTAAATTCACTATTGCATCCCAAATAATTTCAACAGTTGCTGTGTCAAGTCAAACTCAACAACTTCATTTAAAAATACAAGATAAAATAAATGCTATTTCACAACACCAGTCTGCACTACATGCATTTATAAACAAAAATATTTATTTAAATTTAGCAGAATAGCACACTTAAAAACAAAACCATAACACTATCGTAGACTCAGCAGGAGTGAAAAGTAAAATTATATTGCATTCCAATGAAGATTCAATTCAGGTGATGCCAAGAGAAAAAAAAACACACACACACAACTGCAAATGTTAAATATTTAATAGGAGATGACAAATCAAATGGGAATTACTGCAGTAAAAACATAATTAAAAACTTGATTGAAGTTAAACAGAATTTACATAACACTGCAAATTAACTTTAGACTGAATGTATTCACCGCGAAAAAATAAAAGGCATTTCATTAGTAATCTATATTTAAATACACTGAATAGAGTTGTTCTAAATGAAAAACAGCTCTTTTGATAACAATGACTACAAATCACCTGAATACTCTGTAGCCACTGGAATTTATTGGCATTAAATGGCTTTGCTGCGATTTATATTTTGCGGATACTGACAAACCTGTAGGGAGATGCATAGACTGGTAAAGCTCAATTACACTTGCTTTTGTTACTCCGATTGTCTGCTTTACTCTGATGCTCTTTCCCAAATTGCTAGAAGACAGAGTAAGGTCCCTTTCTCACCTGGCACTGCCCTAAGTTTGAGAGAGAAAGCAGGCTCTTTCTTCACCAGGACTCTTCCCTGTGGAAATTCCACCCCTATCTCCTGACACCCCGCAGTGACGTGCACAACTACACCGCATAAAAAACTTTAGCTAACTGCAGAGTGTTACCAAAGGAGCCCTCACAAGGAGTAGGCATGCTCCTTTGTATGCAACAGAAGTGGGTCATTTCATTTCCTTTTTGCTCTTGGCCAAACACTTTTTTTTAATGATCTTTCCACTTGAGTTAAGTTCTCTGCATTATTTTCATCTTACTTTCTGTTCTTCAAATGCATATCCCAGTGCAATGGAGTCGCATACCTTCTCCCCACTAAAATGTAATGTTACTATCAAGATACCGCGTCATAGGTTTCTTAAAGTAATTCCTTACTCGTCAGGCATCATTTTCTTTTACTCTCTCTCTTAAAGTTGGCCTTATTAATGTTTGATCTTTATGGCACAAAACTCCAATAATTTATGACCTGCTTACTGATTTTAAAATTTCAAATGTTATGGCTCACTGAAACCTGGCTAATAGGTGATACCTTTCTCATTCTCAAACAAGCCAGACTTCCAAATTATTTGGCCCTATTCGTAAAAACTAATTACAAACATGTGCATAGCGGTAGCTTTTATTATTCATAACAATTTTCAATACTATGAACTTTCTACAAAGTCCAACTACTTTGGACAGCCCTTAGTTCATCTCATAGGGCCATTCTCTTTGAAATTTTTGCTTCTACATCAGCCCCTCCACTATTAGCTTCTTCAGATGCATTAACTTTGATCGCTTGACAGTTCTCCCTCATTCATGGTACAGGACTATGTCCTTTATGATTGATTCGTGTCTACCATCTGTTAGCTACTGTTCTCTCATATTCTACTGCCCAATGTATAGACACAATTTTTACTACCAACCGAAGCACAGTAAACGCTTCTTTAACTAATTATCTGTTCATTGGTCTAATTTTATTATTATTTATTTTTATTTTATTATTGTTTGTACTCTTTTTTTAGACATTTTGTTGTTTTAAATATTTAAGTTAACTTATGTCTTAATTTATTGGCCCTTTGTCTGGCTTGTTTTAATTTTTTTGTCTTATTTATCTTTGCTTTTATACTTTCCTTTTCTGTCTCATTTTTGGCGTTCCTTTCTTTGTTTTTGCACTGTCAACCTTTTATTGTACACCGCTTTATGTCTCCACGAAAAGCGGTTTATCAAATTTTTAATAAAGATAAAGAAAAGATAAAGATTACATCTTTCTGGCTCCTTTTCAACTCTATTCAAATCCAGGCTAAAAACCCACCTCTTTGAGGCTGCTTTTGGATCCTGATGCACCTCACTCTTGTGACACTACTTATGTGTATATTATCATATTCTTCCTTTCCCCCCCCCCCCCCCCGCAAGTGCCTTTAAGTCAATTCTGACTCCTGGCAAATCAGCAGCCCCTGACTTTTCTTGACAACATATGACTGGAATTAGATTACCAGGCCTCTTCTTCTGAGGCAATGGAGGGTAAAGCACAGTTACTTACCTGTAACAGGTGATCTCTGGGAACAGCAGGAATAAGTCTTCACATATGGGTACGTCGGTACCGACGGAGCCTGCATGGGAACGCTCCCCAGCGTCCCAAAAAAAAGAAAGCTTTTGGGAGCATCCCACAGCGCCTGCGCGCTGCCTTCCTGCCTTTCCTAACCGCCTCTCTCCAGATCGAGTTTTAAAGCTGAGACAAAGAGAGAGAGAGGAAAGGAAAGATAGATAGAAAGATACAACTCCTAGGGGAGGTGGGTGGGTTGTGAAGACTTATTCCTGCTGTTCCCAGAGATCACCTGTTACAGGTAAGTAACTGTGCTATCTCCAGGAACAAGCAGGAATGAGTCTTCACATATGGGGACTCCCCAGTTACAGATGCCTGGGAGATCCCCAAGGTTGTGAGACCCTGAAAAGGGCTCTACCTCCTCCCATAGATCTCAGGCATCCAACCAGGGATGGAGGGCAGGAGTTGATCAAGCATGGAACAGGTATTTGAGAACAGCCTGACCAAACAAGGCATCCCGGCGGGAGTCTTGTCCAAGCAGTAATGGGCTGTGAAGGTATGAACCGAGGCCCAGGTGGCTGCTCGACAGATCTGGTCGATGGACACAGAATTTAGATGAGCCATAGAGGTTGCCATGGCCCTCACATTGTGAGCTGTGACATGGCCCTCCAGAGAAAGATTCTTGCTCTGATAGGCGAAAGAAATACACTGAGCAATCCAATTGGACAGTGTTCTCTTAGAGACTGGAAGTCCCAAATGAGAGGGATCAAAAGCAACAAAAAGCTGAGAAGACTTTCTATGCTGCTGTGTCCTTTGTAAGTAAAAGGCAAGAGCCCTCTTACAATCCAGGGTATGAAGATTCCTCTCTGCACTTGATGCATGAGGACCTGGAAAGAAGACAAGTAAGTACACCTCTTGGTTAAGATGAAAAGGTGAGACCACTTTAGGCATAAAGTGTGGATTGGTCCTAAGGACTACCTTATCATGATGGAACCTTGTATAAGGTGGATTAGCCACTAAGGCCTGCAGTTCACTGATGCGGCGAGCTGAGGTGACTGCAATAAGAAAGATAACTTTCCAGGAAAGAAATTTCAAGGAGGTAGTGGCTAAGGGTTCAAAGGGAGGCTTCATGAGCTGACCAAGAACCAGATTCAAGTCCCATGCCACTGGAGGTGGTCTAATGGGAAGTTTAGTTAAAAGACGGCCTCTCATGAATCTTGCAATTAGAGGATGAGAGGAAATAGGTTGTCCATTGAGAGGTTTGAGAGATGCTGCAATAGCACTCAAATGGACCCGTACTGAATTCGTTTTGAGACCTGCATGGGAAAGATGCAGGAGATACTCTAGTAAAGAATTCAAAGGTATTGCTAGAGGGTTAAGACCCCTCTCAGCACACCAAATGGTAAACCTTTTCCATTTAAAAGCATAGGAACGCCTTGTAGAAGGCTTTCTGGAAGCATGAAGGGCATCCCTCACTTGCTGAGACAGATGCCAATCTTGAAGGTCTAAGCCTTCAGCAACCAAGACCTGAGGTGGAGAGATTGGGGGTTTGGGTGCCACAACGTTCCCCCCTCCTGAGACAGGAGATCTGGAGCAGATCCCAAGTCCAGGGAGGGAGCTTGAGAGAGATGCAGAAGTAGAGGGAACCACACTTGGCGTGGCCATCGTGGAGCTATGAGGATCATAGTCCCTCGGTCTCTCTGAAGCTTGAACAGGGTCTTGGGAATTAGGGGAATGGGTGGAAAGGCGTATAGGAAGTCTTGACCCCAATGAAGGAGGAAGGCATCCTTGGCCTGAACTCCCTGACACGGAATTCTGGAACAGAATCGGGGACGTTTGGCATTCCACGGACTTGCAAAGAGGTCTATATCCGGGGTTCCCCAAATTCGAAAGATTCTGACTATCAGGTCCATATGAAGGGACCACTCGTGTGGAAGCAGAACTCGACTGAGTCTGTCTGCCCAAGAGTTTTGAACTCCTGGAAGGTATACTGCCAGAAGATGAATCTGATGCTCTCTGGCGAAGGGCCCACAATCTCAGAGCTTCATTGCAAAGCGACAGAGAGCCAGTCCCTCCCTGCTTGTTCACATAGAACATTGCTACTTGGTTGTCCGTGTGAATGAGGACTGTCTTGTAGCTGAGCAGTGTATGGAAGACTCTGAGAGCCAGGAAGATTGCTCTGAGCTCTAAGATGTTGATATGTAGAGAGGTCTCCTGTGGGGACCAAATGCCCTGGGTGGAGAGGTCGTGAAGATGAGCTCCCCAACCCTTTGGAGAGGCATCCGTTGTAAGGGTTGCTTGGGGTAACAACTGTTGGAAGGGGGACCCCTGCAACAGATTTTGAGTGGACCTCCACCACTGGAGAGACCAAAAGAGGCGCCTGGAGGTTGCTATTTTGTCTGACAGACCCCCTGATGCCTGGGTCCATTGGCTGGACAAAGTCCATTGAGCTGCTCTCATGTGAAGGCGAGCATAAGGGACCACATGCACAGTGGATGCCATGTGGCCTAGCAGTTGTAACATCTCTCAAGCAGTTAAATGGGTTTTTAACTGAATCTGGGAGGCTAACTGCACTAAGCGTAGGCAACGGGCCTGGGAAAGATAGGCCCTTGCAGTTGTGGTATCCAGCAAGGCCCCTATGAACTCTAGAGACTGAGTAGGGGTGAGTCGGGACTTTGGAATGTTTATCACCAGTCCCAGACACTGCAGAACACGCATTGTGCAGGTTAGGGAAGTCTGGGCCTCTGACTGGGATGGAGCTCGGATGAGCCAATCGTCCAGATATGGGAATACAAATATTCCCAGAGTGCGTAGAAATGCAGCTACTACTGCCATGCATTTTGTGAACACTCTTGGAGCAGAGGCCAGACCAAAAGGAAGTACCCTGTATTGGTAGTGCTTCCCTTGATAAAAGAACCGAAGGAACCTTCTGTGTGCTGGATGGATGAGTGTATGGGTATACGCATTCTTGAGATCTAGAGAAAGCCAATCCTGACTCTGAAGGTATGGAAGCAGAGTACCTAGAGAAATCATTTTGAATTTCTCCTTGCATAGAAACTTGTTCAATTCTCTGAGATCTAATATGGGTCTGTAACCCCCTGTTTTCTTTGGGATAAGAAAGTAGGGGGAGTAGAACCCTGAGCCCTGTTGAAGAAGAGGTACTTCTTCTATTGCCCCTTGGGCAAGAAGGGTAGTAATCTCTTGACCGAGAAGGTCGAGGAGAGATGTTTGAGAATTGAACTGTTTCACCATGGTGTGAGGAGGAAGGTTTGAGAAATGAAGTTTGTACCCTTCCCTTACGATGGAGAGGGTCCATTGCTCTGCTGTGATTTGTTCCCATCTGAGAGCAAAGTAAGTTAACCTTCCTGGAATGGTGATAGCCTTTCTGGCTCTAGCAAAACCAGAGCCTAAGTTCTCTAGATGCAAGTCAAAGGCCCTGAAGAGGCTGAGGCTGTTGGGCTACAGGAGTCCTTGCAGCCTTAGGCTTGGCCTGTTTAGGTTGTTGACGCTTTGCAGCAAAACGACCTGCAGAAAATGTCTGTTGACCATAAACAGGATAATATCTTCCCTTCTTGGGAAAATATGGCTTTTTGAACAACCTCTACTTGACAGGATTAGAGGTAGACTTTGAAAGCCTATCCAAAGCAGAATTTTCTGCATCCATCTGTGTGGCCTTAGCTTGCCAATCCTTGCCAAAAAGGTTTTCACCTGTACAAGGAAGATTTCCTAATCCATCTTGGACCCAAGGTTCCAGATCAGAAGCTTGTAACCAATCAATTCTGTGTGCACCTATGGTCATAGCCGAAGCTCTGCTGGCACCCTCAAAAGAGTCAAAGGCTGCACGGTTGGAAAATTTGGAAACATCTTGGGCATGCTTAAGCCAAGTGAGAAACTCTTCCCTCTTATCTTCTGGAAAAAAAGGGAGGGAAGTTTGCAGATGATCTGTAACTTCTTTTAGAAACATCCCCATATAGAGACCATAGGAGTTGATTCTAGCAACAAGCATGCTGGCTTGGAAGATTTTTCTGCCAAAGGCATCTAAGGTTCTACATTCTCTCCATGGAGGGGTAGAAGAGTGCCTCTTTGCACTCTCTAACTTTTTCATGGCAGACTCCACCACAATAGAGTGGTGAGGAAGCTGAGTCTTATGAAACCCAGGACAAGGCAGGACACGGTACATGGTGTCTAGCCTACGAGAGTGGGAAGAGATAGTAAGAGGGGTCTCCCATATGCCCAACATGTGATCATAAAAGATCTCATGAACTGGCAAAGTGGCTGCCTCTTTAGGAGCCTTGGGATATTGCAAAATATCCAACTTTTTGGCTCTAGGCTCTGACTCAGGGGCTACTGAGATAGAAAGCCCCTTGGCCACCTCTCTTATAAAGTCCTGAAAAGCCAAGTCCTCTGGAGGAGACATTCTTCTTTTTGGAGAAGGCGGCTCTTGAGGAAGGAATACCGATGCTTCGACAGAAACCTCCGATGCATCAGAGTCTTCAGAGGAATCGAAGTATCGCCTGTCTGGATGCTCCTGTAGAGCCCGATACGCGTACTGAGTGGTATCAACATCGGGAGTGATCGGTACCGGTTCGGTACCGATGGGCATCATTGGACAGGTTACCGTTGCAGTCGACACCGAAGCCGATGTCGATGCAATCGGTACCGGCACCGGAACCGAGATCGGTGCCGGTGCCAGAGCCGGAGCCGGTACCGGCAACGGAGCCTGTTGCGGTACCAGCGGCGTCGCAGCTCAAATGAATGCCGTGATGGCCTGCTGCATGGTCAGAATATTCTGATCCATCGACGCCATTAATGTCTGGACATCGGTACCGGCAGATTCTACCGGTACCCCAGAACATTGTAACAGGTGATCGGTCGAGGCCATGCCATCGATGTCAACCTGTGACCCCATAGGAGGAGCTTTGGAAGTCGGAGCTTCCCGCCGGGGTACTTTTGCCGGTGCAAGATCCTCGAGGGCAAGCCCGGAGGCATCTCGATGCTTAGAGGGAGATCTACCCTTCAAGGACCGGCTGGATTTATGTTGGGTTACCTGAGATCCATAGGAGGAAGAAGCAGCCCTGGACGACGTCGATGCCACCGAAGCTGCATCAGAGGGAAACAGGGTACTGAGCTTAGCTGCTCGGTTCTGTAAACCTCTCTTAGACATCATGGAGCAGGACGCACAATCCGTGATGGAATGGTCAGGACCCAAACATTTAAGACACCAGTCATGGGTGTCGGTAACATAAATGGTACCGCTGCACTTAGTGCATTTTTTAAACCCGGAGGCGGGCTTTTCCATGAGGAAATTTCCCTTAGGCCTAAGGCCCAAAGAGACAAAAATATACACTAAAGTGGAACGGAAGAATTATATATTTTTAAGAAAATAAAGAAAAGACCGGCGGTACCGGTCCGACGTCGAAGAAGGCAGACACGTGACCAAAGAAATAAAATAAAATAAAGAACTTCTTCAGCGGTGACAGGAACACGACCTGCTGGCTCCGCGGAAAAGAAGAACTGGAGAGAGGCGGTTAGGAAAGGCGGGAAGGCAGCGCGCAGGCGCTGTGGGATGCTCCCAAAAGCTTTCTTTTTTTTGGGACGCTGGGGAGCGTTCCCGCGCAGGCTCCGTCGGTACCGACGTACCCATATGTGAAGACTCATTCCTGCTTGTTCTTGGAGATAGTGACTCGCCCAAGGTGTGCCACCAATGGGAATCAAACTGGGTAATAGGCTGCTCTTGCTCTAACCACTAGGCTACTCCTCCACTCCAAACTGTAGTCCCCAGTTTTGTGATGCTCTTCGTCTTGATTGGTTTGTAAGCTCTGATGAGCAGGGACTGTGTCTGTATGTTGTATAGTTGTAGTAATAACCTTATCACAATCCACTAGGTTCAGCTATGAGGAAACTTTCTAGGAAATTTTAGGAAGTTACTTTCCAGATAATTGTTCTTCCCTTCCAAAAGAAAGTCAATCAGAACTTTGGAATAACTATATCTTGGGAATACTGAACAGATCTTCTCCTCTCATAGAATACCTTTTTGATTCAAAATGCAATTATCACTGGTATTCTGAGGTTTTGCATAAACAAAAAAAAGGTTAGTTTTTGGGGCTGAAAGCCAGTGTCTTTGCCATGACCCATTCACAGATAAAGTCATTGGGAGCTTAACCAGTGCAAGTATAAATTCATGATCCCAGGAGGTTAAGACAAAACTAGTGGTTCTCAACCCAATCCTCTGGTATCCCCAGGCCAGTCAGGTTTTCAGGGTATCCACAATGAATATGCATATGATCTATCTGCATACAATGGAAGCAGTGCATGCAAATCTCTCATATGCATATTCATTGTGGATATCCTGAAAACCTAACTGGACTAGGGGTCCCAGAGGTCTGGGATGAGAACGACTGGACTAAACTTAGAAGAAACTATATTCCGCATTACTTGCAGTGTTCAAACAATTTGATGCAAAATCTGTTTAAAATTTCTTCATAACTTTTGTCAGTTAAATCAGATGACTTAGTCTCTGTAGGTCCTTCATCTGAAACTTTTCAATCCTCTTTTCTCCAGGAGGTTAAGGATCTTCAAATTTCTCTCCCCTTATACAAACACTCCATCAGTGGGTTTTACTGTTTTCCTGATCTCATTTGTCTCCCACGTAAAGAATACTCCCATAAACCATGTTGACCTCTCTTTTTCTACAATTACAGTGATCAGTTTGGAAAAGATTCTATGACAGCATCATTTTCATCAGTGGACCTGCTACCTCCATCTAGGATTAAAGATCCTGCACTAATTTTGTTACTAATTATTTGTGACATGATTGATGGTAATTATTCAAAGTAGGGTTCCATCAGCCTGGAAGATAGCCCACATTAAACCCTTTTAAGAAACCTTCTCTTGATCTCCTCTCCCCTGCTAATACTGTGTAATTTCTCATATTCCTTTCATTTCCAAAATTGACAATGTTGCCTTTAATATACTTCATTCTTTTATGGAAAAACACATTTTTTTCCTTTCTATACAATCAGGTTTTAGGATTGGTTACACTATAGAGACCTCTTTACTGGCCTTAATTTATCAAATCCAAACTGCTGCTGTTGCTGCTGAAAACCACTCTATTGGTATTTCTTGATATGAATGGCAATTTCACTCTTACAGATCATTCTTTCTCACTAGAAAGGATTTTGAATGATATTTTTGCAGGTTTAGCTCTTTCTTGGCTATCTTCCTTTCCTCACAATTGGTTTTTCGTGTTCAAAATCCCAAAACAAATTTCTTAGCCTCACTTGTCTTCAGGTGTTCCATAAGTCGATACTTGCTCCTCTTTTTAATGACTCTTTGGCTCCATTAGCTACATTGGTTTAGGCTTATGGTTTTTGTATACACCAAAGATATTTCTACTTCTCTGTTTGATATTACTTCCTCACCCTCTCTTTGTAATTTTTAACAATCAGCTTAATGCCTTTGCCCACTGGCTTATTACCCATAAATTGAAGGTTAGTCCACCTAAACCTGAGGCTATCTGGTCCTTCAGTTCATTCTCTGATATTTCTGTAACCCCCTAGTTATGGCTGGTTTCCCAGTTTGAAATAAAACATCTGTAAACATGTTAGAGGTGGCTCTTGACAATAAAATTTACCTTTCAACCCCATATCTCTAAAGTAAAAAAAACAAAACAAAAGAAACCCCCAAAAAACAGTCCTACTATGTACTGCAGAAAATTTGTGCTCCAAAACTTTACTTAAATCAAAAAGCTATTAGCATTTATACATATCTTAACTATTCATCTTGCTTACTGTAATGCCTACTTCATCGGCCTTCCACTTTCCTTCCTCAAATGCTTACAACATATCAAATATACAGCCATTAAGTTAGTTTACAATACAAACAAATGGGATTATGTTACACCTTCACTGTAGGGCTGCTGAGATTTCACGACTATGAGCATATTATTCAGGAGGCAAGGAAGTAGAGACAAAACCTTTCGCGACTCTACAGTTCGGGTGCTTTCAGGCTTGAAGGCTGAAACAGCATGGAAGAGGAGATTTTGCCAGATTTAAAAAGCAGCTAGTGGTTGGAGGGTGGGGGGACGTGGTTGCCCTAGGGTACCCAGCTAAGCTTGTAGTATTCCAGAATGGCAGCAAGAAAATTTTCCTGGATGTGGCAGCAACAGAGAAAGTTGTGGCTTCTGTGTTGTGTGTACATCCAAATGTCGAGAATGTTTGAGTTCTGGTTTGGGGGGGAGAGGGGGCAAAAGGAGTCCCCCACAGACTGAGGGGTTTGATCGGGAATGATATTGTCAGCAGACATGGTGCTGAGAGATGGGAAGCAAGATCCTGCTGGAGAGAGTGTGGAACAGAGAAAAGAGGCCTCAAAATAAAGTGGGGAAAATCAGCAATGGAACTGTTCAGCAGGAGGAGTTGGAGTAGCAGCAGCCTTGGGAGAGCCAAATCAAGATGGATGTGTGGCAGTCCATAAAGGGCTCCGAATTGAGTTTCAACTCAAAACGTGACTTTTTGCGCACTATTGATGCAACTACTTGGAGACATGAGGGAGAAATCCAAATGTCTCTGCTTGCCTTTAGGAAACGTTTACTCCTGTAATGATGGCTCCTTGCTGTAGGGAAGAAGTACACATATGTGTTGGAATACAGGACAAATGGAGTTGTGCTTGAGATGGAATGACAGGACAAGTTGAGAGGTGACGTGCAGTGGTATGGGAAGAGGGGAGCAGGATTTTCATCTGAGGGAAGGGTGGGGGGATGTGTGTGTGTGTGTGTGTGTGTGGTATGCTTGAAGGGCTACCGGGAAGAGTTAAGAGGAACTGGAATGATGTGGTACCAGGAAGGAGCAGCACACAATTTTACTTTATGCCAATACCACCTTGATTTAGATGGAAAATCCAGAGGCCTCAGTGCCTCACCACCTGCAGGAGATTTCCAGGTTTTTGGAAGGCTCATTATTTAAGGTTAATCTGGAGAAGACAGAGGCACGACTTCTATGATTCCCTCCTGCAGAGTACAAGGGACATCTCCCATTTAAATGGGTTAAGTCAAACTCCTGTTATCTTGGGATCTGGCTATCTGCCATTTGCTCCTTGTTAGATCTGAATTTTAAGCCAGCAGCAGCAACAACAGCTGGAGGAGCGGAAAGATTTATCCGCAAGTTGATAGGGGAAGACACTCTGCACTTATGTCAGTTCCCCGATTTATTTTCTTATTTTATGCTGTGCCCATTAAAGTTCCCTCAAGTTTCTTGGTGGGGTTGGAAAAAAAATTGAGCTAGTTTGTTTGGAGGGGCAGGGGCTAGAGCAAGAATCTGGTGGGCTTGGCTGGTTCTTCCTCAGGACAGGGGACGCTTAGGAGACTTTGCTTGTGTAGGTATTATGAAGCAGAAGTGATCAGAACCCTAAGGATACATTATCTGCAAGCTCCTGCAGCTGGATTGATTAAAGTAAAGTGGGTCTTTTTTAGCCTATATTACATCTTTGAGGCTCTGAAAAAAAAGAGTGGGGTCTTGGGGGTGCGGTGGGGGGGGGGAATCATCCATTCATAGAAACCCCTGATCAAAAGGTAGAGGAGGATAAGGCAAAGAGGATTTGTAACTTGTGCGTTTGTGGGCCTGCCTCATCAAAACTGATGTGTGCAAATTGATAATACGGATATACAAGATAGATGCTACATATCATTAATGAGGACCGAGATTCCGTTTTTTTTTTTTGTAACTTTGTCTTTATTAGTTTTTAACAAGATACATCTCACACCTTCCATAATAAACAAACATGTCAACATAATCCCCCCCCCCCTATTTACGCCCCCAACTAGCAAGCAAAACTTCTTCCCCCCTCTCATCCCTCCCAGGGCCTGGTCACCCCCCTCCATATAAAGAGCTCCCCTGATCTGTCCTCAAAGAAGCTCACCCCCTCCCCAACTCCGGCCAGCCCGTGTCTCCTCAAACCCCCCCCTCCCACCCCTGGATCAAGCCCTACCCGTTCCCCCCCCCCCCCCGTCCCCGCCTAACAGCCCCTGAGCCTACTTCCCCTTACCCACCCCTCCCACCTGCCCCCTCTGCAACCACGCATCATAGCTCTGCCACACACGTCGGAAGTGCGGCACCCTATGTGTCCCATAAGCCGCAATTTCACACACTCCCCGCAGCCCAGTTAAACGGCCCATAATATCCCCCCTAGAAGGGGGAGCTATACTCCTCCATCTCCGCAAAATCTCGCCCCGTGCTGCCGCTATACAATAGCCAATCATCAGTTGTACCTCCCGATCCCCCTCTCCCTCCAATTCATTCAGCAACACCTTGGCTGGAGTCAAGACCACCCTAATCCCCGTTATCTCCCTTATAACCCCCTCCCAGTCCGTCCACAGAGGCCGAACTATCGGGCAATCCCACAACAAATGAAATAGGTCGCCTCGCTCCCCACACCCCCTCCAACATAGCCCTAACTCCTCCTTCCTAAAAGCCCTCATTTTCCACGGCGTCCAATAAGTCTGGTAGCGAATCTTCAAACTACTCTCCAAATACGTAGTGCCTGGAGCCAACCTCCGAGACCACACATAGATGTCCCTCCAGCGCTCTCGGTCCCACTCCCCTCCCAACCTCTTCTCCCAGGCCACTTCACCCCTTATACTCGCTCCCACCCCCCCCAACCTAATCAATTCCTTATAAAAATGGGTGATTGCACCCCTCCGCTCCCCTTTCACCAATAGATTTTCAACCACCGTAGCCGCTTGGCGCATTTCTACTTTGACCTCTCGCTTACCCATAAATGACACTACCTGCAGATATGCAAAGAACCCGCTCCCAGCCAGCCCAAACTCAGCCATTAATTCCCCCCCACTTCTTCACCCCCCCCCCCCCCCCGCATGGAGCAACTGTCCCATAGCCCGTAACCCCTTTTCCCTCCATTCCCGAAACACCCCTCCCTCTCTCCCCGGGGCAAACTCCTGAACCCCCATAATAGACATTCCCCGAGTATATCTCTTTCCCCCTAACAGCGGACTCCGCCACCTTACCCAGAGCCCCTTTGTCAAGGCCCGGAAAGGATTCTCGTCTGGCCCCCCTTCCACCCCCCCTCCCGGGTCCCAGATCCATTCCCCCAAACTCTTTCCCGTGCTCGGCCCCTGCTCCAACTGCACCCACCTAGGGGTCTCCATCCCGCCTCCCTGCCAACTAATCAAGGCCCTCAACTGGGAAGCCAAATAGTACTTTTCCAACCAAGGAACACCCAGTCCCCCCTCCCTACTCGGGCGATACATAACAAGCCTCCCCACCCTCGGGCGCTGTCCCGCCCAGATAAACTCCATCATCAGCCGCTGCGCTCGTTTCAAAAAGTTCCGGGACACCTTGCATGGAAGAGAACCAAACAAAAACAAAAACCGCGGCAGAACATTCATTTTTAATACCGCAATCCTACCTAACCACGTAAGAAACAACCCTTTCCACCGTTGCAAATCCCGGCACACTTCATTCAAAAGCCCCCCATAGTTGACCCGCGCCAATCCCTCCATATTCCGCCCCATCTGAATCCCCAGATACCGAAAGCCTTCCCCCACCCACTTAAACGCAAAACCGCCGCGCAGCCCCCCCTCCAAAGCAGGTGTTAGATTGAATCCTAAGATCTCCGATTTACTATCATTTATCTTGTACCCCGATACCCGACTATATGCCGCAATCTCATGCATCAAATTCGGTAAGGTGACCAGGGGTTCCCGTAGCGTAAAAATGACATCATCCGCAAATAGCGTAATCTTAACCTCCTGGGAATTCATAAGGATCCCCTTAATATCAGGGGACCCCCTAATCCTCGCCGCCAATGGTTCAATAACCAAAGCGAAAAGCAGAGGGGACAATGGGCACCCCTGCCTAGTCCCCCTCCCCAACGCAAACGCTCCTGAGTAGCTGCCATTGACCCGTACCCGAGCCCGAGGATCTTTATAGAGCGCTTGAACCCAGTGAACAAAGTTAGGACCCACCCCCACCTTCTCCAACACACTAAGCATAAAGGGCCACTCCACCCTATCGAATGCCTTTTCCGCATCTACCGTTAGGAAAACCGCCCGCTGCCCTGTCCTCTGGACCTCCCAGGTAAGATTACAAATCTTACGAATATTGTCTCCGCCTTGCCTCCCCGAGATAAACCCTGTTTGGTCTGGATGTATCAACTCAGGCATCACCAGAGCTAGTCTATTCGCTAAAACCTTTGCAAACAATTTGGCATCCACATTCAGTAAAGAGATGGGCCTATATGAGCCACAGACCATCGGGTCCTTTCCGGGTTTAGGGATAACTGTAATCCCAGCTTCCCTCATAGAATTTGGAGTCTGCCCCCCCGATAACACCCCATTAAAGACTTCCACCAACAAAGGCCCCAGAAGGGGTTTGAACACTTGATAAAAGCGTCCCGACAATCCGTCTAATCCCGGGGCCTTACCCCTTTTCAACGACCCAATCGCCTGTAGCACCTCCCCCTCCGCTATGGGACGGTCCAGCCATTCCTTCTTCTCAAGAGACAATGTGGGTAGGGTGCAATCCTGCAGATAGTCTACACATGGACCTATCCCCCCCCGCACCTCACTCGCATACAAAGACTGATAATAGCCCGCAAAAGTCTCCCGAATCTCATTATTCCCATGAACCAACCGTCCTCCTGCTCCCCGGATGCCTCCAATATTCGCCCTCATCGCCTTAGTACGTAGCCGTTGAGCTAATCTCCGCCCCACCTTATTACCTCCCTCAACCCACCTCTGCTTCAGAACCCGTAGTTCATAGGCCAAATCGCTGGCCCTCAATTGCTCCAGTTGCCCCCGCAACTCCTTCAATTTCACAATAACCCCCCCACCTCCCCCCCCTCTTTCATGCACCCTCTCCTCCCAGCGCTTGATATCTTGCAACAATTGGCGCTCCGTTTCCCCCCTCCTACGGCGAACCCTGGCTGCTGCCTGCACCAGATGCCCCCTCACCACCGCCTTAAGCCCATCCCACACCATCCCTAACTCAACCTCACCAGTCAAATTAAATTCCTGATATTCCCGAACCACCTTCCTAATATCCTCAACCACCCTTGGCTCCTCCAACACGGCTTCATTAAGCCTCCAGAATTTGATCCCCCCGTCCACATACCCCAAATTAAACCGCACCCATACAGGCGCGTGATCCGTCCACGTGATGGGGCCCTGATCAACCTCATCCACCCTATTCAACCAGCTGCCCCCCGCCCACACCATATCAATCCTACTATAGGTACCATGGGGCGCCGAGTAAAACGTATATTGCTTGCACCCAGGGTGTTGACTCCGCCAAACATCTTCCACCGCTAACCTTTCCTTCAAATGGAGCAATTTCACCCTATCCCCCCGCCGCCCCAGCCCACATCCCCCCCCATTATCTACCCTTGGATTCACCGTCAAGTTAAAGTCGCCCCCAATTATAAGGGGGGCATCACTTAACGTCCCCAATTCCTCCTGCATACGGACAAAGAAATCTCCCTGCCTATCATTAGGGCCATACAAGCTCACTACCCAGACCTGTTCCCTTCCAACTTGAATTTTAAGCCCCACCGCCCGACCCCGTTTGTCTCGATATTCCCCCACCACCTTATCTACCCAGTGCTCCCCCACCAAAATACCCACCCCCCCCTTCCGAGCCTCCGCCCTCTGCCCTGCCAACATCACCCGGGGATACCTCCTCGTTTGTAAGAACCTTTCCTGGCCTACTTTCAAGTGGGTTTCCTGGAGACAAATAAAATCAGCCTTCAACCTAACCCCTTCACGCTCCACCATACGCCTCTTCCTCCAGGTGCCCAACCCCCGCACATTCAGCGTGGCTATGGTCAACCTCTGTTGCCCCACTCTTGTCCCCCCCCCGTTCTCCCTTCTCTCCCCCCTCCCCCCACCACTCCCGATCCCAGCCCCCCTAGCTCTCCCCTCCGCCCCTGCCCCACCCCCACCCTCCCTCCCCCCCTCCCCCCGAATCCCTCTCCCCTCCCCCCCTCCCCCCCCCTACCAGTTCCCCCTCCACCTCCAGGAGGTCTCCCTTGGAGTAGTGCTCATCAACCCCTGGCAGCTCCCAAGTAAACTTCCCTCCCACCCCCTCTACGCATCCCCATCCACCCCCCACACTCCCCTCCCCTCACCCAGCCCCCCCCCAACTACCCCCCACTAACCTACAATCCCCCATATACTCCCCTCAGCCCCATTTACCCCAACAACCCCACCCCCCCCATTCTCCCCCCTCATTAACATACAACAAGTTGCTACTACACCACAGTATACTCAAACATCAAAAACCTGTCTAACAAGTACAATACTTTAAATATTACTTTCTATATAAGGCAGAGAAAGTCCCGTTGAGGGTCCCGCTCCCAATTCAAATAATTTAGGAAGTCCCCGCACTCTCATGTTGTTCCCTCCACAGTAAGGCCTCCGGCTTGCTCTTCACCGGCAACGACCGGACTCCTGCGCCCTTCCACGTTGCTCCTCCGAGGCCCTGGTGTCTCCGCTCGGCCCCCAGCTCCCTCCGGGGCTGGCGATCGAGTAGGCCCCAACCCCGCACCTTGAACCGCAGCCATTGCCTCCGACACTGTGCGGGCTCTCCAATTCTTTAGCCCCACAGTAAACAGGATGCCAAAGGGGTACAGCCAGCGGTACCGGACATTTTCCCTCCGCAGGATTGCTGTGACTGGCTGCATGTCCCTTCTCCGCTGCAGAGTTCCAGCCGCCAGATCCGGGAAAATCTGAATAGTATATCCTTGCCAGACAAAATCCCGGCGATTACGCATCAGTGTCAGGATCCTCTCCTTAATTTTGAAGTCCGCCAGACACAGCACTATGTCCCGTGGCCGATTAGGCCTACTAGAGCCCAGGGCTCTATGAGCCCGAACCAAGTTCAAGCCCCCCTGCATCAGCTCGGTCCCGGCTTCCATCAACACAGTCTTTAGAATAGCACACGCCACTTTCTCACTGTCCACAAATTCTTTTTCCTCAGGCACTCCACGTAGGCGTAAGTTGTTCCGTCGGGACCTATTTTCCAGGTCCTCCAACTTGAGCATAACCGTGTCTTTCCACGCCTCCGACTCCTTCAACGTGCCTTCCACCGCGGACTGCCGATCCTCCAAACGGCTCATCTGCTGTTCTTGAGCCTCCAGACGCTGTCCCATTGCACACATCTCCTCCCGCAAGGCTGCACACAGGTCTCCAACTTCCGTCCGCATTGCCTGCATTTCTGACTTGAGTTCACCGAACCAGCCCTGCATTTCGACTCTTGTCACATTTTGCACCAGAGTCTCCGCCTGTGCTGGACCCTCACTCCGCTGCCCCCTCCGATCAGGTACCTCACCAGTTCCCGCGCTTTGCCCCGCCATCTTCTTCTCGGCCGACGGAGTTTTCGCTGCCCCATAGGCAAACTCTCTCAAGTCTGCGGTTTTCTTTCTCGTCGCCATGAGAAGCAGGTTACCCTCCTCCACCACTCCTTCGCTTACTCGGGGATATTCACACACGGATAGGGGAAAATTCTTTATACTCCTGAGCTACCCTACGGAGCTCGCAATCTATGCTGCCATTTCAGTCGATGACGTCACTTCCTCCGATTCAGTTTTATAGATTGTGTGTAACTGACTTAATCTGCTCAATAAAGAAAAAGTTTAAAAAAAAAAAACACAATTGAAACTGAAGTTTGCAAAATGCATCCTATGATAACATTTCCTGTATACAGGGCATTAACTCTCAATTAACGTTCTGGCTAGAGTTTACCCTCTAGTTAAGTATATTAATTTCCAGTCAGTGCCCTTGCTCATCAGGGCTCATTACTTAATTACTGCTGTACAATTCAGTCTTATTTATAGATTAGGAAACCATGATATACCTGCCTGCACAAACTTTATAAAACAAAGCACTTCTTATGTCAGCAAACGTGCAGATAATTTAACAGGAATCAAATGCTACAGTCAGATGTGTTCTTACCCTTCCCCCTCCTCTCTATTATCCCAATAATCTCAGTTCACAACGGATTACTGTTAGGACAGACATCTGACCGAAAGTTCATGCACTCTAAGTCTTTCTAGTACAGCACGATCTCTAGACTAGTTTGAAACTTGTTAATCATCATGTTAGCTTCTGCTCTATTACCCTCTTGTCACCACAACCTTAAAAGCCATAGCCCTATATACAATCCAAAGGGCCTGTCAGGACAAATCTCCTTGTAGAAATATTTGAAAGTTGATGCTAGCTGTAACTAGGTCATCACATAAGGACATATAAAAAGAAAGCTGCATTAAAAAAAATCAAAAATTTAGGAAAAACCTGGATTCTTTATAGGCTGCCAAACATATGAATTCTGACCCAATGGTGCAGTTTTTATGCTAGTTTTACATTGGTTGGATACACAGGGCATCAAGCATAGCCCCAAGTCCTGCTTTGATTTCTCCTCTCTCACCTCTAGCTGCTAGCTTCCTACCACCCATTCCACACGACTCACTGATCTTTCTGAATGACAGGGAGCCCCCTAGGTACAGAGAACTGCACAGTTCAAACAGAAGATCAATATATTATGTGGAAGAGAAAAGGAGTGGCACCAGCAGCAAGAGGAGCCAAGGAGAGTTGACCGTTGACAAAGAAACACAGAAGGGGAGATAAGGAGGGGGAGAAGACTACTCGGGAGGCAGGTGGGCATGGACTCTCCTCTCATGGATTGGGAAGGGGTTCTTGATAAAGTGGAGGAGGAAGATGATATCTAAAAGAGGACAGATGAAGAGAGAGAAGGAAGGGTGCTTAATGGAGAGAGGGCGAGGAAAAAATGGTGACTAATGAGAAAGGGGCATGGAGAGGAAAAGGAAGATGAATACCTGCTGGGAAAGGAAGAACAAGATGAAGAAGGGGTGTCGGATGAAGGGAGAGCAGCAGACCCTCATGGAGCAAGAAAGAAAGGCCCTTGAAGGAGGATGTGTGAAGTGGAGGATCATCCTGATAAGGAGAGGAGTGTTTGATAGAGGTAAGGGGAGAAGGAAGAGGCACAGAAGGGAACAGAGAGAGAAAGGATGCCTGATGAGGACAGTGGACAAGATAGAGAGAAGAATTCCTGATAGAGAAGGGATAAGGAGGACAATAGTGTTGGGGAAGGGTTCCCTTATAAAGGAAGAGGATGGAATGTCGGTCCCTGATGAGGTATGTGGGAGCAGAGCCTGAAAGGACAGTAGTCGATCAGGATCTTAGCATGTGGGAGCCATACCGGACGCAGAGGGGAAAAGGAAGAGGGTTGGCTGCAGAGAAATACAGAAAAAACACCAGACTTTATTCATTTTGTGCTATTTAAAATTAAATTTGATATAAAACTTTCACTCACTGCCAACATAAAAAGGTCTTATTCTTTATTGAAATAAAAGGAGAAATATCATGGCCCCGTCATGAGTATGGAATTTTCATAGCAGCTGTGTATGTATGTGGGGTTTTTTGCATGTGCACAGTTGAAAGATGAATAGAGAGTAAATGGCCCGAGGCATTTGGTTCTAGAATTATTTTTGCTCATATGGAAAGATATAGGCACTATTATATTGTAGTAATGTCTTAAAGTACCTGTACATGTTTCTAAAATGTTTGAATTTTGTTCTATTTAATATATTGTGTGAAGACAAATCATCAGACTGATGATTTAGTTGTGGTATTGCACACTGCCCCATAGAGAACCTGGGCTCTGATCCAGCGTCTGACTTCTGTTTCCTGGGCATCATGAACATGAAATGAGGTGCAGATAGGGAGTCAGTCCAGTCATTGCACAACAGCAAAAGTGACTTAAGGCCCACAGCTGCAGAGCTTTGGAAACACACCTGGTGGGTAACCATTAGCAGGATTGTGTCTGCAATGGCTAGGCAGTTTTTGGAAGAAGATATAAAATAAGAGAAACAGATCATTGCACTTAAACATAAAGTTGCATAATTTTTTTGGCATAGAATTTTAAATTTTTTGGTGCATAATTCCCTAGGGTATAAAAATAGTGTCAGCGAGGGGGCTAGCTTTGTTGGCTAGCTCCACATCAGTCTCTGATCAATGAAGAAAGCTGAAGTTGCTTAGCTAGATCATTTGAGTGGAGAAAAGGGGGAAATGAAATGATGGAAAATGAGGGTGAGCTCACTGAAAAAGTGCTGAAATATGAAAGTAAACATCCAGAATCTATCTCCATCATCAAACCTGGACAGGCATTCCGATGACTAGAAGGAGTGAGTGAGAATCCACAAGGATACACAGGGAAGGATTTGCCAAACAAAAGAAAAAAAACTCTTCAAAGAATTAGATCATCCAACAAGGAAAAACAAGTGGCAAATGCACAAATACAGTGGGAAACTGAGTGTTACTCCAGGAACCCTTTTTTGATCAAGAACGGACACATGAATGGTTAAGGAGAAAACAAAGTTACTTACCTGTAACGGAGTTCTCCGTGGACAGCAGGATAAGTCAGCCACACCTGGTGTCGTCCCCCGACGGCGCCGTGACAGAAGTGCTCTATAGCTCAGAGACTTCTGAGCATGTGTGAGGTGGTCCCACCTCCCCAGCCCGCCCCTAGCCGGCCAGTTGGTGACTAGCTATGCCGTTACGGCTAGGTGCGGTGCGCAGGCCACCCTCGTGAAGGGGAGGCGGGAGGGGTGGTGTGGCTGACTTATCCTGCTGTCCACGGAGAACTCCGTTACAGGTAAGTAACTTTGTTTTCTCCTAGGACAAGCAGGATGTGTCAGCCACACTTGGTGTCTCCCGAGCTAAGTACACGCTGAGGTGAATGAGGGAGGCATGCGTAAGATTCAAAGTTTATTAAGCACCACAGGTTAATTGTGCAATCGTGAACAGTGCAAACCACAAAGTGCAAGAACAGGATAACTGTGCAATATCGAACAGTGCAGTAGTTGGAACAGTGCAGAGTAATAGTGACATTAGTGCAAAACAATAGTGCATAGACAGTAAGTAACTAGTGCAATATGTTCCAGGCAATAGCGGTCAGTGACGGGAGACAAGCGTCCCAGAGTTCAGTCTCGTGCAGCGCTCACCCTCTCTGGAGGAAGGGCTGCGGATAGGACCGCTCGGCCAAATGAGCCGTCTGTCTCGGATTGGACGTCGAGGCAGTAGTGTTTCTGGAATGTAAGGTGAGAGGACCAGGTGGCGGCTCTGCAGATATCGCTCACTGGAATCTCTTGAGCGCAGGCCAGGGAAGCGGCTATTGCGCGGAGCTGGTGTGCACTCGCCTTGTTTGCTGGGAGAGTGCCAGCTTTCTGTAGACAATAGGCCACGCAGGTTGAGATCCAGAGAGATAGTGTGCGTTTGGTAACAGGTCTCCCAGGTTTGTTAGGGTCAAAGGAGACGAACAGCTGTGTCCCTTGACGAGTGGCAGATGTCCTCTCGATGTAGGTGCGTAAAGCGCGCACACAATCTAGGGAATGCAGACGTTGCTCCTCGGGGGATGAATGAGGAGCTGGGAAGAAGGATGGCAGCTCTACTGCCTGGTTGATGTGAAAAGCAGAGGCAACCTTCGGGACAAATTTGGGGTGGGTCCGCAGGGACGCCCGGTTGTGATAGAGTTTCGTGTATGGCGGGTGCGCCACAAGGGCCTGTAGCTCGCTAACCCTTCTGGCAGAGGTAATGGCGACAAGGAAAAGGGTCTTCCAGGCGAGATACTTTCCTTCGGCTGTGGCTAATGGTTCGAATGGCTCCTGCGTAAGCTGTTGTAGAACTATGTTAAGGTCCCAGGAGGGTACCGGTTCTGGACCGGGGGCTTTAGATTTCGGAGCCCTCTCATGAAACGGGTAACAATCGGAAGGGTGGCAATGGAGCCTGAAGTTGTGTCATCTGTGCGCTCGTGCAGAGAAGCAATGGCAGCTAGGTGCACCTTGATGGATTGTGGTTGTAACCCCGATCTGTAGAGGAGGGCCAGATACTGAAGGATTGTGGGTATCGGGCAAGAGGCTGGCTCGAATCCTTGATCCTTGCACCAGATGGTGAAGCGTTTCCATTTGAGGCCATATGCCTTCCTGGTAGAAGGTCTCCGTGAAGCCAGGACAATTTGTTGCACATCCAGAGAAAGGTGTGAACCGTTGAAGGTTAACCTTTCAGCCTCCAGGCTGTCAAAGCTAGCGTCTGGAGATTGGGGTGCCAGGTTAGACCCCCGTTCTGGGTTAAGAGGTCTGGTCTCAGAGGTAGTCTGATTGGTGGCTCTTGGGCGAGCTGCAACAGCAGTGAGAACCACATCTGTCTTGGCCAATAAGGAGCGACCAGGATCACTTGTACTTTCTCCTCGATGATACGTTGTATCGTGTTTGTCAAGAGAGGTGTCGGAGGGAAGGCGTAGGCCAGATCCCAACTGTTCCAGGGGATGGCGAATGCATCCGAGGCTACCCTCTGCTGTGACGGGTGCTTGGAGCAGAACAAGGGGCATCTTGCGTTCTCCTCGGTCGCGAAGAGGTCGATCTGGGGGTTTCCCCAGTGCTGGAAGAGGGTGCGTGTCACTTCCGTGTGGAGCATCCATTCGTGCGGTTGAAGTTGCCTGCTGAGTCGGTCCGCTAAGGCGTTCTGATCCCCTGGAAGGTACGTCGCCTGGAGTGTGCAATTGTTGTGCAGCGCCAGAGCCCATGTGTCGAGGGCTTCCTTGCAGAGCGAATGGGAGCGAGTGCCCCCTTGCTTGTTTATGTAGAACATGGCGACCTGGTTGTCCGTCTGTACCAGGACAGATTTCCCTTTCAATCTGGGCATGAAAGTCTGTAGGGCATATCTGATGGCCCTGAGCTCCAGAAGATTGATGTGGAGGGTTTGTTCCGCTGCGGTCCATGCTCCTTGCGTGCTGAGGTGCCGTAGATGGGCCCCCCAACCCGAGGAGGAGGCATCCGTGGTGAGGGTGAGCTGGTGTATGCGTGGGTGAAGGCACTTGCCCACAGAAAGGTTGGATGGCTGTGTCCACCAGCGCAGGCCCTGGACCACACGGGGAGATATCTGAATGCACGTGTTGAGTGGTTGGGAGAGTTGTTTCCAGTGCGTTCGTAGGTGCCACTGCAGGGTACGCATATGCAGTCTCGCCAACGGCAGGACGGAGGTTGTCGCAGCCATGTGGCCTAACAGACAGAGGATCGCGCGGGCCGAGGTACGTTTCTCCGCTGACATCTCCCTGGCTAGGCGGATGATGGTGTTGATCCGTAGTAGGGGCAGAAAGGCCTTGCAGACTTTGGTGTCTATTATCGCCCCGATGAACTCGGTGCGCTGGACCGGTTCCAGTCTGGACTTCTCCTTGTTGAGAAGGAATCCCACTCTGATCAGCAGGTCTGTCGTTCGGCGTACTGCCCTGAGGAGTCCGGAAGCTGAGTCCGCAGATAGGAGCCAGTCGTCCAGGTAGGGAAAGATGGCGACTCCTTGTTTGCGGAGGTGCGCCGCGACCACCGCCACACACTTTGTGAAGACTCTGGGTGCAGGGGATAGGCCGAATGGCAGGACTCGATACTGGTAATGGCAGCCCAGTGCTGTGAATCTGAGGAATTTCCTGTGAGAAGCGTGGATCGGGATGTGTGAGTAGGCGTCCTGGAGGTCCAGCATCGCCAACCAGTCCCCAGCTCTGATGAGGGGAAGGATGGAGTTGAGCGAATACATCCGGAACTTCTCTTTGATTATGAATTTGTTTAACTTCCTGAGGTCTAGGATCGGACATAGTCCCCCTTTTTTCTTGGGGATAAGGAAGTACCGGGAGTAGAAGCCAGTGTTGACCTCTCCCGGGGGCACTCGCTCTATCACTCTGGCCTGGAGGAGTTGCTGTAAGAGTTCCTGCAGTGGCTGTTCCAGGTGCTGCGGGGGCTGGCTGGTAGGATGCTTGTGCTGACGTGGAGGGGAGGAGAAGGGCAAACTGTAGCCCGACTGGACAATCTGCAGGACCCACTTGTCCGTGGTGATCTCTTGCCAGGCTGGGAGGAAGAGCGACAGGCGACCCCCAACCGGGGTATAGTCAGAAGGAGGAGGCGTCTTTCCCGGAGTGGGAAGGGTTGGACTGCTTCTGCTTGCGCTGTCGCGTTTGCTGTCGCTGAAAAGGCGCCTTCTGGTAGCTTGGCTTGAACTTTGGCGCCTGCCACTGACGGTTGGAGCCATGGAATTGTTTTGAAGGGGCGAAGGGCTTTCTGAAGTAGCCCCCTTTCTGGTTCCAAGAGGGGCGTTCAAGGCCGTCTGCTGCTAAGGTCTTTAGGGTGGTGCAGTCCTCTTTGAGCCCTTTCACAGTGTTGGCTACCTTCTCCCCGAACAGAGAGTCGCCTGAGCAGGGGGCATCTGCGATTCGGTCATGTGTGTTGTCGGAGAGTCCTGAGGCCCGGAGCCATGCCCAGCGGCGGGCCGAGATGGCCGTGCCCGCTGTTCGGACGGCAGTGTCAAAGGCATCGAAGGCAGTGCACATCAGATGCTTGCTGCATTCTGCTAAATCCTGCATATAGGTTGAAGCCATTGTCCGTGAGTCCTTGGGAAGGTCCTGTAGATGCTTCTTAAGGTCGGCCAGGAGAGCGTCCTGGAAGAGGACGTGTTGAAATTGGTGGGCTGATATTTTGGCGTTCAGCATAGCCCCTTGAAACACTTTTCTCCCAACGTCGTCCAGGCATTTGGGGTCCCGACCTGGTGGATGGTTCGTCTGAATGCGCGTGGACTTGGATCTCTTGAGAGCTGAGGACACCACGATGGACTGGTGGGGTAACTGGGCTTTGGCGAACCCAGGTCCCGAGTGGACAATGTATTTGGTGTCCATGCGCCTGGAGAAGGTTTGACCAGATGCTGGTGACTGCCAGAGTGTCAGCTGCTTCTCCTTCAATCTGCGGTGGAGGGGAAGGGCCATAGCTGGCTTGGGACCGCTTAGGTACTTCATGACCTCTGGTTCCTTTTCATCCGAAGTTTCCTCCGTGGTGAGTCCCAGTTTAGAGACCACTTTCCTGAGGAATTTTGGGTAGGTGAGGTCCTCTGGAACTGTGGGTGGAGGCTCTTCTGCCTCGTCCATATTGTTTTTGAAGTTGTCAGAGCCAGGACCTGATTCTTCCACTTCGGAGCCAGGTTCCCGGTCATCTGCGTCGCTTCCCCCGGAGCCCAGGTGTGCTGGTGAGGGAGATCGCGCCCTGGAAGGAGCCGGGGAGGGAGTCCGTGCTCTAGGGGAGAGTCTGGGGTATGGTGAGGCAGGCTCCCGCTCTGAGGGTGTCTCTTGTGGACTGATGGCCCTGCGTTGCTGGTCTGGCCGAGGTGGGGCCGTCTGTTCCACCAGACGAGATAGCAGATTCAGGATGGCAGAAGAGGTGGATTCAGATCTGCTGCTTCTGTGTCTTTTGCTGCGGTGTGAGCTGGATCTGCTGCTGTCCCTTGGGGACCCACGATGGGGATCCCTTGCTTCTGGGGGGGGACAGATGTCTGCGCTTTGCAGATTTCTTCCTGCCCCTTTCCTTGCTGTGAGAGTTTTTCTCTCGGCTCCCTCGTTGGCGCTGAGGCTCAGCGCGGACCTCAGGTCTGCCTGTGTGATGACAGGGGGATTCCCTGCTGTGAGAGCATTGCTCGCGGCTCCCTCGTTGGCGCTGAGGCTCAGCGCGGACATCCGATCTGCCTGCATGATGACAGGGGGATTCCCTGCTGAGAGAGCGTTGCTCGCGGCTCCCTCGTTGGCGCTGAGGCTCAGCGCGGTCGGCAGATCTGTGGCGGCGATGGCAGGGGGTTCCCCTGGTGTCGGCGCTGAGATCGCGTCTACTTGGCTCGCGGCTTCCTCGTGGTGCATCAGCGCGATCTGGGGATTCGGCGCGACGAGGAGGAGAAGTCCGGGCTTGAAGCTGCCGCGCCGTGCTCCGTGGTTCCCCTTGCAGTGACGTGCTGGGCTGGGGGGAGGGCTGTCGGCTGACGTCAGGGCCAGGGCCGCGGGAGCCAATAGGAACGGAGGAGGCGTTCCCGGAGGCGGGGCCTGGCGGGGCCACGAGGGCAGCGCCATCTTGGCCGGCAGGACCGCATGGCCGGGGGGAGCAGCCCGGAGATATGCAAACCGGAGAGGGGCTTACCGTGGCGGCAGAGGCCTCTCCGGGAGCAGGAAGACCCGAGCGGTTTGAAGGGAGCTCTTTGGGTTTCTTCGTCGCTTTAGCGGAGGCAGCTGAGGCAGCGCTGTGCTTGGGGCCGGAGCGATCACCGACGGGGAGAGAAGAGTTGGATTTTTTTGCTGACCTTGGTTCAGTGCAGTTCTCCGGGTCCCGGGAGAGGAGGTCTCGCAGAGATTGCTCGCGGTGTCTCTGGGCTCTGGGGGACATCTGGCAGCAGCTCTCACAGTCGTCCCGTTGGTGAGACGCCCCCAGGCATCGGACACAGTGTTGGTGGGAGTCAGAGAGGTTCAGCTTTCTGCTGCAGGTAAGGCACTTCTTGAAGCCTGGTTTAGGCATTTTTGTGAATTTTTAGTGAATTTTTGTGAATCTTTATGAAGAGAGCTTGAAAGTCCGTCTTGAGGCGAAGGCGGAAGGAAAAAAACTGGCCGGCTAGGGGCGGGCTGGGGAGGTGGGACCACCTCACACATGCTCAGAAGTCTCTGAGCTATAGAGCACTTCCGTCACGGCGCCGTCGGGGGACGACACCAGGTGTGGCTGACACATCCTGCTTGTCCTAGGAGAACTGAACTGAAACTGAAGGTGAGAGGATGATAGCTGCAGCCCAGGACAGCAGCTTACTGATGAGACGGTTTAGCAGTGAGCATTGAAAAAGCTGGCAAAACAGTCGTATGTTGATTCTGTGGGAAAGAGCTAGAAAAGGTGATTCACCTCACAGCTGGCTGTGAAGTTCTGATGGCAGAAAATTTCTATACAAAAAGGCACAATAAAGTAGGGTGGTGGATGCTTGGCATGCCCTCCCGATGGAAGTGGTGGGGGCAAATACAGTGACAGAATTCAAAATGGCATGGGGCAGACACAGCGGATCCCTTTATAGCAACAGGATAAAATCAAAAACAAACATAACTCTCTTATATCTCAACAAATAGGGGTGACCTACACGGAGTAGTGGGTACACCCCTAAACAAAGGCATATGGAGGGGTGACATGAAACGGAGCAGCACATGCACCTACTCGTTTTATCTTGCTGGGCAGACTAGATGGACCCTACTGGTCTTTATCTGCTGTAATAAACTATGTTATCCATTGGAAACTCTAAGCACTATAATGTCACTATACCTGAAAAGCACTGGGATCATGACTCAAAGAATTACAGAGAATGAAGAGCTTACAGTTGTGATCAACATTGGCATCCTTACAGTTCCACCGCCTAATGTACATCTCCTAAAAAATAAAAGTGGACTATATATGCACACATATTTATAATTTAAAAAATCAAATACAAGAAGACCAATTAAAAAAGGAAATATAAAAACTGGGGAATTGCCAAAATTAGTTTGAACAGAACCACCACATTCCTATTGTAGTAAAATTAGACTCACCTCTGATCAATTGTCAGTACTCACATGACTTGAATCAACCAATGAATGATGGCTCTGTTTAAAATAACATTCATTCCCTGTTCCATTTTCACAATGGTGAAGACAAGAGCTGCCTGAGACGATCAGAAAAGCCCTTAGCACCAAACATCAAACTTCAAAGGGGTACAGACATCTTCAAAGACCTTAGGATTTCTGTGTCTACAGTTAGCAATATTATTAAGAAGTTTTCTGCTCATGGAACTGTCAAGAACTTCCCAGGACATGGAGGAAAGAGGAAAAGTAATCCAAGTCGCCTTCGAAGGATAGTGTGAACTGTTGGGAAAGCACCACATACAACATGCAATGAGCTTAAGTCTGACCTGGAGCAATCTGGAGTAGTGGTTTCAACCTGCAGCATAAGCCATGCATAAACAAAGAAGGAATTCATGAGTGAAGGCCAAGGAGGACCTCACGGCTCAAAGACAGACATAAAAAGTCACACCTGATCTTTGCCCACCTTTGAGAAACCACAGTCTTTCTGGGAAAATGTTCTGTGCTCTTTAGCAATGCACACCAGCTATACATTTACAGGCAAAGAAATAAAGCTTATAAAGAAAAACACACCTTTCCTACAGTTAAAGATGGTGGAGGTTGCAAAATGTTATGGGGCTGCTTCGGGAACTGGAGTCCGGGAACACGTTAAAAGACTCATGAAGTCAGAGGACTACCAAGGTATTTTGGAGTGAAATGTGCTACCTAGAGTCAGAAAGCTAGGTCTGGGTCAAAGGTCATGGGTCCTCCAGCAGGACAATGATCCAAAACATACATCCAAAAGTACAAAAGAATGGTTAAAAAATAACAAATGGACTGTTTTAAACTGGCCAGCAATGAGTCCTAGTCTCAATCCAATCGAGAACCATTGGAAAGAGCTGAAATATACCATTGGTAAAAGGAATCCTGGAAACATTCATAAGCTGGAACAAATCACAGTCGAAGGGTGGGAGAAACTGCCAGCAGACAGATGTAATAGATGGCTACAAGAAACGTTTGGAGGCTGTCATCACTGCCAAGGGTTGTGCAACCAAATATTAGTGAAGGGTGCCATTAATCCTATCCAGGTTATGTTTTTTTTTTCTCAGAAATTACTACGTTGAAGTTGCATAGACATCTTTTTTTTTTGCTGTATACCTTTGAACATACTACTAAAATATTATGGCGACATACAGTTTGAATATTTCCAATTATTTCTCAAGATATTGTTACACAAAATACCTAAAATGCAAGAGTGCCAATAATGTTGACCACAACTTTATGATCATCTGGAATACTCCCATTCTGAACGAAAAAATGCTGGAGGCTGGGAAGCTGGATATAGTGGTAAAGGAGAAAAACACCAGAATTACATTGACTATAGAGGTGTCAGTTCCAAGCATAGAGAGGGAGAAAATATTCAAGTACCAAGAAATACAGTCGGACACCAAGAAAATGTGGCAGAAAGATACTGAGTTATTACCCATTGTGCTGAGTGCCACAAGCCTAATTAAGAGGAATTTCCAAGCACACCTTGATAAATTAACCATTCACGTAACAACTTACAAACTACAGAGGGGGCTTCTCTTTGGCATGATGAAAGTACTCTGCTGAGCATTAGCAGTAAAGCATAGTTACTTACCTGTAATAGGTGTTCTCTGGGGACAGCAGGAATCAGTCCTCACATATAGGCAACATCAGCGCCGAGAGCCCCCGCATGGAAGCGTGTCCCCAGCATTCAAAGAAAGTCCTTGGGAGATGCACCACGCATCCGTTGTCCCCTTCCTGCCCAAGAGTGTCATCTTGCCTCAGTCAAATGACATAGCTAAGACAGCAAAAATAAAATATGGTAAAGAAGCAACTCCAAGAGCAGGAGGGAGGGTTTTGAAGATCGATTCCTGCTGTCCCCGGAGAACACCCGTTACAGGTGAGTAACTACACTTTCTTCGAGAATAAGCAGGAAGACAATCCTCCCATTTGGGACTCCCCAGCTACAGGCTACCGAGAACCTGTACAAAATGCCATGGGTCACCAGAGATGGCGAGTCGTGAGCTGCAGCAGTTGAGTCCCAACTGAGGGACTCTCGTAAGACCCAAGTGTCCGGCGGGGAACCAGCACTCCGGTAGCCTGAACACAGATGGGTCAGAAGGCAGGAGTTGCCTACACACCCAAAGAGATTATGGCAATCACTACTGCCTGGAGAGGGACTCCCTTCCAGGCAGTAGTGAGCTGCGAAGGTATGGACCGAAGACCAGGTGGCAGCCCAGCAGATTTCCATCACAGGTATGAAATAATGATCTGCCACAGAGGTAGCCATGGCCAGGTGGCCTAGTGAGATCCCAGCCTGCTCATAGGCGAGGGCAATGCAGTCACCACCCAAGTGGACAGAGTTTGCTTGGTCACTGGAAACCCCAGTCGACAGTCATAGAGACAAAAAGCTGAGGCATTTTGCAGTGGCCCTAAGTCCATTGCAGATAGAAGGACCGGACCCTCTTATAATTCAGAGTATGGAGAAAAGTCTGCCTTGCCAGCGTGAGGCCTCAGGAAGAAGGTGGGGAGCACCACCTTTGGCAGAAACTCGAGGAATGTGCAGAGCACCGCCTTGTTCTTGTAGGACTTCATGTAGGGCAGCTCTGCCATCAGAGCCTAGAGCTCGCTGACCCTGCGAGCCGACGTGAGTGCCACAAGACAACCTTCCAGGAGAGATACTGCAGAAGCAAGTAGCTAGGGGATCAAATGGAGGCTTACTGAGCTGTGAAACGGGAGGCTTGGACAACACTTAAGCCCCTGCTGGAAATGAGAGATACGGGGCTGAGTCAAGAGGGACTTGCCCTCGACAAAGTGGTGGTGTGCCGCAATAGCACTCAGGTGCACTATGACTGAGTTGGACTTCAATTCTGCCTGGGACAGGTGGAGTAGGTACTACTGCAGTACCAGCTGCACCGAGCAGGAGAAAGGGTTTGCCTGCCTCTTGGTACACCACCCTGAAAACTGACGCCACTTGAAGGCGTACGCTCTTGTCCTGAAAGCCTCGTGGGAGGCCAGAAGAACCTCCTCCACGTCTCATGGGAGGGTGAAGGGATTTGGAGCTACCCGTTCAGCAGGCAAGCAGTGAGCAACAGGATCCCCAGGTTGGGGTGTAGGAGAGAGCCCTCCTCCTGTGAAAGTAGTCCTGTGGTGCGGCCCAGGGGAATCTGTGGCACCAGACAGACAAACAGCGGGAACCAAGGTTGCCTGGGCCACCGGGGCCTACCAGAATCAGTGATGACCTGTTGTGCTGGACCTTGAAGAGGGTCTTGGTGACCAGTGGTGTCGACGGGAAGGCAGTCTTCCATCCATGGGATGATGGACTGGTGCCGCTGGTGGGAGAAGAAGTGGGGTAACTGCGAGCTGTCCGGGCTCACAAACAGATCTACTAGTGGGATGCCCCAGAATCGTTAAAAGCCGGGAAGCCACTCTGTGGTCCAGGTGCCACTCGTGCGACTGGAGGACTCTGCTAATCCTGTCTGCCGTGGCGCTGTCCAGGCCCGGGAGGTAGACTGCCCGCAGAAGCATCCCATTGTGTGTCGCATATGAGAAGAGGGCTACTGCCTCCTGGCAGAGAGAGTACGACACCTTGCCCCCTTGTTTGTTGACATAGAACACTGCAACTTGGTTATCTGTCTGGACCAGCACCGACTGGTGCTGCAACCAGTGGCAAAAGGCTCGAAGTGCCAGAAATGTCACTTAGAGCACCAGGAGGTTGATCTGCAACTGGCACTCCATCTGGGACCACGTGCCTTGTGTACAAAGGTCCTCATAATGAGCTCCCTGTTCTCGCAGGGAGGCATCCATTGTAAGGATCTTCCAGGGGGGGTGGGGGGGGTGCCTGGAAGAACATCCTGGCCTGAAAATGGTGGGGAATCTGCCACCAGTCAAGTGAGTCCGCCAGTTGATGGGTCACTTTTACCATCTCGAAGCCTGCCCATGGCTTGTGTTCACTGGGAGCAGAGGCACCACTGAGCTGTCCTCATATGCAGGTGGGTGTATTGTGTTATGTGGACTATGGAGGCCATGTGGCTCAGCAGGCAGAGGAGAATGCAAGCAGGCACTGACCGGAGGTGTTGTACCACTGTGGCTAGCGCCCTGAGGCGTTCTGTCTTCTATGGAGGGAGGAAGGCCTTGGCGTGGAGGGTGTTCAGCTGAGCCCCTATGAACTCCAGGCACTGAGCTGGGGAGAGGTGGGACTTGGGATAGTTGATGATAAACCCCAGATGCTGCAGGGTGTGTATGGTGCACTTCTGCAGCTGTGCCTCCCCTTATAAGTCAGTCATCCAAGCAGGGAAAAACGAAGGCCCCTTGGAGATAAAGGTGGGCTGCAACCACCGCTAGGCACTTGGTGAAGACCCTTGGTGATGATGCAAGCCCGAAGGGTAGCACCCTGTACTGGTAGTGACCACCTCCCATCATGAACTGGAGGTATTGTAGGTGGTTGGGATGGATCAGGATCTGTGTATAAGCATCCTTCAGGTCTAAGGAGCATAGCCAGTCTCCCTGCTGGAGGTAAGGCAACAGTGTCCCAAAGGAGAGCATCTTGAACTTCTCTCTCACCAGAAATCTCTTCAAGTCTCATAGGTCCAAGATGAGCCTGAGGCCCCCTGTTCACTTGGAAATGAGAAAATATCTGGAGTAGAAGCCTTTGCTCCTCACAGAGCTCACAAGCCTCCTCATGGACAAGGCTGTGAAGCCAGTGCCCAATCATCTCTGGAGTAGATTCTGGTGAAGGAGAGGCCTTATGTGTTCTCCTGGGAAGAACAAGGGTGGCATCTGATGCAGGTAGAGGAGGCATCCCGCCTTGACTACCCAACACCATCCAGGAATCAATGGCGATGGAGTACCACCTGTGGGCAAACAGGACCAGATGCCTCCCTGTTGGCCGCTGAGAGCCTCCTAGGGGAGAGGATGTATACCCAAGGAGTCAAACTCCCTCCAGGCTGGGCCGGTGCCTGGGTCTTAGGCTTGTGGGAGCCGTGCCCTTGCCCCTTGGACTGTTGCCCCTGCTGTGAGGCAGACATGGCCTGGTACTCTGGGGCATTACCAAACACCCTCTTCTTTCTCAGGAAGAAGGGCTTCTTCCCCGGGGCCTTTTTATGAGGGTGTAAAGAGGTCTTCTTCATGAGCCTGGTCCTGGTCAGGAACTCAGTGTCTATCTCAACAGCCTTGTCTGACATGGGTTTTCTGAAGAGGTTCTCTCCAGTGCAAGGGACATCGATGAGTTTGTCTTGGACCCATTGCTCGAGGTCAGACTGCAGCTATGCCTGGATGGCTACTTTGGCTGAGGATTCAAAGCCATCGTATGCTGCTCAAGACAGGAACTTTGAGCACTTCTTGACTGCCGAGGCCAGTGACTTGAACCGCTGAAGAGGTTCCCCATCCAGGCCTGCAGAGAAACCGGCGAGCTCCCTTGCCACTTCCTTTAGGTACATGCCAATGTACAACTGGTGGAACTGGACTCAGCAAACCAATATTGAGCCCTGGTGGCATTTTCAGTCAAGGGCATCCAAGGTCCGGGCCTCCCAACCCAGGGACACCGAGGAATAAGTCTTTTGGCTCTTGAGTCGCTGCATAGCTGACTCGATGACCATATTATTGTGACAGAGTTGGGTTTTTTGGAACCCCGGGCTTCGGTGGACTCTGTACATGGAGTCAAGCTGTCTGCTCACAATGGGCACAGATACTGGTGTTTCCCACATACAGAGGTGGTGGTGCTTGAGGATCAGAGGGACGGGCACCATGAGAGCCTCCTTCAAAGGGACCTTGTATTGGAGGATCTCAAGTTCCCCCATGTGGTGGTCCCTCCTCCACCTCAAACGTGAGCGCCTTTGCCATATCCCGCACGAAGTCGAGGAAGGCAATGTCCTCGTGTGGGGAACAATGCCAGGACACCAGTGAAGACACGTTTCGGTGTCACCGGGTATCTGGGGACACCTTGTCCTTGCTCTCCCAGTCTGATAGTAAGTCAGAGGAAGAATTCAAGGGTCCGTGGCTCCCATGGTCGGGCCCCAAGCCCAAAGGCCCACGACCCCCAGGAGACCTGCGGTCCAAACCACGTGCACTTGCCAGAGAGGCCTGGTGTCCCAAGGAAAGGGACCAGGACCTCGTCCACTGCTGATGGCTCTCTCGAGGCCTGTGGTACTCATGGATCAGCTCAACAACCGGGAAAACCCTTGAAGTTAAGGGTCCTGTCATTGGGGTGGATGAACCAGAAGAACTGGACATCAACAACTGCTACTGGGCCAGGAGGGCAGTGATAGTGCGTTCCAAGGCTGCCATTCTGGTCTCCATGTCAGATGGCTCTGCAGCCTTCTATATGGGCACTTATGGCTTCGGGCCCATCGTCTGTTCTATGATGGGGAGTCCTCGACCAGGATGGCCTTGGGTGTCTGAGGCCAGTTGCCCAACAGTAACGACTCCATCTGGGGCAACTTGTGAGGCCGTTCCTACTCTGTCCCCTTGGACTCATGCTGGGGACTGCGGGCCTGGTGTGGGATTTACCCACTTTTCCAGACCCGTCCTCCAAGGTGGTTTTCGAGGTCTTCAAGCTCTTCTTGCGTTCCTCCTCTGGGGAGTTTCTCTTGGAGAAACCACGGCTGATGGACTCGGAGGCAACCTGGGCATCACAGGGCACCATGATGCCCAGGGGTGTGGTGTCACCTGGGACTCCCGCGCAGAGTCTGATCTATAGAATAACTTCTCCTGCTGCAACTGATGGCTCTTGATGGCCTTTACGGACATGAACTTGGAAAGTTCACACCTGAGTTGTCATGGTCCAGCCCGAAGGAACAGAAGTAGCAGTCATGTGGGTCATGAGGGACATCTTGCTGCACCGATCACATTTTTTGAAGCCGCTGGAGGCCATTGGGGGGGGGGGGGGAAATCAGGTCTTTAAACTCAGGTGAGGATCTGAGGCCTACTGGCCAAAAGGGCGTGAAGTGCCGTCGAGGGACACCTCGAGAAAAAAACCCCAAGAAAATGAATCCGAGGAGCGATGCCGAAATGAACTGGCTCGGGGGCAGGAAGAGGAACTGGTATGTATACTGGAAAGGATAATTTTAAGGCAAAAGAGAGAGACTTTTTCAAGGGAAATGGGACAAATGTCCAGTGGGCTCTGTGGAAAAAAGGAGACTGAGGCAAGATGACACCCTTGGATAGGAAGGGGACTACGCATGTGTGGTACATCTCCCAAGGGCTGTCTTTGAAAGCTGGGGAGATGCTTCCGTGCAGGCTCCATCAGCACAGATGTTACCCATATGTGAGGATTGACTTCCTGCTTGTTCCAGGAGAAATCTGAGAGACTGAGATTATACTCCAAATACCCTGGGGCTTAGAAGTGAGTTTCATGACTGTTATGGTATGCGCAAAACTGGAGAAACTGCCCCGAAAAATTAGAATGGAAAAACATGAAGTGGTAAACTTTTCCTGTAAAATTCCAGGGAGAAGGTTTTTTTTTTTTTAATTTAAATAATTCCTAGAATACTTTTAAAGTTGGTTATCTGGTAAATAGTTGGATTTTACTGTAAATAGAAAATGGTGCTAAGCAAGGCTGGTTTAATCATTCGAAAGAATAGGTGGTTAGTCCATGATTACACAGAAATTTCCCTGTGCTTTCTTTTGTCAGTAGTTGATTTTCTCTCTCAGCTATGAAAAACGTGCATATTCGATATCTTTTTATTTTGCATAGTACAGGAGGAAATGCACTTCTGTTCCTATTTCTCCAGTGTTACATTGCATGCAGACTTTGGCCTTCTTCTTGAGGTTTCAAATGCATTTTTTTCTGCATGTTTATAGTTCTAATCATTGGTCGTTTATTTTATTTTGTATCTGGTGACCGTCTATGTGCTGTTTGTATTACTGAGGTCTGACGTTCTGCTAACATGGGGTTTCTGTGTAGGGATCTGTAGCAGTCCAGCATGTTCTGCTACCCAATCTGGACTTCTTAATAGATGGGAGACATTTTCCTCAATTGCATGTGCTGCATTTTGCCTGGGGAGGAGAGGCTGGAGCAGGCACAGCAACAGGCCTGTAGTGCAGGATTCAGCTGTTGGTAAAGGAAGGGGAATGAAGGAAGCGAATGCTGAAAAGCCAAAACAGTGTGAGGGGGAGTTAAAGGCAGCACAAGAGAGACTGCAAGCAAAAATGATTAGAAAGAAACCAAAGGTAGGGAGAAACATTTTATTTTCAGTTTACTGATTGGAATATGTAATGCAGCGTCTAGTAGCTATAGGCTCCTAGAGTAAACAGGATGCACTGCATGCTGTCATGACTTGTTGGATGGATGGAATTATTGTCCTGAAGTATTAGACAGTATACCGGCTAGCAAATCCGCATAAGTCTCATCTTCAGGTTACTCCTGGGGAATTCTGCACAATGCAGAATTCCCCACCTGCACAGAATTCTGCTCAGGCACCAGCCAGCCAAACAGTGAGGCAGGATCAGGTGCACAAGCTTTAAGAATGCTTGATCCTGCCTCACCGTTAGCCAGCAACACAGCTGCAGGAGCACTTCCGTTTGCTCCCATGGCTGCGCTAGAATCCAACAATGTCATGTTTTGCCCCAAATATTTTAACAAATCTTGTGATGGTTGGTGATAGACTTGCGAAAATAACTCTGTCAGTCACTCACTTGTTTCTCTCATATAGAGAGAAAAAGAGATGCAGCAAAACCAAATGACAAACAAATCTTCCAGAAGTAAGACAACTGGAGAGACATGGAAGGGAAAAAAAAGTCCCTCAACAGGATAAAATTTATTCTTCATGTCATCTAACAAGAGAACAAGGAAGTTGGGAAAACAAACTGCATTTAAACCTGTGTAAAAGTAGTTTTCTTTTTAAGAGAAGGAGGACTGCTGAAGCTCATGCCCAATATCTCCTGTGACTGGAGGGCCATAAGACGAATTTGCTGGTACACTCTTTGAAGGTACAAGTTTTGCCTTTAGCCTATTTTCATGATTGGCTTGAAGGAGTTCCTTTGGCTTCTTTTCCTGATGTTTCACACTTCCTAAAAGGGCTTGCTCATCTTAGAACTTTGAGGTGTTCTACATTTCTGTATTGGTATTTGGGTTTAATTCTCAGGGCCGGCATTACCCGGTAAGCTGGGTAAGAGTGGCAAGAGGGTGCTGGTGGTGAGGGCCCCCATCGCTAGCCACCAACCCACCACCCACCACTTCAAAAAAAGAAAGCATACTGCTGGGTCATGTAGTTTCTTTAGAAATTTTGCGACCCAGCAGTTTAAAAGTTAGCAGAGCCGCGGGAACAGAGAAATGTTTCTGTGGCTGCTATCTTTTTTAAGGACAAATCAGAGCAGACACGGGATGGGGGCTACAAGGGAGCAGACACGGGATGGGGCTAAAAGGGAGCAGACACGGGATGGGGCTAAAAGGGAGCAGACAAGGGATGGGGCTAAAAGGGAGCAGACAAGGGATGGGGCTACAAGGGAGCAGACAAGGGATGGGGCTACAAGGGAGCAGACACGGGGGGGCTACAAGGGAGCAGACACAGGGGGCCTACAAGGGAGCAGACACGGGGGGGGCTACAAGGGAGCAGACATGGGGGGGGGTTACAAGGGAGCAGACACGGGGGGCTACAAGGGAGCAGATATGGGGGGCTACAAGGGAGCAGATATGGGGGGGCTACAAGGGAGCAGATATGGGGGGGCTACAAGGGAGCAGACACTTGGGGATGGGGCTGGAAGGTGGCTGGGTAATAGGAGAGGGGTTGGAAGAGAACTGACAGGGGGGAAGGTGAGGGCTAGAAGAGAAATGACATGGGGGGTTGGGAAGGGAAAGGAAAAAAGAGGGAAAGGAGGAGGCTGGAGGGAAAGAGGAGGCTGGAGGGAAAGGGGGGGCTGGAGGGAGCTGACATCCAGGGATGGCACTGGAAGGCAAATGGACAGAGGAGAGGGTGACTGGAAGGGAACTGACAAGTGAGGGGGCAATGGAACTGGAAGTTTGCTGATACCTGGGATGGTATTTAGATTAGAAGGGGCTGGACGATGGAGGAGGAGAGGGACTAAAAGGGAATAGACACCAGTGGCAGTGCTGGGAATGCAAGGGGGTTGACACTGGAAGGTACTGGGAGGGGAGGCTGTAAAGGAGACTGATACTGGGGAGGGTTACTGGGATTGGAAAAAGGCTGATAGAAGAAAATGAAGAAAGCAAAATGAGAGACAAGAAATGTCAGATGGACTATAGACCATAGAAAAAGAGCTAAGAGAAGACAGAGGAAAACAAACCTCAGATTGGGACCAGTATGATCAAAAATCAGATAAAGGTAGAAAAAATAATTTTATTTTCAATTTAGTGATTGAACTTTATGCTATCTTTATATTTCAAACAGTTTGAGGGAGGAGTGGCCTAGTGGTTGGGGCAAGGTACCACAGGCCGGAAGGTCGGTGGTTTAAACCCCACTAGAGGACAGCAACCTTGAGCCGGAAGGACTGGGGTTTCTAGTCCCACAGCTGCTCCTTGTGGTCTTGGGCAAGCCACTTAACCCTCCATTGCCCATGTTCTCATATCCCCTCATGTTAAATGTATCCCCCAACCGCTTTGACCCGGTGAAAAGCGGGATATAAATGCAGCTAAATAAATAAAGTATGGGGAACTGCCTCTCTTATCTGGTGTGAAACATGCGGAGTCTGGATTCTTGGGATTTCATTTTAATTTTTGTCTACATTTTTTTTTTTTTTTTACTTTAGGCTGTGGTCACTTATTCTGTACTTGATGAGGATCTGTGTTCTCAGTATGTGACCAAGACCAGGTGTTCTCTTAACATGGAATTTGTATGTAGGGATCTGTACTGTAGTAATTTGACTTGTACAGGTTTTCAAATAGGTATATGGAGGTTTTGGGGTCCATTGCAGTATTTGTAGTGCTGCTTTTTTCTGGGTAGGCCCCTTATTATATGAGTTTTGGAAGTGTATGCTGGTATGGTATGGTAGATTTAACTTTGCAGATTTTCAGTGACACTTGCAGTGTTTTATATTAGTTCACAATATGCCTGGCACTGGAGAATGTTTGCTGTTGCTACTGAAATGACCAGAATCCGATTTTTTTTTGGACTATCACAACCTATTTGTATGATGCTAAGTATTTTTATTTTGGTTATGCATTTGCTCTTTTGCTGAATTTTTCTTACAACACTGGATTTGAAGGAGAAATACTAATATCGCTTGAAAAGAGTTCCCAAAAGCTTTGGGAAAAAGGAGGGTAGGGTGCAGCCAACATTAATAATAAAGGAGGGGCACCAATCTATAGGTTGCAGGGGGGTGCTAGAAAACCTAGCACCGGTCCTGCTAGTTCTTCATACATTAAATGAGGCATCTTTTGAGTATTTAGAAAAAAGGCTATCCTTAAGGATCTTATTTTGAAAATGACATTTCTTTTAAGTGCTTTCTTGCCAAGACCAAAGAGTGAATCACCAAACTCTTAATGGCCTTCCTGAAGAAAATACAGAATTAAAGATAACACAGGTACACTAAAAAAATTTTTTTTTAAACTGCCTCTAATGTTTCGATTGATTTTTACGTTTTTTGGTGCGCTGAATCCAAATCTGGTAACCAATTTGCTCCATCACGTACAGATTTTTTGCTACATTGGGTTAGCTGTTTGAGGTGAACGTTTCAGATTGAGTGCGATCGAGATAAAAGTTTCTTGGATGAATTCTTTATACTAATTGTTTAGTAGTTATTCAAATAAGAATAAAGAAAATTGTAACAAGGCAGCACATAAGAATAGAGTAATGTCAACAAAACACACTGTGATGGTAGCAAAATTGTCTGCACTTAAAACAGCCACATACATGTGCACAAACATTGAGCATATAAGAGCGAGGTTAGATACAAAGCAAAGCAAAGAAATGTGCAAAAAATGTTGTACAGGTATGTATGTAAGAATAGAAAACGCAAACCGCACCATTGCAATACATGAAGACAAACACCCGATGGTGTGAAAATAAAATTCTAATAAATGAGATCCGACACTGTGGTAATAACTAGCAAATTTTTATTTCAAAGTTTAGTAAAAACACGATATTTGTCAACACAGTTTAGATTTTAAAGTCATTCTTGGGTCAATCAATCTCCTGGGGAGCCCGTTTCTTCTTCCCCCGAATGCTTCTCTTGGTGCGCTGCTTGGCGTATTTTTCATCTGGGGTTTCCCGCAGCAGCAACCAGCAGAAATCAGCCATCATAGTGGTGTTCCATCTTCCTTGGTACCTTCTCTCTGCGTCCTTGATGTCCTGGTGAAACCTTTCACCTTGTTCTTCACTGTACGCCCCCAAGTTTTCGGGAAAGTAGTTCACATGGGAGTGCAAGAAATGGACTTTCAGGCTCATGTTACAGCCTTGTTCTTTGAAGGCATTGAGCATCCTGGCAACAATATCCTTATAGTTCTCATCCCGCCTGTTCCCCAAGAATTTGAGAACAACATCCTTGAAGGAATCCCAGGCTTCTTTTTCCTTCTCAGACATCGTTTCAGCGAATGCTCCATCTGAAAGGAGTTTCCTTATATCAAGGCCAACAAACACTCCTTCCTTTAGCTTTGCTTCAGAAAGTCGGGGGAACTTTGAGCAAAGGTACCGAAAGCACTCACCATCTTTTGGAAGGGACTTGATGAATTGCTTAATGAGACCCAACTTAATGTGGAGAGGTGGTAATAGAATTTTATCACGAGGTACCAAGCTCTCATGAAGAACATTTTTCTCACCGGGTCTCAAATACTCCCGAATTGGCCAGTCTTTTTTCCCCCGTTGTAGGTTGCGGGTCCGGCTATCCCACAAGCAAAGGAAGCAGGGATATTTGGTGAAACCGGATTGCTGCCCTAATAGCATGGATAGAATTTTAAAGTCTCCACAAATCATCCACTTATGCTCATCATAACGAATCTTCTGAAGAATTAGGGCCAAATTCTCGTATTTTTCTTGGAGAATAACAGAGTGAGCAATAGGAACTGAAGCGAATGTGTTGCCATTATGAAGAAGAACACCTTTTATGCTGTCTTTTGACGAATCAATGAACAGCCGCCATTCAGCAGGATCATACTTGAGTTTAAACTTTTCCATCACTCCGTATATATCGTTGCAAAATACCAAAACTTCCTCTTTGCTGAAATACTTCAAAAATTCTGTCTCGCAGTTGCAGTACCAATAAAAAGTTGTTCCTGGTGACAATAGATTTTTCTGTTTAAGCGGAGAACCTAGCAGTTGGGCAGCATCTTTTGGGAGTCCTAAATCCCGGACTAAATCATTCAATTCAGCTTGAGAGAAAAGTTCAGGTTTCGGATCTGGTTCAGTTTCAAACTCGGAAGTACTGGACTCATCGGGAAAAGCCATCTGATGAGTCATCATGATCAGAACCGTCCACACAAATATGATCCAAAGATTTTGGTGGTTCAGGCACAGGTACTTCGTTGCTATGAGGCATAGGCCTAATTGCTGAGGGAAGGTTGGGGTAACTTATTACGTTCTTATTTTTTAAGTTGTATCCCTTCACAATGCAAGAGCAAAAATAGCAGTCACTGCTGTGGTCTCTTTGTTCACGCCACATCATAGGTATTCCGAAACGAAATGCTTGTTTTTTACCTTTCATCCATAAGCGTAGATCTTCCTCACAAGTCTTGCACACTTTGTGAGGAGCCCACGGTTTGTCTTGATCGCCTAACTTCAAACCGAAATAGGCGAAATGTACTTTTTTAATAAATGCAGAAATGTTCCTCTGCCGCTTTTTCACGGTATATTCCCCACAAATAAAACAAAAACTGTTCGGAGAGTTGATGCAACCTCTGGCTCTGTGAGCCATCACAAATACACAGCACGGCAAACTACAACTGTAGTGAACCACTTCGGAATAAAGCTGGATTACGACTGAGCAAAGAAAAGGTAATAATGAACTTGCAAGAAACTGAAATTTGACAGGAACGTTCATGTCGCAACCACCGTGTTTGAGCGAGCGAACGAGGCGAGGCGAACAGGAAAGAACATGCGCCAGCGCGAGTACTGGATTTAGCCCCCCGCCTCCCAATTGTCCTGTTAATGTATAAAATGAATACAAAACACTCTAAAATATCATGAGGGAGTGTTTCTAGTTAGTTAACCATTACAACCTCTATTTTGGGCCAAGAAAATAAACTGCAGTCGGCTAAAAAGAAATTATGTGAACATTCCTTATATGGGTAAGAAATCTAATTTTGCAAGAAAACGTGACGTGATGGAACATTTTGGCTATTTTTCCTGGATTCAGCACCCCAAAATCTATAGGAATCAGTTGCAAAACTGGAGGCAGTTTTTTGGTAGTGTACCTGTGTAATCAAACCTAGAATACTGGTGAGCTGAGCTACATAGATACTTTATGGGGTACTGCTCGAATCTGACTGCTCTGTCTCAAATTGCAGGTTGACTAGCATAACCAATGGTTCTGGACTGGTCTGGTGAGGATGATAAATAGAATTAGTGTGCAGCAGCACAGTAGCGTACATTAGTAATTCTAGCACCAAATGGTGTACACATACTTGGAGTAGCCTAGAAACTAATATAACTGCTTGTAAAAAAATCCTTAAAGAGAAAACATATTTTTTGCTTCTTTTAAAATCAATATTAGGTAGTTATTTACTATTGCTGAGACATGGTTAGCATCTGGGATGTCTCTTTAGCAGTGTAAGCAGGAAGAACTGGGCATACTGGGAGGACTTTTTCTGTAGTCACTTTCTATGAGATACTATTCGGTAAAAGCATAACTTCATAGCAGTTTAATCCAACCCTGTAAATACACAAAGCAGAAACATCTACCACCATGCACGATCATAACACCCACTGCCAAGAAGGCTAAAAGTTATTCTCAGAAATCAAAGCCACATTAATGAATATGCCATCTGCATAAGCAGCGATATTCAAATTCTTCTTTTTGAAGCTCACTGCTCTGTAACTGAACAAGCCGATACAATCTTTATCTACTCGTCAGTATTTTGTCAGATGAAACACCCTTCCTCACTGTCCAAAAGGTGCATTTGTACATATGCAGTTGCTAGTCACTGTAACAGGGAAAGACGGCATGTGGTATTTATAGCCAAGTAGATAAAGCTCATATGATCTTGCCGACCCCTCTCTCTTTACAGAGCCCAGCCTCAGAGTAATCTCACACAGCAGCAGCCACTTCCAACACTGTACTTTGACCCTCCATTACATTTTTTTCTTGTTATGGACTTACTTTCCAGATTTCTTAATAATATTAGGTACTCTGTTCAGATATATAGGGCTTTTTTTGAGGGCGTAATTTAGTGGTACGGACTACTGGAATCTTTTTCATTTCCTGCTAAAGTTAACCCATGGTCCTCATATATTAATGAAAGTCGTGGGTATGAGTACCAGCACCTTTTCTTTGCTATGAAAAATGCACTGTGCGTACATAAGAAATAAAAAGCATGTATTGCAATAAGAGAGACAGATTCCTGGGAGCAGGAGGAGGAGGGGAATTCTACCATTCACAGGCAAATGAAACAAAAGTTAAAATGTCAAGAAATTAGCTTTGCAAAGTAAGTATTTATGCTGCAGAAATATTAAAGTTGATATGTCTCCCACATCCATCTGCTTTATCAGGGAGGAGTGGAGGAGGGAGGAGTGGTCTAGTGGTTAGGACAAGGTACTTCAGGCCGGAGGGCCGGGGGTTCAAGTCCCACCTGGGGACAGCAATCTCAGGCCGCAGGGACTGGGATTTCTAGTCCTATAGGCACTCCTTGTGGTCTTGGGCAAGCCACTTAACCCTCCATTGCCCATGTTCCCTGTAAGTATTAGCGTATGTCTCATATCCCCTCGTGTTAAATGTATCCCCCAATTGACCGCTTTGACCAGGTGAAAAGCGGGATATAAATACAGCTAAATAAATAAATAAATAAATAAATCAATAGTAACAGAGGATCTAAACTATATAGTAGGCTAAGCAGCAAATTTAACAGAAGATTTTCAAAAATGCAGGAAACCTTTTAAAAAAATAGATTTCATTCTCAGTTAAGAAAATACCAGGCCAGTGAAACTGAAAGCACCCAAAATATCAGTCAAAATTATCCTTGTGATTTGGCGATACCCATGGCCTATATACTGGAAATCCTAACTTGATTTACCATGAGCTGATTAAACAAGAGATATCACATGTCAGCATTACTATTTCTACCAACATTTTGCCAGTCAAACCTCTAAGCATAAACAGCGTTAGAGTAAAAGCATCCACACGCTTCTCCCCTGTGTCACAAAGACAGCCGATAAGTATGGCCTACAGAGATAATTAAGGGGAATTCTAATAGAAAGGAAATATTACCACACAGAATTCCGCTTTAACTCTTTATAAGAGCTGAGTACACACACACACCCTGTTCTCATGTGCAGTGTTTGCCAGTTTAAGAAAACTGACATTTTTGCATCTTTCATAAGCATTAATATGGGATCAGATTGCCATGCAGTCAAATCCAAGTACGCTTGGCATCAAAATACACCACACTTCATCCTAATAAAACCGATTGAATATGCAATTGCAAAAGCAACAAAGTAATGTTTTAAGAAGCAGAACTAACCAATCACTAAATGGACTAACACAAAATGTCCCAGAGTGGGTGGAATATCTGGGAAAGATTCTACTTAAAGCTTAATTCCAAAAAGGACAATTAGTAGCAACTTTTAAAATATACTCAATTGTTCAGCTTATAGATATACAAAAATATATTAAAGCTGAAAATATGATTTTGTACTTGTTGAATATTTTTGATGTTTTTGCCAGAGAGTGCATACTACAAAACAAGTAAAAATTGGTTATATTGCTTAAATATTCACCCAATAGGAACCAACAAAATGTTTTTAAAGGCTCTTGGGTCTCAGTATAAAACTCCGCAGTCACTTGCAAGGTCTGAAAATCAACACCTTTGCTGAACTGCTGTTCACATCAACGACCCAATATCTCATGCCCTTAAATTATTTTGGATTAATATTTTTCTCCTTTTTTCTCATATTATGTTATTCATGGTTTTTTTATATATATATAATTTTTTTCTCTCTTTTTCTTTTTCCACTAGTCCAAGAGGTATCAAAACAATGTCCCATATAAATATCACTATTACAAGTGTTAAAAACACCACCTCCAAAACATAAGACTGTAGTTGATAAATGTCCAAAGTCAGTATCATACAAAATTTTTTTTCAAAAACCGCTGATCTATAAAACTCAGACACTTATCTTCTCCACAGTATGTGTCTACCCTCTTATCAATGAGGTGATGAAAACTTCCACTGCTGGCGATTATTGCTTAAGTCCCAACGCCGTTCTTCTAAGGCGCCCAAGCGTTTCACACTACTGGTTTCTTCAGGGGAGTGTTCCCATATACAAAGGACTCTGCCATTTGCACTACTCTCTCTCTTATCTTCTATATTCATGTGAAAATTTCCTGAAAAAGTTACCCATTTGCACCACTTTCATTCTTATTCTAGGTGGTGAAAGATTCTGCTGGTTATTCTTCTCATTTGCCAGCAGAATCTTTCACCACCTATGAACTCTAGAGTTTGCGAGGGAAAGAGTTGGGACTTTGGAAGATTTATTACAGATCCCAAATGTTGGAGCACCTGCATGGTGCGTGAGAGGGGAAGACTGGCCTCTAGAGAGGTGTTTGCTCGAATGAGCCAGTCATCTAAGTAAGGGAAGACAAATATCCCTAGAGTCCTTAGGAAAACGGCTACTACTGCCATGCACTTTGTAAAGACTCTTGGGGCAGAGGAAAGGCCGAAAGGCAGGACTGTACTGATAATCTCTCCCTTGGAACAGAAAGCGCAGGAACCTCCTGTGTTTTGTGTGAATAAGTATGTGAGTATATGCCTCTTTTTGGTCTAGAGAACAGAGCCAATCCTGAATCTGGAGATACAGCAGAAGAGTACCTAGGGAGATCATTTTGAATTTCTCCCATAGCAGATATTTTTTCAGTTCGCCGAGATCCAGAATGGGCCTGCATCTCCCATTTTATTTGGAATGAGGAAGTATGGCGAATAAAAGCCCAGTCCCTGCTGGGAGAGTGGTACCTCTTCTATTGCGCCCTGTGAGAGAAGGGAGGTGACCTCTTGCAACAACAGATCAGTGAGAAGGGGTTGAGAACAGTACTCTCTTGGAGTCCGGGGGGGGGGGGGGTAGACTTCCTAGATGAAGTTTGTACCCCTCCTGTATTATGGAGAGTGTCCACTGCTCTGATGTTACAAGATGCCACCTGTGGGCAAAGTGACAAAGTCTGCCGGGAATGCGGATGGGATCTAGAATCTCCAGAGGTAGAATGGCTATGTTTTCCAGAAAAGAGTCAAAAACCCTGAGGAGGTTGGGTCTGCTGAGGTGGCTGTGACTTAGGGGTCTGAGCCTTCCTATGTTGTTTTGGTGGCTGCTGCCCCTTCTGGGGAGCATGGATTGGGCACTGCACTGCAGGGTTGTAAGAAGGGTAGTATTTCTTATTGAAAAAAAGCCTTCTTCGTTGTCTTTTTTCTATTTGGGTTGGCAGTAGATCTAGATAGTCTATTAAGAGTGGTGTTCTCAGATGCTAACTGAGAAGTCTTATCTTGCTAACCCTTGCCAAAAAAAGGTTTTCACCAGTGCAAGGCATATTACCCAGCTTATCTTGAACCCATTGTTCAAGAATCAGATGCTTGGAGCCAAGCAATCCTGCATGCACTGATGCATATAGCTGAAGTACTGCTGATACATTCAAAACAGTCAAAAGTTGCCCTGTTAACAATTTTTGAAACACTTTGGGCATGCTTTACAAGGGTGAGATAATCAGCTCTCCTATCATCAGGGAGAAGAGGAGCCATCAACTCCAAATCTCTGGCCACCTCCCTAAGGAACATACCCATATAGAGTATGTAGGAACTGATTCTGGCCAATAACATGGAGGCCTGAAAACAATGTCGACCAAAAGTGTTGAGGGTTCTCGATTCCCTATCTGGTGGGTTTGAGGAATGTGTCTTAGCACTTTTTATTTGACGCATAGCTGATTCTACCACCATGGAATGGTGTGGTAATTGTGTCTTTTGAAAGCCAGGACACTCTGGTACCCGGGTACATTGTATTGAGTCATCGAGTATGTGGAGAGATGGTTAGGGGTATCTCCCACATACGAAGCATAAGGTCATGAAGTATGAAATGAATAGAGAAATTAGCAGCTTCTTTTGAGGTTGCAGGGTATTGAAGGATTTCAAGTTCCTCAGCCCAAGGTTCTTTCTCCGAAGTCACCATTATAGACAGACCCTGAGCAACATTGTGAATAAAGTCTTGGAAAGACATGTCCTCCAGAGGGGACAAGTGATGTTGTAGAGACGGAGATGGGTCTTCCAGGAGAGTTCTCATTTCCCAGGTACCGGATGATTCATCGTCTGATGAATCGGAGCAAAGACTCAAAATATCAACGGGCAGGATGTTCGCACTCTGCACCTACTTGATACTGTTCAAAACCGGTATATGAAGCTTGTGGTGCTGGCACCTCAGTACCGGAAAGGGACTCGAGGACCGGCATGGGTGGTAGCATTGTAAGCGGCAAAAAAGTTGATGCAGACTCTTTCGGTATCGTAGCCGATACCGATGTCTGAGGAATCAACTGTAAAGGCTTTACCGGTACCGAGACTGCCAGTGAGGCCGCTAAACTCCACTCGATGGCCAGGATATGTTTATCCATGGAGGTTGCCGATGCTTGGGTATCAGTACCAGAATTACGAGCCCTGAGCATAGCACCAGGAGCTCTCCAGAGATGGAGGCTTCGGGAGCATCCTGGGACCCCACTAAGGCTTTGGAGCAAGGTCCTCCCGCCAGGGTTGTTTGGCCAGTGTGTCCCCCTCCAGGTCAACGCCCGAGGCATTTCGATGCTTAGAAGGAGATCTACCCTTGAAGGGCTGGCCAGTCTTTGATGAAGACCTAGGTTTCAATACCTGAGATCCTTGGGAGGAAGATGAAGCTCTCAATGACATCGATGCTAAAGACACTGCATCGGAGGCAAAGAGAGTGGCCAGTTTTGCAGCTCGATTCTGTAGGCCTTTCTTTGTCATCTTTCTGCAGAGAGGATATTCTGACGGTTGATGGTCCGGTCCTAAACACTTTAGACACCAGTCATTGGTGTCTGCGGCCAAAATTGTACTGCCACAGTTGGAACACTTCTTAAAACCACTAGATGGTTTTTCCATTTTGTCTGTGACAAAAGGGAGAGGCCTAAGCCTAAGATGACATTGATAACACCTGAAGGAAGAAGTTTTCTTCCTTCACTGAAGAGATTTTTTTTTTTAAGAAAAGAAGAAAGCAAGCACTACAGAGTTTGGTACCAGCATCGACGGGAAGGCAGACGCAACCACAAAACAAAACAAAAAAAAAAAAGATTTTCTGCGGTGATGGGAATTGCTTCTTGTCAGCTCCGTGGAAAATGAAGAACTGAGGAGGGAGAGTTGAAAAGCTTTCCTATTGGATGCTGGGGAGCGTTCCCGCGGGGCCTCCCTCGGTACGGACGTTACCCATATGTGAAGACTACATTTCTGCTTGTTCCTGGAGATTCATTTTTTGGTATAGAATTCTCCCAGAAAGTTTTTTTTTCTCTATTACATTCCAAGTCATTCCTAACATTTTATTTCTTTATTTACTGCTGTTGCACACTGAGATGAGGATTTAAAAATATTATTCATAATACAACAATACGTGTGCCTTTGAGTCAATGCTGATGCCTGGCGACCAGTTCCTCCTGGGTTTGCTTGGCAATGTAACCGGAAGTAGATTGCTAGGCCTTTCTTCCGATGCAATGGAGGGTTACATGACTTGCTCTAACCACTAGGCTCCTCCTCCACTCCTAAAATACCCTTTTCCAGAGTGGTGACTCTTAATATGGAACCTAGCATTAACTAAATATAATTAGGATTCTTTTCTCTATGTGCATCACTTTGCATTTGTCCACATTAAATTTCATCTGACATTTTAACGCCCACTTCTCCAGTCTGGCAAGGTCCTTTTGCTGTTCCTCACAATCTGCTTGTGTTTTAACTATTTTGAATATTTTTGTGTCATCTGCAAATCTGATCAATTCACTCACTGCTGATTTTTCTGGACCATTAATGAATATGTTAAGCACTGGTCTCAGCACAAATCCCTAAAGCACTCCACCACTTACCTCTTTTCAGTGGGAAAACTGTCCATTCCATCCTACTTTCTGCTTCCCATCTTTTAACTTGCCTATTCACAGTTAACCCACAAAAGCAGTGCAAATAAAGAATAGATGTGAAGGCACATTTTAGAAGACATGCAGAATGGAATTGATTCGTCTAAGTCATGAGGTTTACAATTCCGGAAGTATCTTAACCTGAAGCCTTTTCTAAAATACAAAATAAGGAGATGCAGGTCGAGGCATGGAGCCAGAGGAGCCATGTTACAAAGGTGCAGGTAGAAAAAACAGGGTAAACATGGCCATCATAGGCATGTAAGTGCCAGACTGAGCAACTTTACACATGTATGGCTGCTATTTTGCAAGACTACAGGTATATGAGCAGGGGGGCTGGCCTTGTAACAAAACAGAAAGCTACGGGCACGCTTCAGTTCCAGAGGTCCGAATGATTTCTCTGTAGTTTCATTTCATTTGGTACCAAGGCCAGAGACTTATCAGCACCCCCCCCCCTCATAAATGCTACCGATTAACAGATGCTGCTATATCTGGGGAAAAACAAGAGGGGATTAAAGGGGATAACTCCCACAATCCCTCATATGAAGGACTGGACAAAAGGAATAGAGAATATAACAAAGGATATCATAATGCCTCTGTATCACTCCATGGTGTGATACAGAGGCATCAAAGAAATCAAGGAAGCTAACTAAAGTTACAGCACAGTAATAATAATGGGTGACTTCAATTACCCCGGTATCGACTGGGTCAGTGTTACGGCAGGACATGCTAGGGAGATAAAGTTCCTAGATGACATAAATGACTGCTTCTTGGAGCAGCTGGTTCATGAACCGACCAGAGGGGAAGCCATATTAGACCTAGTCCTTAGTGGAACACCAGATCTAGTGCAAGAGATAAGGGTGTTTTGGGCCACTTGGCAATAGTGATCATACCATGATCGCCTCTGATTTAATTAGTGGAGGAGGGATAGTAAGGAAATCCTTTTAACTTTTGAAAGGGAGACTATGGTAAAATGAGGAAAATAGTTAAGAAAAAACTAAAAGGAGCAGTTGCAAAGGTTAAAAACTTACATCAAGTCTTGTTGTTGAAAAATACTATCCTGGCAGCCCAGACCAGCTATATTCCATGCTTTAAGAAAAGTGGAAGGAAGTCCAAAAAACTGCCAGCATGGTTTAAAGGTGAGCATCTTTCAGGAAATGGAAAAAAGAGCCAAACGATGAAACCTGGAAACAGCCCAAGCACTGGCAAATCAAATGCAAGGCATTGATAAAACAGGCAAAGGGAGAATTTGAGAAGCAGCTTGCTGTGGAAGCAAAAACGCGAAATAAAGATTTTTTCAAGTACATTTGTAGCAAAAAACGTGTGAGTCAGTTGGTCCATTAGATGATAGAGAAGTTAAAGCGGCACTAAGAGGCGACAAGGCGATAGCGGAGAGACTAAATGAATTCTTTGCTTCGGTCTTTACTGAGGAAGATGTAGGGATGTTACCCATGACTGAAGTGGTATTTAAAGGTGCGAAAGAATTGAAGGAAATATCGATACATCGGGAAGATGTATTACAACTATTAGATAAACTGAAAAGTAGCAAATCACCTGGGCCGGATGGTATACATCCAAGGGTGTTGAAAGAACTGAAATATAACCATAACCTTAGGTCTCGATAACATCAGACAAGGCTTTGCACTAATCTTCATGGACACTGCCGCCGCATTCGACACCGTAGACCATGAAGTTCTCCTGCTACGCCTCAGAGAGAAGGGAGTTCACGCTTCAGCTTTGTCATGGTGCGCTTCATACCTCACTGATCGCTGGCAACATGTTCGTTCTGGCCCCTCCAACTCAGATTCCTTCCCCCAAACTAAAGGTGTTCCACAGGGCTCATCTCTATCCGCCTTGCTATTCAATGTCTATATGCAACCCATTTGTGATCTCATCCAATCATTTAATATCAACTGCCTGATCTATGCTGACGACGTCTTGATGTACATGCCAATTTCGACAGAACATCTTGAACTATCCCCACTTATCAGGTGCTTTGATGCTGTCAGACTGGCTAAATGCACAAATGCTTAAGTTAAATTTCAAAAAGACAGAAGCCCTCTACGTCACCAGGAATCCGGCTTTTACTCCACCCCTGTCTATCAAGGTTCGCGACGCAGAGATCATATGCAAGACTACAGTAAGATACCTAGGTGTAACGCTTGATCAGCAACTTAATATGAAGGCTCATATCAAAAACATAAAGTCGGTCTACCATAAAATCTGGACCCTCCGCAATCTGCGTCAACTGTTAGAGCCTGATGACTTCCGAACTGTCTTTCAGGCCCTAATAATGCCTCACTTTGACTATGCCAATGCGATCTTGTATGGTCTACCTAAGTGCACGACTAACCCCTTACAACTTGCAATGAATTCAGCTGCAAGAATCCTTCATGGAGCCTCAAGAAGTTCTCATATTACCCCAATACTAAAACAATTGCACTGGCTACCCATACAAGCCAGGATCTCATTCAAGATCCTAATTATGACCCATAAAGCCATCAAGAAATACCCTGCTACTGCCATTACTGACCTAATTTCAATCACACCTCCCAATCGAGCAAGGAGATCGAATGCCGCAAATACTCTCATATTACCTAAGGCAAGCACGAATTGTTCTCAATTCACTAGATCCAAAGCCTTCTCCTCCTTTGCTCCATCCTGCTGGAACGCACTACCAGCAACTATCAGAACCATCAGTGAACTCTCCCAATTTAGGAAGGCACTGAAACGTCACCTCTTTCTTCATCACTACGATGTTGCAGTCTTTCCCCCACACCCACCCACTCTCACATCTCAATGCAGCACCTCAAACTCATGCACGTCACATTCCCAGACTGATCACTCGCAATCACACCTTCCCCTCCAACCACCATGAGAAACGTATGCAGTGCCGCATAACTCATTATATTGTTGCATAAAGTAGACTGTATTTATTCATCGTGTCTCCTTGTTAAGGGACTGGTTATTTATACCCTATTTTACCTGTTATACCTGCTTAATGCATACCCAAGTTTAATTTTCCTGTTTAATGTATACCTAAGTTATTATACCTGTTTCACTGTAAGCACAAATCACGAAATTAAGATGTGCAACTCTTTTATGTTCATTGTAAACCGCACTGATGTCGAATAGCGTGGTATAAAAGAGACTGCAAATAAATAAATAAAATAAATAAATATGAGATTGCAGACCTGCTGTAATCTGTGAACTATCATTATAATCATCTCTAATACCTGAAGATTGGAGGATCGCCAATGTAGCACCAATTTTTAAAGAGGGCTCCAGGGGTGATCCGGGAAACTACAGAGCGGTGAGCATCACGTCAGTACCAGGAAAAATGGTAGAAACCATCAAAGAATAAAATTACTCAGCATGTAGATAGTCATGGCCTAATGGGAGACAGCCAACATGGCTTTAGACAAGGAAGATCTTGTCTTACTAATCTGTTATGTTTTTTTGAAAGTATGAACAAACAGGTAGAGAAAGGTGAGTCGGTTGATATAGTGTATCTGGACTTTCAGAAAGCCTTTGACAAGGTCGCTCATCAGAGACTTTTGGCAAAACTAAAGAGTCATGGGATAGGAGGCAGTGTACTACTGTGGATCAAGAACTGGTTAAAAGATAGAAAGCAAAGGGTTGGGCTAAATGGCCAATTTTCCCAATGGAGAAAGGTGAATAGTGGTGTACCCCAGGGATCTGTGCTGGGTCTGCTGCTTTTTGACATATTCATAAATGACCTGGAAAGTGGAATAACGAGTGAGGTTATCAAATTTGCAGATGACACAAAACTATTTAAATTTGTTAAAACCCAAGAGGATTGTGGAAAATTGCAAGAGGATCTTGATAAATTCGAAGACTGGGCATCAAAATGGCAGATGAAATTTAATGTGGACAAGTGCAAAGTTATGCACCTAGGGAAGAACAACCCAAACTATGGTTATACGATGCAAGGTTCCACATTAGGAACCACCACCCAGGAAAAAGATTTAGGCGTCATTGTGGATAACATGTTAAAACCCTCGGCCCAGTGTGCAGCGGCAGCCAAGAGAGCAAATAGAATGCTAGGTATCATAAGAAAAGGAATGGAAAATAAAACAAAAGAAATTATAATGCCTCTATATCGTTCCATGGTAAGACCGCACCTTGAATATTGTATGCAATTCTGGTCGCCGTATCTTAAAAAGGATATAGAGTTATTAGAAAAGGTTCAAAGAGCCACCAAAATAGTAAAGGGGATGGAAGGATAATCCTATGAAGAAAGGCTAAAAAGGTTAGGGCTCTTTAACCTGGAAAAGAGATGGCTGAGGGGAGATATGATAGAAGTCTATAAATTAATGAACGGAGTGGAACGGGTAAACGTAGATCAATTGTTTACGTTATCAATATAGAAAGACTAGGGGACATGCAATGAAGCTACAGGGTAAACTATTTAAGACTAATAAGAGAAAATATTTTTTCACTCAACGTGTAATCAAACTCTGGAATTTGTTACCGGAGGATGTAGTAAAGGCTATTAGTGTAGCTGGGTTTAAAAAAGGTTTGGACAAGTTCCTGGAGGAAAGGTCCATAAATTATTATTAAGAAGGGACCCAGGATATCAATGCTTGACCCAGTACAAGCATTGCAGAACCTGTGTCTTTTGGGGAAAGTGCTAGGTATGTATGACCTAGACTGGCCACTGTTGGAAAGAGAATACTGGGCTTGATGGACCTTGGTCTGACCCAGTATGGCATATCTTATGTTCTTATGGTGCGAATGCACCTTGAATATTGTGTGCAGCTCTGATCACCGCATCTAACACAGATATAGCAGTATTAGACAATTTACAGAGAAGGGCAACCAAAATGACAAAGAGGATGCAGGATGCCCCTATAAGGTAAGGTTAGGGCTCTTCAATTTGGAGAAGAGGCGGCTAAGGCGAGATATGACAGAGGTCTATAAAATGAGGACTGAAGTGGAACGAGAAAATGAGACTCTATGCTGATGACTCTCAGATCTATCTTTCTGTGCTTGAAATCTCCTCAGGAATCCAGGCCCGGATCTCTGCCTGCTTATCAGACACTGCTGCCTGGATGTCTCATCACCATCTGAAACATGGCCAAAATTGGGCTCCTTATCTTTCCACCTAAACCCCCCACCCCCTACCTTCTCTATTTCTATGGATAACATTACACTTTTTCCTGTTTCCTCAGTTCACAACCTTGGGGTCATCTTCAACTCTACTCCCTTTCTCTGTACACATCCAACAGACAGCTAAAACCTGTCACTTCTTTCTCCATAACATTGGCAAAATTCATCCTTTCTTTTCTACACTAAGACACTTATCCACTCTTTAGCCACCTCCCCTCTAGACTATTGCAACCTCTGAATCTTCTTTCTTCCCTTCAATCTGTTCAAAACTCAGCTGCGTGGCTAATCTTCCATCAGCCTGGATATACTCATATTTATTTATTTATTTATTTAACATTTCTTATACACCGCCTTTCAGAGATATCAAGGCGATATACATCGAACACAACAATAACAGGAAAGCTCTTCAAGGCCGCTTTTGGATCCTCGTCAGCTTAGTCTCTTATGTGTTTCCTTACCATTCCTCTAGATCAGTGGTTCTCAACCTTTTTTGTACCGTGACCCCTATTACCATTGGTCAACTTGTGGTGACCCACAATGATAAAATCAAATGCGTCTCTCTTCCTTTATCGTTAACGCATTGTCGCTGTAATCATTTGTTGAATTATTAATATATTATAGCCCTTTGCAATATGTTTTTATTTATAAAATTTATTTATTTAAACCACAAGTAACAATATTTGATTTCAAAATTATGATGATTTTGTAGTCAAATCACTAATATGAAATAAAATTATCTTTTCTACCTTTGTTGTCTGACCAATTTATTCTCTGATCATGCTGGTCCCGATCTGAGGCTTCTGCTTCTGCTTTCCTGTCTTCTCTTAGCTCTCTTTCTGTGGTCTATGGTCCATCTGCCATTTCTTATCTCTTCTTTCGTTTTCTTCACTTCTTTCCATCAGCCTATTTCCAGTCCCAGGAACCCTCCCCAGTATCAGCCCTTTTCCAGTCCTCACTCCCAGTACCTTCCAATGTCAACTTGCATTCCCATGACTGCCACTGGTGTCCATTCCCTTCCAGTCCCCCTCCTTCCCCACTGACCAGTCCCTTCTAGTACAAATACTATGGCAGCCCCTCTCAGATCCACTCCCTTCCAGTTCCATTCTCCCATCCCCTCATATCAGCCCATTTGTAGCCTTAGCCCCCAGTTTTCTTCCAGAGTCAGCAGCTCTATCCTCCCCTCCACACAATCATCCCATTCCCAGTCGAAGCCCCCAATCAGCTCGTTTCCAGTGCTAGTGTCCCCCCTCAACTCCATTACCAGTGCTAGCCTCCCCTAATCAGCCCAATACCAATCCTACCCCTACCCCATCAGCTCATTACCAGTCCCCTAGCCTCCACTAATCACTCATTTCCAGTGCTAGTCCCTCCTCAACCCCATTACCAGTGCTAGGCTCCCCTAATTAGCCCATTACCAGTCCTAACCCCCATCAGTCCATTACCAGTCCTAGCCTCCTCTAATCAGCCCATTTCCAGTCCTAACCTCCCCGATCAGCTCATTTCCAATGCTAGCCCCCCCATCAGTCCATTACTAGTCCTACCCCCCCCCCCATCAGCACATTACCAGCCCCAACCCCCCTTGATCAGTCCATTCCCAGTCCTAGCCTTCCCTAATCAACCCATTACCAGTCCTGGCCCCCCATCTGCCCATTATATTCCTAACCCGCACTGTCTCTCCCCTCTGTCCAGCATTTATCCCCATCTGTCCAGTATGTCCCCGTCTCTTCCCTTTGTCCATGTCAGCCCCCCTCCCTCCCTCCATCCATCCATCCATCCATCCATCAGCTCTGAGTGTCACATGTATGATTTTCTCCCAGTTGGTGAGAGGTCTTACGTGTGCACTAGGTGCAAGGAGCTCTTTGCTCTCAGGGAACAAGTCCATTCTCTAGAGGCTAAAGTAGCAGACTTGGAAAACATAAGACAGACAGAGAGGTACATAGACGAGACCTACAAGGATATAGTCCTGAAGTCCCGCCTCCAGTCTGGCAGCACCCCTGTTGTCATGGAGGAGAGAGGTCACGTGACAGGAGAGCATCACCCTGGTGTGGCAGGAAGTGATCCTGTAACTAGGACCTCTCCTCCAGGTGATCTGCCCATGAGGGAAGGGTTAGGACAGCCGTTATAGTTGGTGATTCGATCATTAGGCATGTAGATAGCTGGGTGGCTGGTGGACGTGAGGATCGCCTGTTAACATGCCTGCCTGGTGCGAAGGTAGCGGACCTCAAGCGCCACCTAGATAAGGTCTTAGATAGTGCTGGGGAGGACTCTGCTGTCTTGGTACATGTTGTACCAATGACATAGGAAAATGTGGTAGGGAGGTTCTGGAGGCTAAATTTAGGCTTTTAGGTAGGAAGTTGAAATCCAGAACTTCCATGGTAGCATTCTCCGAAATGCTTCCTGTTCCACGCGCAGGACCCAAAAGGCAGGCAGGAGTCTCAATGCGTGGATGAGACAATGGTGCAGAAATGAGGGTTTTGGATTTGTTAGGAACTGGGAAACATTCTGGGGAAAGTAGGGGCTCTTCCGAAGGGATGGGCTTCACCTTAACCGGGATGGAACCAGGCTGCTGACATTAACCTTTAAAAAGGAGATAGAGCAGCTTTTAAACCAAATATTAGGGGAAAGCTGACAGTCGCCCAAGAGCGGATGATTCGGAAAAATGTATCCTTGAAGGATACTACCAAAAGCAGAGAGGTTCCACAAAAGAGTAAAGTAGCCCAAATGCCCTCAAGTATGTAGCAGACAGAGCTTAAAGATCCCAATTTACCCATGTCTAACAATAGCCAAATTAACTTGAATAAAATACATTCTCTAAAATGCTTGTATGCAAATGCTAGAAGTCTAAAGAATAAGATGGGAGAGTTAGAATATATAGCACTAAATGAAAGGTTAGATATGATTGGAATATCAGAGACATGGTGGAAGGACGACAACCAGTGGGACACTGTGATACCTGGGTACAAACTATATCGTAATGATAGAACTGATCAAATTGGTGGAGGGGTTGCTCTCTATGTTAGAGAGGGCATTGACTCAGAAAGGATTAGAGTTTTGCAGGAAACAAAATCTGCTGTAGAATCTATATGGATTGAAATTCCATATAAAAGGGGGAAGTTAATGGCAGTGGGGGTGTACTATCGAGCACCTGGCCAGAATGACCAAATGGATGATGAAATGCTCAAAGAAATCAAGGAAGCTAACAAACGTTAGAGCGCAGTAATAATAATGGGTGATTTCAATTACCCCGGTATCGACTGGGTCAGTGTCACGTCAGGACATGCTAGGGAGATAAAGTTCCTAGATGAAATAAATGACTGCTTCTTGGAGCAGCTGGTTCATGAACCGACCAGAGGGGAAGCCATATTAGACCTAGTCCTTAGTGGAACACCAGATCTAGTGCAAGAGATAAGGGTATTGGGGCCACTTGGCAATAGTGATCATAGCATGATCGCCTTTGATTTAATTAGTGGAGGAGGGATAGTAAGGAAATCCACAGTACTACCTTTTAACTTTCGAAAGGGAGACTATGATAAAATGAGGAAAACAGTTAAGAAAAAACTAAAAGGAGCAGTTGCAAAGGTTAGAGACGTACATCAGGCTTGGCTGTTGTTGAAAAATACTATCTTGGAAGCCCAGACCAGCTATATTCCATGCTTTAAGAAAAGTGGAAGGAAGTCCAAAAAAATGCCAGCATGGTTTAAAGGTGAGGTCAGAGAGGCTGTTGTTGCCAAAAAAGCATCTTTCAGGAAATGGAAAAAAAGAGCCAAACGACGAAACCTGGAAACAGCACAAGCACTGGCAAGTCAAATGCAAAGCATTGATAAGGCAGGCAAAGGAGAATTTGAGAAGAAGCTTGCTGCGGAAGAAAAAACGCGAAGTAAAGACCTTTTCAATTACATTCGTAGCAAAAAACCTGTGAGAGAGTCAGTTGGTCCATTAGATGATAAAGGGGTTAAAGGAGCACTAAGAGGCGACAAGGCAATAGCGGAGAGATTGAATAAATTCTTTGCATCAGTCTTTACTGAGGAAGATGTAGGGATGTTACCCATGACTGAAGTGGTATTTAAAGGTGCGGAAGAATTGAAGGAAATATCAATACATCGGGAAGATGTATTACAACTATTAGATAAACTGAAGAGTAGCAAATCACCTGGGCCGGATGGTATACATCCAAGGGTGTTGAAAGAACTGAAATACGAGATTGCAGACCTGCTATTAGTAATCTGTGAACTATCATTAAAATCATCTCTAATACCTGAAGATTGGAGGATCACCAATGTAACACCAATTTTTAAAAAGGGTTCCAGGGGTGATCCGGGAAACTACAGACCGGTGAGCCTGACATCAGTACCGGGAAAAATGGTAGAAACCATCATAAAGAATAAAATTACTCAGCATGTAGATAGTCATGACCTAATGGGAGACAGCCAACATGGCTTTAGACAAGGAAGATCTTGTCTTACTAATCTGTTATGTTTCTTTGAAGGAGTGAATAATCAGGTGGACAAAGTTGAGTCGGTTGATATTGTGTATCTGGACTTTCAGAAAACCTTTGACAAGGTCCCTCATCAGAGACTTTTGGCAAAACTAAAGAGTCATGGGATAGGAGGCAGTGTACTATTGTGGATCAGGAACTGGTTAAAAGATAGAAAGCAGAGGGTAGGGCTAAATGGCCAATTTTCCCAATGGAGAAAGGTGAATAGTGGTGTACCGCAGGGATCTGTGCTGGGTCCGCTGCTTTTTGACATATTCATAAATGACCTGGAAAGTGGAATAACGAGTGAGGTTATCAAATTTGCAGATGACACAAAACTATTTAAAGTTGTTAAAACCCAAGAGGATTGTGGAAAATTGCAAGAGGATCTTGATAAATTGGAAGACTGGGCATCAAAATGGTAGATGAAATTTAATGTGGACAAGTGCAAGGTTATGCACCTAGGGAAGAACAACCCAAACTATGGTTACACGATGCAAGTTTCCACATTAGGAACCACCACCCAGGAAAATGATTTAGGCGTCATTGTGGATACCATGTTAAAACCCTCGGCCCAGTATGCAGCGGCGGCCAAGAGAGCAAATAGAATGCTAGGTATGATAAGGAAAGGAATGGAAAATAAAACAAAAGATATTATAATGCCTCTATATCGTTCCATGGTGAGACTGCACCTTGAATATTGTGTGCAATTCTGGTCGCCGTATCTTAAAAAGGATATAGCGATTTTAGAAAAGGTTCAGAGAAGAGCCACCAAAATGGTAAAGGGGATGCAAGGATACTCCTATGAAGAAAGGCTAAAAAGGTTGGGGCTCTTTAACCTGGAAAAGAGACGGCTGAGGGGAGATATGATAGAAGTCTATAAATTAATGAACGGAGTGGAACAGGTAAACGTAGATCGATTGTTTACCTTATCAGAATATAGAAAGACTAGGGGACATGCAATGAAGCTACAGGGTAAACTATTTAAGACTAATAAAAGAAAATATTTTTTCACTGAACGTGTAATCAAACTCTGGAATTTGTTACCGGAGGATGTAGTAAAGGCTGTTAGTGTAGCGGGGTTTAAAAAAGGTTTGGACAAGTTCCTGGAGGAAAGGTCCATAAACCATTATTAAGAAGGGACCCAGGATATCAATGCTTGAACTAATACAAGCATTGTGGAACCTGTGTCCCTTGGGGAAACTGCTAGGTACGTATGACCTAGATTGGCCACTGTTGGAAACAGAATACTGGGCTTAATGGACCTTGGTCTGACCCATTATGGCATATCTTATGTTCTTATGTTCTCTCCCCTCCCTCCATGTCAGCCCCCTGTCCATGTCAACCCCCTCCCTCCCTCCCTCCATCCAACAATCAGCTCTCCCCTCCCTCCATGTCAGCCCCCCTCCCTCCCTCCCTCCATCCCTCCATGTCAGCCCCCTCCCTCCCTCATGTCAGCCCCGTTGCAGGTTCCCTGCCCCCTCCTCCCCTCTCCCTGTCTGCCTGCTACTACCGTGTTCTTCTGCAGCCACGGCTCCCTGACTCTTAGGGAACCGCGGCTGTGCCTGCTTTGAGTGAAGCCGTTGCGGAGCCTCTCTGTCTCTCGAAGGGCTCCGTGCAGCATGCCATTGTCCCGCCTCCAAAGGAAGTGGTAAACAACTTCCTTTGGAGGTGGGACAATGCTCTTTCCCTAAGAGGCAGGGAGCCGCGGCTGCAGAAGATTGGAGTCTGTCAGTTTGCCGCTGCCAAGAAGCGGACTCGGCAGCGGCAGCAACTTGTGTGCTTTTTTTTTTTTTTTTTTTTTTAACAGCGGAGTATGGCGACCCCCGCTGAATCCTGTGGCGACCCCCGTGGGGGTTGCGACCCACAGGTTGAGAACCACTGCTCTAGATATAGCCTTGTCCTCAGCTGTTGTGTTGTCTCTCTTGACTAGATTGTAAGCTCTGATGAGCAGTGACAGTCTTTTACATGTGTCTGTACAATGCTGTGTATGCCTTGTAGCGCTAGTAGTAGTAGTAGTAATAGTTTACGCCTTCAAAAAATACAAAGACTGGGGGACATGCAATGAAGCTACAAAGTAGTACATTTAAGACTAATCAGAGAAAACAGTTTTTCTATTCAACATGTAATTAAGCTCTGGAGTTTGTTGCTGGGGAATGCAGTGTGTAGTGTAGCTAGGTTTAAACAAAAGGTTTCCTAGAGGAAAAGTCCATAAACCATTATTAAAGCAGACCTGCATTTGCCATTGCTGGAGAATGAAAACTAGATTTAGGTAAAACCCTAAATATGTCAGGGAGCAGTTGTGTATGACCGAAATTATAAATCTTGGGGATTTATGTGTAGCTTTTTGTATCTTACAGGCCACCCCTAATCTACCCCATGCCCCCTTGCAACTTCTACTTACTAAGCACATCCACGTATGAATTCAGCCCTTTCTAAAATCGTCATTTACACGTAGGTACCATTTCTACATCCAGATTAACTGAGTGGAGGGGTAGCTTAGCGCTTAGAGCAATTGCCTAGTATCCAAGAGACCTGGGTTTAATTCCCACTCACACTCCTTGTGACCTTGGGCAAGTCAATTTACCCTCCTATTGCCTCGAAAGAAAAGGTCTGGCAATCTACTTCAGGTCATACCTTGCCAAGAAACCCAGGGGCTACTAGGTCACCAGGGGTCAGCACTGACTTGATGACAAAAAAAAAAAAAAACCCACAGCGATTTTACACAAGGAAATTGTGAATATGGCTTCTACAATAACCCCATTTGCCGATATGCTTAGCTTTATATCGCTAATAATTTACAGCCTCTGTATTAACTAGCATTTTGGTAATTCTGAAAACACTCTCCAACACCGAACACTGTCTGATTGCTCAGCCTTCCAAGAGGGCAGTTTCTCTAGGTCTTAAATCTTAGAATGAAATTGGAAGGGAAGCTCTCCCTCAGATCTGGGATCATCAAGAAAGCCAACTAATCTTGATACAGGAAGACCTATATAATGCTGCTTTAACAGATGTGTTTCTTGGCTGACACAAATGCACGCAAATGGATAAAACAATGTGATCCATAAACATTCAAAATAAGCCTTTTTTTTTAAATGAACTACATCGAAATAAGGATCCAAAACACATTCTAGGTCACTTAAGGGAACACAGAGCTCAAATGGTATTTGCACATATATTCAAGCTGTCCAAGAACAAGTATCATCTAGAGCTTGCTCGTTGACCTTTGCTTCTAAGTATTCAAGTGCATTAGCACAGCAGCCACGCTACTTTCTTAAAAATAAATTGCACCGTGAAATGTTTTTCATACATATTAGTCCAAGCAAAATCCATTGCATAATCCCCTCTGTGGTCACAAACCTCAAGGGCTACAAAAGTGTTTAGGCTTAAGGGACAAGTTTGTGAGCTGGCCCCCAAGATTTTCATTTTTTTTCTGCAGAGATGAAACATTGTCTGTGTTGCATTACTCTACCAATCATCTGTATAGCGCTACAAGGCATACACAGTGCCATACATGTGTCTGTCCTCAGTGAAAAGCACAGTGCACAGCTCTGTGGAAGACAGTACCCTGTTCTGTACTATCTTTGATTGAAATGATAGACTATATGTTTTGATATGAAATTAAATTGAGATCTTGCATTTGCTCCCAAGATCATCTTGGGCTAAGGGTGCCTTGGAGGCAGTATTTTAGTTCTTTCTCAGTAGCAACTCTGGTGCACTTAAAGGTCTATCCATCACCACTGCAGTGAGGCAAGGAAAGGCTAATCTATGAAAATAGGAGAAATAAAATGGGCAGTTTTAAAGAACACTCATATCATTGCCTGGTAGAAATTTGTTTCAAAGCAGAGGTTGAATTGCAGTCAATTCCAGTTTAAAATTATAAAAAAGACCCTTTGCCGATACTTTTCCCTGCCACTGGAACTTGAATGGTGGTAAGTGAGGTTCAGAGGGGTAGAGGGGTGGAGACGAAAGGGAGGGAAAGGACAGGAACTTTGTTTCCTTCACCACATTCTGTTTGGCTTTGGACAGCACAGCTGAAAGATATAAATGTCCAGGCAGAGAAACATGACTGGCATCTTCCAGGCCTGCCAAAATTCCTAGTCATTAAAACAACCAGCACACCCAGCTCTCTCACAGGACAGCAGGGTGGAGACTGAACAGTGTGAAGAAAAAAATTGTGCTTTTAATAAATAGTAAAGTTTACAAGCACTTCTCTTAAAATCCTATGGCTTCCTTCAAAGCAGCACTCCAATCTGCATCTCCCAATTCAATTGGTTGAGACAATCAATCAGGAATATATAGTACTAAAAATATGAGCCCTCAGGTAGTCATTTGATGAAAAATATTGCATTCAAAAAGTATAACGCAAACCTTTTCTAGGAAAAGGAGGTCACATAGCCAGCTTCTGGTTTGGCAGGCCCTGGCTGAAGGTATTAGCTGATGGTGGGGGAAATGGGTGAATTAGAAACAAAAGTGTTTTTTTTATTGATATACTACTTTGGCCCTGATTTTTTAAGTTTTTCAACACATATAAATCCTGCAGAACCCAGTTTCTAAACCAAGCCATTAGCTAATATCACTGTTATTCATTTTCTTTTTTGCTTTAGGGAAATGGGTTGGAGAGTTTAATGCACAGAGTTTCTCTGTGCTTACCACAAACTTCCAGGAAGAATATTTGTGGACCAAAGAATGGACCATTGTTTCAAAAGAGAAAAGTGGTAAAAATTCATCCTCAAGAAACAGTATATACTTGTTCCTCACCATTCAAGCTGCCAGATGCATCTGTACTCACCATATCCAGTGATTTTGAAACAGAAAAAAAACATTCATGTAGTTGGATAGTGTCAAAAATCTCAAATCTTTAGAAATGTGGAGGTGCTCTACTCCCACACTGTATCTAAAAGATCTCTATTTTCAGCATGAATACAATCAAAGTGATTGACTGGAAACCACATCAGAACAAACAGGCAACAACTTAAGAAAAACATTCCTTAGACAGTATTCCAGAGATAACGCTTAACAGTACACAAAATAGGAAAACGTTCCAGTCGCAATATATGAAGAAATTACATTAAAAACAAGAAAAAATGTAAACTGCAAGCAGAAAACACTCAGTACACTATAGCATTTACCAGACTGACGAAAGAGCAACAAGAGGTGATGTTAAAAGTGTTCTCCTTGATAACTTGCCTGACGAGAAACTGGCCAATTGAGATGGATCATAAACCATGTGTCACATTCTGAAATTTCAAACACATTTACATGGAAAGTCTAAGCAAAACAATGCACCTACTGTAAACGTATCACTACAGATCTCAGAAGTAAAAATCGCTCCATCTGAATCTGACTGTTCTTAGCAACATCAAGGAATCCATTCACTCTAAGGCCACAAAACACCTCTATGATAAAAACACATAAAAAGAAAATTTATCATCAGAATCTACAACTCAATTCACTACTAAAGTAGCAGGCAGAGGAGTTTCCTCCACAAAACTCTCAATCAAGCCATTAACATCCGGTGAACCCACTGATGGATCGATGACTCCACTTGCCCAGAGTATTTCTTCCTTTTCATAGGTGATAAATAAAATGCCTTTGAAACCAAGAAAAGATCTCTCTCAGTAATCTTCAAAATGTTAACACATTATAATTTTGAATACATCTTCAGTTGACATTAAGTTCCAACTTAGGAAAATTAGTATTAGATTACATTTCCTAATCAAATTTGTCCACCTTCTTCTGCACAACTTCCTTTTGATGAAAAAGATTTTTTCTCTTGCAAACAACTTTCTACTCAAGTTTGGTTACAACCCTGCTTAACTTTGTTAGCATCCAAATTCAAACTTTAACATCCCACTGTATCTGAGCAGAAAAGGTTTTGAAAAGAGCCATTAAGGGAGTGGTCTAGTGGTTAGGACAAGGTACATCAGGCCGGAGGGCCGGGGTTCAAGTCCCACCTGGGGACAGCAATCTCAGGCCGGAGGGACTGGGATTTCTAGTCCTATAGGCACTCCTTGTGGTCTTGGGCAAGCCACTTAACCCTCCATTGCCCATGTTCCCTGTAAGTATTAACGTATGTGTGTCATATCCCCTCGTGTTAAATGTATCCCCCAATTGACCGCTTTGACCCGGAGAAAAGCAGAATATAAATACAGCTAAATAAATAAACAGTATGCCCCATATATTGTCTAAAGTACTTTGGGCTTTTCTGGAAGAATCCTTAGAGTGTCAGCCAAACCTTTCTCCATGCCTGTCTATACGCCCACAGACTGTGCCCTGGAGCAATCTTTCGGCTCAGGGAGCCCATCCACTGAACTTCTCCAAGCGTTACCACCACCTTGCTGCTGTACTTGAAGGGTCCTCATGTGCCCTCTCAAATGGTGCAGGAGGGTGGAAACGCAACTCTGATTTCAAGGAGGTCTCAAAGTCTGGATTTCATCACTGCACCACCTCTCCTGCGTCCAAATACAAGGACCACTCATTGAAGCTTTGGGAAGAATCAAATTCACATCCTCAAAGGATGTGGGTGTCCATGTGGGAACAGACATGGAACAAGCATCAAAAATTCTTATGCAAAACACTTTAGTCTTGCCTTTGTGCTTCCCCGTTTCTCATAGGTAAAATATTTCACTACACTATTGCAAGAACTAAAATTAAAATACTGAGCAATTTCACAGATCTGCACTGGGGTCGGCCATCTTGGAGCCCACCTCAGGTTTTATTTTTTTTTCCAAATCTTTTGATCATGTATTGTGGATTTGAATTGTAATCTGTACACTCCTAGAAACCTACAAAGCCTGGATTGGATTTCTTGTTTCTTTTTTATCTTATCTGTTTTTAGGTAAAATACATTGCTTTGAAAAAATTCCTAAGACGTGGACTAGTTTTGAGTGAATGATCCCTAGGCCTAAGGCCTTCCAGCTATTGTTAATCTCATACTAAGGAACCAGTTTGCAGACACTGCAGTCTGTGATTGTTGTTGCAGCTCCTGAAGGCCCATGCCTTGGGGTGCAATCCCCACTTACAAAACACATTACAGTATAAGTAAAACACTCTCCCTTCCTCTAAGTGGACCTCTAATATGGGGGGGGGGGGGGGGTCACCACTCAAAACCATTGCTAAATCTCACATGGCACTTCAGAATGGGCTTTCTGATTCTTGCTGGCACACTAAGACATCTTCACTTCTCTTCTTTGATCTTTAAGTTTTGTTGACTGTTGCTGGGCTCCCCGATTCCCCAAGGCACTGGATGGGCAGCTCTTTCCCATGCTGCTGGGGACTTCTTAATAGGTACCTGACAGACTTCTCACACTACTGCAAAGATCCTCTTTCATAACTTAACTCCGATCGGGGCCTCTTTTCCCTTGAAAACAGACCCAGAGCAGGAGGTTTACTCTTTCCAGAGTGGGATGCTAATATTCGCAAAAGTTTTTTTAAAGATATATACTAGATAGAGACTGTACATTATTACTTGGAAAATCCATACTGAGTGTATCTGCAGTGTTGTAAAGAGATACATAAGAGTCTGTCCCTGCTCCTAGGAGCTTGCAGTCCAGTTAAGGCAGGCAAAACCCATGGACACACACAAAAAAATAAAGGCTTTAAAGTTTAAAAGGAGTTCACGATTAGGCGAAGAAATTCAATTTGGTGGATTATAAACAGGAATAACTGAGGAATGGGCAGGCACAAGGAATACGGCTTCTTCAGAGTTACAGTATAGAGCTATTGGCAGAACAGGCTTACTTATATAGTGAGTGAACCAACTCAAAACGCACCTGTTTCAGAAGGCTTTTGACCTACCCTCCAATTGACATGGTTACTCACCCCTCATCACTAGCTACCTGCCTCCCCCTTTACTGATCTTAACTCAAACCTTGTTACCTGTCTCCTTCCCCTTCCTTAATGTATAATTGTGGATTTCTTTCCTGTTTAAGATATGGAGTTCTTTTCTTTCACTTTTAACTAATTTTATAATATGTAAACTGCCTTGCTGTTATTACGAAGGGCAATATATAAAATTTCAATAAACTATAAACTATATTTAGCAATACTTGCAAACCATCTTCCTGATCAGTAGTTTAATCCAATTCACAGTTAATACATAAAACACTAATAAAACAAACGGAAGATAACAAACCACTTTTAAAACACAATCATCAAATAACCAAAACATAAATAATGAAAATAATGAAAAAGTACATTGTAAGCAGACCATTTCCTTGCAACCTCTAATGGGTGAGCTGCTCTTTTTAAAGTGACCCTTTTCTTCCAGGAAGTGTACTGAACATCAGCATACACATGTTTGATTGGCTGTGTTCAAATGTTGGGAAGTAGCCTTTTATGAGATGAGGAAGAATTTAGAAGTAGTGGGGAGAGGGGTTCATTACAGTAACATAAATCCCATGATAGTTGCTTAACATAACCAGTGTGCAATGCTTGTGTTTTCTGCTAAGATCAAAAACATAACCCACAAGAGGCCTCCTGGTTCTAAAACACAGAGGATGATTAGAGCTTATAGCATCTATTAACCACTACTCTAAACCCAGTTTAACTAAATAGACTAGAACTGAGCTTACACAGCTTTTTCAAGCTGAAGCACCAAGTTAAGTTCATACTGCACAATGTCCAGATAGCTCCCATGAAAAGACATTTCTTAAAAGCCCTCAAACTGTGGAAAGCCCAATAAGGCTTAAGCTAAACACTAATAAAATAAATAAATAAAAATAAACAGTGATGCTTACATTAATCTTGTCCTACCGACCAAATATGCACACTAGGGATAGGAAAACTGACTCATTTCCAGGCCCTTCATTTTAAAGAAAATAAAACTCCTTTCCTATGGACAATTCTGTCACCTGTGGAATGATGATGTCCTCTTGCCTCTCAGAGTCAAATTTTCCCTTGAATGTTAATGTTTCTATGGCAATTTCCTTTGAAGGACTGGTTCTAAAAATATACCTGCTGTTTTTATGATCTGTGAAATGAGCTTAGAGATGATGCAATAACTTTGCCAAAAAAGTTCACCGTCAGCACCAGATAGTTTTTTCTGCAAACTGCCAGAGTTGCTTTGGATTTCCAGCAGATTTAAGGGATGTCTGCAGTGGGCTTCCACAAATTGTCCAAAATAACTCTACTGGGAGAAAAATCAATGAAATTCTCTGATTCTAACAACATTAGAAAAGTTGATCAAACTTGAAGGTTTATCAAACAGAAATCAGCTTAGTCGGGGGCAGCTCAAGGAAATATGCTACATGAATTGAGGGATATGATGGTGCTTCCTCCTCCCAAGGCAAATGGGGCTGGGAGGAGTCCACCCTTGAGTTCCAGTCGGGTAGCTGAGTGGGGTGGTGTCCTCTCATTCAAGCCACTGATCAGGCCTCCCACCCCTACTCGCTTCCCCTCCTGTCCCACAGTGCAAGTCCCCCACAAAGCAACTAAAGAAGCTGAACAACCCCAACACCTTTCACTTGACAAGTCCAAAGTTATGCATCTAGGAAAGAACCCCCCAAAGTATGGTTACAAGTTGCAAGGTTCCACATTAGGAACCACCATCCAGGAAAAAGATGTAAACGTCATCATGGATAATACATCGCACACTAGATGGAGGGTTTCAGCTGCGGCCAAGAAAGCAAATAGAATGCTGTGAATCATAGAATTCTATTTGCTCTTTATTTCTCCTTTAAATATTTGTGAATGCACTTTGACTCTGATCTCTCTTTTTCAACACATATTTCCTACCTGTCACATTCAGCATTTGCAGCTCTGTGAAGATGCACAGCTCTTCTGCTTTTTCTAGACAAATCTGCAATGACCACTCTTCTACTTTGCACAGTAATCTCTCACATAGATTACTGCAAAGTTTGGTTTGTGGGTCTCCAACAGCAACAATTAAAACACATCCAAACTATCCAGAATACCACCATATGTACCCTTCACCTTAGATAAGTAGTATGATCGTGTATCATCCCTCTTGATTCAACATCACTGGCTTCCCGTTGTCCAGAAAATTCAATTTAAGGTCCTAGCTCTCACTCAAAGCTCTGCATAATGATGCCCCCCTCTACAAAGCGTAGTTACTCACCTGTAACAGGTAATCTCTGGGAACAGCAGGAATTTAGTCTTCACATATGGGTATCGTCGGTACCAACGGAGCCTGCGTGGGAACGCTCCCCAGCATCCAATAGGAAAGCTTTTGGGAGCATCCCACAGCGCCTGCGTGCTGCCTTCCCGCCTTTCCCAACTGTCCCTCTCCAGTTGAATTTATAGCTGAGACAAAAGAGAGAGGGAAAGAGAGAAAGAGAGAGAGATAGAGAGATACAACTCCTAGGGGAGATGGGCGGGTTGTGAAGACTAAATTCCTGCTGTTGCCGGAGATCACCTGTTACAGGTGAGTAACTATGCTATCTCCAGGAACAAGCAGGAATGTAAGTCTTCAAATATGGGGACTCCCTATCTGCAGATACCAGGGAGATGGCCCCAGAAAGTTGTGTGCCCTTGTGAAAGGGCTCCAATTCCCCCCATGGATCTCTGGCATCCTACCAGGGATGGTGGGTAGGAGTTGATTAAGTCTGGAACAGGTGTTGAAGAACAGCCTGACCAAACAAGGCATCCCGGCGGGAGTCCTTGTCTATGCAGTAATGGGCTGTGAAGGTATGTATCGAAGCCCAAGTAGCTGCTCGATAGATGTTGTCAATAGACACAGAGTGAAGATGAGCCATTGAGGCTGCCATGGCCTTCAAGAGGAAGCTTCTTACTCTCATAGGCAAAGGATATGCAATGAGCAATCCAGTTAGATAGAGTTCTTTTGGAAACTGGAAGTCCCAAATGACTAGGATCAAAAGCAACAAAGTTGAGAAGATTTTCTATGGTGCTGTGTCCTTTGCAAGTAAAAGGCCAAAGCTCTTTTAAAGTCCAAGGTATGAAGGTTCCTTTCTGCACTGGAGGCATTAGGCCTCGGAAAGAATACAGGAAGGTAAACCGCTTGGTTTAAATGGAAAGGCGAAACCACCTTTGGCATAAAGTGTGGATGAGTCCTAAGAACTACCTTATCATGGTGGAACCTTGTATAAGGAGGATTAGCCACTAACACTTGCAATTCACTGATGCAATGTGCTGATGTGATTGCAATGAGGAAGATGACGTTCCAAGAAAGGAATTTCAAATATATAGTGGCTAATGGTTTAAAGGGCAGTTTCATGAGCTGCCCGAGCACCAGATTTAAGTCAGATGCCACCGGTGATGGCTTAATGGGAGGCTTTATTAAAAGAAGGCCTCTCATAAATCTCGCTATGAGAGGATGAGAGGAAATAGGTTGTCAACTTAGAGGCTTGTAAGAAGCTGCAATAGTACTAAGATGAACTCTTACTGAATTTGTCTTGAGACCCGCATTTGACAAATGAAGGAGATACTCTAGTATCGATTCCAGAGGTATCGCAAGAGGGTTAAGACCCTTCTGCAAGCACCATATGGTAAACCTATTCCACTTAAAGGCATACGAACGTCTTGTGGAGGGTTTCCTGGAAGCATGAAGGATATCCTTTACCTGTTGGGAAAGGTTCAGATCCTGAAGTTCTAGGCTTTCAGAAACCAGGCCCTGAGATGCAGAGACTGGGGATTCAGATGCCAGAGCATCCCGTCCTCTTGGGAGAGAAGATCTGGAGCGGATCCCAACTCCAGAGGCGGAACTTGAGAGAGATGTAGGAACAGAGGGTACCACGTTTGCCGTGGCCAACGTGGAGCTATGAGGATCTTATCACCTCTGTCTCTCTGAAGCTTGAATAGGGTTTTGGGGATAAGGGGAATGCGTGGGAAGGCATATAGGAAGTCCTGACCCCAGTGGAGGAGGAAGGCGTCCCTTACCTGACAACATCGAGCCGGAATTCTGGAACAGAACCGTGGAGGTTTGGCATTCAGCGGACTTGCAAAGAGGTCTATGTCCGGGATTCCCCAAATCTGAAATATTTGGGCAACCTGGTCTGCATAGAGAGACCATTCGTGTGGAAGCAGAACTCGACTGAGTCTGTCTGCCCAAGAGTTTTGAATGCCTGGAAGATACACCGCAAGAAGGTGAATCTGATGCTCTCTGGCGAGGGCCCATAGTCGCAAAGCTTCGTTGCATAGCGACAGAGTCTGTTCCGCCCTGCCTGTTCACATAGAACATAGCTACCTGATTGTCCGTTTGAACTAGGACTGTCTTGTAGCTGAGCTAAGCATGGAATACTCGAAGAGCTAGATAGATTGCTCTGGATAAAGTCCACTGGGTTGCTCGCATATGGAGGCGAGAATAAGGAACCACATGCACAGTGGATGCCATGTGGCCCAGCAGTTGTAGCATTTTGAGCAGTGAGATAAGGTTTGAGCACTGCTTGGGAAGCTAGCTGTACTATGCGAAGACAGCGGGGCTGCGGAAGGAAAGCCCTTGTCTGTCTGGTATCCAGATGAGCTCCTATGAACTCTAGGGAATGAGTGGGAGCAAGATTGGATTTTGGGAGGTTTATGACCAGTCCCAAATACTGAAGGATTTGCATTGTGCAAAACAGAGCAGAGCTGGCTTCTGGCACTGTAGGGGCTCGAATGAGCCAGTCATCTAAGAAAGGGAAGACAAATATTCCCAGAGTGTGGAGAAATGCTGCTACCACAGCCATGCATTTTGTGAACACTCTTGGCGCAGAAACAAGGCCAAAGGGAAGAACCTTGTATTGGAAGGGCTTTCCTTGAAACAGGAATCGGAGGAATTGCCTGTGATTTGAATGGATGAGAATATGAGTATACGCATCCTTGAGATCTAGAGAACAAAGCCAATCCTGACTTTGAAGGTATGGCAGCAGAGTTCCTAGAAAGACCATTTTGAACTTCTCTCAGAACAAATATTTATTCAATTCTCTGAGGTCTAAAATGGGTCTGTGTCCCCCTGTTTTCTTTGGAATAAGGAAATAGGGGGAGTAGAACCCTGTACCCTGATGAGGAATGGGTACTTCCTCTATTGCTCCATGAGCACGAAGCATTGTGACTTCTTGACCTAAGAGACTGTCGAGAGAGGTCTGAGAATTGAACTCTCTTACAATTGTAGGAGGGGGCATGCTGTGAAAATGAAGCTTGTACCCCTCTCGTACAATAGACAGAGTCCAATTTTCTGCTGTATGACATAACCTGCCTGGGATGGTTGAGGGTTCTGGACCGTTTAGAGGCAGGAAGGCAAAGTTCTCTAGAGAGGAGTCAAAGCCCCTGAGGAGGCTGAGCCTGCTGAGGAGGCTGAGGTTTTGCAGTTTTTGACTTCTTTTGTTGTCTAGGTTGTTGCTGTTGTCCCTTTTGGGCAGTCTGACCTGGACGGTGTCCCTGTTGGGTATAGGAAGGATAAAACTTATTTTTCTTATTGAAAAATGGTTTCTTAGAGGATTTTTTCCTTGCAGGATCGGCTGTAGATTTGGACAATCTATCCAAGGTGATATTGTCAGCATCTATTTCATTAGCCTTCTCCTGCCAATTCTTGCCAAAGAGATTTTCTCCTGTGCAAGGAATGTTTCCTAATTTATCCTGTACCCAAATTTCCAAGTCAGATGCCTGAAGCCAGGCTATCCGATGTGCACCAATGGCAATAGCAGAGGTTCTGCTTATGCATTCATAACAGTCAAAGGCTGCACGATTTACAAACTTGGAAACATCCTGAGCATGTTTGACTAGAGTAAGATAGTCTTGCCTTTTGTCATCAGGAAGGAGGGGGCTCATAAGCTCCAAGTCTCCTGTTACCTCTTTAAGGAATACTCCCATATACAAGATATAGGAACTGATCCTAGCTGAGAGCATGGAAGCTTGGAAGCATCGATGCCCAAAGGCATCGCGAGTCCTACATTCACGACCTGGAGGATTGGATGCATGTCTCTTTGCACTTTTCATCCTTCTCATGGCTGATTCCACCACCATTGAATGGTGAGGTAATTGAGTTTTTTGAAAGCCAGGACAAGGTGTAACTCGATACATGGTATTGAGTCTTCGAGAATGAGGAGATGTGGTTAAAGGTATTTCCCACATCCTTAGCATAAGATCATGTAAAATCTCATGAATAGGCAGAGTAGCTGCCTCTTTGGGAGCCTTAGGGTATTGGAGAATTCCCAATTCCTTTGCCCTAGGCTCTTTTTCAGGAGCTATTGGGATGGAAAGGCCTCGGGTCACATCACGGATAAAGTCCTGAAAGGATATATCCTCTGGCGGAGACATTCTGCGCTGAGGAGAAGAGGAATCCTCGGACAGAAGTACTCTTGTATCGGCAGAGTCTTCGGAGCCTTCAGACTCAGAGGATTCAAATGCCTCCGATCCCAATGATCATGTAAAGCATGGTACCGGTATCGATTGAAGTCGGTATCAGGAATCTGTCAATGCCGGAGAGATACGCATGACTTGGTATGGGTGGCATACCCAATGATGCTAATGCAGTCAGTACTGGTTCCGGTACTGGTGTCGGTACCGGTATCAGTTGAGGTGTCTGAAGCGGTTTCAACGGTACTGAAGCCGTGAGAAGAGCCGCTAAACTGCGTTCGATAGCAAGGAATCTCTGGTCTATCAACGCTGCCGATGCTTGGGTGTCGGTACCGGTAGAAGCAGCCAGAACCCCAGAGCATGGCACCAGTAGTTCTGCCGAGGTTGAGGCCTCGAGAACATCCTGGAGCCCCATTAGTGCTTTGGAAGCCGAAGCCTCCTGCTGGGGCAGTTTTGCCAGTGAAAATTCCTCAAGGGCAACGCCAGGGGCATCTCGATACTTAGAAGGAGATCTACCCTTTGAGGACCGGCTAGATTTATGTTTAGTTACCTGAGATCCATGGGAGGAAGATGAGGCCCTGGAGGACGTTGATGCAACAGACGCCACGTCTGAGGGAAAAAGGGTGCTAAGTTTAGCAGCTCAGTTCTGCCGGCCCCTTTTTGACATCATTCGACAGGAGTGGCACTCTGAAAACGAGTGGTCAGGCCCTAAACATTTGAGACACCAATCATGGGTGTCAGTGACGGAAATAGTACTGCCACATTTAGAACATTTCTTAAAACCTGAAGTAGGTTTTTCCATTTTTAAGGAAAAAATTGGGCCTAGTGCCCAAAATGGCACCTAGCATCAAGGAAAAAAGTTTCTAAAGTAAAACACCTCAGAAATTATATATTTTTTTTTTTTTAAAGAAAGAAGAAAGAACCGGCGGTAACGGTATGGCATCGAAGGAAGGCAGACGCGACCACAAAAACAAAGATTAAAGACAAACTTTTTCTGTGGTAACAGGGTATGTGACCTGTCGGCTCCACGGAAAATGAAGAACTGGAGAGGAACAGTTGGGTAGGCGGGAAGGCAGCACGCAGGTGCTGTAGGATGCTCCCAAAAGCTTTTCTATTGGATGCTGGAGATACACAGATACCCCTAATGCACGTTCATGCCAGTGTCCACATAGACATCAAAGGGAAGTGCAACATAAAATTCACTAGCAGTGGTTGATGAACTGCTTAGGGGGAGAGAAAATAGTTCCCTCCCCAAGTCTTGCTGCCTACTTTTATGTGGTGATCCTGTTATACAAAGTGTATACTAAATCTCAGCCAGGCCACACTACAATTGAAGTATGGTAGGAAAGAAAAAGAAACATACACACTGGCCACCCGTCGCCCAGGATAAAAAGATGTCCACCCGAAGTCTCCCCACTAGGGCTAATGATGGTGGTAGCGATAGTGCAGACACTGCAGATGCCGGTAACATCCATACTGTGGTTGAAGGCCATGGTGAGCATGTTCACGGACCCACCGTGGCAGGAGATAAACCACAGAAATTAATGGAAAAGTTGAAAATTAACTAGGGTAAAATGGACTTCTGCATATAAAGAGAAGGTAATGTACTGCTACTTTTATGCTACAAACCTTATATTTAAATCAATAAGATATACAAAGACAATCCACCAAAAACTGGAGGAAAGGAAAATTGCCACAAGAAAAACTGCAAAAAGCAACTGATGCAAATTTAAGATCTTTAATTTTACAGATCAAAGTAAAGTAGTATGTGAATGCTAACATCTTGACATCAAAGTAAAGTAGTATGTGAATGCTAACATCAACTAAGGGCTTCTGTGGAAAAAAAACCCAAAGGGATTTAATCCGAATCCTAAAGAAGTTAACAACCCAAAGATAACATCCCATTTACTATTTGTAAATGACCTGAAGCTCTACAGTTCCAGTGACCAACAATTAGTAGAGCAGCTCCATGTAGTAAGGGTCAAATTTCTGAAAGCTGCTATAAAAATAGACTTCAACACCAGAGACAGACTCCATTGAGGGACCACCAAATGCACTGGCTGACAGATCTGCTTCACTCCTTTAAGGAAATTGGAGACATTAAGCTGTGTCACCAAGAATATCCCTTGAATGCACCCATGGTAGCATGCTAGGGCTACTTTCTGAATCTTGAGCAAGTCCAGGGCTAACCCCTGGTTAAGAACATAATTTATAAAAGACAAAAAGGCAACTATGTCTGCCTGATTGGCCTCCAGAGCTCACAAGGAGCATCATCTCTTGAAAATTCTGCAAATTCTCACATATGCCAAGATAGTAGAGGCCCAAAGGGCTTTGAGAAGAGTGTCCACCATCACTCCAGAGTAACCCTTCTTCGGCAGCTTACGCCTCTTAAGGAGCAAGTCATAAGCAAGAAAGGAATGAGATCCTCAAAGAGTCCTTACTGTAGGACAGCAAGAGGGAGGGGGGCCTCGGCCCAAACTTACCACCCTCTCAGGGGCCAGTGAGGCCATCCTGTCTACTCTCTAGCCCACCAAGTGCTAGGAAACTATGTGTAGACACTCTGGATTGGGGCAGGCTGTCTGCTTCAGAAGATATACCCAACTCTGAGCAAATGCTGAGCTTATAGGTCTCAATCACACAGGCCACAAGACTATGGTCTGGGCCAGGGAGGGTAGGTTTATCTGCATTTCTGCGTCAGTCCAAATGCCTTGCCACCCGCTAGAGGCAGACATACACTGTTTTTTTTCAATACTGTACCAGCAGATATAAAAGTGATGACATCACTGAAAGTTGCTCAAGTGTGCCTCCACCTGCTGGAAAGGGAGCATAATCCACTCGCCTAAACTAGTCTAGCAGGAAAACGAAATTTATGCTTAAAAAAGCATCAAAGTTCAGTATCAAAATGAAAATAAAGGTAGTTTTTTTAAACTATACACCTGTATCTTAACTTTAGAGGTTAATGTTTAATGCAGTCTTATTACATTAGTCTGTAGATGTGGATAAAAGGATGCATACAATTTGCCTCGGGGTAAAAAGATTGTTAAAGAGGCTGAGGGGGAATTGGACCAGATAAATCTAAGCTATCAGGCTATTCTATCGTCATCGTCACATATTTCCTCAAGGGCTACTTTGTTGGTCATATTTGTTTCAGAGAAGGATGAAAACTCTGTATTAAAATTGTATTTTTCTAAAAAAGATTCTTCGTTTAGTGGCCCTGAGGTATTGAAGCTCACTCAATTGCGTCCTAAGGCTTTTTGGAGCTGAAGGCACATACTTTGGCTCTGGGAGTTACATTTTTCTTAAAGTTGCTTTGTAAGCATCTTGTGGTACATCGGGGGAAACATTGTTTTCTCGACCCGCTTCAACTTGAAGGTTTTCTGAAGTCCCATAGCCCTTGATCTACAAACAGGCAGTTGTAAATAACTTGGATTTGATTACTGTTGGATCAGTTTCCTCTTTAATGGTTAGAAAGAGTATGTTATTTTGAGTATGCTCTCTCTCCCCTCTAAATGTGGGCTTGATGAGTACTAATTATATTTTGGCTTTTTCAATATTGGAATTTATTTTCTTTTTCTTTCATTTTGTAACTATGTTTGCTGTGTTACATAGTAAAATCAATAATAAAAATAAAGGGCGCATATGGTGCTATGACATACATGCTTTCACCTACCGTAGGGGAAGGCATGTATACTTTTATATACTTAAAACGAGTGTGCATTTACTCTGAAAAGCATTCACCACATTAGCAGCTATAAAAATGTGGGGGTGCTTTTCCTGGAATAATTGTCACTACTGCATACGGTTATAAAAATCACTGTTTAAATCTTTTAGTTAAGGCAGTCAAGCTCTTGCCTTCGTGCTTCGCAAATCACCCAGGAGTGTGCAAAATTTAATGCACACACTATTTTGTAGCCTGTGTCTGTTTGCTTTAATGCCCTCTAGAGAAGCCAATCAGAATAAAAGATCAAGCATCATAAATCATGCACATACTGGAAGAGAATCATCAAATACTCCCTCCCTTTCTCCTCATATGGTTTATTGTTGCATTATAACAAACTCCAAAAAACTGTGAAAGTGCCAGTCTTCACTTTTATGTTTGTTACACAGAAGGAAACAAAGTTACATTTTTAACTTTTTTTTTGTTGTCATTTCTAAAAGTCAATTGATAGCGTAATAGAATCAGTCATACTGGTTTTTAGATTATACTGCAATAAAACTACTAAGCTGTTCCCAAAGGGAGAAATTCATCATGCAAACAGCAGCATGAAATAAACCACTATCTAAGGATTGACATACTCTCGTTGACACCACTTACATCAGTTCGTCTCATCATACTTAGCTGCTTCGGAAGCTGCCATCTCTAATGGTTCACATTTTGCAAAGCTCCATAAAGCAGTCAGTCAGGGTTCTACAAATTTCTTCTCTCTCCAAGCTCAAGCTGCCCCAAAGGGGGAAGAAAACAAAAGCACCATATTCATTTTCATGCTTCTCGAATCATGGAAAAATCTCAGCTTATTACTAAGTAATGTTCAATTATTCCTTTCAGCTAAATTTTATTTTTCCCCAATCCACACTAGTTTCCAGTTATGGGCGTAGTTTGTTTCATTTGGGTGATATATTTGCATGTTCATTTGCATATATACATTTCACATATGTTCATTATGGTCATCTAAACAAAAATATAGATCACCTTCCTTCCTCCCAGAACGGCATAAAGGGGTTTCATGACTCCACCATACTACCTCCAGGCATAAAAGCAGTTTAATGACCCCCTCCTTTACACAAAAGCGGAAGTAAGGATGTGGTTGAAAACTACAGGCCGGTTAGTTTAACTTCGGTGGTGAGTAAATTATTGGAAACGCTGCTGAAAGAGAAAATAGTGAGGTTTCTGGAGTCCAGCAGATTACAGGATCCGAGGCAGCATGGATTCACCAGAGGCAGGTCTTGTCAGACAAATCTGATTGATTTCTTTGACTGGGTGACCAGGGAGTTGGACCGAGGGAGAGCTCTAGATGTGGTGTATTTAGATTTAAGTAAAGCCTTTGACACTGTTCCTCACAGGCGACTTATAAACAAACTGAGCACCCTAGGGATGGACCCTAAAGTTACTGCTTGGGTTAGAAATTGGTTGGGTGGGAGGCGACAAAGAGTACAAGTAAATGGAGCTCACTCTGAGGAGAAGGATGTTACCAGTGGTGTGCCCCAGGAATCTGTCCTTGGTCCGATTCTTTTTAACATCTTTGTTAGTGATATAGCGGAAGGGCTGTCGGGTAAGGTTTGCCTCTTTGCAGATGATACCAAAATCTGCAATAGAGTAGACACCCAGGAAGGTGTAGATAACATGAGGAGGGATCTAGCTAAGCTTGAAGAATGGTCTAGAATTTGGCAGCTGGGATTTAATGTTAAAAAATGTAAGGTCATGCATTTGGGCTGCAGCAATCCAAGGGAGCAATACAGTATAGGAGGTGAAGTACTTTTGTCCACTAAAGAAGAGCGGGACCTAGGCGTGGTTGTGTCTGATGATCTTAAAGTAGCTAAACAGGTAGAAAAGGCGACGGCAAAAGCTAGAAGGATGCTTGGGTGCATATGGAGAGGAATGGCTAGCAGAAAAAAGGAGGTGATAATGCCTCTGTATAAGTCTTTGGTGCGACCTCATTTGGAGTATGGTGTGCAATTCTGGAGACCGCACCTTCAAAAGGATGTGAACAGGATGGAGTCGGTGCAGAGGATGGCTACTAAAATGATTAGTGGGCTTCATTATAAAGCATATGAGGACAGACTTAAGGATCTTAATATGTACACCTTAGAGGAAAGGCAGGATAGAGGTGATATGATTGAGATGTTTAAATACCTCTGTGGCATAAATGTTCAGGGAGAGAGCCTCTTTCAATTGAAAGCAAGTTCTGCTACGAGGGGACATGGGATGAGGGTGAAGGGAGATAGATTCAGGAGTGATATGCGGAAATATTTCTTTACAGAAAGAGTAGTGGATCCATGGAATAGTCTCCCAGTGGAGGTGGTAGAGATGAGGACAGTAACTGAATTCAAAAATGCATGGGACCAACACAGAGGATCTCTAAAGGTAAAAAGTGGACTGTTGTAGTTGTTGTTATGGAAGGACATACTAGATAGGCCATGTGGTTTTTTTCTGTCATCATGTTTCTATGTTTCCTTAGCGCATACACCCTCCCACAAAAGCACAAAGTATCCCTTTCCAATACTCTTTTCCCCTCGAAGACTTGCACAACTTCCCTATTCTCTTGCTCCCTTATCCTACCCGCCACCTTCCGACTCCATCCCCTATACCTAGCACTCTCCTCTATCAATCCCCTCACTCCTGCACTACTCTATACCTCTCAGCCTGGGAACTAGTCAGCAACAAAAGAGGAGAGTGCAAAGTGAAGGGCTTGGAGTCCAACCTAGGGTTAAAGGCATGCCCCAAACTCCCTTTTCTTTCTTCTGTCTTGAGTCCCTCAGTTTTCCCTAACTTTTCATGTCCCACTTCTTCACTCCTGCCTTCTACTCTTTGCCTCCCACCTCTTCAAAGGAGTGAAGGGATTGTGGTAGAGAGGAAACAGAATCCGGGATTATGGAGTGGAAGGTGGAAAGCAGGGAAGGATCTTGGAGTAAAAATCACTCTTTAAATCTTTTGGTGCACCTTCCACGCCATAACCCCAAACTCTACCACTAGTCCTTCACCCTCTGCCCTATTCTCTGCCTCCCTCTTACTTATTCACTTTGCATTTTCCCTCTCTTAATTCCTCACCTTCTGTCCATGGTCATTTTTTCCCCTGTCTTCGATTCCTCCCTACTTCCTTCTCTAACACTTCTCTTACTTTCAGCTTTCCACCATTAATTTTTCTGCTTCTCTATCCATCTTTCACTCCTCATACTCATCAACAAGTCCTCAATCTTCCTCTTATTACCGCATCTACCTACAGTTTTTATTATTATTATGCATCATTTTTAAAGTGCTACCAGGCGAACACAGCGCTGTACAGACACAAAAGAAGACGGTCCCTGCTCAAAAAGCTTACAATCTAGAAGACAAACATACAGGACAAAATAATACGATACGAATAAGGGCAATAGGAGTTGAAACACAAGGGGGGGATTAAGAATCAAAGGCGGTCTCACAGAGGTGAGTCTTAAGCTTTGAACTGAGGAGGTTGAAAGAAGAGATTTGAGAGTATTTCCATCTCTTTCCCTCACCCCAGTGCTCCCATTCCCATTACTCTCTTCTTACCAACGCTCTCATTGATTCCCTTCTCTCTCTGCCCCCATGCCCAGTATCTTTCCTCTTCTCCTCAGGAAAAGCATCTCCCTCTCCGATCCAGTCTTACTTCCAGTATCCTCTCTCCATCTCCCCAGTCACCTTCCCCCATGTACAACATCCTCTCTCTTTCTACTTAGTCTCTTACCCCCATACCTGACATCCCCTCTCTTTTTCCCCAGTCCTCTTTAAACAGGAGGCCAGCATCTTCCATTTGTGTACCTGTCTCCCTCCTTGTAGTGCATCACCTCTATCTGTTTCTCTATTCCTTTCCTTTACGAACCCATCATACCCAGAATCTCCCATCTGTGACCATATTTCTCTCTCCCAAGGTGGTCAAGAATCTTCCTTCTATGTCTTTAGTCCCACTCCCCAAGGAGGTTCTGCATTTTCTCCCTTCTGTTTCCTATTCCCATTTCTATAGACAGCTCCTTCATGTCCAGCATGCCCTCTCCAACCCTCTCCCCAAGTTCAGCATCCCCCCTCTTCTGTGTCCATTTTCCCCCTCCTATAGCCCCCTATCATATCCAGCACATCCCTTCCAACATCTCCATCACAACCCCCCTCCCCCACACTCATCCATCGTCTCCTCCATCTGCGTTCCTATTCCCACTCCCACTGATTGCCCCATTCATATCCAGCATGCCCCATCCAACTTCTCCCACAAGGCCAGCATCTCTCCCATTTGTGATTCTATTTCCCCTCCTATAGTCCTCTCATTATGCCCAGCATGTCCCCTCCTATAGTTCTCTTATGTACAGCACTACTTCCCTCTCTCTCAAAGCCAAGTATCTTACTTTTCTGCTACCAGTTCTGGACTGCATCAGCTTAGATTCAAGAGAGTCTGCAGCCCCAACAAAATTGAGAAGAGTGCAGGGTCTGCTTTCACACACTCACACTGAAAGTGCTGTGATGCCACTTCCATCCCCCCAGAAGCAGGAAATGAGTATGTGAAATCAGGCCCTGTACTCTTCTCGGTTTGATTGGGGCTGCAGATGGTTTGAAATAGTGTTTCTGCAGCCTGTCAGTGGTGGGAGAGGGAGAGGCAGTCCAGCAATTGGTGGGGGCAATGCCCCACTTGCCCACTTCCCATACTACACCAACACTTCCAATTCATGAACTTAAAATTTGACAGGTTGTTCCCTTAGCAATGCATCATATTTTCCTACATAATTTGCTCATCAGCTGGAGAAGGCAGCATGATTTGGTGATTGGATCAACTCTGAACAAGAAAACTTGCGTGACGAGTTAAAATCCCTCTCTCCCAGTGACCTTAGGAAATACATTCCATCTCCCTGAATTTCAATCTTTTCAAATTTTAGTTGTCTAACAATAACATTGTTCCTCCTCTACTGAATCCTTTAGAAATACATATGCTCCACTTAAACTGTTAACATTTCTAATACATAAGACCATAAAAACATAAGAAATGTCAAACAGGGTCAGACCAAGGTCCATCAAACCCAATATCCTGTTTCCAACAGTGACCAATCCAGGTTACAAGTACCTGTCAGGTTCCGAAAAAAGGCACACAGATTCCACACAATGCTAGTCTTGGGGTAAGCAGTGGATTTCCCGGGTCCTCTTTAATAATGGTTTATGGACTTTTCTCCAGGAACTTGTCCAAACCTTTTTTAAACCCAGCTACACCAACAGGTTTTACTACATGCTCTGGTAACAAATTCCAAAGTTTGATTACACATTGAATAAAAAAATACTTTCTCTTATTAGTCTTAAATGGTTTACATTGTAGCTTCATTGCATGTCGTCTAGTCTTTCTACTTTTTGATGGTGTTAACAACTGATTTAAGTTGACCCGTTCCCCCTCCATTCCTTACTTTATAGACCTCTATCATATCCCACCTCAGCCCTCCAAGTTGAAGAGTTCTAACCATTTAAGTCTTTCTTCATAGGAGTATCCTTCCATCCCCTTTACCATTTTTGTCACTCTTTCTGTACCTTTTGTAATTCCACTATATCCTTTTTAAGATACGATGACCAGAATTGCATACAATATTCAAGATGTGGTCGCACTATGGAACGATACAGAGGCATTATAATATTCTTCGCTTTAGTCTCCATTCTTTTGCTTATGATTCCCAGCATTCTATTTCTTGGCTGCCATTGCACACTGGGCAGAGGATTTCAACGTATTATCCACGATGACGCCTAAATCTTTTTCCTGGGTGGTGGTACCTTGCATTGTGTAACCAAAGTTTGGGTTGTTCTTTCCTAGGTGCATAACTTTGCACTTGTCCACATTAAAATTCATCTGTCATTTGGATGCCCAGGCTTTCAATTTATCAAGGTGGTCCTGCAATTTTTAATAATCCTCTTGTGTTTTAACACCTTTGAATAATTTTGTGTCATCTGCAAATTTGATCAGCCCACTCATTAGTCTCATTTCCAGGTCATTTATGAATATGCTAAAAAGTAGTGGGCCCAGCACAGATCACCGTTTACTTCTCTCCATTGAGAAAATTGGCAATTTAGCCCTACTCTCTGCTTTCTATCTTTTAACCATTCCTGATCCACAATACTACATTGCCTCCAATCCCATGACTTTTTAATTTCACCAGGAGTCTCTCATCAGGGACCTTGAAAAGGCTTTCTGAAAATCTCAATACTCTATATCAACCAGCTCACTTTTGACTACATGATTATTCACACCTTCAAAAAAAATATAACAGATTAGTAAAATAAGACATTCCTTGGCTAAATCCATGTTGGCTGTCTCCCATAAAACCATGACTATATAAATGATCAGTAATTTTATTCTTTATAATTTTGCCCGGTATCAACATTAGCCTCACCGGTCTCTGTTTACCACAGATCACCCCCCGGAACCTTTTTTAAATATTGGAGTTACATTGGCCACTCAGACTACAGATGATTTTAATGAGAGTTCAGATTACTAATAGTAGGTCTGTAATCTCATATTTCAGTTCTTTCAATACCCTCAATATATTTCATCCAGTCCAGGTGACTTGCTACTCTTCAATTTATCAAATAGATGTAATACATCTTCCCGGTTTATCAATATTTCTTTCAATTCTTCTGATACATCACCTTTATATAGCATTTCAGGCACGGGTATATTCCTTACATCTTCTTTAGTAAAGACCAAAGCAAAAAATTCATTCACTTAGTGCCCTTTTACCCCTCTATCATCCAATGGTCCAACCGAATCTCTCACAGGTTTTTTGCTACAAATGTACATGGAAGAAACATTTTATTATCCTTTTTTGCATTAATAGCTAGCTTTTTTTTCAAAATCTTTATTTGCCTACCTTATTAATGCCTTAAGAACATAAGATATGCCATACTGGGTCAGAACAAGGTCAATCAAGCTCAGTATCCTGTTTCCAACAGTGGCCAATCTAGGTCATACGTACCTAGCAGTTTCCCCAAAAGACAAAGGTTCCACAATGCTTGTACTTGGGTCAAGCACTGATATCCTGGGTCCCATCTTAAAAATGTTTTATGGACCTTTCCTCCAGGAACTTGTCCAAACATTTTTTAAACCCAGCTACACTAACAGCCTTTACTACATCCTCCGGTAATAAATTCCAGAGTTTGATTACACGTTGAGTGAAAAAAAAAATTTTTTTTATTAGTCTTAAATAGTTTACCCTGTAGCTTCATTGCATGTCCCCTAGTCTTCATATATTCTGATAACGTAAACAATTGATCTACGTTTATTCATTCCACTCCATTCATTAATTTATAGACTTCTATCATATCTCCCCTCAGCACTCTCTTTTCCAACTTAAAGAGCCCTAACCTTTTTAGCCTTTCTTCATAGGAGTATCCTTCCATCCCCTTTACCATTTTGGAGGCTCTTCTCTGAACCTTTTCTAATAACTCTATATCCTTTTTAAGATACAGTGACCAGAATTGCACACAATATTCAAGGTGCGGTCTCACCATGGAACGATATAGAGGCATTATAATATCTTTTGTTTTATTTTCCATTCCTTTCCTTATGATACCTAGCATTCTATTTGCTCTCTTGGCCGCCGTTGCTGCACACTGGGCCGAGGGTTTTAACATGTTATCCACAATGACGCCTAAATCTTTTTCCTAGGTGGTGGTTCCTAATGTGGAACCTTGCATTGTGTAAACATAGTTTGGGTTGTTCTTCCCTAGGTGCATAACTTTGCACTTGTCCACATTAAATTTCATCTGCCATTTTGATGCCCAGTCTTCCAATTTATCAAGATCCTCTTGGGTTTTAACAACTTTAAATAGTTTTGTGTCATCTGCAAATTTGATAACCTCACTCGTTATTCCACTTTCAAAGTCATTTATGAATATGTCAAAAAGCAGCGGACCCAGCACATATCCCTGGGGTACACCACTATTCACCTTTCTCCTTTGGGGAAATTGGCCATTTAGCCCTACCCTCTGCTTTCTATCTTTTAACCAGTTCCTGATCCACAGTAATACACTGCCTCCTATCCCATGACTCTTTAGTTTTGCCAAAGGTCTCTAATGAGGGACACTGTCAAAGGTTTTCTGAAAGTCCAGATACACTATAACAACTGACTCACCTTTTTCCACCTGTTTATTCATACCTTCAAAAAAAACAAAACAGATTAGTAAAACATCTCCCTTGTCTTAAGCCATGTTGGTTGTCTCCCATTAGGCCATGACTATCTACAAGCTGAGTAATTTTATTCTTTATGATAGTTTCTATCATTTTTCCCGGTACTGACGTCAGGCTCACTGGTCTGTAGTTTCCCGGATCACCCTTGGAACCCTTTTTAAAATTGGTGTTACATTGGCGATCCTCCAATCTTCAGGTATTAGAGATGATTTTAATGATAGTTCACAGATTACTAATAGCAGGTCTGCAATCTCATATTTCAGTTCTTTCAATACCCTTGGATTATACCATACGGGCCCAGGTGATTTGCTACTCTTCAGTTCATCTAATAGTTGTAATACATCTTCCCGATGTATCGATATTTCCTTCAATTCTTCCGCACCTTTAAATACCACTTCAGTCATGGGTAACATCCCTACATCTTCCTCAGTAAAGACCGAAGCAAAGAATTCATTCAGTCTCTCCGCTATCACCTTGTCACCTCTTAGTGCCCCTTTAACCCCTCTATCATCTAATGGACCAACTGACTCTCTCACAGGTTTTTTTGCTACGAATGTACTTGAAAAAGTCTTTATTTCGTATTTTTGCTTCCGCAGCAAGCTTCTTCTCAAATTCTCCCTTTGCCTGCCTTATCAATGCCTTGCATTTGACTTGCCAGTGCTTGTGCTGTTTCCAGGTTTCGTCATTTGGCTCTTTTTTCCATTTCCTGAAAGATGCTTTTTTGGCAACAGCCTCTCTGACCTTACCTTTAAACCATGCTGGCAGTTTTTTGGACTTCCTTCCACTTTTCTTAAAGCGTGGAATACAGCTGGTCTGGGCTTCCAAGATAGTACTTTTCAACACCCAAGTTTGATCTAAGTCTTTAACCTTTGCAACTGCTACTTTTAAGGGGGTTTTTAAACTACTTTCCTCATTTTCTCATAGTCTCCCTTTCGAAAGTTAAAAGGTAGTACTGTGGATTTCCTTACTATCCCTCCTCCACTAATTAAATCAAAGGCGTTCATGCTATGATCACTATTGCCAAGTGGCCCCAACACCCTCATCTTTTGCACTAGATCTGGTGTTCCACTAAGGACTAGGTCTAATATGGCTTCCCCTCTGGTTGGTTCATGAACCAGCTGCTCCAAGAAGCAGTCATTTATGTCATCTAGGAACTTTATCTCCCTAGCATGTCCTGATGTGACACTGACCCAGTCGATACCGGGGTAATTGAAATCACCCATTATTATTACGGTGCTGTAACGTTTGTTAGCTTCCTTGATTTCTTTGAGCATTTCATCATCCATTTGTTCATTCTGGCCAGGTGGTCGATAGTACACCCCCCCACTGCCATTGCCTTCCCCTTTTTACATGGAATTTCAATACATAGAGATTCTACAGCAAATTTTGTTTCCTGCAAAACTTTAATCCTTTCTGACTCAATGCCCTCTCTAACATAGAGCGCAACCCCTCCACCAATTTGATCAGCTCTATCATTACGATATAGTTTGTACCCAGGTATCACAGTGTCCCACTGGTTGTCCTCCTTCCACCATGTCTCTGATATTCCAATCATATCTAACCTCTCATTTACTGCTATATATTCTAACTCTCCAATCTTATTTTTTAGACTTCTAGAATTTGCATATAACCATTTTAGAGACTGTATTTTATTCATATTAATCTGGCTATTGGTAGACATGGGTAATTTGGTATCTTTAAGCTCTGTCTGCTCCATACTCGAGGGCATTTGGGCAACTTTACTCTTTTTTGGAACCTCTCTGCTTTAGGTAGTGTCCTTCAATGATACATTTTTCCGAACCATGCGCTCTTGGGCGACTGTCAGCTTTCCCCTATTATCTAGTTTAAAAGCTGCTCTATCTCCTTTTTAAAGGTTAATGCCAGCAGCCTGGTTCCATCCCGGTTAAGGTGAAGCCCATCCCTTCAGAAGAGCCCCTCCTTTCCCCAGAATGTTCCCCAGTTACTAACAAATCCAAAACCCTCATCTCTGCACCATTGTCTCATCCACGCATTGAGACTCCGGAGCTCTGCCTGCCTTTTGGGTCCTGCGCGTGGAACAGGAAGCATTTCGGAGAACTCTACCCTGGAAGTTCTGGATTTCAACTTCCTACCTAAAAGCCTAAATTTAGCCTCCAGAACCTCCCTACCACATTTTCCTATGTCATTGGTACCGACATGTACCAAGACAGCAGACTCCTCCCCAGCACTATCTAAGACCTTATCTAGGTGGCGCATGAGGTCCGCTACCTTCACACCAGGCAAGCATGTTACCAGGCAATCCTCACGTCCACCAGCCACCCAGCTATCTTCATGCCTAATGATCGAATTAGCAACTATAACGGCTGTCCTAACCCTTCCCTCATGGGTACATGGCCTGGAGAAACTTCCTCGGTGCGAGAGGGTTTTACATCACCTTGTCCACCTGAAGCTTAATTAATCTCAGGTCCTTAGTGTATGACTGATTTGGGTAATGAGCTTCACCTGAGAGCACCTCCTGTCTTTTAAGATGTATAAGTACCTATAAAGCTACGATTATCCCAGGGGTGGGTGGGTGTTGGGGAGGGATGGAGGGAAATAACACTTATTAAAAGAGGGCTGCTACACAGTACCCTATCCTGTGCTCCTGAGGTAAGCTATATTCTGATTTGATTTAAATTATAGCTCTTTGCTGCTGGTAGGCTCTAACTTATTATGAAATTTAAACTACAAGCTCTCTGCTAGGATCTAAATTTAACCAGAAAGCTCTCTTCTGTGTTTTATATTTAAACTAAAAGTACTTTGCTGATGCTAGGCCCTGAGCGACTATTAAATTTAAACTACAAGTTCGCTGCTGGGTTCCAAATTTAACCAGAAAGCTCTCTTCTGTTTTAAATTTAAACTTAAACTGCTGCTACTAGGCCCTGATTGATTTAACAAAAAATAGTGGGTTCACAGATTAATTAGCTTTAATAGAAAGAGTTCCTTTCAGAAAATTCACAGAGGTATATACTCACAATTGCAGATCTCTCTCCAGAAGTAACAGTCCCCTTTTCTAGTCCTTCAAGACTTGCATTAAATTGCCAAAGCTTATGTTTCTTGTTTTCGTCATTTAGCTCATTTTTCCATTTCCTGAAAGATTCTTTTTTGGCAGCAACAGCCTCTCTGACCTCACTCTTAAACTATGTGGCAGTTTTTTTGGCCTTCCTTCCACTTAGAGCATGGAATACAACTGTTCTGGGCTTCCAAGATAGTACTTTAAAAAAATTCCCACACTTTACGTAAATCTTGAACTTTGCAGCTGCTCCTTTTATTCTTTTCTTAATTATTTTCCTCATTTTCTCATAGTTTTCCTTTCCTGAACATCCTTCTTTCATTTATTAAATCAAATATAATCATGCTATGATCACTACTGCCAAGTGGCCCCAACACCCTTATTTCTTGCAGCAGATCCTGTGTACTACTAAGGACTAGGTCCAAAATAGCTTCCCCTCTTGTTAGTTCATGAACCAGCTGCTCGAAGAAGCAGTTATTTCATCTAAAAACTTTATCTCCCTAGCATGTCCTGCTGTGACACTGACACTGACCCAGTCGATGCCCGGGTAATTAAAATCACCCATTATTACTGTGTGTAACTTTTGTTAGCTTCCCTGATTTCTTTCAGTATTTCATCATCCATCATGGCCAGGCGGTCGGCAGTACAGCCTCACTGCTATTGCCTTCCCCGTTTCATATGGAATTTCTATCCATAGAGATTCTAAAGCGTATTTTCTTTTCCTAAAAAACATTAATCCTATGTGACTCAATGCCCTCTCTAACAGAGCACAACCCCTCCACCAATTTGATCTACTCTATCATTGCAATATAGTTTGTACCCAGGTATCATGGTGACCCAGTGGTTCTCTTCTTTCTACCAGGTCTCGGAGATGCCAATCATATCTAACCTCTTATTTAGAGCTATATATTTTAACTCTCCCATCTAATTTTTTTGAGACTTCTAGCATTTGCATACAAGCATTTTAGAGGTTGTATTTCATTCATATTAATTGGGTTATCACTTGATAGGGATAATTTATAATCTTTCAGCTCTATTCTTAAGGGCATCTGTATTAATTTTATCTTTATTAGGACATCCTAACAGAGAGGTTCCAACTTCCCTCTTTTGCTAGTATCCCACAAGGATACATTCTTCTGAACCATGTGCTCCCCCCTATTATATAGTTCAAAGGCTATTATATCTCCTTTTTAAATATTAATGCCGGCAGCCTGTCTCCATCCCAGTTAAGGTGGAGCCCATCCCTTCGGAAGAGCCCCTCCCCTTCCCCAGAATGTTGCCAAGTTCCTAACAAATCCAAAACCCTCTTATTTGTACCATTGTCTCTACTATGCATCAAAACTCTGGAGCCCCTGTCTACCTTTTGGGTCCTGCGCGTGGCATGGGAAGCATTTCAGAGAATGCTACCCTGGAAGTTCTGGATTTTAACTTCCTACCTAAAATCCTAAATTTGGTCTCCTGAACTTCCCTCCCACATGCTCCTATGTTAATGGTTAACAACAATGCAATGTGTGCCTTCGAGTCAGTCCTGACTCCTGGCGACCCAGAAGCTCCTGGGTTTTCTTGGCAGTGTCACCGGAAGTAGATTGCCAGGCCTTTCTTCCGAGGCAATAGAGGGTTAAGTGACTTGCCCAAGGCCACAAGGAGTGCTAGTGGGAAATGAACCCTGGTTGCTTGGTTACCAAGCCAGTGTTCTAACCACTAGGCTACTCCTCCACTCCGTGTACCAAGAAAACAGACTCCTCCCTAGCACTATCTAAAAACCTTGTCTAGGTGGCGCATGAGGTCCGCTACCTTTGCACCAGGCAGGCATGATACCAAGCGATCCTCGCGTCCACTGCCACCCAGCTATCTACAGTGGTGTGCAAAAGTCTGGAATCACTTGTGAGTTTTGCGTTTTTCGTACTTTCTAACGTTTGTTTGGTTTTTTTAAAATTTTGCGTTAGCCCAGCATATTTATCTTTCTACCACATAAAAGGGATACATTTGGCTATTAGAGTTGACTTTTTTGCATTCCTTGCTTCCAATTTAAATATTTTACAGACACTGAGAGATAGCTACTGCGATTTTTGTGGATCCTGCTTAAAACTGGATCGAGATTATCCAATATGCAGACATTATTTCTGACTAATCAGGAGGCTGGTTTCACTAACCAATCACAATGCAGATATCTAGCCAACAGTGCAGCTATAAAAAAGCGCGGAATTTTTGAATTTCATAGGCTTTCTGGATCGACCATGAAGATGACTCGGACCCTGAAATTGGAGGAGCATGTTCGTGTGTCCTTTATGAGCGAGGAAGGATTTTCAAGCCGTCAGATAGCCAGGAAATTTTGCTGCACTCAGAGCACTGTTAAGATTGTACAGAAGAAGAAAGAAACGGGTTCAGTGGTGGACAAGTCTCGTTCAGGTCGTCCACGTGCATCAACATCACGCCAGGACCGCGCACTATGGATGCATTTCACTGACTAATTGCAAGTTGACCTCTCCTCAGCTACTTCGAGAGTGGTCAGACAAGAGTGAGGTCAGTATCAGCTCATCAACAGTTCGTCACCGGTGCTTGCAGTTTGGTCTCCGGGGCTGCAAAGCACGGAATAAGCCACTGATGACTGACATACAAAGGCACAACTGGATCGTGTGGGTGAGAAAGCACTCAACCTGGTCGACTGAAATGTGGGAAAAGGTACTATTCAGCGATGAAAGCACCTTCTGCCTGTTTGGTAACTCAATGTGAGGAGATTTCCTGGAGAGGAATTCAAGCCTGAGTGTCACATCCTCACTGTGAAACATCCTTTGAAGGTCAAGGTCTGGGGCTGCATGGCTGCCAGTGGCGTTGGACGTCTTCACATCATTGATGGAATGGTCAACGGGGCCAAGTACATCACCATACTGCAAAAGTGCATGGTGCTATCAGCACACCAGCTGTTTCATGGCCAGTTCCTGTTCCAAGATGACAATGCACCTTGCCATCACCCCAAACAGGTGATCAGCTGGAAGCAGCAGAACATCAAGTCAATGGACTGGCCTGCCCAGTCTCCAGATCTGAATCCAATCGAGAACCTGCGGCACAAGGTGGCCTTGGAAATATCCAAGAGGCATCCCACATCAAAGCGTGAGCAGATTGAGTCACTCATTGCAGCTTGGAACTGCGTTGTCACCAACGATCACCTTGTCAGACTGGTTCATTCAATGCTGACAAGGTGCAGTCAGGTGAACAAGAACAAAGGGTGGCCCATCAAATACTGAGCCATCACTGACACATAAAAACAGCCTTATTCAAGGCCACATACATTAATTTGAAGGAAACCTGGCATGCGTCCATAACATTTTAAAGCATACTTACAATAATATATCATTGGCCAACAGAAAATCTATCAACAGGACAATTATGGGTAACAAACTCAGAAAATATGGGCCAAACCAAAAGTTGGCCCTAATAGCCAAATCTATCACTTATCATGAGATACACAGAAAAAGCCACTGGGAGGAAAAAGAAATTAAGATATAAGGTCATGAAGTTGAAAAAACGTCAAATTTACAAGTGATTCCAGACTTGTGCACACCACTGTACATGCCTCTTGATCAAATCACCCACTATAATGGCCATCTTAACCCTTCCCTGATGGGCACATGGCCCTGGAGAAACCTCCTCGGTGTGAGAGGGTTTTATATCCCCTGGTGGACAGGTCCTAGCTAGAGGATCACTTCTTCCTGCCTCACTAAGGTGATGCTGTCCTTTCAGGTGACCCCTCTCCTCCATGGCAACCAAGAGGCTGCCAGACTGAAGGTAGGGCTTCAATACTACATCCCTGTAGGTCTAGTCTATGCACCTCTCTGTCTTCTTTATGTCCTTCAAGTCTGCTACTCTAGCCTCCAGAGATTGTACTCATTCCCTGAGGGCAAAGAGCTCCTTGCACCTAGTGCACACGTAAGACCCCTCACCAACTGGGAGAAAATCATACATATGACACTCAATGCAAAAGAATGGATAAACCCATCTCGCTGCTGGACTGCTGTCTGCATCTTAGTTTTAAAGTTTTGTTTAGCTATTTAAGTTGTTTGAAGTTACTAGGGATACTTGTACTAATACAACTAATACAAGTAAGTTTATGGGACTTTGTTCACCTCAAGATTAATTAATTTCAGGGCCTTAATTCATCAATTCCTGGTGAAGATAACCAGCTGAACCTGAAAGTGAATTTTAATACCCTTCCCCCTTTAATAGGTCTAAGACCCTATAAAGCGGAGTTCTAAAATTTAAACTAAAAGCTCTGCTGATACTAGACCCTGACTTTAAATTTAAACTGAAAGCTCTCTGCTGGGTTCTGAATTTAAACTGAAAGTTCACTGAGGAGTTTTAAATTTAACTAAAAGCTATCTGATGATACTAAGCCCTCTGAGTTAACAAGTATACTGGATTCTAACTTACACAGATTAATCGGCTTTAATCTGAAGAATTCCCTTTTCCCCAAAATTTAGAAAATTTCCCAGAAATAAATACTTACAAATACAGATCTCTCTCCAGCAGTAGCAATCCCTTTTGGTAGTCTTTCAAGTAATAACTATTTTCTAAACAAATTACACAGTTAGCATTTTATGACTACTCCCAGCACCAAGTAATAAGTACTATTAAGTTTGTTAGCCAATTTAACTATTTCAGCTTAGTGAAACAGAATTAATCATAACTTTGACACCAATAGTGTACTTGACCTACTTAATGAGATACTACTTTGCTATAAAATTAATTTGATAAGTTAAATCTTCAGTAATCCTCTGCAGGGGCATTTGCTAGATTGCTATGGAAGACATTCATAGGAAAAAATAAATTTTATAGAAATGAAAGATATTTGGAGGGCATGTTCAAAGAGGTTTAACTGGTTACCAAACCTGCTAATCTGTTAAATTGCAGTCAGTTTAGTGCTGCTGAATATTTCCTGCTACCTAGTTTCGACTCCCCAACTCTAAGCACTTAGGGTCGGGCATTTCCGGGACAGCACCAGAGTTAATCAGCCAGTGGCTATATTCAGTCACTGGATAATTAACCAGCTGGCTAAAGTTAGAAAAAAAAATAATATTTAACCAGTTTAGCTATCCAGACAGCAGCTAAATATCATCACTGACTGGCTAGCTAAAACATTATCCAGGCGTAACGCATTTTCAATTCTGGTGGCCAGATATGGCCCCAGCGTTGAATATCTGGGTATAAATTAAAGCAGTGATGACCAGCTGCCGCCATTGGATATTGGCCCTTATTTAACAGTTTTTCTATACCACTCTATCATGAGTTATAACCATAAGTAAGGTATATTGAGAACTACTTTAGCTGCTGTTGTTGTAAAGTGCTGTCAAGTCGGTGTCTACTCCTGGCGACCCTCTAGATAGCCGACCTAAACTTTGTTCGGTCTTCAGCCAGGCAGCTCATTGTTGACAGAGTGGTATCCATAGCTGCTGTTATTGTATCGATCCATCTCATTGCTGGCCTTCCTCTTTTACGGTAACCTTCTACCTTGCCAATCAATGTGTCTTTCTCCAATGATTTCTCTCTCATGATGTTTGATCTCCTCTAGTACTGACTGGTTTGTTCTTCGGGCAGTCCATGATATACACAACATTTGTCGCCAGCACCATAATTCAAAGGCATCAATTTTCTTATCATCTTTGTCACTGTCCAACTTTCGCATCCATATGACGTTATTGAAAATACCATGGTCTGGACAATTCAAATCTTTGTATGGAGAGAGACATCTCTGCTCTTGAGAATCTTGTCTAGGTCCTTCATAACCATTCTACCAAGAGCAATAAGTCATTAGATTTCTTGACTGCTAGTTCTTTCTTTATTGCTTGATGATCCAAGTCAATCAAAGTTGTCAACTGTTTCAATTTCTTCTCCATCAATAATGAACTTATTGATTTTGCCAGTTGTCAGGCTCTTTGTCTTAACGTTAAGGTACAGACCCATTTTAAGACTATGTTCCTTGATCTTGAAAAGCAAATGTTTCAGACAGCCTTCACTTCATCCAGTAATGTGGGATCACCAGCATAGCGAAGGTTGTTGATGAGTCTGCCACCAATCTTCACACCTCGGTTGTCTTCATACAGTCCTGCTTCTTTGATGATTTGTTCTGCATATAAATTAAACAGGTAGGGGGAAAGTATGCAGCCTTGTCATATACTGTTGCCGATTTTAAAACATTCTGTTTCTCCTAGTTCCGTTTGAACTGCTGCTTCTTGATCAACATAAAGGTCGTGCAGGAGAACTATCAGGTGGTTCTGGCATACCCATGCTTCTTAATGTGGCCCAAAGTTCTTCATGGTTTACAGTCAAAAGCCTTGCTGTAGTCACTAAAACACATATGGATATCTTTTTGGTATTCTTTTGCCTTTTCAAGGATCCATCTCACATCCCCGATAATGTGTCTCATTCCTTTTCTGAACCCTGCTTGCACTTCAAGCAGTTCTCGTTCCAGGTATGGTTGTAGTCTCTGCCGAATGATCTTAGTAGAATCTTGCTGGCATGTGGGATCAGAGCAATTGTGCAATAATTTCCATTGTCATTCGGGTCACTTTTCTTCAGTATTGGTAGAAACACAGATCTTTTCCAGTCAGTTGGCCATGAATTTCTCTTCCAAATTTCCTGGCAGAGCCTTGTAAGTATAGTAACAGTTTCATCCAGTTGCTGTAATACTTCAATGGGAATGCTATCAATGCTTGGTGCTTTGTTCTTCAATAAGGCTTTCAATGCTGCTTCGACAACCTCTTTCATCAATAAAGTTCCTGATCATAAGGTACAGGTTGAAACAGCTGTTGGTTCACTTGATTTTTATGGTATAATGACTGTATATTCTTTCCACCTTTTTTGATCTTCTCAGCATCATTCAACATGGATCCTTGAGCATCTTGTAGCATTCCAATTTGAGGCTGGAATGTTTTCTTTAACTCTCGTAGCTTTAGAAAAGCCAATCTTGTTCTTCCTCTAATAGTTTCTGATTCTATTCCCTTGCATGTATCATTGTAGTACTTCACCTTGTCTTGTCTCGTCTTGCTGCACATTGGAAATATCTGTTGAGTTCTGCGATTGCCGCTCTTTCTCCTCTGACTTTAGCTTCTCTGCATTTCTGGACAATTTTCAGAGTTTCTTCAGTCATTCATTTTGGCCATTTTTACTTTTTTACCTTAGAGACTTCTCATTTTCTTCCAATACAATCATTTTGATGTCATCCCATAACTCTTCTGGAACTCTGTCATTTGAATTTAAAACAGTAAATTGATTTTTCAGGCAGTCTTTAAATTACTGTGGTATATTCCCAAGGTCATATTTTGCTACATTCGTGAGTGCCTTGCTCTTTTTCAACTTTAGCTTGAGTGTGCATACTAGTAGTTGGTGATCTGTACCACAGACAGGTCCAGATTTTGTCTTTGTTGATGTTATCGAGTTTTCCATTGTCGTCTTCCACAAATATAGTCAATTTGATTTCTGTACAATCCATTGGGTGAAGTCCACATGTATAGTCGTTGCTTGTGTTGCTGAAAGAAGGAGTTTGAGATGAAAACATCATTGGTCTTGCAGAATTCTATCAGTCTTTCTCCAGCTTTGTTTCTGTTGCAAAGACCATATTTTCCAACCACTTTGCCGCCTTCTTTGTTGCCAACTTTTGCATTCGAGTCACCCATGACTATCGGGATATCCCGTTTGCATGTTCTGTCAATTTCAGTTTGTACTAGTTCATAGTACTCATCTTCCCTCTTCTACAGTTGTTGTTGGGGCACATACCTGAATTATAGTAGTGTTGATGAGCTTTCCTTGTAGACAAATAGAAATTAAGCATTCACTGACTGCACTGTATTTCATTACAGTTCTTGCAAGTTTCTTCTTTATAAATGCAACACCATTTCTTCTTTGTCTTTCATTTCCAGCATAATAAACCATACGATCATCAGATGCAAAGCTCTCAAAGCCAGTCCAGTTCAGTTCGCTGACACCCAACAGATCGAGTTGTACACGTTACATTTCATTCTTGACCACCTCCAACTGCTTTAGCTAAGCAAGCACAAATTAAATCCCAAGCAACAGAACAAAAATCTCTGTGTTTAATGGAGATATTACTAAGCAGTACTCATGATGAGGAATGAATAAAAGACCCAACAGCTTCATCTTTCTGCCAACCTCTCAAATGCATTGAGAGATATTATCAATCAAATTTGTCACAGCTGCCAAGTTACCCACTTCCTGGACTGAGACACTGTGGCTAGTCCTAATTTCAAATTTACATCACCAATGTAATTATGGTACTTGTAAATCCTGGATTCTATCCACTGAAAAAATTGTTGCAGCTCCCATAACGCATCAAGATGTGATGTTCAGAAATCCAGGGCTGACCCAAAATCTCCCTCCAGGAATTGGACATTGTTCTGTCATTGCCTCCTTACCGCAAATTTATGTATGCCTTGAAGAATTAAATCTGTTTTACTAGGCCACCTGCCTAGTGCTACACAGGGACAGGGAAGACATGCAAGTTAATCAACTTAGACGTCTGCTGTAGCAGGCAGTATGGATGTCCAGACCACAGCAAGTACACAGAGCTGCTCCAAATGAGACCCTAATGGTATAGCAGAAACAGCATTAGAAGTAGTACTGGTGGGTAACCTGCTCCTTTCCCCATCAGGCCCGGTATTTGGGCTTCCTTTTCTAAGGGCTGAGGGAGAACAGAAAAAAAAAATGAGAGAATGTGCATCTCTGTAGGAGGTATCAAATAGGAAGTCTGCAGGGAATGAAAAGCATGGCTATTTTTTTCCCTTACACAATTATAAACGTCAGCAGACGGCCTCATCCAAATGTTAACGAGTTTCTGCTTTATACAGAATGCTGGATGCCCTCAGTTGTTCAATTCATCTTTTTACATTCCACTATTCAGTGGAAGTAAAAATCCTGTGCGATTGGCTGGCCAGAGGGTAATCTCCCTCTGGCAATGACTTAACAGTACAAACATATTGTTCACCATGGCCCTTTTGAACTGTTTGCAAAATGCTCATTCATTATATGAAAAATGGCACATTATTTATAACACTATTAAGCTACAAGTCAAATAAGGGTACAGAAGTTCAAGAACTTTTCATGTCACTTTGCATGCTTTGTGACCCTTGTAAGCCCCTTTCTGATTGATAACTACCCTCTCCATTATGTTTTCTTGCATAAATAGCCTTGCACAAGGAAGAAAAGGCAAATTAAAACTAAAACCTACAGCAGCTAAATGTGACGAGTTCATAAAAAAAGAAAACAGGGCCCATTTATTAAATCATATTAAAAGGGTGTGGGGGTAATGTGTGTGTTTTAGTGTGAGCCCACACTAATGGCCACCGCACACTAAAAACAGCAGCATATAACAGATCCTATATGAACTGCTGAGCAGGCGCTGGGTAGAGACCGAGCATGAAATGCATACTGCAGCTAGCCCAAGAGGCGAGGTTACGTTCATTCGCAGTTAGCGCAGGTATACCTAATGCGTGGAAGAAACCTGTCAATGTGGTAACCAGGGGCGGATCTACTGTGAAACTAATGAAGCTTAAACTTCAGGGCCCCTAATCCAGGAAGAGCCACAGAAGCAACTTTAGTCCACATTGCTTAAAAATTTTCAGTCTACTGTATCAGAAGGGTTTTTAAAAATTATAATAGTGTAATTCAATACAAAATAATAGTTACTTTAATAACCTTTTCATTTTTATTTTATCATGTAAGCTAGCCATAAACGAAAAAGCCTTCTGGGATGTAGTGGTTAAATTTATAAAATTTGTTGCTGGTTGCGAAGGGGCCTCCATAACAGTTCAAGCTTCAGGGCCTCAAAAATGTAGGTCTGCCACTGGTGGTAAGTGCAGGGAACATGCTGGGCATGCCCCCAACAGCGCACAGCCTTTGTACTTAACACTTAACACAGTAAGGGCAAAAAGCTTGACGCACTTGAGTAAACGGGTCCTTTTATGTCCTTTAACCAAATAGGGTGTGAAAGCACCACAGTGGCACAGTTAAAAGTTTTACATTAATGTCAGCATTAACACAATCTGTGGCACTTTTAAATGAGCCTACATAATTTCACATTATCACACTGCAGCAGATGAGAACCAGGGAACCAAGAGTTCAAATCCTACTAACACTGTTTGCGACCTTGAGCAAGTCACTTAAACCTCCATTGCCTCATGTACAAAACCAGACTGCAAGCCCTCAGGGGAAAGGTTAATACCTACTATACCTGAAAGTGATTCACCTGGGACTGCTATTGAAAAGGTATAAGCTGAAACCCCCAAAATTCTCCTTAATACTAAAAATAAAGGAAGACCAGTTACCATTAACATGAGCTCATTAGTATTAAATGAGGCATTAACATGTGTTAACACAGATGTTTACTGTGCATTAAAACAATGCAGTAAATGGAGTCATGTGATGTGATGAGAGGGAGCGGGCGTGTTTCAGCTCTCTCTCCGGGTTCTCTCTACCTCCGACCCTCTGAACCCTGGAAAAGAATGTCTTAAGGGTGTCTGAAAATAGCAGGAGAGGCACTGGCAAGCCGAGAAACCAACTAGACCTGAGTTGGGCTCAGAGGGCGATGAAATCTGCTCGACACGAAAGAAAGGCAGACAGGCCTCCCAGCCAAAATGGTGGATCCACCGTCCTCGCCTGAATCTGCAGGCCAACCCACCTTCATAGAGGAGGTAACCCAGACTGTGGTGAGGGCCCTATTGCAAAGGTTTGAGGTACTTACAAGAAAAAATGGATGTGGCGACTAAGGCTGTTGAGACATTTGCAGGGCGTATGCAGGAGATGGAACAATGGATTTCTCAGGCGGAGGATGCAGTGGCGATGGCAGGGCAAGAACGGAGCAGACTCCAGAAAATGGTGGAAGCGCACGGGGCAAAACTCGATGACCTCGAGATTTGCAGCTGGAGGAACAACCTGCGATTCGTAGGGGTGCCGGAGTGGGTGACAGACGGGGAATTGCGTGGATATCTGGAGACACTTAGAAACACAGAAAAATGACGACAGAAAAAGACCACATGGCCTATCTAGTCTGTCCTTCCATATCAACAACTACAACAGTCTCCTTTTTTCCTTTATAGAAACACTTCTCCATACCCTCCTAGAACTGAAAGCTGAAATACTCCCGCTGCAACTGGAAAGGGCTCACAGAACAGGGCCTATTTGTACAACGGATAACCGTCCACGTATAGTATTGGCGTGCTTTCTGAACTATATGCAAAAAGATGCTGTGCTGAAAGCCGCCCAGAAGCAAGGCCCAAACGCCCAACATGAATTGACACTCCTCATATACCAGGACTATTCAGCAGCTCTAATCAAAGACCGAACCACGACAGCATCAATAGTGACCAAGTCGGGTAGCCGTGAGTTGCAGAAGATGAGTCCCCAACTGAGAGACTTTGCAGACCCTAGCGCCCAGCAAGACTATCACTCCAGTAGACTGAACACAAGGGTCGGAAGGCAGAAGTTGCCTTCACCCCAAGAATATTATGGAGTACTGCCTGGCCAAAGACACTATCCTTGCAGGAATCTCTCTCCAGGAAGTAATAAGGTGCAAACGTATGAATTCAAGACCATGAGGCGGCTTTGCAGATCTCTGTCACTGGCACTGAGTGGAGATTGGCCACCGATGTGGCCATCGCCTCACGTGATGCGCTGTGATCCAGTGCTCGAGGGAGAGGACAGCTCACTCATAGATGAGGGTGATATAGTCCGCTATCCAAATGGACAGAGTTCACTTAGTCACAGGGAGCCCCAGTCTGCTGGGGTCATAAGACATGAAAAGCTGAGGATCTTGCCATGGGCCTGGATCCACTGTAAGTAGAAGGACAGAGCCCATTTGCAATTTAGTGTATGACGTGATAGTTCCTCCCTGCCAGCGAGAGGTCACAGAAAGAATGTGGGAAGGACCAGCACTTGGCTTGAGATGGAAAGGAGATACCACCTTCAGGAGGCATTTGATGTGTGTGCAGAGCACTATCCTGTTCTTATAGAACCTTATATATGGTGGATCTTCCAAAAGGGCCTGGAGTTTGCTCACTCTTTGAGCAGACATGAAGGCCACCAGAAAGGCTACTTTCCAAGACAGATACCGCAGGTGGCAAGTGGCTAGGGGCTCAAATGGTAGTTTGGTGAGCTGTGAGAGCACCATGTTGAGGTCCCATTCTGTTGCGGGAGAACAGAGAGAGGGCTTGGATAACAGGAGGCCACAGAGGAACCTGGAGACCAGGGGCTGGCCCAAGAGGGGTTTTCCATTGACAGGGTGGTGGTGAGTGGCTATCGCACTCAGATGCACCCTTGCTGAGTTTGACTTCAGCGCAGTATGGGACAGGGGCAGTAGGTACTGGAGCACCAATTGCACATGGCAGGAAGCGGCGTTCTCCCTTCTTTCTGCACACCAGGTGGAGAATCTTCTCAACAAAGGCGTACACCCGCCTGGTGGGCGGCTTTAGGGAGGCCAGCAGGATCTCTGCAACTTCTCCTACAAGACTGAAAGAGGCCAATGCTACCCTTTCAGCAACCACATTGTTAGTGTTAGTGACTCCATATTGGGGCACAAAAGAGAGCCCTCCCTCCTGGAACAGGAGGTCTGAAGCTCGGCCCAGTGGGACTGGAGAGTGCCACCAACAGGGAAAGCAGCAGAGGGAACCAAGGTTGCCTGGGCTACCTGGGGGCAATCAGTTTAACTGATGCCCTTTTGCTCTGAACCTTTAAGAGGGTCCTGGTTACCAGGGTGGGTCGGTGGGAATGCATAGAGAAGGCTCTCAGCCCATGAGATCAGGAAGGCATCTGCCACCACTCTCTCCGGGTATGGCTGACATGAGCAGAAGTGAGGCAGCTGCATGTTGTCCAGGGAGGCGACACTGACCGACGGCACTGTAACTCTCCTGCCGGTTGCTTGATGTGTTCTGCCTTTTCCCTTGGGAGGATGGCTCTGACCTGCAAGTGTCCAACTGAGCACCTATGAACTCCAGGCTTTGGGCTGGAGAGAGATGTGATTTGGGGTAGTGGACAATGAAACCCAGGTGCTACAGAAGGAGGGTTGCCCACTCTGTGGCCTGACTGACATCTGAGGCCATACTGCTCCTGATGAGCCAGTCATCTAGGTAGGGGAAGGCAAAATCCCTTTGTAGGCACAGGTGGGCAGTTACCACCGCCAGGCATTTCGTAAAGACCCTTGGCAAAGAGGCTAGGCCAAAGGATAGCACCCTGTACTGGTAGTGCTCTCCCTTCCACCACGAACCATAGGTACTGCCTGTGGGAGGGGTGATTCAGGATGTGAGTGTACACATCCTTTAGGTCCAAGGAGCAAAGCCAATCTTGCTGGTGGAGGTTAGGCAACAGTGTTCCAAGGGACAGCATCTTGAACTTCTCCCACACCAGAAACTTGTTTAAGTTTCTCAGGACTAGTATGGGCCTGAGGCCCACAATCCTCTTTGGGACAAGGAAATATCTGGAGTAGAAGCTCCACAGATGTTTGAGTACAGGCTCTACTGTGTTGTCCCTGAGCAGACCTGCGAGCTCTGAGAGCAGAAGGGTCTGGTGAAGGAGAAGTCGCACCAGCTCTCCTGCAAAGAACCTGCTGTAGGTGGACAAGGTAAACCTTCCTTACCACCTACAGTACTCACTAGTCCAAAGTAACATCGGCCTACACGTGGGCAAAGAGTGCCAGGTGGCCCCATGTGGGCTACTGAAGGTCTCCCGGGGGAGGGACTGAGACCTTGACCATTGCAGAGGGCTTACCCGAGGCCAATGGTGTTTGGCTCGATGACAGGGTATTCCCCCACAGTCAGAGGCCTGGTCATCTAAGCAGATAAATCGGATGAACCAGCCATCATTGCCTGCTGCAGGGCCAGGATAGCAGTGATTTTCTGCTCCAAGGCCGCCATTTTGGTTTCCAAGTCAGAAGGCTCTGCAGCTTTTGATGCGAGGCACAGAGGATCTCGGGCCTAGAACCGGCATTCTCACGAGTGCTTCCTCAACAAGGACTGTGCTCTTGAGGAACTTCACATGGTCTCCGCCAGCCGAGGAATCCTTCTTGAGGACCTTGGAGTCGCTCAAGTCCCTCTGGGTGTTTTTAATCAGGTTTCTCCGGTGCAACCTTGGCCAGCTTCAAGGATTTTTTCTTCTCTCTTGGGGTCAGAGGTCTTCTCAGAGAAGCCGCTACCGCAGGACTCTGTGGATGCTCAGGCCTCATGGGAAGTGTTGGGCTTGGAGCTCGGCGTTGGGGAGACCGGTGCCAAGTCTGACCTGGAGAACAGTTTTTCCTGCAACTCTAACCTCTTTTTATTGTTCTTAGGTGTCATGGCCTGGCACAGGTTGCAGGAGGTGCTGTCATGGTCCAGGGCCCAGACAGCGAAAGCAGCAGTAAGAGGTGTCAGTGAGTGACATGGTTTGACTGCAGCGGTCGCATTCTTTAAACACACCGAGGGACAAGGTGGGGAAACACCCGGACGGAGTCAACGAACCCCGGGAAAAAAAGGGCGCTAATGCTGGCCGAAGTGAGCCTCAATCAAAAAAGACAAAAGGAGCTGAGAACAGCACCAGTGCCGGCGCCAGCTCGAGGCAGTTAGAGGAACTGGTACGCAAACTGGGCAACTAACTAAGCATAATTAGTAAGGATTTTTCTGGGGAAACAGGATAGACATCCATTGGGCTCTGCGTAAAAAAGGAGACTGAGTAGGATGACACCCTTGGGTGGGAAAGGGACCATGCATACGTGTTAGCATGTCCCAAAGGCTTTCTTTGAAAGCTGGGGAAATGCTCCATGCAGGCTCCGCTGGCGAAGACATCATTGGACTGACTTCCTGCTTGTTCCTGGAGAATTTAGTTTTCACACACTAACTGTGCATCCTGTATTAGGGATGTAAGTGGGCAGGACAGGGGCAGAGTGTGAACTCTGTGCAGTTGGCATAAAATACACACCGTGCACTAACTGCATCCTTCGTGATTAGTGCTGGTTCACCTACCACCACCTCAAAAGGTAGAGCTAAGTGCACTCCTGCCAATGTGGCGCACATTAGGGGACAGGGCTCAACGTTAACTGCCAAGAAAATGCTACCCACATGCATGGCAGTTAACATGGTGGTGTTGCACCTAATGCGCTATGGTTTGGGTGTTATTGGAGCGTTAGGTGTAACATCTCAGCACCCTTTAGCAAAAAGCCCCCTTGGTCTATTTCAGATTTTTTTTTTCATTTTTGCGCACTCTTTTTTTGCTTTTTTTGTTTCATTTTTATTTTGGTTTTGTCTATTTTTGTCCATAGCAGTTTCTCCTTAACTTTTAATCATCATTGTAGAAGGATTGGCTCCATTTTTTCATGGCAGATTGATTCCATCCCAAGCGTACCACATTGCACACTCTCTTAAACAGGGGTGGCTCTTAGTCTGACTCTACTGGTAGGTACTAAGATTTAGGAAACCTGGCACTTGGAAATTTTCCATACGCCAAAAGATGGTTAAAATACCTGATGCTGAGAAAAAAAGATCCCATTAAAGATCTGTAATCTCATCTAAGCAAATTACACACATCTTTCACTTTGCATAGCCCATGACTGGGAGAAAGATTCTCAAGCAGCAAGTCTCAATTCCTCAAGAACAGGAAATAGATTCTCATCAGCTAGAAATTTATAAATATTCCATAAATTTGATTGATATTGGGAGTCTAATGGTAAGAGATGTAATACTGTGAAATCTACAGATGAAAGTTCAGTTCTCACTTTGGTTAACCTTACTGGGCTCAAACTCTGTGTACCAAATATTTATCTTGTAACCTTTTCACTATACAGTATCATAAAGAGTGACAACCCTCTCCAAATCATCAGATTTTTGTTCTAATTTGAATGTATTCTTAATATGTAATGGGAAAAAGCTGATGTATAACTGTATAAAGATTTTTACAAGAGTGATATTTGCAAGCCCACACCCACCATAAAAATAATATCATTTTTAAGCCAAGCTTTAGCGCTATGGCACGTCAGAAACAAAACATATACAGTTGTTTTTCACAAGGGCATTGTAGTATATCTTCAAAAGATGGGCAAGAGACTAGAAACATCTTTACTATTACCTACACCAAATTACAGTACATTCAGGGAATATGAGATATGCAGAAAGAGAGCAAGTTCTGCAAGATCACACAGAAATCCAGCAATGGAATATCTAAGGACCTGTGATGTTTTGGTCCTGTGCCCTAACAGTATAACACGCCTCCTTTCCTGAAAGCATCCAAGAACAAAAATCCACTGACATTTCAGGACACTATTTGATGTACACCATAATTGAAGGTGATTTAGAAAGTGTAGAAAGAAGAGCCAATACATATAAATTATATAATCAACAGTTTTGAACTAGCAACATTTTTTGGCATTGTTTACATCCAGTTCACAAGTAATAAGTACTCATTTACTTAATAATGGGTGGAGAAATCCATGCCAGTTCATTACATTTCCTCTTCATAGCAATTACGTTCCTATGATTACTTTAAAAACAGATACTTCACATACAAGCATGCACATGCTCTCATCGCTTTTATTTGCCTGAATGATCTCTTTCAAAGTCCAGCAAAGGCCAGAAAAAGCATAATTATAGATCGATAATTTATGTGCATGGCCACACAGACATTGCTCGTGATGTGGGTTCATTGCCAAATCTAATTTCTGAAGAGCACAATTTGCAGCAGATGGAGAGAGAAGACCCTCTGCATGGGGTTCGGCTTTCATTCTGCCTACTTCCTTCTGCAAGAAGCCTATTCAGCCTCTCTCTGTCATTCGAATGACAGCAAGCAAGCTACATATGACTATGCTAATCTACCTCTAAGGACCTCCATCTTACCCTTTTGTTTAGGATGTAAATTATATCATAAAGCAAAAATTTGGCAAATATGAAAGGGAAGGGATAAATAAGCAACCGTCACTTGCTTTGTTTAGAAAGATTTCTGCAAGGCAAAACACACTTTCCAGCATTTATAAAGAAAATGAGCCCTACTAAGAAATCTTAAACCACATTTTATTCTGTAGTTTTTTGTTAAGACATATTGAAACATGTATGTCTTATTACATGCACAGAAACATGATATCCTCCTTCCACCAGGTCTGAGATAACTAATGGGATTACTGTGAAACCAGGGCACCAATTAAAATGCAATGATAAAGTAGATCAAATTGGTGGGTGGGGGCCTTTATATGTTAAAGAGGGCATTCAGTCAAACAGAATAAAAGAAATGCAGGAAAGAAAATGCACTGTAGCATTTTTATGGACAGAAATTCCATGTGAAAAGGAGGAGAAATAGCATCTGGGCCAGCCCTAGACATGTACCAGCACTTTGTGTGCACAGGGTCAAACTAAGCAGGGGTGCCGGCCCTAGGCTAGCTTTTCCAAGGCTGACACACCCATATCTATACCCAAGATATGCCCTCTTCAGCATCCCAGCTGCACACCTCCCTCTCCCCTGCCCCCATGGCTTGCCCTTCTCTCCCAGCCCTTCTTCTCCCCCCCCCCCCCCAGCACACAACACAGCAAGCAGGAAGGATGAATGACTACACGTAAGGCCACATCCTCATCTGCTGCCTGACACAGAATGCAGGGATTTGAACCCTGGAGCTCTATGGTGTTTTGCACTGCTCAAATTTTACATTCGATGCAGAGCAGGAGAGGGCAGATCATCAACTAATGAACAGCTGTTCTCCTCTGCTGCTACCTTCGCCTATGTCCCAAGTCCCAATCCCGCTCCTCTGCCTCCTTCGCTCCCTGTCATCTTGTAAAATCAGCTGGAGTCATTTGCTCTGCTCCTCCATCTTTTTAAAACAAAACAAAACCGCAAAACAGCGTCATTCTCAAAGACGGGACTTCCTGTTGCTGATCTCAAACTCAGCAGCAGGATGTCCCACAGGACATGATGGAAGCGTTTGTAGTGCTTGCAGGCTTCACTTTAAACATATGAATGAGCGAAGCAACTAATTCCAGCTACTCCTTCGACTGAAGTAAGTTGGGGGGGGGGGGAGGGGGGATTGATACTGCCAGAAAGGGGCGGGGAAAGTTGGGCAGATACTACAGGTGCTGCAGAAAAAGGATAGGGAAGCCGTAGACAATGGACAGGTTGAGAAACAGGGAGAAAAGCTTGGTGAAAAGGGCTGGACAGAGACAAGAAATATTGGAGGAGGAAGAAGGGCAAGAGCAGAAAGGGACAGAGGTGGAAGAGGAGATACTAGGGAAGGGGAAAGAGTGAATACCGAGGACATGGGGATGGTAGGAGAGCAGGAACTTAAGAGTTCATCAGGGACTGAATGGGGAAACTAAAGTGGCTGCAGATCGGGACAAGCAAGAGAATTCAAGGTTTGGGTTATGATTGGAGGGAGAGTTGGGGGACTCTGAGATTAGCAGGACAATTGTAACTAAGCGATTGTGATGAGGTATGAGTGGGGATATGTTAGAAGAACCTAGTGGAGTTGGAAGGCAGCAGAAATGGGCCGAGAACTGCAAAGAGTGAAAGAGAGAAAGGGGGTTGGGTCTTTGAAGGGTGTGAGGGAGGGAGGGAGGGAATGGAGAATGTGAAAGGAAGGATTAGAGAGTAAGAGGCGGCAGAAAGGGAATGCAGACAGGGGAGAGCATGAGTGACAGGGAAGGAACCTGGAGGCAGAGAAAGAAAAACAGGTTGGTAGAGGAATAGCAATGAGCCACTCAAGTGGGTGAAAGAGGGGAATTGAAGCCTGGGAATGAATGAAAGAGAGAGGAGGAAATGAGAGAAATAGAGAGGTGTGGGTGGAAGATGGAATACTGGTAGGTAGATAGGTAGGTAAGAAGTTAAAAGAAAGAAGTTGATGACTGGAGAGTGAAAGCCAAATAGAAGGAATTAAATCTGCTTGGGAAGGAAGGGGCGGCACACAAAAAAAGAGAAAAAATAAAATAGAATTATTGTCAGACACATTTGGGAGAAAGGAAAGGAGACAAAGATAGAGAAGAAAAGAAAATGGAAGAAAAATACTGGTAAAGGAGTTAGGAAAAGATGGAAAAGGAGAAAGTGGGGAACCCAGGCTTAACTCTTGAAGGGGGTTTTGTTTGGTCCTTCATTGGCTTGCTGGACGGCTGGAGAGAAATGCCACTGAGTGGATTGGATCCCGATGCCTGGTGCTTCTGCAGGCACTGAGGGGGCAGCCAGCATCTGTAAAGGACCCCTCTCTATATAAGTTCAGAACCACTGTGTTCCCATGACTGCGGGTCATGAACGCAGGGTATGGGCTGAAGGGCCATGGCCAAAGGTGCTTACAGGCCCCTTTGGTGACACAGCAGTGTCACGGTGTGTGGGTAAGCACCTTTGAAGGTTTTGTTTCTTTTGGTGTTAAGTGATTGTAATTATGGGTGAAAGAAAAATCAAAACAGAAGCTAAGGTGCTGGGGTCGGTAGCCTCGAATAGTGGGTTGGTCGGCCCCATGGATAAGCACCTAATCCCACTTTCCAGCATTCAGTCGCCTGAAGGAGCCTCCCTTGGTTCTGGAGAGAGGACTCCGCCACCTTGTCCTACTCCCTTCCTTTCCTCTACATTTAAGGAGGATTCTCCTGAATTGGTCAGGGTTATGTTACCTGACATTAAATTTCCTCAGTCAGTACAATTTGGCAAATCCAGCATTTATGCTGGTCTCACTGTTACTGCACCCAAGGGAAACTTTTTTTTTTTTTTTTTTTACAATTGGATAGTAAGGTTTCTTTATTGAATAGTTCTGTGACGAAGTTGGATTCCCAGGCACAAATGCTGCATTCTACTAGTTTAACTGCTGTTAAGGATTCTTTGTAACTACATAATAAAATTGAGTCACTTGAGAATACAATTCAGGCACAGAACTTACATTTTTTTAAAAATTTCCCCCAGACACATCTTTTGTCTCCAGAGATCCTGTTGAGAAAGTACATTAAGGAGGTGTTGGCCATATCTGATGAAATAGATATAGCTCATGCATATTATGTGTTATCCCAAATGAAAGAACTTAACTGAAGGTGAGTTAGATGTTATAAGTCTGTCTGTGAAAGATATGGCTTTTTTGGAAGACCCCCTTGATATTATTAATTCACGGGCTACCCTCCTTGTTACTTTTGTATCACAAGCCGTTAAAATTCAAATTTTCAGAGCTTTTTTTTGTGGACATCGTTTAAATGTATTTCCGATGTAACGCGGAGTATTCAGCTCTGTCGGAGACAGTTTCTTGCTTTGAAGCCCCAAGTTTTGGCTTTAGGGGCTACTTTCTATTTGCGTTTTCCTTGCAAATGTACTGTCAGTTTAAAGGGTGATACTTTTGTTTTTGTTGATGTCTCCCATCGGGAAAACTTCTTGGCGGGAAGGAGGGGTGATGTAGGGGTGGTTAGTGGGTAGCTTTTTTTGTTTCTCCCTATTTGGCTTGATGTAGCCTGATTATGTTCTTTTTATGAGGTTGGTCTTATTGAAGCCTGGTTCTCTTGATGTGGACTTATATATTGGTATGTTTAATTTGATCTTTATGATTCTGTTTTTGTTTATCATGTTTACTTTATTTACTTTTACTTTGTAATCATGAATGAAAATCTTAATTTAAAAAAAAAAAAAAAAGGAAGAAAGCGAAGAAAGTCCAGAACCTAACCAATCGGAAAAATAAAAAAAGATTGTACAGCAAAATATACAAAAAAAGCATTCTTTAGTCATTGGACTGTTTAAAAGCTTTGGGAAATGTATACTAAAGTTTTGCATTTGCTCCACATAGGAGGAAGTGAATTATTTTTTGATCCTCCAGTACTCTGGACCGGTGCAAGGATGTGAGGCGACCTAGGCGAGCCCTCAATCCTGCCACCCCTTTGTTTCCAACCCCACTGCCACAAGTCTCTGGGACCTGAAACAGCAGAAATGCTATATAAATGGCCACACAGTGCTTACCCAAACTCTCTAGTTGTGCGTTGCTCTCCTCTTCTCTTTGACCCGCCTCTTCTGCTCCCGCTGAAACAGGAAGTCTGCGTCTGAGGAGGTAGAAGCGGCAGGTCAGAGAGCAGGAAGAGCAACATAACGTCAGAGTTGCCATTTAAATGGCATTGCTGCTGCTGTAGGTTCCACGGAAGGGCGGCATCAGTAGGCACCTTGGGAACACTCGTGCTCTAGGCGACCATCCATTGGGTTGCGTTGACCCTGCCAGTACTACACCTCATGCAGAGTCTGGTTTCTTGGGGGTTTTCGGATCATATTTTGTCTGCATGTTTACATCTCTAATGTGCAATCCCTGATTCAGACAAGCAAGTGAGGCATAACACAAGAGACCAATAAGAATCAGTGAAAGGTGGTAGGGTTTAGCCTCCAGACAGAAGTAAATGACAGGTAAAACAAGGAGGGGCAAGGGGAAGGAATGAAGCAGAGACTGAAGAGGATGAAAAAAGGAGAATAAAAGTAAGCTAGAGTAGAGTGACATACTGGAAAAACACACAACTATAAATAAGTAGGCTGAATGGGGAAAAGGACTAGGGTAAAGAGATTCTGAGACAACAGAAAAATAGTAAAGGATAGCCAGAGCCTTATTTTTCTTACCTCATCTTTATCTGTGTGTGTGTATTAAGAGGCTATGTACAAGCAAAGGCTTTATTGGGCTACATGAGGTTGTATATCATTGGCACAGCGTATATATGCATCCTGGGGATAGAAATTATCATCTGCCTAAGGTTCATCTAAGAGAAAATAAAACAGACACAGACAAAATGTAAAGATGAAATTTAAAAAGGAAAATGGTGTGAAGAAGATAACAGAAAACTTTAGAAAGAGAGAGCAATGCAACAGAAAGGTAAACAAAACTCCCAGAATAAAACACAGATCTGAAAAACTAATTTCCATTTGCAGCTTACATAAGATGAGCCCGACGTTTAGTGGAAGCCGCTAGCACTGCTTAAGTGACTAGTCATTACCACTGAACTAAAGACCCGAATATTTCATCCCTTATACGACCACTGACATTGAATATCAGAGTTGGCCAGATAGAGGCAAAACTAACTGGGCAGCGGCGATATTCAGTTGTTGCTTGGTAAGCTTTTGCACTGAAAGTTAGGCCACCACCCCTTTCAGGTGTCTAATTTTAGCCACTTAGCATTAACTGGCCAGAGGCTCAATATCACTGCTGCTTGGCTATTGCCACGTGCAACCTCTGCTCCACCTCCAGAAAGTTTCAGGGCACTCAGCGGCTACACCCGCCTTAAAATCCTGAAATTGATGGTCACCCTTTAGAATTTACAGATCAATCAGTCCTCCAGTTGATGAAAGTTAGCCGTCCATTCCAGTAATCTTTACCTCACTGCCCCAGTTGTCAGCATTTTTGGTATATATAAGCAGGGCACTGCAGGACAGGTCAAGACAACTGCTTCTAAACATTTCTTAGTATGAAGCTAAGGATCTAGGTTTTTATTGAAGTTTTCCATTCCTTAAATTGGTTGATGGTAATGATACTGCAGACAGAGCATTCCAACTCCTGGGGAGGGAAAATGAATCCTAATAACTGTACAACAGGAAAACCTGGGGGGCCTATTTAAGGCTTGCTTACAGGGCTGGCCCAACCATTAGGCAAACTAGGAGCCGTCTAAGGTGGCAACTTAAGTGGCAAAAATCAGAGCATTCAAAGCTAAACAATACATTTTGACAGCTGGGGGTGGTGGTGGTAAAGCTTAAGATCTGCCTGGGGCAGCAACACCTTGAACCAACTTTGGGGCTGACCCTGCTTGCTTATGGCTCCAGCATAATTAATGCAAATTATGGGGCAGTTTTAAAAAACAAACTATTAAAGTAATGTCATGATCACTATTTTTACAAAAGATTTGTCTAGCATCATTGTCTATCACAGAAATTTGCATAAGGTTGCTAGCCAATAATGTTAGGTTTAAAAATTGTCCAAGTCAATTCATCGCTAATTTTAAAAAGTCTTCAATGACATCACAAGGTGCTCTGCTCTCCCTGTGATTAACTGAAGTGGTCTGGACCGTTTGTCTATAGGAACCTTAGGTAAAAAAATTCACTTCTAATTGTGCACCGGAAGGGGGGAGTTAGAGGTTAGATGTTAATATCATAAGCATGTCTAAATAGAGGCAGCAGCACAGTGTGACAGTTTGAATGAAACTAGACTAACAAAATTCTGGGATGGAAGAGCAGACAAAAAACACTGATCCCTCTGCAGCCAGTGCCCCTATAGGAAACTAGGCTAAAAATGCGGGTTTGGCAATCAGTATTAACAGTTAAAAGTAATTCTGAAATGCTATCCGACCATCATAAAAGGCAAGAAAAATGGAGAATAAAGTACAACATTTTTACATCTACACACAGAAACATGGAAAATGACAGCAGTTAAAGACCATATGGCCTTTCCAGGCTACTCATCCATACCAACTACTCCGCTCTATAATCCCTTCCTCACACACACACACACACACGTGCGCGCGCTACAAATTGCAGATTCATGCATTTCTTTCAATTGGTCTACACTATCAGACTACTGGAGTAATTGCCGAATGCTTATATATACTTAAATACATACATAAAAATAAATCATCCCCACCAATCCTAATTTGGTTGCCATTGGGGAATAAAAAAAAAAAATTAGAAGGATTCCAGTCTGAGAAGTTCATGCCCTGGGTGAAGTGGGAACCTTGTAGCCAGCTGGAATGTGCTGGAGCCACACACAGGGCTCAGCGCTTTGCGTGAGCTCTCCCTTCCCTTGTGGGTGCCATTTTATTTATATCTGAAGCACAGGCTGCTTTTGTCTCCAGCTGGAGCTGAGGCTTAATGCAGAAGCAGGGGGAGGGGGAGGGGGAGGGTGGAGGCCGAGTCAGTTGAGGTTTCTTCAGGCAGCCACAAATGAGTCTCTCTGGAGACATCCCAGCGCTATTCATCAACTGTTTTCCAGGGCTGTGAAAAATCAATGAGCTTTGTGCTGCAAAATGTTCATTATGACAGGAAAAACTCCGCAACAAAATTGATTTGTTTAAATATAATAACACAATTTAAACAATAACTTGTGGGGAAATCTCCAGCTATCAGACGACAAAAGGAGATAGAGAAATAAACATTTTTGCTACGCTTGCTAAACGGGTGTTGTGAAACACTGCAAAATGGCAAAAATGAAGACTCTTGTGCCAGTATCAGTGTGCAGTAATGGCAGTAAGGCAAAGGCAAATGAATTATAACTTAGTGGGAGAAAGAGCCTGTGGAGCAGATTATATGTATCAGACACTGAATCAAATCTCCAATTTCAAACTATCCATGCTGCGGCCTCCTGTATGCACCTTTCATTATGGTTCACAACTATATCATTAGAATTTCCATCTGCTGCATTTTAACCCTGATCCAATGTCTGAGGCACACTTGTAAATTTTTACCATAACTGCACTAAACAGGATACAAAAACAAAAAATGCACTTCATTCTTTCAGGTAGTTTGAAATTAAGTTCAGCAAGAAGATGCATGGAAATCTGCAGCCTTGCAAGACTCGAGCAGCGGTGCACAAAATTCAGTATGAAGCATTAGAGCAATTGCACTTATTTTCTAGATGTTCCTTTTTTGACATGGATTTAGTCTTAAAACGAATATACATTTTAAACCATGTTTAAAGTGCAATGTTAAGTCCCTTCATCTTCAAGCTGTTACTGATTTTCCTTTTTTTTTTGTGCCATCAAGTCAGTGCTGACTCCTAGCAGCCCAGCTGCCTCTGGGTTTTCTTGGCAGAGGGAGAAGTGGCTCAGTGGTTGGGACAGGTTACCTCAGGCCGGAAGGCTGGGGGTTCAATTCCCACATGGGGACAAGCAACTTCAGGCTGGAGGGACTGGGCAAGCCACTTAACCCTCCATTGCCTCAGGTACACTTAGATTGTGAGCCCTTCGGGGACAAGGGAATAAAAAGCACCTGTTAGTATGCATGTAAACTGCACTGATTGTAAAGAGCACGGTACAAAAATAAATAAATAAAATAAATAAATAAATATATCACCGGAAGTAGATTGCCAGGCCTTTTCTTCTGAGGCAATGGAGGATAAAGTGACTTGCTCAAGCTCACAAGGAATGCTAGTGGGAACTGAACCCTCAATCTTCTGGGGTACTAGGTAGTTGCTCTAACCATTAGGCTACTCTTTCACTCCTTGTACCTTGTTAGAGTGATTATAGTTAGTCTAGCCATCCAGTGTTTTTGATGCTAATGTAAACCTTCCCGTAGGCTTTACACTTGCTGAACTCATTTCTACAGAATTATTTGTTACATTTGCATCAGGGAATCCAATCCTTTCACTGTCTTTTGATTTGCTTCCGTTTCAGGTCAATAAAAGGTTCAGTAAACGGTTCCGTACATAAGAGCTAAGATTCTGTTCTGGTTTAAATGGAAAATGTATATATAAAGCAAGTTATGTTGTATTTTCTTACACTGTGAAAACCATTTTGTGTTGCATTTTTGGCCAGTTTAGAAGTACAAAATGAAATGAAGTTACAATGATCACTACAGGCAGGGCTGGTGCAAGATTACTGGGTATCCTAAATGAACCTTTAGCCTTATGCTGTCCCCCTCCCCCAGGCCAGCACGACCACTGGGTGAACTAGGCAGCTGCCCAGAGTGCCAAAGGTCGGGGGGACCCCCATTACCACCTTTGCTGCCTCTCTCCATGACCTGCAGCAGCATCAATGGCCACAAACAGTCCCATAGCGCTTACGTCCAACCCCTGGTGCTGCGACGCTGTTGTCATTCTGCTCTCTACTGACAAACAGAAAGTCAGCATCAGGCCTCACGGTGGCCGGGAGTCTAACAGCCCTGCAGTGCTGGAGCTTGAAAGTAAACACTGCGAGGCTGTTTGTGACCATTGCTGCAAGCCCCGTAGAGGAACAGAAGCAGTCGAAACAGGGACCAGGAAGGGGGGCACGAGCAGAAGCCGGGGGGGGGAGGGGTGGGGAGGTGCAAGGAATGAGGCTCACCTAGGGCACCTTGTCTCCTTGCACCAGGCCCTGAGCCCACCCGATTTTGATAATTGAACTCATCATGATCAACCACCACCTTTCTCAACAATCCTGTAAAAATGCATGTGTGGACATCATACTTTTAAATATTAAAATTTGCTTTGCATGTGTTCATGTGCCCACTTTTCCTGCAGGCAAAAGAACACACTGACGGCTGAGTGATTTTGTCTGGGTGTCAGGATCTATTGTTTTGATGCCCCTTGGAAGCGGGGGCAGCCCAAGGGGAGTGCGGAGCCATGTGCGGGACCTCATTTGCATAATGCTTCTCATTTGCATAATGTTAACATGCGCTAACTTTTAGCAAACATGCTTCTTAATGTGTGTCAGGATAAAGAAAGACTACCAGATTTCTACATTACTATACTCCAGTGCCAACCGCCAGGCACATTAGGAAGTACTATAAACACTGAACATTTAGAACCCATAGCAAACCCGCCGTATCATAACAGCACCATCAGGGACTTACAAAGCACTAAATCCAACCTATCAAAAAGGCAACACTGCAAATATTAAACCAATACATCTCACAGAATACCAATACATCTCCTACTGGGGGAAGAGAGCAAGTGGCACTGTCAAATAGAAACTAGATGAACAGAATACCTCAGCTCGGTTACACATGCAGAACGTAGACCGTCAAACAAAGAACAAGGGATCACAATTTAGAAACAAAGATAATATTTAAACTGGGAACCCCAAAAGCCAAACTTGGATACACCACCACTGGAGGAATAAAATTATAAATTAATTTCCTCTTGTATTAAACAAAAATTCAAAGATGTTAGCGATGCACATTTCCCAGAGCTGACTTATTCGAGTTAATAAATTCAAAATAAAAAAAAACATTTTTCTACCTTTTGTTGTTTGGGCACTTTATTTTTCAGTTGCCCTTCTGGTTTCTTCGTGTCTTCGTCTAATTCTCCATTGTCTGCTGTCCATTTGTCCTTTCTTCTCTCTACTAGTTTTTTCCATTCTCTCTATATATCTGCTTTAACATGCTGATCTTTCCCCTTTTGCTCTTTCCTCCATTTCTTTATTTCTTTTTCATCTACTCAAATTTCACCCTTCCAACCTCAATCCTCACTTACGCTCCTAATACCCGGCCAGTCATAGATTTTTCTTCCTCCCACACAAATTATCTTTTCCCCTCTCCATCCTCACTCCTCACTCCCCCAACATCAGCTCCCTTCTAGTTCCAGCCCCACCCAGCATCTACTCCCTTCTAGTCCCATTCTCCTATCCCCCCGTATCAGCCCATTTCCAGTCCTAGCACACCCCCAACAGCCCATTTCCAATCCTAGTCCACCATCAGCCATTTCAGTCCTATCCTAGCTCCTCATCAGCCAATTTCCATTCCTAGCCATCCCATCAGCCATTTCCAGTCCTATCCTTGCCTCCCATCAGCCCAGCTACAGGTCAAGGTAGGAAACATCACCTCCCGACCCATCAAAGTCCGTCAAGGAGTACCTCAAGGTTCTGTGCTCTCAGCACTCCTATTTAACATCTACATCCAACCAATATGCAACATCATGAAAGAGAACAACATTCAATACACGATCTATGCGGACGACATCATGATATACACCCCGATATCAATCGACAACCCGGACTTCTCTAAGATAACAGACTGCCTTACACAAATGACCAGTTGGTGTCAAAACAACAACCTCGCCATAAACTACAACAAGACTGAAGCTCTAATCATCACTCGGAACCAAAGCTTCATACACCCACCAAATATAAAGATACAAAACATTACTATACCAATAAGGTCAGAAGTAAGATACCTCGGGGTTACGCTGGACAATAAACTCAATCTCAAGCCACACATAGACAAAACAATACAAAAAGCCTACTACAAGATGCGAATCATCAGAAGACTGAAACCACCACTCCTCGCCCCAGAACACTTCCGTACCGTCTGTCAAGCACTGATAACCCCTCTACTGGACTTCTGCAATCCGATATACCTTGGACTACCGAAGCAAGCCATCAAACCACTCCAACTGGCACAAAACACCGCAGCACGAATCATATCCGGAACTGCGAGACAGGAGCACATCACACCCACCTTAAAGGATTTACACTGGCTTCCAATCGATGCATGCATCAGATACAAAACAATCATAAACATATTTAAGATAAAACAGCAAACATCAGCCAACAGCCTGCACACCCTCATACAACCAGACACCAGCACACGTCCTAGAAGAAAACAAACACACAACCGAGTCAGCACCCCAAGTGAATACAAACACACACGCAAGGACACAACAGACAGAGCACTCTCCATGGCTGCCCCAACAATATGGAACAAACTACCGGACGATTTGAGGACAACTACAGACCTCAAGGACTTCAGAAAACAGCTGAAAACCATGCTGTTCATAGAACACTATGGACACATCACATAAACTAAGTAACTGTATATCAGCACACGTTACCGCCTAACACTATATGTATATAAAATGTTTTTAGCACCACTGTATATAGCCCACATTGTACATAGCTCAAACCAATCTAGCACACAACACACTCCCAACGAAATCTCCACCCTCACTGCATGTATAACCCACTCACACTACCAGATTGTTTGCTGTGATACCACCTTGATTATTATGATAAGGCGGTTTAGAAATCCTGTTAAATAAATAAAATAAAATAAATTTCCATTCCTAGTCCCCTATCAGCCATTTCCAATCCTAGTCCACCATCAGCCATTTCCAATCCTAGTCCACCATCAGCCATTTCCAGTCCTATTCTTGCCTCCCATCAGCCCATTTCCATTCCTAGTCCCCTATCAGCCATTTCTAGTCCTATCCTAGCCCCCACCCCCACAAGTCCCCCACATCTGTCCGAGCTGCTTTCGAGGGAGCCGATTACACCAGAGGCCCCAGCTCACCGCTGCACAGCATTGGAGGGAAGAGCAGCATGGTCCTTCGTTCGCACTGCATTCACCTGAAGCCTGCTGTGTGCTGGGAAAGGTTAAAGGTCATTTCCTGTTTCCCGGCACTCCACAGGCTTCAAGTGAACACAGCGCGAGTGAAGGAGCATGCTGCTCTTCCCTCCCAATGCTGTGCAGTGGTGAGCCGAGGCCTCTAGTGTCCTTGGCTTCCTCCCTGCAAACCCCGCAGAATGAAGTTCGCGCAGGGCCCTGTGCAAAAAACATTTTCACTCAATGGACGGGCCGGCCCAGCTTTGAAGCTATTACCCTAGGAGACTGCCTAGTCTGGCCTAATAATGGTTAGGCTGGCCCTGTTTGCAGGTGAAACTTTTTTTTTCAGAAACAAATACCATTAGTTCTTTAGTGACCTGAAACAGTCATCTTTCTCTCTACTATTTCCTTCTCTTTAAAGCTCAATGTTTTCGTTCTAATATATAATGCCATAAGGAGGGAAGGGGAAATATATTTATTGTTTTAGACTATTTTCCCCACAAAACAAAAAGCACTGTGTGAGATCCTGCAGTACTACTGATAAGCTTTCCCCAGGTGGACTGTGCAATCTCTGTGCCAGCACATTTAAACCATAAAAATCTGAAAAATTTACACTCGCAAACTCACCACATTCTAACAGCCGGGTTTTGCTGCTCTGTTTTGTTCTCAGAGTGTGTGGTCTAATCAGAATGATAACAGTCTCAAGTAGCTTCAATATATTCAATATTTTGTGTTTGCATGCCACTGAAAAGCTGCTGTACTATGCTGACTTCAAACAACATTTAAGGTTTATTATAAATCCATCTAGCTTCTGCATAATATCTCCGCTGTATTTCCAAAAGCTTAACTCACAACTAATTGTTTTAACAGAAAAGGATACAGTGCTTTTCCATCCAAGGTTCCTTTATCTATGGCCAATTTTACATAATATACTATTTTACCAGAACGATACATTCTGTGGTATACGTATACTTAAATAATGCCTCAAGTCGCATCTCATTAACTTGGTGCAAAAAAAAAATAAATTACATGTCCTTTGTGTCAAGCAGAATTTTAAAGTGGTTTGCTAACAACCACTGGGAGAACTGCCGCCCCTGGGATAGATCCTAACAGAAGTCACGATAGGCAAGCAGACAGAAAATAGAATTTAGACATGACAGTATATCCATTGCTGCCTCACAGATAGCATTCTGAAACTATCATTAGGTTGTTGGGGGTGGAGGAAGGTTAAAGGTGCGGTCATTTTAGTCTTTCAACCAGACTTGTAAGAGAAGGTAACCCTACCTCCTCATTTACTGTTATGGTCCTCAGACTCACTCCTGCCATTTTGATAATTAAACTTATTAATCTCATCAATCCTCTCCATAATGATCCTGTAAAAACGCATAACTGGACATCATATTTAAACATTAAACCTTTTTTTTAATATGTTTACATAGATATAGAATGAAGGCAAGTTCCCAAAGCTATTTATCCAGGTAAAAAGCTATATATTTGGACGTCCCCATGGAGGAAGTACCTACTGATGGTTCTTTGAATGTGTGTCTGTCAGTCAGTCGGGACCTGTTGGTTTTGTTTTGACTGCAGCTACTCTTTGCTTGCCCCCTCCCATCCGCGCAGGCCTAATGGTCTTGGACTGGAATCATGGCCAGCGCTATCATGAGGCGGCAAAGAGGAAGACAGCATTGGGCGTCCGAGGGGGCGGAAGCAAAACGGCCCCATGACACCGAACTTCTAAGGTGAGCGCCACGGGGCTGTTCACAGCCATTGCTGCTGCTGAAGGTTCTGGAGAGGTGCGGCAACGGCAACAGGCGCCACGGGGAGGGGGGGGGGGGTGGTAGGGAGCACAAGGGATGAGGTTCACCTAGGGCACCTCATCTCCTTTCGCCAGCCCTGACGGGAATGATATGTTTAGTGAATGCTGAAAGGTGAGCAGTAGAAAAAAAACTAAAACAAAGCACAGTTACTTACCTGTAACAGGTGATCTCTGGGAACAGCAGGAATAAGTCTTCACATATGGGGTATCGTCGGTACCGAAGGAGCCTGCGCGGGAACGCTCCCCAGCGTTCAGTAAGAAAGCTTTTGGGAGCATCCCACAGCGCCTGCGCGCTGCCTTCCCGCCTTTCCCAACCACCTCTCTCCAGTTCGAGTTTTAAAGCTGAGACAAAGAGAGAGAGAGGAAAGGAAAGATAGATAGAGAGATACAACTCCTAGGGGAAGTGGGTGGGTTGTGAAGATTTATTCCTGCTGTTCCCAGAGATCGCCTGTTACAGGTAAGTAACTGTGCTATCTCCAGGAACAAGCAGGAATGAGTCTTCACATATGGGGACTCCCTAGCTGCAGATGCCAGGGGAAGACCCCAGGGTTGTGTGTCCTTGAAAAGGACTCTAGCTCCCCCCATGGATCTCTGGCATCCAAACAGGGTAGGTGGGTAGGAGTTGATTAGGAATGGAACAGGTGTTTGAGAACAGCCTGACCAAACGAGGCATCCCGGCGGGAGTCCTTGTCCAAACAGTAATGGGCTGTGAAGGTAGGAACAGAGGCCCAAGGTGGCCGCTCAACAGATTTGGTCGATGGACACAGAGTTTAGATGAGCCATTGAGGCTGCCATGGCTCTCACATTGTGAGCTGTGACATGGTCCTCCAGAGAAAGGTTCCTGCTCTGGTAGGCAAAAGAAATACACTGAGCAATCCAGTTGGACAGTGTTCTCTTAGAAACTGGAAGTCCTAAATGAGAAGGATCAAAAGCAACAAAGAGTTGAGAAGACTTTCTATGTTGCTGTGTTCTTTGTAAGTAAAAAACAAGAGCTCTCTTACAATCCAAGGTATGAAGATTCCTCTCTGCACTTGATGCATGAGGTCCTGGAAAAAAGACAGGTAAATATACCTCTTGGTTTAAATGAAAAGGCGAGACCACTTTGGGCATAAAGTGTGGATTGGTCCTGAGGACTACCTTATCATGATGGAACCTTGTATAAGGTGGATTAGCCACCAAAGCTTGCAATTCACTGATGCGGTGTGCTGAGGTGACTGCAATGAGAAAGATAACTTTCCAAGAAAGAAATTTCAAGGAAGTGGTGGCTAAAGGTTCAAAGGGTGGCTTCATAAGCTGGCCAAGAACCAGGTTTAAGTCCCATGCCACTGGAGGTGGTCTAATGGGAGGTTTAGTTAGAAGGCGGCCTCTCATGAATGTTGTTATAAGAGGATGAGAGGAAATAGACTGTCCATTGAAAGGCTTGAGGGATGCTGCAATAGCACTCAAATGGACTCTTACTGAATTTGTTTTAAGACCTGCATGGGATAAATGCAGGAGATACTCTAGTAAAGAATTCAAAGGTATTGCAAGAGGGTTAAGACCCTTCTCTGAACACCAAATGGTAAATCTTTTCCATTTGAAAGCATAGGAACGTCTAGTAGAAGGTTTTCTAGAGGCATGAATAATATCTCTGACTTGTTGAGAGAGATGAAAACCTTGAAGGTCTAGGCCTTCAGCAACCAAGCCCCGAGATGAAGAGACTGGGGGTTTGGGTGCCACAACGTTCCCTCCTCCTGGGATAGAAGGTATGGTGCAGAGCCCAAGTCCAGAGGAGGAGCTTGAGAGAGATGCAGAAGTAGAGGATACCACACCTGGCGTGGCCAATGTGGTGCTATGAGGATCATGGTTCCTCGATATCTCTGAAGCTTGAATAGTGTTTTGGGAATTAGGGGAATGGGTGGAAAGGCATAAAGGAAGTCTTGACCCCAGTGAAGGAGGAAGGCATCCTTGGCCTGAACTCCCTGACACAGAATTCTGGAACAGAACCGGGGAAGTTTGGCATTCCACGGACTTGAAAAGAGGTCTATGTCCGGGGTTCCCCAAATTCGAAAAATCCTGGCTACCTGGTCCATGTGGAGAGACCACTCGTGTGGAAGCAAAACTCGACTGAGTCTGTCTGCCCAAGAGTTTTGAACGCCTGGAAGATATACTGCCAGAAGATGAATGTGATGCTCTCTGGCGAAGGCCCACAGTCGCAAAGCTTCGTTGCAAAGCGATAGAAAACCAGTCCTGCCCTGCTTGTTTACATAGAACATGGCTACTTGGTTGTCCGTATGGATGAGGACTGTCCTGTAGCTGAGCAGGGAATGGAACACTCTGAGAGCTAAGAATATTGCTCTGAGTTCCAAGTGATTGATATGCAGAGAAGTCTCCTGTGGAGACCAGATGCCCTGGGTGGAGAGATCCTGCAGATGAGCTCCACAACCCACTGGAGAAGCATCTGTTGTAAGAGTTGCTTGGGGTAGTGACTGCTGAAAAGGGGACCCCAGCAACAGATTTGGAGAGGACTTCCACCACTGGAGAGACCAAAAAAGGCGATTGGAGTTTGCTATTTTGTCTGACAGGCAACCTGATGCCGGAGTCCATTGGGTGGACAAAGTCCATTGAGCTGCCCTCATGTGAAGGCGAGCATATGGAACCACGTGCACGGTAGATGCCATGTGGCCTAAGAGTTGTAACATCTCTCGAGCAGTTAAATGGGAATTAACTGTGCCTGGGAGGCTAACTGCACTAAGTGTAGGCAACGGGCCTGAGGAAGATAGGCCCTTGCAGTTGTGGTATCCAGCAAGGCCCCTATAAACTCCAGAGACTGAGTAGGGGTGAGATTTGATTTTGGTATGTTTGTTACCAGTCCCAAATACTGGAGAACACGCATTGTGCAGAATAGACAATTCTGGGCCTCTGACTGGGATGGAGCTCGAATGAGCCAGTCGTCCAGGTAAGGGAAGACAAATATTCCTAGAGTGCATAGAAATGCAGCTACTACTGCCATGCATTTCATGAACACCCTTGGTGCAGAAGCCAGACCGAACGGAAGCACCCTGTATTGGTAGTGCTTTCCCTGAAAAAGGAACCGAAGGAACCTTCTGTGTGTTGGATGGATGAGGACATGGGTGTACGCATCCTTGAGATGTAGAGAACAAAGCCAGTCCTGACTCTGAAGGTATGGAAGCAGAGCACCGAGAGAAATCATCTTGAATTTCTCTTTGAATAGAAACTTGTTCAATTCTCTGAGATCTAATATGGGTCTGTAGCCCTCTGTTTTCTTTGGGATAAGAAAATAAGGGGAGTAGAACCCTGAGCCCTGTTGAAGAAGAGGTACTTCTTCTATTGCCCCTTGGGCAAGAAGGGTAGCAATCTCCTGACCCAGAATGTTGAGGGGAGATGTTGGAGAATTGAACTGTTTCACCATGGTGCGAGTAGGAAGGCTTAAGAAATGAAGCTTGTACCCTTCTCTTATGATGGAGAGGGTCCATTGCTCTGCTGTGATTTGCTCCCATCTGGGAGCAAAGTAAGCCAACCTTCCTGGAATGGTGAGGGGCTCTGGTTCTTCCAGAGCTAGAAAGGCTAAGTTCTCTAGTTGCAAGTCAAAGGCCCTGAGGAGGCTGAGGCTGCTGGGCCGTGGAAGGCCTAGCAGCCTTTGACTTGGCCTGTTTAGGTGGTTGCTGACGTTTTGCAGCAAAACGACCTGCAGAAGATGCCTGCTGACCATAAGCAGGATAATATCTTCCCTTTTTAGAAAAAGATGTCTTTTTGAACAATATTTTCTTAGCAGGAGCAGAGGTGGACTTTGAAAGTCGATCCAAAGCGGAGTTCTCAGCATCCATCTGAGTGGCCTTTGCTTGCCAATCCTTGCCAAAAAGGTTTTCACCCGTACAAGGAAGATTTCCTAATTCATCTTGGACCCAGAGTTCCAAATCAGAAGCTTGTAGCCAAGCAATTCTGCGTGCACCTATGGCAATAGTCGAGGCTCTGCTTACACACTCAAAAGAGTCAAAGGCTGCACTGTTGGAAAATTTGGAAACATCCTGGGCATGTTTGAGCCAAGTGAGAAACTCCTGCCTTTTATCTTCTGAAATAAAAGGGGTTAAAGTCTGCAGATGATCTGTGACTTCCTTTAGAAACATCCCTATATAGAGACTATAGGAGTTGATTCTGGCAGCTAGCATAGAAGCTTGAAAAACCCTACGGCCAAAAGCATCTAGGGTCCTGCATTCACATCCTGGAGGACTAGATGAGTGTCTTTTTGCACCCTTTATCTTTCTCATGGCAGACTCTACCACAATAGAGTGGTGAGGAAGCCGAGTCTTATGAAAGCCAGGACAATGAGGGACACGATACATGGTGTCTAACCTGCGAGAATGAGGAGAGGTAGTAAGAGGTGTCTCCCACATGCTCAACATGAGATCATACAAAATCTCATGAACAGGTAAAGTAGCTGCCTCTTTAGGAGCCTTAGGATATTGTAGAATATTCAGCTGCTTGGCTCTAGGCTCTGACTCAGGGGCCACTGTAATGGAGAGGCCCCTAGCCACATCCCTAATGAAGTCTTGAAAAGACAATTCTTCTGGAGGAGACATTCTTCGTTTAGGAGAAGACTCCTCCTGAGGAAGAAGTATCGATGCCTCGACAGATCCTTCGGACTCGTCAGAGTCTTCAGAGGAATCGAAGTATCGCCTGTCTGGATGCTCCTGTAAAGCCCGATATGCGCACCGAGTGGGATCGACATCGGGAGTAACCGTTACCGGTTCGGTACCGATGGGCATCATAGGACAGGGTACCGTTGCAGTCGACACCGAAGCCGATGCAATCGGTACCGGCACCGGGAATGATGCCGGTGCCGGTACCGGCAACGGGGATTGTTGCGGTACTGGAGGCGTCGCAGCCTGCATGAATGCCGTCAGGGTGCGCTGCATAGTCAGAATCTTCTGATCCATCGACGCCAAAGTCTGGATGTCAGTACCAGTGGGAACCACCGGTACCAGAACACGGCAACAGGTGATCGGTCGAGGCCGAGCCATCGATGTCAACCTGTGACCCCATAGACAATGCTTTGGAAGCCGGAACTTCCCGCCGGGGTAACTTTGCCGGTGCGGAGTCCTCAAGGACAAGCCCGGAGGCATCTCGATGCTTAGAGGGAGATTTGTCCTTCGAGGACCGGCCAGATTTATGCTTGGTTACCTGAGATCCATGGGAGGAAGAAGAAGCCCTGGAAGACGTCGATGCCACCGAAGCTGCATCAGAGGGAAACAGGGTACTGAGCTTGGCTGCTCGGTTCTGCCGACCTCTTTTAGACATCATGGTACAGGACACACAATCCGTGATGGAATGGTCAAGACCCAAACATTTTAGACACCAATCATGGGTGTCAGTGTCAGAAATAGTACCGCCACATTTTGTGCACTTTTTAAACCCGGAGGCAGGCTTCTCCATGAGGAGAAAATTTTTAGGCCTAAGGCCCAAAAACTAAAATGCACAGTGAAGAAAGTATAAGTTGTTTTTTTTAAAGAAAGAAAAGAAAATTCCGGCGGTACCGGTCCGACGTCGAAGAAGGCAGACGTGACACAAAAGAATAATGAAAAAATAAAGAACTTCTTCTGCGGTGACAGGAACACGACCTGCTGGCTCCGTGGAAAAGAAGAACTGGAGAGAGGCGGTTGGGAAAGGCGGGAAGGCAGCGCGCAGGCGCTGTGGGATGCTCCCAAAAGCTTTCTTACTGGACGCTGGGGAGCGTTCCCGCGCAGGTTCCGTCGGTACCGACGATACCCCATATGTGAAGACTCATTCCTGCTTGTTCCTGGAGATAGGCATGTCAGATGTTTTTTAAATTGTAAGACAGCATGTTATAGAACAAAACATTTCAAAACTATATTTTAAGAATGACGGAATTTGCATTAAAGGTAGTAATACAATGTTTTGTAGAGGAGACCTGAACCATTGGCTTCCAAAAGAAGCATGAAGTAACTTGCACAGAATGGCAGTGACTTATAAACAGTGATACAATACCATAGGGCTTCAAGAAGGTTTGGGGGAAAGTTTGTTTTTTTATAATTATTTCACAGTAGCCTCACTTACCTCGCTGCTTATGTGGTTGTGTCAGACAGGCACAAGCGTTGGAAAGAATACTGTTTTTTAAGATGCAAAGACGGCTCACTAGAAAAAATAATGGAGGCCATCAATGTAACAGTTCGGACATGTTCAGGACAGTCACAGAGGGCAATGGTACAAAAAATTCCCATAAACAACCGAATACTAAATCCTGTTTCCCCATTTCTTTTGCATGAACATTTATACTTTATGTAAAATGGATGTTTCACCTAGGCAGACTGGGTTCATCAGTTGGTCTTCATCTGCTACCGTTTACTACATTACTGTTACCCGATTTGAAATTAACCAATGGACCAACTTTTGCTGAGGCTGAAATGACATTCTGGGCTTTTATTAAGATTACTAGATTTTTTGCAGGCAAATCTGGGACACTTATTATCCGAAGGGGGAAGGGACAGCTTAGTTCCTTGACAAGGGAGGAAGAAGAGAAGTCATTACCCTGCGCCCCATCTATCCCATGACGCAACAATATTCACCTCTAAGCAGAGAAATCAGCAGAGAAATAGAAACAGTGATGCATTTCCCTTGTACCGTGAAAAATGTAGCTAATGGATATAAATTCTAAAGGTTGATATATGCCAGTTACTAAACTGAAAATATTAGTTTTTCCTACCGTCTTTGCCCTCATCGCTAGAATCGGGGAGAGGACGCTGTCAAACAGGTGGGAGTTGGTGATTCAGCTCTAAAGTCAAGGACTAGCCCTGAAAATTGGGGTCATCTGGTAACCTTACTTTTATTTTGTGTTAACTGAAGATCATTTCATTTACTTAGCACAAACTGTAAATGTGATCAGCATCACAGTGTGAAGAGCCTAATTCTAGTATATTGTGGAAACCACAAAAACCAAAAGATGATCTGTTGCAGCATTAAAGAAGCAGCTCTGAAACAGAGACTGAGTAAATACACATTAAGGAGGTCATTCCAATCTGGACATCCACACCCACTAAACGGCTGAATGTCTCCTACGGCCACAGAGCTTTCCGCACGTACAGGGCACTTGTGCAGGGTGCTCTGTTCGTGGGTGGGAGGGGGTGGGCCAAGGGAGGAGCGAGGCTGGGTGGTAGACGGGGATGCAACCCCGGAGATACAGGGCCGATTCTGAGGTTGGCCCTGTATGTCTGGGGTCACACGGTTAGACGGAGGATGGCAGCGCAGGGGGCCAAGCTTGAAGTGAGGAGGTGCAGGAGGTTCCCCGCAGCCCAACTCTGGCCATGGGAGGCCCGATCGGGGGTCGGGCTGCAGGGAACAGGCCTACAACAGATGCCGCCAGTGATCGCAGCTCCTTCATGGATGTCCAGGGTGTCTGAATTGGGGCACCTCCCAGACATACAGCCACTGGGTCAGAGTCACAGCAGGACATGCTAGGGAGATAAAGTTTCTAGATGAAATAAATGACTGTGTCTTGGAGCAGCTGGTTCATGAAACGACCAGAGGGGAAGTCATACTAGACCTAGTCCTTAGTAGAACACCAGATCTAGTGCAAGAGATAAGGGTGTTGGGGCCACTTGGCAATAGTGATCATAGCATGATCGCATTTGCTTTAATTAGTGGAGGAGGGATAGTAAGGAAATCCACAATACTACCTTTTAACTTTTGAAAGGAAGACTATGATAAAATGAAAGTAGTTAAGAAAAAAACTTAAAGGAGCAGTTGCAAAGGTTAAAGACTTACATCAAGTTTGGGAAGCTTGGGAGTTGTTGAAAACTACTATCTTGGAAGCCCAGACCAGCTGTATTCCATGCTTTAAGAAAAGTGGAAGGAAGTCCAAAAAACTGCCAGCATGGTTTAAAGGTGAGGTCAGAGAGGCTGTTGTTGCCAAAAAAGCATCTTTCAGGAAATGGAAAAAAGAGCCAAATGACGAAACCTGGAAACAGCACAAGCACTGGCAAGTCAAATGCAAGGCATTGATAAGTAAGGCGAAGGGAGAATTTGAGAAGAAGCTTGCTGCGGAAGCAAAAATGTGAAATAAAGACTTTTTCAAGTACATTTATAGCAAAAAAACCTGTGAGAGAGTCAGTTGGTCCATTAGATGATAGAGGGGTTAAAGGGGCACTAAGAGGCGACAAGGCGATAGCGGAGAGACTGAATGAATTCTTTGCTTCGGTCTTTACTGAGGAAGATGTAGGGATGTTACCCATGACTGAAGTGGTATTTAAAGGTGCGGAAGAATTGAAGGAAATATCGATACATCGGGAAGATGTATTACAACTATTAGATAAACTGAAGAGTAACAAATCACCTGGGCCGGATGGCATACATCCAAGGGTGTTGAAAGAACTGAAATATGAGATTGCAGACCTGCTATTAGTAATCTGTGAACTTTCATTAAAATCACCTGTAATACCTGAAGATTGGAGGATCGCCAATGTAACGCCAATTTTTAAAAAGGGTTCCAAGGGATCCGGGAAACTACAGACCGGTGAGCCTGACGTCAGTACCGGGAAAAATGGCAGAAACCATCATAAAGTACAAGATTACTCAGCATGTAGATAGTCATGGCCTAATGGGAGACAGCCAACATGGCTTTAGACAAGGAAGATATTGTCTTACTAATCTGTTATGTTTTTTTGAAGGTGTAAATAAACAGGTAGACAAAGGTGAGTCAGTTGATAAAGTGTATTTGTACTTTCAGAAAGCCTTTGACAAGGTCCCTCATCAGAGACTTTTGGCAAAACTAAAGAGTCATGGGATAGAAGGCAGTGTACTATTGTGGATCAGGAACTGGTTAAAAGATAGAAAGCAGAGGGTAGGGCTAAATGGCCAATTTTCCCAATGGAGAAAGGTGAATAGTGGTGTACCCCAGGGATCTGTGCTGGGTCCGCTGCTTTTTGACATATTCATAAATGACTTGGAAAAGGGAATAACGAGTGAGGTTATCAAATTTGCAGATGACACAAAACTATTTAAAGTTGTTAAAACCCAAGAGGATTGTGGAAAATTACAGGAGGATCTTGATAAACTGGAAGACTGGGCATCAAAATGGCAGATGAAATTTAATGTGGACAAGTGCAAAGTTATGCACCTAGGGAAGAACAACCCAAACTGTGGTTACACAATGCAAGGTTCCACATTAGGAACCACCACCCAGGAAAAAGATTTAGGCGTCATTGTGGATAACATTTTAAAACCCTTGGCCCAGTGTGCAGCCGCGGCCAAGATAGCAAATAGAATGCTAGGTATCATAAGGAAAGGAATGGAAGATAAAACAAGAGATATTATAATGCCTGTATATTGTTCCATGGTGAGACCGCACTTTGAATATCGTGTGCAATTCTGGTCGCCGTATCTTAAAAAGGATATAGCGTTATTAGAAAAGGTTCAGAGAAGAGCCACCAAAATTGTAAGGGGATGGAAGGATACTCCTATGAAGAAAGGCTAAAAAGGTTAGGGCTCTTTAACCTGGAAAAGAGACGGCTGAGGAGAGATATGATAGAAGTCTATAAATTAACGAACGGAGTGGAATGGGTAAACGTAGATCGATTGTTTACGTTATCAGAATATAGAAAGACTAGGGGACATGCAATGAAGCTACAGGGTAAACTATTTAAGACTAATAAAAGAAAATATTTTTTCACTCAACGTGTAATCAAACTCTTGAATTTGTTACCGGAGGATGTAGTCAAGGCTGTTAGTGTAGCTGGGTTTAAAAAAGGTTTGGACAAGTTCCTGGAGGAAAGGTCCATAAACCATTATTAAGAAAGGACCCAGGATATCAATGCTTGACCCAGTACAAGCATTGTGGAAACTGTGTCTTTTGGGAAACTGCTAGGTACGTATGACCTAGATTGGCCACTGTTGGAAATAGGATACTGGGCTTGATGGACCTTGGTCTGACCTAGTATGACATATCTTATGTTCACTATGATGCGATTCTGCTCCTGAGCGGGTGTCTAGCCCCGCAAGAACAGAATCGGATGCATCCCCTGGCCGTCCAGTTATCTAGACATTCAGATGGTCCAGGGACGCACAAACCTGAATGTGCCTCTAAATCAATAAAATAAAGTTTTAGATGCAATACTACTCATTTGACACTATATTTTGACATTAGATAACAAACACTAGATATTAACAGGGATAGAAAAATATTTCAAAAACTAGGTACCGGCCCAAACTTTCAGGAACTAAGGCAAACAATTTTTTTCTAGCCAATTTTTTGCTTTTGTTGGCTCAATTGAGCTTTTTCCATTTTTATTTTTCATCTTCCTATTTTTTTTTTTACGTTGCTATTTTGCTAGTTATTCAAATGTATTTAGACCAAGAATTCCTCTTGTACAGAAGTGACACCAAAAATAAAAATGATCATAATCCAAACTAAACTACAAATCTCTAAGAAAAATAGATTTGGTTATCAGGTCCCTCGAATATGGGTGCAGTCAAGTTCAATTTTAAAGTAAGGAAGGAAAAATCAACAATAAAAAGGAAAAAACACACAATAGTAATCAAGTATATATCCTATATGCAAGTTCAGTCAGAGGTTCTATCCATCGTGGGTATCGAAGCACTCTGCAGTCCAGACCTCCTCACCCCAGAGAGGCATTTAGTTAATTGGATAGAATCATAACATACATATTTCAGATGCCAGCACACATATGAAACCTCTTCCTCTTAGGATAGGTAACCTTGGTAACATTTGAAAACATATGCCGCACTGTATAAGTTACTGTTGTATGTATACCGCACTGATTTAAATAGCGCGGTATAAAAGAGACAATAAATAAATAAATATGGACTTTCAAAGATAAAATCACTCATCCTTATGGTGAAAGGAAATTTTCAGAATAAAGTCCTGATCCGAATCTAGAACCAAAAATACTACCAATGTAGCAGGAACATATTTATATGCTAATAATGTTTCTAATAGACCAATATGGTATAATGTATCCACCCACTATTTTCAGACCTAGTCATAGGCGCCCCCTTCTTTATTATTAAATGATGCCAAGTCAGAGTCAATGCCTGGAGACCCTCTGGATAGTTCTTCCATGTAAGGTGTATCCCCTGCGTTTTGGTGCGACTGGAACTAGATTGCCAGGCCTTTCTTCCATGCAGTAAGCCTACAGCATCTGGTATTCCAGGGTCATCTCCCATCCAAAGACTCCCATCCAGGTGCAACACTGCTTAGCTTCCAAGATCAGATGAGATTATAGTCATGCTACCCTGAGTGTGCCTTTTTCTTTCCTTAGAAAGCAGCAAACAATGTGCCTTAGATATCATAGGGCACACTTTCTCTGACTCTTCAAATATCAAGAGGGGGATAATCTTTGATGTTAGAAAGTTTACCAACCAAAGATTCCTTTGCTGAACAATATTTTCTAATGCCACAGTTATTTTGTAATGAGTTTCCCCTTAACTAAGGAGCCTATAACATCCCAATCTTTCTCCAGAATTTGTCCTATATTAGTCACTCTTAAATCAAATAATTTTAAGCTCCTCTTCCTGCATGTTCAGCAAATCTGATTGGGATGAATTCTGTTTAGAAAACAGCATTATTTGGGTAGATGTAGTGGCCAAAGTTTCCCCTATGACCTCAAGACTGATAATTTTAGATCTCTGCATATAAAACTTCCAGGCTAATCTTGCCAGAATATTGAACCCACATATCTCTATCCTTTCTGTATAGTGAGTCTCATGGTATATGCAGAGGTTTTTTCTACTCTACTCTTGAACTGCTGTTAAGTTCTCCTGAATTCTCCAATCCCCGCACACTACCAGCAAAAGATATTGGAAAAAAACACCACCACTTCTGTAGCTCCGAGTTGTGCTATTTCTGAATCCAAAGATCCACCCAGTCCCTACATCCACAGGCGGCACTTCCATATCTGGATTCCTCACTGCTTTTGGACCCATCGGCCACAGGGAAGTCATTTGTGAGACCAAGTTAGAGAGACTTCCATCTCTGGGAGTGGCAGCACTGCACCTGCTCTTGATGCAGACTCTAGCAAGACCCCTCTGTCTCTCGAACTTTGTCTCTGGCTTCTAGGTCAGATATTGATCCATCAGGCTCACATACTGCCATTTTACTGATTAATCCAAGGGAACCTGGAACTTTATTTTTTATCTTTACTCTTAAATCTTTTTTCTTGATTATAACAGTACTCTGGAACTTGGCTACCAGTTGGCATCTTACTTTGCCCCCCTGATAGCCAATTTTAATTTCTTTGCCCAATTTATTTATTTATTTAACAGGTTTTTTATACTGCTTTATCATTTCAGTCAAAGCTGTTTACATTGTAACTTAAACGTGTTAATGTACATTAAACAGGGACATTGGCATCTTGGATTTTTCTGAGGCAATAGAGGGTTAAAGTGGCTTGCTCAAGGCCATAAGGAGTGCTAGTGGGAATTGAACTCTGGTCTCCTGGTTCCCAAGCCAGTGCTCTAACCATTAGGCTACTCTCCCCTTTCCCGGTAGCCTTTTTTCTATGGGGACAAAGAACAGTTTCAATCAGAAGTGACAGACAGACCTGATGGCTATTTCTCCCATGTAGTCTAGGAGGAAACAAATATTTAGGCACCTGAGGGTGGTTGGATCCCTGGCAAATACTCATTTTATCTTAAACATCTCTCTTGCTTCTTCTTCCTTCTTTAATCCTGTGATAGCTTTCAAGAACATAAAAGATGCCCAAATGTGTCAGACCAAGGTCCATCAAGTCCAGTTTCCTGTTTCCAACAGTGGCTAATCCAGGTCACAAGTTCCTGGCAGATTCCCAAAAAGGTCCACAGGTTCCATAATGCTGGTCTTGGGGCAAGCAGTAGATTTCCTGGGTCTTCTTTAATAATGGTTTAAGGACCTTTCCTCCGGGAACTTGTTCAAATCTTTTTTAAACCCAGCTAAACTAATACCTTTTACTACATCCTCCGGGAACAAATTCCAGAGTTTGATTATGTGTTGCGTGAAAAAATATTTTCTCTTATTAATCTTAAATGGGTTAAATTGTAGCTTCTATTGTGTCTCTTCTAGTCTTTCTATTTTTTGATGGCATAAAGTATCTACATTTACCTGTTCCACTCCATTCATTCATTTATAGATCTCATACTACAGTGTATTTCTTAGTTTTTGCAGCTTTAGAAATAAAAGTATATACATTTAGGACAACCATATCACTTGATTTTATAAAACATTTTTATACATGTTCATGTGATTTTCAAGACTGCTCCCGTTTAACCTCCCGGCACACAGCACGCCGGCAGGTTTCTTTTTTTTTTTTTTTTTTATATACTTTATTTAGCAACACCACATAACATGAATAGGCACTACAACAACAAGTCAACTCCCGGAGGGGGGGGCAACTCTTATCCCCCCCCCAGGAGAACAGAAATAAACACATGGGTGTTGTACAGTTTTCCAAAGTATAAACCCCAAACCCCCTCACACCTCCCCCCCCCCACCCCCCACCCCCCTCCCCCCCTCCCCCCCCCCTCCTTGGGCGCATCCCTACCAAGAGGACCCGGGGAGCACCGTCCATTATGAACGCCGCTGGGCATCTTAACTCTTTAAGGGCCAAGTTGCAGCACTTCATTTCTGGTGCGTGAGCTCAGGTTTTGAAGGTAGGGGTCCCAGAGCAGCTGAAATTGAGGCCAGCGTTTAACATTACCCCGGGCATATCTAGCTTCCATGAGCAGCATCTGGTGGAAAGCATTCCGCCATGCCCAAAACGAGGGCGCCTGTTGTTCCCTCCAGTTTTGCAATATAGGGCCCTTTCCCACCAGACAGGCCTTGCGCACCAACCGCCTTTCCCATTTACCCTTGGGCTGTGAGGCACAGTTGATCAAAAAGAACCAAGGAACTATCCCAACAGATCTGCTGGCCCAAAATTCGTTCCATGAAGGAGCCTATTCTTGACCAATACGGCCGAATGAATCGGCACCCCCACCACATGTGCACCAGGTGTGCCAAGGGCTCCGAGCACCTGGGGCAGCAGCCGTCCGACGGGAAATTTGAGCGGAGGGCCCGTCGAGGAGAGAAATGCACCCTAGTAAGAGCTTTGTATTGCACCTCCCTCCAGCGAGCTCCCACCGCCAACTCCCCTACCCGCTGCAAAGCCGTTAAGAGTGTACCCGGGGCAATCTCCCTGCCCAACTCCACCCCCCAGCCCAGCTCCACCGACCGATAGTCCGGGGACGGCCGATAGGGGACCAGTCGTGCCTTCAACAAACGAATAGACAGTGGAGATTCCCCCCCCAAGTCAAAGAATTCTAGGATCTGGGCCGTGCGCTCTGCCCGCATTTCCACCGCCGGCAAAGAGGCAATATAGTGCGAAAGCTGTATATAAGCGAAATAGTGACCAGTCTCCAACATATATTCAGCACAGAGGGACTGGAATTTCTTCGGACACCCTGAAAGGTCGACCACATGGCCCAAATTTTTGAGGCCTTTCTCTGCCCAAACCCGAAAGTGCGCGTTTTCCATGCCCGGAGTGAACAAAACATTACCTTGAATGGGCAACCAACTAGACACCCTCCAGTTCGTAGTCCAGTATGTGTTGAGCTGTCTCCAGGTTCGACAAACCGGGACAAAAAGCACACTCCCAGCTAAGTGAGCCGGAAAGTGACGGTAGTCCAGATGTATGAGGGAGAGAACCGCTAATGGAGCAGCAAGTGCCTCCTCCAGCTCGCGCAGAGTGTAAACTTCGGTCCCCCCTAACCAGTCTCCCAGATGCCAGGCCTGACAGGCCAGAGCATAGGCCCCCAGGTCAGGGAGTCCCCACCCCCCCCACCTCCAGCTCCCCACCAAACGGGAATATCTAATACGGGCACGCGCCCCCCCCCCCCCACAAAAAGCCGCTGATAAGTCCCTCTATCTGCCTCAGGTCCCTTTGCAAAAGCCAAACGGGCAGCGTCTGTAGCCAGTATAAGATCCTTGGTAGAATTACCATTTTGACCGCGGCAATTCTCCCGGATAAAGACAGAGGAAGAGGACGCCACGCCTGCAACTGTACTTGAAGGCTCTGGCAAATTTTTGAAAGGTTACTCTCATAGAGTTTGGAGGGTTGACCAGTTAAAACTATACCGAGATATTTAAAATGGTCAGTTGCCCATTTGAGGGGGAAAGGCCCTTGCCAGCTACCTCTCACAGTTCCCGTGATATCCAGGGCCTCAGACTTTTCCCGATTAATTTTTAACCCGGCGACCTGACCAAAAAGCTCAATCTCACGCATCAAGCTGGGGAGAGAAATGTGAGGCCGGAGTAGGTGCACCAGGAGATCGTCAGCAAACGCCGAGAGTTTAAAGCCAGTCGTGCGGATACGCACCCCCGGATTTCCGGAGAGGCCTCCACCCGTCTGATAAACGGGTCCAAAGAGAGAACAAAAAGTAACGGGGAGAGGGGGCAGCCCTGCCTAGTCCCTCTATGCAAAGAAAATGTGTCAGATAGCACTCCATTGCAGCAAATCGCCGCGACCGGGTCCAGATATAGACTGTTAACCATAGCACAAAAAGATTGCCCCAGCCCGTAGCGAGGTAACAGATCCCATAAATAGTGCCAGTCAACTCTATCAAAAGCCTTCTCGGCGTTGAAACTAATTAATAGAGACGAGAGGCCCCGGCCGTGGACCCATTCCAGGGAAGCTAGAATTTTCCGCAGGTTGCGAACCGCGTATCTGCCTTTCACAAAGACCACTTGGGAATCGTGAACCAGGTGCCCCAACACAGTCGCCAGTCGATCGGCCAGAATTTTAGCTAAAATTTTGAGGTCGAAGTTAAGGAGGGATATGGGCCGGTAAGAAGCAGCACTCAGCGGGTCCTTTCCGGGCTTCGGAATCAATATCATATGAGCCAAGTTACTACCCCAGCGAAACATGCCTTGCTCAGATCTCCTAGTGTGGACCGCCACCAACAACGGAGAAACACGATCGGCCAGAATCTTATAGAACTCGGCCCCCAATCCATCTGCCCCAGGGGATTTATAACAACTCGCTTTGGCAATAACCTGCTGTACCTCCTGGACAGAGATCGGTTGATCCAAAAGCAGTCTGCTGGTTAGATAGCTGGGGCAGATCTAGCCCCTCCAAGTAGGTAGAGATTTGCGCCTGCGAGCCCGGCGCCGCCGTATAGAGATTCTGGAAGAATGAGCGGAAAACCCGCGCTATCTCTGGATTTTCCCTACGAAGGACCCCTTTATCGTCTTTTAGCGCGTGTACCAACGTAGAGCCCCGAGAGCCACGTAGACACCGGGCCAATAGCTTCCTTGGTTTATCCTTGTAGCAATAAAGCTGGTATCTATAGTACATGACCGACTTTTTGGCCCTCTGGTGTAAAAGTTCGTTTAACGTCGTCTGTAACTCCCATAGCCGCTTCTTTGCAGCGACACTCGGAGTGCTCGCCCACCTCCGCCGCTGTACGGTAACTAAGCGTTCCAGACAAATAATACGCTCTGCCATGAGTCTCCGTTTGCGCGCCATAAATCCGATTATGTCTCCCCGCAGAACCACTTTCGCCATCTCCCAAACAAGCTCCGGGTCCGCGGAGTGCCCACTGTGATCCGCTTCAAATTCATTCCATCGCCGTTGTATAAACTGGCGAAATTGAGAGTCTCGATAAAGATCAAGCGGGAACCGCCACAATCTCGACGAAAGACAATTCGCTCCCCACCGCAATTGGAGCCCGACAAATGCATGGTCGGAGATTTCCACGGGTCCAATCTGCGCTTCTTCTACCCGGCTAAACAGGCCCTGTGAAGTCAGCAGGTAGTCTATTCGCGCACTAGAATTATGCGCACGAGACTGGTGAGTGTAGTCTCTTTCAGTGGGATGGAGTAGCTTTCAGGGGTCCACCAATCCCAGCCTGGTCCTCAATCTAGTTAAGGCTTTTGCCCCCTGGTAACGCTCACGGGTCCCCTCACCCCGGGATGTGTCCATTGCCACCTCCATCACACCATTAAAATCCCCTCCCAGAATCAGTGGGAGCTCCGGAAGCTGCTCCACTTGGGAGGCCAATCGAGCATAGAAATCGCGGTCAAGCACATTGGGACTGTAAAGATTACCAAGGATGAGTGGTCGCCCCTCCAGCAGGCCCTGCAGCAGTTGGAACCGCCCTGTCAGATCCACTATTTCCTTGGTGACCTCAAAGCGGATCCTCTTGTGCATTAAAATGGCCACCCCTCCTTTTTTATTCTGGGCTGGCACTCCCCAGACCTGTCCCACCCAAGACCTACGCAATTTAGCATGCTCAGCTGCTGTCTGGTGGGTTTCTTGAAGGAAAACTATGTCAGCTTTTTGCCTCGCCAAGGCTTGCAATATCTTCGCTCTTTTAAATGGGCTCCCCAGGCCACAAACGTTCCAAGACAAGATCTTCAGTCTGGATTAATATCGCTCCAATATCTCAAAAAGGTACTCAACTTTAGTTCTGGGAGAGCCCCCCCCCCAGCCTGGGATTCCCCCCCCGCCAGCCCTTATTGATGCCTTCCATATCCGGGTCCCCCTGGCAGGATGCAACCCTTTCCCCCCCCGCCGCCCCTCCCCCCCCTCCCCCCCCTCCCGCCCTCCCCCTTGCCTCCCCTCTACTTGCTGCACCATTTACTACCTCTATTAGGTAGCGAGCAAGTTCAATGCGTACGGTCTCCTCCCCCCTCTAAGAGTGTCCCATACATCCTCTTTCGCCAATAGCCCGCCTGCACTCGTGGAGGCGCCCTCCTTTTCCAAGACCTCCCACCCCCCTCCACATATACAATAGTAATTAGCCCACTCTTCCGGTAGGCGTTAGATAGTAAATCTCCCAGTAAGCATGGCCTCCATTGCAGCTCCGCATTCCTCCTAATTGGGCCAGCAGCTCCCTCTCCAACAGATCTAGAGCAGAGGTCCTCCGCTCCCCTGACAGGGGGGGAACAGAAGCCCAGCCCCCACAATCCCTGGCTCCGCTCTCTTTAAGGAGCTCACTGGGCGATCCGCTCCCCCGGTCCTCGGAGGAGTGCAAAGCTACACAATAGCCCTCCAACGTAACAACGTAACAACTTAAATACATAGATACATAGTTTCTGCAGAGTACATCAACAGTAGCTTAAAACCCTATAACCCACTGAGGAAGGAATAAATAGTGGGCCATCCAAATAAACCATCCAACCCCCCTGCTCTCTTTCTCCCCCAATCCTAATCATGGGGGCCCTCCCGCCGGTTCCAAGGACCTAGGATATACCCCCTCCCCCCACCCCATCCATTCGAATCAATAAAAAGGAAGGATTAAAAATAAAAACCTGGGGGCAGAGGGGAGGGAACCCCCACACACTCATGCAATTAAATCCCTCTCTATCCCCGTTCAAACCTCTCATCAGCTGCATATCGCGTCCATCCACACAGGCAACCATCTACGCTATCTCAAGACCCGCCTTGGGGGTGTACTCCCAAGTCCCGGCGGGGGACAGCCGCGTCCCGGGCCTATTCTCAGCAAACCCATTTCGCCCTTCCCCCAACCCCCTGTTACCTCTGCACTAGGTACAGCATTGCTGGTCACCCCTCCCCCGCCCCACCACCAACCCGATCCCTGAACCGGCATCCCCTCCGAAGAGGGTACACCTGGAGCCTACTGTACATAGGCCCCTCAGCGTCCATGTTGGAAATTTATGGTCCAGAGGTAAGCTCACGGGGAGTGCCGCTGCGATGAGGGCCCTCTCTCTTTCCGACTATCTGCGCCACATGCCCTTTAGCCTCGGCCGCCGAATCGAAGGTTTTATGTGTCCCCTCGTGGAAGATGTGCAGGCGGGAGGGGTATTGGACGGAGAACTTGATTCGGGCGTCAATTAATTGCTGGCAAATTGAAGCATAGGCTCTGCGCCTCGTGCTGAGAGGAGCGGAATAGTCCTGTGCCACTCTGATACGCAGGTTCTCATATTCGAGCACTCCCTTCTTCCTGGCAGCCTGCAAGATAGCCTCCTTCTGGGGGAAGTATAGGAACTTGACCAGCACTATCCTCGGCCTATGCTCCTGGGGCTGCCGGCGTCCCACACGGTGCGCTCTCTCAATCATCAGTTTCCCGCCGTCTTCCACCCCCTCCAACATCTTAGGGAGCATATTCTCCAGGTATGACTTCAGCTCTTTATCACCAATGGAATCCGGGATGCCCATCAACCTCAGGTTGTTGCGGCGCGACCGATTCTCCAGGTCGTCAATTTTATCTTCCTGTGACAAAACCTTGGATTTCAGGGTCTCCACTTCCTGAGTCAAGGAGGCCAGGCCGTCTTCTGCACGCCCGACGCGGTTTTCAACCTCCTGCACGCGGCTGCCCAAAGCTCCAAAGGAAGCATGCAGACTGTCCATTTTTTCCTGCAAGGTGGTAAATTGCAAGGCTAGGGCATCGGACACTGCCGCGGATACCTCCTCCAGGAACGCCGGTGAGGTTGGCGACCTCGGCGATTTCGGCTGGCCCATGGCATCCGCCATTTTAGGTGTTGGGGCTCCTCTCTCCCTCTCCTTTCTCGCGGTCCTGGCAGTCGCCGCCATCGCCAAATCAGCTCCGCAGCCTCGCAATCTGCTCCGGGTGCCAATCCCCTACACGCAAGTATGCTCTTTGTATTGGGACTGTCCTCAAGCCGGCTTTAATGACCCGTTTTGGGGTGGAGGAGACCGGAGCTCAAACGGAAGCCGTCCGCTGAGTTCACTGCATCACGTGCTCTCCCGGCAGGTTTCTTTTTATCACAGCTGCAGGAGAGAAGGCAAACACTGCTCTTTACCCCTGCGGCTATTCAGAGATGAGCCGAAGCTTCGGACTCTTTGGCTCCCCTCTGAAGCTGATTAGGCACGGGGCCCCTTTTGGTGTGTGGCTGGGGGGGGACTGGAGGCTAGAACGGGAAGGAAAATGGGGGGGCATAGACTGGGAATGGACTGATGTTGGGGGATGGGGGACTGGAAGGAGCAGATGCTGGGGGGGGACTGGAGGAGGACCGATACTGGGGGGCTAAGACTGGAAATGGGCTGACATGGGGAGATGGACGAATGGGGACTGGAAGGGAGGGGATGCTAGGAGAGGCTTGAGCTAGAAGGGAGCTGATGCTGGTGGAGGACCAGAAGAGGATGGGGCTGGGACTGGCGGGAGAAAAACAGAAGCTGGTGGAGTGAGGATGGAAAGGGGAACAGATATTTTCTTTGAGAGATGAAAAAAATCTTTGGATTAGCTGAGACATGTCCTCTGGCGGGGACAGATGCCACTCATGAGAAGGGGACAGTTCGGAAGGGAGATCCCTGGCTCCCCCTGGAATCCTCCGATGCTCTGCACATCCATTCTTGAGTGACTGGTGACAAAGGAGCAGCGGCTGCTGGGGAAGAATCAGCACTTGTAAGTATTTACCTGCTGGGAAATTCTCAAAATCTTGGAGAAAGGGAATACTTTGGGTTTAAGCTGATAAAAACTATCTATTTTAAAATTCTGTGTTTTAATAAGTCAGTTAGGGCATAGTACAACAAGCCAACTTTCAGTTAGTGCTCATGGATAAGATGAAGGTGCAAGAAAGTGTTTTGGATTTTTTAGAAACTGGACAACATTCTAGGGAAGGGGGAGGGCTTTTCCAAAAGGATGGGCTCCACCTTAACCAGCGTAGAACCAGGACACTGGCATTAACCTTAAAAAGGAAAAGGAGATAGAGCAACTTTTAAACCAGATAATGGGGGAAAACAGACAGTTGCCCAAGAGCGCATGGTTTAGAATGTTGTATCTTTGAAGGATACTAGCAAAACAGGGACGTTAGGGCATCCTGATAAAGAGGTTCCAATAAAGGTAGAAGTAAACCAGATGCTTTTAAGTAAAAAGCAGACAGTGATGAAAGATTTCAAATTACCCCTATCATCGACAGCCAGGCTCTTAATATGAACAAAAAAAATGCTGAAATGCCTCTATGCAAATTCTAGAAGTCTAAAAAATAAGATGAGAGTTAGAATATATAGCGCTAAGTGAAAGGTTATATATAATTGGCATCTGAAACATGGTGGAAGGAGGATAACTAATGGGACACAAACTATATTGCAATGATAAGGTAGATCAGCTTGTTGGAGAAGTGGCTCTGTATGTTAAAGAGGGCACTGAGTCAAACAGAAAGAGTAGTTACTCACCTGTAACAGGTGTTCTCCAGGAGCAGCAGGAATCAGTCCTCACTTATGGGTGACGTCGGCGCCGACGGAGCCCTCGCGGAGCAATTTTCCCCAGCTTTCGCAGAAAGCCTTTGGGAATTGCAGCGCGCATGCGCGGTCCCCTTCCCGCCCAGGGATGCCATCTTGCTCAGTCTGATGACATAGCGGAAAGACAGCAAAAAAGTTAGCAAAGCTATGCAATAAGAGTGACTGCAACTCCAAGGGGAGGAGGGAGGGTAGTGAGGACTGATTCCTGCTGCTCCTGGAGAACACCTGTTACAGGTGAGTAACTACTCTTTCTCCAGGACCAAGCAGGAAGTCAGTCCTCACTTATGGGACTCCCAAGCCTAAGGCTACCGGAGACCTCAAGCCTAAAGAGCTCCCCCAAGCTCAACAGTACAGAGGGAAGGAATCTTCTCTGAATACGAATCCAGCTGGTAGCCCAACACCAGGGCCGGAGGGTAGGAGTTGCCTAAACCTCAAAGAGATTGTGGAGGACTGCCTGACCGAAACCACTGTCCCTGCGGGACTCCCTCTCCAGGCAATAATGAGCCGCAAAGGTCTGGCTTGTAGACCAAGTAGCGGCCTGGCAGATGTCTGCCAATGGAACAGAGTGAAGATGAGCCACGGCCGCAGCCTTCGCCCAGACACGATGAGCCGTGACGCGCCTCTCCAAGGAGAGGCCGGCTGCCCCATAAGCCCAGGCGATACAGTCGGCCACACAGATGGACAGGGTACGTTTAGAGACAGGTACCCCCAACCGATTGGGGTCAAAAGATACGAAAAGCTGGACCGCTTTTCAATGCTCTCGCGTACGATCAAGGTAGAAGGACAAGGCTCTTTCACAGTCCAGGGTATGCAGAACAGACTCAGCTCGGCTGGTATGCGGCCTGGGAAAGAAGGTCGGAAGAACCACCTCCTGGTTGATGTGAAAGTGGGAGACCACCTTTGGAAGAAACTTAGGGTGGGTCCTTAGGACTACCCTATTCCTGTAGAACCTAGTGTACGGGGGCTCCGACACTAGGGCTTGTAGCTCACTTACGCGCCTCGCGGAAGTAAGGGCTACCAAGAAGAGAGCTTTCCAGGAGAGGAAACGAAGAGGGCAGGTAGCCATGGGTTCAAAAGGCGGACAGGTAAGCCTTTGCAGAACCACATTGAGGTCCCAGTCAGGGGCCGGAGGGCGCAACAGAGGTTTAAGCAGAAGGAGGCCTCTAAGGAAACGCGCCACCAAGGGGTGCGAGGAAAGAGGCTGGCCTTCCACCGGTGAATGGTGCGCGGAGAGAGCACTGAGGTGGACTCTGACAGAGTTGGATTTGAGGCCTAGATCGGAGAGGTGAAGCAAATACTGCAGTACCACCGATACTAAACAGGCGAAGGGGTCCTCAGATCGCTGAGAACACCAGACCGAGAAGCGACGCCATTTAAGGGCGTAAGACTTCCGGGTGGAGGAACGCCGAGACGCTAGGACGGCGACTTCCACCTCTGGGGGTAGCAGAAGCGGAGCTAGGACTACCCTTTCAGCAGCCAGGCCATCAGGTGCAGGGCCCGGAGGTTGGGGTGCAGAAGAGTACCCTGATCCTGGGTCAGGAGATCGGGCCGAAACCCCAGAGGAAGAGGGGTGTCCACTGCTAGCTGTAGAAGCAGAGGGAACCACGGTTGTCTCAGCCACCGGGGCGCTACCAGGATCACTGAGGCCCTGTCCTGGACAACTTTGAACAATGTCCGGGACACAAGTGGTGTGGGAGGGAAGGCATACAGCAGACCCGTGGACCACGAGATGAGGAAAGCATCCGGCGCTACTCTGAGCAGATGCGGGTGCCGGGAGCAGAACCTGGGAAGCTGCCGGTTCAGGGGACTGGCAAAGAGATCCACCGGCGGGAGAGCTGCTGGACCACTGCGGGGTTCAACCTCCATTTGTGCGGCTGCAGAATCCGGCTCAGTTTGTCCGCCAGGCAATTGTCCTGCCCTGGCAGGTAAACCGCCTTGAGGAGGATGTCGTGACCGACTGCCCAAGAGCAGAGACTCCGAGCCTCCTGGCATAGAAGGAGGGAGCCCGTGCCCCCCTGTTTGTTCACGTAGAACATTGCAACCTGATTGTCCGTCTGCACCAGTACGGACTGACAAAACGTGGGGTGAGAGAAGGCCCGCAGAGCTAGGCGGATCGCCCGGAGCTCCAGGAAGTTTATCTGCTGGGCAGCTTCCCAAGGTGTCCAAAGGCCTTGAGTGCATGTCCCTTGACAATACGCCCCCCATCCCAGGAGAGAGGCATCTGTCGTGAGCACCCGGGACGGTGGGGGAGACTGAAAGGTCATGCCGAGCACCAGGTTGGGCAGGTGAAGCCACCATTGCAGGGAGGAGACCAGACGGTCGGAAATCTGTATCAGGTCCGACAGCCTCCCTGTGGCCTGATGCAATTGAGTGTGAAGGCTCCACTGAGCAGGTCTCATATGTAGACGGGCATTCGGGGTGACATGGACCGTGGAGGCCATGTGCCCGAGCAGCTGCAGGAACTGTCTGGCAGAGACCGGTGACATGCTGTTGAACCTGCCGGCTAGAGCTATAAGCCTGTTGGCCCGTTCCAGAGGCAAGAAGGCACGAGCCTGCAGAGTGTCCAGCCGTGCCCCTATGAACTCGAGATCCTGAGAGGGGAGCAAAGCGGACTTTTCAAAGTTTATGACGAAGCCCAAGTGCTGAAGCACAGCCACTGTGCGTTGAGTGGCCTGAGTAACCTCTGGAGCAGACGATGCCCGGATGAGCCAGTCGTCCAGGTATGGAAAGACGAAGAGGCCTTGAAGCCTCAGGAAGGCTGCCACCACTGCCAGGCACTTCGTGAATACCCTGGGAGCGGAGGACAGTCCAAAGGGCAGTACGCGGTACTGATAATGATTCCCTGCCACCACAAATCTTAGATACTGCCGGTGGTCCGGATGAATAAGGATGTGTGTATAAGCATCCTTTAGAGGTCCAATTAAGAGCAAACAGTCACGTCAGAGACAGTCCACAGTAGAGGAACGTGATGTGTCCAAGGATAGAACAAGACAATCATATAATATTAAAAAGAGGCATTTATTCACAAACCAATAGATGGTGCCCACCCGACACAGGCCGTGTTTCGTTTAACAAAACTTCATCAGGGTACAGGGCAACTAAAAACAAAAACATTCAATAAATACACTCAAATATATATAATAATAAAACATGTATTAAAAAATGATAATTAAAATCATAATAAATCAATCACTATATAAAAAAAACATTTATATGGTAATATCAAAAATGGGTTGGAATGCTATATAAATAAAATAAGAGAGACTGAAGCAAGGGCAAAAAATACATAATAAAACATGCCTTAAAAAATAATAATTAAAATCATAATAAATCAATCACTATATAAATAAACATTTATATGGTAATACCAAAAATGGGTTGGAACGCTATATAAATAAAATAAGAGAGACTGGGACACGGAGGAGGACGAGTCACCCGGTTCTTTTCAGACTCGGTGCGTCCCCTCCGACTCGTCGGAGCCTCGGAGGCGGTCCCCCCGGAGGAATCGGGCTCCGTGCGGGCGGGGGCCGGAGACCTCCGCCCCGACGCCGAGGCCGGCGTCGAGGACCTCGGTCCCGAACGGGAAGCCGAGGGAGACCTAGGTCGAGGATCGACTCGAGCTCGTATGGACTCGAGGATCGACTCGGCGACTTGGGCGTCGACGTCCCGGTGGTCAGGGCAGATGCACTGGTGAGGCCGGTGATCAATGCCCGCTGCTGGTCCATGAAGGCAGCGATACTGCGCTCCAAGGTCGTCAGTCTGAGACCAAGCTCAGAAGACCCAGCAGCCACCGACTCGGGCCCCGACGGCGTCGGGCTCGATGTCGGTTCTCCCGGGGGAGAGTCCAGGAGGACTATAGCACTCACGTGTCCAGACGATTCCATCTCAAGATGAGGAAGCTTCGCAGGCCTCTCCCTCTCTGAGGACCCTGGGCGTCCGACGGGGCTGAGCGACCTGGCCCTCGAGGGACCAGGAGTGTCCTCCGACGCCATCCTCTCGGGCCTCTTCTCCCGACAGTGTTCCCGGCCGGGGGACCCCCGCTCAGAAGAACTCAGACGATGTTCGGAGTCGGAGCCACGAGACGTCGAGGCCTCTGACGAGGTCCGGGCCCGACCGGACGCGGAGTCAGAGAAGATTCTATCCCTTTGCGACTGCCGACTCCTTAGCGCCTTCGAGGACATCTTGCTGCACAGACCGCAACTCATAGGGTCATGTTCAGGCCCGAGGCAGTGGAGGCAGCAGTCATGCGTGTCAGTAAGAGACATGAGTTTGACACAACGGTCACACTTTTTAAACCCGCTGGCAGCCATCGGGGGAAAAAGGGCCCCTGCAAGGTCGAAAGACCACGCTGCCAGGGAAGAAGGAGAAACAGGCGGGAACGCCAGTTGGAGAGAAAAAAAGAAAATAAAAACTGTGAACGGGCCCCTTAGGCGAGGCCCGCGGGAAGAGGACACACGAACCGAGAAAATAACAGAATAAACTAAGAAATCAACTTTTTCAGCGGCGACAACAAACTACGTCTGTAGTGCTCCGCGGAAAAAAGGAGACTGAGCAAGATGGCATCCCTGGGCGGGAAGGGGACCGCGCATGCGCGCTGCAATTCCCAAAGGCTTTCTGCGAAAGCTGGGGAAAATTGCTCTGCGAGGGCTCCGTCGGCGCCGACGTCACCCATAAGTGAGGACTGACTTCCTGCTTGGTCCTGGAGAATAAAGGATTTTCAGAACACCAAATACACTGTAGAATCTTTATGGATAGAAATTCCATGTAAAAAGGGGAAGGGAATGGCAGTGGGAGTGTACTACCATCTGCCTGGCAAGGATGATGAAATGACAACAAATTATGGACGCTACCAAAGTTTATAACACAATAATAATGGGAGATTCCAATTACCCCTGTATCGACTGAGTGCATGTCACATCAGGATATACTAGAAATATAAAGTTTCCAGATGAAATAAATGCTTCATGGAGCAGCTGGTTCAGGAACAGACACAAGGGGAAACTATTTTAGACCGTCTTTAATGGAATGCAGAATCTAGCATGAGAGGTAGTGGTGAAGGGGCCACTTGACATTGATGGTCATAACATGATCACATTTGATTTAATAAATGGAGGGAGGATACCAAGTTAATGCATTGCATTAGCATTTAACTTTCAAAAAGGAGACTATTAAAAAAATGAGGAAAATGGTTGAGAAAAAAGTAAAAGGAACAACTGCGAAGGTTAAGAGTTAGCATTTTTAAATAATTCTTAAGCCTGATGTAATCTTGGAAGCCCAGACAAGATGTATTCCACGCTATAAAAAAGGTAGAAGGAAGGCCAAAATGACAGCCAGCATGGCTTAAAGGTGAGGTCAGAAAGGCTGTTAAAGCCAAGAAAGAATCTTTCAGCAAATGGAAAAAAAGGAGCCAAATGACTAAAATAGGAAGCTGCATAAGTACTGGCAAGTTAAATGTAAGGCATAACTGTGAGAGTCAGCTGGACCATTAGATTACAAAGTGTTAAAAGGGGCACTAAGATGGGACAAGTACATAGCGGAGAGACCAAATGAATTCATTGCTTTGGTCTTTACATCTAGGAAACATAGACATGCCAGAAATTATATTTAAAGGTGATGTATCAGAGAAATTTAGACAAATCTTGATAAATCAGAAAGATGTAATATAGCAATTTGATAAACTATAAAGTAGCAAATCACTTGGACCGGATGGTATACATTCCAGGGTGCTGAATGAACTCAAATAGGAAGTCTCAGACCTTTATTAGAAATATGTAAACTATCATTAAAATAATATACAGTATTGGCCAAAAGTTTAGCATAGGTAGGAAATATCACTGAACTGGCATAATTTTGAAAGGAAAACTCCAGTTTTTACGTAGTTTGCTTAATTTTTCTCCAGACACCAGAATATAGTGTTGAAATCAATAATCTTTGGAGGTGGGCTATTTATAGTTGTTTTTTGTTTACATAATTGTACGGTTTAGTGGATACGGTAAATTTTGCTGATTTTTCACTATTTTACATCATACCATCTCTGTGAAGTTAGGACTCAATACGACTCATTTACAGCTTATTCTGGCATTTACTGCAACAGGTAAGAGTTGTAGATCAATTATTTGTATCTGCTGAACCCAACTGATCTCTGTTTTATGTGTTTCTACAACCAGATTTCAAATCTGTGTGGGGTTTGAGGATTAGGGCTGGGTAAGAACAAAAGGGTTTGGTAAGTTGGTGACTACAAGTAGAATTTTCCACCTCAGTGAGATAAAATAAAAGTAAAGAGCATAAATGAAGGAAACACATGCTGATAGCATTTTTGGAAGGTTTATTTTATTTCCTCAGGCCAAAATTTGGTCAATGGAACCTTAAAATCTTATTATACCATGGTTCATACATTGTTCTTTCCCTGCAAAAATACACAAAATAATTCTGTTAAAGATGGGAAAAGCATGTGAATTGTCACCAAAGAAGAGAGGCATTGCCCTGGCCTTGATCAAGGAAGGCATCTCAGACAGAGGTTGCAAAGAAGCTTGGTGTTTCACAGTCCATAATGTCACGTACAAAGAAGCGTGCAGAAGAAACAGGATCTCTGAGTTCCAGAAAAAGATCTGGACATCCAAGAGTTACTACGCCCATAACTGACCACAAGATTCATATTTTGGTCAGAAAAAAATCCATTTATTTCATCTGCTAAAGTGAAACAAAGCCTGCCACCCCTGTGCTCCGACATCAGCACGAGAACAATTCGTCGACGCCTGAAGGATGATTTTAATCTCCCAGCTCAAAAACCAGTCAAGAAGCCATTGTTGACCGCATTTCAGATGAAAAGGCGGTACAACTTTGCTAAAAAAATATGTCAACTGGACCAAAGAACAATGGGAAAAAGTCCTGTTCAGTGATGAGACAATAATACAGTTTGACTGCCCAAGGGTCCTCATTCGTCATCCATTCAACCAACGAAACAATCCTCTGTATATGGTACCAACTGTGAAACACAGTCCAAAACTGAAGGTATGGGGTTGTTTTGGCAGCAGGGGACGTGGGGGTTTGTGGTTTTTGCCACGAAATACCACCATGAATGCTGATGCCTATATTGGATTGCTGGAGTTGAAGCTGCCACAGTTCCTGGCCATTGGTTCTTATGAAGTGTTCCAGCAAGATGGGGCTCCATGTCACACTGCAAAAAGAGTCACAAAATGGTTTGAGGACAACAACATTACTGTTCTGGCGTGGCCTGGACAGTCACCTGATTTGAACCCCATTGAAAACATGTGGAGGATCGTGAAGCTGAAAATTGCAAAAAAATGCCCAAAAAGTCTCGATCGTCTTCAAGACATTATTAAAACTGTATGGTACAGAGAAATTACAAATGAACTATGTCTAAACCTTGTTCACAGCATGCCTACTCATTTGCAAGCATTTATAAAATCAAAGGGTGCACCTACCAAGTATTAAATAACATGAAACTGCATATTTTGTGTTGCTTCTGTGTCTATGCTAAACTTTTGGCCAATACTGTATAGTACCTGAAGATTGGAGAGTGGCCAGTGTAACACCAATTTTTAAAAAAGGTTCCAGGGAAGATCCAGGAAACCACAAACTGGTGAGGGCTGATGTCAATGCCATGCAAAATAGCAAAAACCATCATAAAATTATTGAACATATAGTCATGATTTAATGGGACAAAGCCAACATGGATTTAGTCAAGCAAAGTCTTGTCTCACTGTGAAACAAGTTTTTTTTGAAGGTGTGAACAAACAGTCAGATAAAGGTGAGCCAGTTGATGTAGGGTATCTGGATTTTTAGAAAGTCCGTGACAAGGTCCCTCATGAGAGGCTCTTGAGGAAATTAAAGAATTATGGGATAGGAGGCAGTGTACTATTGTGGACTGGGAACTGGTCAAAAGGTAGAAAAAAGAGTAGGGGCTAAATGGGCAATTTTCTCAGTAAAGAAAGGTGAATAGTGGAGTACCCCATGGATCTATGCTAGGCCTGCTGCTTTTTAACATTCATAAATGACCTAGGAATAGAAAAGAGTGAGGTGATCAAAACTGTAGACGACAAAATTATTCAAGGTTGTTAAAACACAAGAGGATAGTGAAAACTTGTAAGAGGATTTTGATAAATTGGAAGACTGGGTGTTCAAATAGCAGATGAAATTTAATGTCGACAAGGGCAAAGTCATGCACTTAGAGAAGAACAACCTGATAGTAACATGATGCAAGGTTCCACACTAGCAATCACCACCAAGGAAAAGGATCTAGGCATCATAATTGATAATATCTTGAAACCCTTTGTTCAGTGTGCAGCAGCAGCAGCCAAGAAAGCAAATAGAAAAGGAATGGAGAATAAAACAAAGGATATTATGATGCCTCTATACTGCTTCACGGTGAGATCGCACCTTGAATATTGTGTGAGGATCAAGTCGTTATATCTAAAAAAAAAAAGGATATAGCGGAATTAAAAAAGGTACAGAGAAGAGCAATCAAAATGATAAAGGGGATGGAAGGATACGCCTATGAGGAAAGGCCTAGAAGTTTAGGGCTCTTCAGTTTGGAAGAGACACTTGTGTGGAGTTATGATAGAGGTCTATAAAATAACAAGTGGAGTGGAACAAGTAAACCTTGATTGGTTGTTTACCCCTTAAAAAAAATAGAAAGACAAGGGGACATGCAATGAGGCTACAAAGTAGCACATTTAATACTAATTGGAGAAAGTATATTTTTACTCAACATGTAATTGAACTCTGGAATTCATTGACAGAGGATGCAATAAAAGCCATTAGTGTAGCTGGTTTAAAAGAGGTTTGAACAAGTTCCTGGAGGAAAAGACCATTATTGAATTAAACTGGGAAAATCTACTACTTACCCCTGAGATAAGCAGCATAGAATCTGTCTACCTTTTGGGATGGTGTGAAAGTTGTGGTTTGTGGAAGCCGGGCCATTCAAGCACTCTATACATGGTGTCTAATGGGAGAAACTGTGAGGGGGGTTTCCCACATTCTTAGCATCAGATTATGTAGGATCCAAAGTACCGGGAGGATTGCGGCCTCTTTCAGGGTTGTGGGGTACTGGAGGATCTCCAGTTCCTCTGCTCTCGGTTCCAGTTCCGACGCTGCCAGTATGGAAAGTCCAGCCACCATGTCTCGGATAAACCCCTGAAAGGACATGTCTTCAGGAGGAGGCTTATGGCAAGTTCTAATGGACTGTGGTGAGGGCTTTGAGACAATGTCCTGGAGGTAATCTGAGTCAAGGGATTGATGATCTAAATCGTAAATTTCCGAATCCAATGTCAGAGTATTGTCGATGTCAACGGTGACCTGAGTGGTGGTGATGCTCTTCAATACTCTCTGATAATCGCCAGGTAGACCAGAGAGGTTCCACGGTTGGTGTAGATACCGGACCCAGTGCAGATACCTCAGTACTCTGTGTACGATGCATCAATGTCGAAGGCAACACCGATGCCGACTGCTGCACCGGAGTGGATGGAGTCAAAGTCGATGCTCCCAGCTGCACTCCCAAGGCTGTCAGTGCTAATGCTACCGAAGCCACCAGAAGAGCCATTATGGTCCTTTCCAAGGACAGCATACGCTGATCCAGGGAAGTAGTCTGCGTCTGGTCCAGTAAAAGAACCGGGCTGGGAGCCACCATGCCAGAGCAAGGCATTGGGGGATCTCCGGAGGCCGAGACCTCGGAGGACAAGTCCTCACATCGGGGATGTCTAGACCTATGACCAGAATCAGAGGAAGTACTGGAGATTCCCGGTGAGTCGAATGGGATCTTTCTCTGGAGTCCCAAGACTTTCCCGAGGTGTCTTTGAGCCTCTCTCTCGGTTCCTTCAGTTTCTCAGAGGAGTCTCGGGTTTTTGGCTTATCTTTTGGAGACGTGGTTTTCTTAGTCTTTTTTCCTGAGTGCCTTGATTCCTAGGAATGCTTCAAACCAGCAGAGCAGGATGAAGCTCTGGAAGATGTAGAGGCCAACAACAATGAGTCTGAAGGGATGAGTTCCCCAAACATTTTGGCCCAGTTCCCTGGGCCCCTCTTCGTCAACTGCTTGCAGAGGGAACAGCCTGGGGAATATGGTCGAGACCAGTCATGTTTGTTGGTAACCGAGATGGTGCTGAAGCACTTGGTGCACTTTTTGAAACCGCTGGAGGGTTTCTCCATCTTAAGATTGTGGGCAAGGCCAAGGGGCACGAGGCCCTGAGGGAAAAGGAAAAAAAAATATATTTTTTTTAGAAGATAGAAATAAAAGTAAAAGGATGAAGGGAGTAGTATCGAACGACACTATGAGGTTATGCAGAGCTGTTAGGAAAAAGGTTTTAGAAATTCTTTTCTGCGGCGATAGGGAAGTGACCTGTTGGCTCTGCAGAAAAAGAAGAACTGAGGAGAGGGAGTTGGGAGAGCGGGAAGGCAGCAGCACAGCTGCAATGGATTGTTCCCAAAGGCTTTCCTATTGGTAGCTGGGGAGCCTCCTGCGCAGGCTGCATCGGTACCTGATGTCACCCATGTGTGAAGACAATATTCTTGCTTGTTCCTGGAGATGGAGACATCACCTTCATAAACTAAGCAGCCTAAATAAATTATATCTTTAGGTAGTAGTTGTACCTCTAGTTTTGGCAGCTTTATGACTTGATATTTACGCTTGAGTCTCTGGAAGAAGGAAAACAAAACAAATCCCATGAATAGCAGCTGTCAAATAGCTTGCAAATATCTGATTTTGACAAAGGAAAAAAGCTTTATAATGGGATGGGGTGGAAAAATGTTATTTGCTATACACAGAGAGTAGCTACTACAGACATCTCATAAACCAGGAAACATAAAACGTAACAGCAGATAAAGGACATCTAAACTCTGCCCAGTTGGCTTATTTTTTCAGTGCCATAGAACCAAACTGGTTTTCAGATTTCCCTTCACTTCTCTGTAACAAAAGATCTTTTGTGCTTATCCAATTCCATCTTGAATTCTGTTACTGTTTGCCTTTGCAGTCTCCCCTGGGAGCCACTCTGTGCATGCATCATCTTTTTAATAAAGACATCTCTTCTAATATTATTCTTGAGTCTACCCCCTGAGCCTTATATCATGGCCATGGCCTCTTGTTCTAGAGTTTCCTTTCCTCATGTGCTAAAATGTATTTGCATTATACGTATATAATCCACCTTGTGCCTTAGCCTTTGAAAAGATAGATTATCAAATGAATATAAATGAAAGAAAATATTTTGCTCTACAATTTCTTTAATACTAAAGGTAAGCATGCTTGTTGAGCATGGTTTACACCACCCTCTGCTTTTGTGGGTTCCCCTGAGGATGGTGTAGGAGCCCACTGTTGGTTCAGCCAGTTCTAGTGCCCAGGGTGGGTTCTGGAGTAGGGAAATATGTACCGTGAAAATGGGGTAGTTGGCTGAAGTGGGGTGCCAGTGGGTAGAGGAGGATTTGGGCAGTAGGTGTGGTATTTGGGAGTTCAGGTTGGAGATGGAACTAGGATTTGGGTGGAGGTGGTATGTTGGATTGTGGCTTTGAGTGGCATTGAAATGATCACTGGAGGTAAGGTTTACGCAGGCAGGCATATATGTTTTAAGGGGCTACGGCAGAGGGCAGGGTTGGCAGAGAGGGAAGATCGGGGCTAAAAGTTCAGGGCTAGGTTGTAGGTGCTGTAAGTCCTAGCTGACTTCCTACCTACTGGTATATTACTTGGGGCTATGGACTGGTTTAATGACTCCTCCAGAAGGATTTTTCAAAGGAGTGTCAACTTCCAGAGAGCTTGACAGGGGAGTGGGCTATGTTGGTATGGGGAGGGGGTGGCTGTTCTTATTCTGATTATTTGGCTGGGATGGTTAATTTGAAAATATTTATTGAGAGGCACACCCAAGCAGGGAGAACCATGCTCTGAAGGAAGTGGGGCTATGCGGACTTCCGCCTCCTTGTGCTGCTATGATGCCCAGTTTCACTGAGGGATGTGTGTACAGTATAATGATCCAGAATATGTCAGACTGGGCCCTAATATTATTGGGACACAGGTATATGTTGCCTCCCATCCAAAGGAAAAAATCTTTTGAAGTTTTTAAAAATATTAAAGGTACAGATAGATTTGCTGCAAGGTTGAGCAAAAGAAACTGGTAGGACTGGATGAGTCTGGTCTTTTCTTCCCTATACACATCCAAGAGCGGGGGAGGGGGGGGGGGGTCGGGTCTGGGTACTTATGGCCCTGTAGTAAGCTCAGTGACAGATCTCAAGGGGAGGTTTATCATTCTACGGTACTGTATGGCTGATGTTGAATTAGCTTTAGTTAATGTGTACACAGATCAAATTATAATAAATGAATTCTATGGAAAACTCTCATACACTCCTTGATTATGAAACTTTCCACATGTAATCGGGGGTGGAACTATAGTATGACTTATATTTATTTATTGATTGGATTCTAGCAGCAGAGAGCATGGGGAATCACACTTGTTGATTTCTTTAGTGGAGAGGCTTGGGCTGGAGGAATCTGGAGAATTCTGAATCCAAGATGCAGAGACTATGCTTATTTTTTGCCCAGACAGACATAATTCCTACAGCCTTCTCTATTTTCTCTTATGGTCCCCCCACTCTAAGCTGAGAATACCACAGTGTGAGATTTAACAGGAGTCCATTGTCGGACCACCATCCTGTATCTCTAGTACTTGGGGGTAGGAGAGCCCCACATGGACATATCAAATTGAGACTAAATGGTTCTTTATTAGGTAGAAACGTAGAAACATAGAAAAATGACGACAGAAAAAGACCACATGGCCTATCTAGTCTGTCCTTCCATATCGACAACTACAACAGTCCCCTTTTTTCCTTTAGAGATCCTCTATGTTTGTCCCATGCTTTTTTGAATTCAGATACAGTCCTCATCTCTATCACCTCCAATGGGAGGCTATTCTACAGACCCACCACTCTTTCCGTAAAAATATATTTCCGCATATCACTCCTGAATCTATCCCCTTTCACCATCATCCCATATCCCCTCATAGCAGAACTTGCTTTCAATCGAAAGAGGCTGTCCCCCTGTGCATTTATGCCACGGAAGTATTTAAACATCTCAATCATATCACCTCTATCCCGCCTTTCCTCTAAGGTGTATATATTAAGATCCTTAAGTCTGTCCTCATATGCTTTATAATGAAGACCACTAACCATTTCAGTAGCCACCCTCTGTACTGACTCCATCCTCTTTATATCCTTTTGAAGGTGTGGTCTCCAGAATTGCACACTATACTCAAAATGAGGTTGCACCAAAGACTTATACATAGGCACTATCACCTCCTTTCTTCTGCTGGCCATTCCTCTCCCTATGCAGCCAAGCATCCTTCTAGCTTTTGGTGTCATCTTTTCTACCTGTTTAGTTACTTTAAGATCATCAGACACAACCACGCCTAGGTCCCGCTCTTCTTAGTGGATAAAAGTACTTCACCCCCTATACTATATTGCTCCCTTGGATTGCCAAAGCCAAATGCATGACCTTGCATTTTTTTTTTAACATTAAATCCCAGCTGCCAAATTCTAGACCATTCTTCAAGCTTAGCTAGATCCCTCCTCATGTTATCTACACCTTCCTGGGTGGCTACTCTATTGCAGATTTTAGTATCATCCGCAAAGAGGCAAACCTTACCCGACAGCCTTTCCGCTATATCACTAATAAAGATGCTAAAGAATCAGACCAAGGACAGATCCCTGGGACTCACCACTGGTAACTTCCTTCTCCTCAGAGTGAGCTCCATTTACCTGTACTCTTTGTCACCTCCCACTCAACCAATTTCTAACCCAAGCAGTAACTTTAGTGTCTATCCCTAGGGTGCTCAGTTTGTTTATAAGACGCCTGTGAGGGAACGGTATCAAAGGCTTTACTGAAATTGAAATACACCACATCTAGGTCTCTCCCTCGGTCCAACTCCCTGGTCACCCAGTCAAAGAAATCAATCAGATTTGTCTGACAAGACCTGCCTCCGGTGATTCCATGCTGCCTCAGATCCTGTAATCCGCTGGACTACAGAAACCTCACTATTTTCTCTTTCAGCAGCGTTTCCAATAATTTACTCACCACCGACGTTAAACTAATCGGCCTGTAGTTTTCAACCACATCCTTACTTCTGCTTTATTGTAAAGGCATCACATGAGCCTCTCTCCAGTCCTTTGGCACCACTCCTGACTCTGAGGCATTGAAAAGGTCAGTCCGTGGTGCTGCTAGAACTTCCCCAGGTTCCCTCAGTATTCTAGGGTGTATCCCATCAGGTCCCATCGCTTTGTCTACTTTAAGTTGAGCTAGTTTCTCACAAACACAGTCTTCTGCAAATTGTTCAAGATGCCCCTTGCTTCTGTTCCTGTTTGCGGGTGTTTTCTGAGGTAGCAAAGATACCGACTTGATTTGGAAATTTGGAATTTCAGGATATTCATAGTCCTAGGGAATATGATCCGATTATGAACTGGAAAACACTAAAGACTTTACACTAAGAGGGTGGGTTAATAGTTACATGAGCTACAGTATATACATAAAGAAGAAAAGAAGTTGCTTCTCATCTTGAGGAGCAGATTGGGGGTGGATAGAGCACCACCACCACAATAAGTTGCATTCTCCAGAGTATGTAAATGATTGTGCTTGGATCAAGTATGGAGCGAAGTGGAAGGCGAATATGTCATATCCAAACTTTATAAGTGTCTCAGTCGATTCAACCATACTTGGCCCATGTTTTGGCAATGGGCCTTGACAGGGATATTTGAACCTGTTGTAATGTCTTAACACTATCAATGACCGTAATGCGGGAAACAATGTTGCAGCTTTGCCATTCTGGACTGTCAGAGAATGTTAAACGTGCTGTGCAATGTAGATGCTAGTGAAAAGTACATGGTTCATAAGCAGTTCAGGGAATTGGAAATTAGTTAAACAGAAGTACTTAAGGTAAACTAAGCTAAAACACTATGAACATGGTAAATTGGGTATTTTTTTCACTAGAGTGGTGTGCTGCCGTGTGGAGGCAAGAACATAATGCAACTATAGGATATAAGGGGTATGTTACTATTGACTCCCTCAGACTTAAAGTGTATTTTATTGAAGCACTTTAAACAATAGTATAATGGATCCAGCAGTCTTCCTTCGGAAGGCTTTTAATCTTTATTGGCGGTCCCAATGTCTTGGTTAGCTGAGCAGCAGCAGGAGTTCCTAAGATGGAAGATTTCTCTGGCGGACGTCCACAGGGATACTGGGAGACTTCAAACTGGGAAGACCGCAGGTCCAGATGGATATTCTAATGATTTCCATATAAAGTTCAGAGAGGAGGTTTTCCTAATTTTATGCAAGATATTTGGCTATTTGTGGGCATTTCCTGCCTTGTCAGGTGAGCTCCTTGATGCTAATATAGTGTCAATTCAAAAGAATAAAGTTAAGTTGGATTTGAACTCATATCATTCCATGTTTCTTCTTAATGTTGACATGAAGGCATTGGCTAAAGTGCTGCCATTGCAGCTGGAGGGTTTGATGTGCAATCTGATCCATCCAGATCAGAAGGGCTTCATTAGAAGGACTTTGACAGATAACACCAGTCTGTTTAACATTTTATACATTGCAAAATACAAGAAATTCTTGGAAGCACATATAGCTTTAGATGCTAATGAAACATTGAGAGATTTTGGTGGCTTTTTTGTTTTTGCAGTTTTATACGAAGTGAACCTGCCGGAGGAATTTCTTGAGTTGATCTCTGTGCTCTATGCCTCACCTGAGAAATGGCTTCTTATTAACTGAGTGCTTCCATCACTGTTCCCTAATCTGTGTAGGACAAGGCAGGGTTGCCCTGCTATCTTTGTTTGATTTGGCTATAGAGCAAGGCCGGCCCTATGCATGTGCAAGCATGTTGTTGTCACAGAGCTCCGCTGAATAAGAGGCCCTGCGCCAACCTCATGCTGCAGCCACATAGTCCCTGTCAACTTACTGATGCCACCGCCAACCTCACAGCCCAAGTTCAAATCCCCATTATGGCTCTGCATGCTGTGCCCAGATTCCCCCCAACAATACAGACTCAGCTTAATGGGTAAGTTAGTGAGGCACTGGCTCATGGTGAACAACATTCAAAAACATCCAAAGCCTGCCTCACTGATTCTCTGCTTTGTAGATAATTTAAAGCAGCTGTGGGAGCACTTCTCTTTGCTCCCATGGCTCTGTTGCCTTTACAAACTGCTGGACCGCCACATTTCTAAAGGTGGTAATAAGCATTTCCTGTTTGTGAGAAACAGAAAATACTGTGGTCCATCAGTTTGTAAGGAAGCAGAGCAGTGGGAGCAAATGTAGTGCTCCCATGGTTGCTTAAATAGGCTGCTAGAGGTGACTGACCCAGGGATTGCAGCAGATGCAGGGGGAAAGAGAAGGTTGGAATGAGGGGGCTGGAAAGGAGCAAACATGGATGGGGGGGGGAGGAGGGTGCTGGAAGGGAGCCAACATGGGCAGGGGAAGAGGGGGCTTGAAGGGAGAAGGGAGAAGGGAGTTGACACCCGTGGATGGTATTGGAGGACTGGAAGGGGGGGAGGACTGGGACTGGAAAGGATCTGACACCTGGGGATGGTACTGGAAGGTGGCTGGATAGTGGGGGGAGGTGGCTAGAAGGGAGCAGACACCTGGAGATTGCACTGGAAGAGCACTGGAGAGAAGGGAGGGGGAATGGAATGGAGCTGATCTGAGAGGAGGGCACTGAGACTGGAAGGGAGCAGACATCTGGGATAGTACTTGGACTAGAAGGGGATGGATAGTGGGGAAGGGGGACTGTAAGTGAACTAACACCAGAGGCAGTACTGGGAATACAAGGGGTTGACATTGGAAGGTACAGGGAGGTGAGGCCTGGAAAGGGGCTGATACTGGGGAGTCTTACTGGGACTGAAAGGGGGCTGATGCAGAGGCAGTAACAAGATATGGTCTGATGTAGGGAACAGGAAAGGAACTGATGTTGGTATATGCTGGGATCAGGTGGGGAATAGGCAGAAACTACTATAGGTGAGTGAAAATGGAGAAGGGATAGATATCGTGTGTTGGGGGATAAAACAAGTTTGCAGAGTTGCACAGCAACTGACTCAACAGAGCTGAGGCAGGGAGGCTGTGCTGCTGCTGGCCTGGAATGGTCAAACAGTGTGCCTCTGTCTCAGTCCTCAGCCTACTGGTCCTAATTGTCCCTGTAGTTCAGTGTGTTGCAGCCTGAGACTGAGAGCGTCCCTAGTCAGTTAACTGTTTAAGGGAGAGGAGCAGGGAGTTGGGGCCATTTTGAGCTGAGACAGCTATCCTCTCCCTAATACCTCTTTACCTGCACCTTCCTTAGGATAGCTGGCTCATCTCAAAATGCTGGAACGGGGGCATTTTGAGTTCAGTTGGCTACCCTAACTTGCTTATTAATGGCCAAAGAGTTATTTTCAGAGAATAACATTATGACAAAATGTTGGTGGCTTGACACCGATTTCAATATTATATGAATGAATGTCCTCCCAAATTTTGAAGACCAAGCTTAAGGACTTGGCAAAATTTAGGGGAGGAGGGAAGAAAAACATTTTGGCATTTTTTGTAATTTACATGTGTTCATTTGCATCTCTATTTCAGTTTAATATTTTTAATTTGTGGTCATTTATTTGGTGCTTTGTGAGGGTCCATCTAAGTTCTAAGTGTGTGACTGAGATCAGCATTCTGTTAGCATGAAGAGTTACTATCCAGGGATTTTTAGTGATCTGGCTTCTTCAGTTTTCCCAGTAGGTGGACACATAAGCATGGATGGCCCTACCAATCTCATATTGGGGGGGGGGGGGAGTGGGGGGGTTGGATCAATCTGATCAAGATTAACATTCATCCACATTTGTTGTATCCAACATCTTCCTTGATTGGCTCCTATTTAGTAAGCTTAATAGCTAGCTCCCAAGCTTTATTTGTAAATTAGAGTGTCCAACATTCTGTCTCTGATAGTGGCCAATCCAGGTCACTACTTCATACAGGCAGATCCAAAAAAATAGATATTTATTGCAGTTTCCTCCCTGGTGTAAGCGGTAGTTTCCCCAAGGTCTAGATCAGTAGTTCCCAAACTTGGGGCAGGGACCACAAATGGGGCCACATCAGCATGGCCATTTCTCCAATCATTCCCCATCAGAGAGTAATACAAATGAGATCAACAGTGTAGAGGTAATTGCAGGCTCCTCCTGAGAACTTTCAAGTAGAGCAGATATATTTAAAACATCTGCTTGTTGCAACCCAGCGACCACCTCGGCACCTATATCTCTTTTAGAGGTAGGAAGATAGTACACCTTCAACCTAAGATGGTGTGACTCGGATGGAATTCCCAAAGGGTCCATAGGATAGGAACAAAACAAGTCCCTAGAAGAAACAGTCGCTACCCTAGGAAAGTTAACCAGTCAAATTCACAGCTCTGGTTGCATTTTCCAACAATTCCAGCTTAGCTTTCATAGTGGTGAAATCTTTCATGATGGAGTCCAAATGACTTTCCAAGATAGGAATCTTAGTCTATACCTCAGATAATATAGCTTAGACAGTACCTTTGCAGCATTCTCCTGAATGACAATGTAGTTGCTTTGTACCTGGAGCGAAAGACTTGAGACTCGTGGTACCAGGGCCTCCCCCAACTGCATAATTGCTGACAAAATGGACTCATGCGTAAACACCTCAGAGTGCTAGAGAAGAGGGGAAACTCCCCCATCACTGATACCATGCCTTCCATTCTGCTTTTCACTTGGCCGGGATCATGCAGGGCAGCCAAACCTGATACCTGATCTTCTGCCATCAAAGAAGTAGAACACAAAAGTTATTCCAGGGAAGCCTGAGCTCCCACCAATCACGGTCATGGGTCAGACCTTCAAAGGCAGGGTAAGTCCACCCCAACAGAGCAATCTTCCTGCCCTGGCAAATCAGGAACCTCCTGCTGACACACTGCCTTTTGTGAACACAGAGAGCCAGCGGAGAATGAATCTATACCCAAAGCAGATGCCGAGAACTCCAACTGGAGTCTGCAGAGCCGGGCTAACCTCCCCTGGAGACGCTGGTTGCTCTGGTGACTGGAAGACAAAGGAGTCCAAAGGTCCAATGACCACAGAAGGTAACAGGGGCGAGGGAGGGCTGCTTAGGCCCTTTAGTCGTACATTTCTTCCCCATATAGATTCCATGCCACTCAAAGCCTGCCTCGCACCATCTTGGGCCTTCCGCAGCATGCAAAATTTTCAAAGGTGTATGTGTTCTAAGAATTGTGTGTCAATTTCTTTAGGGTAAATTTTTATGATTCACTAAAGCATGAATCTCAACCTGCCATTAGCATTTTTATTGCCGCTGGCTCTATTATTTTCAATGGGACTCAATCCATAGTAACATTTAACAGCAGCATACATTACTTCAAGTCATACCTTGCCAAGAAAACAGTATGTGTATCAGCCATCGTCTAAAATATTACTCAAATATGTAAATCAAACTACTAGATAACCTGGGTTTAGTCTCAATCTCTACCTACTATAAGGGTAATTTTGTAACAGGTCACCTAACTTGTGTACCAGGTATGTGGATAAGGGTGTGTGTATGAGTGTGTGTGCGCACACATATGTGCGCACACACACACATTCCCTTTAAAAGTTATCCCATGTGCAAAGACTAATGTGCCCTCTGCATGATAACGCAACTTATAAGCACAAATTCTGACAAGCCAAATGCAGAAAAGAGACTGACGCCAGGTAAACAGCAAAGGAAAAGCAAGCGCACACAAATGCCAAGTGTATTTAAATTAAAGGCAAATTAGCTGCACGTATTACAATGGCATGCTAATATTGTTTGCGCAAGATGCAGAGAAACCTGTAAAGCAGGGGTCACCATCCTGCGGCCCACGAGGTCCTTCGTGCGGCCCGCGAGGCTCTACCCCGGTTAACATTACGTGCGGCCCGCCAAGGATTCCCGCCATTGTATCCACGCGCTCGCAGCTCACCGACAACCACCTGCAAGCGTCCCTTCTCCTGTCAGTGTCATCTGTGAAGCCGGACTTTAAGCGTTTGTCTGCTAGCATGAATCATCAGCCATCTCATTAAATTCAATAAAGGTGATCAGCCATTGTTTTCATAATTTTGCGTTTGTTGTTTTTTTTCGCGGGGGCGGGGAGAAGGGGGGTGCGGCCCACGAGGCTCCCGGTAGTCGGCTGTGCGGCCCACGGCCCTCTGGAGGTTGGTGACCCCAGCTGTAAAGGATTACATAGCCAGCCGAAATGTCAATATCTCTATGCCTGGGTCAGAGGTGGCTTAAACATCCTGCACAAGCACCCGATAGTATTTTAATGGAATCAGAGGCTTTCCCAAATGCCTGGATCATCTGAGGGGGACGTGTCAAACTTCCCCCTCAGATTATCAAGGCATCGGGAAAAGCCCTTGATGCCATCAAAAACACTGTCAGGGAGCCTAGTGCCCCCGACAGAAACCAAATCCCTGGTGACCCAGCGACCCCCATCTTCCCACCCACCAAATTAAAACTAACCCTGGGGGCCCAGAACCCCCCATCCACCCACCCAACTAAAAATAACCCTGGTGGCCCAGCAACCCCAACCCTCCCCCCCAGTAACTTTATAAAGGAGCGGAAGCGTTGCCTACATGCTCCCACTCCTGCACCATCATCTTGAAAAATGGCAGTGCCTGGCCCACACGGTGCACCCTGGGTTGCACTAGGCAGGGCTAGACTGCCATATAAGGTAGAAAATACCTTATATGGTGGTCTGCTTCTACCTGGTGCATCCGGAGGTCAGGTTCCGCCACTTTTTAGGATGGCAGTGCAGGAGCAGGAGCATGTGGACAACACTCCTGCTCCTTTGTAAAGGTACTGGGGAAGGGGGGGGGGGGAGGGGCCGCTGGGCCAGCAGAGATTTGATTTCTGTCAAGGGCACTGGCCCCCTGACAGTATTTTGATGGCATTAGGGTCTTTCCCCGATGCCTAGATCACTTCACCTCACAAAGCCTCTGATGCCATCAAAATACTGTCGGGGCCATGCAAATTAGCCATGTGGTCCCTTCTGTGTGCATGTGTTTGGCTTAGTCTCTCAGTTTAAGGCTGCCCTTTGCACCACAGTTTAACAGGTGGCTAATTTGAATATTCATCCCTTTTTGCATGCCGGCACTGATGTCACACGCTATCGGTGTGCTGCATAGAGACGTACAGAGTTGATAGCGCGTGACGTCAGAGCTGGCTTTTTGCATCGGCCCGATATTTTGTAACACACATGAATGAGTACAATCCCCTCCCAAACATCACCTCCAGGAATGCCTCAGATTAGGTCAGGCAAACCTTTGCATAGCAGCACTGTGCACAGGAGGTTCTAGCACGTATACCTTGGGCAAGTTTAGAGGAAGCCATGTCTTTCAAAATTTGTGTTTATGATTTATTTATTTTGTAATGTATAATTTTTAATGTTAAATATTTAAACATTAACAGGTAGGAATGTACATTCGTTAGTGTACATTTAGTTCTTTGGAGAGCCATAACAATTGAGTCTGTGCAATCAAGTTTACATGCATTAACTTATGAATTCATACATCTATAATTGATTTGCGTGCATTAAAAGATCTAACAAGTTATAATTAAAGTTAAAAAAAGAAAAAGTAATGAAACAAACAAACAAACAAACAAACAAAACAAAGCAGGAATCAAAATCTAAAACAACCAAAAACCTTTCCTTAAACACATTCCTATCACATCCAGATACAATATAGCATAATAATATTCTTAAGGAACAGATTACACAGACCGAAATCAAGGCCCAATGGCAAGGTCTGCTCATTTCTGTTTTGGTTATCGTATGTTTATAAAGTGGAACCAAAGCAGCTCAAAAGCAGCAATATCCTTGTTCAACAAATTGAAATGTAACAATTATCATAATACATGCTATGAGCACCTTTATCTTGTAAGTTATTTTGCATAGTTCTCAATCAGGAAAGGGCCAAGCCAGCTATGGGTAAGTATGACCGCCTCCCCTCCATTCCGACTCCTTCCCCCTAAACATCCCTCGCTTGCCCTGTTCCCCACGCCTTCGGTTGGCTCCCATCATGACAAATTGCATGGATGCCAGCTTCAACAAATGCAAACTTTATTGGACAGTGTTGGCCACAGCATAACCTTAACATAATCAAAATTGTACAGTGGTTATCAATATATATACAGCCTTAAGTGTCTGAACTCACTTTCTCTGTCTTAGAGATGCACAGTCCTAAGGGAGATGTCATCAAAGCCTAACCCCTTGGCCCTCTAAATACTTCTTGACAGTTTCTGGTCATACTGATGCCCAATTGTAATGCACTCTGTGAGGCAGCCTGCTGTTAAAGCATCGAAGCAGTGTCATCCCTTCTCTGTCACTTACTGGCCCATCAAAGGTCGGTGTCTGTAACTTAGTACACCTCTCTCCCCCTGCCTCAAAGCGTGGGGGGAGGCCCATTACTTGCCGATCCTGCTTCGACTCCGTTGATCCTACTAGGGGAGGACAGAATTTGCTGTGGCCGCTTCCCCCTAATACTCACTGTATGGCTGCGTGCTCAGTCCTATGGCCTTCCAACTCTGGCCACACACCCCTGACCGCGATCCCTCGCTTGACGGGGGAAGGGGATCCCCACTCTTTACCTCCGTGGTATAAATGTACAGGAGAGCCTCTTTCGATTTATTTATTTATTTATAGTCTCTTTTATACCGCGCTATTCAGCATCAGCGCGGTTTACAATAACCAATGAACACACACATTTCCAATAGTACTTTGTGTTTACATATGAACAGGAAATTCAACTTGGCTAACAGGGGAACTATATACAATAACAATATATACAATTCACAGACTGGTCATTGAAAGCAAGCTCTGCTACAAGGGAACATAGGATGAGGGTGAAAGGGGATAGACTTAGGAGTAATATGTGGAAGTATTTCTTTATGGAAAGAGTGGTAGATATGTGGAATAGTCTCCCAGTGGAGGTGGTAGAGATGAGGACAGTATCTGAATTAAAAAAAAAACATGGGACAAACAAAGAGGATCTCTAAAGGAAAAAAAGGGGGCTATCGTATTGGTTAATATGGAAGGGCAGACTAGGTAGGCCATGTGGTCTTTTTCTGCCGTCACTTCAGATTTGGGCCCTCACTATAAAAAATGAGTGAGACATTATTAGTAACTTTAAGAACACAAGAACATAAGATATGCCATACTGGGTCAGACCAAGGTCCATCATCCTGTTTCCAACAGTGGCCAATCTAGGTCATACGTACCTAGCAGTTTCCCCAAAAGACAAAGGTTCCGCAATGCTTGTACTGGGTCAAGCATTGATATCCTTGGTCAATTCTTAATAATGGTTTATGGACCTTTCCTCCAGGAACTTGTCCAAACCTCTTTTAAACACAGCTACACTAACAGCCTTTACTACATCCTCCGGTAACAATTTCCAGAGTTTGATTACACGTTGAGTGAAAAAATATTTTCTTTTATTAGTCTTAAATAGTTTACCCTGTAGCTTCAATGCATGTCCCCTAGTCTTTCTATATTCTGATAATGTAAACAATCGATCTACGTTTAACCGTTCCACTCCGTTCATTAATTTATAGACTTCTATCATATCTCCCCTCAGCCGTCTCTTTTCCAGGTTAAAGAGCCCTAACCTTTTTAGCCTTTCTTCATAGGAGTATCCTTCCATCCCCTTTACCATTTTGGTGGCTCTTCTCTGAACCTTTTCTAATAACTCTATATCCTTTTTAAGATACGGCGACCAGAATTGCACACAATATTCAATGTGCGGTCTCACCATGGAACGATATAGAGGCATTATAATATCTTTTGTTTTATTTTCCATTCCTTTCCTTATGATACCTACCATTCTATTTGCTCTCTTGGCTGCCGCTGCACACTGGGCCGAGGGTTTTAACATGTTATCCACAATGACGCCTAAATCTTTTTCCTGGGTGGTGGTTCCTAATGTGGAACCTTGTATTGTGTAACCATAGTTTGGGTTGTTCTTCCCTAGGTGCATAACTTTGCACTTGTCCACATTAAATGTATCTGCATTTTGATGCCCAGTCTTCTAATTTATCAAGATCCTCTTGCAATTTTCCACAATCCTCTTGGGTTTTAACAACTTTAAATAGTTTTGTATCATCTGCAAATTTGATAACCTCACTCGTTATTCCACTTTCCAGGTCATTTATGAATATGTCAAAAAGCAGCAGACCCAGCACAGATCCCTGGGGTACACCACTATTCACCTTTCTCCATTGGGAAAACTGGCCATTTAGCCCAACCCTCTGCTTTCTATCTTTTAACCAGTTCTTGATCCACAGTAGTACACTGCCTCCTATCCCATGACTCTTTGGTTTTGCAAAAAGTCTCTGATGAGGGACCTTGTCAAAGGCTTTCTGAAAGTCCAGATACACTATATCAACTGACTCACCTTTGTCCACCTGTTTATTCACACTTTCAAAAAAACCCATAACAGATTAGTATTTTCCCGGATCACCCCTGGAACCCTTTTTAAAAATTGGTGTTACATTGGTGATCCTCCAATCTTCAGGTATTAGAGATGATTTTAATGATAGTTCACAGATTATTAATAGCAGGTCTGCAATCTCATATTTCAGTTCTTTCAACACCCTTGGATGTATACCATCTGGCCCAGGTGATTTGCTACTCTTGCTACTTTGGTTTCTGAAGTCTCTATTCTTAAAGCTTATTTTCGGAAAAGGGACAATCTCTATTGTGGTGATAAGGTCTCTATTTTTCCTGATGTATTTCGCTCAACACAAGCACGTAGGAAGTCCTTTCTTGCTCTCAAGTCTAGAAATCTTGCCTTAGGCGCTACTTTTTTCTTGCACTACCCTTATAAATGCTTAGTATCTCTTGGATATGACAGGTTTGTCTTTTTGTGATTTTCTGATTTGGAAAGGTGGATTCTTGATAAGGAAAAGGCACAGTGACTTTTGCTTTTCCTTTATGTCATTATGCTGTCATTTAGAAATTGTCAGGCGGTGGGAGGGTATAATTACTGCTCTGTGGGGCTGGGACACCTTTCTTTGTTTCGGTGTTCCTTGCCTTGTTTTTTCTTGCTATTGATTTATTATGGTTTTCTCCCCAAGATGTGGGCTAATGTATTTGCATTATTTCTCTTTTGAATTATTTCTATTGTTGACTTATTGTGTTTCTCTATACTTTGTGAACATTGTATAATTTTTGAAAATTTCAGCAAACAGAATTAAAGTAAAAAGTTAGTGAAAATTCATTATACCATGATCAAAAAATTTCAGAGAACCTGAAATGAGTAATAGATGCTCATTTGCTTGGATAGGATGTCAAGACTACTTATAAACATTAGGTACTCCAACCATCCAACGTCAGATAATCTATAAATGGGAAAAGTTAAAGATTACAGTGACTCCACCGCATGAAGGATCATCCTGCCAAGATCACCAAGAGGAAACTGGAAAATCATCCACAAAGTCATGAAGAACACTAGAAGACTAAAATGCAAAGATCTGCAGGCATACTCATATGGAAAATGTCAAGTTTCATGCATCAGCCATCAGGAAAACAAATGAATGGGCATGGTGTTTATAAGCAGTTAGCTAGGAAGAAACCACTGTTCACTTAGAATATGGCCCACCTCAGGTTCATCAAAAAGAATCAGGATGACACAAGAATTCTGAAATAATGACATGAATCAAATATTGACCTTTCAGTTAGAATATCAGACACTTGGTTTCATGAAAACCAAACATGTCTTTCAAAGTAAGAAATTATCCTCTTGTCAAACATGGAGATATCATGCTATAGGGGCTACTTTGCTGCATCAAGAGCTGGTGCCATCCACCTGTCAACTGAAACGGGACATGCAGCAAGATGAACTGACCAGAGAGGGAAGCCATATTGGACCTAGTCCTTAGTGGAACATCAGAGCTGGTGCAAGAGATAAGGGTGTTGGGGCCACTTGGCAATAGTGATCATAGCATGATCGCATTTGATTTAATTAGTGGAAGGAGGGATGGTAAGGAAATCCACAGTAATACCTTTTAACTTTCAAAAGGGAGACTATGATAAAATGAGGAAAATAGTTAAGAAAAAACTAAAAGTAGCAGTTGCAAAGGTTAAAGACTTACATCAAGCTTGGGTGTTGCTGAAAAATACTATCTTGGAAGCCCAGACCAGCTGTATTCCACGCTTTAAGAAAAGTGGAAGGAAGTCCACAAAACTGCCAGCATGGTTTAAAGGTGAGGTCAGAGAGGCTGTTGCCAAAAAAGCATCTTTCAGGAAAAGGAAAAAAGAGCCAAACGATGAAAACTGGAAAAAGCACAAGCACTGGCAAGTTAAATGCAAGGCATTGATAAGGCAGACAAAGGGAGATTTTGAGAAGAAACTTGCTGCGGAAACAAAAAGGCATAATAAAGACTTTTTCATGTACATTCGTAGCAAAAAACCTGTGAGAGTAAGTTGGTCGATTAGATGATAGAGGAGTTAAAGGGGCACTAAGAGCCGACAAGACGATAGCGGAGAGACTGAATGAATTCTTTGTTTCAGTCTTTACTGAGGAAGATGTAGGGATGTTACCCATGACTGAAGTGGTATTTAAAAGTGCAGAAGAATTGAAGGCAATATCGATACATCGGGAAGATGTATCACAACTATTTGATAAACTGAAGAGTAGCAAATCACCTGGACCGGATGATATACATCCAAGGGCGTTGAACGAACTGAAATATGAGACTGCAGACCTGCTATTAGTAATCTGTGAACTATTTAACATTTCTTATGTACTACCTTTCATGATATCAAGGCGGTTGACATTGAACAAACTGAAATTACATTGAATAGGGCATAATAACTTGGAGATAACTATTTTACAGGGAACATGGGCAATGGAGAGTTAAGTGGCTTGCCCAAGACCACAAGGAGCACCTCTGGGACTAGAACCCCCAATTCCTTCCAGCCCAAGGTTGCCGTCCTCTAGTGGGATTTGAACCCCTGACCTTCCGGACTGAGGTACTTTGCCGTAACCACTAGGCCACTCCTCCACTCTGATTTAAATCATCTGTAATACCTGAAGATTGGAGGATAGCAAACATAACGCCAATTTTTAAAAAGGGCTCCAGGGGTGATCCGGGAAACTACAGATCGGTGAGCCTGATGTCAGTACCAGGAAAAATGGTAGAAACCATCATAAAGAACAAAATTGCTTAACATGTAGATAGTCATGGCTTAATGGGAGACAACCAACATGGCTTTAGACAAGGAAGATCTTGTCTTACTAATCTGTTATGTTTTTTTGAAGGTGTGAATAAACAGGTAGACAAAGGTGAGTCAGTTGATATAGTGTATTTGGACTTTCAGAAAGCCTTTGACAAGGTCCCTCATCAGAGACTTTTGGCAAAACTAAAGAGTCATGGGATAGGAGGCAGTGTACTATTGTGGATCAGGAACTGGTTAAAAGATAGAAAGCAGAGTTCTAGCTGTTTATTATATATTGTTTGTCTAACTGTTTATTTAATTATTTATGGTTTGTCTTAGTGGTGTGCTAGTTCAGCCTTCTCAGCTATAACTTACCTTGCCTCTCTCAACTAACTGGGCTTTGTGTGGTAGCCAGGTTAACTGTTCATTTTAAATTAAATCTCTCTCCCCAGAACCTGCTGTGTGTTAAACTTTTTTTCCTGTCCTAGCCTGCCTGAGTGAATCCTCCCCCCCCCCTGCTGAGGTATTGTGTAGCCTTCTTCCTGTTTCCTCCACGTGTGCATAGTCTGTTTTAGTCTGCTTTTCTCTGATCAGAGAAGAGCAGTGTTTTTTACAGTGCTCTGCTAGAGAAGTGGATATTTGTCTCCTGTGACACCTTGCTGTGAGTTCTAGCTGTTTATTAATTATTTATTGTTTGTCTAACTATTTAATTATTTATTGTTTGTCTTAGTGGTGTGCTAGTTCAGCCTTCTCGGCTATAACTTACCTTGCCTCTCTCAACTAACTGGGCTTTGTGTGGTACCCCCTTCCCCCCTGCTGAGGGTTCAGGACAGGGTACCTTGTAACTGCCATCTTTAATAGGACTTATCTCCCTCCCTCCCTCCCCAGCACCCACCCACCCCTGGGGTAATTGTAGTTTTATAGGTACTTGCACATCTTAGAGGAAAGGGGCTGCTCTCAGGTGCAGCTCGTTATCCAAATCAGTCATACACAGAGGAGCTGAGATTAATTACTTAAGCTTCAGGTACACAAGGTGTATTAGGGGTATTAGATACACTTTTATTGGTATAAGCATCCACACCAATCCTTATTATATACAGAATTTAAAAGACCTAAACACAAGCTTTAAACTAAGATGCAGACAGAAGTCCAGCAACGAGATGGGGGTTCTCCGGTCTTTTGCATTGAGTGTCACATGTATGATTTTCTCCCAGTTGGTGAGAGGTCTTACGTATGCACTAAGTGCAAAGAACTCTCTGCTCTCAGGGAACGAGTCCGTTCTCTAGAGGCTAGAGTAGCAGACCTGGAAGACATAAGAAAGACAGAGAAGTACATGGACGAGACCTACAGGGATATAGTCCTGAAGTCCCACCTCCAGTCTGGCAGCATCCCTGTCGCCATGGAGGAGAGAGGTCACGTGACAGGAGAGCATCACCCTGGTGTGGCAGGAAGTGATCCTGTAACTAGGACCTGTCCTCCAGGTGATGTAAAACCCTCTCGCACCGAGGACGTTTCTCCAGGGCCATGTCCCCATGAGGGGAGGGTCAGGACAGCTGTTATAGTTGGTGATTCAATCATTAGGAATGTAGATAGCTGGGTGGCTGGTGGACGTGAGGATCGCCTGGTAACATGCCTGCCTGGTGCGAAGGTAGCGGACCTCACGCACCGCCTAGATAGGATCATAGATAGTGCTGGGGAGGAGTCTGCTGTCTTGGAACATGTTGGTACCAATGACATAGGAAAATGTGGTAGGGAAGTTCTGGAGGCTAAATTTAAGCTTTTAGGTAGGAAGTTGAAATCCAGAACTTCCAGGATAGCGTTCTCCGAAATGCTTCCTGTTCCACGTGCAGGACCCAAAAGACAGGCAGAGCTCCGGAGTCTCAATGCGTGGATGAGACAATGGTGCAAGGATGAGGGTTTTGGATTTGTTAGGAACTGGGGAACATTCTGGGGAAAGGGGGGGCTCTTCCGAAGGGTTGGGCTTCACCTTAATCAGGATGGGACCAGACTGCTGGCATTAACCTTTAAAAAAGAGATAGAGAAGCTTTTAAACTAGAAATTATGGGAAAGCCGACAGTCACCCAGGAGTGCATGGTTCGGACAAAGGTATCCTTGAAGGATACTACCAAAAGCAGTGAGGTTCCAAAAGGGAGTATAGTAGCCCAAATGCCCTTGAGTAAGGAGCAGACAGAGCATAAAGATTCCAAATTACCCCTGCCTACCAATAGCCAGATTAATATGAATAAAATACAGTCTCTAAAATGCTTGTATGCCAATGCTAGAAGTCTAAACAATAAGATGGGAGAGTTAGAATATATAGCACTAAATGAGAGGTTAGATATGATTGCACTCTCAGAGACATGGTGGAAGGAGGATAACCAGTGGGACACTGTGATACCTGGATACACACTATATCGTACTGATAGAGCTGATCAAATTGGTGGAGGGGTTGCGCTCTATGTTAGAGAGGGCATTGAGTCAGAAAGGATTAAAGTTTTGCAGGGAACAAAATTTGCTGTAGAATCTCTATGGATTGAAATTCCATTTATGAAGGGGATGGCAGTTGGAGTATACTATCGACCGCCTGGCCAGAATGAACAAATGGATGATGAAATGCTCAAAGAAATCAAGGAAGCTAACAAAAGTCACAACAGAGTAGTAATAATGGGTGATTTCAATTACCCCGGTATCGACTGGGTCAGTGTCACAGCAGAACAAGCTAAAGAGATAAAGTTTCTAGATGGAATAAATGACTGCTTCTTGGAGCAGCTGGTTCATGAACTGACCAGAGGGGAAGCCATACTGTACCTAGTCCTTAGTGGAACACCAGATCTGGTGCAAGAAATAAGGGTGTTGGGACCACTTGGCAATAGTGATCATAGTATGATCATGTTTGATTTAATTAGTGGAGGATAGATAGTAAAGGCATCCACAGTACTACCTTTTAACTTTCAAAAGGGAGACTATGATAGAATGAGGAATATAGTTAGGAAAAAACTAAAAGGAGCGGTTCCAAAGGTAAAAGACTTACAGCAAGCTTGGGTGTTATTTAAAAATACTATCCTCGAAGCCCAGACCAGCTGTATTCCACGCATTAGGAAAAGTGGAAGAAAGTCCAAAAAACTGCCAGCATGGTTTAAAGGTGAGGTCAGAGAGGCTGTTGCTGCCAAAAAAAGCAACCTTCAGGAAATGGAAAAAAGAGCCAAATGATGAAAACTGGAAACAGCATAAGCACTGGCAAGTTAAATGCAAAGCATTGATAAGGCAGGCAAAGCGGGAATTTGAGAAGAAACTTGCTACGGAAGCAAAAACACAAAATAAAGACTTTTTCAAGTACATTCATAGCAAAAGGCCTGTGAGAGAGTCAATTGGACCATTAGATGATAGAGGAGTAAAAGGGGCAGTAAGAGGAAACAAGGCTATAGCAGAGAGACTGAATGAATTCTTTGCTTCGGTCTTTACTGAGGAAGATGTAGGGATGTTACCCAAGACTGAAGTGGTATTTAAAGGTGATACTGCAGAGGAATTGAGAGAAATATCGCTACACTGGGAAGATATATTACAACTATTTGATAAACTGAATAGTAGCAAATCACCTGCACCGGATGGTATACATCCCAGAGTGTTGAAAGAACTGAAATATGAGATTGCAGACCTGCTATTGGTAATCTGTGAACTTTCATTAAAATCATCTGTAATACCTGAAGATTGGAGGGTCGCCAACGTAACACCAATTTTTAAAAAGGGTTCTAGGGGTGACCCAGGAAATTACAGACCGGTGAGCCTGACGTCAGTACCAGGGAAAATGGTAGAAACCATCATAAAGAACAAAATTACACAGCATGTAGATAGTCATGGCCTAATGGGAGACAGCCAACATGGCTTTAGACAAGGAAGATCTTGTCTTACTAATCTGATATGTTTTTTTGAAGGTGTGCATAAACAGGTAGACAAAGATGAGTCGGTTGATATAGTGTATCTGGACTTTCAGAAAGCTTTTGACAAAGTCCCCCATCAGAGACTTTTGGCGAAGCTAAAAAGTCATGGGATAGGAGGCAGTGTACTATTGTGGATCGGGAACTGGTTAAAAGATAGAAAGCAGAAGGTAGGGCTAAATGGCCAATATTCCCAATGGAAAAAGGTGAATAGTGGAGTACCCCAGGGATCTGTACTGGGTCCGCTGTTTTTTGACATATTCATAAATTACCTGGAAAAGGGAATAACTAGTGAGGTTATCAAATTTGCAGATGACACAAAACTGTTTAAAGTTGTTAAAACCCAAGAGGATTGTGGAAAACTGCAGGAGGATCTGGATAAATTGGAAGACTGGGCATCCAAATGGCAGATGAAATTTAATGTGGACAAGTGCAAAGTTATGCACCTAGGAAAGAACAACCCACACTATAGTTACACGATGCAAGGCTCCACATTAGAAACCACCACCCAGGAAAAAGATTTAGGAGTCATCGTGGATAACATGTTGTTAAAACCCTCCGCCCAGTGTGCAGCGGCGGCCAAGAAAGCAAATAGAATGCTAGGTATCATAAGGAAAGGGATGGAGAATAAAACAAAGGATGTTATAATGCCTCTGTATCGCTCCATGGTATGACCGCACCTTGAATATTGTGTGCAATTCTGGTCACCGTATCTTAAAAGGACATAGCGTTATTAGAAAAAGTACAGAGAAGAGCCACCAAATTGGTGAAGGGGATGGAAGGCTACTCCTATGAAGAGAGGCTAAGAAGGTTAGGGCTCTTTAGCCTGGAGAAGAGACGGCTGAGGGGAGATATGATAGAAGTCTATAAATTAATGAATGGAGTGGAACGGATAAACGTGGATCAATTGTTTACGCTATCAGAGTATAGAAAGACTAGGGGACATGTAATGAAGCTACAGGGTAAACTATTTAAGACAAATAAGAGAAAATATTTTTTCACTCAACGTGTAATCAAACTCTGGAATCTGTTACCGGAGGATGTAGTAAGGGCTGTTAGTATAGCTGGGTTTAGAAAAGGTTTGGACAAGTTCCTGGAGGAAAGGTCCATAAACCACTATTAAAAAGGGACCCAGGATATCAATGCTTGACCCAGTACAAGCATTGTGGAACCTGTGTCTTTTGGGGATATTGCTAGGTACGTATGACCTAAATTGGCCACTGTTGGAAACAGGATACTGGGCTTGATGGACCTCGGTCTGAACCAGTATGGCATGTCTTATGTTCAGACGATAGGGCTAAATAGCCTATTTTCCCAATGGAGAATGTTGAATAGTGGTGTACCTCAGTGATCTGTGCTGGGTCTGCTGCTTTTTGACATATTCATAAAGACCTGGAAAAGGGAATAACGAGTGAGGTTATCAAATTTGCAGATGACACAAAACTATTTAAAGTTATTAAAACCCATGAGGATTGTGGAAAATTGAAAGAGGAACTTGATAAACTGGAAGACTGGGCATCAAAATGGCAGATGAAATTTAATGTGGACAAGTGCAAAGTTATGTACCTAGGGAAGAACAGCCCAAACTATGGTTACACGATGCAAGGTTCCACATTAGGAACCACCAACCAGGAAAACGTTTTTGGCGTCATTGTGGATAACATGTTAAAACCCTCAGCCCAGTGTGCAGCGGCGACCAAGAGAGCAAACAGAATGCTAGGTATCATAAGGAAAGGAATGGAAAATAAAATAAAGAATATTATAATGCCTCTATGTCGTTCCATGGTGAGACCAAACCTTGAATATTGTGTGCAGTTCTGGTCTCCGTATCTTAAAAAGGATGTAGCGTTATTAGCAAAGGTTCAGAGAAGAGCCACCAAAATGGTAAAGGGGATGGAAGGACACCCCTATGAAGAAAGGCTAAAAAGGATAGGGCTCTTTAACCTAGAAAAGGGACGGTTGAGGGGAGATATGATAGAAGTCTATAAATTAATGAATGGAGTGGAACGGTAAACGTAGATCTATTGTTTACGTTATCAGAATATAGAAAGACTAAGGGACATCCAATGAAACTACAGGATAAACTATTTAAGACTAATAAGAGAAAATATTTTTTTCACTCAACGTGTAATCAAACTCTGGAATTTATTACCGGAGGATGTAGTAAAGGTTGTTAGTGTAGCTGAGTTTAAAAACGGTTTGGACAAGTTCCTGGAGGAAATGTCCATAAACCATTATTAAGAAGGGACCCAGGATATTAATGCTTGACCCAATACAAGTATTGTGGAACCTGTGTCTTTTGGGGAAACTGCTAGGTATGTATGACCTAGATTGGCCACTGCTGGAAACAGGATACTTGGCTTGATGGACCTTGGTCTGACCCAGTATGACATACCTGATGTTCTTATGACAACCCTGAACATTCAAGAAATCCTGATATAAAATAGTTGGAGAGGAGATGTCATGTTTTGAATTGGTCAAGCTGAAGTTCATATCTAAACCTTATTGAAACTTTGTTAACGCATAGAAGCCCTAAAATATCAGAGTTCAAAATAGTTTTCAATGGAAGACTTCACATAAGGACCAATTTGAGAGACTGGCCAACAGTCACAAGAAGCAATTATTTGAAGCTACTGCGGCTGAAGGACGTACCACCACTTACTGAATAAAGGGCTCATGTTCATTTTCACACAAGGATATATATTGTTGAAATTTGTTTTGCTGAACATACATATGTCCTTTTTGTCTCAATTATTTATTCAATCAGCTTCTTTTTTTTTTTAAATCAGGATTTAGATTACAATGTAATCATGCTTTGAGTATAAGATGTGCTAAAATGCAGACCATGGGGGATGTCAAACTGTCTCAGCATTATGTATCTTCATTGGATGAACTATGCAGGGCCGTACCGAGCATGAATCACGCACTGTGCAACTTGTACATCGGGTGTGCGCTCCTGTCGCATCTCCATCTAGCCACTTTCTGGACGGCGGCGAGAGAGAAGAGGCGCACCCGATGTGCAAGTTGCTGGCACACTAAGCAGATCTGTCCCTACCTGCTCGGACACCACATCAGAGGAGGGAGGGACCAGACCTGCTTAGAGGGCCGCAAAAAGGCTTAAGGGGTGTATTTCAGCTGTCTGCCATTGCCTGCCACCGCTGAGAAGAAAAAGTGACTGTGGCAGACAACGGCAGACAGCTGAAATGTGCCCCTTAATCCTTTGCGCCCTGTGTGGCCGCACCGCTTGCACAGGGCTAGGTACGGTCCTGGAACTATGGTTTTCTACTTCTTAAAGCCTATTTACCTGTGTGTCTTATATCCTACTCTTATATTCATAGGCAGATTAAAGACAGGAGATGAACTGCAAGATCAGAGTGAGGCCGGGGCTGAGAGGGTCCCGCATCAGCGCCATCTTTGGGAGTAATGAGCCTGTAAATAGTTTGTCCTTGCATAGTTCAATTTGTTGTAGTTGCAGACTCAAAGCCTATAGTGCTCTTTTTCCTTTCAGTTATAGTCGCCAGCAATTCTTTAGTAATGTGGAGGATTTTAAAATCAGTGCAGGCGGAAGCCCATCAAAGTGCTGCTACTTCACATCATTCCGCATGTAAAATGAAGTCTTACGCTCCAAAATCAGTTCTAAAATTCCCTCTCCTTTCTATAACATTGCTTAGTCACGTCGCAAGATAAATCCTCACACTGATTCTTCTGGCATGCAAACATGATTTTAAAGTTTTATACAAGAATACATATGCCCCCATCATGACCTGCCCTAACTATTTGGAAATCATTGCCCTTATAAATATAACACTACCGTTGCCACACAACAAACTGTAGCTATGGTAAACACTTTATAATGTCTCACCTTCAGAGCAGCTGCATAACTTGCATGCTTTAGATTTTAAAACATCTTCGATTCTGCACATGCACGCATACAAACATGTACATACATTCCACTCCTCAAGACTTTACAAGAACCTCATGTTCACAATACCCGGATGAAACAAATCCTTAAAGCAATGGGAACGATAGTGTTTACAATTTATGATTCTATTCAGACAAATATAGGTGCTCCTGTGATTTCCTGGTAATATCTGATCTGCTCCTTTACAGAACATAAACGTTTTTAAGGGCATTCAAGTAAATGTTCTGCAAGTTCATTTTTACAAGCTTGTCCTCTTTCATTCACTTTAACAAACAAAATATGCAAAACAAAAATAATATGGTCTTACACAGTATATTTCATTCAGGATTTTCCAATTCAGTACAGCAGGAATGTATATCAACCAAGGGAAATGAGCAACAGGATCAATGTATTATAATTGCTATACATTTACAGTTCAATAAACTGATGACTAGAGAAATATTGAGTTGTCCAGTCAGACAGGCTCAGGGTTAGATACGATTTCAATCTCTTTCAAAAATCTCTGATCATATTGCCATTTCTCAAATGCACTTAGAATGCAAAGTCTGTGGATACACTACTGAATTCTTCTTAAATAAAACTACAGATGATTTTTGAACACAGGATCTACTTGATGTTAGAAAAACATACCCATTTAAAAACAAATCCAGCAAAACAAAGGAGGACAAGTTAGCTGTCAGGATCTTCAGCACTGAATCATACCTCCGACTATCACTTGCACAGAAGCTCCTATGAAAGGCCTTGCTCAAACTGACTGCTAAGACCACCACAGAGTGATCTATTGCATAGGACTCCAAATTCTTTTTTTTTTGTCCTCACTAAATTGAAACAAATCAACTCCCCAAACTTTCTACATGCATCTAAAAATGTAACAGCCCTCTTGATTGATTGCACAAGGCATTTTATGCATACTTGCACACGGAAAGAAAAGAATAAGTACTCCAAGTGACTACACAGCTTTCCATTCAAGATAGTTGTTAATATACTCTTGAGCCCAAAGTTTACAGCAGAGAGAAAATCTAAATGTCCTTTAGGAAATAAATACCTCAACTTTTTTTACAATTTTTTTTTAAATTTCAGGTTCTTCTACTCGTCGCTACATATTTTCACTCCCTCTGCCCCCCCCTCCCCCCATGTTAACAAATGACTAAAAAGTCCCAAATTTCCTAAGGTTAAATCAATTTGCTACTTCAAATTTCAGAAGAATCATTTCTATCAAGTAATTCGAAGAGAAGCAACGAGATGGAACAATTCCAAAGTAAAATAATTCTCTTTGTCTTATTTCATCTGGTGGCCCAGTGACAATAAATGTGTTTTTGTAGCCCAAGGGAAATACAATGGAATTTAAGAGACAGCCCCACTATGGATGTAATTGAAACTATCAATACCAAACGTATATCCTTTCTTGGGTTTAAATGCATGCCTGCAGTGCCCTTTTTCCTTTTGTGTAATAATGTCCACCATTTTAGTCAGTTATGCTTTCAGAACATGTAGGACTCTAAGTGAACTGTGGCAAAATTTTGAACTTAATTTATATTCCGCTCTCTATGATGATCAAGGCGGATTACAATTACCACATGGTAGGTGCAAAATTAACATGTGGTAAGAGCAAGGCCAATGTGTTAACAGTTGGTGGCATGGTCAGCATCTGCCCTGCAGTTACTGCACAGGGTAGACATTTACTGAGCGGTAAATGGATTTATGCTATCTACTGATACTTTTATAATAGCATAATGCAGTAAAATGTTGTTTGAAAAATCCAAACTCCCTTCGGCCTACTGAACCCCCCTTCTCCATGATCAGACTTCCTAATCGACCCCAGAACCACCCATCAGCATCCAAACCCTCCCTCTGCCTTTCCCAGAACTTAACAGATTGTTGGTGGGACAGGAGTGATGGCAAGGTGCTCCTGCCCCAAGCTGACTGGCTTCAAAATAGCAGCTTTGAACCTTAACTATAGTCTTGGGATTGACTTGCTACGGGTAAAGCTGCCATATAAGGAGATTGACCCCTAGCAGTAGGAGACTTCCGCCATGGGTCAGAGCTGTCATTTTGAATCCAGGCAGCAGAGAGCCAGGAGCATCCAGGGATCACTCCTGCCCTACCACTAAACCACCAGTAAGTACCAAAGAAGCAATGGGGTTGCAAGTGGGTAGGGATACCAATGGAGGGCAGGGGCAAGTAGGAAGACTAACTGGCCTTTATTTACTTTATTTTATTCCATCATTTGATTAATCGCCCAGGCAAAATCATCAGAGTGGTGTACAATAAGCCAAAATAGGTTGCAACAGATAGAAAAAGAATGCCAATTGTAGATAGGACAGCGGAGAGGACAGGACACACAGAGACAGTCCAGAAAGAAAGCGACAGTAACATACGTAGAAGAGCCAGGTCATGGAACAGGAGTAGTATGGTCCAAGGTGGAGGGAAGGTCGAAGGCAATGCCGAAGAGGTGGGTCTTCAGCATGGAGGAGTTGCAAAGGGTTGGGCCAAGGAAAAAGAATGCTGAGTGGCATGTGAGTTCCAGGCATGCGTGAGCCACAAAGGGAAGGGACAGGCAATCATTGTGAATGGAGCGCAATACACGGGGAGGAATATGCATATGGAGGAGATTGGCAAGATAGCGGGGCAAATCTGTGTACTGTAAATCATCCTGTGTACAATAGTGAGTATTTTGTACTGGAAGTGAAATCTGAGAGGAAGCCGATGTAGCCGAATAAGAAGGGGTGTAACATGGTCAAGGTGAGAGGAATGGGTAAGGAGATGTGTGGCAGTATTTTGGAGTAATTGTAGGAGGTAGAGTTGGTATTGGGGCAGCCCAGCTAGTACAACATTGCAGTAATCGAGGCGGGAAAGGAACAGGGAGACTGCAAGTGTTGTCAAGGAAGAGGGGAGAAAAAAAGCACACTGACCATAGCTGTCAGAGTGAAGAATGAATGTTGCACCAGGGAAGTGATGTGGTGGTGAAAAGAGGGAAGGGTCAAGGATTATGCACAGATATTTCAGGGAGGTGGTAAGGGGAATGTGACAATTGGAAAGTGTGGGGGCCAACAGAGGACAAGGGGTGCAGAAAGCAAACTAGATCGCTACTGATTTGGGATTGAGGTGAAGGTAATTGGAAGATAGTCAAGCCGAAACCTGCCCAAGACATTGGTTCTCGGAAGATAGATCAGGAGAGACAGGGTTAGTGCTTTGGAGAAGGATTATTTCATCGGCATAATAAAAAGATGATAAACCTGACTGCTGTATGATCAGAGTGAGGGGTACCATGAAAAGATTTAAAAGAAGTGGGGCCCAAAACAGAACCCTGAGGGACCCCACAGGGGAGGGGGGTGGCAGGAGAGGAAGATATACTGGACGAATGGAAAAAGAGTGGGAAGAAAGGAAGAACCGGAACCAGCGCAGTACTGTTCCTGGGATTTCAAAGTCATGCCGATGAGGTAAGAGTGGGGTGATCAACGAGGTCAAATGCGGCAGAGAGGTCTAGAGGTACAGTAATGGAGAAATCACCATGCTCGTGTGCAAGAGTGCAAGGAGGATGGTTTCAGTACTGTAACCAGTGTGGAAGTCGGACTGACGTGGGTGGAGAGCAGATGTAGAGTCAAGATGAGTGGAAAGTTGTGAAAATACAACCTTCTCCAGAAGTTTAGAGAGAAAAGGAAGATTAGAGGCGGGGCGCCAATGTGCAAGGACAGAGGGATCCATGGAAGGCTTCTTCAGTATAGGGCGAACAATTGCATGCTTCCAGGCCGAGGGGAAACAGCCTTTTGGGAGCGAGTTGGAAGAATGCTGGAGGTTCAGGGGTGATGCTGCAGGCGTGGTGACTGTATACCAATAGGGTAGGTGCACTTTACTACACCTCGTGATTACTATACACACTAACTGCAGCGGTAACACTTAGCATATGGTAAGTTACCACGCGCTAACATGCCCACTCTCCACCCAGGCCCCACACCCTAACGTGCTATGCAGTTAGTTCAGCAAGTAGCACGCACTAAGTGAAAAGCCAACGCATTAAAAGTAAACATATTTGTGCGCTAACCTGCTCAGCACAATTTAGTAAAAAGGGCCTCTTTTCAATGCCTCCAAAACCAGATTTTAAGTGCAGTCACGCTACTTAAAAATGTATACACTAATACCTTAATATCGGTTAGGTGGACAAAACTACTAGCCAGCTTGTACAAAAAAGGGCAAGTTTAGATAAGCAGGGCTAAAATGACAGAACGTAGTACAGATGATATCAGAGAGAACAGTGAATCAATTATCAAAATCCCATAAAGTATTGCAAAAGCAAAGAAGATCAAAGTTTCCAAAACAATATAAATACTAAGGGCCTGATTTCAAACAGGATATTTATGTGAGATATCCCCAAAAAGTGCCTATTTTAAACATTTTTTTTTAATAAAGGCAACGGAAGTGCCTATATGTTTTCATTTATTAAAATTTTAAAAAAAAAAAGGCAGGCTTCCAGATCCAGCCCCTGTAGAGAATGTCCTCGCTTACACTTGGCTCCAAGGTAGATGTAAAACGTGCGTGTATTCTATACAAGTACACACTTATTTTGCATAATATATCACGCCGTCTCCCCTCCTCCACCCAAACTGCACTCTTGGAATGTCTACACGCACACAAACATCTAAGGCGCCCACACATGCAGATATCCCACTGCACAATTTCATAACAGACTTTACTTGTGGAAAAACCTTAGTAAACATTTTTCAGCAGCAGGGTCACTGCATTACTTCAAGGAGCTTAGAAATCTGTTAAACGTTAGGCAGATTTTCAGCACTGGAAAGTGTGTAAACGCTGCCAGTGAAAATCCAAATAATTTATCCATTAAATATACACTAGTTACCCATCATCCCTTACTCAAGTAAGCTATAAATTCAGTAGCTGAATTTTACTGCTAAATATGTAACTATATTCCCCTGCACATTTTTTAAAATATGTAAAACTTGCCATTTTGCTATTAATTCCAGAGCAGTAAGTACCTCTACCACTGCAGTGGACCTGGGCCGACACTAAGAGCCACTACTTCAGTAGGAATGGTTACAGGCCTGACTGGAGAAGTTACTTCTTTATCAGGCCTAGGTTTGACCACAGAATCCACCTTGCCGAACAGAGCTGGCTCCTAGCCCCATAGTTTAGGGAGAAGGGGAAAACAAATATTACATGAAAACCAAACAAACATGTAAAGCAATAAGTAGTAAAAACAAAAAGTATGAACTTGAAACAACAAAAAACTGAATACAAAAAAGTCTAATGGGGGAGGGGAGGAGAGAAAATGAAAACAAGTTAAAAGGCTATCAGCATTTAAGTGTTTAGAATAACTATTTGGCATATTCAGTGTGTTGGCAGCCACACTAAAATCTGGCAAAACTGTTGGCAGTTTCCTTAAATAAATTTTAAATAGTACTTTTTGGAATAATTTCATAAATTTTAGAATAGTCAACAATTTCTAATTTCAGATGCTTAGAAAAACTGTCAAACTAAGTTAATAAATCACAAGCCCTCACTGATGTAAATCTACGTGTTCTGCACATTACTAATCTTAGCTACTAATCTGTACACTGCCTTGACCTGATTGGTAATCTAGAAAGGTAGTTTATAAATCACAAATAAATTGAGTCATTGCTGCCACACACAACAATGTAATGAGCCTGAAACGCTGGGAGAACGTTTCTACCGTTGTGTTTTGTGAATATTTATGTCTGCAGTAGATAATACGGTAGAACAAGATTAAGCTTCTAGTTAAGAGTGCACATTTAAAGTGCTTAGGAAACCAAGCCATGTGCGCCAAATACCATACTTGCATACATTTATCACAAGTCATTTTTCTATATATTACTAATAGTGGAACATATTTCCAGGTACTACTGGTAACTGCTTCCCCAAATTATCACTTTTTATTCTTTATTTCTGATACTTAGCATGTTTGTGAAACTTTATAGCTGAAACAAAGCCATGTCATTTCTCTCAAAGTTTCATGTGTTTGTTGTATAATTTATTCAAGCTTTTTTGGAAGATTTTATTGACGTTTATTAAATACTTCATATTTATTTGCAAAATCCTGCATCCTTCGACTCTCTTGTTCCTTTTTGTAGTTCTACAATTTTGCTCTATAATTTCTATCTCCTGCTGGTTTGTTCCTCTTCATGACATTTACATCTCTTTCCATTAAAGTACCCAAAGTAAGGTAACACACAAAAATCTAAAGATTAAGCATAATAATAATACAGTATCAAATAGCAATAAATTACTCATACAATCCAGTATAAAAACATGGATAAAACAGCCTTAGAAGCACACTAACAAAAAAAAAACATCATCAAAGTTAAGCCAACAAAAAAAAAAAAAAGTCAAGGGTACACTAACCAGTAAAATGAGACAGAACTGAAAATCCATTTAAAGGGAACTCATCAATTCCAGTTTAACACGTTTCCACTCACATACTCTAAACATGGAGAAATGATTAGGGGCAGACAATTTTTAAAAAATTGTCTTCAATACATACTGCAGTGTAAAAGCATTTGTTTAGCTCCAGCATAACATGTTCTATGAAGATTCAGAGCCTGAGACATGTTCAGGGCTTAAAAAATGTTCACAGGGAAAGCCAGAAAAAGCGTAGTTACTCACCTGTAACAGGTGTTCTCCAGGAGCAGCAGGAATCAGTCCTCACTTATGGGTGACGTCGGCGCCGACGGAGCCCTCGCGGAGCAATTTTCCCCAGCTTTCAAAGAAAGCCTTTGGGAATTGCAGCGCGCATGCGCGGTCGTCTTCCCGCCCGAGGGTGCCATCTTAGCCAGTCAGATGACATAGCTAAAAAAGACAGCATAAAAATTTGCAAAAAAAAACATAAGCAGACGATTGCAACTCCAAGGGGAGGAGGGAGGGTAGTGAGGACTGATTCCTGCTGCTCCTGGAGAACACCTGTTACAGGTGAGTAACTACGCTTTCTCCAGGACCAAGCAGGAAGTCAGTCCTCACTTATGGGACTCCCAAGCTCAAGGCTACCGGAGACCCTAAGCACAAAAATGAGCTCCCTCTAGCTCAGCAGCACAGAAGGATAGAATCTTCGCTGAATTATCACCCACCGGTAGCCCACATCCGGGATGGAGGGTAGGAGTTGCTCAGACCTCAAAGAGATTACGGAGGACTGCCTGTCCGAAAGCACTGTCCCTACGGGACTCCCTCTCGAGACAGTAATGGACCGCAAAAGTCTGGCTCGAAGACCAAGTAGCGGCCCGGCAGATGTCTGCCAGCGGAACAGAGCGGAGGTAAGCCACTGACGTGGCCTTTGCCCGAACGCAATGAGCCGTGACTCGACTTTCTAAGGAGAGCCCGGCTGCCCCATAAGCCCAAGAGATACAGTCCGCAACCCAGATGGACAGAGTACGCTTGGAGACCGGGAGCCCCAATTTATTGGGGTCAAAAGACACAAAAAGCTGAGCAGCTTTACGGTGCTCCCGCGTACGGTCAAGGTAGAAGTTCAATGCCCTTCTACAGTCCAGGGTATGGAGGACCGTTTCAGCTCGGCTGGAGTGTGGTCTGGGAAAGAAGGTTGGAAGTACCACCTCCTGATTGATGTGAAAAGGGGAGACCACTTTAGGCAGAAATTTTGGGTGAGTCCGTAGGACTACCCTATTCTTGTAGAACCTAGTGTAAGGGGGATCAGACACGAGGGCCTGCAATTCACTTACGCGTCTAGCGGAAGTGAGGGCTATCAAGAACAGTGTTTTCCAAGACAGAAAACGGAGAGAACAGGTAGCCATAGGTTCAAAAGGCGGACAGGTGATCCGCTGCAAAACCACATTCAGGTCCCAGTCAGGCGCTGGCGGGCGCAGAGGTGGTTTAAGTAGAAGGAGACCTCGGAGAAACCTCGCTACGAGAGGGTCATTGGAGAGAGGTCTGCCGTCCACTGGCACATGATGTGCTGAAAGAGCACTGAGGTGAACTTTGACGGAGTTGGACTTAAGTCCCAGATTAGAGAGGTGCAGCAAGTACTGCAAGATCACCGACACCGGGCAGGAGAAGGGATCCTGAGACTGTTGGGCACACCAGACTGCAAAGCGACGCCATTTAAGGGCGTAGCATTTGCGGGTAGAAGGCCGTCGCGAAGCTAAGACGACCTCCTCCACCTCCGCCGGCAGGAGAAGGGGAGCAAGGACTACCCTCTCAGCAGCCAGGCCATGAGGTTGAGAGACCTGAGGTTGGGGTGCAGAAGGGACCCCTGATCCTGAGTGAGGAGATCCGGTTGTACCCCCAGAGGGATTGGATCCTCCACCGCCAGTTGCAGCAGGAGCGGAAACCACGGCTGCCTGGGCCAGCGAGGGGCCACCAGGATCATGAAGGCTTTGTCTCGGAGAACCTTGAAAAGAGTCCGAGAGACCAGCGGGATGGGAGGGAAAGCGTACAGAAGGCTCCCCGACCACGAGATCAGAAAGGCGTCCGCCGCCACCCGAAGGGGGTGTGGCTGACGAGAGCAGAAGCGAGGAAGCTGCCGGTTGTGAGGACTGGCAAAGAGATCCACCGTGGGGAGACCCCACTTGAGGAAGAGCTTCTGAACTACCAAGGGATCCAGACGCCACTCGTGCGGCTGGAGGACCCTACTGAGTTTGTCTGCAAGGCAATTGTCTTGGCCCGGGAGATAAACTGCCTTGAGGAGAATGCCGTGACTGACGGCCCAAGAGCAGAGCTTCTGTGCCTCCCGGCAGAGGAGGAAGGAGCCCGTGCCCCCCTGCTTGTTCACGTAGAACATGGCAACTTGATTGTCCGTCTGGACAAGGACGGACTGTTGGGAAGTCAGGTGGGAGAAGGCCTTGAGAGCTAGGCGGATCGCCCTGAGCTCCAGGAAGTTGATCTGCTGAGCAGACTCCCACGTGGTCCAGAGGCCCTGAGTACGTGCCTCTTGGCAATGTGCTCCCCAGCCCAGGAGGGACGCATCGGTGGTCAGCACCCGGGTCGGCTGAGGTGCCTGGAAAGGCATTCCGAATATCAGGTTCGGCTGTCGGAGCCACCACCGGAGTGACGAGAGCAGCGGCTCGGAGACGCGCACTAGGTCTGCCAGGCCGCCTGTGGCTTGTCGCCACTGCTGGCGGAGACACCATTGAGCAGACCGCATATTCAGGCGGGCATTGGGGGTCACATGGACGGTGGAAGCCATATGGCCGAGCAGTCTCAGGAAGCGCCTGGCGGAGACCAGGGGCTGGCTGCGAAAGCGGTCGGCTAGGTCCATGAGCCGTTGAGCCCTGTCGAGCGGTAGGTACGCTCGTGCCCGAGGAGTGTGCAGCCTTGCGCCGATGAACTCGAGATCCTGTGAGGGGAGCAAAGTGGACTTTGCGAAGTTTATAACAAAGCCCAAGTGCTGCAGCAGAGTCACCGTGCGGCACGTGGCGTTGGTGACCTCCCGAGCGGACGCTGCTCTGATGAGCCAGTCGTCGAGGTACGGAAAGACATAGAGGCCGTGAAGCCGGAGATGGGCCGCCACGACCGCGAGACATTTTGTGAAGACTCGCGGTGCGGAGGATAGGCCAAAGGGCAGTACTCTGTACTGGTAATGATTTCCTGCCACCACAAACCTTAGGTATTGGCGGTGGCTTGGGTGGATGAGGATGTGCGTGTAGGCATCCTTTAGATCCAAGGAGCATAGCCAATCTCCCTGCTGGAGGTAGGGCAGAAGGATTCCAAGGGTAAGCATTTTGAACTTCTCCCGCACAAGGAACTTGTTGAGGTTGCGCAAGTCCAGGATGGGTCTGAGGCCCCCTGTTCTCTTTGGTATCAGAAAATACCTTGAGTAAAAGCCTTGACCTCTCAGGTGGTGGGGCACCGGTTCCACCGCCTGTTCCTGCAGAAGACCTGCTAACTCCTGAAGGAGCAACTCCCTGTGCAGAGGGGGGCGCGAAGGTTCTCCCGGAAAATAGGAGGGAGGGACCTGATGGAAGTGGAGAAGGTAGCCTTCTCGCACGACCTGAAGTACCCAGGCATCTGCGGTGATGCTGGACCACCTGTGGCCGAAGTGAACCAGCCGGCCGCCGGTGCTGGGAGGAACCAGCGGGGGGGGGGAGAGGCTATGCTGAGCGAGTCAAAAACCCCCACCCTGCTGAGCAGGGGCTGGTGGTGCAGGCTTGGGGGCTTGCTGCCTACGGGACCCGTTACCCCGTCCCTTGGCCTGCTGGCCCTGTTGGGGAGCTGCAGGGGCCTGATAATGGGGGTACTGTTTGTAGGCAGCCGCCTTCCTCGGGTAAAAGGACTTTTTTCCCGAGCCCTTCTTTTTCTGGGAAGGGGCGGAGGTCTTCCTAGAAAGCCTGGTCCTGGTGAGAGTCTCAGTCTCAATTTGTGCAGCCTTTTCCGCCATGGGCTTGCCAAAGAGGTTTTCGCCTCGGCAGGGGACATCGACCAACTTGTCCTGTACCCAGGGCTCAAGATCCGACGACTGAAGCCAAGCCTGTCGGCGGGCACCGATGCCGGCTGCGGCCACTCTAGCCGAGGCCTCAAAGCCATCATAGGCTGCTCGGGACATGAACTTTGAGCATTCCCGAATGCCCGTGGACAAGGCTAGGAACCTCCGCAAGGGCTCCTCGGAGAGACCAGCGGAGAATCCGGCTAGCTCTTTAGCCAGATCCCGGAGATACATGCCCATGTAGAGCTGGTAAGTCTGGACACGACATGCGAGCATAGAGCCCTGGAAGCACTTCTTGCCAAGGCCATCCAGGTTACGGGCCTCCCTTCCAGGAGGCACCGAGGAGTGCATCTTCTGGCTCTTAAGACGATGCATGGCCGATTCCACTACCATGGAATGGTGTGGCAGCTGTGCCTTCTGAAAGCCAGGGCTCTTGCGGACCCGATAGATAGAATCGACCCGCTTGCTCAGGACCGGCGAGGAGGCCGGACTCTCCCACATGCGGAAGAGTAGTCGTTCCAGCATAGGAGGAACCGGCACAGTAAAGTGCTCCCTCGCGGGAGAGTCATACTGGAGGGCGTCGAGCTCTTCGGCTCGAGGCTCCTCCTCGGGATCCGCAGGGAAGGCCAAAGCCTTGGCCATATCCCTAACGAAGTCCGAGAACCGGGCATCCTCCGGGGGGGACTGCTTCCGAGGCTCGGACCCCGGTGAGTCCGATGGGACACACCGAGTCCGGAAAGAATCAGGTGACTCTTCCTCCTCAGACTCCCAGACCGACTCCGACGAGGACTCGGTGGGGTCGGCCCGGGCAGGATGCGGCGCCAGCCGCCCCGACGTCGAGGGAGTCGGCGTCGGCGACCTCGGTCCCGAACGGGAGGCCGAGGGTGACCTCGACCGAGGATCGACTCGAGTTCTCATTGACTTGAGGATCGGCTCGGTCTCCGGGGTCGACTTGGACGTCGACGTCCCGGCGGTCGGGGCAGCGGCGCCAGCGAGGCCAGCGAGCAGTGCCCGCTGCTGGTCCATGAAGGCAGACAGTCTGCTCTCCAAGGCCGTCAACCTGAGTCCGAGCTCAGGTGACCCAGCAGCCCCCGACTCGGGCCCCGACGGCGTCGGGCCCGACGTCGGCTGTCGCGGAGGCGAGTCCAGAAGGACTACAGGACTTACCCGGGCAGGCATCTCCGACTCCAGGCGAGGTCGCTTCGGGAGATGTTCCTTCTCCAAGGACCCGGGGCGGCTGTCGGGGCTATGCGACCTGGCCCTCGCGGAGCCAGGAGCGTCCACCGACGCCGCCCTCGCGGGTTTTTCCTTCCGACGATGGTCCCCGGAGGGAGAACCCCGGTCGGAGGAGCTCCGGCGACGGTCCGAGCTGGAGCCCTTTGACACGGAGGCCTCCGACGAGGTCCGGGTACGGCTGGGGTCAGCGAAGATTCTCTCGCGCTGATGCCGCCGACTTCTCAACGCCTTCGAGGACAGTTTGCTGCAGGGCCCACAGATCAGTTTCTCATGATCGGGGCCCAAGCAGCGGAGGCAAAAGTCGTGTGTGTCGGTTAGTGACATATTTCGGTCACACCGACCACACCGCTTAAAGCCACTGGCAGCCATCGGGGGAAAAAGGGCCCCTGCGAGGTCAAAGGACCGGGCTGCCAGGGAAAACGAAAATGAAAGCTGACTAAGTCAGAAAAACCGAAAAAACGCTAGAGGACTCGAGACCGGCGTCGCGAGTCCGGGCGGGAAAACGATCGGCGTCGAACCGAAAGAAAAAAGTATAAAATAAAGAGGAAAATCAACTTTTTCGCGGGGACAAGACGGGGACGTCTGCAGGGCTCCGCGGAAAAAAGAAGACTGGCTAAGATGGCACCCTCGGGCGGGAAGACGACCGCGCATGCGCGCTGCAATTCCCAAAGGCTTTCTTTGAAAGATGGGGAAAATTGCTCCGCGAGGGCTCCGTCGGCGCCGACGTCACCCATAAGTGAGGACTGACTTCCTGCTTGGTCCTGGAGAACAAAAAATAGCTTGTTTTCTACTGGGTGTTAGAGACATAAGAAAATTAAATGACTTGCTGAGGTCACAAGGAATGGTGGCAGAGGTGTCAAACTCATGCCCCAGGAATGACTCATGGTTCATTGCTCTAATACAGTGAAATTCTTAACCCAGTCCTCAGGATATTCTCCATCACTCAAGTTTTCAGGATGTGCAAAAAATAATATACATGCATTAAAGTTTTCTTCTTTTTAAATTTAGATTTAGAGAATGTTAAATTCAAGAACAGTATTTTTCCCCGTTCCCTGGGGGGTGCTTACAATCTAAGTGGAAATGCAGAAAACCCTAGCATAGCACTTTTCTGAGGGTTTCCCGTGCTGGACTTGCTCTCCAATGCAGACGACAAACTAGCACAGGAAAACTCCAGAAAAACAAACACTGCGCTAGACTGTAGCAGTGGACATGCAATTTGCATGCAAAGTTCTGCATATTTAATTACACCAAATGTAAAAAAAAAAAAAACCTGTACCGAAACTTAGCACACTTTACATTATTTTTAATGCTGGGTCTTCACATCAGCTTTGGGCAAGCATAAAGATCTAGCCGGGACACTTCACCTCTGATCTATGGAGCAGGGAAAGTCAGCGATGCCATCAGCAGAGCGCTGGGGGGGTTGATGCCCCTAGGGCACTGCCCCCCAACAGAAGCAAAAATCACCGCTGGCTTGATTGCCCTTGATCTCTCCCTCCCACCTCATAAAAATCATTGGTGGCCCGTGGGCCCCAATGCAATCTTCCCTCACCTCACTAAAATCATTGGTGCCCTGTGGGCCTCTTTTAATCCTCCCCCACTACAGTACCTTTCATAGAACTGTGGGGGTTCGAGTGATACCAACTCGCCCCTATTCCCCCGCTACCATTTTTCAAAATAGCAGTGCCTAACCCCAAGCGGTGCATCCCGGGTCAGGCAAATAAGGAAGAAAATTCCTTCTTTGGCAAACTGATACCCCTTCCCCTCCCCACAGTGCATCCTAGGATGCACAGCATAGTGTCAGGACTGCCCTTCCTTGGACTGTGACCAAAAAGATGAACAGTCCCTATCTAAACTCTCAGAAATTAGAGGACTCTATACACAGAGTTACAAGAGGTACTCCTGGTACCTTAAGGGTAGTTCTACTTAACAACCTACTCAAGGGCCTGGAAAACAAAAAGAAAATGTACATACTCCTATTCATCGACATCTCAGCTGCCTTCGATACAGTTAACCATCGAACCCTCATAAACAGAATCAAGTCAATAGGAATATCAGGAACCCCACTAAAGTGGTTCACATCAAACATCTCAAACCGAATGCAACAGGTACAATTCAACGGCGAAAAAGCAGAAGCATTCTCTCAAACACAAGGTATACCACAAGGCTCTGCACTCTCAGCACTCCTTTTCAATGTATATATGCAACCACTATGCAAAATATTTACACAGCATAAAATCAACTACCACATTTATGCCGATGATATTATGCTGTACACACAACTTGACACTGACAATCCGGACTACAGCTCACTCGAAACATGCCTTGGTGAGATGCAAAACTGGTTACAACAAAGCAGCATGACAATCAACCACAAGAAAACTGAGGTGATGTATATATCTCAAGGAAAGCAAACTTTGACCCACCTACATCAATAACCCTGTGCAACAACACTTATCAAACAAAGAAAGAAATAAAATATCTAGGAGTTACATTTGACTGCGACCTAAGAATGGAAACTCACCTGCGCAAAACCAACAGGGCAGTCTTCTACAAACTGAGAGCGCTACAACCCATACGGAATATTATTGAGCCCCACGACTTCAGATCCGTTGCTCAAGCACTCATCATGCCACATTTCGACTATTGCAACGCCATTCTTCAAGGACTTCCTAAGAAAACCCTGAACATCCTTCAAATGGCACAAAATGTAGCTGCCAGGATCATCATGAGGAAAAGTCTTACTGAACATATTACACCAGTACTAAATGAGTTACACTGGCTCCCCATAGCAGCCCGCAGAAAATACAAAATACTGACGACCACCTTCAAACTCATCTACAGCATAGCACCATCCTTCCTCGACACCCTAATCAGATTGCAACCTTCCAACAGAAACAAGAGAACCATCAATTTCAACACCCTCCACACTCCAACAGATATCAGATCAGTCAAAATAATCACTAGTAACAGGGCTTTCTCATACACAGCACCGACACTATGGAACCAACTCCCACCTGACCTACGAGCCAGCATTGATCTAGCCGACTTTAGAAAGAAACTCAAAACCCACCTATTTCAAAGTTATTTCAACCTGTATTAAACTCGCATGAGGGAAAACCTGTAATGTATAAATGTACATATGTAAATTATTATCCCCTTAGCTAAGAAGTAGATAATTTTCTGCGTGACGTGCTAACCTCTCGAATCTTTATGTACAAACCAAAATTATTCTGTCTTGATTCGACAGCTTTTTCCATGTAATCTTACCCGCTTCTGATCGCTGGAAGGAGCGGTATACAAATGCTTGCTAAAAAAATACTATGAGTCTTCCTAGCTGTCTCCCAGGAAAATCGCCCCACCCTCCCCATGGGCATACCATTTTTGATAGCTCAGTCATGCAGCTATCAAAGCCTAAAAAGAGCCTTAAGCTATTTCAGGAGGTTCAGCACAAGCCAATTGAAGAAGAAAGCCCTAGGGCCCTAAGAGGGCAAACGAGCTTGTGACTAAGGCCACCCTGCCAGGCTCCACCTCCTCCAGGACCAAGCAACTATCTTGAAGAGCTAGTGCCCGCTGGTGGGGGGAAAACATGAAGCAGCGGCAGGAGTCACCAAAATGGCATCGGGCCCTGAGCCCCCGAAATGGCATCATGCCCCGAGCTCCTTATGTGGGAGTCCCAAAATGCAGAGGAAAAAAAAAAGCTCTGTGCATCCCAGCCACTATTGTGGCAAAACACAGCAGAATGAACCCCCCCCCCCCCACACACACACACATTTGAGGTCATAACAGGCTGCACACTGCAGTGGCAAGGTTTAAAAAACAAAGCACCAAAAAAATAAAAAAAGAAGCAGGGCCACAGCAAAAATGAATCCTCTGACCAGGGAAATCTGAGCAGGGAGAACCAGCTGACAAAAAGTAAAGGCTTTTGTTTCTTAAGCATTTTAATTAATAACTGCTTTATTAAAAGCGGTAAGAACCAAATACCTTTCACTAAAAAAACAAAAATGGAAGAGTAAAAATGCAGTAGAAGAAAAAGCATGCAGATAGAGGACAAAAAGAAGGAAGGGAGGCCTGGGCCCAACTTATTATCCCACCCGCAGAAGCCCTATGGAGTCGCTCTTGCTCCTCTGGAACCCATGGGCAGCAGTGTTGGACAAAGGGCAAGATGTTGGCTCAAGGAGAAAGGGGTGTAACCGGAGCTTTGTGCAACATTGGTGCCTACAGATCTCAGTCACACAGGCTACAGCACCATGGTGTGGGCCAGGAGACACAGGCCTATCTACACAGCAGGATTAATACAGACATCTTGGCACCTGCTGACATAAGAACATAAGATATGCCATACTGGGTCAGACCAAGGTCCATCAAGCCCAGTATTCTGTTTCCAACAGTGGCCAATCTAGGTCATATGTACCTAGCAGTTTCCCCAAGGGACACAGGTTCCACAATGCTTGTATTGGTTCAAGCATTGATATCCTGGGTCCCTTCTTAATAATGGCTTATGGACCTTTCCTCCAGGAATTTGTCCAAACCTTTTTTAAACCCAGCTACACTAACAGCCTCTACTACATCCTCCGGTAACAAATTCCAGAGTTTGATTACACGTTGCGTGAAAAAATATTTTCTTTTATTAGTCTTAAATAGTTTACCCTGTAGCTTCATTGCATGTCCCCTAGTCTATCTATATTCTGATAACGTAAACAATCGATCTACGTTTACCCATTCCACTCCGTTCATTAATTTATAGACCTCTATCATATCTCCCCTCAGCCGTCTCTTTTCCAGGTTAAAGAGCCCTAACCTTTTTAGCCTTTCTTCTTAGGAGTATCCTTCTATCCCCTTTACCATTTTGGTGGCTCTTCTCTGAACCTTTTCTAAAATCGCTATATCCTTTTTAAGATACGGCGACCAGAATTGCACACAATATTCAAGGTGCGGTCTCACCATGGAACGATATAGAGGCATTGTAATATCTTTTGTTTTATTTTACATTCTTTTCCTTATCATACCTAGCATTCTATTTGCTCTCTTGGCCGCCGCTGCACACTGGGCTGAGGGTTTTAACATGGTATCCACAATGACGCCTAAATCTTTTTCCTGGGTGGTAGTTCCTAATGTGGAACCTTGCATCATGTAACCATAGTTTGGGTTGTTCTTCCCTAGGTGCATAACCTTGCACTTGTCCACATTAAATTTCATCTGCCATTTTGATGCCCAGTCTTCCAATTTATCAAGATCCTCTTGCAATTTTCCACAATCCTCATGGGTTTTAATAACTTTAAATAGTTTTGTGTCATCTGCAAATTTGATAACCTCACTCGTTATTCCCTTTTCCAAGTCATTTATGAATATGTCAAAAAGCAGCGGACCCAGCACAGATCCCTGGGGTACACCACTATTCACCTTTCTCCATTGGGAAAATTGGCCATTTAGCCCTACCCTCTGCTTTCTATCTTTTAACCAGTTCCTGATCCACAGTAGTACACTGCCTCCTATCCCATGACTCTTTAGTTTTGCCAAATGTCTCTCATGAGGTACCTTGTCAAAGGCTTTCTGACCACAAATACTGGCTTCTCTCAATGCTGCACCAGTTGGATACAGAGTGATAGCATCCTTGAAAGTTGCTCATCTGCCTCCACCTGCTGGCAAGGGTACATAACCCACTCATCTGGACTGGTTTAACAGGGTAAGGAAATATGTATCCGAGTTAAAACCTATTCAAGAAAGAAAGAGAGAAAATGGGTGATGCTATATGTAAAAGTATTAAAGCAACAGAACTGCAGGGTTTATTATGTAAGGAGGAACCATGTGCGATACAAATCTCACTCATAGGGCAGCAGAAAGATTTGATTGAAGACATTCACACAATTGCTATGAAGGAGGAAGTGCTATTGCTATGAGATTTCAATCTGTCAAGTGTTGATGGGCCATCCTAGATTCAGAGTCTAGAAATAAGGTGATCCTGGATTCTCAGAAGGGAGAATTCTTCTAGCAGTTCATAACGGAACCCACAAAGGCAGAGATGCTTTCAAACATGGGAGTGGCTTCTGATGTCACAGCGGATAATTAAGTTCCAGTGATCAGATGATGTAGCTCAGTATTAAGACATAAGCGGTGATTGTTCTTCCAAAAGCTAAGCCTTTGGGAAAACTAGCTGTCAAGATGAGCTAAAATCTCAGAGAGTCCTTAGTTGAAAGGGAGCACCTAGGGGAAGTGGAAAAGCAGTGGGCAAAATTTAATTAAAATACTTTAAGGGCAATCAATCTATTTGTTAGGGAAGTAATTCAGAGGAAAGGGGCTCCTATGGTTTTTTGAAGTAGCAGCCAAAAAGGTAAGGGGAGGGGGAGGGGTGGAACTCAAACTACAAGAGACTGCAGAAAGAGGAAGACAGGCAATGTCTGGAAAAAAGTAAGAAAAGTTAGGAAGGTGAAAATAGCTAATACAATAACAGAGGAACAAGATTTTTTTTAAAAGGTAAGTTACTGATAGGAGGAACTGTAAAAGCGGCACTGTGCATTCAAAGGGGAAGAACATGAAGAGGCTGAAGGAGAGCCATGGAGTTCCTTAAATATTTATCTTCACTAAGGAAAGGCTGGGAATATGATGTAGAAGACCGACAGAAATAAGAATGGAAATGAGGTAGCCTTTGAATGATTTTCAGAAGACTGTATTTGTGAGGAGCTAACTGAACTAGACAAAATGATGGGGCCGACTGGAATATATCAAGGGTATCGAAGGAACTTAGTGTAACTCTGGTAGCCTTGTTCTCTGACTTTGTCAACATTCCTTGAAGTCAGCAGTGCTCCCTGAAAATTAGAGTGGAAAAAAAAAGAGTGGCTAGGACCTTTAGGTTGATTAGTTTGACCTCGATAATGAGTAAATTAATAGGATCACTGCTGAAAGACAGGATAATGTAATTTCTGAAATCCACTGGATTCCAGCAGTGAAGGCAGCGTAGTTTCACCAAATTTGATCAATTTCTTTGGCTGGGTAACCACAGTTGGATTGGAGGAGAGCACTAGATGTGGCATACTTAGATTTCAGCAAGGCTTTGGGGAACGGCCGTGACTTGAAACACAAATGTTTGTGTTGCAGTACCCAATGGACTGACTGTTTTTTGCCACAAGTGCTATACTACACCAGCTAAGTATCCAAGTGGCGGTTTCTAATCCTGTTGAGCTGACAAAGCTTTTTGAAAATTTCTAGCTCAAGCAGCAAGTGCAGAATGCAGGCTGAGAATAGCAGTAGGTCAGTAAATTGTGGGGGGCTCGCTCTTGTGAGCGTGTTGTCTGCAGCTTGTTGGCTAGTTTGCCATTTTTAACTAATGATTAAAATGGAGGGCCTGCTTCAAGAGAGGGTTTTTCCACTCTCATGGTAGGCGAGCCGACAAAAAAATGAATAGACCACATCACTGTCTGTCGTATTTGAGAGATTGAACACTGTAGTTTGAGAGATCAGATAAATGTCTGCCTTTTTGTAAGAATTAATCCTGTCCAGGGCATATTTTGTTTTTTTCTCTCAAATTACTATGTCTAAGTTGCATAGTTGTACATCTTTGAACATACTATTAAAATATGACAACGACATACAGTTGTAATATTTCCAATTATTTCTCAAGATCTTATAATACAACATACCTAAAATGCAAGGGTGCCAATAATGTAGACCACAACTGTACCTCCAATGTATAAGCTCATAGGAAGCAGGCTTTTTTCAAATGAAAAGCAGCTCTGGAATGAGAATTCATAGGATGAGGGTGGAAGGGGATAGATTTCAGTGTAATATAAGGACAAATTCTTTAGGGAAAGGGTGGTAGATGTCTGGAACAGCCTCCCATTTGAGGAGGTGAAGGAGAGAATAGTATCTGAATTCAAGAAAGCATGGAACAAGCACAAGGGATCTCTGAGGGAGAACAAAAGGTTGTAAAGTTTACTAGGTGCTAATGGGCAGAAAAGATAGACCATATGGTCTTTAACTGTTATTTTTCTGTTATTCTATGATTACGCTTACACCAGGTACGGCTTTTTTTATTTATTTTATTTATTTTTGCGTTTCTTTTATACCGTCCCTTCCTGAGATCAGGGGCGGTTTACAACGAACCAATATATTACATCGAACATGGTTACAATTTAAACATTGGTAATTAACAGGTTAACAACTATATACAAGAAACTTTTTACATGTAAGATACAGCACAATATTCATAGTTAGCACAATCTTCAAATTTAAAAGGAAAAGATGGGATGAGGTGTGGGGGGTGAGGCAGTTATTTTGGGGGATTGATTATATTACTTTCTCCATAGTGTTGAGAAAACAGAGTTTTCAAATCTTTTCTGAATTTTTGTAAGTCTTTAGTGGTACGTAGTGAGTCTGGAAGGCCATTCCAAAGTTTATTATTTTTATATTTAGCAATGCTTATATACTGCTTTTCACCAGTCAAAGCAGTGTACATTCGAGTATGGCATTTATTTCCCTTGTCCCTGAAGGGCTCACAATCTACATTTTGTACCTGAGGCAACAGAGGGTTAAGTGGCTTTCCCAAGGCCACAAAGAGCGCCTGTGGGAATAGAAACCCCAAGTCCCTCCAGCCCGAGGTTGCTATCCTCCAGTGGGATTTGAGCCCCCAGCCCTGAAGCAGCTTGACCCAACCACTAGGCCACTCCTACCTCCTTTTAACTTAATCACTATTTAGAGTTATCCATACAGGCAACGGCCTTGAATAAGGACAGTATGGTCACTGTCCAAGCACTATCCATTTAAGTTTAGGCCTGCTATTCAGCAGACTTAAATTACATCATCTTTCATGGCTGAATACTGCTGCAAAATGAAGTTTTAGCCTCCTCTTGTCCCAGGCCAAACCTGACACACAAATATACAGACAGTATAGGGCCATTTAGCAATACTAAACTATAAATTTAAAAACATATACGATAAGGCTAATGCATAAATCCCTTTGAATATTAGCCCATAAGGCTTTAACCTTTAAGTGCAAGAAGTATGCTTGATGTGTTAAATGACTTGAATGCATGGAAACAAAGGCTAAACAAAAGCAAAAAAAAAACAACAAAAAAAACCAAAGTCTTGACTAGACTAACGATACATTTCTGGACTAGTTTTTGGAAGCTTTTTTCAATTTCTTAAAATTCCTTGTACAGAAATAAAGGTTATAAAAGAAAGCATCTGCAGTATATTACAGCATTCAAGCTAATACAAAAATTGGAACAAATAAAAATCTTATGCTACATTCACACAGTAATAACAAACAGGTTCTTTTTCTTCTCTTCTCCTGCTCTTACACAGAACACACAAAGAGAGAACAATTTTCCTTCTTGTTAGTTTTTGCTCTATTAATCCAAATATGAATCAGGACCAAGACTGGCGCCTACAGACCTGCAGCTTCAAGATGAAAGCTGAATCATGGCATTTCTTGTAATCCCTCCTCATGCAGTTTTCCCAGGCCAGATAAAATTAATGATTTGAAATATACATCTCACAGTAGTCAAGAGATCCAAAAATTCCTCCAGGACTTAAAGCCATGAATGTAAACACACACTCCATGTATGTCTTCTTTCCCATAATAAATTAGGGGGGAGGGGAGAAGAATGAGCATATATTGAGTATCTTACCTGTATCCAAGATAGCTCAGCCCATTCCCATATAGTCGGTTTTCTCCTCCATTCTCTACCACGTACTCATGCCTCCTTCTCTTCCACTCCATCTTTTCCCCACCACACCCTGTGCACTCTTCCACCTAGCCTACCTATTCTCTGGCTCTACTTCCCCTCCCCTTCTTTAAGGATCTCTCTTAGGAAATTTCTCCAAACTGGCTAGTTTTATGCATACCATGATATTCATGAGCCTCACTTCTAAGCCAGGGTGTGCAGAGTATGATCTCAGTCTTTCAAATTTACTGTTAATGAGGAGAGTGAAGACTGCTGGTACCTGCCCTGGCTGTTGTTGGTGAGGTGAAGAACCCACACTCTACCCCCACCAGAGTGCCGTTCTACATGCTGTGTGTGGTCCTGCTGATGCAATCAGCGCAGGACCAGCCAGAATTTAAAGGTCGGGCTGTCTGTGGCCAACAGTCATTGGGGTGCAGTCCGAAGGAGCATGACGTAAGGGGCGGGTCACGCCCCTTTGGAGCCTGTGAAGTCAGAAGTTCTTTTCTTCATTCTGTGTCGGCTTTTGCTGCTCCGGTTGAGTTTATTTTTTTTTCTTCTGTTCTCAATGGTACAAAAGAAGAGGAAGGGGGAAAAGTTTAATTTTCCCCCTGTTCCTTTTGATCCAGTGGATAAGCATGTTCCAGTTATTTCAAGATCTTTGTGCTCTGGATTGGCTAATACCTCTTCACCCACATAGAAACATGACGACAGAAAAAGACCACATGGCCTATCTAGTATGTCCTTCCATATAAACCACTACAAAAGTGCCCTTTTTTTCCTTTAGAGAGCCTCTGTGTTTGTCCCATGCTGTCCTCATCTCTACCACCTCCACTGGAAGACTATTCCACGGATCCACCATTCTTTCAGACGTGATATGCAGAAATATTTCTTTATGGAATCTATCCCCTTTCATCCTCATCCCATATCCCCTCATAGCAGAGCTTGCTTTCAATCAAAAGAGGCTCTCCTCCTGTGCATTTATGCCACGGAAGTATTTAAATGCCTCAATCATATCGCCTCTATCCTGCCTTTCCTCTAAGGTGTACATATTAAGAACTTCCAGTCTGTCCTCATATGCTTTATAATGAAGATGACTAACCATTTTAGTAGCCACCCTCTGCATGGGCTCAAGCCTGTTTATATCCTTTTGAAAGTGCAGTCTCCAGAATTCCACACAAAACTCCAAATGAGGTCGCACCAAAGACTTATACAGAGGCACTCTCACCTCCTTTCTTCTGCTGGCCATTCCTCTCCCTATGCACCCAAGCATCCTTCTAGCTTTTGCCGTCATCTTTTCTACATGTTTAGCTTCTTTAAGATCATCAGACACAATCACGCCCAGGTCCCACTCTTCTTTAGTGGATAAAAGTACTTCACCCTCTATACTATATTGCTCCCTTGGATTGCTGCAGCCCAAATGCATGACCTTGCATTTTTTAACATTAAATCTCAGCTGCCAAATTCTAGACCATTCTTCAAGCTTAGCTAGATCCCTCCTCATGTTATCTATACTTTCCTGGGTGTCTACTCTATTGCAAATTTTGGTATCATCCGCAAAGAGGCAAACCTTACCAGACAGCTCTTGTGCTATATCGCTAACAAAGATATTAAAAAGAATCGGACCAAGAACAGATCCCTGGGGCATACCACTGGTAACCTCCTTCTCCTCAGAGTGAGCTCCATTTACCTGTACCCTTTGTCGCCTCCCATTCAACCAATTTCTAACCCAAGCAGTAACTTTAAGGTCCATCCCTATGGTGCTCAGTTTGTTTATAAGTCGCCTGTGAGGAACGGTGTCAAAGGTTTTACTGAAATCTAAATATATCACATCTAGGGCTCTCCATCGTCCAACTCCCTAGTCACCCAGTCAAAGAAATCAATCAGATTTGTCTGATAAGACCTGCCTCTGGTGAATCCATGCTGCCTCTAAGCCTGTAATCTGCTGGACTCCATTTTCTCTGGACTCTATTTTCTCTTTCAGCAGCGCTTCCAATAATTTACTGACCACCGAAGTTAAACTAACCGGCCTTTAGTTTTCAACCACATCCTTACTTCCGCTTTTGTGTAAAGGCACATGAGCCTCTCTCCAGTCCTTTGGCACCACTCCTGACTCCAACGAGGTATTGAAAAGGTCAGTCCGTGGAGCTGCTAGAACTTCCCCAAGTTCCCTCAATATTCTACGGTGTATCCCATCCAGTCCCATCGCTTTGTCTACTTTAAGTTGAGCTAATTTCTCACGAACACAGTTTTCTGAAAATTGTTCAAGATACCCCTCGCTTCTGTTCCTGTTTGTGGGTGTTTTCTGAGATCCTGCTCCTGGTTCTTCATCTGTGAACACAGAACAGAAATATTTGTTAAGCAATTCCATTTTATCCTCATTAGTTTCTACATATTCCTTCCCTTCACCCTTGAGTCTCACAATACCACTTATGCCCTTCCTCTTCTCACTAACATATCTGAAAAATGTCTTATCTCCCCATTTTATTGCATTGGCTATTTCCTCCTCTTTCTGAATCTTTGCTTTCCTGACTACTTTGCTAGCTTCTCTAAGTTTTTTCCAAATATAGATGCCTGTCTAACTCTCTTTGTGATCTCTTGTATTTCACGAAGACCTCCCTCTTTTTCTTCACCTTTGCAGCTACTTCTTTTTAAAACCATAGCAGTCTCCTTCTCCTTTTACATTTATTTACCATTTTAACAAAAAGGTTGGTTGCCCTTAAAATATTCCCTTTCAGTTTTGCCCACTGTTTTTCTACATCCCCTAGCTGTTCCCATCCCGCTAATGACTCCCTGAGGTATTGGCTCGTCTTGGCAAAGTTAGTTTTCCTAAAGTCTAAGACCCTTGCTTTTGAATGGATTCTAATAGCCCTAGTCCTAATACTGAACCACACCATCTGGTGATCAATGGATGAAAAATGATCCCACAGTATAACATCAGAAAACACTTTCACCCTTGGTAAGCACCAAGTCCAGTATGGCCCCTTCATATGTGGATTCTGTTACCAGTTAATTGGAATAGTTCTCCCTGTAGAGAATCCAGGATCTCCTTACTTCTAGATGATATTGCAGCAGGAATGTGCCAAACAACATCTGGCATATTATAGCCCCCGATGAATTCCAGGCACTGTGTCGGGAAGAGATGAGACTTGGGGTAGTTTATGATGAAGCCCAAGTGTTGCAGAACCTGAATGGTGCATGGGTGGCCTGCTACACCTCTAAGGCTACACCTTTATGAGTCAGTCATCCAGGTAGGGAAAAACGAAGACCCGCTGGAGCCGGAGGAAGGCGGCCATGACTGCCAGGAATTTTGTGAAGACCCTTGGGTCAGAGGCTAGGACAAAGGGGAGAACCCTGTATTGAAAGTGCCTGCCCCCTACTACGAACCGCAGGTACTGCCTGTGGTTGTGGTGGATGAGGATGTGAATATAAGCATCCTTGAGGTCTAAGGAGCATAGCTAGTATCCCTGCTGGAAGTATGGCAGCAATGTTCCAAGGGAGAGAATCTTGAACTTCTCCCTCACCAGGATTTGTTGAGGTTGCGCAGGTCGAGGATGGGCCTTAGGCCCCCTGTCCTCTTTGGGACGAGGAAGTATCTGGAGTATAACTCCTTTCCCCTGAGGTGGTGGGGCACCGGTTCCACTGCCAGGTCCTTGAGAAGACCTGCCAACTCCTTCAGAAGGAGGTCCTGATGGAAGGGAGGGGAGGGCAGACCCAAAGGGCTCTCCCGGGAAATAAGGGGGGAGGTGTCTGAGCCAGGTGGAGGAATAACCCTCCCTGACTACACTTAGTGCCCAGGAATCAGTGATGGCGGCCACCCACCTCTGGGCACAGAGGACCAGATGTCCCACTGTGGGCTGCTGATCTCCTTGGGATAGAGAGGCTATACTCAAGGAATCAAAAGCTCCCCCCTTGCTGGGCTCGGGCTGGGACCAGGGCCTGGGGTTTTGGAGCCTTCTGCTTATGCGGGCCATGCCCATGTCCCTTGGCCTGCTGACCCTGTTGGGGAGCCTGGGAGGCCTGATAGGGTGGGTAGTTCCGGTAAGCAGCCCCCTTCCTTGAGTAAAAGGTTTTTTCACCCAAGCCTTTCCATCAGGGAGGGGCAGTGGTCTTCTTAGAGAGCTTGGTCCCCGTCATGAACTCAGTCTCCAGCTCGGCAGCCTTGTCAGTCATGGGTTTGTCATAGAGGTTCTCTCTTTGGCATGGGTTATCGACCAATTTGTCCTGAGCCTACTGCTCGAGGTCGGACGACTGAAGCCAAGCTTGGCGGTGTGCACCCATGCCCATCACAGCTACCCAGGCCGCTGACTCGAACCAGTTATAGGCCACACGAGACATGAATTTGGAGCACTCACGGATGGCCTTGGCCGGGTTCCTGAACCGCTGCAGAGATTTCTCAGAGAGACCAGCTGAGAAACCAGCTAGTTCCTTCGCCAGGTCTCTCAAGTACATGCCCATGTACAGCTGGTAGGCCTGGATGCGGCAGATGAACATCGAGCCCTGGTAGCATTTTCTGATGAGGGCATCCAAGGTGCAGGCCTCCCTGCTGGGGGGCACCGAGGAGTGCGTCTTCTGACTTTTCAGCCGATGCATGGCTGACTCCACCACCATGGAGTTATGTGGCAGTTGTGACTTCTGAAAGCCCGGGCTCCGGCGGACCCAATACATCGAGTCGAGCCATCTGCTCACCACTGGCACCAAAACTGGTGCCTCCCACATGCAGAGCATGAGCCTTTCCAGGATGGGAGGGATGGGCACAGTGAGTGATTCCCACAGAGGGGCCTCGTACTGGAGAATCTCCAATTCATCTGCCCAAGGGTCCTCCTCCGACTCAGTCAGGAATCCCAGGGCCTTTGACATGTTCTTGACCAGGATGCCCATTGTCCTCGGGGAGGGACAGCCACCAAGTCCAGGATGCCCATTGTCCTCGGGGAGGGACAGCTGCCAAGGTTCTGAGATGGGAAAATCTGAAGGGAAGCCGCGGTGGTGATGGGTATCGGGGGGGGGGGGGAGTTCTCATCCTCTCTCTCTCACTCGGAATAGTCCATGGAGGACTCGTAGGAGGGCTGCTCCATGGGCCTCGAGGGCCTTGATGCCCTATGGCCAGTGTCCAGTAAACCTGCCGGGGATGACCGCGGTCCCGTTGAGCGGGACTCAGAGCATGACCTCGGCTTACTAATACTAAGACTTCAACAAATCGACTGATATGGAACGACACTAAATGGTTTATATCATATATAACAGGTCACAACAGGTTAGAATAGACCAACAATGCTCTAACTCCTACCACCAAACAGGTCTCCCACAAGGCTTAGCCCTATCTGTTCTATTCAATATATATATATTTTTTTTTTTAATTTTTTTTTTTTTTAATTTTGTTTATTTATTTATTTTTTCCAGCCACTATGCCAAATAATAAAAAAATTCAAAGTTGGATATGCCATCTACGCAGATGACAATGCTATATCTGTCACTTAGCATAACCGGGCCTATACTGGAGCCCATTATATCATGCTTCAATGAAATAGCTCTTTGGCTCAAAACCCATGGCCTAAACAAACTATAAAAAAATAGATGTACTTTTCATTACCAGAAACCAAAACTTCCTACCACCATCACCACTGACATTAATGAAGCTACACTTGAAGTTAAAGAAGTGAAATATCTGAGCATCACAACGGATCTTACACCTTCATTTTAAAACACACATCAAACACATAACTAGGGCCATATACAGCAAAATTAGAATACTACAGCATATTAAACCACTACTGCAAAGTAACACATTTAGAACAGTACTGCAAGTCATGATATTCCCACATATTGATTGATTACTGTAACAATCTACTAAATGAATTACTCAAAATGACAATATAAAAGTCACATACATAAATAAATAAATAAATAAAATCTTTGAGGAGTCTTCCATCTTTTTCAATGTCATCTTATGGATGCAAAAGTTGGACAGTGAAAAAGATAGACAGGAATAAAATCGATGCTTTTGAATTATGGTACTGGCAGAAAATACTGTGTATACCATGAACTGCCCAAAGAACAAACCAGTCAGTACTAGAGGAGATCAAACCAAAGCTCTCTTTAGAAGCTCAGATGACAAGACTTCGACTTTCATACTTTGGACTTATCATGCGGAGAGAGATCATTAAAGAAAGACATTTGCTTGGCAAGGTTGAAGGTCATCGAAAACAAGCAAGGCCAGCAAGAAGATGGATCGATATAATACCAGCAACCCTGGATACCAATATCAACAATGAGCCACCTGACTGAAGACAGAATACAGTTTAGAATAGCTATCCAGAGGGTCACCATGAGACAATACCAACTCGATGACACTTAACATGATGTTTACATTTGCAAAATGGCTTGCATGCACATGTAAATACTGATATTTACACATGCAAGTTGTAAAATGGCATCACTTACATATGTAAGGTGCTGGGTTTCCTCTGTTGACTTTTCCCCTGTGTAAATTTGTAAAATGATGCCTCTTATTGCAAGTGAATATCAATCCATGTGTGTTTCTAAAATACACAGAAAGAAATTAACAACTTCTCATTTAACAGAGCTGCTTCTAAATACTATTGAAACGGTACATCCTGACTTCAATGTCTCAACTCTGATCTCCATGTACTAACGTGTGTTCATGTAAATAATTTAATTATAACAAAAAAAAACCTTAAGTATCATAGGAGAAGTTGAATACATCAATTCAAATGGATGTAGCCTGAAAATTCAACAAAGTATTCAAAACTCAAAGATAATGATCCCATAAACTTTGGCCTCCGAAATATGTATACTTTAGAGGAAAGGCGGGATAGAGATGATAAATACCTCTGCGGCATAAATGCACAGGAGGAGAGCCTCTTTCACTCTCATCCTATGTCCCCTTGTAGCAGAGCATGCTTTCAAGATATAAGAGGGCTCCCTTAGAACACCAATACATTTTGTTCATGGGTTGAAGGGTAGGGTATCCAGTGATCTGAGATGAAGTGCTGCACTTCAGACCACCCATGCTGCAGCAGTTTTAAGCTGGTATAATGATTCAGTGCTATAAAGAGTTTAAAAAGAAGGATGAGATTTTAGCACAGTTTTACACACTGTAAGCAATTTACTATACAGCTATTTGCAAGCATTTTGCATGCCCCACTGCTCTATACTTTAGTGGATTTACATTGATTTTCTCACACTAATCTTTTTTCCAGCATTAATGAGCAAAATTTGCACAGGAAAAATCAAGAAAATTGCTGTGCTAACAGGTAGCATAGCTTACTGCATCGGTCTGTAAATAACCTCTGTAGTTTGTGATGGTTGTAGCACTTGTAGTAGAACTGCTGTAGTCACCAGGTTCATAACTAAGGACTTCACTGAATGCAAATAAAACTATTCATTTTCAGCTTTTATGTCTCCCATGATAGCAGTTCCTTTGGTTATCAAAGTATGCCAAAAAATTTAGACATCCAATGATTTTAAGGGAAATAAAAGGGACTCAAAAAGTTAGTAGTTGATATGGACGGGCAAAAGGAATAGGTTATATGATTTTCATCTGCAGTCATGTTTCTATGAACTGCTGATTGGAAAGATTTTGTTGCACCCATGTCCACACCCCATGTCTAAGTATACTATCAAAGACTTACCAAGCCTAATCCTGATCCTGGTTTATCATCACTAACTGCATAACCATGATCTGGATAAGGCTTGGTAAATGTCTAATAGCATACTTAGAGACCTTTTAACCAAAGGTAATTTGCACCCATAGCAATAAAAAGACTAAGACACTCAATGTGCCTTAACTTCATTAACGTGCAGTAAGATTCTTTAGTAAACAGGACCCTTAGACATGGTTTCACTGAATTTCTGGCACAAGAACATAACATGACATGACAAAAGAAAAATCTTTGGAATAAATCTCTACAGCAGGAGTCAGATTCACAAGGCAAAAAATCCAGTTAGCACTCCAAATCAGACAAACTTTGGGCTAATCAGGAAATAGAAAGGAAGATCACCAGTAAAACAGCAGGCTGGCTAGATCCAGTCCCCATGGAGACATGATGTTCTTGCACAAGGTGCCTGGTTTCTAACCCAAAAAGTCACTGCAAAATCTTTCAGCTATGTTTTTTGGTTTGGGCAGCAGCCACTGGTACCTCTTTACTTAACCAAATTGCCCTGAAATTAACATTTGTAACAAAATGGAAATTTATTCAAACAAAACAAAGCAAACAAACTGAAACAGGAAACTAAACAAAATTATTTTTGCCTGCACACACCTGGGTATGCCACACTCTTCCAGTCTTCTCCCTTTTCTAGGGAAGTTTCAGGCTCAAGACACTTCCCTTCACCAGGTCTGAGAATTCTATAAGGCACCTCCTTCTGAATGATAATCAGATCCTAAACACCAACAAAAGATTTTCTCATGCTAAGAAGCAGCTCATCTGAAGTCAGAATTTGTCCCCCTGCATTCCTGTTATGAGGGTCCTGCATCAAATGATCCCCAAAAAGGGTTCACAGCAACAATCTTTCACCCTCAAGGGAACAAAAACTCAATCTTTCCAAGACAGACAGGGTCCTGCCATCAAAATAGAAATTTACTTGTCAAAACACAGAACTACAGGGATATGAGGGCTTACATATATTTCTGGGATTTACAAAGCTTGGCTCCAAGATGAGACACCTATTAGCCCCACTACACAATCCAACTATCAAGGTGGCAGCCATGAATAGCCTACTTTTGAGATGTCTCTCCTTTATTGCTAGTCTAACCAAGATTCAAGATATCTTCACCTCTGAGCTTCTAAGACCACTGTAGATGATGTTTTCTCTTGTTGTTCTTACTCCCAGAAGGAATATTTGACAAGGGCCATTTCTGCTGGTGGTCCTGCATCATCAAAACCAACAAGGCCGCACAGAAAGAAACATTGCATAAGTCAGCATGACAGGGGGGGAATTTAATTTAGCTCATGCTTTTTCTCAGGAGTTCATGACAAGTTATTTTCAGGTGCAGAAAGTATTTTCCTGTCCCCAGAGGGCTAACAATTTAAGTCTGTACCTAAGGCAATGGAGGCAAGTGACTTGTTCAAGATCACAAGGAGCAGCAGTGGGGTTCACCGCTTTAACCATTAGGCTCCTCCTCCACTCTGGAAGTGCTATTGTGCAGTTTCCAGCTTAGGGCTGCTGGACTAGGCTCAATTACATTCTCCAAACAGGACTATTTTTCTCATGGCTAGAATACTGTGGCAAAGAAACACATATTTACGAAGTATCTAACAGTAAACACTAACTGCATAAAGGTTAAGGTTCTAGAAAGAATTAACGACATTTGTATCTGCCATTTCCTGTTCTAATGTTTGTTTTTCAGCGTTTACACTTTCCATGTATAATAGTATGATGCATGACCTCCCCTAAAAAATCCAACTCCTTCCCCCCCCCCCCCCCACCGGCAGCAAGTGATGCTATCGAAAACTCAAAACTTTTCCAGCACGGGCCTTGAAATCAATCTACGACTAAATCCTAGAAAGCACTCTCTTGTAACTTTCCTCCATTCCATACGAATAAATATATTAACCAAACAAAGCCTTTCGGACTACTCCGAATGAAGAAATTTGTTTGCAATGAAAAGCCTAAGTGCTGTCAAACCTGACCATAGAACAAAGCCCACCTTATTACATGTGAAAACAACCAACAGCTCAGCTCTGAACTTCTTAAACGCAATACCTATAGTAACCAAAAGGGTGTAAAAACAAGAACTAATCACTTGTGTAAATATTCCTGCTTAGTGTTTGCATAAACCTCAGAACATTAAGTACCAGACCTGTGCTTTCACCTATCAGCAGAGCACAAGTCTGAAAGGCAAGTGTGTTGCCAATTAGCTCTCAACCAATATGCATACCAGCTTAGCTGGAGGACTATTCCTTCACTTACCTCATTTACAATACCTTGAAAAACGATTCTACCGTATTTGACAATTCTATAGCTAGTTGTATTTCCAAAAAAGTTCTGCAGTCTTAACACACAAAGATGCACATGCAGAAATCAGCATAAGCTATGAACTCTGGCTGCTTCTAATGTTCATATACTTTGACTTGCTGGCTTTTATATGTTAAAAAGAACACAGTACAGTTCTGATCACTCATCTTCTATGGCTCCTTGGCACTATATCAGAAAAAGCCAGAAAAGGTATGTTCCATAAAGGTTTCCCATCGGTGTATATTACTACTCACAATGTTTTCACTAAATTGCATGGGAGTCCTCCAGTTGCGATGCTGTCAGTAGGGGGGAGGGCTGCTGCAATATCACATTTTTATCCTAAAAGCATCTCCTCCTCCTGACAGCAGCATGGACAGAGGAACTCCCACGCAACTTGGAGGGAACATTGGTTACCCAAGGCCCAGTGTAGGTATGTAACAAATCTACAGTTAAGGTATCAAGCATTCCCAAACCAGGACCCTCTCTAATTGCCATCAAAACAATTGATTTTTGTGCAAATTGTTTTATTAATTTAGTTCTTCTGGAGATTAGCATGCTTGTGTTACAACAGATTACAACATGTGGATTGTGAAGTCCGTCAACACTGACCCATTGCTTCCAGAGTCAGTTTTTCATGTGGGGAGAACTGCTGTAAATATAACAGAAGAAAATTGGAGGTGGGGGGAAAGAGAAAGGAAACAAATCTACTGCAGGTCTTAGAGTCCACACAAACAGATCTTTAAACTCTTAAAGGGCTGTATCAAGTTTTACAAGACCTCTGTTTCTCTAGCAAATCTTTAACAGTTAAGACTAGTTACATTCTAGGTAAACAAAGGATTTTGCTAGTTATTCATTAGCTCGGTTACATAGTTGGCATAGAGTATAAATGCTTCATACTTCCCACTCTGTCACTGTAGGGAAAAAGCAAGCATTGTGGCAAAAATATTTTCCAGACATTTCATAATCTTGCATTTTATTTCCAGTGGGAATTCTCTTGTATGTATCTGTAGAATACTGCATACATTTATGAGCCTTAAATCCCTACTGCTACTGTTTCTCATTCATATAAGATGACAGACTATGCCCCACAAAATTTTTCGTCACATGGAATTTAAAGGAAAAAAGTGAAAGTATCCTTACTACACTTCTAGATGAAAGGACATCTTGACTGTATATCCAAATCTATTCTAGATTTAAAAAACCAAGGTGTTCTGTTTTCAACAAAATTCACCTCCTAACACCAATCGCAAAACCTGTCTTTTGGATACTTACGTCACCCCCTTCACTTACCACTGCCATTCTAAGTAAAGCTCCAAACTGCAGATGGACCCATTGAGGTTGGCAGATGCTAAATTATAAGAAAAACAGGAATGTGGGCAAAAATATTTTCACGACATTTTTGGACATGTTCCCTAATTTCTGGGCTTTTTTTTCAGTTTCGCTCATTCCTTATGAAACTTTTTTTTTTAAGCATTTATTAGAATATTTTAATGTAGGTTCACCCCTAAAACAAAGGCATGGGATGGGGTGGCCTGCACGGAGCAGCAGGTGCACCTACTCTTGCCATCTTACTGGGCAGATTATTTATTTATTTTTATTTTATTTAACATTTCTTATATACCGCCTTTCATGATATCAAGGCGGTTTACATTGAACAAACTGAAATTACATTGAACAGGGCATTATAACCTGGAGATAACTATTTTACAGGGAGCATGGGCAATGGAGGGTTAAGTGGCTCGCCCAAGACTACAAGGAGCAACTGTGGGACTAGAAACCCCAGTCCTTCTGGCCCAAGGTTGCTGTCCTCTAGTGGGATTTGAACCCCCGACCTCCCGGCCTGAGGTAACTTGCCCCAACCACTAGGCCACTCCTCCCTAGATGAACCATAATGGTCTTTTTCTGCCGTCATTTACTATGTTACTATGTTAAATTGATTTAGGGGCCACTGAAATTTTTTTAAAGGCATGCTAAGGAACCAAATGTATGCCAATCAATGCACATCTCTAAAGAATAAGCCAGTTTAGAATCCAAGACATTTAAATACTTGGAAACCTCAGGGTAATGGAAATAAACCCGGAGGCTTTTTGGTGGAAATGGCAAAACGTGAATTATCTGCAGAGAAAAGAAACCATCCATATTATGCTTTTACTTATTGAGATAGTAAAGTTATACGTATAATTACATACATTGACAAATTGTGGTATTACTGTTTTGAACATGAAAAATTCAATCTTCAGCATTTTCTGTCCAGAACATTAGATGTTTTTAATACAGGCACCTAGTTGGTCATGTCTGATAGTTAAAAACATGAAAGCCCTCAATTCAGTTCCAAAGCCCTTCTGCTACTCAGGCTAACCAGGCAAACTACAAAGGCAGCATTCATAACTTGGGCAAGGAAAACTAGGAATATCCCAGGCAGTGTCCAACACCAACACAAGTGGTTTGCTGTGGGATGCACCATAGTAGCACTGCAGAGGGAAACATTTGTACAAGCTCGTCATCAGCTTATGAAGCTGCCTGTATATCTACAGCTTAATTTTAGACAATTTCTATAATCTTTATCTGAAAACTAGTCACTTGTCCCAAGTACTGAGCACCATTTTTGCAGTTCATTCAGAGGTCAATCTGTGAAACTACTTTTGTCTAAATTTTATGATATGCCAGAAACAAATACGTATCAACTATAGTAACCAGAAAGACCTTCCCCTCTGTCATATCCCCAGCCTATCACGTCGCACTGCAACTGTTCCTGGGACCTTCAATCTTCACTAGATCCTACCCGCCCTTCCAATGTCCTTCCTCCTTTTTTGCATCTGAGCTACTTGAACATGCAGTCCACCACCACTGTCTTGAATTTCTTTCCTCTCAAGCTGTTCTTGATACCTTCTAATCCGGCTTTTGTCTTTTATATTCTAAACAAGCAGCATTTGCCAAAATTTCCAGCGACTTGTTCCGGGCCAAATCTAAGGGCCTTTACTTGGATCCTGATCCTTCTTAATCTATTCTGCTGCATTTGACATGGTTGATCATCATCTTCTCCTTGATACCCCATTCTCGCTGGGATTTAGAGGCTCTATCTGTCTTGGTTTTCTTCTTCTCTCCCGCCGTCCTTTAGTATATATTCTGGCAGATGATCTTCCGCTGCTATCCTAGTTTTAGTCAGTGTACCTCAGAGCTCTCTTGGGACCTCCTCTTTTCTCTCACTAATTTCCTTGTGTCCTGATTTCCGTCTATGGATTTCAGTACCATCTTTATTCTGATGGCTCTCAAATTCAGCTCTTCACCTGAAATCTATTCAGGTAGCCAGGCCCATATCTCAGTCTGCTTGTGTGATGTTGTCTGCTTTGGATTGATTGTGAGTTCTGTTGAGTATGGAATGTCTTTTACATGTGCAGTGCTCATATGCCTTGTAGCGCTACACAAGCCACTTAGCCCTCCATTGTCCATGTTCCCTGTAAGTATTAGTGTATGTGTCTCATATCCCCTCATGTTAAATGTATCCCCCAATTGTGTTGTGACCACTTTGATTGAAGGATAAGGTGGTATACAAAACTGTCTAAATAAATAAACAAATGATCAAGTAGTAGTAGTAGCTTCTAAATATACACATACAGAATAAAAAAAAATCTACTTCCTAGTGAGGGCCAAGAGACTGACAGAAGATTTTATTGCTCAAAGCTGAGAGTTAAGAAGGATTCCTGTCTGAGGCGGAGCTAACCGCGACGGAAGATGGCTGCCTGAGAGTCCTGCTCCCGCCCGAGCTCGAGAATCCTGGCCACCCTCACTACTTAGAAATTGTTGGAATACAAAAAACTATCTCTCAAGGGTCGTGAAAGATGTCAGCGCTGAAGCCTGCAAAGTTAGATTTCACTCCGGCGGCAGGGCACGCAGTAAAGCGTACGAAGCAGGAGGCAGTCTCCCCACAAAAGATGGAGTCTGACAAAGTGAATGCAGCCGGAATACGTGAGATACTACAAGAGCTCCGTAATGTGAAAGAGATGATCGCCTCCAGTAACGGGACTCTAGTACAACTGCAGGAAGACATGCAAGAGGTGAAAGAAAAACTGACTGGTGTAAATGATAGATTGCATATCATTGAGGAAACGGTGGGAAAGCACGAGATGCTGCTGACGCAGTTAGGCCCGCTGAACACCAGAGTAACAGCGCTAGAAGAGCAAATCGAGGACCACAGTAATAGAGCAAGGCGTAACAATGTACGAATTACAGGAATACCGGAGGGACGAGAAGGGACGCGACTGGAGGAGTATATACAAAAATTGATACCAGAACTGCTCCAATTACACTTTGCCTTACCCCTTGAGATAGAACGGGCTCATCGTGTTCCATCGCAGCGGACAGGTCGCAGCCAGCACCCACGTCCCATTATTGTCAAGGTGTTGCGTTATCCGCAAGTGCTCCAAATCTTGCAGGCGGCAAAGCAGAAGCCCACATTGCAAATAGACGGATCGAAAATAGCTTTCTTTCCAGATTTGTGCAAAAAGACCATGGAGAAGCGGAAAGCTTTGCTTGAGTGCAGGCCTGAACTTCAGAAATTACAAGCGCGCTATGGCCTATACTACCCCGCTAGGATGAAGGTAACATTGGGAAACAGTACCAAGACATTTGACACCGCGGAGAATTTGCGAAAATATCTGCAAGAGCACAGTTGCATGGAGGTGGGGACATAGACTGGTCAGCTAAGAGTCTGCTGCTGGTGGTTTAAATGCGGAGGGTGGAGGGAAGGCTAATCAGTAGAAAGCTGGTACTGTGGATAATGATAACTGTTGTTTACAAATTGACCATGGAGTAGTAGTAACAAATTATGTGTATATTCTGATATGTCTGCTAGATAACTGCTTGAAGAGGGATGGTTAAGAGATGATAAACATGTACAGGGTGGGTGGGGGGGGGCACAGGGCAGAGGGGTTGCAAGAGGAGCGGGTAGAGCTTCACTATATAAGAAATGAAGTTTTGTTCTAACCATGTAAACATAGAGAGTGTGATGTTTGAAAATAAATTGTATATATGTATCCCAGGTCAGTTAGAGACGAGTGCCATCACCATGGGGGCGAGCGATGCCTGGTATGGCTAGCAAAAGTATTCGAGTGGTATCCCTTAATGTGCAAGGAATAAATAACCCGATAAAGAGAAGGAAAATCCTGAACTACTGTAAACAGCAGCGAGCAGATATAATATATTTGCAAGAATCCCATCTATCACTGTTTGAATCCAATAAGGTAAATGGTATGGGGTATCAAACTATACTGGTAGCTCCTGCTCTTAAAAAGAAGGGTGGAGTAATCATATTAGCTAGAAAAGCGTTACAACCTGAGATAGGAGAGACGGCCATAGATCCTGGAGGAAGATGGGCCAGAGCGAAAGTCCAGATTGCAGAAACTAAGTACACCCTCATGGCCGTCTATGGCCCTACACAAGATGACCCCGGTTCTTTGAAGCTGTGGCACAGGAACTGTTGCAGGTCGGGGCAACGAATGCGATCATAGGAGGTGATTTCAATTTAATACAGGATCCTCTATTGGATCGTATACCCTATAAACCACAACACAAGCCGAGCGCTTGGGGTATTGTTAAAAGTATGGGAGAAGAGTTAGGGCTGGTAGATCCATGGCGGCTCCTTCACCCGGATGAAAGAGCATATACCTACTACTCTATGCCTCACAACACGCAAACTCGTATAGATTTCTTTCTGGTCTCTAAATCATTGATACCTGCAGTGGTTGAGACGGAGATACTACCTAAAGTGGTTTCCGATCACGCAGCAGTGCTAGTAGAGATTAAGCTCGATCAGAGCAAGAGTTCCCAACTAAGATGGCACTTCGACCGGTCATGGTTGCAGAAGAAGGAGATAGTGGAGGCTGTTCGTCAAGACATCGTGGAGTATTTTGGGCACAATCAGTTGCATGAAACCTCGACGTGGGCCTGGTGGGAAGCCTTTAAAGCTACCATTCGGGGCAGCTTGACGAAGTACAACATCCAAGATAAAAGAGCGGCAGTAAACCGGAAAAAAGATCTAGAAAATGAGATACAGGTGGGGGAACGGCTCCTAACCAAACGTACGGACCCGCTCATATTGCTCAGATTGCGAAGACTGCGATACCAATACAACACCATTCTCAATGAAGAAGCAGTTAAACAGATTAGAACCCAGCAGGGAGTATACTATCATGAGAGCAATCGGGCGAGTGCGCTGTTGGCTCGTTCGCTACATGCCAGAAAAACTAAGACTCGTATCGCAGGGCTGAAGGATGACAATGGACAGCTGCATACAAAAGATGAAGACATTCAACAGCAGTGTGAGAAGTTTTACGCCCAATTATATCGGTCAGAAGGTGGCTTTACTGAGGAAGCGTTCGACCAATTCATGGCAGGGGTGGAAGGCCCTAAGCTTACGGATGCCCAGCGACGTGGATTGTCCGAGGATATTACGTGTAAAGAAATACAGATAGCGATGCGGCAATTAGCCAAAGGGAAAGCTAGTGGACCAGATGGCCTACCAGTGGAATTCTACACGACCTTTGCGCAAGACTTGATTCCTGAACTATACCTATATTACACTGAGCTCAAGAAGGAGTGTCCGAACGTAGGATCCCTGGCGGCTGCTACGATAGTGATCCACCCCAAACCGGGGAAAGATGAGCAACTTGTGAGCAGTTACAGACCAATCTCATTGCTCAATGCCGACTACAAGATCTACGCTAAAATCCTAACTAACAGACTCCAGAAGGTGCTGGTGACACTGATCAGGCCGGACCAGTGTGGATTCATGCCTGGAAGGTCGACAACTGACAACGGCCGGCTACTAGCACATCTTCTACTTCAAGTGCAGTGTCAGAGAGGGTCGGTAGTAGGTCTTGCCTTGGATGCCGAAAAGGCATTCGATAGAGTGGAGCTTCCTTACCTCTATAAGGTAATGGAATGGTATGGCATGCCTCGTGAGTTTCTCGCCAGTGTTCAAATGCTGTATGAACGACCCACAGCTCGGGTGGCTGCGAATGGCGGACTCTCTTCGGAATTTAAACTAACGAGAGGGACGCGACAAGGTTGCCCGTTATCGCCCTTGTTATTTAACCTGGCGCTAGAGCCCTTGATGATAAAGATACGGCAACAAGAGGACATTGAGGGTATTCAAATAGCGGAATATCAAGTTAAACTATCAGCATACGCGGACGACCTTTTTTTATTCCTAAAGCCAACGTCACTGCCGGCCACGCTGGAAGTCATCTCAGAATACTCTAAAATATCCGGTTATAAGTTGAATATGTCTAAAACAACAATAATACCCTTGAAAGGCCAGATAGCACCGTCCCTCCTACGGACCTATCCGTTTCAACTGGAAACGACAACCTTCAAGTACCTTGGAGTTACATACGGGGTCACAATGCAAGACACGCAGCGCTGCTGTATGGTGCAATGTGAAAATATCGTTCGAGACTGCGTGAGCAAATGGTCCCCGCTAAATCTGACCTGGTGGGGTAGGCTTGAAACTATCAAAATGGTTGTAATACCTAAAATTAATTATATACTCAGTATGATCCCTATGCTGTTGGACCGGAAATTCTACAAGAAGCTGGAGAAATTATTGGTAGTTTTTTTGTGGCGTAACAAGCCGCCTAGAATTGCGACATGGAAGCTCAAATCTCCTAATAAGCAAGGTGGAGTACACTTCCCTGACTTTTACTGGTATCATATAGCAGCTTTGTTAAAACAAGGAGCATTTTGGAGTGAGATGGACATAGAGGTCGACGATCCAATCTGGCTTCAGCTTGAGGCCACGTTGAGTAAAACAACACCCTTGTGGCTACGGCTGGGAGCAGAGTATGCTGCATCTAGTGATGGCAATGATATCATGCGAGACACACAGCGGGCATATCAGGTGCTTGAACCTTGTCTTCAAGATCGACAGGAATATTCTGAAAGCACTGTCATATGGCATAATGCCAGATTTCGGGTGGATGGCAGTAGTTTCCTATGGGCCCCCTGGATTACGAAGGGCATATACAATCTGGGACAATTAGTGCACAACAAAAGTTTCAAGTCTTTTCAGACGCTACAGCAAGAATTTGGCCTGTCCCAACAGTGCCTATTCCAGTGGTTCCAACTACGATATTGCTTAAGCAAAGCGGGTGTGAGGGCCGAGCTGCTGGGGTCTGACCGCCCTTTACACCAGATCATACAGGAGATCAAGATGGGAGGGAAACTTCACTCCCAATTCGTCTCCATCCTTCGAAATGGAGAAAGAAAGAGATGTACTAAGCTCCAATCGTGCTGGGAGACTGAAATTGGAGGATTAACCGAGCCGGAAATGTGGGACATTATGTGGAAAACGCAGATCAGAATAACGAGAGCGGCCTCGCTTACTCAGATGTTATACTTTTTAGCCCATCGCGCTTATCTGACACCAGCCCGCATAGCCAAGTGGTCCGCAGACAAGGAAGCGGCATGTTGGTCGTGTAAAGGTGAAAGAGGTACGCTGGCCCACATGCTGTATTACTGTACAGAGTTACAGAAGTACTGGAGACAAGTCTGGACTCGAATCAAACAGCTGTTGGATATCAATACTCCTCTGACATACCGTATAGTGATATACAAATCACTGGCGGATATTCCAGATCTAAAAAAGCGAAATTATACTGTATTTGACCTGCTGTTGAGCTTAGCGCTCAAAGCCATATTGTGTCATTGGAAAAACTTTAGCAATCTGACCATGGAATACTGGTGGAGTCTAGTCTGCTATCATCACTCATGCGAAACAGCTTATGCACGCCAAAACCCAGCGTTTAAGTCCGTGTTACAAAAATGGGATGCCCTCGATCAACTGTTAAGATACTGATAATGATTAAACCTTGTTGGGATGGCACTCGTCGTAAGGGGATACCAAGTGTTATATATAGGTAGACAAGTGGGGATAACATGTTGCTGACGGATGGTTGGGACGTGTTACTGTTGATTATGTATCAGACTTTGCAATGTTTTGTATATTGTTGAGTTGATTGTTGTGTTTAAAAATTAAAATAAAATTTAAAAAAAAAAAAAAAAAAAAAGAAGGATTCCTGTAAGATTCCACTCCCAAATGACCCCTTAACTTCCAATCAGTATGTGTCAGAAGGTTCCATTTGGCTGACTGGCTGCCTTAGCCTGCTCTATAACTGCTACTTCTTTTCAGGGGCCATCTTGTTCCTGCCTAGCACTTATATATAAACCCAGCTCTGGCCAATCTTTCTTACAACGTTTTTTCATTCCATACAAATAAATATGTCATTCAAACAAAGGCTTTGACATTACTCCAAATGAAGCAATTTGTTTGCAATGAAAAGACTAAGTGCTGTCAAACCTGATCATGGAACAAAGCCCACCTTATTATATGTGAAAATAAACAGCTCTGAACTTTCCAAATGTGACAGCTATATTAACCAAAAGAGTGCAAAAACAAAAACTAATTGCTTGTGTAAATATTCCTGCATAGTGTTTGCATAATCTTCAGAACATTAAGTACCAGACCAGTTATTTCACATATCAAAAGATCCCAAGTTTGAAAGGAAGCACTTTCTTGTAACATTCCTCCATTCCATACAAATAAACGTCAACCAAACAGCTATGCCCAAAAGGGTTTCCCTATGTGGCTCATCCCCATCATGAAATGGGGCAGGACTGACCTTGCTGGTCCCCGCCCACAAGAGGAACAGAGCTTAAATTGAGCCAGAGGCTGGTCTGCATTGTTTGTATGTCACCTGGTGCTTTCACTCCTCACTGTTTTCCCCCAAGTCTACTCCAGAGAGGCATTCATGACCTTGCTCAAAGTTCCTGCTGTGTTCCCGGCTTGCTTCCTTTTCAGAGTCGTCATATTAAGTTCTGGCAGTTCTCCATCCTCTTTCTAGGTTTGCCTGTTTCTGGGCACTGCACATGTAAGTCCTGACAGCCACCAGCACCAGAGAGCTCTGGCTCTAATTGCCCCAGTTCAGTGAAGAACTAATTTGAGGAACCTGCATGCTCACTCGCTGTTCCTGGGTCCTCTTTACCAATAAGAGCTGCCCAGTGTTCCCTCTGAATGCCAACATGCCCTCCTGAGAGGCCAGTGTTTTTAAAGCAAATGTGTAATATCATTACCAATGTGGCAAGAGCTAATGAGCAATAGGTTAGTCTATTTGGGTCATGTGACATTCTCTGAGCCAATCACTTTCTCTTAGCCATTTGAGATGTATTTAGTAGTACATCCATACATACTGTCACACATGTTATGTGAAATGTAAATATTAACCCAAGTGAACAAAAAATATCAATGAGAGCACTCATTATCAGCAGGTTTTCATGCAGCACTATTGCTACTGAGATAGGGAGATGCTTGATATATCATCTTGGACTGGAACAGGAGACCCAGTTAGTGCAGCGAGTATAACGTGCAAACTGCCGACAGCATTGGGTGGGCTGATGCTTCCATTTTAATGGATTATGCATGAAATTAATTAACAGAATACCTCTGCAGCTTTATTTGAAAATTTTAGCAATTATATTTCAAAGCCAAAAATGAAGCAAAGGAGATGGGCATTTTAGACTTATTTCTTTTTAATGTTCTGTTTTTCCTTTCTAAAGCTCTACCTTCAACGGACACCAACACTATGGATGAGTTGGGATCTTTGTTCTTCAAAGCGCAGTGTTTCCTCCATCTATTTAAGGACCATTATTACACTATCTGAATATCAATTTGTCATCTTTTAAATATTATTCTGCCATTGCTGACTGTAATTTTTCTTCTTTCCTTCCCACCCCTCCTGTTGTGTCCATATTCCATGGTGCAGATTGCTGATGGCGTTATCACAGGCAAACAGAGTGAAGCTAATGGCAACAGGCACTCCTTACTAGGTAATTATTATAGGAGAAAGAATGCAAATGAGCCCTAATCTGTTTCATACAATGGCAGAGGTCTTGGATTTGCATTAAACCTCTGCAGCACTCTGCCAGATAGGAGACTTTCCAGATAACAATGCCTCTGGAATACAAACTCCCAGCTTTCTTTGCTTATTTCTGTTTATTAAAATTGTGCCCCCAGCAGGTACAGTTGTCCCTGAAAATGTATTAATGTCACATTTTTCCTTTTCCTCGCTGTGTTCCATTTTTTTCCAAGCTTTATTGAAAAGGGCCAACTGTGAATGCCATTTGGTTGTGCTTCATAAAATCCTAGCATACATTTCTACTTTTCCTGGAAACCAGCAAGTGCACTAATTAATAATCCAAGTACCTGGAAAATTAATGGCACTTAAACTTATGATCTACACAGTCTAAAGATGCAAACGTTTAATGTCCCCCCCTCCCAACTACTTGACAACAGATCTACTAAAACCACACAGTGCAGCCATTCCATACTCTATCCTTGCGCCTCGGGAAAGGCAGTTTTCTCAAGTGCTGATCCTTTTTCAATGTACAGCATTTCCACGAAAAAAACCTCTCCTGGGACATGGTCTTCCCTAAGCAGTAATGCTTAGAACAAGCCCACTTTTGTCAAACATTAAAACTGAAGTGTCATACAGTTTTAATGCTCAAGAACTAAGCAGAACAGAGCACTTTAGTGTAGCATTTATCTAGTTGCCTCAACAATTTGGTAGGAATAGCAAGCTTTGTTATATGTGTAGCACTAAAACTCACAAGGTTAAAAAGTGGCCTTTTTAATTAATGAGCTCTATGCTTGTGGACAGAAAGAGCAGTAGGGACAACAAAAAATCATTCAATCAAAAAGCAAGTAGAGTATTAGAAGAGACTGTTAAAAGTCACCATTATGTCACCTCTACAGGTGAGAAGCCAATTCACAGATTCTCTTTTCGCCTATCCATCAGGACTGTTTACAAAGGCAAAAAAAAAAAAACAACACTTTTTTTTTTTCTTATAAAGAATTCTTTACAGTGTTAGAAAATGCTTCGTATGTCAACAGGAATTTCCAGCCACATGCTTTCAACATACACGTCACTTTGAAAACTATGCACATCAGTCAAATGGCATAGGAAATACAGGTGCATATGTTGACTATGGTAGACACAGCAAAATGGCATCTATTCCTACATCACAGTCCACAGAAGCATGTATTTTCCTTGTGCCATGGAACTTGCACCCAAAAATTGACCCATAATGAAAAGTTACACAATGAGGTAGCAAAAAACAAAAAAGAATACACCAAAGAGGAGAGATATGAACAAAATTCAGCAAGAACATTCACAATGACAAACACGTGCTCCCCTTCCTCAACCAAAAGCTGCCATCTCCTCACATACACAAATTCTAACACAAACCTTTATATCAGTGTTTTCCAAACTTTTATCTCACGAGACCCCACTTTAACAACTAAATATTCATGTGACCCAGATGATGAAATCGAACTGGCAGATCTCCAGCCTCCTTCCCTTCCTTCCACTCATCTAAAGCAAGAAAGCAGCAGTAACAGTAGTGGCAATAGCAGTAGCTGTCAGCACAGGGTACCTTGTGTCAGTGTGTGCTTACAGGCCCCAGTACTCAGCATGGGTTTCCAGTGAGGGCCAGTGAAGCTTACCCAGGAGGGGCAAGGGCCTATGAATGTTCACTGGCTTACAGAATCATGCTGACCGGTGAATTCCCCTAGGTCACAGTGAAATATGCAGAAATGGCAATGTTTCTATGACCCCATCCACTGATGTGATTCCATTTGGGGTCTCGATCCGAAGTTTGGGGACCACTGCTTTATATAATCATTCTGCATGTCACACACATAAACATCCACACAATAGCGGCATCTCTTTTACTAGCACCTGCAAAAACAACTCTTTCAAATACAGACATATTCAAAGCTTTGCTGTCACATGCATGCAGCATCCCCACATCAGAGAAGGGCTCCAGTGCAGCATTAGTGACCATGCAGGAGGAAGGATCTGCTTCACCCCCTTGAGAAAGTAGAACACATTTAGGTGCGCCACCAAGAACATACCTTGAACTTGCTCTATAGCAAGCAAGGACTGCCATCTGACTCTCAGAGATCAGCATTGAACCCTGGTTCAAATCAAACTGTAAGAAGGACAAAATGTCCACTGTCCAAAGGAACAGCGGAGGCAATGACCACGGCCTACCAAATTAATAAGTAAAATACTTTATTAAGGACCCAACTGTACAAGTTTCGGCTGAAGCCTTCGTCAGGGGTCTAAAAAACAAACGTATAACGTAAACATAAACATCATTACATATTAAAACAGATTAAAAACTGAAATTGAGTATCATTACACATAAAATTAAAAACAAAAAGGATCATATAAAATATCTGAGCATTACCAAAGCACCACATAGAGGGTGTGAGGAACACGTTTATGGGATGAAGCTACCACTCTTCCCAATCTAGAATATGATGGAAATGCAAAGTGTGACAAAAAGCATTAGTCTACATAAAAAAAATCATACATATACAATAACATAATAATGGGCATATACAGATGTTAAACAATTTCAAAAAATGCTTAAGGATGTATATATGTATGTGTGGAAAACTCTAATATGTAAAAATGCACACATGTATAAAGAGACTAGCAAACAAAATACTTAATACAAATCAGTTCAAAAAATATAACACAATAGTGCAATACATAATAGAGTCATAAAACTTAAAATGACAAAACAATTTAAATGGAGAGGGCGACCTGCGCATGTGCAGACAGGCGTATACTGGTGAAAACTTTAAAAAAGGGGGGGAAAAATTGATGGGACATCAATAAATTATGTGAAATATCAATTATTTAATGAGTGCAAGAAACATTAAAAAAAGAGGCATTGGCAAAAAGTGACTAATTATGAATAAAAACTATAGCTTAAAAGGCAATTGAAAACATGCACAGTTATAATAAACTAGTGCATAGGTGGGACCGCCACGCAAGGGCACAAAGAACCAACTTAGAGAGGAGAAAAGAAGAAGCAGCCCCTCCCACTGACATAATGTGCTTCAGAAAACAACAAACAATATGTGTTAGTTAAAAATAAGAATTATATAACTTAAAACTAAAAGCAAAAATTGTTACTCATTAGGAGAGAAGTGGAATTATACCGTAACCTGTAAAAGCCGTAGAAAAAGACTATGAAATCGCGGACAGACCCACAAAAAGATATATAATATGCAAGTGTATAGAATAGGAAAACATGTTAAAATAGCTGGCACAAAAAACTGATGCATTAATAATAGAGTGCTGTTGTATAACAAAAGATGAAAACGGAAAAAAAACGTAGGAAATAGACCACATGGTGTTATCAAAAACAATTATGTGAATGGTATAAAGAGCACACCGTAAGCCATAAAAGCCGGAGATAAAAGAAAACGTAACTAAAAATCCACAACGGGATAATCTAAATAAAAGCAGTGTGTGTAAATAAGCCATAAAAATAGATAATAAGAAAAACACCATACCTCCACACTTGGTAAAAAGCGGGAAACGCCGCGCAAGGGCATTAGGACGTGATTTAAAGAAACGTGATTTAAAGAAAAAGGGGAGGAAAGGGCTCCTCCTACTTACAATTAATGCATTATACTAAAAATTGTCATATATTAGGAAACCAGTGGATAATATAAACATTACGTCACTAAAAATGTGCAAAAGGGCAATATGCCAAAAAGAATGTGATGAAAGAAACTCATGCAACACAAAACAACAACAAGAAAAGGGTCATGTTAAAAACCACAGGTCCATCACAGCAGAACACTAAAAAAATATACATTACAAGTGCCATAAAACTCACACATGCTTATAATGGACTAGTGTGTGCTTACCGGACCAAAAACTAAAACGGGCTGTAAAGGGCGGAAAAAACACCCACAACAATATATAACAAATAGTTCGAAACATATATACTTCAAAAATTACAAAGGTGTGCGTGAGTAAATGCCATAAAACAGTAGAGTTAGAGCGCAGAAAGAACAAACCAAAATCAACCAAACATGAGCACCATTCTCCAAAAAACGAACCGGCAAAAATTCGGCGTGTTCAATTGTGCAGCATAAATCAATTGAGGAAAAGCCATTGGTTGTGTTCTTTTATAAGAAGGTGACAATGTAAAAAACCGATTTCACATGACAAAATAAATACAAAAAGTGCATATTTGAGATACACTATACCTGCATGAGCTGCAGGAACGGGAAACAATGCATGTGAGGGAGCCATAAAAAAGGACCATAAGAACGGGAAACAATGCATGTGAAAGAGCCATTGATTGTGTTCTTTTATAAGAAAGATAACAATGTAAGAAACAGATTTCACATGACAAAATAAATGCTTGAAATACACTATACCTGCATGGGCTGCAGGAACAGGAAAAAATGCATTTGAAGAAGCCATAAAAACGGACCATAAGACAAACATACCTGCACACTTGGTGAGAAGCGGGAAAACGCCGCGCAGGAGCATTGGAGCACTATTTAAAGAAATAGAAAGAGAGAGGAAGGAGCTCCTCCTACTGGTAATTGACTCACTATACACAAAAGGTTGTCATGTATTGTTAAACCAGTAGATAATACTAACAGCAGCATACGTCCATTGTGCAACAGACATCAATTAGAGAGAAGCCATTGGTTGTCGTTTTATAAAAAATGAAAAAAATGACATTATAGATACAGTTTGCCCAAAAGGATTGAACAAAGAAATCGAATATAACATTTTCCTTTAAATTTCTCTCTTCTTTTCCCTATAAGGTTGTTTGTATAATCATGTATGCTGTACTCACTATCCTAATAAGACACATTTCTTATGGGTTCAGTTATCATGATCAATATTTAGCTGATAAAGTGTGTTTACATATTTGTGTTTATACACCTGTTTGTAGCATGATTTATCGTGACCTGCAAAGCTTTTATAGTACCCTTTTATGTACCTTTTAGTGTTTTGCTGTGATGTATCTGTGGGTGTTTTTAACAACACTTTTCAAATATTTTTTTCATTCCTCTTTCTATTGTCATATCGACCTTTTGCAAATCTGCTGATTTTTAGTGATTCATCATGATCTGCAAAGCTCCTATGGTACCCTAATGTACCTTTTAGTGTTCTGTTGTGATATACCTATGTATGTTTTTAACATGTTTTTTTGCGCTGTATTAGTTTTTTTCATCAACCCCCTTCCCCCTTCCCTCTTCCCCCCCTCCCCTTTCTATTTTCCTTTTTTCCAGCCTTTAGTGATACATCGGCTATTAGTAGTGTTTCATATCATCTACTGGTTTATCGATATATGACAGCCTTTGTGTACAGTGAGTCAGTTACCAGTAGGAGGAGCCCTTTCCTCCCTTTTTCTTTTAATAGTGCTCCAATGTTTTTTCTTTAAATAGTGCTCCAATGCTTTTGCACGGACTTTCCCCGCTTCTCACCAAGTGTGCAAGTATGTTGTTTCTCTTATGGTCTGCTTTTATGGTTCATCCACACGCATCGTTTTTAAATAATGTTATTCCTTTGTAGATGCTCAGTCATGTCTTCTTTTATTTCGGCTGTTTTTATGGCCTTTTTTGTGCTACTTCCACCACTTATATATTTTCTTTCAATATCATAATGTGGTTTTTTGCCCTCTTTTTATATATTTTTTGTGTTACTTTTACGTCTCTTCCATCTACTCATTTACTCAATCTCATGTACAGTACTTGCATACAATTTACAGTTCTCTCCATGTTTTTTTATAGGTTGTGGTATGATTCAACCTTTCCTCGAATTTTTAGCAATCTCTGCTTTCAATTTTATTCTTTTAAGTTGCACATTTCCCATTTTCCAGCTTTTAACTAACAGATGCTGTCTTTTGAAGCACATAACGTTAGTGGGAGGAGCCTCTTTTTCTCCTCTTTAAGTGGGTTCTCTGTACCTCTGCGCGGCTTTTTCCGCCCCTGCAGCCCATGTAAGTACAGTGTATTTCGAGTCATGCTTTTTTTGTATTTGTTCTGCCATGTAAGATTGGTTTCTTATAATGTCATTTTTTTCATTTTTTATAAAACGATAACCAATGGCTTCTCTCTAATTGATGTCTGTTGCACAATGGACGTATGTTGCTGTTAGTATTATCTACTGGTTTAACAATACATGACAACCTTTTGTGTATAGTGAGTCAATTACCAGTAGGGGGAGCTCCTTCCTCTCTCTTTCTTTTTCTTTAAATAGTGCTCCAATGCCCCTGCGCGGTCCCACCTATGCACTAGTTTATTATAACTGTGCATGTTTTCAATTGCCTTTTAAGCTATAGTTTTTATTCATAATTAGTCACTTTTTGCCAATGCCTCTTTTTTAATGTTTCTTGCACTCATTAAATAATTGATATTTCACATAATTTATTGATGTCCCATCAATTTTTCCCCCCCTTTTTTAAAGTTTTCACCAGTATATGCCTGTCTGCACATGCGCAGGTCGCCCTCTCCATTTAAACTGTTTTGTCATTTTAAGTTTTATGACTCTATTATGTATTGTACTATTGTGTTATATTTTTTGAACTGATTTGTATTAAGTATTTTGTTTGCTAGTCTCTTTATACATGTGTGCATTTTTACATATTACTGTTTTCCACACATACATATATACATCCTTAAGCATTTTTTGAAATTGTTTAACATCTGTATATGCCCATTATTATGTTATTGTATATGTATGATCTTTTTTATGTAGACTAATGCTTTTTGTCACACTTTGCATTTCCATCATATTCTAGATTGGGAAGAGTGGTAGCTTCATCTCATAGACGTGTTCCTCACACCCTCTATGTGGTGCTTTGGTAATGCTCAGATATTTTATATGATCCTTTTTGTTTTTAATTTTATGTGTAATGATACTTAATTTCAGTTTTTAATCTGTTTTAATATGTAATGATGTTTATGTTTACATTATACGTTTGTTTTTTAGACCCCTGACGAAGGCTTCAGCCGAAACTTGTACAGTTGGGTCCTTAATAAAGTATTTTACTTATTAATTTGGTAGGCCGTGGTCATTGCCTCCGCTGTTCCTTTGGGTTGCTTATCTGCGGAAGGCTATCTTCTTTCCTCTTCCCAAAATTCCCACTGTACCTTCCCTCTTAGCATTCAAAGCCTGAGAAGAACACTACTTTTTAAAGACACTCAACACAGGCCAAAGATAGAGGCCACTCTGAGCCTCAAGAAAGATGTTGACTACTGCCCCAGGAGTATCCTTCATTTTTAGGCAGCTTACACCTTCAAAAGGGCCAGGCCGTAAATGAAAAGGGCATGGTCTCTTCCATGACCAGGGGGCCTTGCTGTAGAAATCCCCTCTCCAGAGGTAGCAATAGAGGGGACCCCACCAACAGTTTGAAAAGATCCATGTACCATCGCCTGCACAGAATGATCAAGTCCAGGAGAGACTGAAGCCTGCTCAGCAAGCACATACAGGAGCCACTTTTGGGAGTACACTTACAGAAGAGTATTCAAGTCCATTGCATGCGGCTCTTTCCTGTGACTCAGAAAGCTTTTCCCCTTGGAATTCTCCTTCGTGGTCATCAGATCAAATGTAGGCAGACCACAACTCTATGCAACGAGGTCAAATGCAGGAGGACTTGGCTCCCAGGCTCCAGGATCCACAGTGCTCCAGCTCAAGAAGCAACATCGTTGGTTCCCATAATCTGTGCCACCAATAGATTCTACCAAATGAGCTTCCACTCAATGACAGAGCTCCTCATCTCTGCAGCCTCTGTGGTGCTGAGACTGCAACCTTGCTTGTTGACATATGCCACTGTTTTATCCTCCTGAATTAGGCAAATCGCCCTGGCCTGTAGTTTGTTAATTAACCTGGAGATTTCCTGTGAGGACCAGCGTTCATATGCAAACTGAACCAGATACCCTAGCTTGAAGGTTGGAATCTGTGGTAACTATCACCACATCCTGTACTTCCAGAGGTATTCTGCCTATCAGAGGGTGTGACAGTGGCCACCAGGCCAATTCTCCCTGAGCTTTCACAAAAAAAAAGGTGACTCTGATCAAACTGGGAGCAGGGAGACCAGAGAGCCAAAAGAAGCCCTTGCAAGGGGGCGCAAATATGCTCGGGTCCAAGTCAAAACTATCAATCACACAAGTTTAAGATATTCCCAACAGCAAAATGCCCTGACCTGCATCTATAGCTTTACCAATCTCTCTGGGATGAGGAACACTCTGCCCATATGAGTTAAGCTGCACTTGGGATAGCTGATTACTCAATCCAGCTTTTCCAGCAACTGGATCAACTGGAGCGTGCTGCCATGGACTTCTTTGCTGGCAACCTATTCTGGGCTGGACCAAATGACTCCAGATGGCCTGGTGAGGCTGCTGCCAGAACACTTTCATCAGGCAGGACTGTAGAGGTTTTGGCCGAAAGTAGCCCTGCTAAAAATCCATCAAATGGTGAGTCTGTGATGGTTAACAAGCCTGAGGGGAGAGTCCCAGTGCTGAAGGTGATTTTGGGGATATCTCTTGTGCAGGAAAAGCACAGTTACTTACCTGTAACAGGTGATCTCTGGGAACAGCAGGAATAAGTCTTCACATATGGGTACATCGGTACCAATGGAGTTTGCACGGGAACGCTTCCCAGCGTCCAATCAGAAAGCCTTTGGAAGCATCCCACCACACTTGCGTGCTGCCTTCCCGCCTTCCCAACTGCCTCTCCTCAGTTAAGTTTTAAAGTTGAGACAAAGAGAGAGAGAGCAAGGAAGGGAAAGATAGAGATAGAGGAAAAAATAACTCCTAGGGGAGGTGGGTGGGTTGTGAAGACTTATTCCTGCTGTTCCCAGAGATCACCTGTTACAGGTATGTAACTGTGCTATCTCCAGGAACAAGCAGGAATGAGTCTTCACATATGGGGACTCCCAAGCTCAGATGCCCAGAGGGAGTCCTAGCATGTAGAAAGTCTAGAACGAGCCATGCTATTCCTCAGGACCTCAGGCATCCTGGGGATGGAGGGTAGGAGTTGTATACAGAAAAGGAGCTGTGGAACAGCTGGCTAGAACAGGGCTTCAAAAGGGGAAGACCCTGTATAGAGGGCATTTAATAGTATAATATTGTGATCTGGGCCTCCCTTGTTGGCATTGCTCAAGTCCACTGAGGTAGATATGGATCTGTTAGAAGAGCCAGTGATTGTGCTCAAGGGGTACCTCACTGAGAAGTAGAGGTAATAAAAGTAGAAAAAACAAGTGGAGGTCAGAACCCTTCAGGGTGTTAATAACCCCAGGGAAAAAAACTGGGGTAGTATAAGAGGTAGAGCTTCAGCAGAGACGCAGAAGATACTATTAAAGAAAGCTTAAGCTGTTTTGGTCCAAAAATAGTACAAACCCTGGACCAAGAGAAAAAATGAGTCTGACCCAACTGGACTGGGGTTGGAATCAGTCCATGTAGGGGAGAAAGGGTATGGAGACCCTTGTATCTGATAAGAAGGAAGGACAGACTCAGGAGCGTTAAGCTTTAGAGTACCTGAAGCTCCGCAATGTCTTTCCTAAATGGGGTCAATTAGGAAAGAAAAAAGGGACATGGAGAGCTTCAGGAGTACCTAAACCTTAAAAGGTTATGGTAAGGAAAAAATGTGTTAATTACCACAGGAAGTGGTTATAGTGTAGCCCCCTAAATATGCTGGCACAGCATTGATAGGGGTAGTGCCCATCTGTCAGGATCATATAGGAATGTAAGGATATCTGAACCTAACAGACAGATAGATAAGTAGATGGATACAGATCTATCAAAAAATATATCTCATTATATCTATCTAATATATATATAGGGTATAGATGCATATATGTATAAAGAGATATGTATGGGCAGAAGACACACAGATAGATATAGATACGTATATATATATGTATCTATATATACCTATATGAATATGCAGGCACATAGACACTTTTCTCCAGGTGTATGGATGGAGAGATGTCCATAGAACTTCATCCCCCCTAGGGAGAGAGGAAGATTTATCTGACAGCAAGAAGGTTGGTACCTGCTTGAATAGATACATAGATAATCCTCTTTTCCTGGTTATGACTGGCAGAGTCAGAGGAAAGGTTTCCCTAACAAGAAGAAGTCTGAAGTCTTTGCAGAATTTGAGCTCTTGAATAACCAGGATGGCCTACGTGAAAATTGCAGAGGATAACTTCAGTCTGCAGACAGGAAGTCCAGATCTCTCCAGAATTGCAGTATTTATTTATTTATTTAACATCTTTTATATACCGCGCTATTTGTTTTCAGTGCGGTTTACAAGTAACAGATCTGCACAATCAGAAAACACTGGTGTGCTTACATTATAACAGGAAACTTAAACTTGGAACAGAGGGTAATAAAACTATAACTATGTACACACAGTGAAACTATGTACAAAAAGCAGTGTAAAAACTGAGCTATGTATAAACATATTGGGTTCTTTAGTATTCACAGGCAGACTATGGTCGGAATAAGGTAGGACATAAGAGAACTTGAGGCAGAAATTACTTGTGAGGGGATTGGGGAGAAGAGTGAGAGTTTGTCGGTTTAGGAGGGCTGATGATCAGATGAGGATTGGATGCTTGTGCAAAATGGATCAGGAAGATGTGGTGCTTGATTGCCTTGCGAAATTGAGAGAGGTCTTTAATCGCTCTTATTTCAGGTGTGAGGTCATTCCAGCATTTAGGTGCATAGAAGGTGAAGGTCCTTTTCTTGGTTGATTGGGTACATTTGATGGACTCCTTGGGGATAATCAGGGTGTTGTCCGTTGTTGTCCTATGGAGAATGGATAGAGGACGCCCCTGGAGGAAGATACCCTAGTGAGCCACCTATGAGGGCAAGATGGGTATTAGGCGTCCTCTAGCTGCCATTGAAGAAGTTTATCTCTGACTGGAAGATTGAAGGAGATATGGGCCAAGTCAGGGAATTGGCCCTCCTTGAGGTTTTCACGTAATGAAAGGCCTGAGGCTTATGCCTCAAAAGAGATTTAAGATGAGATGGTAAGGGTAGGGAATACCTGCCAGACATGGAACATGACTGGGGGAACCCCTCCTAACCATCTGGGGTTAATCTGCTAGGCCAGATACTAATGCTCTCTAGCAAGGGCCCATAGTGCAAAGCTACTCTGTAGAGATGCAGAGAGCATGCTGCAGGTTGGTTAGAAGAAAAAACTGGCTGTGGAAAGCCAGCAGGCAACCAGCTATTCTGCCAAAGACAAGGGGGCAAAGAATAGAAGGTAACCAACCAGACTGTGATAATAGGGTTTCCCAAACGAGGTTACGAACTGTTTGGGACTTAGCAGTGAGGCTAGGAGGATTGCTAGTGGAGGGGAAGCCCTGGTTGTGTGGTGAACAAAACCAGTGGCTTAACCAGTAGGAATTGCTGTATCTGCAGCAACTACCAGGGCAGCGTGGAAAAATTTGTTTTCCCTCTTCCTTTTTTAGATTGGGAAAAAGAAAGAACAGACATGGTAGGACTTCCTATTGTCTGATGAGCTGCCCTAAGGTAACAAGGGGGGGGGGGGGAAACAACTCCAGAAGGGAGAAGCCTCCGGTAGAACAGGTAGAGGACCATAGGGGCTTACCCGTTTAAAAGAGCCCCTCTTACAAACCAATGTTGTAGTAAGAGGGAGGTAAGACAGAGTTGCAAGAGACCGACTATGGAGGAAGTCTCTGACAGATGAGATGATACATGCCAGTACAGGAAAACAACTGTCTATTGATAGTTGTTACCTCTCTTTCCTCCAAGAGGAAGAGGAAAATCTGTTAAGTATGGGCATGAGCATCATAAAGACTCTTAGAGTTAGAGAAAAGATGTCTCATGAAGAGATATCTAGGAAGGTTAGGATAAAAATTAGTGCAGATACTTCAAGTGAAAAGAAGCAGACTGCCACCCTAACCACCAACCAAGAGGGACAATGATCTATTTGAAACCCTGCGAGTGCTGGGTTTGTTGACCCTGCTGAGGTTGTGGATTCTTCAGACCAGGGCGATGTTTCCCCTGTTTGGGAACATCTGTGTGATGGGCAGATGATGGATAAAACCTTCTCCCCCTAGGGGAAGAAAGTTTGGTAGGACATTTCCTATCTACTGGGAAAGCAGAAGGCATAGGACAGCCTCTAGAAACAGGACAGTCAGTTGTTAACTGAGCAACCTGGAGTAAAGACTCCTTGATAAAGAGATTTTCTCCAGTGCAAGGAGTATTTCCCAGTCTAACTTGTGCCCATTTGTCCAAGTCTGAAGCTTGGAGCCAGGCTTTACGTCGTGCCCCTATAGCTATAGCAGAAGTCCTGCTAACAGAATCAAAGAAGTCTAGGGAAGCACGAGTAAGAAACCTAGAGATATTTTGAGCATGACTAACCAGTGAGGAATAGTCTGCACTCTTGGGCTCTTGAAGAAAAGGAGTCAAAAGATGTAATTTCTTTGTGACCTCCTCAAGAGATAGACCCATATAAAAAATATATAAGAGAATTCTTGCTGAAAGCATGGATGCCTGGAAGGTTTGACGTCCAAAGGCATCTAGTGTCTTAGACTCACGACCTGGCAGATAAGAAGAGTGCTTTTTAGTACTCTTCACCCGCCTCATTGCTGATTCTACCACAATGGAATGATGAGGAAGTTGAGTCTTTTGAAACCCTGGAGAGGGGGGCACCTGATATAGAAGATCAGTTGCTCTGGAAGGTGGGGGTACCTTTAAAGGAGCTTCCCACATTCGTAGAAGGAGATCCTGCAAGGAATGATGCAAAGGAAGCATTATGTTCTCCTTTGCTTTGCTAGGAATAGAGAGGGATTCTACATTCCTTTGTGTAGGATCCTGTCCAGGAATAGGAATGGCAAGTGATTTTGCCATATCCAGGAGGAAAGCCTGAAAAGAAGGATCCTCAGAGGGAACTTCCTTTGGATAGGCTAGATCTGATGAAGAACTAGCATTGGCACCGAGGGATCTATCCAAGTATATAGGAATAGAAGATCCTGAATGGTGCAGTATGGTATCCTTAGAGGATGGTCGCTGGTACTGCAGGTCAGGACCAGCGACAGTCGGTAGCACATCGTCCATGCTAGGGATCGATTCCAAACTCGGTATTGAGGGAAGCGAGCCTGACGAGAGAAGCATGTAAGGCACCGACAGCAATGGTAATGTGGATATCGGTACCGACTTCGGTACCGTATCTGATACCGGTGGATGAAGGCCAGCCGGTGGCAACTCTAACGGTATCGGAGGAACCGAGAGTTGCGGATCCGAATTATCGGAACTGAGCCTTCGGTACCGACAGGTGTCGGTACCAAGGCGAGTCGTTACCCAGCCCTCCAGACTGGAGATCGATTCCAGACTCGGCATCGAAGGAAGCGAGTCTATCGATGCACGTCTGGAGGGTACCGACGTCGGTACTAGTATCAGTGCCGGTACCGATACTGGAAGGTCGGTCTGGAGCATATCCACCGGCCCCATAGGTACCGGGGATGCCAGACGACGATCCTTGGTGAGGAATGTTTCATCCAACACCATTGCCAATGCCAGGGTATCAGTACCGCTCGAAGCGGATGCCACCACCGGGCATGGCTCAGGTATGTTCTGTGAGGGGTGAACCTCAGGAACAATCTGAAACCCCACACAAGCTTTGGAGGCCGAAGACTCCCACGGGGGTTTTGAAGCCAGTGGATTCTCGAGGACAAGGCCATAGGGATCTCTATGCTGTGCATGAGAACTGCCGCTCAAGGACTGGCTAGTCTTAACAGACTGTTTTTGGGTTACCTGATCCTGTGTAGAAGAAGATATGGTCAGTGCCCTGAAGTTGGATGGGGACTGCGTGTCAAGGGGAACTCGATGTTGAGAACTTCTTCTCACAATACTATTGCCCCAGGGCTCCGGAGGAAAATGGTCAGGACCCGAGCAGGTTAGACACCAATTGTGAGTGTCTAAAAATAAGGTTGTACCACCACAGTTTTTACATTTCTTGGGAAGAGTGACTGGTGGTTCCATGGAGGAAAATGGAGAGGCCTAGAAGGTCTGAGAAACCGTGAGACACTAAGGAGGAAAATTATTCCTTAAAAAGGAAAAAAAAATTACAAGAAAAGAAAAAAGAAACATCGGCGGCACCGGTGGCGTCGGGGAAGGCAGCCGCGACCACAAGAAAACTAAAAAATAAAAGAAGAATTTTCTGCGGTGACAGGAGGACGTCCTGCCGGCTCCGCAGAAAAATGAAAACTGAGGAGAGGCAGTTGGGAAGGCAGGAAGGCAGCACGCAGGCGTGGTGGGATGCTTCCAAAGGCTTTCTGATTGGACGCTGGGAAGCGTTCCCGCGCAGACTCCGTCGGTACCGACGTACCCATATGTGAAGACTCATTCCTGCTTGTTCCTGGAGATAGTCTTTTTGCTTATATTTCTGTACAGCACTGTGTGCGTATCGCAATATAAATGCTAAATAGTAGTAGGAGTAGTAGTAGTAGTAGTAGTACTCCTAAGAAAATCACATTGGAATGCAGCTCAGGTATACTAAATACTGTTTCATTTGCAAATGGGACTCCCATGCTAGAGTCACAGTTTCATTAAAAAGAACTGGCTGCTACGTAAGCATTTGGTTACAGGACAGAAAAATGAGGCTCATGAACCATTTGTCAACAAGATAGATATTTTTGCCTCCTCTTCATATGAAACTCAGATCGATGAAAAGCTTCATGAAAGCGATGAACAAGGAAGGTGAAGGAATTCGATATTTGAGACAGATGTTTCCAAGAATAACTGATACCAAGATTAAGAAAGGCATTTTTGTGGGTCCACAAGTCAGACACATCATCAATGACAAGCGGATCGAAGATCTGCTAGTGGAGCCTGAGAAAATCACATGGAAAGCATTCAGAGATGTTGCTGAGAATTTTCCTGGCAATTACAGGACACCAAACTACATCCAGTTGGGTTGACAACATGCTTCAAGCATACAAAACCATGAAGTGCAACATATCGCTGAAGATTCACTTTCTGCATTCACACTTGGACTTCCTCCCTGCTAATATTGGTGCAGTCAGCGACTAACATGGGAAAGGTTTCAGCAGGACATTGCACTTCTTTTTCTTTATTTTCTATTTATATTGCTTCTCTTTCCCTCCATAAAGTAGGCTAGATAGGATTTATGGCTTTCCACTTATATTTCTGTATCTGTGTGAGTTTTATTTCCATTACTCTGGGATCTCTTGATTTTCTTAATTGTAAATGTATTTGAAGTAATGTTTGCTACACTGTCTCCTGTACAACTAAGGCTGGAAAAAGGGCATTCTACTCTTCCATGTCAGGAGGCGCCCTGAGAAAAACCTTGCTTTTGAGGCCTTCATTCAAACTTACATCATTCTTCCCCAGGTAATAACTTGCATCTGACCACTAGCATTACACTGTACAGCAGAACTTCATATTATATGGCTAATAGTTTGCAATAATGCCAAACAAATAAAAACCCAACATCAGACATGTCAATACACATCTAACTCTCCCCTTATGTCTCGTTCAAACAAGTTGCACCATAATTATAACAAACAAAACCACTAAGAAGTTAGCAGAAGCAGCATGAGTTAGGGAAAAAATACTTCTTTTGTGCTGTCATTTTCACCTTAACATTAGCATGGTTATGCATCTCTCATACAGGAACACATCCAATTAATTGAAACCACAAAATTGCTCATTCTCTAATGAAGACCTTCAGACTGGTAGAAATATGTATTGTTCTTTTCTTATGAAAAGACCATTATTTTATGTAAAGGTCTTTAAAATAAGGGTAATAGAGCCATCTACGTTGATCTTGGATGGCATTTTCTGTCAGAGAAAAGCTACATAGAAAACAAGCTTGAATTCTTAGCACTGCTTTCAGTTTTCAACTGGCTTCTAATCCTCCTCCCCTTCACAAGCATGTGACCTAAATGCAAACACACCTGAAGGACTTGAAATACATCTCTCAGCTGCAACAAAACAGCCAAATCTTCCTGCTCAACTCTGAAGCCATGCAAGCTGCATACCCACTCAAACCACTCATGGCGAGAGTAAAATAGTTTTCCATTGTGCTTACTGCTAATACAGCTTTACTTCATTAACAGCAGCTTATCATTTTATCTACTTCATATGATTAATTAACCTCCGCTTAAAAAGAATGAGCCCAATGAAATGGAGTCAGGATGCTATTAATTTCACATTGGTATTCCACCGCTTTGTGTACATCCAGATTATTTTCTTATTTCCCAGTCATTCACGTATTTTTGCATGTTAGGAATTTAAATAAAAATGCTGATCTCCCCATTCATGTCCCCCAGCTAGTCAGAAACAAATGGATTACCCTATAATACACCTTGAAAGTTTATAATTAACATATGAATTGAACATTTAAAAAAACTCTACGGTAGGGCTCAAACCCCAGGTGCCAGGTCACCATTGTGACAAAAAGCAGACCTGGCACTGGGCCCCAGTCTGACAATGTCTGCCTGTGGGGATCCCATCTCCTGTGGGCAGAAATGCTGATGGCTGCCTTGTACAGCACTTCGGCCCTTGTGAGACGGGGATCCCTCCAGGCAGCCAACGCCACTCCTGGCCGTGATTGCTGCCCTTCTGTTCACCTCTAAAGGTTGGAGGCAGGGGGAGTTGTTGCACAGAATGTAAGACGTATAAAGGAACAGAGCAGCGGATGCATGCAAGGGTGGTGGGGGGAGAGAATGAGAGAGACTCTAGGAAGGGAAACCGAGTTAGGTGTGGGAAAGGGATAGCAGGAGAGGGGTTGGAGTTGGGGGAAGGGAAGAGTTCAGTGGGTTAGATGGTAACGAGAGATGAATGCATGGGAAGTGAAGGTACAATGTGTACCTACAAAAGGGCACCCCACTCCCAGCACCACACACACAGACACATGCAGGCACCCCACCTCTGCAGCAAACAGGTGTAGCTTAAAGGGTCAGTAGGGATGGAGGAAGAGGGCAGAGGAGGAGTGGAGCCACTGCCTTCTCTTGGCACTGTGCAGTGGCGCAACAACAGCCTCATTTATTAAGTTTTTTTCTCAAAGAAAATGGAAAAACAGTCTTAGTAAATCAGGCACGAAACCTAAAAAAGTAACAGATACATTTTTGGGGGGGGGGGGAGATGGAGCGCGGGGGCATGCACTGTGACCTACGTTTTGGCAGCTGGTTCCTAGATTTTTAGTCTGGCTCGTAGATTCCAAGAAAATTTGTCAAGGACTGGTCTATGGGAAACCGATAATAGCAAGACTTATGCTATTACATAACACCATCAAATGGAGGGCTTGGTGATTGCGAGGATCATAAAAGGGTTGGCAAGGCCAAGCCATATTCCAGTTGCCCTAGGTCCCAGTTTGTCTTGGGGGAATAGGTTTTTGTCCTACTATCCAAGGCACATCTCCTTAAAGCTGACATTTTACTTACTGGATATATCCTTTCCTCAAGTCCTGTGGTCCCCTAACAGCAGAAGTGGAGACAGAGGAAAAATCCAGAGGTTTCTAATGACTTCATCCTGTACTATGTCTAAAACATAGTAACATAGTGTATGACGGCAGATAAAGACCAGCATGGTTCATCTAGTCTGCCCAGCAAGGTGGCAAGAGTAGGTGGCACCCGCCTTTGGGAGGAATCGAGGATGAGTGTGTGGGACCAATCTATTATGATGAAACCTGGTGTATGACAGATGAGCCACTAGAGCCTAGAGCTCACTAACATGGCATGCCAAGGTAACTGCCACCAGGGAGAAGACTTTCCAGGTCAAGAACTTCAAAGAGCAGAAGACAAGCGGCTGCGCCAGAACCACAATGAGCTCGACAAGCCACCACTGGAGGCTTGAAGGGAGGTCTCAAGAGGGACAAACCTTGCATGAAGTGAACCACCAAAGGCTGAGTCAATATGGTCTTTCCCTCCAAACTGCAATGGTAGGCCCCAATCAAACTGAGGTGGACCCTGACAGAGAGACTTGAGACCTGGCTCCGAGAGGTGTAAGAGGTACTCAAGAAGCTTGTTGACGGAACAAATAAAGGGAACCAGTGCTTGTGCTGTGCACCAGGAAGCAGACCTCTTCCATTTGAAAGCATAAGACCTTCTCGTCGAGGCCCTCCTAGAGGCCATCAGAACATCTGCTATACCGTCAGGCAAGTTAAGTTCAACAGCACTAGCCTGTCAACATCTACACAGTGAGGGCTAAGGATCTGATGTTGGGTTGCAGAATCTTCCCGTTCTCCTGCGAGATAAGGTCCAGGGCAATTCTCCACTGGGAGAATTGAAGCAGAAGGGGAAACCATGGCTGCCTGGGCCAGTAAGGCATGATGAGGATCACTGACCCTGTTTGTCTGGAGTTTCAGCATAATTTCAATTGTGGTCTGCTTTGTTGAACGTGGAATATCAACGTGTATACCTGCAAAACGTTCAAAAGAACCAAAAACTGTAGTAAGCTTCTTTTTATTTTATTTTTTCTTTGCTTTCAAGATACAAGATACAAAATCAGGATTCCTTCTTCTCTCATTTAATATATCCCAAAAAATTTCTTAAAAATATTTGGAAGAGAAGAACCCCCAAGTGAACTCATTCAATACTGCTTTTAAAACACGGGTCTCTGTTTCAGCATGTCTTCGGTTTGAGAGGTATGGGAGGATACATGTATAAGCAGGACTTCCCCCCAGTGCAGGAGGAAAGCATACATAGCCAGTCTGCTGTGCTAGGTGACCCTGGAGCAGAACTGATCCACTTGTGCATTGTGCTGAGTGGCAAACAGACCTATCAAGGGATACCCCACTTCCGAAAGATATGGGCCGCAACAGGCTTGTCCAGAGTCCATTTGTGCAGCTGGAGGACACAGCTCAGCTGGTCTGCCAGGATATTATGCACTCCTGGCAAATACATGGCCCTTAACCATATACCATGAGTGATGGCAAACTTCCACAACCAGACCGCCTACCAGTACAGGAGTTATGACCCTGTGCCCATTTGCTTGTTTACATAGTTCATTGTGACCTGATTGTCTGTCTGAATCAGAACAATCTGGTTGGCCAGATGATCCTGGAAAGCCCTGGCTTGTAGCTCCAAGAAATTGATCCTGGAAAGCCCTGGCTTGTAGCTCCAAGAAATTGATCTGGTGCAGTGTCTCCTGTTCGGACCAGTTGCCTTGAATGTGGAAGCCATCCAGATGCATCCCCCAACCCAGCTTGGAGGCATCCATATTCAGCGTCTTCTGCGATGGTGCTTACTGAAAAGGGAGGCCTCTGAGCAGATTTTGAAGATCCAACCCCCAATGCAGGACTGGACAAGGGGTATGGTGACTGCCACCCAATCATGTAGACAGCCGGTAGCCTGCTTCCATCAAGTACTCTGTCCACTGAATTTGTCTCATCGACAGACGAGCCAGGGGAGTGACCTACAACGTGGAGGTCATGTGGCCGAGCATGGTCAGCATCCCACAAGCCATTGTCTTCCAACTCCACTGGATATCATGGACCAAGGTCATCCATCTCTGGAGTCTATGCAGCAGGAGAAAGGCCTTTTCCTGAGTCATAATGAGGAGAGCTCCTATGAACTCTAGTCATTGTGCAGGCTAAAGGTGAAACTTTGAGTAATAGACAATGAAACCCATAAGCTCTAGCACCTGAATGGTCAATTGTGTTGAATGCCAGACTCGGTCTGGAATTTTCCTTCTTATGAGCCAGTCATCCAAGTAAGGGAAGACAAAAACTCAACATGTCCTGAGATAGGCTGCTACCACTGCGAGGCATTTTATGAAGACGCAAGGTGCAGAGATCAGTCTGAAGGGGAATACTCTGTATTGCAAATGCTGTCCTCCCAGGACAAATCTGAGATATATTCAGTGGGCAAGATGGATAGGTATACGGGTATATGTATTCTTTCTTGCACCAGGATGGTATTAAGGTCTCAGAGGTCCAGGATGGGCTGAACCCCCACTCCATCTTCTTGGGGCCAGAAAGTACCTGGAGTAAAATCCCCATCCAAACTGTTCCTGAGGCATGGGCTCGATAGCAAGATCAGCCAGGAGTGTGGAGATTTCCCCCTGAAAAAGGTTTAGATGCAGAGGGTTGAGGAGAAACATCCTCAGGGGTGAATAGGTGGCAGTTTGGCAAAGGGCAACATGTAGCTGCTTTGGACTATTCGTAGCACCCACACTTCCAAAGTGATGATGGGCTACATGGGAGCAAAGAGTGAGTCATCCTCCTACCAGAGGGTTCCCCTCTACACCAGTAGATTGGTTCCTTCAGAACATAGCCAGCCAGTCAAAACCCCATTGCCGGCCTGGGTTGAGGGCAGGCTGATCCCCTTTTGGGGCTTCTCCTGACACTGCGGTCAAGAAGCCTGCGACTTTTTCTGGGAGGCATGGGGACCAGGAAAGTACCTGTGTTTATGCAGGTAGGTGGCCTTTTTCTGGCCTCTCCCTAATACTTTCTGCGATAACTATCATATGTGCATCTCGAGCGCCTGGTGAGGGTGATGTGCTGCTTCTCTAATACCAGCTTTTTCCTTTATCTGCTCTCCAAAGAGGTTCTTTCCTTGGCACAGCACATCCACCAGCTTATTCTGTACAGACTGCTCCAGGTTGGAAGATTGAAGACAACACCCACAGCCATCACTATAGACCATAAAAGCATCATACATCGCCTTAACCAGGAACTTTGAACACTCTTTGCTATGGCCCACCAGGGTACAATAATGCTCCAGGCTTCTCCAGTGGAGGAACAGGCACAAGTCAGTGAGATCACGCATGTCCTCCTTTAGGAACATACTCATGTAGATCTGGTAAGAGAATACTCTAGCCACGAGCATGGAACTCTGGAAGCACATGCTGCCAAAGGAATCCAATGTCTGAGCATCCCTACTCATGGGCATCAAGGAATGAATCTTTGTGCTCCTAATCCTCTTCAGGGCAGACTCAATCACTAAGAAGAGGTGCGGAAGCCGAGGCTTCTCAAAGCCCAGGACTTTCTGAATCTGGTACATAGAGTCCAACCTTCTATTGACCAAAAGGTACATTCTCATCTGTAGACTTTTGTAAGATGCAGTGCACTAACATTGCTTCCTTAGGAGTCAAGGAGTACTGGAGGATCTCCAACTTGTCTGCCCTGGGCTCATCCTCTGTCTCCAGGGAAAATGCAATAGCCTTGGTCACATCCTCACGAAGTCTTGGAAGAGCATGTTCTCTGGAAGAGACTACCGCCATTCATGCGAATGGGAGGGATATGATGGATGCTCAAGGGATCTGGTCTCCAACAAGTTCTCCAATTCCACATCAGTAACTCAGCCATCAGTCAGACTCAGAGAGGAAACTAAAGTATCTTTGAGACACAGCCCAGAGCTCCCTCCAGCTTCGAGGGGAGTAGAAGCATGACACGATCAATGATGCATCAACCGCTCTCGAGGCTTCATTGGAACATCAGAACCCAATACACTCAAGAGAGAGTGAGAAATATGGCCCCACCAGGAATTATCATCAGGTCTCTTTGATGCCCCAATGTCGATGCCTCCAAAGGCAGGGTATTCATTTTGAGGATTGGCTGCACAACGGTCGATGACGATGCCCTGGGCACTGAAGGACCAGCCAGCTGTTTCTCCAGCATCAATGCAATGCAAGCCTCAAGCACCTGAAGGCATTCCTCCATGGCTGCCAAAATTTGTAGGCCTTGGGGCCTGAGCAGCTTTGACCAGCATCCCCATAGGGATATCGACATGGCCTCCACCATTGAGAGGCAGTCTGTGCCTCCCCAAGATTATGAAGGTCAATTCCTCTCTCCAGGACACCTTGGCATCACTCTCAACATCACGATGGGAAGGGCTCCGATGCCAGTGGACATGGGTCTTCACCCGGTGCTCACAAGGATCCCCCTTAGATGCCAATGGAGTCAAAGTCTTTTTCAATTCCATGTGGAGATTAATCGATGGCCAGTGCTACAGGGCACTACATCCTCAGTGAGCCTGGGAACCTCTCAATGTTAATGCACCTTTGATGGAACCAAGGGGAGCCATCAAGACTGATGCAGGTGCCGAAGACACTGAGTCAGACCTCTGGCCAGTTTGTGGGACACGTCTATGAAGATAGCCGTAGCAAAATCAAAAGGTTCGATTGCGACCAGAGGCCGAGCCAGGCTGAGGGAAAAAACAACGAAAAAATAAAGACCCACAAAAAGTGCAGAAAACCAAGGCAGAACCGCAATAGATAGACAAGATGCTACCGACGGCAGGCAGGAAAGTAAAATACGAGGGTGGGAGGGGGAAAAAAAAAAGAGAGACCCCCAAAGAGGAAAAATGAAACGTTTAATAGTGGATGACCAATTCACATCTCTGGGGCTCTGCGGAAAATGAAGATTGGAGAAGATGGCGCTGTGGCAGGCAGGACGATAGGCATGCAGGTGGAGCCTCCCAAAAAGCTTCCAATAGAAGCTGGGGAGTGTTCCCGCATGGGGCTATATCGGTGACATCACCAATGTGTGAGAACTTCATTCCTACTTGCCCATAAAAAATTTTTACTATCCTAGCTTTTTGACAAGGGTATTCATGGCACAGTTCTGTCATGGTTCACTTCTTTCATACTCATTCGCTCTTTTAATGTGCATGTGTCTTTCTCCAGTACATATTCTCTAATTTACGGTGTCCCACAAGGATTGGCCCTTTCCCCTCTTCTGTTTAAAATATTTCTCAACACCCTTGGCATCTCTTATTCATTCACTGGGTTATCATGCTATATTTATGCAGTTGATATTCTGCTTCTTTTTCACCTGGATACTCTCCTCCTAGATCTGTCAAGGGTAAATGTCAATTTAGACCAGGTTGCATCCTGGCTTTGTAAGAACTCTGAAACTTAACCCAAAAAAATCCACCTCTATGTGGCTTAGCAGGATTATTGATATTCCTGCGTTCACCCCTATCTTAGAAGAGAATCCACTGCCACCTCAGTCTTCCATAAAAATACATTGGTGTAATACTTGATTTATTTTATTCTATTTATTTAACCAGTTTTGTATACCACTTTATCCTTCAATCAAAGTGGTTGACAACACAGTGGGTCTACATTGAACGAGAGGGGAGGGGCGACAAGACGTACATATAGACTTTAGTCAATTGGTTTTTAGTTCTCCTCTATGCATGTTGGTGGGCCATAGGTTCTCTATATTACATGTACAAAGTGTTCTGTGAACAGGAGGATTTTGAGGGATTTGCGGAAGTCCTTGATGTTGTTTATGGCTCTTAGTTTATCTGGGAGGGAGTTCCAAAGAGCTGGTGCCGAGAAAGAGATAGCTCTGTTGGAGGTAGTCTGTTTTGTCTTTTGGTATCCCGTGGGTGTGTGGAGTCTGTTGTTGCCGTTAGCTCGTCTAGGTCTGCTGGTTGTTTCTTTGATCAATATGTTGTGCAGGACATTTGCTGAGCATTGATGTATGATTTTGAAAATGTTTAGAGTTATTTTGAATCTTGCCCGTGCTATTATAGGTAAACAATGCAGTTGCTGCGGTACAGGTGTGTTCGTGTTTGGCTGTGCCCGTAATGATGCGTGCTGCAGTGTTTTGCACCATTTGAAGTGGGTGGGTGGGTGGGTGGATTGCTTGGGCAGTCCTTGATATAAAGAGTTTCCATAGTCCAGTATAGGGGTGATTACCGCCTGACACACAGTGCAGACGTTGTCCTGATTGAGGATTGGTTGGAGCCTCCTGATGATCTTTAAACGGTGGTATGCCTTCACTGCAGTTTTGTTTATATGTGATTGTAAGTTCAGATTTCTGTCCAGGATGATGCCTAGGTATTTCACCTCGTCCCTTGTTGATATTGTTTTGTTTAAGACATTTATGGCATGAGGTGGGTTGAAGGTGGGGTTCCTGGAAATGAACATTGCCTCTGTTTTGTCAAAGTTAATTTTCAAGTTATTGGCAGCAAGCCAGTTGTTCATGTCCTCAAGGCCCTGGGTCATCTGGATCGTATCGGGTACCAGTGTGGCTACTGGGGTGTACACCATGATGTCATCAGCATATAGGAGATAATGTAGTCCATGGCGTTGGATAATGTTACAAATGGGTTGGATGTATATATTGAATAGGATGGACGATAGTGTGGATCCTTGGGGTATCCCTTGGGTGATGGTGAACTGTGTTGATTTCATTTGATCACATTTGACTTGCTGTGTTCTATTGCTCAGGTATGAGGTGAACCATTTTATAGTATTGTTGTGCAGCCCGATCTCCCGCAGGCGGTTTAGCATTATGGAGTGGGACACCGTGTCAAAAGCTGCTGAGATGTCTATGAAAACTAGCATGAATCCATTTCTTGTGCTGTCTAATCCCTTCAGAAGGTTGTCGAAGAGGGATGTAAGCAGGGTCTCCACGTTGTGCTGCGGCTTGAAGCCATGTTGATGTGGGTCTAACGGGGCATGTAGATCAATGTGATCCTGCAGTTGTCTCTGTACTGCTTTTTCGATGATCTTTGATATAAATGAAAGGCTTGAGATGGGGCGGTTGATTCTCAACTGACTTTTTCAACACAGATTTCTCAAGTGGTAAAGGCTCTCTGTCATCCGTACCATCCGCCCCTTCCTTGATCCAGTTGCTCAAACCAGTGTCCTCTTGTCTACAATCACTTCGACGTTAGATTACTGTAATATCATTTATTCAGGGCTACCGCAATATGAACATTTGCAATCCATTCAAAATACAGCAATTTGTATTCTTTCAAAAGCCAAGATGCCTGATCATGGCAACTCACTTCTCATAGATCATTGGCTCCCAGTTTAATTCCGGATCAGACAAAGTTCTCCTGCTGATCTCTAAAGACTTTTATAACAGTACACCAGAATACCCCCACACGTTGCTTATGTTCCCTCCATGCTAATCATTTACATCTTCCCCCTGTGACTCAGGCGAGATTTGATGCAACATGTAGTTCTATTTTTTTTTTCTTCATATAGCCTATACTCACTGAAATAGCCCTTCCTATTGATAGTCGTCTGGAATCAGTATTCCAAAAGTTTAAAGTTGCTCTCAAGAAACACCTTTTTGAATAAGATTTTGGGGTGGGATGCTAGGAGTTCTAGGGGCAGAGACAGGAGCCATAACCATAATCTGTTTTTATTTATTTATTTATTTGCATTCTCTTATATACCGCGCTATTCTTCATCAGTGCGGTTTACATTGAACAAACTGAAATTACATTGAACAGGGCATTATAACTTGGAGATAACTTATTTTATAACTATTTTTATCCCTATCCCCAACACAACTTGGACCCCCTTGACCCAACCTCCTTCAGGCCTATAGCAAGTCTTCCAGTCACCGCCAAAATCATTGAGAAGATAGCTCAACAACAACTTCAAGACCACCTAGATACCAACAACATACTGGACTCGCAACAACATGGTTTACGTCCATTCCACGGAGTCGAGACCCTCATGACATCACTAATGAACACCCTCATCAAGGGCACACAGACTAAGCACTCTGGATATGCTATGCTCTTCCTGAACATATCCACAGCCTTTGACACCATCTCCCACAACATTCTCCTACACAGACTCCAAGAAATTGGCATAAAAAATGTCGTACTTCAATGGTTCCACTCCTACCTGACCAATAGACAACTGACCCGCACAAGCATAGCAACCTCCCCCCCCCCCTTTCAACACCACCAAGGAGTACCCCAAGGATCCACACTATTCGCCATGCTCTTCAACATCTACCTGCAACCACTCTGCTCGATCATACGTGCTCATAACATCAACTACCACATCTACGCAGATGACATAATGCTCTATGGACCAATCACAACCACCAACCCAACAATCACCCACCTGCTTCATAGAAGTCCCCAGCTGGCTACAAAAGAACAACCTATCCATCAACATAAAATAAACAGAAGCCCTCATAGTAACCAAGGACCCAAACTTCACACCACCACACCTCAACTTAGGAACTACACAAATACAAATTCAACCACACATAAAATACTTGGGAATCATCATAGACCAAGCGCTCACACTCAAGCAACAAATCAAAAAGACTACCGGAATAATATTCCACAAGGCAAAAACAGTACAATGCCTCAGGCCTCTCATCGATCCACAGGACTTCAGGACAGTCATGCAAGCAATGACACTCCCTCACCTGGACTACTACAATATAATCTATCACAGACTACCCACCACCCACATCAACCCACTATGAACTGCCTTAAATACCACAGCAAGAATTATTCAGAAAGCAAAAAAACAAGATCACATCACCCCAGTACTGAGAGAACTGAACATACTCCCTTTTGAAGCAAGAATCAAATACAAATCTGCCCTATTTATTCACAAAGTCCTCTATCAAACGCAGACTTCCCAGCTCTGCACTCTACTGCCCCAACCCACCCACAACAGAACAACCAGACAAACCACCAGCAACACCCTCACCATACCCCACGAACAAACTAAATACAATCAACGGACCTGCAACAGAGCCTTCAAACTATATGCACCATCCATCTGGAACTCCCTACCAAGTCAAATCAGAAACAACGGAGATCCTTCAACATTCAGGAAACAACTAAAAACCATCCTGTTCCAGGAATACCTCAGACCAGAAACAAACATCCATCACCGACTACCCCTCCAGACCTAATAACATACCCACAGGTCTACCTACTAAGAGACCTTATGTCCATTGTCTAAGTCCTTACTGTCTATTCAGATCATTAATGTTGGCCTCCCCGGTGACAGCCCCTCCACCCTAAGAATTGATTTCTGCCCCCTCCTTTGTTGTTAAACCGCTTTGACCCGGTGAAAAGCGGGATATAAATAGAGTCAAATAAATAAATAAATATGTGGTTTACCCTTCTTTCCTATCTTATAAATGACGTCCCTGTTTTTATGTGTTGTCCTACGTATGTTATTGTAACTTTATTTTTTAAATTTTGTTTCTAAGTTGTAAACTGCTTTATGTACAGAAAGGCAGTTTAGTAAATCCAATAAACCAGAAACCATACAGGATGAGGTCAGCAGAAACCTCTGGATTTTTCTCCACCTCCACCCCTGCTGGTAGGGGAACACAATCCTCTTGTCTTGACTGCCCTCACAGTACGATATGGAATTTATTTGCTTACAAACACGTATATACAGCAAATCCTGCATATTCTCTGCAATTTACAATAAAACATATAAAATAGAATAATTAAACTAAATTAACATAAGCATCACAAAACTACAATAAACCCATTTAAAAAACAAAAAACTTAAAAAAAAAAACTATCCAGATATGATTTGTTCCTCTCCAGTCCAGTAACTCCTAATCAACGAGTACTAAAGACATGGCTGAAGAAATAAGCATATCATTTTTTCTGGAATTCTAACAGATTTATGGTTAATCTCAAATCCATAGGCTATTTATTCAAAGCAGGGCAGCAGAAATAGAGAGCATCTTATTTAGACTTCGTATACTCTGAATACCAGAGGGCAAAGGGCACACCAATATATTACTTCTCCTACAGCGAAGTGTCCAGATTGGACAATTCAATTTCCGAGGCAAAAAAGTAGTAGGAAGATGTAGCACGTTAAAAATTAGCAATAAGACTTAAAACTGAATCTGAAACTCAATTCGTAGGAACTGCAACTCCCGTAGATAAGAAATATGGTCATATAGCCACACTTGCAAAATCAAGTGAGCAACGACATTTTGCACAATCTGTAAAAACTTCAATAAGGTGACAATCCATACAAAAGTACACTGCAATAATTCTAGTGCAGACAAAACCACCACTTAAGTATCATCCTAAAATCATCCACAAGTAAAAATAAAATAACTTTAATTGCCGCAGTAATAGAAACTTAAAAAATGACTTTTAAACAAGATCGCAGATTTGAGGATGAAACATCAAAAATCCTAAATAATGAACTTGGAGAATAGGAATCTTACAACCTAGAATTTGAATATCAAAACATGACTGTGCACACCTTTCCTAGTAATTCGAATTTCAATTTTCAACAAATTTAGACTCATCCCTTGAGATGATAGTCCGATACCTTTCCAACCACTCCATCGAAATAGTAGAAACGTCTGCCATTTGTCAGAAGAACATAATGTCATCTGCATAAAGTGCATATTGTAGATTCAAAGAACAAAACAGATTGCAACAAAGTGGTTGCTTATAGATATTAAATAGAACAGCAGATAAAGTGGATTCCTGTGGCAGTCCCCTATGATGGTTGGTCCCTTACAAAAACATCACGTACTATCTGAAAGATAAGATTGGAACCATTCCAGCACTTGCCCACGTATACGCATGGCTGAAAGACAATAACTGAGAAACCCCTAAATCATATGCAGAGGCCACACCCAAAGATACAGCTACCACACTCTGCCCCTTACTCAAAAAAGTCAGCTATTTATTTGAAGCAAACAAGAGCTCTGTACTAAATACCCTCCCAAAACCAAACTGGCACTAGCCCAAATCATCATACGACTTCAAATAAGCTTGTAGTTCTAGTACTATGACCTCTAACAAATTTTGTCAAAAATGGTAAACTCAAAATAGGCTAAAAAATGAACATTACAGACATATCCAAGGCCAGATACTTTTAGGACTGGACGAAAAGCAGCTTGCTTCAGAACCAAAGGGAAAGAACACTACATCAAAGACACTTTATTAGTCAACTGATCCAAAAACTTTGCCAAGCCATCACAGGTAGCTAAGGTAAACTCAGACCATCCCAAGTTATCCAATGAAATAGTAACAGCTCATGGAACTCAGAAACTACTGGACATGAATTTGCACATAATTTACCCTGCAAAAACTTTGTATACTGTTGAGACCACTTATTTAGATCTACAACTAGAACTTGTCAACTTCACTATTCCAAATAGTTCACAAGAATGTGAAATAATTATTTAATTGTACTGTATAAATATGCCTGCATGGCTACCACAACAGATTATATGACCACTTTGAGGGTTTATCAAACACAGATTTAGCCTGAGAGGTCGTAAGCCTCCACCATTTGCGCTCAGATTTGTGAAGGGCAGTTTTTGCTCAATGAAGCTCAACAGAATACAAAGGTGCATAATGCTGCCTCCCTAGTTTGTAAGGGGAGGCCGCATTATCACAGGTAGATACACCAAATTCTGGTTGCGGAGAGTTGACACCATACAGCCATAAACTCTTAAGATTAAAATTCTTCTGATAGATGTACAAGAGCAATTAAGAAGCAAATAGCAGCGAACCCTAAGAGATGCAATAAGAAAAATGAAACCCAAGGAATTCACATTTTGATGGCTTGGAAAAGATACTTTCAGTGAATGGCCTAAGGACTGCATCAAGAACAGATAATCAAGTTTGGTCTGTTCCTACACCTGCTCATCAACTGGAACATTAAAATCACCAAGTATCATAATTTCTCAAATTAACTTCTGGGTTTGGGATGTAACGTTGGGTACCTTTGTGTGGGTGGGGTGCAGGGCTGCAGTGCAGGTGAGCGTGTCTGCTGCAGAGCTAGAGAGCCTGTGTGTGTATGTCATCTGTGGAGGTGAGGAGTACAGGTGCGTTAATGTGTGTGCTTGTGTGCATGGTGCCTGTGTGTGTGTCTGTCATGTAAAGGTGGGATCCATGTGTGTGCAGTGTGGGTGTGAGATGCTTGCATGCATATTCTGGGGGAGGGGGATGCACCCTTTGGCATATACAGATTATAATTTTTGTCCCCATGCATTCATCAATTTAACCTCTGCCTTACATTCTTTCCTCCTCACTTTAACCCCTCTTGGGTTCTCTCCCCATCTCCCTCCCCCTGCACCTCATTCCCCCCATCCTCCTCGTTTTTTCTTAAGAAGTAATGTCCCTTTAAATTGTTGCTGCCTCTCTCCTGTCTTACTTCCTTTTTTCTGAAGGCTCTTATCCCCAAAGGGAGGGATCTTTCCCACAATTGTAGCTTAGATGCAGCAGATAGCCGATCCTGCGGGCTGTGTGCCACATCTAAGCCCCAATTATGGCGAAGATCGCTCCTGTTCTGCCTGAGGGATCCCGATTGCCCATGAGCCTAACAGGAGAGGTTTTCTGCCCATGAACTGACGTGGGGGAGCAAATCCCAAGAGGAAGGTATAAAATTTCTAGTCATGGCAACCTGGTGCCAGGGCTTTGTCATGCCCTATATTACATAACCTGGAAGACACAGCTGAGTCAAAAGCATAGTGTCAGCAAAGCAAAGCCAGGTTTCAATAATACAGACAATATCTGCCCATGACTCTAGAACAATCCTAAGTCAACTCAACCTTAGTTTTTTTTTTACTGAGTTAGCATTAAGAGGGAGATGTGCTATTCATTAAAGGTACTGTAATTAAATTAGACATATTCCGGCAACGTCTACGAGTGGACAGAGTAATACCATAACGTCCCACCACAGATACCACTGGAATAGGATATACAGCCATAATACAAGCAAACAAAAATGAACAAGAAACAAATAATGAGAAAGATCCCCCCCCAATATGTGCATGAACATGCGCACAAAGGGGCATGTCGAAGAGGCACCCCTTCAGCTCATTAAGGTCAGGCTGGACAGAGAAGCCAGGAATATGCACAATCCCAGGCAGATTGAAAGAAATGCTGCAGGCCAACTGAAATGAAACTCAAACGTCTTACCCATTTAGTCACTACAGTTCAAAACTAGTTACAAAAAAACATTTAGAATTCATAACTGACAAACATATACATAAAACAGTCAGACATTCTGATTTAAATCTTCCAAAGGGGTCATCATAGCAAGTAACAGACCCTAACTATGTCAAGGTTCATTCAAGTAATTCTCCAGGACCAAGCAGGAAGTCAGTCCTCACATATGGGTGACATCGACATCGATGGAGTCCTTGCGGAGCATTTCCCCAGCTTTCCATGAAAGCCTTTGGGAATGCAGGCACGCATGCGCGGTTCCCTTCCCGCCTAAAGGTGCCATCTTGCTCAGTCTCTCTTTTTCCGTGAAGCCCACCGGACGTGTGTCCTAGTCCTCCCGGAAAATAGTTAGATTTTTTGGCGATCCTTCGCTATTTTTTTCTCCGGTTCCCCACCCGCCGGGTTCAGTACACCAGTATCGAGCCCGATCTTCTTTTTTCGGTTTTTGCCCTTCGTGGCTGGCGTTTGCGCCCTTTTTTTCTTTTTCCCTGGAAGGCCAGTCCTTTGACCTCGCGGGGACACTTTTTTCCCTGATGGCTTCCAGTGGGTTTAAAAAGTGTGATCGGTGCAAGAAGCTAATGTCTCTCACGGACACACACGACTGCTGCCTTCGGTGCCTCGGTCCTGACCACGATCTTAAGACATACGGACCATGTGGAAAAATGTCTTCCAAGGCACTTCGCAGTTGTCAGCACCAAAAGGAAAGGCTTTTTTCTGACTTGGCCTCCGGCCGGGCCCGGACCTCGTCTGAGGCCTCGACATCTCGGGAATCGGATCCTGAACAACATCGGGGCTCCTCGGACAGGGGGTCCCCCGACCGGGAATGAAAGAGGAAGAAGCGGCTCACGAGGGCGTCGTCAGAAGAGGTCCCTGGCTCCTCGAGAGTTAGGTCTCAGACCCCCGACCGTCGCCCCGGGCCCGTGGAACAGGAGAAGCCTCCCAAAGTACCTCGAGAGGAGCGGGAGTCTGCTGGACACGTAAGTCCTGTAGTCCTTGTGGACTCTCCTCCAAGAGAGCCGCCACCGGGGCCTGAATCGGGGGCTGCTGAGTCTCCTGAGCTGGGTCTCAGGCTGACAGCCTTAGAAATCAGACTGTCTGCCTTAATGGAACAGCAGCGGGCACTGATGGACAGCCTGTCTGGCGCATCTGCCCCGACCACCGGGACATTGACATCGAAGTCGACCCCGGAGACCGAGCCGATACGCGAGACCATAAAGGCCACCCTTGACCTCCCGTTTGGGACCAGGGCGCTGACTCCGGTGCCTTCGGCGTCGGGGCGGGTGCTCGCAGGCCCTGCGCGGTCGGACCCCGATTCCTCATTGGATGAGTCTGCCTAGGAGACGGAGGACAAGGAGTCCCCCGACACCTTCCGGACTCGGTGCGTCCCATCAGACTCACCGCAGTCTGAGCCCCGGAGTACATAAGAACATTAAGATATGCCATACTGGGTCAGACCAAGGTCCATCAAGCCCAGAATTCTGTTTCCAACAGTAGCCAATCTAGGTCATATGTACCTAGCAGTTTCCCCAAGGGACACAGGTTCCACAATGCTTGTATTGGTTCAAGCATTGATATCCTGGGTCCCTTCTTAATAATGGTTTATGGACCTTTCCTCCAGGAACTTGTCCAAACCTTTTTTAAACCCAGCTACACTAACAGCCTTTACTACATCCTCCGGTAACAAATTCCAGAGTTTGATTACACGTTGAGTGAAAAAAAAATTTCTTTTATTAGTCTTAAATAGTTTACCCTGTAGCTTCATTGCATGTCCCCTAGTCTTTCTATATTCTGATAAGGTAAACAATCGATCTACGTTTACCCGTTTCACTCCGTTCATTAATTTATAGACTTCTATCATATCTCCCCTCAGCCGTCTCTTTTCCAGGTTAAAGAGCCCTAACCTTTTTAGCCTTTCTTCATAGGAGTATCCTTCCATCCCCTTTACCATTTTGGTGGCTCTTCTCTGAACCTTTTCTAAAATCGCTATATCCTTTTTAAGATACGGCGACCAGAATTGCACACAATATTCAAGGTGCGGTCTCACCATGGAACGATATAGAGGCATTATAATATCTTTTGTTTTATTTTCCATTCCTTTCCTTATCATACCTAGCATTCTATTTGCTCTCTTGGCTGCTGCTGCACACTGGGCCGAGGGTTTTAACAAGGTATCCACAATGACGCCTAAATCTTTTTCCTGGGTGGTAGTTCCTAATGTGGAACCTTGCATCGTGTAACCATAGTTTGGGTTGTTCTTCCCTAGGTGCATAACCTTGCACTTGTCCACATTAAATTTCATCTGCCATTTTGATGCCCAGTCTTCCAATTTATCAAGATCCTCTTGCAATTTTCCACAATCTTCTTGGGTTTTAACAACTTTAAATAGTTTTGTGTCATCTGCAAATTTGATAACCTCACTCGTTATTCCACTTTCCAGGTCATTTATGAATATCTCAAAAAGCAGCGGACCCAGCACAGATCCCTGGGGTACACAACTATTCACCTTTCTCCATTGGGAAAATTGGCCATTTAGCCCTACCCTCTGCTTTCTATCTTTTAACCAGTTCCTGATCCACAATAGTACACTGCCTCCTATCCCATGATTCTTTAGTTTTGCCAAAAGTCTCTCATGAGGGACCTTGTCAAAGGCTTTCTGAAAGTCCAGATACACAATATCAACCGACTCACCTTTATCCACCTGATTATTCACTCCTTCAAAAAAACATAACAGATTAGTAAGACAAGATCTTCCTTGTCTAAAGCAATGTTAGCTGTCTCCCATTAGGTCATGACTATCTACATGCTGAGTAATTTTATTCTTTATGATGGTTTCTACCATTTTTCCTGGTACTGATGTCAGGCTCACCGGTCTGTAGTTTCCCGGATCACCCCTGGAACCCTTTTTAAAAATTGGTGTTACATTGGCGATCCTCCAATCTTCAGGTATTAGAGATGATTTTAATGATAGTTCACAGATTACTAATAGCAGGTCTGCAATCTCATATTTCAGTTCTTTCAACAACCTTGGATGTATACCATCCGGCCCAGGTGATTTGCTACTCTTCAGTTTATCTAATAGTTGTAATACATCTTCCTGATGTATCAATATTTCCTTCAATTCTTCCGCACCTTTAAATACCACTTCAGTCATGGGTAACATCCCTACATCTTCCTCAGTAAAGACTGAAGCAAAGAATTCATTCAGTCTCTCCGCTATCGCCTTGTCGCCTCTTAGTGCTTCTTTAACCCCTTTATCATCTAATGGACCAACTGACTCTCACAGGTTTTTTGCTACGAATGTACTTGAAAAGGTCTTTACTTCGCGTTTTTGCTTCCGCAGCAAGCTTCTTCTCAAATTCTCCCTTTGCCTGCCTTATCAATGCCTTGCATTTGACTTGCCAGTGCTTGTGCTGTTTCCAGGTTTTGTTGTTTGGCTCTTTTTTCCATTTCCTGAAAGATGCTTTTTTGGCAACAGCCTCTCTGACCTCACCTTTAAACCATGCTGGCAGTTTTTTGGACTTCCTTCCACTTTTCTTAAAGAGTGGAATACAGCTGGTCTGGGCTTCCAAGATAGTATTTTTCAACAACAGCCAAGCCTGATATACATCTTTAACCTTTGCAACTGCTCCTTTTAGTTTTTTCTTAACTGTTTTCCTCATTTTATCATAGTCTCCCTTTCGAAAGTTAAAAGGTAGTATTGTGGATTTCCTTACTATCCCTCCTCCACTAATTAAATCAAAGGCGATCATGCTATGATCACTATTGCCAAGTGGCCCCAACACCATTATCTCTTGCACTAGATCTGGTGTTCCACTAAGGACTAGGTCTAATATGGCTTCCCCTCTGGTCGGTTCATGAACCAGCTGCTCCAAGAAGCAGTCATTTATTTCATCTAGGAACTTTATCTCCCTAGCATGTCCTGTCGTGACACTGACCCAGTCGATACCGTGGTAGTTGAAATCACCCATTATTATTACTGCGCTGTAACTTTGTTAGCTTCCTTGATTTCTTTGAGCATTTCATCATCCATTTGGTCATTCTGGCCAGGCACTCGATAGTACACCCCCACTGCCATTGCCTTCCCCCTTTTACATGGAATTTCAATCCATATAGATTCTACAGCAGATTTTGTTTCCTGCAAAACTTTAATCCTTTCTGACTCAATGCCCTCTCTAACATAGAGAGCAACCCCTCCACCAATTTGATCAGCTCTATCATTACGATATAGTTTGTACCCAGGTATCACAGTGTCCCACTGGTTGTCCTCCTTCCACCATGTCTCTGATATTCCAATCATATCTAACCTTTCATTTAGTGCTATATATTCTAACTCTCCCATCTTATTTTTTAGACTTCTAGCATTTGCATACAAGCATTTTAGAGAATGTATTTTATTCATATTAATTTGGCTATTGTTAGACATGGGTAATTTGGGATCTTTAAGCTCTGTCTGCTCCATACTTGAGGGCATTTGGGCTACTTTACTCTTTTGTGGAACCTCTCTGCTTTTGGTAGTATCCTTCAAAGATACATTCTTCCGAACCATCCGCTCTTGGGCAACTGTCGGCTTTTCCCTAATATCTAGTTTAAAAACTGTTCTATCTCCTTTTAAAGGTTAATGCCAGCAGCCGGTTCTCGGAGTTCGTCCGGGATATGGCCACCGCATTGGCTATCCCTGCGGACCCCGAGGAGGAGCCTCGAGACGAGGAGCTCGAGGCCCTACAGTACGACTCTCCTCCAAAGGAGGCCTTTACTGTTCTGGTTCCTCCGATGCTGGAACGGCTCCTCTTCCGGATGTGGGAGGCACCGGCCTCGGCGCCGGTTCTAAGCAAGCGAGTCGATTCGATCTATCGACTCTGGAAGAGTCCTGGCTTTCAAAAGGCGCAGCTACCACACCATTCCATGGTGGTGGAATCGACCATGTATCGCCTGAAAAGTCAGAAGATGCACTCCGCGGTGCCCCCTGGCAGGGAGGCCCAGAACCTCGATGGTTTTGGTAGAAAGTGCTTCCAGGGCTCGATGCTTGCTTGCCGTGTCCAGTCTTACCAGCTGTACATGGGTATGTACTTGCGAGACCTGGCCATGGAGCTGGCCGGGTTCTCTGCTGGTCTCTCCGGGGAACCCTTGCAGAGGTTCAAGTCCTTGTCCTCGGGGATCCGGGAATGCTCCAAGTTTGTCCCGCACTGCCTATGATGGCTTCGAGGCTTCGGCCCGTGTTGCGGCTCGACGCCAGGCATGGGTGCAGTCATCGGACCTTGAGCCATGGGTTCAGGACAAGTTGGTTGATGTCCCTTGCCGAGGTGAGAACCTTTTTGGCAAGCCCATGACCGAGAAGGTCGCACAGCTCGAAACCGAGCACCTCACGAGGACCAGGCTGTCTAGGAAGACTTCTGCCCTTTCTCACAAAAAGAAGGGCTCGGGTAAAAAGCCCTTTTACCTGAGGAAGGGCACTGCCTACAAACAGTACCCACAGTACCAGGCTGCCCAAGCTGCCTCTCAGGGTCAGCAAGCCAAGGGGCAGGGTAATTGGCCCCGTAGGCAGAGGACCCCCAAGCCTCCTGCCCCTGCTCCTACTCAGCAGGGTGGGGGTTTTTGACTCCTTAGGCATAGCCTCTCCGTTCCTGCTCTCCCAACCCTGCACAGGAGGTCACCTCGCCCTGTTTGCCCACCAGTGGCCACTCATCACTGGAGACAGTTGGGTGTTAAGCATAGTCCACAAGGGCTATCTACCACTTCCAACAACTGCCTCCTCCATACCTTCCAGGGGAGCCTCCAATGCCTCCCCTGCACACAGATCTTCTCCTTCAGGAGCTCCAAGGTCTGTTGGTGAACAGGGCGGTGGAGCCTGTGCCTCCCCACTTGCAAGGTCAAGGGTTCTACTCCAGGTATTTCCTGGTACCCAAAAGAACCGGTGGCCATCGACCTATTCTAGACCTCAGAAACCTCAACAGGTTCCTAGAGAACCTTTTGAGCCGATGGCTACTTGCCCCCTACGCTTCCTTTCCTGGAAGACACTCTTCTTGATAGCCCTAACCTCGGCCAGGTGAGTGAGTGAGCTTCAGGCCCTGGTCTGTGACAGGCCTTACACCCGCTTCTATAGGAACAGGGTAGTCCTTAGGACTCATCCAAAGTTCCTCCCTAAAGTTGTCTCCTCCTTCCACCTTAACCAAGAGGTGGTTCTTCCAACATTCTTCCCTAGGCCTCATGCAAGCCAGGCTGAAGCAGTTCTGCATACCCTGGACTGTAGGAGGGCCTTATCCTTCTACCTTGACCGTACGCAGGGGCATAGAAGGGCTACTCAGCTCTTCATATCTTTTGACCCTAATAATTTGGGGTTAGCTGTGTCCAAGCGTACCTTGTCCACCTGGGTGACTGACTGCATCACCTGGGCTTACAGGGCGGCTGACCTTCCTTTGCAGGGTCGGGTCACGGCCCATCGTGTCAGGGCAATGGCTGCCTCAGTGGCTCACCTCTGCTCTGTACCGTTGGTAGATATCTGCAGGGCTGCAACTTGGTCCTCAAGCCAGACGTTTGCGGCCCATTACTGCCTGGAGAGGGAGTCCCGTAGGGACAGTGCTTTTGGCCAAGCAGTACTCCGGAACCTCTTTGAGGTTTAGGCAACTCCTGCCCTCCAGCCCTCCGTTGGGCTACCGGTGGAGGTTCTGTCAGTGAAAAGCCTTTCTTTGATGCTGGGACTAGAGGGAGTTCTCTTGTTCAGCCTGGGTTCCTTGGTAGCCCAGAACTAGGGAGTCACCCATATGTGAGGACTGACTTCCTGCTTGGTCCTGGAGAAAGAGTAGTTACTCACCTGTAACAGGTGTTCTCCAGGAGCAGCAGGAATCAGTCCTCACAACCCTCCCTCCTCCCCTGGGAGTTGCAGTTGTAGATAGTTTATTTTTACATTTTTGTGTGCTGTTTTTAGCTATGTCATTTGACTGAGCAAGATGGCACCTTTAGGCGGGAAGGGAACCGCGTATGCGTGCCTGCATTCCCAAAGGCTTTCATGGAAAGCTGGGGAAATGCTCCGCAAGGGCTCCATCGACGTCACCCATATGTGAGGACTGATTCCTGCTGCTCCTGGAGAACACCTGTTACAGGTGAGTAACTACTCTTTATGTTTGTAAACACTTTCTAAAGCTTACAAGATTAGTCATAACACGAATGTTAAAAGGTAGCGCATTCCACCTCATGAGTGTTTAAAGTGAAAAAGCTTGATCGTGAGTTTGATATTTTTTGCCAAGATTTTAAGATGGAATCAAATGTATTTTGTGAGCAAGACCGTATTGGGCAATGTGATACATGAACAGACAGACAATTGGCTGAAAGTGTATGGCTGAAAGTGTATGCACCATCTTAAATACAGTTAGCAATAACTCACTTTGAACTACTACTGGAAAGGCGCGAGCTAAATACAGCTAATAAAATAGATAAATAAATATTTAATCCTGGTAATCCACTGTAGTTGCTCAATATAGATGAAACATGAGCACACTTGGGCTGTTTTAGTAGTAATCGCGCAGCTGCGTTTTGGGTTATATTCAGGGTCTTCAGGGTTCATGCTAGTACAGCCTTATAAAAGTTGCAGTAGAAATCATCCTCTTCCTCCTCCTCCACATAGGGTCTCAGATGGCACACTACTTTCATTTTATATAGTATGTTCCTGACCACATTATTAAACTGAAACTGCATAGTCAATCTTTGATCGAAGATTATGTCATGATAGCGAACTTCTGATTTACTTGCCAGGACTGTATTAGCTACCATCAGCACAGTAGGTGGAGACAAAAAAAGGATCCCTCATAACTATCCCTACAGAATCCCCAACTTTAGGGCAGACCAGTTGGATACATGCACCCCCACCTTAACAGCGAATACCAACATTTCAATTTTGAAGACACCAGAATAAATTCTGATACACATTTCCATTTACATACCAATGTTATAACTATGCAAAAAATAAAACAAAGTACTGCTTCAGGGAAGAGATCTTAAATTGCTTGGCGGTAATACTTGAAGCCCAAAACAGGAGAGAGAGTAGCTGTAGAGCACAAAACTCATTGTGAAAGCGAATTTGGAAAAAAAAAAATCACAAAGTACTTGGATCCTCTCCTTTCCGTTCTGTATATATTCGTAAATATTTTCCTTCTTCCTCCTGATATCGGCATAAAATACACAAGGCAACGGGAGAAAGGATGCATCTGTGTGCATGCTGTTTACTCAGTCTCCAATTCAGCTTGAGATGAATAGGTTGTAACTAAAGGCAAACACCACCACAAGTTTGAAAGAAGTCTGTGCACGGTGCATGAAAACCAGCTGCTGGCTTAACGAAGCATATCTTACGGGATTTTGTCCAGGAACTCCTGAGAGATTGGGCACCGTCTACAAGTTGCTTCTGGCAGTAATTACCAAAACAGAAAATTCCTTACTACATTAAAAAAAGAGCTTTGTTTTATCCAAATATGATTCCTTTTCTCTAGTTTCCAGTAATTTTCCTGCACTCCATACCTACAGTGAACCATTCAACATGTGGCATGCCTTCCTGTACTCTGAAAAAAAATATTTGACCCCCCTCCCCCTGCCCAAAAAACAGGCCAGTGAAATGCAAGAAGCAGCAGGGAACTCAGCATGCACCTCGCAATCAGGAAGTGGTTATGGTTGGCATCTCATGACAAATGATTGGCTTCTCTCTGCATTCTCTAACATGTACTGTCAACATTACATGCTACAAAAATCCATCAATTACGTTAAGAGCATATTTTAAAGTACTGCTAAAATATTTTACTTGATTGAATTTTATAGAACAAATCCTTTGCAAAGGATATATAGAAAGGGATCTTCATCAGTCTTCTTCACTCTGTGCTTTTAACTAAAACACAGCTAGCCCCAAGGGAATTAGTGAGAGCAGGAAAAATGTACAGCCAGCCACGAGATTCCATGGTTTATGGTTTAATTTTGCTTTCTATCAGCAGCAAAGCCATGGGTTGGGGGAGGGGGGGACCTTAGGGTACTAGGAGCCCATTTTTCATTCAGGCCTCCCCAGTCATACAGTTACTAACTAGCCAGGTTGCAATGGGAAGGCCAGTTTACTGCCAACTGCTGCCCTCTCACTTCTTCCATCCACTCCCAGCATGACTGCAAACAAACAAAACAGAGCGCAGGCCTCTAAGCAGCCCATGCGCATGCCGAGTGGCCCCATCTGTCGTCCACAGACATCGGAGGAGTGTGTAAGGAGCTGCTTAGCAAGCATTGCTGGATGGGGGGTGTTGTGCTGCCTGTCTGCACATAGTAAGACAGACTGAAGTGGGGAGGGGGGAGAAGAAAGGAACACTGATGGATATGTGGACCGCAGAGGGACAGACTTTCCTGCTTCCTTACGGAGGATTACAAGGCAGGATCAAGAAAGCATTTATCATGCAGGGAGAAGATAGGCGACAGCGAGTTCTAGTCTCCTGCAATAACAGGAAGTGGTGAGAAATGGCCCTCCTAGCCATCATTACTGCTCAAGCCGAGCCCCTGAACGAAGTCAGCCTGAAAACCTGAATCCTTCCTATGGCTCATATGACGTTCAACCGTGCCTTACGGTTATGTTCCCTTGGTTTAGTGGTTTAAAACACCCTTCTATTATAAATTTGATGTCTTTTCTAGATATGCAATAGGGACTTGGAATGATTCTTTCAAGATCTAGATATCTGTTGCTGTCGTAGTCCCTGTGGCTCATCGCAGAAATGTGAAGTGTCTGGCTGCTCTAGAGAAGAATCCTGGAAAGTCTGGTTCTTCTGGCAGAGAGGGCAGAAGCAACATCTGAAGCCAGGGCTGTTCCTGCCTCCCAGATCCCTTTTTTCTCTTCTTTTTCCAGCTGTAGGCTACTCTCCAGAGGCTAGCGCTCCTGGAGGAAAGGCAGGCAGTGGTCAGACCCACAAAACTTGAGCGAAAACAATTAAAAACAATGCTAAGCATGGGATTCAATGAAGAATATATTCTTAGAGACACAATGGATCAGTATAGGATAACAAAAATCCCACTATGCGATACAAACAATCCTATACTCAAGATTATGCTCCCTCAATATATTTTTTGTCAGACTAAAATTTCAAGGTCACGATATAAAGCTTCTAACATTCAAGTTCATTTTATTCTTTAAGTGATCGTGCATCTATACTCAATAAAATCTGCCATACAAGTGCCAACATGACTGTCACGTTTTGAACCGCACTATAAAAAGGTTCTGCTTCAGGGTATAAAGGCAGTACTTATCTGAACATTGTCTCCAACATTCAGAAATGACAAGAAATTATTCAATCTGTTTGGAACTCTATAGGTATTTCAAAAAAGATGGCTGCGGCATTTTTTTCATTCTGTTTCAACTCCGCCCCCATCCAAATTTAAAGGGGCCTCATCTACATCACTGTGTGCCAGTCTCTTTACTGGTTGAGCCCTTTGGGTTGAACTGCGTCCAGTTGGGAATATAAATAGAGTTGTTGATAGTTTGTGGGGTGTTCAACAGAGTGGAGATGCAGTAAAAAGATCTGGAGGGATTGGGAGAAAGTAGAAATGGGCCAAGTAGGAGATGAGAGGTAAAGGAAGATAGATGAGGGCTGGGGAGAGAGGGAGTACAAAGGTTAGAAATAAAGGATAAGAGTGGGGGAAATGGAGGAATAGAAGACTTGAGAAGAAGTGAAAGATGGGAGAATGAGAGGACTGAGAATGGGAGATCAACAGCCACTAGATAGGTGAAAAGTAAATAGGAGATTAAAGACTGGAGATAAGAAAACAGGGGGTGTAAAATTTAGCTATGGATGGACAGAAAGGCAGACTAAAAAAAAATGAAGACAGATCGTTGTAAAAGAAAAATGAAAGACACACCCTGGGAAATGTCTTTTCTAAGCTAAGGGAAAAGCTGAAAGAAACCAGAACCAATTTATTAGAAAAAGAAAAAAGGATCAAACAAAGATACAGAAAAGCATTTTACTAATTTTTTTAGTAACTGGAACGTGTCAGCTATTGAGAATGTGCATTTCTTATATCTTTGTATTTTGCTGAGAATGCATGCCTACTTCTCTTTCTTTAGTGTTCTACAGTTGAAAGAGTCTAATTTCTATGGCTTTCCATTTCAGTTTTTCTCTCCATGTTTGTTTTAATTTGTAATCCCTTTTTCTGTGTTTGGTGAAGGCTGGTCTTTGTTCTGCATGTGAGGTATTCTGCTAGGGTGCAGTTTCTTTGTGGAAATTTGAAGCAAGCAGACTTTTTCTGTTTTCCCCAATAGGAGGTGCACTAGTGTTCTAGGGCTGGTATAATTTTTCAGTGCTGCCTTTTCCTAGGTAGGGTTGTTGCTGTTTAAGTCCTGGGAATTAGTGTTATGGATGGGATGGTAAGGTTCCAAGTGTCTTTTACAGGGGTTTGTGTTAATTCAGAGTGTGCCTGGCTGTGGATAGAGCTTGTGTTATTTATCAGTTTTATTAACGCAGATCAATAAGGTATTTGTCATAAAAGTTGAAGGATAGGTTCTAAATTATGGCAATTATTTTGTCATAACATCGTGAGGTTTTAAAACATTTTGCAAGATACTGCAATGTTTGTTGAAATGTCTATAAGCAGCTTATGTCTGCTCATTAAAATATAGGATACTGCCTTTTGAGAAATCTTTAAATATAATTTAACTGCTTCCTCTAGTGTATGTGGATTTGTGTTAGTAAATACACTCCATAACAGCCATTGCTGAATACTTAGAAATCCATTATTAGGTAGACTACAAGGCATTATTTATTGATAACTACCGCATAGACCTGTAAGTCCCATGCTCATCCATGTCAACCTTGGGCCTGCCCCCCCCCCCCCAAATGATTTCTAACTATGCCACTACTTTATATATCACCTTTACTATTAAAACATGTTCCTTATTTTTAATACTAAACTTTTATTAGAAATTTTGACTTTAGAAAACGAAAATACTTCCAAATTTAGGGACATGCAAACTTCTGACCCAAAACTATTACCTTTAATTGAACTTCTGTGAGTTAGCTTACACAGCTGGCTATGACTGTTGAAATCAATTTAACAAGTGATGCTAAGCCGTACTGCCCAGTTAAATAAGAAAAAGCAAATGTTTTGAAGTCTCCAAAACCTACCTATACAAACTAAAAGTATTCTAATTTAGCTTAAAGCTAAACGTAGATCCAGCAGGAAGAGTTGCCTCACTATTGGATAATATTTCTGGCCAAGGCCAGATTCAGCCACAGAAAGAAAAATCACATTTTCTCTCTGCCGTACATGACCTGTATGCAAAAAGTATTTTAAAAAAATGGAACTTGCTTATTTTCATTTATCAACTATATAGAAGTGACAGAGTTATGTACAATCCCGAAATTACAAGACTCAGGAGCTTCTTTTCCCATTGATATATTAATTTTCATGAAAAGTGTTATTCTTAAATATTACCCTGCATTGCACACAGTGGACAGTTGAAGAAACCCTTACTGGTTCAATATTCCAGTCAAATCACTGGCAGTATAAATATAAATTTGTATTTTGATTTCTAAAGCTATTCAAAACTCCTCGACATAAGACATTCTATAGCATCCACTAACCTTATGAATCCGCTTCAACTGCCAAAAGTTAATGCATCTCTGGGAGAGCAATAGTCTCAAGAAACAGTTTAGCAGGTTTGTCCAAGCTCAGTCCTCAAGAGCCACAGATTTTCAGGCTATCCCTAACGAATATGCCTGAGGGTACTTAGCATGTAATGGAGATAGTGGGCATGCAGAGTTCTCATACGCATACTCATCAGGAATATCCTGAAAATCTGGTCCGTTTGTGGTCCTGGAGGACTAAACTTGGACAAGCCCATTTTAGAAGAACTTCAGCAATAATATTTGCTATCCTGGCAGAATGAAAGAGACTTGATCTGGTCCAAAATGCACACAAGTCAGCCTCGAGACCCAAAAGACCTCATTTACAAAAGGTTTGCCCATTGTGTGCTCATAGAAAACAGCTATAAAATCAGGCCATTTATATTAGCTTTGAATTAAAAAGTATAACCAAACTTGTCTCCAAGACTCTCTTTTAACACACAAAAAGCCCCCATCAGAGATGCCAAGGGTAAGCCATCCCAAAGAGCGAGATCTTTCTGGGGTGTCCAGGGTATTTATCTAGGAAAATTCATCATCAAATGATATTTGTTTTTCCTCGTTGCCTGTGAAACGGTAGAGAGTGTGAAGGTAATATGGGTAAATTTCTCAGCTGAAAATTTTACTCAATTCAGTAGCTGGAGTATGTGCAAAGGTTTCAAAGAAGATGTACAAGTGCAGGCAAAAGAACGGGTTGGAGCAGACAAAGAACGCAGGAAGGTGTGCTCAGATTTCTAGTCGCTGGTAAGGGCTCTTGGCTCCTCTTAGGCTTGCCTCTTCTGACAGTAGAGATCAGGATCAATGCACTGGGTCTGAGGCTCCGAGTGTGAGAAGAGGCTCAAGGACTGACATGGATCTCTGCCCTATTAAATATGTTGCTCTATTCTCAGAAGCTACAAAGCTGAGTTATGTTTGAGGAGGGAAGCACAATCGGAGCAAGCTTATCAACAGGTAACTTATTACATACACAATTTAACATACCATAGTGTCACCTACCTTGAATATATGGGCTCTAGAAGCAGTATCATTTTTTTTTTTAGATACTTTGAATAAAAAATGACCGTGTTCCAGACTTGAAAGCACTTTTTAAAATATGCACAGTGCAGTGCGTTTAGATTCATATAAGCTCTGTTCAAGGTATCCATTCTCTTTCTAGGAGCAAATATCTTTGCACAATTATACCCTTTCAGATGTAATAACAGAGAACAGAAACAGGTACTCCAGAAACTTGACAATTTAAGTGCAGCAGTAAAAAGTATTGAACATTGAACTTCCAAAAGGCATGAAAATGTATAGTGTAACATATACTTTTAAATCACTTACACTTTAAACATTCCTAGAGGAATACAGGATTTCCTACGGATCAATTTAAAGATATAGGGATTTTCTTCTTTCTTACATGAGATTTCATTCTTGATGCATGTCAGTACTAACATTTTAAGGGGGAAATATTCACTTATATAAAACATTTTATCTTTTTTTTTTTTTAATAAAGTATGCATGGTCATTGAATGATGGTGTAGAATGTATTAAGCATTTTCAATAAAGACAGAGAATGGGAGAAAAGGCTTAGGGGATTTGTTTACTAAGTGCGAAAGGTTTTCCACTTAGTTTTTGTTTCTACTGTGCCATAAATGCAGTGTACCATCAGGGACATGGTCAGCAAATGCCCTGCAGTTATCACACAGGGAACTCACTTCATATGTCTGCATTAATTGCATTGACAGAGCACAGGTATATCCACACCATCTGCTGATGCATGTAACATGGGTCCCGATGTCAACAAAACAAATCCCCTCTGTTCGTGGTCCCAATACCCAACACCCCCCTCCTCTACGCACAGAACCACCCCCACCAATGTCAGAACTCACCTTCTTTGCATAAACTCCTCCCCCATGCACAACCATTCCCCCCCCTGATAGACTGCAACCACCAATCAAAATTACTTCCCCCAGCACTTACCAGAGTATCCTAGGAAGTCTAATGGATGGGGTAGGAATACTACTACTATAATTACTAATTATTTGTATAGCACTACAAGGTGTATGCAGTGCAGTATATACAGATGTAAAATACAGTCCCTGCTCATCAGAGCTTACAATCTAATCAAGACAAAACACATAGCAAAACTGGGGACTAGAGTATGATAAAACACACATAAGTAGTGGTCAAGAGAGTGAGGAGATCCAAAAGTGGCTTAAAAAAATGGTTTTTCAGCCTTGATTTGAATAGGGCTAGAGAAGGAACCTGACGCACAGACTCAGGAAGTTTTTTCCAGGCATATCCAGCCCCAGCATTGAACATCCAGGGTGCCCAGAATGGCAGGAAAGTAACCAGGCAATAGCAATATTCAGCTGCTAACCGATTAGCTTCTGCAGTGAAAGTTAGACCAGCGTTTGCTGTGCCTTACTTACACCCTTTACCCATAACCAGGCAGCAGCTCAATATCACTGCTGCTTGGTTATAGCCTGGTTCTGCCGCCGGAACACCCCAATGGTAACCAGTGAGCATCGGGAGTGCAGAAGCAACATCCACAGATATTCAGTGGCACTAACCATATTAGTGCCACTGAATATACCATCTAGAAGGATTAACACAGTTAGCAGATCTGCTAACCATTTTAATCCCTTTGAATAATCCCCTAATAAAAATAAAGTATCAAAAAATAAAGAACTGGGAAGGAAAAATCCTCCTGTGAGTATCTATTCCTTGCCTGTAGAGGAGGGGAATCAGATAGGTAGGCTGTACTCATTTTCATAACAAGATTTCTCAGATCTATAAAGGCAGATCTCAGGGCTCCTCTGACTCAGAAATTTCAATTAGAGTTGCAGTCTAAGAGAATACGATATTGCAGCATACACTTAAGAGAGGTAACAGATGACTGATGAAGCTCCAGGACAAATTGTTGCCACACTGTAAGGAAACTAGGGAGCCTTCGCTCTCAAAACTAGTTTGGCACCTGCTTGTTATGGACTGAGGTCTGAAAGCTGAACTACATGGTGTCAGTTGGTAGGTTTTAAGCACCATTTATGTTAGTACCAGAGATACTACTACTACTAAGCATTTATAAAGCGCTACCAGACACACGCAACGTTGTACAAAGTAAGAACACACAAGAAACAGTCCCTGCTCAAAGAGCTGACAATCTAAAAAGACAAAAAAGACAAAACAAGAAAAGAAAAAGAAGAACGATAAGAACAAGAGCAAAGAGACGAGAGCAATGGAGGCAGGACAAAGGAAAGAGGTACGAACAAGTGAAAGTAGGAGTAGGAAAGGTGAAATAAAAGGAAGGAAGGAGAACAGCAAAATCAAGAGCCAAAGGCAGAGGCGAAAAGATGAGCTTTTAACTTAAGTTTGAAGAGGGACAAAGAAGATGCCTGACATATAGACAAAGGAAGTTTATTCCAAGCGTAAGGTGCAGCAAGGTGAAAAGAGCGGAATCTGGAGTTGGCCGTAGAGGAGAAGGGCATAGCAAGAAGCAACTGGCTACAAGAACGGAGTTCACGAGGGGGGAAGTAGGGAAAAATGAGAGAAGAAAGGTACTGAGGAGCCATAGAGTGAATGCACTTATAGGTCAGAAGGAGAAGTTTGAAGTGAATACAGAAACGGATAGGGAGCCAGTGAAGAGATCTAAGGAGAGGAGTGATGTGGGGAAAAAGATGCTGATGGAAAATCAAACATGCAGCGCAGTGCTGAATAGACTGAAGGGGGAAGAGATGAGACTGAGGGAGACCAGCAAGGAGCAGGTTACAATAATCAAGACGGTGATTAGGGAATGGATAAGGGTTTTAGTAGTGAGCTCAGAAAGAAAGGGGCGGATTTTGCCAATGTTGAAGAGAAAGAAGCAACAGGTCTTAGCGATGAGCTGGATATAAGAGGAGAAAGAGAGCAAAGAGTCAAAAATAACACCCAGATTGCGAGCGGAAGAAACAGGTTGGAGAACAGAGCCAGCCACAGAGACTGAAAAAGAAGGAGAAAGGGAAATTTTAGGAGAAAGTGAGAAGTTCAGTCTCAGAGCTCATATAAATACTCAGTCACAAAACCATGACTTGTTTGAGAAGCTGAAAGGGATCTCTTTCAACATCATCCTGTCCAGCTCCTAATCAGAAAATTCTGAAATGAAAACTGGAGAGGATTCAGCGGGAAAGCATTTAAAGGCAAACAAACTGATTTCTCTGGAATATATCCTTGGATACACTTTAGCTGAGTCACTTCCTGGGAAAAACTAAGTTCACCTCCGACAGTGTTATCTAGGAAGGCAGGCAATCAGCAGCTATCCCCTTGCTCTTAGGATGAAGTACTATAAGGATAAATGTTGACGTCTTGACATCACGTGATGCTCAATGTTGGCTGTTTTGATCTAAACCTCAAAGCAGATGAATCCTTTTCTTGCTTCGAGTCAGAAAGAGGTCTCCTGAGCATGTCTCCTCTTAGATCTTGACACAGATGATTAAATGTTCCCTCATTGACAAAGGTTCACCAACAATTGGTGCAATTTGAAAGATTCTTCAAACCCAATACCAATTCTTTTCAAGCTGATGAAGATGGATCGGATTTTTGGGTTTCTCAGAGATGCCAAGGAATTTCAGTCTTTATTGTTTGATGGTTCTTGTTAACATCTAAAAAAATATGTCACAACCAGGTATCAAACCATCATGTCCTAGGTTCAGAAAGCAAATGTAATTCAGAGGAGGTCTATAATAGGCATATTCTGATTGCAAATGTATCTTTATCTTTATTCGGTTTCTTGATAAACCGCCTAAACCATAAGGCATCAAAGCGGTGTACAATAAATGGGCTGCAGGGAGGAAAGATAGAAAAGAACGCCATGGTATGACAGGAAAGAAAAGAAAAGGAGAAAAGAGGAGAGAGAGTAAAAAGGGCAGAGCGACACAAATAGAAACTTACAACAAGAGAGAGGGGACTGAGGGGGTAAACGAGGGTAAGGGGTACCGGAGTGAAGGGTTCTATGAATGGTGATGAAATATTAGAGGGTACTGGGAGCAGTAAGTATGAATGAGGGAGCCAATAGTTTCAAAGAGAAACTGGAAGATCAAAAGCTTGTGTAAAGAGGTGTGTTTTAAGGAGGGACTTGAATTGTGGAAAAGAGGGCTCAGTACGGAGGGGGAGGGGGAGGGAATTCCACAGGGCAGGACCAAGGAAGAAGAAAGCGGAGTGGCGAGTAAGTTCGAGGTGTGCTTGAGAAGGGGAAGGGAGAAAGACGGTTACCATGGGAGGAACGAAGAAGGCGAGGAACAGGCTGGTGAAAAATGAGATCGGAGAGATACTGGCTCTCTTCTGATACAGTGAGAAAAACTGATGTAGCTAACTCAAAAGAATTTCCAGAACAAGAGCAGCAGATCAAGGACACTGAAATATAGTCTTACCAAGCAGTTAACAAAAAACTTGCTAAGTACTGATAAACATACTAAGAAAGCCAACAGAACTCCATAAAGAAAGGAAAGATTGAGAAGGCCCAAAGAGGTGAAATTAGGCCTTACCTGCTAATTTTCTTTCCTGGAGTTACTCCAGTCCGGACGCATAGGTTTTGATCATCTACCATCAGATGGAGACTAAGAACAAACAGCTTAAACCCCTCACTTAAATAGCCTATTCTTTCCTGAAGAGCCAGTATGAACATCAAAGCAGAACGGAGTACCAGAACCCCGACATGTCCATCTCTGCAACAAATCATGCACCAGAATCAACATGCACACCTGGCCATAGAGTATCTCAACATGTTCTTTTTTTTTTTTTTTTTTTTTAAACAGTGTCCAAACAAGACACTCCCTCCGCCCTCCCCCCCAAGGACCAAAACCCACAATGGGGAGAGCAAGAAGTGCAACAGCACAGCAGAACCCCCCGAGCCACAAAGAAATGAAAGGAGAACCACCACAACCAAGTGGCCCAGAGATCACCTATTCCAGCAAACAGAATCTTTAAAACAGGCACAAGATCAGAAAGACAGAAGTCGAATCCCAAGAGGGTCCTGGACTATACTAGAATGGAGGGACTCCAGGAAAGAAAGTTAGCTGGTAAGGCCTAATTTCACCTTCCAGTTCCATCCCTCTAGCCCAGTTCAGATGCGTGGGACATAACAATGCAGTACTATTGTGGGGTGGGTACCAAAACTCCAGCCTGCAAAACCCAAGCAAAGAAATCCACATCCTGATGAGCCTGCACACCCAGCTGGTAATGACGCAAAAAGGAATGGAGCGACAAGGACACCGCCGCCTTGCTCGGTAGAATGGGCCCAAAGCTGCATCGGGACAATGTGCCCCTTCAGCAAATACACGGCTTCAGTGGCACCCCGAATCCAACAGGAAATAGATGCCTTGGCCACTGCCTCACCCATGCAAGACCCACTGAACAGCGCAAGAGGTGTTCAGAGTACCGAAATGCCTCCATCACCTTCAAGTACCGCTTAAAGCACCCATCAGATGAAGTGCAGATCCCCAGACTCAGATAGATCAAGGGGACTGGCAAAGGCCAGCAAGGTCACTGCCTGATTAAGGTGGAACCTTTGGCAAAAATGAAGGAACCAGATAAAGGACCATCCTTTCTTTGCTATCACCAAATAAGGCTCCTCTGCATGAGAGCCTGTAGCTCTGAGATGCAACATGCTGAGCAAATGGCCACCAGCAAACACCAGTTTCAGTGTCAAATTCTTCTAGGAGGCTCTCAAAAGAGGCTCAAACATGGCCCCTGTGTGCGCAGAGAGAACCAAGTTAAGGTCTTAGGACAGAACCAGGGTACAAAGCAGTCGCAAGTGCTTGACCTCTCAAAGAAAACTGATCATGTCCTGGTGAGAGGCAAGAGATATGGCCTGAACCGGGCCCCGGAAGAAAGGCAGGGTCACAACCTGTACCTTCAAGGAGTTTAAGGCCAAACCCTTATCAAGACTATCCTGTGGAAAGGCCAAAATTTCTGGGAGAGCGACCCCTAACGGCCGCACCTCTCTCTCAGCACCAAGTTTCAAAGATGTGCCAAACCCGCACATAGACCAATGATGTAGAACGCTTCCATGCCTGCAGCAAGGCATCAACTACCTTAGGGGAGTACCTCCAGCGCCTCAAATGCACCCCCCTCAAGAGCCAAGCTGTAAGCAAGAACCAATTCACATCTGGCATCTGGACAGGACCCTGCGTCAGATGCTCTGCCTTCTGAGGAAGTGAGAGAAAAGGCTCTGTTACCTGGAGCTGCACCAGGTCTGCATAGCTTATCTGCCCGGGCCAATCCGGGGTCACCAATATCCTGCACCCCACATGGGTCTTGACCCTCTGCAGGACACGCCTGGATCAGTGGCCATGGAGGAAACTTGTAGAGAAGCCCATCGCTGGGCCAGGGTTGGACCAGCACAACCGAGCCCCTCCACCATGCACTCCCTGCGCCTGTTGAAGGACCTGGAGGCCTTGGCATTTGCCAATGTCACCATCAAGTCTATCATGGGAACACCCCAGTGTTCCAGAGTCAGCTGGAATGCAGTCTAGGACAGAGACCACTCTCCCAGATCTATGGAAATGACAGCTCAGATAATGCATCTGCACATTGTCTTTCTAGGCCACATGTGCAGCAGAAAGCTAAAGCAGATGGGCTTCCGCCCACTGCAGGAGTGGTTTCGCCTCCCCTGCCACCAGTGAGGCAATTCCAAGTGAGAAGTGGCCTAGTGGTTGGGGCAAGTTACCTCAGGAGGGCCAGGGGTTCAAATCCCGCTAGAGGACAGCAACCTTGGGCTGGAAGAACTGGGGTTTCTAGTCCTACATGTGCTCCTTGTAGCCTTGGGTAGGCCACTTAACCCTCCGTTGCCTCAAGCACAAAAAACAGATTGTGAGCCCTTCGGGGAGAAGGTGTATATGTATACAGTATGTGTGTATATATATATATATATATATATATATATATATATATATATACACACACAGACACACACAGTACCTGAATATACATTGCTTTGACTTGTAGAAAAAGTGGTATATAAGCCTTGCTAAATAACTAACTAACAGCGAGCTCAGAGACCCACGCTGCCGGATGATGTAAGTCAGTTATGGTATTGTCAGTCAGCACTTTCACGACCCGCCACCGAACCACAAGGAGGAAATATTCCAGGGCAAGACGCACTGCGCTGGTCTCCAGGCGACTGATAGACCATCGTCTCTCCTCTAGAGACCTCTGCCCCTGGGACACATGGCTCAGACAATGAGCCCGCCCAACTGAAAAGGCTGGCATCTGTCATCACCACCACCCAGTCCAGGGTCTTGAGGGGCATCACAACTGCAAGGTTTGCAGAATCAAGCCACCAGTCCAAACTCGCCAGGGCCTCTCCACACCAGACCAAAGCGCCACCTGGAGGAGCCACATATAAAGTTCAGCCTAAGGCACTAACTCCAAGGAGGCCGCCATTGAGCTAAGCACCTGCAAATAGTCCCAAACCTTCAGGCAGGAAGTCATCTGCAACCTCTGCACCTGCCCTTGCAGCTTTCTCCTGCCCTCCGGCAGAAAAACCATCCCCTGCTACGTGTTGAAGCTGGAGACTGACATCATTTGGCAGAATTCATGACCCATCCAAGTTCCTACAGCCAGCGTATCATGCAGGCCATCACCTCCTGACTTTCCTGCAAAGATTTTGCCTGAATCAACCAGTTATCCAGATATGGGTGCAGAAGGATGCCTTGCTTCTGCACGGACACCGCTACTATGGAGTGGAGAAGTGGCCTAGTGGTTGGGGCAAGGTACTTCAGGCCTGAAGGTCGGGGGTTCAAATCCCACTAGAGGACAGCAACCTTGGGCCGGAAGGACTGGGGTTTCTAGTCCCACAGGTGCTCCTTGTGGTCTTGGGCAAGCCACTTAACCGTCCATAGCCCATGTTCCCTGTAAAATAGTTATCTCCAAGTTATAATGCCCTGTTCAATGTAATTTCAGTTTGCTCAATGTAAACCGCACTGATGCAGAATAGCGCGGTATATAAGAGAAAGTAAATAAAATAAATAAATACTACTACCATCACCTTGGTAAACACTTGAGGGGCAGTGGCCAGCCCAAAGGGGAAAGTCTGAAACTGAAAATGCCCCTGAATCACAGCAAAATCAAAACATGCTGATGCTCTGGGTGAATGGAAATATGCAGGTACGCCTCCAACAGTTCCAAGGACGTCAAGACGCCCCTTATCCGACAGCCACAATAGCAGACCACAGGGTTTCCATGAAAAAATGTGGGAGCCAGAGGGCCCTGTATCTCCCCTTTGGATCCAGAATGGGATGCCAGGAACCTTCCTTCTGGGGATCACAAAGTAAATTGAGTAACGTCCTGCATCCCACTCTTCCGGGGGCAGGTTCATGGGCACAACAGCATCGGGCTGCAGAAGATGCTTGAGCATCTCCGAGATTGCCAAGGGCTTGGTGGGGGCTTGGCTAGGAAACACCATGAAGTTGTCCATGAGGGGCCTGGCAAACTCGAAGGCCTAGCCCTTGTGAATGACATCCAGGACCCAGGGATCCATCATAAGTCAATTTTACCCTACATGAGCCCAACTTAAGTGACCACATATTGACCGCTCCTCCACTGGGGTCCCCAAACCTCTGGACTTAGTAATGCCAAAGCTTCCTGTGGCCCTTGCTCTTCTGCCCTGACCACTCCCACAAAAGGAAGGGCCCTTTGGGAGAAATTGGGATCTCTGAGGGCTGAACAGAACTTCCACGGCTCATGCCCCTGGCCCTTGGAAGAGGACCCATGGCCCACTGCCCTGGGCTTTTCCTCTAGGAATCGAGGGACCTTTGTGTCCCCCAGGTCATTCACCAACTTTTCCAAATCCTCCCCAAACAGCAGTCTCCCTGAAAAGGGGAGCTTGCTTAACCTCACCTTGGAGGCCAAATCTGCTAACCAATTCCATAGTCACAAAAACTGCCTAGCAGCCAAAACAGTTGCCACCGACTTGGCTGAGGCCCTAAGCAAGTCAAAGAAGATCAGCCAGGAAGGCAGTCCCAGACTCCAACTGGGCCACCTCCTCTCAGGTGGTTGCCTCAAAAAAGAGTCACCTGTGCCACATAGGAGCCACAGATGGTTCCTGTAAAGCCAAGGCAGAAACTTCAAAGGCCTGCTTATGCAGTGCCTGCATATGCAGATCCTGCAGGTCGTTCAAGGCTGTCTCCCCCCCCCCCTCACTGGAATGGTAGTCTTCCTGGTGACTGCCACCACCAGTGCATCCACCCAGGGAAGGTGTAAATACTCTCTCTCCTCCAGAGGGATGAGGTAAAGCTTGTCCATGCTCCTACCAACCTTCAGGCCTGCACTGAGGACCTTCCATGCCTCAACCACCATGGCTTTCACTGTCTGATGGATGAGAAAAGAGCAACGGGGCTTCCGGATACCCTCAAGAAGCAGATCCTCTGACTGCTCTGCAAGTTCTGGCAGCAAATCATTCACAATCCATAGGGCTGCCAAGGTTTTGACACTCAGGAAGGGGAACTCATCCCTATGAAAGTTCAGAATCGCCGAGGAATCTCCCCAGCAGGGAGCTCCCCTTTCCTCCAACTCCTTAGGGTCTGGATCTTCCAAAAAGTAAGAATGACCCTCCAAGGGATCCCATCGAGGCCCCATCCTCAAACCCCCGGGCCATCTCCTGGCGCGGGCACTTCCCTGTCACCGGGACAGTCAGTCCTCCCAGCAAGGAAGGAGATCCCAAGTTGAGAGACCCCTCTCACCAAGACCCTGCTGAATTAAAAAGGCCTGATGCAACAGTAACATAAATTCAGCTTCCGCTGTTCAAAACCACTCAACTGGCCCCAGGAGGATACAGGGCCACTGATTGCAAAAGCAGAGCTTGCCTATGCTCCAAAGCAGTAGAGGTGGCTGCAGTCAACATGATGGCAATTCCCGCCAAACTGTTGGTGCCATGGCTTTCCCTGAAGGGCGCTCGTGGCCAGAAAGTCCTCCTGTGGTTGCCTCTAATGCAGCTGGACTGCCGGTCAAGCTCTTTGTGACAGCCATGCAGTTTTATACAGACATGGCAAACGCCAGTTTGCGGAGAGCAGGCTCCAGCAGCTGCCATACAACAGCCCCTCTCCAGATCAGCCATGTGTGCGCTGCATGGAAAAAAAGACCTTGACCTCACTTGCCGGCTCCTGGTGCCGGAGCCGCTGCCTCTGCCTCTCCCCGATGCTATAGTACCTGCTGGGTTTGTTTGTTTGTTTGTTTTTTAAGTCTGACTCTATGCAGGAGCAGGAAGGCTCAACCCCGGCCCCCTCCTAAGAGTTGGAGAGGAAGAGAAGGGGGGAGCAGCTGCCTCCTATTAGCTCAGAGGGTCCCAAGGAGCAGCTGGAGAAGAGACTGTGGGATGGACCCGGTGCCACTGGGTTCCGACCCCAAAGCTGTGACTCAGCACTCAAAGGAAAAGAAAACAAACAGCCAGCACAGGCTAATGCTCATCCACCTGCTAGAAACTGAGAACAAGCAGCACAAACTTCTCACTTAAGTAGCCTGTGCTCCCCTGCATAGTCAGCATTTTTCAGTCTCCATCTGCTGGTGGATGAGCATAACCCACACGTCTTGACTGGACCGGCAGGATGAACTGGAAACAGACAAATGTAAAAAGGAAGCAGACTTATGCAGCTGTTGTCTGTGGACAAGGCTGGATAGAGAATCCTACTGTAAGTAGTTTGACATATTTCTACTAAGCTTTTCCATACATGTTCTGCGTTGAAACATTGGATGACCATTACTTTCTGCTTGTCCCAAAATATAAAAGCCACAAAAGTCATTCCCAATACAAGGGGGGGAGGGGGAGGAGGAGCCCCCCCTCTCCAAAACTAATGCCATAAAACTTGAAGGGTAATTACTGAGATAACCAATCTTGGAACACCCATCACACACTCTTAATACCAGAACAAGCATGCAGATATAGAAATTATGTCTGTCATGAAAACAATTCTCAGAATTTACATGTCCTCAGCTCTTAATCTTTAAAGAAACTATTGACGAACATGGATTACTATAAAGTCAGACGCTCACATGAAACTTTAACCCACCCTATAATTAAGGTGAATTATTTTGAGATAATAAATGTCTGGATCAAATCATCTGAACACTGCAACTCATCCATGGGAACTGCATGGAAGACATGGTCAGGCTTGAAGGACTAGAAAAAGGGGACTACTTCTGGAGAGAGACCTGCAATTGTGAGTATATACTTCTGGGAATTTTTCTGAAGGGACTTCTTTGGATTAAAGCTGATTAATTTGTGAACCCAGTGTATTAGTTAAATCAGTCAGAGTCTAGTAGCAGCAGTTTAAGTTTAAATTTAAAACAAAGAAGAGAGCTTTCTGCTTAAATTTAGAACTCAGCAGTAGTAGTTTAAATTTAATACTCAGGGTCTAGTATCAGCAAAGAGCTTTAATTTAAATCAAATCAGAATATAATTTAGCATAAATAGCAAAACAGGGTCAGTATTCTTTCAGCAACAAAGCCTTCTAGAGACCTTTACAAAGAGGCCTTCTACCTAGGGGGCAAGAGACCTGTGAAACTTTTTCAATAGGTGTTAACGCAAGGTGGCAGGTCAAAAAGCCATTTTGAAAGACTCTTTCTACCCAAGCAAGGACTATTAATCACCCAGAAAGTTGGTCACAGCTTACCTCAGAAGCACAAGACAGGGTACTGTGTAGCAGCCCTCTTTTAATAAGTGTTATTTCCCTCCCTACTTCCCCAACACCCACCTACCCCTGGGATAATCGTAGCTTTATAGGTACTTACAGATCTTAAAGGAAAGGAGGTGCTCTCAGGTGCAGCTAGTTATCCAAATCAGTCCTACACTAAGGGTCAGAGACTAATATACCTTGTTCACCTGAAGCTTAAACAAATGTATTAAGTACAATTTTATTAGTATAAGTATCCATAGCAACCCTTAGTATGTAAAGAACTTAAAGATCTAAACACAAGCTTAAAACTAAGATGCAGACAGCAGTCCAGCAGCAAGATGGGGGCTTTCCAGTCTTTTGCATTGAGTGTCACATGTATGATTTTCTCCCAGTTGGTGAGAGGTCTTACGTGTGCACTAGGTGCAAGGAGCTCTTTTCTCTCAGGGAATGAGTCCGTTCTCTAGAGACTAGAGTAGCAGACTTGGAAGACAAAGACAGAGAGGTACATAGAGGAGACCTACAGGGATATAGTCCTGAAGTCCCACCTCCAGTCTGGCAGCATCCCTGTTGCCATGGAGGAGAGAGGTCATGTGACAGGAGAGCATCACCCTGATGTGGAAGGAAGTGATCCTGTAACTAGGACCTGTCCTCCAGGTGATGTAAAACCCTCTCGAACCGAGGAAGTTTCTCCAGGGCCATGTGCCCAGGAGGGAAGGGTTAGGACAGTCGTTATAGTTGGTGATTCGATCATTAGCCATGTAGATAGCTGGGTGGCTGGTGGATGTGAGGATCGCCTGGTAACATGCCTGCCTGGTGTGAAGGTAGCAGACCTCACGCACCATCTAGATAAGGTCTTAGATAGTGCTGTGGAGGAGTCTGCTATCTTGGTACATGTCGGTACCAATGACATAGGAAAATGTGGTAGGGAGGTTCTGGAGGCTAAATTTAGGCTTTTAGGTAGGAAGTTCAAATCCAGAACCTCCAGGTAGCGTTCTCCGAAATGCTTCCCATTCCACCCACAGGACCCAAAAGGCAGGCAGAGCTCTGGAGTCTCAATGGATATGCATTGGGCAATCCATTTAGATAAAGTTCTTTTGGAGACTGGAAGACCCAAATGAATAGAGTCAAAAGCTATAAAAAGTTGCAAGGACTTTCTATGCTGCTGTGTTCTCTGTAGGTAAAAGGCTAAGGCTCTTTTACAATCCAAAGTATAAAGATTTCTTTCTGCATTAGAGGCATGAGGCCTCGGAAAAAATACAGGAAGATAAATTGATTGATTCAAATGAAAAGGCGAAACCACCTTTGGATAAAGTGTGGATGAGTTCTAAGAACCACCTTACCATGATGAAACCTAGTACGAGAGGATCAGGCACTAAAGCTTGCAGTTCACTAATGCGACGAGCAGAGGTGATTGCAATTAGGAAGATGACCTTCTAGGTCAGAAACTTAAGGGTTGTAGTGGCTAAAGGCTCAAGGCAGTCGTCCAAGTAAGGGAAGATGAATATACCCAGGGTTCGCAGAAATGCAGCTACTACTGCCATGCATTTCATGAATACCCTTGGTGCTGAAGCCAGACCAAAGGGAAGAACCCTGTACTGGAAATGTTTTCTCTTGAAAAGGAATCGTAAGAATTTCCTGTGATCTGGATGGATCAGAATGTGAGTGTATGCATCCTTTAAGTCTAGAGAGCAAAGCCAATCCTGGCTTTGATGGTATGGCAGAAGAGTTCCTAGAGAAATCTTTTTGAAATTCTCTCGAAACAGGTATTTGTTCAATTCTCTGAGGTCTAGAATGGGTCTGTGTCCTCCTGTTTTCTTTGGAATACGAAAATAGGGGAAGTAGAAACCTGCACCCCGTTAAAGAATGGGTACCTCCTCTATTGCCCCTTGGGCAAGAAGTGTTGAGACCTCGTGATCGTCTGCGGAGGTTTGAGAATTGAATTGCCTTAGAATTGTAGGAGGGGGCATGCTGTGAAAATGAAGCTTGTACCCCTCTCCTACAATGGACAGAGTCCAATCTTCTGCTGTTATCTGATGCCATCTGTTGGCAAAGTGGCATAACCTGCCTGGGATATTGGGGGGGGGGGGGGGTTGGGGACCCCTCAGAGGCAGGAAGGATAAGCTCTCTAAGAAGGAGTCAAAGCCCTTGAGGGGGCTGAACTTGCAGAGCTGGTTCGGCTCTCGGGCCTTTTGGCTTCTTTTGCTGTCTAGTTTGTCCTTTTTGGGCAACCTGACACGGAGTCTGACTCTTCTGGGTATAGGAAGGAAGAAATTTCCTCTTTTTGCTGAAAGAGGGTTTTTTATAAGGCTTCTTTTTGGCTGGAGTGGCTGTAGATTTCAACAATCTATCTAGAGTAGTATTGTCAGCATCTAACTCATTAGCCTTTTCCTGCCAGTTCTTGACAAAGAGGTTCTCTACCATGCAAGGAATGTTGCCTATCTTATCCTGTACCCAAGTCTGCAAGTCTGATGCCTGAAGCCAGGCAATCCGTCGTGCGCCAATGGCAATAGCAGAGGTTCTGCTGATGCATTCAAAGCAGTCAAAAGCTGCACGATTCACTATTGGAGACATCTTAAGCATGCTTAACTAGAGCAAGAAAGTCTTGTCTCTTGTCCTCTGGGAGAAGTGGGCTCATAAGCTCCAAGTCTCCTGTAACGTCTTTGAGGAACATTCCATATATAGTATATATGAACTGATCCTAGCTGAAAGCATGGAAGCCTGAAAGGTTTGGTGCCCAAAAGCATCCAGAGTTCAGCATTCACGACCTGGGGGATTGGATGCATGCCTCTTTGCACTTTTCATCCTAAGCTTGGCTGACTCCACCACCATTGAATGGTGTGGCAGCTGAGTCTTTTGAAATCCAGGACATGGCGGAACTCGATACATAGTATCAAGTCTCCTAGAATGATGAGATGTAGTCAGAGGTGTCTCCCACATTCTGAGCATCAAGTTATGCAGAATTTCATGGATGGGCAGAGTGGCTGCCTCCTTTAGAGCTTTAGGATAGTGGAGAATTTCCAATTCCTTTGCTCTGGGTTCCTCCTCAGGAACCACCTTGATTGAAAGGCCCTTGGCCATATCACAAATAAAATCCTCAAAAGACATGTCTTCTGGAGGTGGCATTCTGCGTTGGGCAGAAGAGGGATCTTCCAGTAGAAACCCTCTGGTACCAGCAGAATTGTCAGATTCTTCGGAATCGGAGGATTCGAAGTATTCCTGACCATGATGCTCATGCAAAGCACGGTCCCGGTATCGATCGAAGTCGATACAGAGTTGATCCGGTACCGATCTGTCGATTCCAGCCAAAGATGGCATGGGAAGAATTCCCACCGTGGCCAGTACCGTTGGTACCGATACCGGTGTCTGTACCGGCATCGGTATCGATGTCAGTACCGGCACCCGTTGAACCATAGATGTCAATGGTACTGCAGCTGAAAGAAGAGCTGCGATGCTGCATTCGATAGCGAGGAACCTCTGGTCTATCAACGCTGCCGATGCCTGGGTGTCGGTACCGGTGAAAACGGCCGGGACCCATGAGCATGGCACAGGTAGTTCGTACAAGGTTGAGGCCTCGAGAACATCCTGGAACCCCATTGATGCTTTGGAAGCCGAAACCTCCCGCCAGGGCTGTTTTGTCGGTGTGGTTCCCTCAAGGGCAATGCCAATGGCCTCTCGATGCTTAGCAGAAGAGCTACCCTTTGAGGACCGGCTTTTATGTTTAGTTACCTGAGATCCATGGGAGGAAGAGGAGGCCCTTGAATATGTCAATGCAATGGATCTGGCATCCGAAGAAAAGAGGGTACCGAGCTTTGCAGCCCGGTTCTGTCTTCCTCTTTTAGTCATCCCCATACAGGAGAGACATTCAGATGGAGAATGTTCAGGCCCTAAACATTTGACACCCCAATCATGGGTGTCAGTGACAGAAATGGTACCGCCACACTTAGTACATTTTTTAAAACCACTAGTTGGTTTTTCCATGTTTCAGGAATATGAGGCCTAATGCCCAAAATGGCGCCTAGCACCGAAAAAGTAAAGTTTCTGAAGAGAAACAGTTCAAAGTATACGTTTTTGTTTTGCTTTTTTTAAGAAAAGAAAAGAACCAGCGGTACCGGTAAGCATCGTGTGGAGGCAAACGCGACCACAAGAAAATTTTAAAGACGGAATTTTCTGCGGTGACAGGGAATGGATCCTGTTGGCTCCGCGGAAAACGAAGAACTGAAGAGGGACATTTGAAAAGATGGGAAGGCAGCACACATGTGCTGAGGGATGCTCCCAAAAGCGTTCCTATTGGACACTGGGGAGCGTTCCCGCGCAGGCTCCAGGTACCGACGATACCCATATGTGAAGACTACATACCTGCTTGTTCCTGGAGATACAAAATTTGCTGTAGAATCTCTATGGATTGAAATTGCATGTAAAAAGGGAAAGGCGATGGCAGTGGGGGTGTACTATCGACCACCTGGCCAGAATGGAAAAATGGATGATGAAATGCTCAACGAAATCAAGGAAGCTAACAAAAGTTACAGCACAGTAATAATAACGGGTGATTTTAATTACCCCGGTATCGACTGGGTCAGTGTCATGGCAGGACATGCTAGGGAGATAAAGTTCCTATTTGAAATAAATGACTGCTTCTTGGAACAGCTGGTTCATGAACTGACCAGAGGGGAAGCCATATTGGACGTAGTCCATAGTGGAACACCAGATCTGGTGCAAGAGATAAGATTGCTGGTGTCACTTGGCAATAGTGATCATAGCATGATCACATCTCATCTAATTAATGGAGAAGGGATGGTAAGGAAATCCACAGTCCTACCTTTTAACTTTCGAAAGGGAGACTATGATAAAATGAGGAAAATAGTTAAGAAAAAACTAAAAGGAGCAGTTGCAAAGGTTAAAGACTTACATCAAACTTGGGTGTTGTTGAAAAATACTATCTTGGAAGCCCAGACCAGCTGTATTCCACGCTTTAAGAAAAGTGGAAGTCCAAAAAACTGCCACCATGGTTTAAAGGTGAGGTCAGAGAGGCTGTTACCAAAAAAGCATCCTTCAAGAAATGGGAAAAAGAGCCAAATGAAGAAACCTGGAAACAGCACAATCACTGGCAAGTTAAATGCAAGGCATTGATAAGGTAGGCAAAGCGAGAATTTGAGAAGAAACTTGCTGCGGAAACAAAAAATGCGTAATAAAGACTTTTTCAAGTACATCCATAGCAAAACACCTGTGAGAGAGTCAGTTGGTCCATTAGATGATAGAGGGGTTAAAGGGGCACTAAGAGGTGACAAGGCGATAGCGGAGAGACCCAATTCTTTGCTTCGGTCTTTACTGAGGAAGATGTTGGGATGTTACGCATGACTGAAGTGGTATTTAGAGGTGCGGAAGAATTGAAGGAAATATCGATACATTGGGAAGATGTATTACAACTATTAGATAAACTGAAGAGTAGAAAATCACCTGGGCTGGATGGTATACATCCAAGGGTGCTGAAAGAACTGAAATATGAGATTGCAGACCTGCTATTAGTAATCTGTGAACTATCATTAAAAGCATCTGTAATACCTGAAGATTGGAGGATGGCGAACGTAACACCAATTTTTAAAAAGGGTTCCAGGGGTGATCCGGGAAACTATAGACCGGTGAGCCTGACGTCAGTACCGGGAAAAATGGGAGAAACCATCATAAAGAAAAAAATTGCTGAACATGTAGATAGTAATGGCTTAATGGGAGACACCCAACATGGCTTTAGACAAAGAAGATCTTGTCTTACTAATCTGTTATGTTTTTTTGAAGGTGTGAATAAACAGGTAGACAAAGGTGATTCACTTGATATAGTGTGTCAAAGGCTTTCTGAAAGTTCAAATAAAGTCCCTCATCAGAGACCTTTGGCAAAGAGTCATGGGATAGGAGGCAGGGTAATATTGTGGATCAGGAACTGGTTAAAAGAAAGCAGTGGCTAGGGCTAAATGGCCTATTTTCCCAATGGAGAAAGGTGAATAGTGGTGTACCCCAGGGATCTGTGCTGGGTCCGCTGCTTTTTGACATATTCCCTTTTCCAGGTCATTTATGAATAACGAGTGAGGTTATCAGATTTGGAGATGACACAAAACTATTTAAAGTTGTTAAAACCCAAGAGGATTGTGGAAAATTGCAAGAGCATCTTGATAAATTGGAAGACTGGGCATCAAAATGGCAGATGAAATTTAATGTGGACAAGTGCAAAGTTATGCACCTAGGGAAGAACAACCCAAACTATGGTTACACGATGCAAGGTTCCACATTAGGAACCACCACCCAGGAAAAAGATTTAGGCGTCATTGTGGATAACATGATAAAACCCTCCGCCCAGTGTGCAGCGGCGGCCAAGAGAGCAAATAGAATGCTAGATATCATAAGGAAAGGAATGGAAAATAAAACAAAAGTTATTATAATGCCTCTATATCGTTCCATGGTGAGACCGCACCTTGAATATTGTGTGCAATTCTGGTCGCCGAATCTTCAAAAGGATATAGCTTTATCAGAAAAGGTTCAGAGACGAGCCACCAAAATGGTAAAGGGGATGGAAGGATACCCCTATGAAGAAAGGCTAAAAAAAAGTTAGGGCTCTTTTACCTGGAAAAGAGATGGCTGAGGGGAGATATGATAGAAGTCTATAAATTAATGAACAGAGTGGAACGAGTAAACATAGATCGATTGTTTTTGTTATCAGAATGTAGAAAGACTATGGGGCATGCAATGAAGCTACAGGGTAAACTATTTAAGACTAATAAAAGAAAATATTTTTTCACTCAACGTGTAATCAAACTCTTGAATTTGTTACCGGAGGATGTAGTAAAGGCTGTTAGTGTAGGAAACAGGATACTGGGCTTGATGGATCTTGGTCTGACACAGTGTGGCATATCTTATGATCTTAGGCTTCAATCTTATCCACCTATTTAGATTATCTGCCCATAATGCGTTTGAAGCCAATATTAGAAAGCATTTTTAAAAATATTTTTTGTTAACCCTGATCACTCAAACTAAGAGCATCACGTCCATGGAAATCAAGGTGCCTCGGCAGTACAAATTACCAGACTATACCCATGAGAGCTTGGAGAAAACTACTGAAGGCACAAAATGAAGCTACTGAAACAAAAATGACTATCTTTTTTAAGGCAGTTATTCAAAGAGACCATCTCCGCTCAAGTCATAATGGTATGTACTGGAGCACAGGAGATCTACGTTTAAATTTTCCTTGCTTAGAGGGTCAGCTGGACCTGGGTGCATTACTGAGAAGAACCGAGGTCAAGGGGATAGGAGAATGAAGGCTTCCCAGACAGTACACAGTGAAGGCATGCCTTGGAGGAGACAGTCCTCTCCAGTCCCTGGACCAATAAGTGTATCCCAAGACCCAGGGGTGGCTCAAGACAATCTGCTGCCTGAGGTGAGGGGTGAGAGATGAGATGGCACCCCCCCCCCCCACACACACACAGCGCCATTCTAGCAGCCATAATGGAGGGGCCTCTCAGAACTCGTCAGGGAACAGAGAGTCCCCTCACTCGGGACACTAGTACAGTGGCAGCCTGTCTTTTTAAATGATTTTTTTTTTTTTTTTTAAGAAAAGGTAGAGTGAAGTTTTGGGGGCATTTTTGCTGCCCCCCAAAAAACTTTGCAGCTTGATGCAGTCACCACTGTCTAATGGTAAAGCCACCCCTGCCAAGACCTCTGGAACTGGCAGAGATGAAACTGCAGAAATTGAAAGATAAGATAGCAGCTTAAGACACCCAGAGAAATACGTAGGCCATACCAGAGCCGTGCCTTCTATCTGCCACAAAAACTGATTTTGTTGTTAAGTGTTCCTGAAGTCAGTCCTGATGTACGCTCTAACCCACTGGTTCTCAACCCTGTCTTGGTTCACACCCCCTAGGCAGTGAGGTTTTCAGGATATCCATACTGAATATGCATGAAAGGGGTCTGCATGCAATGGGAGGCAGCACTTGCAAGTCTGTCTCATGTATATTCATTGTAGGTATCATGATAAACTGGCTAGAGCGTATATCAGGAAAGGGCTAAGAAAGACTGTGAAATGGAGGCTAAAGGAGTAGGGAGCAGGAAATGAAAACATTTAAAGTAGTTGGTTTAAAAAAAAACAACACAAATCTAAAACCAATGCTCAGGAAAGCCATTATCTTATCAGAAGCTCATTTAGAGCAGCATTTCTCAAGTCGATCCTAGAATATCCTAAAAACCAGACTGCCTAAGAGTATCTACAATGAGTATGCATGAGATGGATTTGCAGGCTCTGGCCTGCACTGCACCCAGATTTCTCTCATGCTCTTCATTATAGATATCCTGAAACCCAGAGTAAGGGTACTCCAGGACAAACCTAACAAGCATCTAGGTCAGCATTTCTCAAGTTACAAGAAAGACAGCCTGATTTCTGCCAAGTCATACAGAAAGCAGTTCAAATACAATAAAGCTAAAGCACACAAGGGCACTCCATTCCAATTTCTCAACTCCTTCCCAGGTCCCCCCCCCCTTCCCCCATGATCAGGCTGAGGTGCAACTAAAATCACATTTATCAAGAAAGGGCCACCATATTTGGATATAGGAGGGAAGTCTATCTGTAGTCAAGGGTGTCAGCCTCATCATCCAAGAAACTGTGACACACTTTCCTCTAACGCTCCAGCACAGGTGGAGCTAAATTGGCAGCAATACCACAACAATCCTAAGCAGGCGACAGCATCAGAAACACAGTAGAGCTGGTGAATGGGCTTTTTTTTTGGTTGTATCTCTCACACACATCTGAATCTCTGGTGAATGGGTTTTTTTTTTGGTTGTATCTCTCTCTCACACATCTGAATCTCATGTTTCATGCCCTGGGGTCACTACCACATAGACACTAACTACCTACACCTTTCTGGACAGGATGACGTTGATGAGGATAAGGGAGTAGGGCAGTCTAGTGCAGTGACAAGGTAGAGCTGTACTAAATACCTTTGAGTGTTTCCACTGCACAGCACACCTCTGCACAACACAGAGCGCCTCTCCAGATGTGCAGCACACAAACACACATGCATCACAGCCCCACACCCCACTCCATTCCCACGAAGGCACCCACCGTCACATTTCACGCACAGACAGGCACACCACCACTGTAACATGCACACATACAGATGCTTAGTATCTGAAGCTCTAACGGTTATCTATATTCCTGTCTAACGATACTGCGTGGTATAGGAAACCTGGCACTGGTCTTGTGAAATGAGAAGATTAGACCAAAGTGAGAAACAATGGAAGGGGGGACCCAAGGAGCCAGTCTTTGAGACCTCCTAAGATGCCCATTCTAATATTTATGGTGCTGCTCTTTTTTGGGCAGGCTCCTTTTTTGTGTTCATTTTAGAAGCTGGTGTCATCATGATATGGCAGATTTGCATTACAGGTCTTCAGTGACATTTGTAGAGTTTTGTGTTAGTTTACAATCTGCCTGGTATTGGAGAGACTGTTAATGACACCAGAATCAGATTTTATTTTTCTTGCATGTTGAGTTGTACGGTGAAATGTACTAGTTCTGCTCTGTAAAATAGATGTTCAAAAAGAAAGAGAACCATAGCAGAGTTTCTAACACCAAAATAAATTAGTTAAATTTGTTATAGTTTATTTTGTGTTAGAAACTGTGACATGTGAATATCTTACATCTCCTCTGTTTTTTGGACAATATAAATTTACAGGTGTTAGAGTGCCAGGCTAAATAATTAAACAGCTACAATTTTTGCTGCGTTTTACTTATATAGTCTAGGAACATGTTCCTTTCCTTATTTTTGGCAAAGCCACTGAATGAGAACCTCTGCTCCCTCCGAGTATCTTGGAGACGTCAGCTCATCCCTTACCTGTTTGATATACTAGCTTCCTATCCATCTGTTATTTGTTTGTTTTAAGATAACCATTATGAATATGCAAATGATATGCAAATATGCAAATTAATATTCAATGCCCCCTTCCTCCATATAAAGCCATAAAACTATGCCCATGCTTTTCCCCCCCTTTCCCTTGGCTCGTCTCTATTGCTATCCCTACAGCCTCTCTGCCCTCTGCACCTGGTTCTCTTCCTCCCTTTTCATTATATGCTTATCCCTCTCTCGGCCCCTAAAACTAGCCTTTCCTCTCCTGTGCATTAGGCAGCAATCCTGAGCTACAGCAGCTCCTCGTAGTCCCAGGCTGCCAAATGTGCTAACAACCTTTGCTGTCACCACCATATGTTGACTTTTAGGTTCTTGGGTGACCTGATCATTTCATTCTGAGGTTTAGGGTGCACCACGAGAATGGCATTGCAACTCTGCGCTGAGAGTACATCAATTCCTAACATCATCCCATATGCATTAAATGAAAAAGATGTAGTAAAAATGGTAGGATAACTACTACAAGGAAGGATGAGATGCAGACAGGCGATCCAGAAATGCAGGAGAGCAAGATAGATGAAGCAAGGGCCACAAAATAACTGACAAAGGGGGGCAAAAAACTCCCAGAAAAATTAACGTTTGAGCTTCTAGCTAATGTGGAAAAAGACGAGTATGCAGCGTTCCAGGTGTGGGAAGGAATACCCATGTAGAATTAATTATCTAAACAGTACGGATAACTAAAATGAGCAAGGCCGAACCCATATAAAGCGGCCATCTATTGACATCACAGCAACAGCAAATACAATACTGTGCAGCAAAGGTCATTACTGAAAAAATTTTACTAATGAAAATGCAGGACCAGAAGAAAAAACTTCCTCTTTGAAAAAGCACATTGAAGGGAAAATAAAATCACTGCATGCACAGGCATTCCTGATAGATAGGTATCTAAAAGGATCAAGATCAAAGATAAGGAAGATCCAAAACATCAAACTGAAGAACACTGCATTAACAGAAGAGGATCTTAAATTCATATGTTCCAACAATAAATTGAAAGCAGCAGCAGAAGCACAAAAATTGCAAAGATATGAAGAGAATAGAAAGGCGACATCAAAATAAGCTATTTAGAGAGAACTCAAAAACAGTTCTACAGGGAAATGGGAAAAATAAAAGCACCACCGACCAAAGCTAAAAAGAAACCATCTGGGGAAACCCATACAAGGACCCTGTAGAACACATTCGAGAAGCAGAATGGTTACCTGCATGCGGGAGAACTTAGAAAAAGCAAATATCACATCTCCGGAAAGGCCTAAAGTAACCAGATCTGAAAAAGCAGCTTAAAAGAGGGCCTTGGCCCAGACAAAGTGACCCGCATAACTCCAAGATCTAGCAAACTGCAAAAATGAATCGGTCAAGCAGCTAGATATCACATCTCCTTCCAAAGGGGGATCCAAGTAGCATTCCTAAAAATCATAGACCAACTAGTCTACCTACAATCTATAAGCGATTCACCACAATAGACACAGATAGAGCACAGTTACTTACCTGTAACAGGTGATCTCTGGGAACAGCAGGAATAAATCTTCACATATGGGTATCGTCGGTACCGACGGAGCCTGCACGGGAACGCTCTCCAGCGTCCAGTAAGAAAGCTTTTGGGAGCATCCCACAGCGCCTGCGCGCTGCCTTCCCGCCTTTCCCAACCGCCTCACTCCAGTTCGAGTTTTAAAGCTGAGACAAAGAGAGAGAGGAAAGGAAAGATAGATATAGAGATACAACTCCTAGGGGAGGTGGGTGGGTTGTGAAGACTTATTCCTGCTGTTCCCAGAGATCACCTGTTACAGATAAGTAACTGTGCTATCTCCAGGAACAAGCAGGAATGAGTCTTCACATATGGGGACTCCCCAGCTGGAGATGCCAGGGAGATCCCCAAGGTTGTGAGTCTCTGAGAAGGGCTCTACCTTCCCCCATGGATCTCGGGCATCCAACCAGGGATGGAGGGTAGGAGTTGATTAGGTATGGAACAGGTGTTTGAGAACAGCCTGACCAAACAAGGCATCCCGGCGGGAGTCCTTGTCCAAGCAGTAATGGGCTGTGAAGGTATGAACCGAGGCCCAGGTGGCCGCTCGACAGATTTGGTCGATGGACACAGAGTTTAGATGAGCCTTAGAGGCTGCCATGGCTCTCACATTGTGAGCTGTGACATGGCCCTCCAAAGAAAGGTTCTTACTCTGGTAGGCGAAAGAAATACACTGAGCAATCCAATTTGACAGTGTTCTCTTAGAGACTGGAAGTCCTAAATGAGAGGGATCAAAAGCAACAAAGAGTTGAGAGGACTTTCTATGTTGCTGTGTCCTTTGTAAGTAAAAGCGAGTGCTCTCTTACAATCCAGGGTATGGAGATTCCTCTCTGCACTTGATGCATGAGGTCCTGGAAAAAAGACAGGTAAATACACCTCCTGGTTCAGATGAAAAGGTGAGACCACTTTAGGCATAAAGTGTGGATTGGTCCTGAGGACTACTTTGTCATGATGGAACCTTGTATAAGGAGGATTAGCCACCAAGGCTTGCAGCTCACTGATGCGGCGAGCTGAGGTGACTGCAATGAGAAAAATAACCTTCCAGGAAAGGAATTTCAAGGAGGTAGTGGCTAAGGGTTCAAAGGGTGGCTTCATATGCTGACCAAGAACTAGATTCAAATCCCATGCCACTGGAGGTGGTCTAATGGGAGGTTTAGTTAAAAGAAGGCCCCTCATGAATCTTGCAATAAGAGGATGAGAGGAAATAGGCTGTCCATTGAGAGGCTTGAGGGATGCTGAAATAGTACTCAAATGGACTCTTACTGAATTTGTTTTAAGGCCTGCATGGGATAAATGCAGCAAATACTCTAGTAAAGAATTCAGAGGTATTGCAAGGGGGTTTAAGACCCTTCTTTGCACACGAAATGGTAAACCATTTCCATTTGAAAGCATAGGAACGTCTAGTGGAAGGCTTTCTGGAAGCATGAAGGATATCCTTCACCTGCTGAGAAAGATGCAAATCTTGAAGGTCTAGGCCCTTCAGCAACCAGGCCCTGAGATGGAGAGACTGGGGATTTGGATGCCATAACGTTCCCTCCTCTTGGGACAGGAGGTCTGGAGCAGATCCCAAGTCCAGGGAAGGAGCTTGAGAGAGATGCAGAAGTAGAGGGTACCACACTTGGCGTGGCCAAAGTGGTGCTATGAGGATCATAGACCCTCGATCTCTCTGAAGCTTGAAGAGAGTTTAGGGGATTAGGGGAATGGGTGGAAAGGCGTAAAGGAAGCCTTGACCCCAGTGAAGGAGGAAGGCATCCTTGGCCTGAACTCCCTGACACGGAATTCTGGAACAGAACCGGGGAAGTTTGGCATTCCACGGACTTGCAAAGAGGTCTATGTCCGGGGTTCCCCAAATCTGAAAGATTCTGGCTATCTGGTCCATATGGAGGGACCACTCGTGTGGAAGCAGAACTTGACTGAGTTTGTCTGCCCAAGAGTTTTGAACGCCTGGAAGATATATTGCCAGAAGATGAATTTGATGCTCTCTGGCGAAGGCCCGCAATCTCAAAGCTTCGTTGCAAAGCGACAGAGAGCCAGTCCCGCCCTGCTTGTTCACGTAGAACATGGCTACTTGGTTGTCCATGTGGATGAGGACTGTCTTGCAGCTGAGCAGGGTGTGGAAGACTCTGAGAGCTAGAAAAATTGCTCTGAGTTCCAAGAGGTTGATATGTAGAGAAGTCTCCTGTGGAGACCAGATGCCCTGGGTGGAGAGATCTTGTAGATGAGCTCCCCAACCCCTTGGAGAGGCATCTGTTGTAAGGGTTGCTTGGGGTAACAACTGTTGAAAAGGGGACCCCAGCAACAGGTTTTGAGTGGACTTCCACCACTGGAGAGACCAAAAAAGGCGACTGGAGGTTGCTATTTTGTCTGATAGGCACCCTGATGCCTGGGTCCATTGGGTGGATAAAGTCCATTGAGCTGCCCTCATGTGAAGGCGAGCGTAAGGAACCACATGCACGGTGGATGCCATGTGGCCTAACAGTTGTAACATCTCTCGAGCAGTTAAATGGGACTTTAACTGAATCTGGGAGGCTAACTGCACCAAGCGTAGGCAACGGACCTGGGGAAGATAGGCTCTTGCAGTTGTGGTATCCAGCAAGGCCCCTATGAACTCTAGTGACTGAGTAGGGTGAGATGGGATTTTGGGATGTTTATTACAAGTCCCAGATACTGAAGAACACGCCTTGTGCAGGCTAGTGAAGTCTGGGCCTCTGACTGGGATGGAGCTCAGATGAGCCAGTCGTCCAGATATGGGAATACGAATATTCCTAGAGTGCGTAGAAATGCAGCTACTACTGCCATGCATTTTGTGAACACTCTTGGTGCAGAGGCCAAACCGAAAGGAAGCACTCTGTATTGGTAGTGCTTTCCTTGATAAAGGAACCTTCTGTGTGTTGGATGGATGAGGACATGGGTGTACGCATTCTTGAGATCTACAGAACAAAGCCAATCCTGACTCTGAAGGTATGGACGGAGAGCACCGAGAGAAATCATCTTGAATTTCTCTTTGCATAGAAAATTGTTCAATTCTCTGAGATCTAAAATGGGTCTGTAGCCCCCTGTTTTCTTTGGGATAAGAAAATAGGGGGAGTAGAACCCTGAGCCCTGTTGAAGAAGGGGTACTTCTTCTATTGCTTTTTGGGCAAGAAGGGTAGCAATCTCCTGACCCAGAAGGTCGAGGAGAGATGTTGGAGAATTGAACTGTCTCACCATGGTGTGAGGAGGAAGGTTTAAGAAATGAAGCTTGTACCCCTCCCTTATGATGGAGAGGGTCCATTGCTCTGCTGTGATTTGTTCCGATCTGGGAGCAAAGTGAGTTAACCTTCCTGGAATTGTGAGAAGCTCTGGTTCTTCTACAGCCAGAAAGTTTAAGTTCTCTAGTTGTAAGTCAAAGGCCCTGAGGAGGCTGAGGCTGTTGGGCCGTAGCAGTCCTTGCAGCCTTAGGCTTGGCCTGTTTAGGTTGTTGTTGACACTTTGCAGCAAAACGACCTGCAAAAGATGTCTGCTGACCATAAACAGGATAGTATCTCCCTTTTTTGGGATAAAAAGCCTTTTTGAACAACCTTTTTTTTAACAGGAGCAGAAGTAGACTTTGAAAGTCTATCTAAAGCAGAGTTTTCAGCATCCATCTGAGTGGCCTTTGCTTGCCAATCCTTTCCAAAAAGGTTTTCACCTGTACAAGGAAGATTTCCTAATCCATCTTGGACCCAGGGTTCCAAATCAGAAGCTTGTAACCAAGCAACTCTGCGTGCAGCTATGGCAATAGCCGAGGCTCTGCTGGCACACTCAAAAGAGTCAAAGGCTGCACGGTTGGAAAATTTGGAAACATCCTGGGCATGTTTAAGCCAGGTGAGAAACTCCTCCCTTTTATCTTCTGAAATATAAGGGGCTAAAGTTTGCAGATGATCTGTAACTTCTTTTAGAAACATCCCCATATAGAGACTATAGGAGTTGATTCTGGCAATAAGCATGTTGGCCTGGAAAATTTTCCGGCCCAAAGCATCTAAGGTTCTGCATTCTCTTCCTGGAGGATTAGATGAGTGCCTTTTTGCACTCTAACTTCCTCATGGCAGACTCCACCACAATAGAGTGGTGAGGAAGTTGAGTCTTATGAAAGCCAGAACAGGGAGGAACACGGTACATGGTGTCCAACCTACGAGAATGAGGGGAGGTGGTGAGAGGAGTCTCCCATATGCCCAACATGTGATCATAAAGGATCTCATGAATTGGTAAAGTAGCTGCCTCCTTAGGAGCCTTAGGATATTGTAAAATATCCAATTGTTTGGCTCTAGGCTCTGACTCAGGGGCCACAGAGATGGAGAGGCCCCTGGCCACTTCCCTAATGAAGTCTTGGAAAGACAAGTCTTCTGGAGGAGACATTCTCCTTTTTGGAGAAGGCGGCTCCTGAGGAAGGAGTACCGATGCTTCGACAGAAGCCTCTGATTCATCAGAGTCCTCAGAGGAATCGAAGTATCGCCTGTCTGGATGCTCCTGCAGAGCCCGATACGCGTACCGAGTGGTATCGACATCGGGAGTGATCGGTACCAGTTTGGTACCGATGGGCATCCTAGGACAGGGTACCGCTGCAGTCGACACCGAAGCCGATGTCGATGCAATCGGTGCCGTGCCGGAACCGGTACTGACAACGGAGTTTGTTGCGGTACCGGAGGCGTCGCAGCCTGTATGAATGCCGTAATGGCACGCTGCATGGTCAGAATATTCTGATCCATCGATGCCACCAATGTCTGGATATCGATACCAGTGGAAACCACCGGTACCCCAGAACATGGCAACAGGTGATCAGTCGAGGCCACGCCATCGATGTCAACCTGTGACCCCATAGATGAAGCTTTGGAAGCCGGCGCTTCCTGCCAGGGTAATTTTGCCGGTGTAGAATCCTCGAGGGCAAGCCCGGAGGCATCTCGATGCTTAGAGGGAGATCTACCCTTCGAGGACCGGCTGGACTTATGTTTGGTTACCTGAGATCCATGAGAGGAAGAAGCAGCCCTGGAAGATGTCGATGCCACCGAAGCTGCATCAGAGGGAAACAGGGTACTGAGCTTAGCCGCTCGGTTCTGTCGACCTCTTTTAGACATCATGGAACAGGACGCACAATCCGTGATGGAATGGTCAGGACCCAAACATTTTAGACACCAGTCATGGGTGTCGGTGACAGAAATAGTACCGCTGCACTTCGTGCACTTTTTAAACCCAGAGGCGGGTTTTTCCATGAGGAAAAATATTTCCTAGGCCTAAGCCGAAGAAAAAAATTGCTCAGAAGTGGGAAACGGTAGGGTTTTTTTTTTTTCTTTTTAAGAAGAAAGAAAGAAAAGACCGGCGGTACCGGTCCAACGTCGAAGAAGGCAGACGCGAGACCAAAGAACTAGAAAAAAATAAAGAAATTCTTCAGCGGTGACAGGAACACGACCTGCTGGCTCCGCGGAAAAGAAGAACTGGAGAGAGGCGGTTGGGAAAGGCGGGAAGGCAGCGCGCAGGCGCTGTGGGATGCTCCCAAAAGCTTTCTTACTGGACGCTGGGGAGCGTTCCCACGCAGGCTCTGTCGGTACCGACGATACCCATATGTGAAGACTCATTCCTGCTTGTTCCTGGAGATAATATATTATCATACCGATTCTAATATCGTGGTAATAGAGCAAAAAGGGCAACAAGATGGGAGCATATGGAACCAAAGACAAGCTAATATAAAATAATGCCATCATGGTCAGTGCTAATAAAAGCAGAAATCTTAGTATAGCATAGATTGATAGCATCTTGCATTCTTAGAAAATAAGTTGCTTTGAAATGTATAAAATAAGCCCATTATGATTGAGTACATCAAGTTCACCATGAAAATGTGGCAAAACCATACTTCATTTGAAGTATGAAGATGGTCAGTTCATCAGTTCAGCATTCCTAACATCAAAATCCAATGAGGAATATTTCAGGGAAACCCCTTTACCACCACTTGTTTTGTAAGGCTCATCCACTCTTTGGGATACAGATTTAGCCTCAATCCTAAGGATGAAAATAACCCAGAGGTAATATCATACTTGCTGGTAGAGGACCTAAAGTTTAACAGATCCAGAGGCCAATAATTAACACAAAAACTTTGTGTAGTGAAAAGTCTCTCAGGACAACAAGACTTTTGGCCTTGACAAAATGTGCTACGGCAACTTTTCTTCGAGGAAATTTTAGCAAAACTGAAAACACCTCCCTGAATGAAGGCTAAAACATTAAGGAACTACACCAGAAGTCGTCGAATAGTCTGAATTAAGCATACACAAGCAATATATTTTTCTGTATTATAATTTTAAATTAACCACAAAAATTTGCACAATTTTAAAATTATTGGTACTGAATTCCAGCAAGTGTAAAACTTACCCCACAAAGCAAAAGTATAAAATGTTCAGCCAAGCATGAATTGAAGGGGAAAGGTTTTTAAAATGCAGGGGGATTTAACCATTATCAAAAGGCATGCACCTCTAAGTGTGACGATAAAAACAAAGATATTCATAATATGATCTGAAAAGGAAACAAACATTTCATGTCTTTTATTTATAAGGCTCTGGCCAATAAAAAAAGTACACAGTCTGATACAGCTTGATGGATTGTGTAGCAGCTATCTCAAAACACATGTACTTAATTTGAAATGTTATATTCCTTGTTTTTGACTGTGGGAGCTCCAGGTTAGAATGTTGACAACACAAACACCTACAAATAGCCCAATGATTTCCTGCTTCCAGAAAGCTCTATTAAAGTTCCGATGAGGTTGGTATTCTAACCACAGCCTCCACTCTACTGGCATGAATTTAAATAGCCTGCATGTAAACCACCATATTTGAGTTTACATTCTAAATATAAAAGCAACCTTGCAACCTTTATTGCATCTCTAGATAACTGATATTGTTTCTTTGGGAGGAACTGGTAGAATGCAGGGAAAGAAGAGCAGCAATCCAAGGGATGTAGAGGATGGTGAATGAAAAGCGAGAACAAAAGATAATGGGAAGAGAACAAAGAGGGGCGGGGGGGGGGGATGGAAAGATGGGAAAGGAGACAAAGATCTACTACTACTATTGCTCTCTATCATTTATGTGGTACTATAAGACATACAAAGCACTCTATGGACACATATAAGAGACCCAGTTCTCTTTTCCTGTGCCCCAGTGTCAGAACTAACCCAAATTATGGCCAGAGCAGACATCCCTTGCCCATTACCACACCTCAATACCACCTACTGCTCCTCGTGCCCTTTCTACTCTCTCTAAATCTTCTGCCCTACCATCACCTCCCTTCTTTCCCCTGATTCACCCACCTTCTCAACTCTCCCAGGAAACTCTCCTGCTCACTCATGCATATCCTCATTCTCCATAAGCAGTAGAAGCTGAACAGCACCTTAAGCTATGTTCCCCCCATCTGCTGTCTGGATCCGAAGTCGTGGTTTTACATGCCCGGGACAGTGAAAAGCTTTGCAAGCCTAGCTACAGGTAGCAAGAGACAAGGATGTGGCCCTAGGCAATGCTGCTTCCCTACTTTTAGCCTGTGAGGGGAAGAATGGGGATTGGCAAGGACAATCTACCCAGGTTCACTGTTCCCTCTAAGCTGTGCGCGTGTGCGCGCGCACACACCTCGCCGAGCGAGCGCACATACTTTAAAACAGAGCGCACAAAAATTACGGTTCTGATTCTGATAGAAAACCACGCAGACGTCTTAAAATTTAAAAGTTGTTGTGTATTTACGGTTTTCACAAGCTCTACAATATTTTCTAGTGCAATCAATGTGGTGTACATACTGTATTCTGATGTGTAGTCAAATTTTAAAGTATATAATTCCAAGTGTCGTTATGTTGCGCACAAAAATTTAACCTTCCTTCAAAAGCTGCACAGCTGATATTTTATGTGCACACAATCTACAGAAAATTAGAGGGAACATTGCCCAGGTTCTCCACTATTGTGGCTCCACACTCCTGCCACTTCCCCTCCCCCTCCAAGCATTCCTGTTTTTTGCTATTTGTTCAGGAACTGAAACATCTATGGCAAGCATCAGATTTCCTGACCCTTGAAACCTGGAACTCTGGCTAGAAATAAAACATTTTAAAGAAATAAAAAACATGAAAAAACCCCACCCTGAATTTGAGACAGCTGCTGCTTAACAGCTCTGATACAATGCCAACGATCACTTTGCAAAAGTGAAAGTTAGATGCCTCGTTGTGGAGGAACTGCCCACCCTAGACAAATCAAGCACTGAAAATTAATATGAAAATGTGCTTCATTTTAGCGTCAAATTAGAAGAAGAAAAAAAAAGTAATGAGGGAAAAATATATATATATTTAAAAAAAGAAAATGTGAAATCTAGGAGACCTTGTTTTGGGGTCGCTGATTAATAAGTCCTGGGTTTTTGATGTCTCCATCAACATTTCCTCTTGTGTTTGCTACTCTATTTGTTGCTGCCGATCCACCTAGATTGTAAACTGCCATGATGTAAAGTTCGAATGGCGGTATATGAAATCATTTTAAACAAATAAATAAATATATCCAGTTGTTTACTCTCAAATAGTGCATCACCCTATTATCTGGGCTCAGTTTGCAGATGACAAATGGTTAAGGCCATGACATACTGGCAACACCATAAGCTCACCCTCAGCATAAAATATATATATACTGCTAAAGTTAATCATCTCACAATTTTCAAAGCATCATCATCACTGACAACTTCTCTCCAAGCCCCTGTGACAGTGGATAAAGGGATAAAAGCAGCGCAAACCTCATACTGCTGACAATGTAAACAAGAGAAAACAAAATACAACGTCAGAGGGGAGAAAGTGCCCCAGGTAGGAGCTAATAATTATTCATGATGACGACATCGGTATTTTCTCAGATGGTTCACTGGGGTGTTCTCAGAAGACGGCAGGTTTCAACAGGAGAAGTTTCTGAATGCAGGAGACTGTTCACTGGTGTACAAACAGAGAAGAGACGGAAGCAGGACATGAATGGCTCAAAGGTTCCTGACGCTGAACAGCTGGCTAATATTGAATCCTAGATGCTCAGTTTACTAGGTTTCCTATCTGTTTTCCCCGAGAAATATAAATGCTGTGGGGAAGTAGTAAGCGGTATCACCTCTGTCAGAAAAGCAGCACAGCTACATCTATTACTATAGCTCTGATTCAGGGACAGAAACATCAGAACTTTACCCTGTCCTAAGATAAGGGATACAGACCGCTTTGCCTACAGAAAACCTTTTTTTAAAAGCCTCGGATCTCCATACATTTATTACATTTTTCAATAAAATTAGGCAGAGGAAGCGCGTAAACCCTAAAGTGAGCACAAGTCTTGATCTGCTTCTCTTTACTTCCTAGTCCACTTGATTCTCAAAGTACAGCAAATTTTAGAGAACAGTGTAGTTTCATCACATATATGCCGTGAAGAGCCTTTCCATAATCCAAGTACTCTATATTTAAACAAGTATTAGCGCACAGAACCTGCATCAATAAATGGTTTTACCTGTAGACTAAATAGACTTTCCCTTAAATGACTCAGGATAAAGCATAAAGGCAGACATACAGAAATTACCTGTTATCCTTGGAAGGAAGCGAACACCAATTTGCACATTTCTGGACTTCTAAATCAGTCTATAAGGAGAGTGGTTTTCAAGGAGCCAGCATACAGTATGTCCTAGAGAGAAGCAAGCAAGAAAGGGCAGATAAGTAATCGCTCTTCATGTCCTCCGGCAGAGTCATAAAAAACTCCAGCAAATTGCTATTGCACCTCCTTGTCTGGACTGCATCAGCCATCTGTGCTTGAACATAATTTGTTTTTCAAATTGTCGTCATGTCAAAAAGCTGCCAAAGAAAACACATTCATTATGAAAAAGACTGAACCACCTTCTACTGGAAAAAAAATTGCACATGTTAACGCTGGCAATACTTTCATGGCTTCATAGCTACTTGCATCACTCTGCAGGGCTGGCCCAAGAGTTCGTTGAAGGTGTTGGTATCCTAAGCAAACCTTATGCCCTCCCCTCCCCCAGCTGTCAGACTCTATTTAGCTTTGAATGTCCTGTGCTTTGTGCCCGCTCCCCGCCCCGCCCCAAAAAACTGCCATCCAAGGCAATTGCCTGGTTTGCCTGATGGTTGGGCCAGCCCTGTCAATCTGCGCACCCAAGTGCAGTCCCAGGAAGTCCAAGTCAAAGTACTATCATCTTCCCTCCTTATAAAATAATTTGTCAGTGACATACATATTTGAACTAGAAGACAAAAGCATTGTTCATAGTCTTTCTATACCAGCAACAGAAAGAAAGGCTGAAGTGAGACAACTGTTGAATGTCAAGAAGCAGTGAAAAAGTGACAACTTCAGCCACCTCCTTCCATCTTTGCTTCATGGGATTGGGAGAGGCTGAACCCTGGAGGCTACAGCCACAATATTCTCATTAACTGGACACTTAATCATCAATATTTCATTGTAAATCACTTTGATTCTGTAGTTTAAGGCAGTAAAAGTCAAACTGTACCACAAGAATCATTTTACCAGGTGGTGTAGACTTACTGCGTAGAAGGCAGACCTAGAGATCTTTCAGTTGAACCTTGCCACGAAAGCCCAGGGGCTAGGGGAGAAATGATAGAGGTTTATAAACTAATGAATGGAGTTGAACAGGTAACTGTAGATCGGTTGTTTAGTCCTTCAAAAAGTAAAAAAGACTAAGGGACACACAATGAAGCTACAATGTAGCACATTCAAGACACATTCAAGAGGTCCAATGCCAGATACAACAACACAATGACGATGCCGCAACTCTAGACCACAATCAACATGGCTTCAGAGCTGCCCATGGTGTAGAGACACTACTCACCTCCCTTTTCAACAACATTCTCACCACAATAGACAACATTCATCATGGTGTGGCCCTTATATTTTTGGACATAGCCGCGGCATTTGACTCAGTGTGCCACACGACCCTCCTGAGATGGCTAGAAGAGAAAGGCATCTGCGAGTCAGCCCTAGCATGGTGCAAATCTTACCTCTCTGATAGATGGCAGCATGTGCGAACAGAGACCTCAATGTCAGTATCGTTCCACCAGAAACAAGGCATTCCTCAGGGATCCTCCCTATCAGCCCTGCTGTTTAACATCTACATGCAGCCCATCTGCGAGCTCATACGGTCATTCAACATTAACTGCATGATATACGCCGACGACGTAATGCTATACACACCCTTCAAGACTGACCAGATCGAGCTCTCATCACTAACGAACTGCTTCATTGCAGTAGAAAACTGGCTCCAAAATCAGAATCTCCGGATACAACACAAAAAGACTGAAGTGCTGTTCATTGCCAGAAACCCTAACTTCCACCCGCCGGCCAACCTAAAAGTCGTAAATGTAGAGCTTCAAACCAAACCTACAATCCGTTACCTGGGTGTAACACTGGACCAGAAACTGGACATGAAATCCCATATTGGCAACATGGTCAAATCAACATATCTAAAAATCAAAACCCTCAGACATCTACGCCCCCTGCTACAACCGGATGATTTTAGAACGATCTTTCAGGCATTAACGATTCCACATCTCGATTATGCAAATGTGATTCTGCAAGGGTTACCTCAATCCACCCTAACTCCACTCCATCTCGCCATGAACTCTGAAGCCAGAGTTCTAAATGGTGCCTCAAGACGTGACCATATAACACCAATCCTCAAAAGCCTCCACTGGCTCCCAATTCACAGTAGGATCACTTTCAAGATCTTACTACTAACATTCAAGGCTATCAACGGACCTTCCCCCTCATCACTTGCAAGCCTTACGCTCATGACTCCCCCTACCAGAGCCAGACGACACGCAGCAATAAATACTATAGTAATCCCAAAACAATAACCCAGTGTACACAGTCAACCGCAAACAGAGCTTTCAGTCTTTGTGCACCTAGAAGCTGGAACGCCTTGCCACCCAGCCTAAGAACAATCACAGAGATAACTAAATTCAGGAAGGCCCTGAAGCACCACCTCTTCCTCAAGTGCTACCCTGAAGTAGGCAAGCCAAAACGCCCTGCACGCAACACAGATCCTTAATCTCCCGGTAGTCTTTCCACAATGTGATTGATGTACATAGGGATTTCACCTTATGCCTTTGTGTATATAGTTAACATGTTTATCCAAGTTAATCTCCCTGTTATCTGTAATTTACGGTGTAACCCCACTGTAAAACTGCTTTGATGTTCCATGTAAACCGCACTGATGTCGAATAGCGCGGTATATAAGAGTATTAAATAAATAAATAAAAATAATCAGAGAAAATATTTTTTCACTCAACATGTAATCAAACTCTGGAATTCGCTACCAGAGGATGTACTAAAAGCTGTTAGTGTAGCTGAATTTGGAGAGGTTTGGACAAGCTCCTGGAGGAAAAGTCCATAAATTATTATTAAAGAGATCCGGGGAAACCCGCTGTTTACCCATTGGGCAAGCAGCATAGAATCTGTATTCCTTTTTGGGAACCTGACAGGTACATGTGACCTGGATTGGCTACTGTTGGAAACAGGATACTGGGCTTGATGGACCTTGGTCTGACCCAGTATGGCATATCTTATGTTCTTATCCGAAGTTAGCACTGATTTGACAGCACACAATACACTGCAATCCCTACTTTGGACACAGCCCTGTACCATAAATACCCTATAGCTTTCATGTCAGAGCAGAGGTGACCAACTGGCAGCCCGTAGGCTCCATCTGGCCTGCTTAATGTTTTTGACCGGGCCTCGAGTGACAAACAAATAAAATTAGGGTCAACAAATCCAGGCTTGAGCAGAAGTGAGGAAGTTTGGATGATCTCCCTATTTTCAATTCTCTAGAGACTTGAAACCATGAGATCAGCATAAAGGTCCTTGCCGTATGACTCCACCTCTTTGCAGAGTCAATCGCTGTGAAAGCAGCAGGGGCTTTTCTGCAGCCGCAAGAGCAAAGGTGAAAGACATGGAGAAGGGAGCTATGAGACAGACAGACAGACAGACACACACACACACACACACACACCATCAGGTGATGCCTGGGGAGGGCTGAGAGATAGCCTTTCCTCTCCAAGCTTCTTGAAAAACTAGTCTTTGCACAGCTTACTCACCACCTTGACTCCATCCACTTTCTTCACCCCCGACAGTCAGGATTTCGTACCGGTCATAGTGTAGAAACCACCTTACTTGCCTTCACCAATGCACTGCACGTTGCCCATGAGCACGGGGATATCTCAGTGGCTGTAGCACTCGATCTATCTGCTGCATTTGACTTAGTGGACCACTCCCTTCTTCTTCTTCGCCTACGGGAAGCAGGTCTCTGTAGTGTTGTCCACCGCTGGTTTCATTCTTTTCTTTCCTCCCGGTCTTGCACTGTTCTCTCCTCTTCTCCTTCAACCCCCTCCTCTGACCCATTTCCGCTCACTTGTGGTGTTCCCCAAGGTTCAGTCTTAGCACCTCTGCTTTTCAACCTTTTCCTGGCCCCCCTTGCTCTGCTGATTCAGCAATCCGGAATATCGGCATTCTACTATGCCGATGACATTGTCCTCCTTCACCATACTTCCCCCTCCTGTCCAGATCTCTCCCCATTGAACTCCTGCCTCACTACAGTAGCCTCCTGGTTGACACAAAACTGCCTTCACCTTAATCTCACCAAAACTATCGCAATTTGGTTCTCTTACGGTAATTCACCTCCCTCACTAGCGCCTTCTTTCTGCGGCACCCCCGTTCCCCTAGTCTCTACCTTCCGGTATCTTGGAGTCCACTTCGACTCAGATCTCTCTTTTAAAGCCCACGTCTCTCACATTACTAAAACTTCCTTCTTTTACCTCCGCCAAATTCGAGCAATACGTCCTTTCCTTTCCCCAGCAGCCCTTACTACTTTACTTCTGTCACTGGTCATGTCACGGGTGGATTTCTCTAACTCGGTTCTCATAGGCCTCTCCAAATCCCAACCTGCCCGCCTCCAGAGGATCCAAAATACCGCTGCCCGTCTTCTTACTTACTCCTCTTCCCGGGACCACATCACACCTTTACTCCTTCACCTCCACTGGCTACCCGTTCCCTTCCGCTCTCAATACAAATTGCTCTCCCTAGTGCACAACATCCTCCACACTAATACTCCACAGTACCTAGCTGACCTCATATCTTTCCACTCCCCCAGGCATACACCCCGTTCTTTCCATCTCAATCGCCTCACTCTCCCTTCACCTTCCCTTGCCCACCTACAGTTTACACGATCCTCTGCCTTCTTTTTCATAGGACCTGCCTTGTGGAATTCACTTCCCTCATCCCTCCGTCTTGAACCTAACCATAGCACCTTCAAGAAGAACCTAAAAACTCACCTCTTCTCTACAGCATTCGGTCTTCCCTCCCCCTTGTGTGACTTCTCCTAGACTTTATCCCCTTTTGTATGCATCCTCTTCTGTCTTGTCCTGTGTTTTCTCTCTCTCTGTTTCTTTTCTCCTGAAACCATTGTAACTTCTTTTCCGTTTCTATGGCCTCGAGCCGTCCTCTTTAATTTTGTATCTTGTACACCGCTTTGCTTGTTTCAGAAAGGCGGTTTATCAAATAAAATTACCATAACCATAACCATAACCAAAGATCGGTTGATATCTGGGAGGGACTCAGAGAGAGAAGGAAACCAGGTAAAAAAAGCTAAGAAATAAGGGGACAAATGCATGGGAAAGTGGAGTTGGCCCTCATGCTCATCACATCCGATCCTAGGTCTTCTATATAGATATCTGGAGCACTGCCACTGAGCCAACAGAACTTTACTGCACTTCTGACAAAACTGTAAGCATTACACACTCTGGCTTTTAGGTGTATGTGTATGATCTAACTATCTAGTTAGATCATACACATACACCTGAATGCCAGTTTAGAGAAACAATAGTTTTGCATACATTTCAAAATCAATGCATAAGAATATAAGATATGCCATACTGGGTCAGACCAAGGTCCATCAAGCCCAGTATCCTGTTTCCAACAGTGGCCAATCTAGGTCACAAGTGTCTAGCAGTTTCCCTAAAAGACACAGGTTCCACAATGCTTGTATTGGATCAAGCACCGATATCCCAGGTCCCTTTTAATAATGGTTTATGGACCTTTCCTCCAGGAACTTGTCCAAACCTTTTTTAAACCCAGCTACACTAACAGCTCTTACTACATCCTCCGGTAACAAATTCCAGAGCTTGATTACACGTTGAGTGAAAAAATATTTTCTCTTATTAGTCTTAAATAGTTTACCCTGTAGCTTCATTGCATGTCCCCTAGTCTTTCTATATTCTGATAACGTAAACAATCGATGTACGCTAGAACATAAGAACATAACATATGCCATACTGGGTCAGACCAAGGTCCATCAAGCCCAGTATTCTGTTTCCAACAGTGGCCAATCTAGGTCATACGTACCTAGCAGTTTCCCTAAGGGACACAGGTTCCACAGTGCTTGTATTGGTTCAAGCATTGATATCCTGGGTCCCTTCTTAATAATGGTTTATGGACCTTTCCTCCAGGAACTTGTCCAAACCTTTTTTAAACCCAGCTACACTAACAGCCTTTACTACATCCTCCGGTAACAAATTCCAGAGTTTGATTACACGTTGAGTGAAAAAATATTTTCTTTTATTAGTCTTAAATAGTTTACCCTGTAGCTTCATTGCATGTCCCCTAGTCTTTCTATATTCTGATAAGGTAAACAATCGATCTACGTTTACCCGTTCCACTCCGTTCATTAATTTATAGACTTCTATCATATCTCCCCTCAGCCGTCTCTTTTCCAGGTTAAAGAGCCCCAACCTTTTTAGCCTTTCTTCATAGGAGTAGCCTTCCATCCCCTTTACCATTTTGGTGGCTCTTCTCTGAACCTTTTCTAAAATCGCTATATCCTTTTTAAGATACGGCGACCAGAATTGCACACAATATTCAAGGTGCGGTCTCACCATGAAACGATATAGAGGCATTATAATATCTTTTGTTTTATTTTCCATTCCTTTCCTTATCATACCTAGCATTCTATTTGCTCTCTTGGCCGCCGCTGCACACTGGGCCGAGGGTTTTAACATGGTATCCACAATGACGCCTAAATCTTTTCCTGGGTGGTGGTTCCTAATGTGGAACCTTGCATCGTGTAACCATAGTTTGGGTTGTTCTTCCCTAGGTGCATAACCTTGCACTTCTCCACATTAAATTTCATCTGCCATTTTGATGCCCAGTCTTCCAATTTATCAAGATCCTCTTGCAATTTTCCACAATCCTCCTGGGTTTTAACAACTTTAAATAGTTTTGTGTCATCTGCAAATTTGATAACCTCACTCGTTATTCCACTTTCCAGGTCATTTATGAATATGTCAAAAAGCAGCGGACCCAGCACAGATCCCTGGGGTACACCACTATTCACCTTTCTCCATTGGGAAAATTGGCCATTTAGCCCTACCCTCTGCTTTCTATCTTTTAACCAGTTCCTGATCCACAATAGTACACTGCCTCCTATCCCATGACTCTTTAGTTTTGCCAAAAGTCTCTCATGAGGGACCTTGTCAAAGGCTTTCTGAAAGTCCAGATACACAATATCAACCGACTCACCTTTGTCCACCTGTTTATTCACTCCTTCAAAAAAACATAACAGATTAGTAAGACAAGATCTTCCTTGTCTAAAGCCATGTTGGCTGTCTCCCATTAGGTCGTGACTATCTACATGCTGAGTAATTTTATTCTTTATGATGGTTTCTACCATTTTTCCTGGTACTGATGTCAGGCTCACCGGTCTGTAGTTTCCCGGATCACCCCTCGAACCCTTTTTAAAAATTGGTGTTACATTGGCGATCCTCCAATCCTCAGGTTTTAGAGATGATTTTAATGATAGTTCACAGATTACTGATAGCAGGTCTGCAATCTCAAATTTCAATTCTTTCAACACCCTTGGATGTATACCATCCGGCCCAGGTGATTTGCTACTCTTCAGTTTATCTAATAGTTGTAAGACATCTTCCCGATGTATCGATATTTCCTTCAATTCTTCCGCACCTTTAAATACCACTTCAGTCATGGGTAACATCCCTACATCTTCCTCAGTAAAGACCGAAGCAAAGAATTCATTCAGTTTCTCCGCTATCGCCTTGTCGCCTCTTAGTGCTCCTTTAACCCCTTTATCATCTAATGGACCAACTGACTCTCTCACAGGTTTTTTGCTACGAATGTACTTGAAAAGGTCTTTATTTCGCGTTTTTGCTTCCGCAGCAAGCTTCTTCTCAAATTCTCTCTTTGCCTGCCTTATCAATGCCTTGCATTTGACTTGCCAGTGCTTGTGCTGTTTCCAGGTTTCATTGTTTGGCTCTTTTTTCCATTTCCTGAAAGATGCTTTTTTGGCAACAACAGCCTCTCTGACCTCACCTTTAAACCATGCTGGCAGTTTTTTGGACTTCCTTCCACTTTTCTTAAAGCGTGGAATACAGCTGGTCTGGGCTTCCAAGATAGTATTTTTCAACAACACCCAAGCTTGATGTACGTCTTTAACCTTTGCAACTGCTCCTTTTAGTTTTTTCTTAACTGTTTTCCTCATTTTATCATAGTCTCCCTTTCGAAAGTTAAAGGGTAGTACTGTGGATTTCCATACTATCCCTCCTCCACTAATTAAATCAAAGGTGATCATGCTATGATCACTATTGCCAAGTGGCCCCAACACCCAAATCACTAGCACTACATCAGTAGATCCACTAAGGACTAGGTCTAATATTGCTTCCCCTCTGGTCGGTTCATGAACCAGCTGCTCCAAGAAGCAGTCATTTATTTCATCTAGGAACTTTATCTCCCTAACATGTCCTGTTGTGACACTGACCCAGTCGATGCCGGGGTAATTGAAATCACCCATTATTATTACTGCGCTGTAACTTTTGCTAGCTTCCTTGATTTCTTTGAGCATTTCATCATCCATTTGTTCATTCTGGCCAGGCGGACGATAGTACACCTCCACTGCCATCGCCTTCCCCTTTTTACATGGAATTTCAATCCATAGAGATTCTACAGCAAATTTTGTTTCTTGCAAAACTTTAATCCTTTCTGACTCAATGCCCTCTCTAACATGTTCCATTCCATCCATTAATTTATAGACCTCTATCATATCTCCCCTCAGCTGTCTCTTTTCCAGGTTAAAGAGCCCTAACCTTTTTAGCCTCTCTTCATATGAGTATCCTTCCATCCCCTTTACCATTTTGGTGGCTCTTCTCTGTACCTTTTCTAATAACATTGTATCCTTTTTAAGATACAGCGACCAGAGTTGCACACAATATTCAAGGTACGGTCGCACAATGGAACGATATAGAGGCATCATAATATCCTTTGTTTTATTCTCCATTATCTGAAATTTATTCAGCCTGAGTGCAGCAGTAGGGTGGTGGAAAGAGAGCCTGGTTCTAAGCCCACCAAAACTAATAGGCGCTTTTCTAATGAATGAAGCATAAATGTCATTAAGAACATTGTTTTTCATAGGAAAACGGTCACATTTAAAGTTTTTGAAAATGCTTCCCTTACAAACTTAGCACTATTAATCTGAATAAATGATGCTACCGTTCTGCTCATCAGGATCGTATGCAAGAACTCAACTACAGTAAGTACAAAACGAACAGAGCCGCAAACACCAAAAGCCCAACTCACAAAATTTCTAAAAGTAGACAGTATGGCTATGTTACAAATAAAAGCAGAATAATTCAAGATATGCATAAGAGCGAAAAAAAATACATAAATAACTAGGGGGAAAATCTTTCACCTTTGCTCTTGCGGCTGCAGAAAAGCCCCTGCTGCTTTCACAACGATTGACTCTGCAAAGAGGTGGAGTCATACGGCAAGGAAGTTTATGCTGATCTCATGGTTTCAAGTCTCTAGAGACTTTAAACAGGGAGATCATCCAAACTTCCTCACTGCTGCTCAAGCCTGGATTTGTTGAGACCTGATTTTATTTGTTTGTCACTCGATGCCCTGTCAAAAACATTAAGCAGGCCAGATGGAGCTTACGGGCTGCCAGTTGGTCACCTCTGCTCTGACATGAAAGCTATAGGGTATTTGCCCTGTAATTGCCAGGAAAATTCTCAACATCCCTGAACGCCTTCCATGCGATTTCCTCAGGCCCGACTAGCAGATCTTCGAACCTCTTGTCATCGATGATGTGTCTGATGTAAACCCACAAAATATCTTCCTTAATCCTAGCATCAGTTATTCTTGGAAACATCTGTCTCAATATCAGAATTCTTCACCTTCCTTGTTCATCGCTTTCACAAAGTTTTTCATCAGTCCAAGTTTTAAATGAAGAGGCAAAAATATCTTGTCTCGACAAGTGGTTCATGTGCCATATTTCTGTCCTGGAACCAAATGCTTATGGAGTGGCCACTTCTTTCTAATGTTATGAGACGAGATCTCTAGCATGGGAGTCCCATTCGCAAATGAAACAGTACTTGGTAACCCGAGCTGCATTCTTAAGAGCAATGCCACTACTTTTAGATCACCACAGATGTTCCAATTGTAGTTGTACTGTATGTGCTTCAACAACAGTTCTATGTTTTTGTAGATTTCTTTCATCTCCGACCTTGCCCAATTTAGGAAGGCACTGAAGCACCGCCTTTTCCTCAAGCACTACTCTGATGACAGCCAACAAACTGCCACCCCCCTCCACCACTAGCACACCCAGCACACGATGAGGCAAGCACACCTAGGGGGCGCCATTATCGACCATGCATACCTTGTAAATAGCAGCATGTATATAGCCCTCACTTTTGTAAAGGGTTACTCTACCCAACAATAGCCCTGCGCGGACCTGGACTTGATTTCCAACCTGTAAATAGTTACCCTAGCGATGTCCAAGTTACAGCACCTGTTTCATTGTAAATACAGTGCAGCCTAGGCCGCACTGTATAAGTTACTGCTATATGTAAACTGCACTGATTTTAAATAGCGCGGTATAAGAGAGACACTAGATAAATAAATAAAATAAAATGTGCACTGCATAGGCAATAGGCATTAAAAGGTGGACATTACCACTGTGTAACAAAACAGCTTTCAGGCCTAACAGTGACAAATTGATAAAAAGGTGCCATTGTTGTGGGTCATGCTCACAACCCAAAGTCGTTAACAAGCCAATCAATGTCAGTGCAGAAACAGAGGTTGTCAACCGCACAAAGAAACTTTTCATATCTTCTTGACGGGTTGGAAAGAGAAATTTTCATACCTGGCGAGAGCAAACCCCTATCCTTGCAATCTTGAAACAAGTAGTTCAGCTTTTGTTTTTGACAAACAAATCCCTTACCAGGTCATTCAATTCTGACTGGCTTCTCTCTGTTGCACAACTCCGTTTACTGACTTTGAACCCTGCAGTGGCAGCAGTTCCCCGGTGCTCTGTAACTACACAGCAGACGCTACTAGCCTGGTTGACCAACTCTGAACCATTCAGTGTTAAGCAGCAGATAGAGAAGGGGAGAGGGAAAGAGAAAGAGGAAAATGAAAGAGGTGAGAGCTGCAGGGATGGTGGAAAAGGAAGAAGAGAACTCTGAAGCCACATAGACAATAAAGAGTAAGAGAGATAGCAGGAAGAGACTTCCAAGGAATAGAAAACAGACCACAGAGAGGAAGGGGAAAGAACAGAACAAAAACAGGAGCAGGATGGAAGAATGTGGTACTTTTGAAACGTAGGAAAGAAACTGGGAGGAAGAGACAGTATGGGAATGGAGTTAGTAATGCAGGCTGAAACCGAACGAAAAAGGCTGAGGTGAGAAAGAAATAGCTCAGCCCAGCAATTCATTGGCAGTGCTCTGCCATGCAGAAGAAATGGGTTTGATTCCCAGTTCAGGTCCTCCCCTGTAAAGCCAGTTCAGGCTATTGCTGTAAAGTAGCACTCGCATCCCCCCAGAAGGTTGTCACTGGAATGATTGAGCTAGGTAAATTGAGAACGAACATGAAATAAGAAAAACAAGCTCCTGGGTATTTGTGAATGAAGGCTCATGCTGCTGGAACTCAACGCAATTCAAATTAAGCTGGAAGCCTAACGAAGCAAGATTAAACAGGAGGAAAAATGCATAACAAATGAATTAGTGATCTACATGCACCCAGGTTAACGTGTACATTCCCAAAGTCGATATGTCAATCACTAAACTTCCTTTTTCTACTAAGCTTTAGTTTCGCCACAGCTCCTACCCCTCACTTCTGCTTCAGAGCCCCAGCCCTGCCCAGACTTTGCAAACCACACAATTTTCTTGCAGTGGCACTGGTATTCCTACCACTCATACAGTTCAGGAAGTGACGCTAGTGCAAGCGCTGCAAAACTAAACATAGCAACATGACGGCTGATGAAGACCATATGGCCTTTCCAGTCTGCCATTCCATGCTTTCTTGAATACAGATACAGTCCTCATCTCTACTACCTGCACTGGTAAACTATTCCATGCATGTACCACTCTTTATGTAAAGAAATATTTCTGCAAATTACTCCCGAGTCTAACCCCTTTCACCTTCATCCTATGCCCTCTCACTGCAGAGCTTTCAATTGAGTCTCCCTTCCTATGCATTTATGCCACAGAGGTATTTGAACGTCTTATCATATTTCCTCTTTCCTGCCTTTCCTTCAATGTATACCTATTGAGATCTTTAAGTTTGTCCGCATATGCCTTGTGAAGAAGCCCACTGACTATTTTGGTAGCCACCCTCTGCACTGACCTCATCCTGTTTATATCCTTTTGAAGGTGTGGTCTCCAGAACCGCACACAATACACGAAATGAGGTTTCACCAAAAACTTATACAGAGGCACTATCACCTCCTTCTTTCTGCTGGCCATTCCTCTCCCTATGCACCCAAGCTTCCTTCTGGCTTTCGCAGTCACCTTTTCTACCTGTTCAACCACCTTAAAATCACCAGAAGTGAGTGGCGAGGGGCTCCATCCAAAAACAAGGTTATCTGAACAAGCTTTAAATCAGGCAATCACATAACCATCACTAATCTTCTATTCTTTTCTTATTTTGAATCTGTTGTGTATGTAAGGGGTTCATGTGTATTTTAATGTTATTTATTTTCTATTGGCCTTAGGGATGTGTGCAGTGCTTCCTTTTCCCCTAGAAAAAGGGGTTGGTATTCACATGTGGGGCCCATCCTTAATGGGTGGGTGACCACCCAGGGACATCACAATGTTTTGAAAAGGCCCTTTCATTAATGGGGAGTGTGGCTCAATTTTAGCAGGAACCAAAAAGGTGCCAGTACTCAGTACCAGCAAGCACCCCCTGAAGAGAGTTCTGGATGACAGTATTTTAATTTTTCTCTGCCTTGGACAGGCTTGAATCCACTTGAGTTTTAAATAAAAAGCCAAGAAATGAGCAGGCGCAAAAGGGTGGGGGGGGGGGGGGAGCTAGGCCACAGGACATATCGGGCAGGTGCATTTTAAATGGTGACTTTTGGGTTGGCAATTTCTCACCCCTCACACCCCCATTCACTATGTCACTTAAAGGTGGAAAAAAGTAGTCAGGATGGTAAACGTGCCAGTGGAAAAAAAGATAAGGGGTAAAGTGAGATGAGATCATTTCAATTATTCCAGTGAAATCAGAGGGTCAGAAGCTGGGAGCTGGGACAGAGCAGTTCCAACCAGCATGTGATCCTCCTCCCACCTTGGGTCCTGACTGCTTGGTATATCCCACTCATCTGGGCTGGTCTAACAGGATAAGAAACTAGAAATTTTCCATACCTATCTCATCTACTTTCTTCTAGTCAGGATCTAGGTGTCATCGTGGATAGTAAATTGAAACCCTCTGCCCAATGGTTAAGCAGCAGCCACAAAAGCAAATAGAATGCTTTGCGTCATAAGGAAAGGAATGGAAAATAAAACCCAGAATATTATAATGCCTCTGTATTGCTCCATGATACAACCACATCTTGAATATTGTGTGCAATTCTGGTCGCCATATCTTAAAAAGGACATAGCAGAATTAGAGACCAAAATGATAAAGGGGATGGAAGAATACCCCAAAGAGGAAAGGCCTAAAAGATTAGGGCTCTTCAACTTGGAAAAAAGATAGCCGAGGAGAGATATGATTGAGGTCTATAAAACAATGAATGGAGGGGAATGGGTAAACATAGATCAGCTGTTTACTCCTTCAATAAGTGGGACTAGGACACTCAATGAAGCTACAATGCAGCACATTTAAGACTAATTCGAGAAAATATTTTTTCACCCAACCTTTAAAAACTGAGTTTTTAATGACATGCTGGAATTTGTTTGTATAATCACCAGATGCAGCAAAATAGGTGGGTTTGTGCTTTTGTAAAATCACCCTCCCTTCCTCTCACAATTTTCCACATTTACTCACTTACTGAGTTTGAGCTATATTCAGAATATGTCTTTATGCTTTTGTTATCAGACCTTATATCAATTTTATTGAGATTCCTTTCTTTCAATGGTTGGATTTTTGAGTTTTTACATATGTATTGTGTTACTCATTTTAATAAGTATGATTTATACATGATGTGCAATGTTCTTAATTGCTTTTTATAATTTATATTTATGATTTTAAATGTGTCTTTCTGTTGGAGGTAAGTTTACCCCTTCAAGACGACACACTTGCTGAAACACTGCAAGTGTAGGGCGTCTTCAATAAAGCTGCTTTGTATTTTAGTGGTGTCTTATTTGGCTTTGCTCTAGTTGGACCTTGATTTGTTTGCGGGCTTCTGTGCCTCTCCAACTTCCTTTTAGGGAACGGGACAGATACTTGGCTTTTTTGGCGCACAGCAATATAAGTCTGAGCAGAGGTTTTGTGCAGAATAATACTGCTGTTTGTGCGCCAAAGGGCAATCCAGCACATGCGCCTTTTTGTGAGTGGGATATAGGTGCTGCTAACGCAGACCCCTGTGTACATATGTTTCGGCATACTTCCCCTGCCGTTTTTTTTTTCAACGGTCTCTTCAGCAAAACTAGAAAAAAGTAGCAGGGACTGTATGCTGAAAAAAAAAAACCCCACAGGCATAACTTCTTCACCAGTATTGACCACAGACCTCGAGTTAACCTTTTACATCTCTTTAGACCTCACATTTAGTTCAACCTTCTAGTCTTCTGTGCACGTTAATGCACCTAGTCTGCATAGCTAATTGCTTCATTACCTCATTACCATGCATTTCCATGGATTTAAAATGGGCGGTGTACTGCTGTTAAGCATAAACGCTCTGCAGATGCCTGCACTATGTCAGATTCCTTCTTGCATGCTGCACCTATGCTAGTGCAAAAGATTTTCCATAGACACTGCGCAAATGCCTGCATTAAAGGCAGTGCATGTTTCTGCATCAGCCTGCTGTTTATAAAATGTAAAGGTAAAGCACAGTTACTTACCTGTAACAGGTGATCTCTGGGAACAGCAGGAATAAGTCTTCACATATGGGTACATCGGTACTGACGGAGTCTGCGCGGGAACACTTCCCAGCGTCCAATCAAAACGCTTTTGGAAGCATCCCACCACGCCTGCGTGCTGCCTTCCCGCCTTCCCAACTGCCTCTCCTCAGTTAAGTTTTAAAGCTGAGACAAAGAGAGAGAGAGGAAAGGAAAGATAGAGAGATACAACTCCTAGGGGTGGCGGGTGGGTGGGTGGGTTGACTTATTCCTGCTGTTCCCAGAGATCACCTGTTACAGGTAAGTAACTATGCTATCTCCAGGAACAAGCAGGAATGAGTCTTCACATATGGGGACTCCCAAGCTGAGATGCCCAGAGGGAGTCCTAGCATGTTGCGGATGTAGAAGAGCCATGCTACTCCCCAGAACCTCAGGCATCCTGGGGATGGAGGGTAGGAGTTGAATACAGAAAAGGTGCTGTGGAACAGCTGAACTAGAACAGGACCTCTACATAGAAGAACCCTGTAGAGAGGAGATATAGTGGTAAAAATTGAGATATGGGCCTCCCTTGTTGGCATTGCAAGTCTACTGAGGTTGATATGGATCTGTTAGAAGAACCATTGGAAAACCTCAAGGAGTACCTCACTGAGAAGTAGAGGTAAGAAAAGTAGAAAAACAAGTGGAGGTCAGAACCCCTCAGGGTGAGAAATAGCCCCTGGGAGAAACTGGGGTAGGGAAAGAGAGGTAGGACTTCAGCGGAAGACGCAGAAGGTACCATTAAGAAAGCTTAAGCTGTGTTTGTCCAAGAAAAATCCAATTCTAGGACCAAAAGAAAAAAAAGAGTCTGACCCAGCTGGACTGGCAGTAGAAACAGTCCATGTAGGAGAGAAAGGGTGTGGAAACCCCTGTATCTGATAAGACGTTAAGGACATACTTAGGAAGCGCCAAGCTTTAGATAAACTGAAGTTCCTCAATGACTTTCCTGAATGGGTTAAGGAAAGAAAAAGGGTACATGGAGAACTTCAGGGGTACCTAGCCCTGAAAGGTTATGGTAAGAAAAAGTTTGTTGATCACCACAGTAAGTAGTTATGTGTGTAGAACCCTAAGTATGCTGGTACAGCATTGATAGGGGTGGTGCCCATCTGTCAGGATCATATAGGAATATATGAATATCTGAATGTAAACAGACAGATAAGTATGTGGATACATATCTACCTAAAAGATATATCTCTATAGAGACATATATATATAGAGACATATATATATATGAATATGTAGGCATGAAGACAGATGTCTCCAGGTATGTGGATGAAGAAATGTCTATAGAAATTGATCCCCATAGGAGTATGGGGAGAGAAAAGATTCATCTAACAGCAAGGAGGGCGATACCCGCTTGAATAGATGCATCAAGAATCTTCCTTCCCTGGTTATGATTGAAAAAGTCAGGGGAATAGAGTCCCTGACAAAAGAGAGTCTGAATCAGTTTCAGAATTTGAGCTCTTAAATAACCAGGATGGCCTACGTGGAAAAAGGCAGAGGATAACTTCAGTCTGCAGGCAGCAAGTCCAGATTTCTCCAGAACCGCAGTATGGAGAATGGATAGAGGACGTCACTGGAGGAAGATACCATAGTGACCTGTCTACAAGGGCAGATGGGTATCAGGCGTCCTTTAACTGCCACTGAAAACAAAAACGATCTCTGGCGAGAAGACCAAGGGGATATGGACCAAGCCATGGAATTTGCCATTCTTTAGGTTGTCACGTGAAGAAAAGGCCTGAGCCTCAGGTCTCAAAAGAGATTTTAGATGAGATGGTAGGGGTAGGGAACACCTACCAGACATGAAAAATATGACTGGGGAAACCCCTCCTAACCCTCTGGGGTTATCTGCTAGACAAGATATGATGCTCTCTAGAAAGGGCCCATAGTGCAAAGCTACTCTGTAGAGTTGCAGAGAGCATGCTGCAGGTTAGTTAGAAGAAAAACTGGCTGTTGAAAGCCAGTGGGTAAGAACTATTCTGCCAAGGACAAGAGGCAAAGAATAGAAGTTAACCAAGCAGTCTGTGATAAAAGGGTTTCCCAAACGAGGTTGATAACCTGTTTGGGGTTTAGCACTGAGGCTAGAAGAATAGCTAGTGGAGGAGAAGCCCTGGTTGTGTGGTGAACAGAACCAATGGCTTAACCACTAGGAATTAGTGTATCTGCAGCAACTACCAGGGCAGCGGGCGAAAAATTTCTTTTCCCATCTTTTTTAGATTGGAAAAAAAAAAAAAAGAGACATAGTAGGACTATCTAGTGTCTGATGAGCTGCACTAAGGAAATAAAGGGGGAGACAGCTCTTAAATGGAGAATCCCCCTGTGGAACAGGTAGAGGACCATAGGGGCTTACCAGTGTAAAAGAGCCACTCTTACAAACCAGATGCTGTAGCAAGAGGGACATAAGACAGAGGTGAAGGAGACTGACTATGAAGGAAGTCTCTGAAAGGTAAGATGATACATGCCAGTACAGGGAAACAACTGTCTTATTAATAGTTGTCATTTCTCTTTTCCCGAAAAGGAAGAGAAACCTGTCAAGTGAGGGCATGATCATCATGAAGACTCTTAGAGTAAAGGAAAAAATGTCTCAAGAAGAGACATCTTGAAAAAGTTAGGATAAGTTTAGTGCAGATACTTCAGCAAAAAGAAGTAGATTGCCCCTGTAACCAGCAACACAAGGGGAAAAATTACTTATTTAAAACCCTGCAACTGCTGGGTTTGTGGACCCTGTTGAGGTTGTGGTTTCTTCAGACTAGGGCGATGTTTCCCCTGTTTGGGAACATCTGAATGATGGGCAGAAGAAGAAGAAAACTTTTTCCCCCTAGGGGAAGAAAGTTGGGTAGGACATTTCCTACCAACTGGGAAAGAGGAAGGCGTAGAACAGCCTCTGGAAACAGGAATGTCAGTGGTTAACTGAGCAACCTGGAGTAAAGACTCCTTTTTAAAGAGATTTTCTCCAGTGCAAGGAGTATTTCCCAGTCTTTCTTGAGCCCATTTGTCTAAGCTTGAAGCCTGGAGCCAGGCTTTACGTCGTGCCCCTATAGCTATAGCAGAAGTTCTGCTAACAGACTCAAAGGAGTCCAGGGAAGCACGAATAAGGAACCTAGATATATTTTGAGCATGACTAACCAGAGAGGAATAGTCTGCACTTATAGTCTCTTGAAGAAAAGGAGTCAAAGATAGTAATTTCTTTGTGACCTCATCAAGAGATAATTCCATATAGAAAATATATGAGAGAATTCCTGCTGAAAGCATGGATGCCTGGAAGGTTTGGCGTCCAAAGGCATCTAAAGTCTTAGACTCCCGACCTGGTGGCTAAGAAGAGTGCTTTTTAGTACTCTTCACCCGCCTCATTGCTGATTCAACAACAATGGAATGATGAGGAAGTTGAGTCTTCTGAAAACCTGGAGAGGGAGGCACCTGATATAGAAGATCAGTTGTCCTAGAAGGTGGGGGCACCGTTAAAGGAGCTTCCCACATTCGTAGAAGGAGATCCTGCAAGGAATGATGCAAAGGAAGCATGCTGGTATCCTTTGCTGTCCCAGGAATATACAGGGATTCTGCATTGCCTTGTGTAGGATCCTGTCCAGGCATAGAAATGGCAAGTGATCTCATCATATCCATGAGAAAAGCTTGAAAAGAAAAATCCCCAGAGGGAAATTCTTTTGGACAGGCTAGATCTGCTGAAGAACTAGCATTGGCACCGGAGGATCTTATCCAACCTTATAGGAATATAAGATCCTGAATGGTGGAGATCCCTAGAGAATGGTCGCCGGTACCGCAGGGGGTCGGGACCAGCAACAGTCGGTAGCATATCGTCCATGCTAGGGATCGATTCAAACTCGGTATTGAGGGAAGCGAGCCTGAAGAGGGAAGCATGGAAGGCACCGACAGCCATGGTAATGTGGATACCGGTACCGACTCCGGCACTGTATCCGGTACCAGTGGATGAAGGCCAGCCGGTGACAACTCTATCGGTATGGAAGAAACCGAGAGTGCCGGACATGGATCATCGGAACCGTACCTTCGGTACCGTTTGGTGCCGGTACCAAGGCGAGTCGGTACCCAGTCCTCCAGACTGGAGATCGATTCCAGACTCGGCATCGAAGGAAGTGAGTCTATTGAAGCACATCTGGAGGGTACCGACGTCGGTACTTGTATCGGTACCGGGATCGATAACGATACTGGAGGGTCAGCCTGGAGCGTATCCAACGGTCCTGTAGGTACCGAGGACGCCAGACAACGATCCTTGGTGAGGAATGTTTCATCCAACACCATTGCCGATGCCGGGATATCGGTACCGCTCAAAGCGGATGCCACCACCAAGAATGGCACAGGTATGTTCTGTGAGGGGTGAACCTCAGGAACAACCTGAAATCCCATACAGGCTTTAGAGGCCGAAAACTCCCACCGGGGTTTTAAAACCAGTATGTTCTCGAGGGCAAGGCCAGAGGCATCTCTATGCTGTGCATGAGATTTACCACTCGAGGACTGGCTAGTCTTAACAGACTGTTTTTGGGTTACTTGATTCCGTGTAGAATAAGTGGTCGGTGCCCTGAAGCTGGATGGGGACCGCGTATCAAGGGAAACCCGATGCTGAAGACTTCTTCCGACAATACTATTGCAGGAGGGACACTCCGGAGGAAAATGGTCAGGACCCAAACCGGCCAGACACCAATTAGGGGTGTCTAAAGTTAATTTTGTACCGCCGCAGTTTGAACATTTCTTGGGAATAGTGACTGGCGGTTCCATGAAGGAAAGTGAGTAGGCCTAGCAGGCCTAAGAAAACCGTGAGGCACTAAGAAGAAAAAATATTCCTTAAAAAGGAAAAATTTTACAAGAAAAAAGAAGAGAAAAACACCGGCAGTACCTGTGGCGTCGGGGAAGGCAGCCGCGACCACAAGAAAACTAAAAAATAAAAGAATTTTCTGCGGTGACAGGACGACGTCCTGCCGGCTGCGCAGAAAAACAAAAACCGAGGAGAGACAGTTGGGAAGGCGGGAAGGCAGCACACAGGCGTGGTGGGATGCTTCCAAAAGCGTTTTGATTGGACGCTGGGAAGCGTTCCCGTGCAGACTCCATCAGTACCAACGTACCCATATGTTAAGACTCATTCCTGCTTGTTCCTGGAGATGGTGCTTATTTTCCAGCTAATTAGAAGTCTGAGTTACAAAATCAGGGCTTATCAGTATTTTTATGCCACAAGTGCCATCACTGGGCACCTTTTTCAGTGGAATCAAATGCATCTATTTGTGCATCTGAGGAGTCATCGGCATGGAAAAGGAACAACAAACTGAAGGATCCAAGGCAGACAAGGAGAGAGGCACAAGAGCATTACAGAAGGAGTTTTTCAAGTGTTCATCCAACACATATTTAACTTTTTTTTTTGAACTGGAGATGTTTTATTAATTAGTGTTTATCAATTAAAACCTAAAATCAGAAGCCCTAAGCAATAAATTACATATTTAGCACCCCCCAATACTCAACCCCAACTTTATCCCCCAGCTGTCATCAAAACCCATACATTCTTCCCCTTTTCCAGCCACCACCAAACCATTCAGAACCCTCCCCAGCCTTAGCTGCCAACAGAACTCACTCCACTGCATAGACTATAGTCTTCATATCACCCCCAAGTGCCTGGCAAAGAGAATCAGTCCTTCACTGCTATCTTTCAAGGATGTCTTTAAAGTCCTTATGGTTACTTTCCTTTGCCTCATATCTTCTCATTAATCCAGTTCTTTGTTTTGTTCCAACCCCCCCCCCCTCATCTCTTGTCCCCTACCCATCCTCCCCATTACTCTTCATTCACCTTCCCAGCCCCTTTTCAATTCTTATCCACTCGCCATCTTTCATCCCCTTCAGCTGTGTTACTGCTATCTCCATCTTTTATTTTCCAGTCTATCTAACACCTACTCATTTGATTGCTGGGTCTCTGCAGTCCTTGAACCACCACTCTACAGTTTCCAAGTCCTCATTTTCTCCATGTAATCTCCAAGGGCCCACGCTTTCCATCCATCCAATCTGCCACCCTACTCAGTCCCTCATCTGGAAATCCCTCCTCCAGTCTAGGAGACTTCACTCTCTTCTTTCTCTACCTGGGCACCCCTGTTCTCTTTCCTGCCTACCCACCTGTGGCATAAATTCTACCCAAGCAGCCCCTATAATGTGTGCGAGTGGGGGAGGGGATGCAGGGAAGGAACTATCCACTTACAGCTCCTCTTTTCTTCTGAGGCACTCCACTGAGGGACCTTCCAAAATATTTTGCTTGGGTCTTTAATTTCAATTTTCATTACTGCTACCCACCCCCATAAAGCAGGGTCTTCCATCCTATTGGAGAATACAGACACCATGAAATAGCATGCCGGCTGTCTCTCCTCCCACCTCAAAGGTTTAATTTTTCTGCTGCTCCTGCTCTGCATCTTTCTCCCCCTCAACACCCTTCTCTGTTCCCTGGCCCATTACTCCTAACCCGGAGACTTTTTCTGCCATAAAGCTGATAAGTCTCTTCTGTTACACCTATGTGATTCATACATCAGCATTTTGAATCACAAAGTGCTTTGTATCTAAAGACACTCCACATTGTGCCAACAGTTGAAGTATGAACCACCCTGACAGAAGAGAAGAGGCGCCAACATGGGTTTTATGCAAGGAAGAATGTCTGGGCTATGGGCAGAAACAGAGTCAGCAACAAGAGCTAGAGAAGAGAGTCTGGGCACCTTGGCCACTGGGCCCCCATTTCAACACATCGCAGAGACTGTATGGGGAGAATTTTTACCACTGGTTCAATATAAAAAGATGTAGTTAAATGATAACACAAAACTGATACCCAGAATGACTGCATGCACATTTCCCTTCATAAGCTAAGTTGATCAGGCAAAAATCCCAACAGAGGAATATTTAAGAGCAGTAGACCTTGACAGTTTCTTATTTGAAGACAAACAGAAATCAGAATTGAAACAATTAATATATGAGCACATTAAAAAGAAGTTACTCACATGAATATAAAAGAAAATGAACCGCTAAAGCAAAATTCTGACATTTGGTGCTGAGCAGCCAAATCTGAGATTGTGATCTCATCACAATGACAGAATTCAGGCAGATCAGGGATACACTATTAATCCAGTTGGATTTATCGGCTCAGTTCACACCATCCAATATGGCCGCCTCCTTTACAGTCTTCTGAAGCTGGGTGTTAAGGATTCTTCTTTTTCTTGTTGGATTGGATTGGAGACAATGGGCCTGATATTCAGTTGTGACAGCTATGTGCCTCTGAAGTGCATAGCCTTCGCTGTTGAACCTTAACCCCAGATATTCAATGCCAGGCTCATATCCAGGCACTGGAACGGAATATCCAGGTCTGTCACAATACACCTCATGGTGCAGAAACTAACCGGGCAGAGGCAATATTGAGCTGCTGTCAGTTAGCTCTCATGGGTAAAGATAGGCCAGCTTTTCCCACGCCTAAATTTACTTACAGGTCGCTAACCGGGCAGAGGTTCAATATTGGTTAGCAATGGGTATCACCTCTGCTCTTCCCCAAAACGCCCCGATTCTGCATGGATAGCCTCAGGATGTGTTAGTGCCACTGAATATCCTTCTATAGCAACATTTACATGGTTTACAGGTTTTGAAACAGTGTGAATGCCTTTGAATTTCAGACCCACGGTGTCCACTGGAACAGTATGTACTCATGTGGGATTTACCCCAAAATTTAATTTTGTTGCCAATTCTTCATAATGTGTATTTAGCTCCTCTATCAAGAGGTTTTGGATGATTCTGATTTTGCTTTTATTTTCATCTAGAGAACATTTAATTGGTAGCTTATGCAGCATTTCTCCAGGCCAATGCGGTGGCCAAAATGAATCACTGTTCAGACACCATACTGGACTGACTGACCTCTTGTAGGCTAAAACTTAATCCTGAAAAATCCCGTGTCCTCTGGAATTCTAATAAAAATCTGCCTCTAATGATGCTTCCTCAGATATCTAGGCTGACCATTAAGCTACATATGATGGTAAAGAATGTGGGGGGGGGGGGGGGGGTAATGGATTGACTATCAACTATCATTAAGCCCACAGGATTCCCAGGTGCTTTCAGATTCTTTCCGCAAAATGCGACAACCTTGACACTTTTAGCCCTATTTGGATAAATCTGGTTGACTAAAACAGTATACTATGCAGTAAATTGCAGGCTAGAAAACTGTAAAGTCCTATATTTGAGCTAGATGTTCTCTAAAAATCAAGTGGGTTTAATTGGTGCAAAACACAGCTTTACTACTGAGGGATAAACAATACAACCATATTACCTCAATCTTTGTGAGACTCCTACACCGAGTGCCAGCGAGTTTATTTGATGTCTAAGATATTCATCAGGGATAAGCTGGTTACTTGGCAGTTCGAATTCTGCAATATGAACTGAAAAAATCCCTTTGCTAACTACAGCAAGGACAATTGGCCCTCCATCTGTTATGCAATGGATGCGCATTATGGAATAAATTGCTAGTCGAATTGGGAAAACACTGCATATCTCGAGTTTAGGGAAAAAAACCCTGAAAGCATGGCGTTTTGTCCAAGTTTGAGAGGTAAGTAATCAAATGTCTATAAGAATGACATGATGGGTTATTTATTTTACATGCCATCTAATTTTTCTGTTTTACTGACATTTCATACATGTGTTTGTAATCCATCGTGATTCTATGTTACGTAGGTATAATATCAGTTTAATAAATCAAATCTAATCTTTGATATCTGAAAAAGGTTTTTGGTAAGAGGCAGTTGCCTCATGTCACCAGATCACAAAACGAACGTACTGCCGCACTTTGTTGCTGCTCTTGCCCACTACTGACAGACCTGTAATCAAAGAAGCAACAACTGAACCAGATGATTCACTAATATGCCTGGTGCTAGAGGGCAGAAAAGGGAGAGAGGGCGAGGTGCAAAGCAGCTTAAAAAAGGCAGAGAAAAATATAAACCCAAAAATCAGCACAGTAAAAGCAAATAAAGCAATAATATAATTTCTAAATCACAAATTTGTTTTTCCATACATTTTCCCCTAGTGCTTAGTTTTGTTCTTTTTAATAAATTTCCCTTCCATTGACTGGATGGTAGGTGAAATATTGATATCAAATGCAGTTAATTCATTCCCAAAGATTCTCAAATGCTTTAAGGGGATGTAGCAGCAACACACTGCCTTACTTCTGAATACTGAGGACAAAGAAATTTAAAAAGATTTTCCCCCTCTGATTTGGGTGTTTGGTGCATCCATTTCGCAGCTGCATGACATGGCCCTGCAAAAGCCTACACTGGCCAATATGTGCTGTCTCAGCAATACTGCAATGATGAGAGTAGAGGCATGCCTGCACATTAAAACTAGTGCTTCCTGGGAGCAAAACTGGATCAGTTATTGGTAGTTTTTGGTGGAATTCTTAAAGGACTAAACAGCAACAAGGTGGTAGCCCAATGGGAGAGGCGAGAGAAGGTAATGTCCAGTGCTCAAAGAAGGTTTGATCAGCCTAAACCATTTACAGACTAAAGGAAGTTGGGTATCATTGATCAGTCCAAAAGTGAAGCACAGATTGCTTCAGAGGTAGGGGCGATTTGAGAGGAGGAAAATGCTTGGGGGAAAATTGCCTGCAGATGAATATAAGACAGATGAGTTTGATGGGGACAAGATTGCATCAATAGGCAAAGACTAAGAAGTTGTTTCAGGCTCAGCCATCAGGGGAACTAACATTACACTAAAGGAAGGAACTGCAAAAAAACCTCAGAGGAGAAAATCCAATGTTGGAAAGGATCATCTTTTTCAACTAAGAAGCTGCTGGCACTTAAATCCAAAACAAATTTCTCAAGGACCATCATAACACAGGAGCTACACTTTCATTCCTGGGTTACTGAAAATTTCTCAGTCAACTAATGAGCCTTGCAAAGAAATCATTCTTAAAATCATAAGCAGACATAGGGAAACATAGTAAAAAGTAAATTCTGCAATTCCGTTAACATGCTGCTGTCACATGCTTCCATGTCTCTTTACAAAACTCTAATTGCGACAACCTGTAATTTTCTAGTGTAATTGTATTGTCCCTTCATTTAGCTGATAAGGGAGTATAGCTACTAATTGCCACACTGCACTGATCTGATTCTACATTCTGCAATAGTTCTTGGTCCTCTGTGAGGTTTCCTGGTCCTCCATCACTACTTCAGCATCCATGCCACCTGATAATGTCACCGACACTGAAAGTGGCTGTCTGCATTGAAAAACCACTGTGCCCTAAGCGGGCAAGTTACTACTGTATTTGCTGCACTGCACAAGTGTGATTCTGGGTTCTGCAATAGCTCCTGGTCCAGCATCGCCACCTCTGCATCTGTGCCACCTGATGAAAATCACTGACACTACAAGCAGTCCTCTAAATAAAAGCTTTGCCCTAGGCGGGCCACCATCTGGTGGGCCTCAGCCAAACAGTTCTTGGTGTGGCATTTAATGTGTACTGGATGTGTACTGACTATAAGCTTCCTTAACAAATAAAACAATAGAATGTCAAATAAAATTGACAATGTCAATGTTGCACAGTCATATGCCAGCATTGACAAGTATGGGTCAGTATAGACAGCTCAAAACCCAATTGACAATTTGCCTCAAGGTCATGATGGCTCAGTGATTATTCCTATCCCAAAGACAAAAAACTATTCTATATGCTACTGACAATCTTTCTGTCGCCTTAGTGAATGCATGATCCGTGAAATTGAAAGTAGAGTTGCTTCGTGACTCAATACTTGACTATAAATTGATATACTGTGTAACAGAAGTATGGTTATCTGAAACAGATCAAGTGTTGTACCAGCAATGTCTCCATGGCTCCACCTACAAGTTGCAAACCAGGGTAGGGCATGATGCGGGTGGGATTGGGGGGGGGGGGGGTTTAATCATTTTGAAAAAAAAAAAAGCATAAAATATTCCTCGATTCAAACACCAGTTCTGGCAGTGTGTGAGTTTATAGAGTTAACTTTGTATAGGTGTGATCTTTGTTTAGTTTGTCCACCAGGAAGTGCTGGGTTGTCGCCTTTAACGCTATTTGATTTCTCCAGGAGTTTTCAATCTCCATGTGGACATTTTATCTTTGTTTATAGAGACTGAAAATATTCTCTTAGCAATGCAATATTATGGCTTGGGTCAGATAGTCTCTTTTCAGAATCAACTGAAGGGTCATACACTACATTTAATATTTATTCTTGAAGAAATTAGACAATCATTGCTTGCTTTAACATTTAGTCCTGTGCCATAGTCTGATCATATTATTCAGTTTAGATGGGAATTTCTGGTGAAGACTAGACATCCTATATGCGCGCTGTCTATACAGCCAATAAATCTGATGCAGACACATCTGTCTCTGAACGGAACATGATTGCTGGTCCGGTTCTCAAGGAGAATAACTTAATACTTAACAACATCATGGCACTGGTTCATCAGTTCTTCTATTATGATAGGGCCGTATGCAGGACTGTAATGGTAAAGAGCTTGCCAGGCCACTTGGTTTACTGACACTGAAGGAGGGAAAACGTTATTCACAATGAGCACAGCACTGTTGGCTCTCAATTCCCAACCAGCACAGAGAACATTTACGCCATGATTTGATTTATTTTCAAAGGCTGCAAAGGTGTTTGTTCAGGATTGAGAGAATGTGCTCATCATTGTTCATAGTAGAGCATGTATGAATGGGTATTTTTAGTCTTTTCCCATTTTTTGTGCCAGTGTCTCTTGCCTTGTAGAAATGCTAAGTCCTTGAGGCAGAGTTGCAAAACCTGCGGGCAGGTCGAGAGAAAGTTGGCATCTTCTAGCCGCTGAAGGCACATCATGACAGTATATTGATAGCTGTAGAGTGAATCCAGACAAAAAGGAATAGGCCATCAGCTAAGTAGCAATGTTCAGTCATTGAAATTAGTGAATTAAAAAGAATTTTATATGCACTGTGTAACACTCTAGGATGAATGTTATCATGTTCAATAAATAAGCGCATTGCACTGAATGAAGCTCTTAATGAGTACTGACCACTGGACGGTGCATTTTGAAGTATGATTAACACAATCTGGTGGCGACATAGTTAAGTATGGACCTGTAATAAGCTTTTATATTGCCTGGCTTATTTTAGCAAAAAAGTCAAGAAAAAGAATAAAAAGAAAGTAAACATTAATAAAATATATGGACAGCTTATGAGTAAAATAGCCTGGTGACTGAAAAGGGGAGCAAGGGGTGAAATGCTGCTAGAAGAAAAAGAAGTCTTTCAAGCAGCCCCCACCCCAGCTCTATTCTCTAGTCTAGAAGCAAGGAGATCCTGGATTCTCTACAGGGAGAACTATTCAGGCAGCTGGTAACAGAACCCACACGTGAAGGGGCCATACAGGAATTGGTGCTTACAAATGGGGAAAGGGATTCTGATGTTATAGTGCAAGATCATTTACTTTCTAGTGATCACCAGATGCTGTGGTTCAGTATTAGGACTGATAAAGGCTTATAAAGTCCATTCAAAAGCAAGGTTCCCAGCCTTTAGGAAAACTAACTTTGCTAAGATGGGACAATACCTTAAGGAGTCATTAGCAGGAACAGATAGGAGGATATAGAAAAGCAATGGATAAAACCGAAATAAGATATTTTAAGGGAAACAAACCTGTGTTTTAGAAAGTTAAATAAATGTAAAAAGGAAAAGGAGGCCACTATAGTTCTCAAAAGAAGTAGCTGAAAAGGAGAAGAAAAAGAGGGTGCCCTCCATAAAATACAAGAGATCCAGAGAGAAGAAGACAAAGCATTAATATTTGGAAAAACAAAGAAGCTAAGAAAGTAGTTAGGAAAGCAGTAAGGAAACCAAAGATACAAAAGAAGGAGAGATAGCCAATGCAATAAAATGAGGGGGACAAGACATTTTTCAGTATGTTAGTGAGAAGAAGAAGTGCAAAAGTGGTATTGTCAGACTCAAGGAGGAAGGGGAGTAATATATAGAAGCTGATGAGGACAACATGGAATTGCTTAAATATTTTTGTTCTGTGTTTACAGATGAAGGGCCAGGAGCAGGACTCCAGTAAATACCCACAAATTGGAGCAGAAGTGAAGGGGATCTTGAACAATTTTGAAAAGACTATGCTCATGAACTAGCTAAACTAAAAGTAGACAAACCAATGAGGCTGGATGGGATACATCTGAGAATACTGAAGGAATTGGGGATGTTCTAGTGGCTCCACTGACTGACCTTTTCAATGCTTCTTTAGGGTCAGGAATGGTCCCAGAGGACTGGAGAAAGGCACATGTGGTCCCTTTACACAAAAGCGGAAGTAAGGATGAGGTTGAGAACTACAGGCCAGTTAGTCCAATATCTGTGGTGAGTAAATTAATGGAAATACTGCTAAAACAGAGGATAGTAATGTTTCTGGAATCCAATGGGTTGCAGGATCAGAGGCAGTATGGGTTTACCAAAGGTAGGCCTTGTCAGACAAATTTGATTGATTTTTTTGACTAGGTAACTAGAAAGAAGAAAGTTGGACTAAAGGAGAGCCCTAGATGTGATGGACTTGGATTTCAGTAAAGTCTGACACAATTCCGCATAGGAAACTTATAAATAAATTGAGCACCCTAAGGGATGGACCCTAAAGTAAATGACCGGGTTATAAATTGGTTGAGTGGGAGGCAACAAAGTGTACAGATAAATGGAGCTCAATCTGTGGAGAAGGATGTTTCCAGTGGTGTGCTGCAGGGATCTGTCCTTCACTCAATTCTTTTTAACATCTTTAATAGCGATATTGGAGACGGGCTGTCTGGTAAAGTTTGCCTCTTTGCGGATGATATCAAATAGATAACATGAGGAGGGATCTAGCTAAGCTTGAAGAGTGGTCAAGAATTTTGCAGTGGAGGTTTAATGCTAAAAAATGCAGGGTCATGCATTTGGGATACAAAAATCCAAGGGAGTGGTATACTATAGGGAGCAAAGTACTTCTGTCATGAAAGAAGAGCAGGACCCAGGCTTGATTGTTTCTGATGATCTTAAAGTGGCTAAAGAAGTAGAAAAAGTGATGGCAAAAGCCAGAAGGATGCCTGGGTGCGTAGGGCGAGGAATGGCTAGCAGGAAAAAGGAGGTGATATTGCCTCTGTATAAGTCTCTGGTGTGACCTCATTTGGAGTATTGTGTGTAATTCTAGAGATCACACCTTCAAAAGGATATAAACAGGAAGGAGTCAGTACAGGGGGTGACTATTAAAATAGTCATTGGTCTTCATTATAAACCATATGGGGACAGACTTAAAGACCTTAATATGTAAACGTTAGAAACATTTAATACCTCCATGGCAGAAATGCACAAGAGGCGATCTCTTTCGATTGAAAGTAAGCTCTGCAATGAGGGGGCATGGGATGAGGGTAAAAGGGGATAGACTCAGGAGTCATATGCACAGATATTTCTTTATGGAAAGAGTGGTAGATGTGTGGAATAGTCTCCCAGTGGAGGTAGTAGAGACAAGGACAATTCAAGAAAGCATGGGACAAACACAGAAGATCTCTAAAGGGATAAAAGGAACGATAGTATTTGATATGGAAGGGCAGACTAGATAGACTATATGGTCTTTTTCTGCTGACATGTTTATGTTCTTAAACTCATATATAACAAAAATTACAGTTGGTTGCTGATCATATATTATACACACACACACACACACACACACACACAAGGGTGCTATTCCTAATAAGTATAAGAGGAGGTCTTTGATAGCCAGCCTGTAGTGGTGAAAAATTACCACCATCATTGGGAGCAGGAGCATGAGCTCTAAACGCTGAGAACCTGGGGACCACGGAGTCAGCAAGGACCATTAGAGTGGCTGCAAAAGAACATGCACCCACAGCACCATCTTGAATGTTGCTGCCATCAGTCCGAAGAATTAAAGGTAATCCCAGACTCTGGGGGCCTACTGTGAATAGAACAGTGCTTGGCAATCCAACAGCATTTGACTTTTATTTTCCCTCCTCTCATCTAGTAGGAAGACACTGCACACTCTAGTATTGAAACATACTCCCAGGAACTCCAGGGTCTGAGAATGTAACAGCTTGTTATTTCCTTAAGTGATCAACCCAGCTGAGGCTTATCAGAAAGGACACCACTCGGGGAGCTACCCGAGATGTCTCTGAAAGAGAATGGGCTTGGATGAGCCAGTAGTCCAGATATGGGTGCATACAAATCCTTGGTGGTGGCTGCAGCGCTATGGCACAACCTCCATGACCTTGGAGAACATCCTTGGGGCAGTTGAGTGTCCAAATGGGAGGGCAGCAAACTGAAGGCAAGAGCCAAGCATGGCAAAACACAGATACCTTGCTGATCCCACAGACTGGGATATGAAAACATGATTCTGCCAATTCCTGAGATGTCAAGAACTCCCCTCAGTACATCATAGATTGCAAAGTTTCCATCCAGAAGTGCAGCCGGACAAGCACTCATTGACATACTTGATGTCCAAAATGGGCTAGAATGTTTATTCTGTGTCAGCACCATTAAACAGATGGAATACCTGCCTTTGCCTCGATCATCCTGGGGAACAGACACCACTGCCTTCATGAGAGGTAACTTTTCGAAGGGGATCTGCACAGCGGCCCTGCTCTTCACAGCCCCACAATGGGGGGAGAAGAAGAAAGTGGCCAGGATCAGCTTTTGCATTCCAGGATATAGTCGCACTGAATGGGGACTAGCATCCAACAATCCCATGTGACCACGGCCCATTCCTAAAGAAAGCGGCGAAGCCTGCCCCCAACTGCAGGAACAAGAGAATGGGCCCACAAACTGTCACTGCTTAGCCTGGGAGGTCCTCCCCTGAAATGGACTGGGGTCCCTGGGCCGAAGCGCTCCACATAAGTACTAACAACAATCCTGAAGTCCATAAGCAGAGGGGAAGAGACTTTCCAGACCGGTAACAACGGGAATACCAAGAGTCCCCAGGAGTCCGACCAGTATGCCCATGAGGAGCAGGTAAAGGCTGATGGAAAAGTGGCTCCTGCCCACTTCATAAGCCCCTTGGACCTATCCTCCAGAAGGTTGTAATGTGTCATCACACTCAGGTCTTTCACCGGCTTCTCTAAATCGGAGCAAGAGAAGCATTTCTCTAAGGCCAGATGGGCAACCGGGCTTTGGAAGATGAGTCCACTACCCTGTGTCAGAGCCAAGCCAACGCCATGTCATAGTCAACAGGGCACAATCTGTGGCTACTAGACTAGCCAGGTCATACATGGCATCAGAAAGGAAGGCTATAGAAGACTCCAAAAGAGGGGTAGAATCATCTAGCAGAAGAGACTAAATCACTGCAGCAGAGCTGGAGATGTCAAGCCTGCACAAACTGCAACTGAATAGCAGCTACCACAGTAAATTGATTCTTCAACATGAATCCACCTTTCGGTCCAGAGTATCCTTTTTTGGCCAATCTGCCTTCTACAGGAATGGTGGTCTGATTGGTAACTGCCGTGACCTGCACATCCACCTTGGAAATAGCAAACCACACAATGCACTGCTTCTCCAAGAAAACATGCATTTTCTTATGCACCCTTAGGCAGGGAGTCAGGAGAATCCCACATTAACCAGAACAGGTCCTTGGATCACCTCCAGGAATAGGAAGACAGTAGTGGATTTCTGCATACATTCCAGGAGTGGATGCATTTCCGGTTCCTGCTCTGTGTCTGGAGCATCCACCAAGCCCAAGGTGGATAAGACCTTGGGAATTAACGGCTCAAGTTCCTGCTTCCAGAATAGGCAGTTAACATCACCCCCCTCACAATCCTCTGAAGGACAGAGTACTTCATCCACATCAGACATATGAATTCAAGTCACAGTCCAAATCTCAGACAGAACTCAGCTAATCCCCCATCTCCAGGGGGCACACTTTGCCAGGGACTCTAAGACATAGATAATCGAACAGGGCTTCCATTCTCAGCCAGTCTCTCATGAGACTGTGCTCAGGAGGGGGGAGGAAAGAGGACCTAGAGGCCACAGGCTCTGAATTTCCATACAAGAATGACCAGGCCAGTTGTAAAAAGGAAAGGAATTACAGGGAGGACAATCTGGACTCTGGAAGCTCTCCTCACAGAAATGGGCCCCCCTATACCAGGGAACAGTCTCAGTCAATCCCCCTAGAGGTCAGAGAGTAGTGCACAGCAGTGTCGCTGGAGTATGCGGCTGGCCGGTTATCCTTACCCACAGTGCCATCTGCCATCTCCTTCCCTTAGGTAGGCAAGGCCAGACTAACTGCATCCCCTGATGTAGAGAGGGGGCGTAATCCCTCCAGAGACAACTCAGGAGTTGCCATGCTAGAAGAGCAGAGTCCAGAATCCAGAGATGAGGCATCACATTTGTCACAGGCCAAACATCAATTCCTGGAATAAGACATAAGAGTTAAGGCAAGTATCAGAATAGTGTGCACTAAAGCCATGGTGGCCTAAAGGCACATGTTAACTTTGCTTTTACTGCAACATGTGTTACAAGTGCAAGTGGAGCTGCTTGGGCAGAATGCACATACAGACCACATGACCTCCAGGTGTACAAAAGGAGAAAATGTTATGAACGCATGCACAAAATGGCAGGAAACTCCCACACCATGCTAATGGTCATCAGTGTTCTACCCCAAATTGTGTCCCTCACAGACAGAATTGGGAGCCCCAAACAAGGACAATGATGAGGTCAAGCCTTGGTACTCCACCCCGAGTGCCCCAGGCAGAGAATTCATGCCGGTCTCAGTTCTACTCCCCTGATACTCTTACACTGACTTTGCAGCACTGTGTTTAAGGTATCTGGCAGGCAGATCTGACAGCATTCTGCATCTTTGGGAGAGAGCAGGGGGTGAACAGAGGAGGACAACGTGAATGATGAGGTCTTGAAGGACTAGAAAAGGGGAGAGTCTTGAAGGACTAGAAAAGGGGACTGTTACTTCTGGAAAGAGATCTGCAATTGTGAGAATATACTTCTGGGAATTTTCTGAAAGGAATTCTTTGTATTAAAGCTAATTAATCTGTGAACCCACTATTTTCTGTGAAATCAGTCAGGGCCTAGTAGCAGCAGTTTAAGTTTAAATTTAAAACACAGAAGAGAACTTTCTGGTTACATTTCATACCAGCAGTGAGTTTGTAGCTTAAATTTAATAGCCACTCAGGGCCTAGCATCAAAGTACTTTTAGTTTAAATTTAAAACCCCTGAGGAGAGCTTTCTGGTTAAATTTAGAACCCAGCAGAGAGCTTGTAGTTTAAATTTCATAATAAGTTAGAGCCTAGCAGCAGCAAAGAGCTATAATTTAAATCAAATCAGAACATAGCTTACCTCAGCAGCACAAGACAGGGTACTGTGTAGAAGCCCTCTTTTAATAAGTGTTATTTCCCACCCTCCCTCCCCAACACCCACCCACCCCTGGGATAATCGTAGCGTTATAGGTACTTACATATCTTAAAATACAGGAGGTGCTCTCAGGTGAAGCTCGTTACCCAAATCAGTCATACACTAAGGACCTGAGATTAATTAAGCTTCAGGTGAACAAGGTATATTAAACATATTAGGTACAGCTTTATTAGTATAAATATCCATAGCAACCCTTAGTAAGTAAAGAACTTAAAGATCTAAACACAAATTTAAACTAAGATGCAGACAGCAGTCCAGCAGCGAGATGGGGGCTTTCCAGTCTTTTGCATTGAGTGTCACATGTATGATTTTCTCCCAGTTGGTGAGAGGTCTTACGTGTGCACTAGGTGCAAGGAGCTCTTTGCTCTAAGGTAACAAGTCCGTTCTCTAGATGCTAGAGTAGCAGACTTGGAAAACATAAGAAAGACAGAGAGGTACATAGACGAGACCTACAGGGATATAGTCCTGAAGTCCCACCTCCAGTCTGGCAGCATCCCTGTTGCCATGGAGGAGAGAGGTCACGTGACAGGAGACCATCACCCTGGTGTGGCAGGACGTGATCCTCTAACTAGGACCTGTCCTCCAGGTGATATAAAACTCTCTCGCACAGAGGAAGTTTCTCCAGGGCCATGTGCCCATGAGGGAAGGGGTTAGGACAGCCGTTATAGTTGGTTATTCAATCATTAGGCATGTAGATAGCTAGGTGGCTGGTGGACGTAAGGATCGCCTGGTAACATGCCTGCCTGGTGCGAAGATAGCAGACCTCACAAGCCACCTAGATAAGGTCTTAGATAGTGCTAGGGAGGAGTCTGCTGTCTTGGTACATGTCGGTACCAATGACATAGGAAAATGTGGTAGGGAGGTTCTGGAGGCTAAATTTAGGCTTTTAGGTAGGAAATTGAAATCCAGAACTTCCAGGGTAGCGTTCTCCGAAATGCTTCCCGTCCCACGCGCAGGACCCAAAAGACAGGCAGAGCTCTGGAGTCTCAATGCGTGGATGAGACAATGGTGCAGAGATGAGGGTTTTGGATTTGTTAGGAACTGGGGAACATTCTGTGGAAAGGAGGGGCTCTTCTGAAGGGATGGGGCTTCACCTTAACCAGGATGGAACCGGGCTGCTGGCATTAACCTTTAAAAAGGAGATAGAACAGCTTTTAAACTAAATAATAGGGGAAAGCCTACAGTCGCCCAAGAGCGCATGGTTCGAAAGAATGTATCCTTGAAGGATACTATCAAAAGCAGAGAGGTTCCAAAAAAAGAGTAAAGTAGCCCAAATGCCCTCAAGTATGGAGCAGACAGAGCTTAAAGATCCCAAATTACCCATGTCTACCAATAGCCAAATTAATATGAATAAAACACAGTCTCTAAAATGCTTGTATACAAATGTTATAAGACTAAAAATAAGATGGGAGAGTTAGAATATTGTCACAAGCACAACGCCCAAAGCCACTTGCCTCTAATGGTCGAGGGGCGTAGTGGTTGAGGATTCCTTCTTCTATCAGCTCCTAGCAGCCTATTTCTTCGTGTTGGCTTCTGGGAAGTGTAGTACTGCTAAAATATGTTGGTGCCTTAAGTAGAAGGTTTCTAGTTGAGGTAACCGAGGGTAAGGCTTGTAACAGAAAGTTTATTTCCATGACAACACACAGCAGGTTCAAGGTATCATTTACAGGACAACTGTAGGATTTGCTTAAGGTACAGCAAATAATGGCAAACAAACCAAAATAACTCAGAAATGGCTTTTTAAAAGTCCTCTTACTTGCAGAAGCAATTGCCTTTAGAAACTAGGCTGCCACTTTCCTTATTAGTCCTTGTTAATCAGAGCATAAAGAAAAATTCAAGCTTAATTCTTCTACAGCAGTTTGGTTTCTGCCAGCCTCAAAAACCTCTCTGGGCTGCATTTCTACGTGAAACCAAACTTAGAACAAAACAAACATTCCAAGCTGTTATCACAACTCTTAGCAGGCTTTTCATATAGGAGAGGAGCAAGCAAAAACTCTTATAGCAGCTAACTTGGCTTTTCTTGACGTTGCACAGTTCAAACACAGGTGACAAACAAGCATGAATCAGAGCTTCCTGATCAGGCTTACGTTGCAGTAAATTTCCCTTTTAAAACAGACAGGAATTTACCTCCACACTGCTTCTGCCATATGGTTAACTTCCAAGGAGAATTACTTCTTTCAGGGCTAGCTTTTCCTCAAGACCTCCTGTCTAGAGCTTGGCATAGAGAGCAATCCATAAAGCAATCTTCTTCCCCCAACTCTGACACTGGTTCTCCCAACTGAATGGGTTTTGATTCACCGACCTGGTCAGACTGCTCAGCTGACTACCTCTCTGGTGGTCTGAAAGCTTCTCCACTTCCTGGTCCCCACTTCTGTTGCCAACTTGTTGCAGGGAATTCATCTCTCTCAGCTCTGGGTAGCTCAGCTCTTCTCCAAGAATCCACTCCTTCTCTCTGCTTCTTTCTCAGCTGCTCTCCCAGCTGCTCTCCTTCTCGTCTCTCTCTCTCTGCATAATCTAACCCAGGCTTACAACTCCAGGGTTCTAATCCCACCTCTTTCTTTCCCAGGTGTTGGTAATCCCCCTGCCTCCTGATATTAGAATAATCAGTGCACTTGTTAAAAGTAAGGGCTTTGGTCCTCGTGCTTGCAATCCCTCTTTCTTTCTTTATCAGTTATTGGCTGAAACCTGTTCCAGCTGGGGGTTTTCTGTCTTTCAAACCTGGCTGTGGCTTTCTCTTCCTGCACTCCTAGAAGGGGACCCTTAACTAGGGTGAATTTGTTATGCTTCTCACCTCCCCCACTCTCAGGATAGCTGACATTGCCACAATATATAGCACTAAATGAGAGGTTAGATATAATTGGAATATCAGAGACATGGTGGAAGGAGGACAATCAGTGGGACACTGTGGTACCTGGGTACAAACTATATCGTAATGATAGAGCTGATCAAATTGGTGGAGGGGTTGCGCTCTATGTTAGAGAGGGCATTGACTCAGAAAGGATTAAAGTTTTGCAAGAAACAAAATTTGCTGTAGAATCTCTATGGATTGAAATTCCATGTAAAAAGGGGAAGGCGATGGCAGTGGGGGTGTACTATCGACCACCTGGCCAGAATGAACAAATGGATGATGAAATGCTCAAAGAAATCAAGGAAGCAAACAAAAGTTACAGGGCAGTAATAATAATGGGTGATTTCAATTACCCCGGTATCGAATGGGTCAGTGTCATGGCAGGAGATGCTAGGGAGATAAAGTTCCTAGATGACATAAATGACTGCTTCTTGGAGCAGCTGGTTCATGAACCAACCAGAGGGGAAGCCATATTAGACCTAGTCCTTAGTAGAACACCAGATCTAGTGCAAGAGATAAGGGTGTTGGGGCCACTTGGCAATAGTGATCATAGCATGATCGCCTTTGATTTAATTGGTGGAGGAGGGATAGTAAGGAAACCCACAGTACTACCTTTTAACTTTCGAAAGGGAGACTATGATAAAATGAGGAAAATAGTTAAGAAAAAACTAAAAGGAGCAGTTGCAAAGGTTAAAGACTTACATCAAGCTTGGGTGTTGTTGAAAAATACTATCTTGGAAGCCCAGACCAGCTGTATTCCATGCTTTAAGAAAAGTGGAAGGAAGTCCAAAAAACTGCCAACATGGTATAAAGGTGAGGTCAGAGAGGCTGTTGTTGCCAAAAAAGCATCTTTCAGGAAATGGAAAAAAGAGCCAAACGACGAAACCTGGAAACAGCACAAGCACTGGCAAGTCAAATGCAAGGCATTGATAAGGCAGGCAAAGGGAGAATTTGAGAAGAAGCTTGCTGTGGAAGCAAAAATGCAAAATAAAGACTTTTTCAAGTACATTCGTAGCAAAAAAAACTGTGAGAGAGTCAGTTGGTCGATTAGATGATAGAGGGGTTAAAGGGGCACTAAGAGGCGACAATGTGATAGCGGAGAGACTGAATAAATTCTTTGCTTCGGTCTTTACTGAGGAATATGTAGGGATGTTACCCATGACTGAAGTGGTATTTAAAGGTGCGGAAGAATTGAAGGAAATATCGATACATCGGGAAGATGTATTACAACTATTAGATAAACTGAAGAGTAGCAAATCACCTGGGCCGGATGGTATACATCCAAGGGTGCTGAAAGAACTGAAATATGAGATTTCAGACCTGCTATTAGCAATCTGTGACCTATCATTAAAATCATCTCTAATACCTGAAGATTGGAGGATCGCCAAAGTAACACCAATTTTTAAAAAGGGTTCCAGGGGTGATCCGGGAAACTACAGAACGGTGAGCCTGACGTCAGTACCGGGAAAAATGGTAGAAACCATCATAAACAATAAAATTACTCAGCATGTAGATAATCATGGCCTAATGGGAGACAGCCAACATGGCTTTAGACAAGGAAGATCTTGTCTTACTAATCTGTTATGTTTTTTTGAAGGTGTGAATAAACAGGTGGACAAAGGAGAGTCGGTTGATATAGTGTATCTGGACTTTCAGAAAGCCTTTGACAAGGTCCCTCATCAGAGACTTTTGGCAAAACTAAAGAGTCATGGGATAGGAGGCAGTGTACTACTGTGGATCAGGAACTCGTTAAAAGATAGGAGGGTTGGGCTAAATGGCAATTTTCCCAATGAAGAAAGGTGCATAGTGGTGTACCCCAGGGATCTCTGCTGGGTCCGCTGCTTTTTGACATATTCCTAAATGACCTGGAAAGTGGAATAACGAGTGAGGTTATCAAATTTGGAGATGACACAAAACTATTTGAAGTTGTTAAAACCCAAGAGGATTGTGGAAAATTGCAAGAGCATCTTGATAAATTGGAAGACTGGGCATCAAAATGGCAGATAAAATTTAATGTGGATAAGTGCAAAGTTATGCACCTAGGGGAGAAAAACCCAAACTATGGTTACACAATGCAAGGTTCCACATTAGGAACCACCACCCAGGAAAAAGATTTAGGTGTCATTGTGGATACCATGTTAAAACCCTCGGCCCAGTGTGCAGTGGCAGCCAAGAGAGCAAATAGAATGCTAGGTATCATAAGGAAAGGAATGAAAAATAAAACAAAAGATATAATGCCTCTATCTCATTCCATGGTGAGACCGCACCTTGAATATTGTGTGCAATTCTGGTCGCCGTATCTTAAAAGGTATATAGCGATATTAGAAAAGGTTCAGAGAAGAGCCACCAAAATGCTAAAGGGGATGGAAGGATACTCCTATGAAGAAAGGCTAAAAAGGTTAGGGCTCTTTAACCTGGAAAAGAGACGGCTGAGGGGAGATATGATAGAAGTCTATAAATTAATGAACGGAGTGGAACGGGTAAACGTAGATCGATTGTTTACGTTATCAGAATATAGAAAGACTAGGGGACATGCAATGAAGCTACAGGGTAAACTATTTAAGACTAATAAAAGAAAATATTTTTTCACTCAACGTGTAATCAAACTCTGGAATTTGTTACCAGAGGATGTAGTAAAGGCTGTTAGTGTAGCTGGGTTTAAAAAAGATTTGGATAAGTTCCTGGAGGAAAGGTCCATAAACCATTATTAAGAAGGGACCCAGGATATCAGTGCTTGACCCAGTACAAGCATTGTTGGAACCTGTGTCTTTTGGGGAAACTGCTAGGTACGTATGACCTCGATTGGTCACTGTTGGAAACAGGATACTGGGCTTGATGGACCTTGGTCTGACCCAATATGGCATATCTTATGTTCTTATGAGGTTGTGAAAGACTGCTGCACTCTTCCAGATCCTTCCAATTTCTGGCTGCTCAACAGGCTCTTATCATAAGCTCTTGAAGCTGAACTAGTTTTCCCCCCTCCTGTGTCTACTGAAACAACCACAGTCTAGTGGAGCTTCCCATGTCACACTCAAGTGACAGAGTAATCCTTCAGGGGGTCATTTACAAGCATTTAATCAATCTATCTTTTCCTCTCATTGTTCAGAATTTCCTTCAAAAAGGAGAAATTCCATCCAGCATCTGCTGGAGACAAAGAAATACTGAAGAGACCTCTGGTGGCTGAGGTGGATAGAGGCATGGGAGTGATGTCATTGAAACCTGGGCTTTTCATGGGTTCTTGGTCTCCACCAATCTGCTGGTAGAAGAAACAATGCATTTGTCTCAATTGGTCTAGCAGAACGATATGGAAGAGACAATTTAAAAAAAAATGGGAGCTCTAAAAATGCAACCTGATAATAAAAAAAATCTAATTTACGAAAAGCAATTTGTAAAAATGGATTGGCTCCAAAATAATTGGTTAAAAAAATGGATGTCATCCCCCAATCAATATATAAACATGGGATTTTATGTACTATTTTTTAAGCTTCTCCTTTAGGATTGCACACTTCAAGCTCTAAGAGTCGTCAAATTTTAGAGACATTAAAACCACACCAACAAAAAGACACACACTTTTTTCTTTTAAAGATCTACTGTGATTGCCCCATGCTTTCTCAAATTCAGATACTGCCCTCGTCTCTACTACCTCCACTCTTTCCGTAAGGAAATAACCCGAGTCCTCTTTCATCCTCATCTATGCCCCCTCATTGCAGAGCTTACTTTCAATTGAAAGAGGCTCTTCCTCTTGTGCAGTTATGTCTCTATCCTATCTCCTCTAACTTATACATATTAAGATCTTTAAGTTTGTCCCCATATGGTCTATTAAGACGACCAAACTAGCACCAATAGCCAGTTCAGAATTATTGCCAATCGGTCCTTGTTAATTTCTTTTTAAATTTTAACTACTTGTTCATGGATTACTGAAAAAAAAATCACCAATCCATGCATTACTGTAGAAATTCACCAACTGACACATCATCGCGTTTTGAACTGAAACATACTATTCACGGTTCTGCTTCAGGGATTAAAGCACTTATCTGCAACCAAGTGCTCCATGAGTTGATTCCTTATAGCACAAATCTTCATGAAGAGTAACACATTTTTACCTCCAAACTTTCACTGCAATGGGCTTACTGAGCAAAAATGGCTGCAGCATTTTTAAAGCTTGCTCCACCCCATGACATCACTTCTTAAAGGGATAACGGCCCCTAAATCAAAATATACCGATCAATTTGCTGGTTCAGACCTTGAAGTGCTACTGACTATAAATGGCATATCCAATATTGCTCTCTAATATAGCACAGTTACTTACCTGTAACAGGTGATCTCTGGGAACAGCAGGAATAAGTCTTCACATATGGATACGTCGGTACCGACGGAGTCTGTGCAGAAACGCTTCCCAGAGTCCAATCAAAGAGCTTTTGGAAGCATCCCACCACGCCTGCGTGCTGCTTTCCCGCCTTTCCCAACTGCCTCTCCTCAGTTAAGTTTTAAAGCTGAGACAAAGAGAGAGAGAGAGAGAAAAGGAAAGATAGATAGAGATATAACTCCTGGGGAGCTGGGTGGGTTGTGAAGACTTATTCCTGCTGTTCCCAGAGATCACCTGTTACAGGTAAGTAACTGTGCTATCTCCAGGAACAAGCAGGAATGAGTCTTCACATATGGGGACTCCCAAGCTAAGATGCCTGGAGTCCCAGCATGTTATAGGTTGGAACATGCTATCCCGCACAACACCAGGCATCCTGAGGATGGAGGGTAGAAGTTGAAGAAAGAAAGGTGCTGTGGAACAGCTAACCTAGCATAGGACTGCAGAGAAGGAGTCCATGTGTGGATGATAATGATCATCAATGATATTGAAGGAATATTGCAATATGGACCTCCCCTAACAGGATTACACAGCAGTAAGGAGGTCCATGGGATCTACTGGGGAACCCAGTTGAGCAGCGGTTCTCAACCTGTGGGTCGCGACCCCAACGGGGGTCGCCACAGGATTTAGCGGGGGTCGCTTAGCCTCCACCAAGTTTAAAAAAAAAAATTAAGATGTGCACAAGTTGCTGCCGAGTCCGCTTCTCGGCAGCAGCAAACTCCGGCAAACTCACCGCCTTCTTCTGCAGCCGCGGCTCCCTGCCTCTTAGGGAACCGCGGCTGTACTTGTAAAATCGTTGCGGAGCCCTTCCTGTCTCGACGGGCTCCGTGCAGCATTGTCCCGCCTCCAAAGGAAGTGGTAAACAACTTCCTTTGGAGGCGGGACAATGCTGCATGGAGCCCATCGAGACAGGAAGGGCTCCGCAATGATTTTACAGGTACAGCCGCGGTTCCCTAAGAGGCAGAGAGCCGCGGCTGCATTAGAAGGGAGGCAGACAACCTGCAACACGGCTGACATCGACAGAGGGGGGCTGACATGGAGGGAGGGGGCTGATCATGGACAGATGGAAGGATGGGGGCTGACATGGAGGGAGGGAGCTGATATGGATGGATGGATGGATGGAGGGGGCTGACATGGACAGATGGAAGGATGGGGCTGACATGGAGGGAGGGAGGGAGGGAGGGGGGCTGACATGGACAGAGGGAAGGATGGGGCTGACATGGAGGGAGGGAGGGAGGGAGGGACCGGGGCTGACAGGGACAGAGGCAAGGATGGGGGCAGACAGGGAGGCAGGGAGGGATGGAGGGATGGAGGGAGGGAGGGAGGGAGGGAGGGAGGGGGCTGACAGGGAGGGAGGGAGGGATGGGGGATGATATGGATGTATGGATGGAGGGAGGGAGGGAGGGAGGGGGGCTGACATGGACGGATGGAAGGATGGGGGCTGACAGGGAGGGAGGGAGGGAGGGGCTGACAGGGAGGAGGGAGGGAGGGATGGGGCTGATATGGATGGATGGAGGGAGGGAGGGAGGGGCTGACAGGGAGGGAGGGAGGGAGGGGGCTGACAGGGAGGGAGGGAGGGATGGGGGCTGATATGGAGGGAGGGAGGGAGGGAGGGGGGCTGACATGGACGGATGGAAGGATGGGGGCTGACATGGAGGGATGGATGGAGGGAGGGGGGCTGACATGGACGGATGGAAGGATGGGGGCTGACATGGAGGGAGGGAGGGAGGGGGCTGACAGGGAGGGAGGGAGGGATGGGGGCTGAAATGGAGGGAGGGAGGGAGGGAGGGGGGCTGACATGGACGGATGGAAGGATGGGGGCTGACATGGAGGGATGGATGGAGGGAGGGGGGCTGACATGGACGGATGGAAGGATGGGGGCTGACATGGAGGGAGGGAGGGAGGGGGCTGATATGGATGGATGGAGGGAGGGGGGCTGACATGGAGGGAGTAGGCTGGCATGGACAAAGGGGAGAGACATGGGGACATACTGGACAGACGGGATAAATGCTGGACAGAGGCGAGAGACAGTGCGGGTTAGGATTATAATGGGCTGATGGGGGTGCTAGCACTGGTAATGGGCAGATGGGGGGGCTACGAATGGTAATGGGTTGATTAGGGAAGGCTAGGACTGGGAATGGACTTATCAAGGGGGGGTAGGACTGGTAATGGACTGATGGGGGTCTAGCATTGGAAATGAGCTGATCAGTGAGGTTAGGACTGGAAGCCCGCAGCCGTCCAGCCTCAACTCCTGCCCTATCCGGGCAGTGGGAGTGCTCCTGTCCAATCGGGGCAGTGGGAGCAGCTGTGACCGGCAACCCGACCCCGATTTAAGCGGCGTCCCTGCTCCGAGGGAGCCGCTTCAGCCCGCAGCCGTCCAGCCTCAACTCCTGCCCTATCCGGGCAGTGGGAGTGCTCCTGTCCAATCGGGGCAGTGGGAGCAGCTGTGACCGGCAACCCGACCCCGATTTAAGCGGCGTCCCTGCTCCGAGGGAGCCGCTTCAGCCCGCAGCCGTCCAGCCTCAACTCCTGCCCTATCCGGGCAGTGGGAGTGCTCCTGTCCAATCGGGGCAGTTGGAGCAGCTGTGACCGGCAACCCGACCCCGATTTAAGCGGCGTCCCTGCTCCGAGGGAGCCGCTTCAGCCCGCAGCCGTCCAGCCTCAACTCCTGCCCTATCCGGGCAGTGGGAGTGCTCCTGTCCAATCGGGGCAGTGGGAGCAGCTGTGACCGGCAACCCGACCCCGATTTAAGCGGCGTCCCTGCTCCGAGGGAGCCGCTTCAGCCCGCAGCCATCCAGCCTCAACTCCTGCCCTATCCGGGCAGTGGGAGTGCTCCTGTCCAATCGGGGCAGTGGGAGCAGCTGTGACCGGCAACCCGACCCCGATTTAAGCGGCGTCCCTGCTCCGAGAGAGCCGCTTCAGCCCGCAGCCGTCCAGCCTCAACTCCTGCCCTATCCGGGCAGTGGGAGTGCTCCTGTCCAATCGGGGCAGTGGGAGCAGCTGTGACCGGCAACCCGACCCCGATTTAAGCGACGTCCCTGCAGGGCGTGCCCGCGCCTGGCGGGCCCGCGCCTGAGGGCCTCGCCAGAGGGCCCTTTGGCGTGGCCCTTAGGCGTGAGCCGATAGGCGAGGAAGAGGAAATACTGCCTGAACCAAACTACCGCCCAGTGGAGGACAAATGAACAAGGAACCACAGCTACGCCGGGCTAGAGCTCCCCTGAATGGGTTCGAGCTCGCCAGCACATTTGACCTAAGCACCCGAAAAACCACAGGAGTGGGAAGACGTAATACAAGTATCCCTCTGGGCCCAGTGTACCGAGGCGACATCTCCGCACGGCTGGAGCTCCCTCTAACCAGGTCGAGCTCGCCAACATCAGACACAGAAACACGGGAACACCGGGTGCTGCACCCCGAGCAACAGAGAATAGCAACAGGCCTGTGGCGACTAGAGGCAGTCCCCAAGAGGTGAGTTACATTAAAATTATCACACACGGAAAGCCCTCCTGATCATCACTAGATAAAACACAAACCTAGCTGGTTAATTCAAAACCGGACCATTAGAAGACTGACAGGTCAACACCCACAAAGTCTACTGTTGCCGAAGTCAATTAAAACCAGCTAAACACCTGCTGAACTGACTTTTACCTGCAAACTCGGACTACTAGATACCTTGAATATCCCCCTGCTAAGTAGACTACCTACCTACTGCTAGATACTGTTACTGGCTATTACATACTGTTACTTTCTGCCTGTTACATGCTGCCTCTCCACATGTACTGTTACCAACACTGCATGAGTTACTTGACAATCTTGTAAACGTACTGATGATCCATTGTTACCTGATGTCACTCTGATACTATTACCAGCTGATACTATAACTTGTACCTCTGCACTAAGTTTACCTGCTGATACCGTAACCTTTTTGCATCTGTCCTAGATTAGCATTAGATACTAGGCAAGTTGTATTGTATTGTTACTCACCCATACCTAAACATGCATCTACTGAAACTGGTCTTAGGAATTAGTCTGCTCACTCTAATCTCAACATACACAACCAAAGCAAACATATACCAATCTACCCCACTTATATGTTGCCCACTCTACATCCTCTATGCCATCCAAACCCCCCAAAACACCCCCTCCCTCAACCTACCCCACCACCGGTATAGTACCAACAATTATAACCTATCCAGTGCACGCACGCAGAAAACATGCGAGTACACCAAAGCACCACAAGCCGAAATCAAAAATGCCACAGATGAGGAAACCCCGCCAGCCCATTGCTCAACAAAGCCTGGCACCACCAGATCCTTTAGTGGAATGTAGCATCACCCTCGTAAACGCCCGATCGATCAGAAACAAGACCCACATTATCTGTGACATAATCAAAGATGAGCAACCAGACATCCTCTGTATAACAGAAACCTGGATAACAAACACCGATGCTGTCTTACTGAACCAGATAGACAGAGCAGGCTACAACCTGTATAACTGTCCACGATCCAACAAAAGAGGTGGAGGAGTGCTCATAATTGCCAAATCACACTTGAAACTCTCATGCACGTCCCTGGAATCAAACCCAGACATTGACCTGCTCAAAGTGGAGAACCAAGCAATATCCATCTGCCTAATGTACAGGTCCCCCTCACCAAACCATGAAGTACTTGCTGCAGCATTGGAAAACATCTCCTCAACACAGCCAAGGAAATTCCAAATCATCCTCGGGGACATAAACCTAGCGTCAACAACAGCAGTGCACGCCAACACCTTCCTCGAAGCTATGTCGCAACTTGGATATCATCAAATAATAAATGAGCCAAATCATGAAAATGGACACACGCTGGACATGGTCTTTACTCCGAAAAACAAACAGCCCAACCATGTTAAACCCCTGATTAATATCAAGGCAATACCCTGGTCTGACCATCACCAAATAGACATACGGATAAAACTCCCATTGGTACCGAAAGATGCGGAAGCCCAACGAGAAACCCATCAGCAGAGATCTTTCAATAAGCTTGATCTGGATGGTCTCACAAGTAACATCAGGGCGCACATTGATTTGGAATCTACAGACCTCGATGTACTAACAAATAGCTGGAACGAAGGGATTCAGGCTTCAGCAAACCCGAAATGGAATAACACAGCTAGCTCAGGCAAACGACAATCAGAGCCTTGGTACACAACTGCGCTAACCAAAAGGAAGAGAGAACTTAGAAGGTGTGAAAAAAAGTGGAGACGTAACAGAACTTTGGAACTCAGAGCTGAATACTTCAACATCCTTAGAAAATACAAAGATGAGGTAGATGAAGCAAAAAGGAAACACCACACCAACCTGCTGAATAAAGCCATCAACAAACCACGGGAATTATTTCGACTAGTGAAAACTCTAACCAAAACAAACCAACCAGAACAGCGGAGTGATACTATTCAACCCCAAACCCTAGCAAACTACTACGAAAGCAAGCTGACCACAACATCAACCACACTATGTTTTCCCAAGCCCCATTTGAAAACTGTAGTGAAGCAAGAACAGATGTGGAATGAATTTCGCAAAATTGATGATAAACAAGCGGTTGAAATAATAACCAGTATCAATACCACCACCTCCCTGCTTGATCCCTGCCCAGCTACCTGGATCAAAGCAGCAAAAAAGGACATTGGCCACCAAGTCTCACACATTGTGAACCAATCACTTTCACAAGGAATCATGCCTAACCAACTCAAAAAGTCTATAATTAGACCGATACTAAAAAACAACTCGCTAAACAAAGAAGACCCATCTTCTTACCGCCCAATCTCCAGCATATCTTTTTTAGCAAAGATCATTGAAAAAGCAGCCCTCATCCAACTGCAAGAGCACCTTGATGACAACGAAACACTGAACAAACAGCAATACGGATTCAGGAAAAACCATGGGGTCGAAACCCTTCTTTTGGCCCTGTTTAACAACCTCCTTAAGGGTCTGGAAGACAGGAAGAAAATGTTTATCCTCATTTTCATCGACATCTCCGCTGCATTCGACACTGTCCATCACCTAACCCTCCTTAACAAGCTGGCATCAATTGGAATCTTAGGAACCACCTTGAAATGGTTCTCCTCCTATATAACGGACAGAAAACCGCAGGTCCAATACAACGGAGGGAAAAAGCCGAAGCCTTCACCCAAACCCAAGGCATACCACAGGGTTCGGCACTCTCGGCACTACTTTTTAACATTTACATGCAGCCCCTCAGTGAAATATTCAGGAAATACGGCATCAACTACCACATATACGCAGACGATATCATGTTGTACACCCAACTAGAGACCACTAACCCGAATTACAACCAGCTTGAAACCTGCATGGGAGAGATGTTGGGATGGCTAAAGCAAAACAACATGTCAATTAATCATAAGAAGACTGAAGTAATGTTTATGTCCAGTAGAATTGACTTTGAACCACCTCCAGCAATCACACTGTGCAATAATACTTACAACTCGAAGGAAGAAATAAAATATCTAGGAGTCACAATCGACAGCAAACTGAAAATGGAAAAAACACCTCAGCAACACCAACAAAGCCATCTTTCACAAGCTTAGAGTACTACGACCCCTGAGGAATGTACTGGATTCGTGTGATTTCCGATCAGTTGCACAAGCACTCATCATGCCCCACCTTGACTACTGCAACGCCATCCTGCAGGGTCTACCAAAGAAAACCACTAACATATTACAACTGGCACAACACGTAGCAGCAAGGATCATCATGAGAACAAGCGTCACTGAGCATATCACACCTGTATTGATGGAACTGCACTGGCTCCCAGTTGCTGCCAGGATTCAATACAAAACATTGGTAACGACATTCAAGTTAATTCAAAACCTGGCCCCCTCATTCCTCTCCACCCTGATCTCCATACAACCTACCACCAGAAGCAGGAGAACCATAAACTCAGACACACTAATAGTCCCAAACAGCATTAGGCACGTAAAAGTCAGTACTAGTCGCAGAGCGTTCTCCTTCTCTGCCCCCACTTTATGGAACCAGCTCCCACACGAGCTGAGAGCAATTAAAGACATAACCGATTTCAGAAAAAAATTAAAGACGCACCTGTTCAATTGTCACTATATACAGATGTAAATCCAAGAAGATAAAAAGAGTGAATAGCTGTATGTACAACTGCTCACCTGTTCAATTGTCACTATATACATAAGTAAGGTCAAGAAGATAAAAGAGAGTGAATAGCTGTATGTAAAACTGTACATAGATGTCGGATAATCGCGTGTGTAAATGTATAATTGCTTGTATAAATATATAATCGATTGTGATAGTAATTATGGTCTAAATATAGACCCTAATATGTGTGCTGTGTATTACCCCTGTTCTCTCTATCTATGCCCCAAACTTTCTGTCTTGAATTTTTGACAAATCCCAAACTTGTAATCAAACCGCTGCTGATCGCTGGAAGTAGCGGTATATAAGTATCTACTAAATAAATAAATAAATAAATAAATGGGCTGATTAGGGGAGCCTAGCACTGGTAATGGGGTTGAGGGGGGGACTAGCACTGGAAATGAGCTGATGGGGGGTAGGACTGGTATTGGGCTGATTGGGGGGGGGGTAGGACTGGTAATGGGGTTGAGGGGGATTAGCACTAGAAGTGAGCTGATTAGGGGGCTTTGACTGGGAATGGGCTGATTGTGGGGAGGGGAGGATAGAGCTGCTGACCCTGGAAGAAAACTGGGGGCTAAGGCTACAAGTGGGCTGATACAAGGGGATGGGAGCATGGAACTGAAAGGGAGTGGATCTGAGAGGGGCTGCCATGGTATTTGTACTAGAAGGGACTGATCAGTGGGGAAGGAGGGGGACTGGAAGGGAATGGACACCAGTGGCAGTCATGGGAATGCAAGTTGACATTGGAAGGTACTGGGAGTGAGGACTGGAAAGGGGCTGATACTGGGGAGGGTTACTGGGACTGGAAATAGGCTGATGGAAAGAAGTGAAGAAAACAAAAGAGATAAGAACTGGCAGATGGACCATAGACCACAGAAAGAGAGCTAAGAGAAGACAGGAAAGCAGAAGCCTCAGATCGGGACCAGCATGATCAGAGAATAAATTGGTCAGACAACAAAGGTAGAAAAAATTTATTTCATATTAGTGATTTGACTACAAAATCATCATAATTTTGAAATCAAATATTGTTACTTGTTGTTTTGATTATTTAAATAAGTATTTTATAAATAAAAACATATTGCACAGGCCTATAATATTAATAATTCAACAAATGATTACAGCGACAATGCGTTAACGGTAAAGGAAGAGAGACGCATTTGATTTTATCATTGGGGGTCACCACAAGTTGACCAACGGTAAAAGGGGTCACGATACAAAAAAGGTTGAGAACCACTGCAGTAGAGGAACCTCAAGGATGACCTCACTGTGAAGCGGAGGTAATAAACCTGTAGGAAAAGAGTGGAGGTCAAATTCCTGAAAGGTAAGAGGGAACCCCGGTGAGAACTGGGGTAGTATCAAAAACGGTGGGCCTTCAGCTGAAGGCTTTATGATAAAAGCCGAACTCTTTTGGCGACAGAGTGGCTCACCTTTGGGAGCAAAAAGAGAAGGCCGACCGGATTATACAAACAGGCACAGTCCTTGTGGGAGGAAAAGGTATGGAAACCCCTTGTATCCCAAAAGAAAGGACAAATGCCTGAGGCGTTAGGAGAGACATTGCGGATCTTCAGCTAATCACAGGCTCTAACTGGGGTCAGCTAGGAGAGATACTGGAACATGGAGAGCTTCAGAGGTACCTAAAACTTAAGGTTATGGTGGAAGTTGTTAACTACCACAAAAGTGGTTGTGAGTGTGGAACCCCAAACATGCTGGATAGCATAGGTATGGGTAAAGCCCATCTGTCAGAATCATATAGTTATTTGAGCCTGGACAGTCAGGTAGATAAATGCAGGATACCTATCTACCCATAGTGAATATCTCAACAGATAGATAGATATATGAGAATATATCTATAGTGAGATATGAAGGGCATAAAATACACACAAAGATAGACATAGACATCTGTAAGATGTATGCCACAGATATGAATATATATGCCTCTATATGGGTGTCTGCAATGAAGCAGACAGAGATGTGCCTACAGAACGGTATTCACATAGGAAAATGTGGAGAGGAAAGATTCATCTAATAACAAGAAGGTTGAACCTACTTGAGAAGATAAATAGAGAATCTGTTCGCACTGGTTATGAGCTACAGGGATGCTAGGTAGTGAAATAACCAGAACGGTTACGTGAAAAGCAGAGGATGATATCAGTCTGCAGCCAGCAAGTCCCGAGTATTTCAGAACTCTAGCATGGTAAGTGAACAGGAGATGCATAAAAATGAGATACCATGCTGACCTGCTTAAGGGCAAAGAGGTATCGTGTTCTTACCATGAGGACGAGCTGCAAGGAGAAAGGCATATTCCCGATTGGAAATACTATGGACCAAAGCAGGAAATTGGCAACTCTTTAAGCTTTCACGTAAGAGAAGGCCTATGTCCTTTATATTAAAAAGGAGATCCTTTCTAGTCATGGGAGACATGACTGAAAAAGCCTTTTCCAGCCATCTAGGATAGCTGTTGGAGAAAAAAAACCCATGCTCTCTAACAAGGGCCCATAGTGGAGAGCTTCTTTGTAGGATTGCAGAGAGCATGATGCAGGAGAATGAGGAGATAGAACTGGCTACTGGAGAGCCAGTACCTATGTCAACTATGCTGCCAAACCCAGGGGAATGGAGATGGCAGAAAGAGAAGACAATCCAACAAGCTTGTAGTGAAAAAGTTTCCAAGACATGACAGCACTGACTTGGAGCCACTAAGACCAGAGAGAATGTTAGTGGAGGACAAATCTGGTTGCTGGTGGACAAGAACCAGTGGTCCAAACATTAAGGCTCCTGCATTGACAGCTGCTTGCCAGACAGCAGAAAGAATGTTACTGTTTAAAAACAGAAAGGACAGACAGAACAAGAGTAGAAAAACTCTGGACATGTCTGATGAACTGCTTTAAAGCAAGATTGAAAAAGAGGAGTCAACTCAGAGAAGAGAACTCCGCACTGGAAAAGTAACAAAACTAGAGAGGCTGAAGAAAAGCCCTCCAGTGAAGCAATACCGCTCTTACAGCTTGGTAAGAAGGTAAAAAGAATGGAGCTGAAGACGACTTACAAAGTAGTGAGTCTATAGAAAGAAAAAAAGACATGCTGGCACAAGAACTATCATTTGATAGTGGTTAGACCTCTTTCACTAGCAGGAAGAAGAGGAGAACCCTGTGCCGTATAGGCATGAACATCCTGACAGTTCATAGAACATAGAAAAAATGTATGTCTTTTGGGAAGAGATCCATGTCTAGGGTTTAGAATGAGAGCAGTGGATTGCCTCTATTGGGAAGAAGCAACTGCGGATTCTAACCCCCAGAGTCACAAGCATCTGATGAAGATTGATCAGAAACCCTGCAGTTGCTGGGTTTGCTGAGCCTGGTGAGAGGTTGAATTCTGCAGACCAGGACGATGCTTCCCCTGTTTGGGAACATCTGCATGATGGGCAAATGATGCATAAAACCTTCTTCTCCTATGGAAAGAAGGTTTGGCAGGACATTTCCTACCTACTGGGACAGAAGAAGGTGCAGAACAGCCCTTAGGAACAGGTAAGTCAGTGGACAACTGAGTAACCTGACGTAAAGACTCCTTGTTGAAAAGATTGTCTCCAGTACAAGGAGTATGTCCCAGTCTTTGCTGTGCCCATTTGTCTAAGTCTGAAGCCAGGCTCTACGTCGTGCCCCTATAGATATAGCAGAAATCCTGCTAGCAGACTCAAAAGAGTCTAGGGAAGCACGAGTAAGAAAGCAAGAGATACTCTGGAGATGCTTAAGCAGTGAAGAAATGCCTGCACTCGGACTCTGGAAGAGAAGGAGTCAAAAGATGCAATTGCTTTGTGACCTCCTTAAGAGACAGACTCATAAAAAATATATATGAGAGAATTCTTGCAGAAAGCATAGATGTCTGGAAGTTTTGACGTCCAAAGGCATCTAGTGTCTTAGACTCACGACCTGGCGGATAAGAAGAGTGCTTTTTCTTACTCTTTACTCGCCTCAGTGCTGATTCCACTACTATGGAATGATGAAGAAGTTGAGTCTTTTGAAACCCCTGGAGAGGGGGGCACCTGATATAGGAGGTCGGTCGCTCTAGAAAGTGGGGGTACCCTTAAAGGAGCTTCCCACAGACCTAGGAGATCCTGCAAGGAATGATGCAAAGGAAGCATTATGTTTTCCTTTGCTTTGGTAGGAACAGAGCCTTGTGCAGGATCATATCCAGGGATGGGAATAGCAAGTGATCTTGCTATCTCCAGGAGAAAACTCTGAAAAGAGGGATCTCCAACTGGAATCTCCTTTGGGCAGGTTAGATCAGAAGAACTAGCCTGAGCACCGAAGGATCTATCCAAATATATAGGAATAGAAGGTCCTGCATGATGCAGGGTGGTATCCTTAAAGGATGATTGCTGGTACTGGCTGTCAGAAGCAGCATCCATCAGTACCTCATCGTCCATGCCAGGTATCGACTCCAAGCCTGGTATAGAAGAGAGCGATCCTGTTGAAAGAAGCAGGGCAGGAGCTGGCCACGATGCCACTGTGGATACCGGTAGTGATGCCGACACCAGTACCGATGTCGGAGCCAAAGGCGACACAGACATCGAAGTAGCCATCGATGACAGCTCAAACAGTACTGAGGAAATCAAAGACCTCCGGCAGCCATCCTCGGTACCAAGCCTTTGATACCGATCGGTGTCGGTACCCCTGCGTGCTGGTACCCAGTCTTCCAGACTAGAGATCGATTGCAAACTCGGTATCGAGGGCAATGAGCCTGATGAACGAAGCACAGCAGGCACCGACCGCAAAGGTAATGTGGATATCGGTACCGAGTTTTGTACCGTGTCTGATACCGGTGGATGAAGGCCAACCAGTGGCAACTCAAACGGCATCGGAGGAACCGAGAGTTGCGGATCCGAATCATCGGAACCGAGCCTTTGGTACCGAGGGAAGCCGGTACCAAGGCGAGTCGGTACCCAATCCTCCAGACTGGAAATCAATTCCAGACTCGGCATCGAAGGAAGCGAGTCTATCGATGCATGTCTGGAGGGTACCGACGTCGGTGGTCGTATCGGTGTCAGTACAGATACCGGAAAGTCAGCCTGGGGAATAGCCACCGGACCCGAAGGTACCGAGGGCGCCAGATGACGATCCCTGGTGAGGAGTGTTTCATCCAACACCAGTGCCGGAGCCGTGGTATCGGTACCGCTCGAAGCGGATGCCACCACCGGACACGGCTCAGGTATGTTCTGTGGGGGGTGAACCCCAGGAACAACCTGAAACCCCTTATACGCTTTGGAGACCGAAGACTCCCGCCGGGGTTTTGAAGCCAGTGGGCCCTCGAGGGCAAGGCCGGAGCAGTCTACATGCTGTGCATGAGACCTACCACTCGAGGACTGGCTAGTCTTAACAGACTGTTTGTGGGTTACCTGAACCTGTGTAGAAGAAGAAAAGGACGGTGCCCTGAAGTTGGAGGGGAACCGGGTATCGAGGAAATCTCGATGTTGAAACCCTCTTCTCACCAAACTGTTGCCCAAAGGCTCCGGAGGAAAAAGGTCAGGCCCCAAACAGGTTAGACACCGGCTTTGAGGGTCTAAAAATAAAGTTGTACCGCCACAGTCTGAACATTTCCTGGAGAAAATGGCTGGCGGTTCCATGAAGGAAAAAGAAGAGGCCTAAAGGCCTGAGACACTATGAAGAAAAAATAGTCCTTGAAAAAAGAAAATTTCACAAGAAAAGAAAAGAAAACACCGGCGGTACCGGTAGCGTCGGGGAGACAGCCGCGACCACAAGAAAAATAAAGAAATAAAACAAAATTTTCTGCGGTGACAGGAGGACGTCCTGCCGGCTCCGCGAAAAAACGAAAACTGAGGAGAGGCAGTTGGGAAAGGCAGGAAGGCAGCACGCAGGCATGATGGGATGCTTCCAAAAGCTCTTTGATTGGACGCTGGGAAGCGTTCCCGCGCAGACTCAGTCGGTACCGACGCACCCATATGTGAAGACTCATTCCTGGTTGTTCCTGGAGATTCAATTTTATCTCATGATTACCCCAACAAGGTAAAGGGGGAACGTCATCGATCACCCTCCATTTTAAAACTGCAAAATTATGTTGATACTGTATACAATGTTGGGCAATCTGAGTGTTGGACAATCAGAGCTCTTTCAGCTCTAATTGCCCAACACTGTATTCAGTATCAACATAATATCTAGATTTATGTGCATATACGTGTATGTGGCCACATATACATGTAAACAACAGTCTTAATTCTGTAAGTACGTACCCACATCTGATCATACTTTCACTATGGACTTGCACAGGGGTGGAGTTTGGGTGGAACGTGGGCATAAAATAAAGTTAAGCTCATTAATTAAAAAAGGAAACATAGTATGTTTTAGATATTTCTCCTTACAAATTTAGGAACAGACAATTAAACCAGCCCTTGAATTAATGCATCAAAACGCATATTCACTACCTAGGACCTTATAAAATGATCTCTAAATGTGCACAGCATCCTAGAGCAACATACATATATGAAATTTTAGAACTCTTTATGGTCCATCGGACATATACTATTAGATTTCTGCGGAGTGTAGCTTTGGATGCCATTCAACAATGGCTCTTATTGCTCTCTGGTTTCAGAAACTGTCATAATTATGTGCTCGGGCAAGCTCCCAGGCTTAAATTGAATCAAAAGCCATCACTTGTTAAACTACTAAGGGGCGAGAATGTTAACAGCCAGTCTGAGACTTTCCAGCATGTTGGGGTATGTCTAAGAAGCTCTAGAGCCAATTGTTCCGTGACAATGGAATTGTGAGGCAAGAATAAGGGCATTATTTGATTCAGCTTCTAGTCAAGAGGCCAATTCGTCCAGCAATCAATACTAATCAACAGACTGGCACCTTGTGAGAAATCAGAGCATATTTAAATTGTTCCTCCTACTGCTCGACAAGCACATTTTAACATGTACTTCTCTGCAGTCAAAACCACATTATAGTAAAAGGAATCTTTCTTGATAAGTTTAATTTAACAAGCACTATATAGTAAGCAGTACATTTACTGAAACCAACATTACACATCAGTCTTTATATAAAATCCCTCACTCTTTGAACTTGATGATACTAACCTATCAAGGACTAAGGACTAAGAAAATATGCACCTCTCTCACAAGTATATCAGTATTACCACACAAGAACGTAACCATATTAGGTCATAGAAATGGTCCATCAAGCTTAGTATCATGTTTCCAACAGTGGCCAATCCAGGTCATACATATCCACACTAAACCTTTCAACTACAGTCCACAGTTGCAATGTGCTTTTTAACATAATATGTATTACTAAATTAATTTCTGCCTATCTGCTGCTTAATCAACCACATGGATTTTTTCGTGCTTGGGAAAAGCGTAGTTACTCAGCTGTAATAGGTGATCTCCGGGAACAGCAGGAATTTAGTTTTCACATATGGGTATCGTCGGTACCGACGGAGCCTGCGCGGAAACGCTCCCCAGCATCCAATAGGAACACTTTTGGGAGCATCCCTCAGCACATGCGTGCTGCCTTCCCACCTTTCCAACTGTCCCTCTTCAGTTAAGTCTGTAGCTGAGTGAAAGGACCAGAGGGAGAGAGGAAAAAGACAAAGAGATAGAGAGACATCTCCTAGGGGAGGTGGGTGGGTTGTGAAGACTAAATTCCTGCTGTTCCCGGAGATCACCTGTTACAGGTGAGTAACTACGCTATCTCCAGGAACAAGCAGGAATGTAGTCTTCACATATGGGGACTCCCTAGCTGAAGATGCCAGGGAGATAGCCCCAGGAAGGTGCCACCCTAGAAAGATGGGAATCCTTCCTCCCATAGATTTCTGGCATTCCACCAGGGTTGGTGGGTAGGAGTTGAATTAGGTCTGAAAGAGATTTTGAAGAACAGCTTGGCCAAAGAAGACATCCCAATGGGAGGCTTTATCAAGGCAATAGTGGGCTGTGAAGGTGTATACCGAAGCCCAGGTGGCTGCTCGACAAATGTCATCGATAGACACAGAGTGGAGATTAGCCATAGAGGCTGCCATGGCTCTCACGTTATGAGCTGTGACATGGTCCTGAAGAGGAAGTCCCTTACTCTCATAAGCAAAGGATATGCATTGGGCAATCCATTTAGATAAAGTTATTTTGGAGATTGGAAGTCCCAAATGACTAGGGTCAAAAGCTATAAAATGTTGCAAGGACTTTCTATGTTGCTGTGTTCTCTGTAGGTAAAAGGCTAAGGCTCTTTTACAATCCAAAGTATGAAGGTTTCTTTCTGCATTAGAGGCGTGAGGCCTCGGGAAAAAATACAGGAAGAAAAATTGATTGATTTAAATGAAAAGGCGAAACCACCTTTGGCATAAAGTGTGGATGAGTTCTAAGAACAACTTTATCATGATGAAACCTAGTATAAGGAGGATCAGCCACTAAAGCTTGCAGTTCACTAATGTGATGTGCAGAGGTGACTGCAATTAGGAAGATGACCTTCCAGGTCAAAAACTTAAGAGTTGTAGCGGCTAAAGGCTCAAAAGGCGGCTTCATGAGCTGCCCGAGAACTATTTATTTTTATTTATTTTATTTACATTCTCTTATATACCGCACTATTCGGCATCAGCGCGGTTCACATAGAACAAAAAGTCTCAGTACAATAACATGCATGAGTTTACAGATAACAAGGGAAGGAACTAGATTTAAATACCATGCCACCGGTGGTGGCTTAATGGGAGGTTTGGTTAATAGAAGACCTCTCATAAATCTGGATATGAGTGGATGAGAGGAAACTGGTTATCCATTCAAAGGCTTATAAGAAGCTGCAATTGCACTAAGATGGACTCTTACCAAATTGGTCTTTAGACCAGAATTCGATAAGTGAAGGAGATACTCTAGTATTGATTCTAAAGGTATGACTAGGGGGTTTAATCCCTTCTTGGAGCGCCATATAGTAAAACGTTTCCACTTGAAGGCATAAGGATCTTCTTGTGGAAAGTTTCCTAGAAGCCTGAAGGATATCTTTTACCTGTTGGGACAGGTTGAAATCCTGGAGGACTAAGCTTTCAGCAACCAGGCCATGAGATGCAGGGACAGGGGATTTGGGTGCCATAGCATCCCGTCCTCTTGGGAAAGGAGATCTGGAGCATGCCCTAACTCCAGAGGTGCAGCTTGAGAGAGATGTAGAAGTAGGGGATACCACGCTTGGCGTGGCCATCGTGGCACTATGAGAATCATGCGACCCCTGTCTCTCTGAAGCTTGAAAAGTGTTTTGGGGATGAAGGGAATGGGTGGGAAGGCATAAAAGAAGTCCTGACCCCAGTGAAGGAGGAAGGCATCCCTTGCATGACAATTGTGAGCCGGAATCCTGGAACAGAACCGGGAAAGTTTGGCATTCAGTGGACTTGCAAAGAGGTCTATGTCTGAAATATCTTTGCCACCTGGTCTAGGTGGCGGGACCACTCATGAGGCAGCAGTACTCGACTGAGTTTGTCTGCCCAAAGGTTTTGAATGCCTGGAAGATATACCACTAGAAGGTGAATTTGATACTCTCTGGCGAGGGCCCACAGTTGTAAAGCTTCATTGCATAATGACAGAGAGCTTGTCCCGCCCTGCTTGTTCACATAGAACATGGCTACTTGATTGTCCATCTGGACTAGGCCTGTCTTATAGCTGAGCTGGGCGTGGAATACTCAAAGAGCTAAATAGATTGCTCTTAATTCTAGGTGGTTTATGTGTAGACCAGCCTCCTGTGGAGTCCAGGTTCCCTGGGTAGAGAGATGATTTAGGTGTGCTCCCCAACCCACCTGTGATGCATCTGTTAGGGTGGCCTGAAAAAGGAGTTGATGAAAAGGAGACCCCACTGTCAGATTCTCTAGTGATTGCCACCATTGGAGGGACAAAATTAGTCATTGAGAGTTTATTTTGTCTGATAAATGGCCTGTGACCTGTGTCCACTGTGTGGATAGGGTCCACTGAGCTGCTCGCATGTGGAGGCGAGCATATGGGACTACATGAACTGTGGATGCCATATGTCCCAGCAACTGTAGTAGCTCTCAAGCAGTTAGAGAGGATTTCCCTGCTGCTTGAGAAGCTAGTTGCATTATGCGAAGACACCGGGCTTGTGGAAGGAAAGCCTTTGCCTGTCTGGTATCTAGACAGGTCCCTATGAATTCCAGGCATTGGGAAGGAACAAGTTGGGATTTTGGGAAGTTTATTACCAACCCCAAGTATTGGAGGATTCGCATTATGCGAGACAGTGCAGTACTGGCCTCTGCAACTGTAGGGGCTCGAATGAGCCAGTCGTCTAAGTAAGGCAAGACGAATATCCCCAGGGTTCGCAGAAATGCAGCTACTACTGCCATGCATTTCGTGAAAACCCTTGGTGCTGAACCCAGACCAAAAGGAAGAATCCTGTACTGGAAATGTTTCCCCTGAAAAGGAATCATAACTATTTCCTGTGATATGGGATGGATCAGAATGTGAGTGTATGCATCCTTTAAGTCTAGAGAGCAAAGCCAATCCTGGCTTTGAAGGTATTGCAGAAGAGTTCCTAGAGAAATCATTTTGAACTTCTCTCGAAACAGGTATTTGTTCAGTTCTCTGAGATCTAAAATGGGTCTGTGTCCTCCTGTTTTCTTTGGAATAAGAAAATAGGGGGAGTAGAACCCTGCACCCCGTTGAAGAATGGGTACCTCCTCTATTGCCCTTGGGCAAGAAGTGTTGAGACCTCGTGATCTAGCAGATTGTCTGCGGAGGTTTGAGAACTGAATTGCTTTAGAATTGTAGGAGGGGGCATGCTGTGAAAATGAAGCTTGTACCCTTCTCCTACAATGGACAAAGTCCAATCTTCTGCTATTATCTGATGCCATCTGTAGGCAAAGTGGCATAACCTGCCTGGGATATTGGAGGGTTGGGGACCCCTCAGAGGCAGGAAGGCTAAGCTCTCTAGGAAGGAGTCAAAGCCCTTGAGGGGGCTGAACCTGCAGAGCTGGTTGGGCTCTCGGGCCTTTTGGCTTCTTTTGCTGTCTAGTTTGTCCCTTTTGGGCAACCTGACCATGAGTTTGACTCTGCTGGGTATAAGGAGGATAAAATTTCCTCTTTTTGCTGAAAGAGGGTTTTTTATAAGGCTTCTTTTTGGCTGGAGTGGCTGCAGATTTCGACAATCTATCTAGAGTAGTATTGCCAGCATCTAACTCGTTAGCCTTTTCCTGCCAGTTCTTGCCGAAGAGATTCTCCCCCGTGCAAGGAATGTTACTTAACTTGTCCTGTACCCAAGTCTCCAAGTCTGATGCATGAAGCCAGGCCATCCGTTGTGCGCCAATGGCAATAACAGAGGTTCTGCTGATGCATTCAAAGCAGTCAAAGGCTGTACGATTTACAAACTTGGAGACATCTTGAGCATGTTTAACTAGAGCAAGAAAGTCTTGTCTCTTGTCTTCTGGGAGAAATGGGCTCATAAGCTCCAAGTCTCCTGTAACTTCCTTGAGGAACATTCCCATATATAGCATATATGAACTGATCCTAGCTGAAAGCATGGAAGCCTGAAAAGTTTGGCACCCAAAAGCATTCATAGTCCTGCATTCACGACCTGGAGGATTGGATGCATGCCTTTTTGCACTTTTCATCCTATGCATGGTTGACTCCACCACCACTGAATGGTGTGGCAGCTGAGTCTTTTGAAATCCAGGACATGGCGGAACTCGATATATAGTATCAAGCGTCCTAGAGTGAGGAGATGTAGCCAGAGGTGTCTCCCACATTCTGAGCATCAAGTTATATAGAATTTCATGGATGGGCAGATTGGCTGCCTCCTTTGGAGCTTTAGGATATTGGAGAATTTCCAATTCCTTTGCTCTGGGTTCCTCTTCAGGAGCCACCGCGATTGAAAGGCCCTTGGCCATATCACGAATAAAATCCTGAAAAGACATGTCCTCTGGAGGTGACATTCTGCATTGGGGAGAAGAGGGATCTTTTGGGAGAAAACCTCTAGTACCAGCAGAATTATCAGAATCTTCGGAATTGGAGGATTCAAAGTATTCCTGACCCCGATGCTCATGCAAAGCACAGTCCCGTTATCGATTAAAGTCGGTACCGAGTTGATCCAGTATCGATCTGTCGATTCCAGCCAAAGATGGCGTGGGAAGAATTCCCACCGGGGCCGGTACCGGTACCGGTGTCGGTACCAGTGTCGGTGTCAATGTCGGTACCGGTGCCCATTGGACCAACGGTACCGCAGCTGATAGAAGAGCTGCGATGCTGTGTTCGATAGCGAGGAACCTCTGGTCTATCGACGCTGCCGATGCCTGGCTGTTGGTACCGGTGAAAACAGCTGGGACCCCTGAGCATGGCACAGGTAGTTCTTGAGAGGTTGAGGCCTCGAGAACATCCTGGAGCCCCACTGATGCTTTGGAAGCCGAAGCCTCCCACCAGGGCTGCTTTGCCGGTGTGGTTCCCTCAAGGGCAATGCCAATGGCCTCGCGATGCTTAGCAGGAGAGCTACCCTTTGAGGACCGGCTTTTATGTTTAGTTACCTGAGATCCATGGGAGGAAGAGGAGGCCCTTGAAGATGTCGATGCAATGGGTCTGAAGTTTAATATATCTCCTATTCCACTGACAAAGCACTAAATCAGCTATACCTATGAAGGTCTCAGACTTCTTTTGGCACTATTTTTCAGACTTGCGTCTGGACTTTGTATTGTGCCCAGTAGCATCAATGACTTTCAGTTATGTTATGTAAGTGAGGAGCTCTATTGCAGAAAACCGTTGCTCTAAATCTTGTGGCTTTACCTGGACAACTAATGTGTGTATGTTGCCAAGATCATCTTCAAGTTCAATAACAAAAAAGCGATTTTTACAAAGCCATAATACTTAGTTTCTGCTTGTTCTATTTAATTTAAAATCTCTGTTACTAGGCTCCTCTCTTATTTTTTTTTTTAACGAGGAAAGAGAAGAGTCAGTAAGCTTGAGCATTAGGCGGCAAAGTATTTAAGCAGCAATTGGCCATTTTTATTTGCCACGATTCCCAATCATCATGGGAGAAAGCGCAGCACAGCATGGCAAAGGTTTTGATCTTTTAAACCCCCCCAAAAAAAAGTTTGGTACTTTAAAGGGAGCAAACCCAGCCATCAAGCGGGCAACAGCAGAAAGGGGGGGGGGCACTACACACAACACTGACAGTCACTGAGTAGAGAGTATTTTGAGGTCATCAAAAAGGTATCTGCATATGTCTGTTGCTAAGAGACCCTCCCAGACCAAACAGCATCACAGGGCACTCCAACCTGGCTATGGGAGTCTTAAATCGAGTCTGTGATTTTAAGGCTTAGAAGAGGGCTACAGGTAGGCCTGCAAGGCAAAGGGCACCAGAACGTAGAATGCCATGTGGTTCCGCCCCACCTCCTCCTCCCAAAGCAACAAGCCTGAGCATGGGAGAAAAGTAATGGGGAAGGAGAATTAAAGGGATAGCTCTCACAGCCAAAATCCAGCAGAAAGGAGCAAGAATGCTTCTGTCGCTATGGGGAGTCCAAAGATGGAAACGAGATGTAGTAAACAGCAGTAGCAAGCTAAGGAGAATGATTAAAGTTAGGGGAGGAGCAGTCCACAAAGCAGGATGCCTGCACATCCTACTAGGCGAATTACAACACCAGGGGGTAGGAAAATATGGTCACAGGGACTGAGCAAGCACCATCAGGCCAGCTGGGTGAGCACAATACACAACCCAAATGGCAAGAAACATTACCACCCACACCAAAATTGCACCTATTGTCAATTGTGGTGCCATGTCAGTTGACAATGTGGCATCCAGCATTGTGGGTGACAATGGCATGGCTGCATGCCACGTACAGGGTATACACCAGGAACATCCACAAAAAGGGGAGGACCAAGTCCTACAGGCATTATATAGAACAGAGTGTAAGTATGCTCCAAGAGAACCTAACGCATACGGCTAAAGAGTGTGGCAATGGCCCACACTTATCAGGCAAAACACTCTCAGGGCACAACCAGAAGGCCAGCCACAGGGAGCCAAGACATACATGGGATTAGCATCAAAGCCCACAGAATATACATGTTTGACAAGTGCAATAGATAGCCTTTTCTCCCAAGAATTAGAAATCTGGGCAAATGAATACATAGACATTTTCATGCTTACGGAAAGAGAATGAAAAACAGTATGAGGGCATGGGGTGTTAGAAATGCAGAGGTATAAAGAAAAAAAAACAGAGCCAATGGTTAACAATATCGCCAACTGGTGTTCAGCATTCAGGATCTTAGCAAGCACTGTCGTGAGAAAGCACCTGAAAGATGCAGGGAGTTATTCGAATAGCAAGATGCATTTTGTGAAGCTTTCAAAACATATAGACATACTGCATGACTTGACTACTATGAAAAATTCTGTAGAGCATGACATCAAATAATTTAAACTGGGAAAGGAATGGCACTGATCTGTAGATAGTTACCATAACAGAACAAAAGAGGAAGGGGCCACAGTTCAGGCTGGCCAACCACCTAGTAGGTCAGGCAGGTGGGGAGCATTTAAGGGTGGGGCAAGAATGGTAGTAACACACAGAGGGGTCTGAAAACGGTTCAACAATGGGCTTTGCAGATTTCAAAACCAAAATATGCATGCAGAACATGTGCCGAGGGTCACCCGCAATATAGATGCTGAAAGGAGAAGTGGCCAGAAACTAATGTTTTGAGAGAGAAACATGTAGGGTCACAAAATTAGCCTCCCGCCCATTAAAATAGTAAAACTTGAGATTTTAATTTGGTACAAGGTAAAAACAGCTCAGTAGTTGCTGCAGAGGTTTAGAGAAGGTTTCATGGTAACCCTATGAGGGCCCACAAGGGGCAATGCATAAAATTTTAAGTCAACCACTGTGCCACCGGAGGTGGTCACAAAAGGTCCAGAGCTCTGGAGACGGTGGCCCGGCCATTCAAAACCAAACCTTTCCATCGCCTCAAAATGCCACTAGATATGGTTTCCAATAAAGAACTGGGGCGTTTTGGCTAATTCACCACTTACATCCAGAAGGAGAGCCAGTAAACTGCTTAATTTAAAAAAAAAAACATTGTGCAGTCATATAGCATCAATAGGCCAAGCACTGGATATGAGGGAATGAAGAAAGAGCATGCTTGGCTGAAAACAGACATAGAATTGGCTTTCCATTTATGTTAATACATCCAGATTATTTCCATCTGCTAGGGTTTAGATTCCAGGGGCAGTACCTATTATGACAAATGACTACCGAAGGAATGCTCAATTTCCTGTGCCTTTTTTGAAATATTTGGTACCTTTCTGCAGTGGGCACTGGGAAAGGAGAAAGGAGAGAGAAGAGTTATGTCCTACTTAGATGACTTTCTCATGATGGGGGAGGGAAGAGAGGAGAGCAAGGACCTATTTACGGCATTGCAGAACACAGCTAAGAACTGGGTGTCCCTTTCATAGAGAACAAAATAGGGGGCACCAAGCAGGTTCTGCCTTTTCTATAGATAGAAACGGATACAACTCTAGGCTTCCAGAAGAAAAGCTATGCCTCCTAATTCAGAGCCAGTGGTGGGCATGACAGGCAAAGAAGGTTCCACTGCATCAGCTCCAGCTCCTCATAGGGTAGAGCATCTGAACTTCACATGCAGAGTGGTAACCATGGACCATGTTTTTACCAGATAAAAGGGGATCTAGAAACATGGATGACATTCATAATGAAATACAATGGGCTGAACATTTGGTAGGAAAAAAAGTGAGCAACAGAAATGAGAGCTTTCTTCAGATGCATGAGAGAGCCAAAGTTTTAGTGTATTCTTCACAGGAAAATGATGTGCGGAGGAATGGCTACCCATGTGGCACAAGTTAGGCATTATAAAAGAGAGCATTCTTAGAGCTATTCCCTATCCCTGAGACACTAATGGTTTGGCGAATGAACTCATAATAAAGGGATAGTCTTTTGGCCTGATAATGAGGCAGTGATCCATGCTGTTAACAGGCAGAGTGCTCAGGTAGACAGATTCATGAATGTGGTACACAGGTTGGTGCTAAGCAGCCTCAAATTGAATGTACACATTACTACCAAACATGTACCCAGCATAACTAAAGAGATGAAGACTTTCCCATTTTCAGTGAGTGTGTTTCAGGCACATGGGACCAGATGCAGAGGAACGAGCGACTAGAATGCCAGCACAACTTGGGGAGCTTGGGTAAAGGATAGTGGAGGCATTGATTTGGAGATGACTGGCTCCAAGCACCTGGAAGGCATACAATAAGCATTAGGTAGCAATGAGAACATTTCCACAGGAAAGGTATATCCAGAGGTCAGGAATCAACTGTACCCAAATGGCAGAATTTATTACCTGGATTTAGGTGAATAGCATATTGTACACCAAAGTAGCATCACACTTGGCAGGGTGTTTTCCTTCAGGTTGAGGGAAGCCACAAAGAAAATGATGCAAGGGTGGAGCAGGTAAGAGCTTGCTAAGGGGGGGACATAGGCAGCCAGTCAAGTAAAAGTTTAAAAAGTAGAGACTAGAGGACACGCAATGAAACTAAGACTATTAAGTAAAAAATATATTTTTATTCAACGCATAATCAAACTCTGGAATTCATTACCGGAGGATCTAGTAAGAGTAGTTGGGTTTAAAAAAGGTTTGGATAAATTCTTGGAGGAAAAGTCCATAAACCATTATTAAAGAGGACACAGGAAATCCACTGCTTACCGCGGGATGAGCATTATGGAACCTGTGTACATTTTTGGGAACCTGCCAAGTACTTGTGATCTGGATTGACCACTGTTGGAAAACAGGATACTGGGCTTGATGGACCTTGGTCTGACCCAGTATGGCATTTCTTATGTTCTTATGGACATCATTAGGGCAGCAATCAATGCACTAAGCATGAAGTCTAAATACGAGATTGAGGCCAAACTGTTTAAGGCAGTATTTTTAACAATGTTCTATGGGACCTTTCAAATTGGTGAAATAACTCCATTAAGGTTAAGGAGGTCCAAACCAGACCAAAGAGGCAGAGGACCCTAGGTATGTTTTAGCAAAAACAGGGATAGGTATACTATGCCCTACACTGGCAGTACAGATGTACAAATAGATAATGCCAGCAAGGGAAAGTATCCTGTTCAGACACCAGAGACAGGAGTTGCCTATCAGTTCAATAAGATATGGAATATGGGACTGTGGGTACGGGGATGGACACCAAGGGTCCATTACCCATGCATTCAGAATTGGGGCAGCTTTACAATTGGAGACCTTTTTATCAGATAGGGAGGGTCTGGGGGATTGATGAGGGATAAGGGCGGGAACTATATTTTGGCATGTGTTGAGAGATGTTCTCGGTGTTTCTTTTGGAAAAAAATGAATTCTTTGGTATATCTCCCCAATTTGTGGGCTGTAAGGATGTGTTTATGTTTCTTGTTTAGATTATTTCTTGCTTTTTATATCTAATGTTGCCTATATACTTGCTTGACAAGTTTGTATGATGAAAAGTAAAAAGAAAAAAAAAAAAAGAATTGGGGCAGCTACCCTGGCTCATGAGGCTGGTTTGGGGCAGATGGGGATCCAATAGATACAGAAGCTACATAAGCAGGCAAGCTTGTTGGACAAAGAGAACCAACATTTAATCATATTTATCTAATTTGCACTAGTAAGAGGGACAACAATTTGGATCATTGGGCATTCACACATTTACTGGACCACATAAAGGGCAGCAAAATAGGCGGCAGGCAAACAACTAGGATTCCCCAAGGGAGCAGCAACCATAATACGGCTAGCAAAGCATGGAATGCTCTGGGACCAGCTTAGGCCAGTCTTGTAGGTATGAGTCAAAGGCAAATAACCACTCAACTAGATTATGGTGCATCTGGGGGCAACAACCTCACTGACATCAAAACACAGATCTCATTAAAATTAAGACAGGCCTGGCCTGCATAAATGTACAAAACAAAACCCCAAATTCAGTGATAAATCGTACTAACAAAAACAAAAAAATCACCAAACTTACCAAATAAATATTTTTGTCGGATGTTGCAGGAAAGGAACATGTAAAAATACTATGTCTACCACTCAGTTACATCCATTTTAATCAATTTCTTAAAAACCATGAAAAACTCTACCTAGCTGGATTAACAAGTCGCAGATTACTCAGGCACGCTCAGGCACGACGTGCACGTTTCGGGTCGATAACCCTGTTTCAAGTGCTGCCATAATCAGATTCAACCGTCATTTAACGCTGGAATCAGCTGCTTCCTTCAAGAGGGTCCAAAACTTCATAGAATGGCTATACTTTGCTGTCAATCACTTCAACCCACCAATGAAACTCCTGGGACACCCCACCAACCAGGGGAAGCCCGGGGATCATCAGTGGCATCAGTGAATGCTGAGCCAGTCAATCTCCTTGTTGAGACCTTCAGGGGATACGGTCCGTAATTGAAAAATCCAACGCTGCTCACAGCTCTGTAGTTTATTGACACGATCCCCACCACGTGGATCAATGGGCACATGATCAATGACAGACCATCTTAAGTCCTGGAAAACATGACCATAGGCTAAGCAATGCTCTACCATTGGAGCTGTCACAATCCCCTGGCGAAGACGGGAGGCATGTTCACTTAATCTAAGTTTGATCATCCGGGTAGTTCTGCCCACATAAGCCAAAGGGCACGGACAGTATTGCCAAAATGGCAGCCATGAGTTAAGGCTTTCATGGCATATTGCTGATCCCAGAGTTCATGGGATGCAAACAGAAGGCTAAGGTTGCCTTACACTGCTGGTGCGGCTGTGCGGACTGGAGATTGCCTAATGGATCACTTTGCTGTTGCTGTGCCATCAATTTCCAAGGTTAGTTTGCTTGAAGGCAGCAGCATGGTTGGAGGCATGCAGCCCCTACTAGATCATATCATTGTGTTGTCTCCCAAAGAGCAGAATCCTCTCTGGACCATGCTGCAGCCTGTGACATTGCTGAGAAGGAAGTAGAGATGCCGAATATTACAACCCATGGCAATGCGACTCTAGGGAGCCAAATGTCAGAATTTCAGGCAATTGGTCAGATCATCTCCAGTGGGGGAGGCATGAGATGCCTCCTTAGCTGACGAGGCTCTCTCATCTGGAGATGCTGCAGGTTTGTATGTGGCCAGAGGTTCTGTGGTGTCATCATCTCTGGTCATACCACAGCCAGTGCAATAGAACTGGACCTTCCAGCCTGAAAGCACAGTTATTTACCAGTAAGAGGTGAACTCTGGGAACAGCAGGAATAAGTCTTCACATATGGGTATCATCGGTACCAAAAGAGCCTGCGCGGGAACGCTCCCCAGGGTCCAGTAAGAAAGCTTTTGGGAACATCCCACAGTGCCTGCTCGCTGCCTTCCCGCCTTTCCCAACTGCCTCTCTACAGTTCGAGTTATAAAGCTGAGACAAAGAGAGAGAGGGGAAAGGAAAGATAGATAGAGAGATACAACTCCTAGGGGAGGTGGGTGGGTTGTGAAGACTTATTCCTGCTGTTCCCAGAGATCACCTGTTATAGGTAAGTAACTGTGCTATCTCCAGGAACAAGCAGGAATGAGTCTTCACATATGGGGACTCCCTAGCTGCAGATGCCAGGGAGAGACCCCATGGTTGTGTGCCTTGCAGAGGGCTCCACTTCCCCCCATGGATCTCTGGCATCTGACCAGGGTAGGTGGGTAGGAGTTGATTAGGAATGGAACAGGTGTTTGAGGACAGCCTGACCAAACGAGGCATCCCGGCGGGAGTCCTTGTCCAAACAGTAATGGGCTGTGAAGGTATGAACCGAGGCCCAGGTGGCCGCTCGACAGATTTGGTCGATGGACACAGAGTTTAGATGAGCCATTGAGGCTGCCATGGCTCTCACATTCTGAGCTGTGACATGGCCCTCCAGAGAAATGTTCCTACTCTGGTAGGCAAAAGAAATACACTGAGCAATCCAGTTGGACAATGTTCTCTTAGAGACTGGAAGTCCTAAATGAGAAGGATCAAAAGCAACAAAGAGTTGAGAAGACTTTCTATGTTGCTGTGTTCTTTGTAAGTAGAAAGCGAGAGCTCTCTTACAATCTAAGGTATGAAGATTCCTCTCTGCATTTGATGCATGAGGTCCTGGAAAAAAGACAGGTAAATATACCTCCTGGTTCAGATGAAAAGGCGAGACCACTTTAGGCATAAAGTGTGGATTGGTCCTGAGGACTACCTTATCATGATGGAACCTTGTATAAGGTGGATTAGCCACCAAAGCTTGCAACTCACTGATGTGGCGTGCTAAGGTGACTGCAATGAGAAAAACAACTTTCCAAGAAAGAAATTTCAAGGAGGTGGTGGCTAAAGGTTCAAAGGGTGGCTTCATAAGCTGGCCAAGAACCAGGTTTAAGTCCCATGCCACTGGAGGTGGTCTAATGGGAGGTTTAGTTAAAAGAAGGCCTCTCATGAATCTTGCTATAAGAGGGTGAGAGGAAATAGGTTGTCCATTGAGAGGCTTGAGGGACGTTGCAATAGCACTCAAATGGACTCTTACTGAATTCGTTTTCAGGCCTGCATGGGATAGATGCAGGAGATACTCTAGTAGAGAATTCAGAGGTATTGCAAGAGGGTTTAGACCCTTCTCCGAACACCAAATGGTAAATCTTTTCCATTTGAAAGCATAGGAACGCCTAGTAGAAGGCTTTCTAGAGGCATGAATAACATCTCTGACTTGCTGAGAGAGATGAAAATCTTGAAGGTCTAGGCCCTCAGCAACCAAGCCCTGAGATGGAGCGACTGGGGGTTTGGGTGCCACAATGTTCCCCCTTCCTGGAACAGAAGGTCTGGTGCAGAGCCCAAGTCCAGGGAAGCAGCTTGAGAGAGATGCAGAAGTAGAGGGTACCACACTTGGCGTGGCCAATGTGGAGCTATGAGGATCATGGTCCCTCGATCTCTCTGAAGCTTGAATAATGTTTTGGGAATTAGGGGAATTGGTGGAAAGGCATAAAGGAAGTCTTGACCCCAGTGAAGGAGGAAGGCATCCTTGGCCTGAACTCCCTGACACGGAATTCTGGAACAGAACTGGGGAAGTTTGGCATTCCACGGACTTGCAAAGAGGTCTATGTCTGGGGTTCCCCAAATTCGAAAAATCCTGGTTACCTGGTCCATGTGGAGGGACCACTCGTGTGGGAGCAGAACTCGACTAAGTCTGTCCACCCAAGAGTTTTGAATGTCTGGAAGATATACTGCCAGAAGATGGATGTGATGCTCTCTGGCGAAGGCCCACAGTCGCAAAGCTTCGTTGCAAAGTGACAGAGAGCCAGTCCCGCCCTGCTTGTTTACATAGAACATGGCTACTTGGTTGTCCGTATGGATGAGAACATAAGAACATAAGATATGCCATACTGGGTCAGACCAAGGTCCATCAAGCCCAATATTCTGTTTCCAACAGTGGCCAATCTAGGTCATATGTACCTAGCAGTTTCCCCAAGAGACACAAGTTCCACAATGCTTGTACTGGGTCACTTCTTAATAATGGTTTATGGACCTTTCCTCTAGGAACTTGTCCAAACCTTTTTTAAACCCAGCTACACTAACAGCCTTTACTACATCCTCCGGTAAAAAAATTCCAGACTGTCCTGTAGCTGAGCAGGGAATGGAATACTCTGAGAGCTAAGAATATTGCTCTGAGTTCCAAGAGATTGATATGCAGAGAAGTCTCCTGTGGAGACCAGATGCCCTGGGTGGAGAGATCCTGCAGATGAGCTCCCCAAACCATTGGAGAAGCATCTGTTGTCAGAGTTGCTTGGGGTAGCGACTGCTGAAAAGGGGACCCCAGCAACAGATTTGGAGGGGACTTCCACCACTGGAGAGACCAAAATAGGCGACTGGAGTTTGCTATTTTGTCTGACAGGCAACCTGATGCCGGAGTCCATTGGGTGGACAAAGTCCATTGAGCTGCCCTCATGTGAAGGCGAGCATATGGAACCACATGCACGGTGGATGCCATGTGGCCTAATAGTTGTAACATCTCTCGAGCAGTTAAATGAGACTAACTGAATTTGTGAGGCTAACTGCACCAAGCGTAGGCAACGGGCCTGAGGAAGATAGGCCCTTGCAGTTGTGGTATCCAGCAAGGCCCCTATAAACTCCAGGGACTGAGTAGGGGTGAGATGGGATTTTGGGATATTTATTACCAGTCCCAAATACTGAAGGATACGCATTGTGCAGGTTAGACAAATCTGGACCTCTGACTGGGATGGAGCTCGAATGAGCCAGTCGTCCAGATATGGGAAAACGAATATTCCTAGAGTGCGCAGAAATGCAGCTACTACTGCCATGCATTTTGTAAACACCCTTGGTGCAGAGGCCAGACCGGTGCTTTCCTTGAAAAAGGAACCAAAGGAACCTTCTGTGTGTTGGATGGTTGAGGACATGGGTGTACGCATCCTTGAGATCTAGAGAACAAAGCCAATCCTGACTCTGAAGGTATAGCAGCAGAGTACCGAGAGAAATCATCTTGAATTTCTCTTTGAATAGAAACTTGTTCAATTCTCTGAGATCTAAAATGGGTCTGTAGCCCCCTGTTTGTTTTCTTTGGAATAAGAAAATAAAGGGAGTAGAACCCTGAGCCCTGTTGAAGAAGGGGTACTTCTTTGATTGCCCCTTGGGCAAGAAGGGTAGCAATCTCCTGACCCAGAAGGTTGAGGAGAGATGTTGGAGAATTGAACTGTTTCACCATGGTGTGGGGAGGAAGGTTTAAGAAATGAAGCTTGTACCCTTCCTTTATAATGGAGAGGGTCCATTGCTCTGCTGTGATTTGCTCCCATCTGGGAGCAAAGTAAGCTATCCTTCCTGGAATGGTGAGGGGCTCTGGTTCTTCTAGAGCCAGAAAGGCTAAGTTCTCTAGTTGCAAGTCAAAGGCCCTGAGGAGGCTGAGGCTGCTGGGCCGTGGGAGGCCTGGCAGCCTTTGACTTGGCCTGTTTAGGTGGTTGCTGACGCTTTGCAGCAAAACGACCTGCAGAAGATGCCTGCTGACCATAAGCAGGATAGTATCTCCCCTTTTTAGAAAAAGGTGTCTTTTTGAACAATCTTTTCTTAGCAGTAGCAGAGGTAGACTTTGAAAGTCGATCCAAAGCAGAGTTCTCAGCATCCATCTGAGTGGCCTTTGCTTTCCAATCCCTGCCAAAAAGGTTCTCACCTGTACAAGGAAGATTTCCCAGTTCATCTTGGACCCAGAGTTCCAAATCAGATGCTTGTAACCAAGCAATTCTGCGTGCACCTATGGCAATAGCAGAGGCTCTACTTACACATTCAAAAGAGTCAAAGGCTGCACGGTTGGAAAATTTGGAAACATCTCGGGCATGTTTCAGCCAAGTGAGAAATTCCTGCCTTTTATCCTCCGAGATAAAAGGGGTTAAAGTCTGCAGATGATCTGTGACTTCTTTTAGAAACATCCCCATATAGAGACTATAGGTGTTGATTCTGGCAGCAAGCATATTAGCTTGGAAAACCCTTCTGCCAAAAGCATCAAGGGTTCTGAATTCACGTCCTGGAGGATTAGAGGAGTGTCTCTTTGCACTCTTTATTTTCCTCATGGCAGACTCTACCACAATAGAGTGGTGAGGAAGCTGAGACTTATGAAAGCCAGGACAAGGAGGGACACGGTACATGGTGTCTAACCTACGAGAATGAGGAAAGGTAGTAAGAGGAGTCTCCCACATGCTCAACATGAGATCATAGAGAATCTCATGAATAGGTAAGGTGGCTGCTTCTTTAGGAGCCTTAGGGTATTGCAAAATATCTAATTGCTTGGCTCTAGGCTCTGACTCAGGGGCCACTGTAATGGAAAGGCCCCTAGCCACTTCCCTAATGAAGTCTTGAAAAGACAAGTCTTCTGGAGGAGACATTCTTCGTTTTGGAGAATCAGACTCCTGAGGAAGAAGTACCGGTGCCTCAACAGAAGCCTCCGACTCAGAGTTTTCGGAGGAATCAAAGTATTGCCTGTCTGGATGCTCCTGTAAAGCCCGATACGCGTACCGAGTGGGATTGACATCGGGAGTAAGCGGTACCGGTTCGGTACCGATGGGCATCATAGGACAGGGTACCATTGCAGTCGACACCGAAGCCGATGTCAATGCAATCGGTACCGGCACCGGAAACGATACCGGTGCCGTAGTCGGTACCGGCAACGGAGATTGTTGCGGTACCGAAGGCGTCGAAGCCTTATCACGCCGTTAGGGTGCGCTGCATGGATAGAATCTTCTGATCCATCGACGCCACCAGAGTCTGGATGTCGGTACCGGTGGAGGCCACCGGTACCCCAGAACACGGCAACAGGTGATCGGTCGAGGCCGAGCCATCGATGTCAACCTGTGACCCCATAGATAATGCTTTGGAAGCCAGAACTTCCCGCCGGGGTAATTTTGCCGGTGCGGATTCCTCGAGGACAAGCCCGGAGGCATCTCGATGCTTAGAGGGAGATTTGCCCTTCGAGGACCGGCTAGATTTATGTTTGGTTACCTGAGATCCATGGGAGGAAGAAGCAGCCCTGGAAGACGTCGATGCCACCGAGGCTGGATCAGAGGGAAACAGGGTACTGAGCTTGGCTGCTCGGTTCTGCCGACCTCTTTTAGACATCATGGTACAGGACACTCAATCCATGATGGAATGGTCAGGACCCAAACATTTTAGACACCAATCATGGGTGTCGGTGACAGAAATAGTACCGCCACACTTCGTGCACTTTTTAAACCCGGAAGCGGGCTTCTCCATGAGGAGAAAGATGTTCAGGCCTAAGGCCCAAACCGCAATGTACAATTGAAGAAAGAAAAGTTTTTTGGGGGTTTTTTTGTATAAGAAAGAAAAGACAAGACCGGCGGTACCGGTCTGACGTCGAAGGCAGCAGACGCACACAGAAAAATAAAGAAAAAAAATAAAGAATTCTTCTGCGGTGACAGGAACACAAGCTGCTGGCTCCGCGGAAAAGAAGAACTGGAGAGAGGCAGTTGGGAAAGGCAGGAAGGCAGCACGCAGGTGCTGTGGGATGCTCCCAAAAGCTTTCTTACTGGACGCTGGGGAGCGTTCCCGCGCAGGCTCCGTCGGTACCGACGATACCCATATGTGAAGACTCATTCCTGCTTGTTCCTGGAGATATCTGCTTCCTTTACACTGGAGCAGATGTGGAACATTGTGATAAGTCTTGGTCAATTGCTTACACCACAGTTAGTGGGTATTCAAGAAAAAAAAATGTAAGATTTTTACAATAGGACTTTAACATCTGTAAAGTACAACAGGGAGCTTTAGGAGCTAAGCTTAATACTAATGAAGAGAATGTAAGATCACTGCAAGCTGCTCGGGCTACTATTGTTTGTGACAATATCTTTTTAAGGGGAAGTGGAGAACTTTGAGATTATTATTAAAAGGTACAATCTTTGCTGTATTAGTTTACCTCAAATCCAGGGAACCTTTCCCCTGGAGATGTATACAAAACATATTTCTGAAGTCCTTAAGGTGCTCTCTACTATTCTCCCTCTTGCATGAGCTTAGTATCTACCCGCTTTTAAGAACAAAGTGGCAAAAGGTCAAGACGAGCTGCCTCACCAACCCCAGGAAGTTCTGAATTCTGACTGCTTTCCTGGAGATCCCTGATTCCGAACTAACAAGTTTCTTCAACATTGCTCATTTCTTTTGTTTTGGTCCCCAGTAGGGACTGGTTTATGAGATTACTTTTTTTTGTCATAAAGAATTCTTATATTTAATTTTAAAGATTCATGAGGTCCAGGGCTTTGCAGACAGCTGCCAAGTTCTTTCTGAAATATCTTTATTTAAAATACTGTGAGACAAAAAAAAATAAACGTACATATTTTTTGAATCACCATAACTGACCATAATTCTCAGTGATAAGCCAGTGGCTTCTGAGTCTGGATGATTTCATTCAAGCTTCTAATCTTCTGCATAGAGAAAATCTTGATTATGGTTACCACTCAGCACGTAATCAAACTCTGGAATTTATTACCGGAGGATGTAGTAAAAGCTGTTAGTGTTAACTGGGTTCAAGAGAGGTTTGGTCGAGTTCCTGGAGGAAAGGTCCATAAATAATTATTAAAGAGGATTGGGGAAATCTACTTACCCTAGGAAGAGCAGCAGGGAATGTGTATACCTTTGCGAATCTGGCACAGGTACTTGAGACTTGGAATGACCACTGTTGGAAACAGGATACTGGCTTGATGGACCCTTTGTCTGACCCAGTATGGCATCTCTTACGTTCTTATGTTCCTCTAATTGAAGTTTTACACTCAAGAAAAAGAGGAGGAAAAAGGAATAATCTCCTCAAGTTTGTGTATGAATATGCACATGCAATTTGTATTGCCCTTTTGATATATTGCTTTAGCTTTATTTTTGATATAGTGACCGTACATCAAGAAAATAAATGAACAGAAAAATTCCAAATGTGACAATTATTTGAAATTGCATAAAAAATAATTAAAAAAATAGGAGGGATACCAGGGAATCCAAGGGAATAGAGAGAGCCAGGAAAAAGCTGAACACTGAAATAGGCAACTTATGAGGGCTCTGGGAGAAAGAGTCATCAAGCACAAAGAACTGTCTAGGAGTAGCAGCGAGTTGTACTTACCCAAGAGGGTTCACCTGTTGGCGGTGAGGAATGATAGATTCCTAACAGATCTATGCAAGGTGATCCATTCAGTTCTAGACTGGGTGGGGTAGCCAGAGGGCATGCACAGGCATGGCACCCTCCCTCTGTCAGGACCTCAACAACAAGTCAAGGAGTTAACAGACAGCCCAAAAGGGTCTAGGCAGTAGAAATGGGGCATCTGGGCTAAGTAATAAGCCAAGGGTTCAGGCACCACAAAAGGGGCAATGAGGTCCAGCGTGGACCCACTCTAATATTGGAGAGGGGTGAGACCAAGATAAGGTACCCAAGCACAGCAATCTGGGCAGGCTGGGGCAGTAACATGCGTATCAGCTAATTGCATAGAGCTGTGTTAGCAACTGGACACTGTGCACCCCTCTTCAGCATGGAATGGGTAGGAGAGTGTGGTAGTCTGAGCCTGTATGAACTGGACAGTACTACGACTTAGATGCGCTCATTACTGAGGCAAGCTTTTAACATTTTTATAAGTGATATTGCGGAAGGTCTGTCAGGTATGTTTGCGGGATCTGGGGACAGGACCAGCCCAATCATCAGGCAAACAAAGCAACCACCTAAAGTGACAACTTCGGGGGGGGGGGGGGAGGGAGAACAGGGCCTTCAGAGTTGTATAGGGTCCAAAAATCCTGGGAGAAGTTGTTTCTAATTACCTTAAGGTGGCTAAACAGAAAAGTCAATGGCAAAATCCAGGATGATGATTCAGTGCATAGTGAGAAAAATGGCCAGCAAGGAATGGATAGTGCCTCTTTGGTTAGACCTCATTTGGAGCATTGTGTGCAATTCTAAAGACCACACCTTCAAAAGGATACAAAAAAAATGGAGTCTGTGCAGAGGAGGGCTACCAAAATGGTCAGTGGGTTTCATCATGAAAACTCACCTGTTCGAGGCCACTTTTGGATCCTGATCCGCTTGGTTTCCTATGTGTTTCCTTGCCACTCCCCTAGATGTGTCCTTGTCCTCAGTTGTTGGGTTGTCTGTCTTGACTAGATTGTAAGCTCCGATGAGCAGGGACAGTATTTTACATGTGTCCATATAGCACTGTGTACGCCTTGTAGCACTATACAAATTGTAAGAAGTAGTAGTAATCATGAGGCATATGGGGACAGACAAAAATCTCAATAGGTACTGTATATTTTGGAAGAAAGGTGAGAGGGGGAGATATGATAGAGACTTTTAAATACCTCCCTGGCATAAATGCAAAGGACAGCCTCTTTCAATTGAAAGAAAGCATTGTAACGAGAGGCCGTAGAATTAATAGACTCAAGAGTAATTTGCAGAAATATTTATTTATGGAAAGAGTAGTAGATGATGGAATAGTCTCCCAGAGGAAGTAGTAGAGACAAGGACTATCTGAATCCAAGAAAGCATGGGACAAATGTCGAATGGGTACATGAAGATAAGCTTCCGACAAATCCAGAGCAGTAAGGAACTCCCCTACTCTTACGACCACAATCACTGACCGCAGAGTTTCCATACGAAAATGCAATATGCGGAGACAGCGATTTACCTTTTTGAGATCCAAGATTGGGCAAAAAGCTCCCTCCTTTTTTGGCACCACAAAATAAATGGAGTATCAACCATACCCGCACTGTTCCTTTGGCACCGGAACCACCGCGTTGAGTCTTAGTAGCCTCTCCAACGTCTCTCGCACCGCCTGAGCCTTCAGAGGCATTTTGCATGGGGACTGAATGTAAGTGTCGGCCACTGGGTGTTGGAACTCGAGAGCATAGCCCTCTCGTATTTATTTATTTATTTAATTTATTTAGATAGTTTTGTATACCGCCTTATCCTTCAATCAAAGCGGTCACAACACAATTGGGGGATACATTTAACACGCGGGGATATGAGACACATACACTAAAACTTACAGGGAACATGGGCAGTGGAGGGTTAAGTGGCTTGCCCAAGACCATAAGGAGCATCTGTGGGACTAGAAACCCCAGTCCTTCCGGCCCAAGGTTGCTGTCCTCTAGTGGGATTTGAACCCCCGACCTTCCGGCCTGAAGTACCTTGCCCCAACCACTAGGCTACTCCTCCCTTATGATTTCCAACTCGTATGATTTCCAACACCCACTGGTCGGTGGTAATTTGGGCCCAAACAGGATAAAAGTCCCATAACCGTCCTCCGACTGCCACCAATTCCCCCTGGGCCCTCCTGGCGTCATTGTGGCTTCAAGGAAAAGGGAGCCATAAATCCTCTGTTTGCCCCTCGAAAGCCTTGAAACCCCTGATTTCTATAGGAGAACCGTCCCCTTTGAAATTGCCCAAACAGAGTTGGACGAAAATGGCGAGACTCTCTCTGATGATTCTTGTTAGATGGCAACGGCCTTCCTTGCTTTTGTTTGTCCTCTGGGAGTCTCCCTCCTTTAGACTCTCCCAAATCCTTCACCAACTTATCCAAATCTTCTCCAAAAAGTAGCTTACCCCTAAAGGGTAGCTTACCCAACCTCGCCTTAGAGGAGCCATCGGCCGCCCAATTACGCAGCCAAAGATAGCGCCTAGCTGCTATCACTGACGCCATACTTTGACAGACTCTTAATGAGGTCATTATGAATGTCAGCTAGGTAAGCCATCCCCTTCACTCTCATCCAATTGATCTCCTTGAATATGCTGAGAACATCGGAGACAGGCACGAGCCACCCAGGCCCCACAAACTGATGCCTGCAAGGAAAGAGCACTGATGTTGAATACCTGTTTTAACAAGGTATCTAGCCTCCTATCTTGCACATCCTTGAGAGCAGCACTACCTTCCACTGGGATGGTAGTCTTTTTGGTCACTGCCGAGACTGCCGCATCTACCTTTGGTGAATTAAACAACTTCTGATCCTGATTTACCAAAGGGTAAAGGCGGGACATAATCCTGGAACCTTTGAGTCCTGCTTCTGGCATGTCCCATTCCTCCTGAATCATTTCCCGCATCATTCTATCAACCGGAAAGGCTCTTTGTGTCTCACATAATGCCTGTAACAAGGGATCCTCCAAAGTTGTATCCACTGCCGGCCCTGCAGCAGGCATATTTAGTGCTTTTAGAGTTTCTCCTATGAGGGCAGGTAACTCGTCTCGTCGAAACACCCTGACCACTCTCACTTGATCTTCTTGCCCTGTTAACTCATCCTCTAACTCCACATCCTGCTCGCCGTCCTCTGGGAAAGAACCCTCCGAAGCCACCGACTGCTCCTGCAAATGCTTTCCCTTCCTAGACTTCTTTGAAGGAACCTCTGCAAGTCCTAAGCCCAGAGGGGTCCCCGGACGCTTTACGCCCTGGCCCACTTCCAGCGAAGACGCCTCCGCACTCTTATTACTGCCCCTGAAGGCTTGTTGCAGCAAAGCCACAAACTCCTGAGAATATATTGCAGCAAGCCCCCCTGGCAACGCAGACTGAGGAATCTGTTTATCCGGAGCCGAGGAGGGCCCGTCCACCGGCTCCAACAACAGAACTGAAGGGGAACCAGGAGCTGACAAAAGAACCTTCTGACCCCTCACCGGCAACGTCTACCACCCGCTCCATAGAAATGGCTTCTTGGGAGCAGTTTTTACAGACTCCAGTCTCGGACACTGTCCCCTTTCTAACACTGCACAGTAAACACAGATGCTTAAAAGGCATCCCTGCCTTTCTATACGGACTATCTGTAAGGGCTTCTTTAATCCCCCCAAAAGTGGAGAATATCCACCAGGAGACAAACACTACACCTTATATGCAAATCTACCTGTAAATATATATAGTCCTACCCTACACACACATCTATATATATCTCTACATATCTCTATATACATCTATATCTCTATATATCTATATATCTCTATATACCTAGAAATCACCTCTATCTGCCTTAAACCGAAGGAGCCGAGTAATCCCCCTTAAGTTTCTGCACCCTGCACTGCTATAAGCTAAGAAACACCTCCCACCGAAATTTTCTGCAGGCCTCCTGTTTTCATGGTTTTCCCGCACTTCTGCCATGCGGCAATGGCCCCAGAAGAATTATACACTCGTGTCGGCCCCTGCCTGCGCCACACGCGAAGGTAAGAAGGAAAGTTAGGCAGCTTACCTCAGACACCTGACTGTGCCTTCAGCGATCGATTCTCCCCGCGCTCAGCTGAACAGCGGTTTCCGCAACAGGAGAGAATCTGCAATTGAGGGGCCAGAAGTTCGGGGCTCAGCGGCCTGCTCTATGTCTCCGCTCCCATCCCCGACTTCGCTCCTCTGCATCAGCTGCCGGTTCCTCACCCAAACAGTGGGTTCGGGAACCGGAGCACGGCCCTTTATCGTTTGATCTACTGCCTTCCTCCCCTGCCCACCGATTCAAAAGAGAGGGAGGGAGCCAGAAAGGGGGCCTCAGCACAGCTTGACTCGCAAAAGTCTCCTTTTTTTTTTTTTAAACAATTACCAATTACAATAATAAGAACAACAATCTACACTAATCTACTTCCTTAAATGTTTCTCCAGTGAGCCTTCAACCTCCAGGCTCACCAACCTCCAGCTGCTATGGAGACCGAGATTACTGGACAGAGAAGGCAGTCCCAGGAGTATTTGTACCAGGGTCATCAGAAGAATGACGTTTCTCAGTCTCCATAGCTGCTGGAGGAGGTGCATAAACTCAGAGGTCGGGACTAGACTGGAGGGATGATAAGGAAAGCCAATTTCCATTTGTAGGTCTCCCAGTTTAAACCAAAATACTTAAAAAATAAAAATAAAAAAAATGCAGACATTAATCAAATGAAGGGATGAACTGAGAGTGTGTTGCTTTAAGAAAAAAAAAATAAAACACAATGACCATGCTAACTTCATTTTGCTTTTTACAGTTGCTAGTGTGTTTTCAATATCCAACAGTTGCAGACAACAGGGCCGATAGCATGTTTCCACATTGAATAACTGTAGCATTCTGCATTGATATTCCCCAACAAGAGCTCTTTATTTCATCAGGAGAGGAAACCAAGGCACATGGATTGGGTAGGACATAGGAATACTTTAGAGATTAGCACCGTTTTCACAGACCAATTAGACATTCTTCAAACCCGTCATTTATCAACCCCTCAAAAAAAAAAAAACACAAAAAAACCTCCAAACACACAAATTAAGAAAATGATATCACACAGTAACATATGTAGTGATAGCATAACTCACTATGGCCTTGATGCAAAAGTGCAAATCATGCAGTAAGTTGCTTCCTTAAATAGCATTCTTCATAATTATATATAAATGTATTTTCTCTGTGGGGTAATTTCATAATTAAGGCACCTAAAATCTTTAACCTATGTTAATTTCCTACAAGGACTCTCCATAGCACATATATTCTCTTGTTGAAATTTGTGCTTGCTCCAAGCAAGGTGTAAATTCATGCATTTATTTTTATAAAATAACCAACCCCCACCCCACTCTGGCCAAACCATGCCCCGCAAATAGTCTACATGTTTCCCAATATAAAAATTCTAACCTAAAAAATCCACTTGTGCTATATGTAACCAATCATTTTTTATCTGAATTTAACATTCTGGAAGAATATAAACTAGCTAGCGCTAAATTTGCTGAAAACGAAGGTTACCATTGCTGCATGTTTTGCTGTTTGATGGGGCTGATATCCGAAACACAAAACCACAGGGTCGTAACCCGGGAGATGCAACTCCATATGCAAAGAAATCAATAGGATGTGCCTTGCACAGCTACGGTTGTGGTGAACATTACTGGCACCCTTGCATTTTAGGTATGTTGTGTACAATATCTTGAGAAATAATTGGAAATATTCCAACTGTCGTCAAAATATTTTAATAGTATACTCCAAAAAAAAATGTCTGTGCAACTTAAGACATAATTTCTGAGAAAAAAAAAATATGACCTGAACAGGATTAATGGCACCCTTCACTAATATCTGGTTGCACAACCCTTGGCAGTGATGACAGCCTCCAAACGTTTCTTGTAGCCATCTATACGTTTCTTACATCTGACTGCTGGTAGTTTCTCCCATGCTACAACTGTGATTTGTTCCAACTCATGAATGATTCCAGGATTCCTTTTACCAAAGGCAGATTTCAGCACTTTCCAAAGGTTCTCAATTTGAATTGAGATCAGGACCTACTGTTGTCCAGTTTAAAACAGTCCATTTGTTCCTTTTTAACCATTCTTTTGTACTTCTGAATGTCTTTTTCGGGTCATTGTTCTGCTGGAGGACCCACGACCTTCGACCCAGTCCTAGCTTTCTGACACTAGACAGCATATTTTGCTCCGAAATAGTCCTCTGATTTCATGATTCGTTTAATATGTTCCAGGCCTCCAGTTCCTGAGGCAGCAAAACAGCCCCACAACATGATGGAACTGCCACTATATTTAACTGTAGGAAGGGTGTTTTTTTCTTTATAAGCTTCATTTCTTTGCCTGTAAATCTATTGCTTGTCTACATTGCCAAAGAGTTCAAGTTTGGTTTCATCTGTCCACATAACATTTTCCCAGAAGGATTATGGTTTCTCAAGGTGGTTTTTACAAAGTAACATAGCAACATAGTATATTACGGCAGATAAAGACCAGTATGGTCCATCTAGTCTGCCCTGCAAAGCAGCATGAGTAAGTGCACTTGCCTCTCCGTGCAGGTCATCTCTCCCCATGCCTTTGTTTAGGGGTGTACCTACCGCTCTGTGTAGGTCACCCCTATTTGTTCAGATAGTTATGCTTATTTTGATTTTATCCTGTTGCTATAAAGTGATCCACTCTGTCTGTCCCATGCCATTTTGAATTGTGTCACTATGTTTGCCCCCACCACGACCATCGGGAGGGCATTCCAAGCATCCACCACCCTTTCAGTGAAAAAGTATTTCCTGACATTGCCTTTCAGTTTACCCCCTTGCAGCTTCATGATATGCCCTCTAGTTCTACAGCTTCCCCGTCTTTGGAAGAGGTTTGTTTGTTCATTAATACTTTTTAAGTACTTAAAGGTCTGAATCATATCTCCCCTGTCCCTCCTCTCCTCCAGAGTGTACATATTTAGGCCTTCAAGTCTCTTCTCGTAAGTCTTCTGATGCAGGCTCCAAATAATTTTGGTCACCTTCCTCTGAACCGCTTCCAGCCTTTTTATATCCTTTGCCAGATACGGTCTCCAAAACTGAGCACAATATTCCAAGTGAGACCTCACCAGCTACTTGTACAGTGGCATTAGTACCTCGTCCTTTCTGCTGGCAATTCCTCTCTATATGCAACTCAGCATCCTTCTGGCTTTTGCTACCACCTTGTCACACTATATCGCCACCTTGAGATCATCAGAAACAATCACACCAAAGTCTTTCTCCTGGTTCGTGAACATCAATCTCTCGCTGCCTATCGCATATAATTCCCTTGGATTTCTGCTTCCCAAGTGCATTACACTGCACTTCTTCACATTAAATCTTAACTGCCAAGCAGTAGACCATTCTTCCAGCTTTTGTAGATCTTTCCTCACGTTATCCACTCCCTCAGGGGAGTCCACTGTGTTGCAAATTTTGGTGTCATCTTTAAAAAGAGACAGACTTTTCCATTCAGGCCTTCGGCAATATCACTCATGAATATATTGAACAGTACCGGTCCCAAGACTGAACCCTGGGGCACACCACTAATCACCTTCCTTTCATCTGAGTGAGTTCCGTTTACTATCAACCCTCTGTTGTCTGTCAGTCAACCAATTTCTGATCCAGTTCAACATCTTGGGATCCATCCCCAAACTGTTGAGTTTATTGATAATCCTCCTATGAGGAACAGTATCAAAAGCCTTGCAAAATCCAGGTAGATCAGATCCATCACATGCCCTTGATCTAGTTCTCTGGTCACCCAAAGAACTCAATCAGATTTGTTTGGCAAGATTGTCCTTTGGTAAAACCATGTTGCCTCGGATCATGCAGCCTGTTGGTTTTGAGGAAGTCCACTATTCGCTCTTTCAGGAGTGCCTCCATTACTTTTCCCACCTTCTTCCCTATTACCACTTTTGTGCCCTTCTCCAGTCCTGTGGAACTTCTCCCGTCTCCAAGGATCTAATAAAAACATCCCTTTAAAGGCCCTGCAAGAACTTCTCTAAGCTCTTTCATTATCCTGGGGTGTATCCCATCTTGTCCCATAGACTTGTCCACTTTCAGTTTTGCAAGCTGTTCTAACACATCATCTTTTGTGAATGGTGTGGTATCTACTTCATTCCCATTTGTACATTTGTCAATCACAGGTGGTCCTTCTCCAAGATTTTCTCTAGTGAAAACAGAGAAGTATTTGTTTAGCACTGTCGCTTTTCCATGTCACTTAACACAAATCCGTTCCCAGCACTTTTGAGTCCTGAAATTCCACCTCGGATTTTCTTCCTCTCCTGAATATACCTGAAAAAGTCTTGTCGCCACACTTCACATCTTTAGCCATCTTTTCTTCCGCCTTTGATTTTGCTATCCTTATTTCTCTTTTTGTCTCTTTTAGTTTGATCTTGTATCCTTTTCTGTGTTCCTCTGTTTGTGAGCTTCTGAATTTTGTGAAAGATGTGTTTTTTGCCTATATTTGTGGAGCCACTTCTTTGGAGAACCAAATAGGTTTCCTTTTCCTCTTGTTTTTATTTACTTTCCTTACGTATGTATCTGTTGCACCTTTTATTGTTTTCTTTAGTTTATCCCATTGCAATTCCATTCTCTTAACCCCTCCCACCCTACCAACTCCTCCTTCAGGTACTTGCCATTTTACTGAAGTCATCATTTTTTAAAGACTAAGACTGAGTTTGCTGTGATTGGATTCCACCTTGACTTTTATCTCAAACCACACCATGTGATGATCCCTGCTGCTCACATGGGCACCCACCTGGATATTCAACACACTATCTCCATTGCTGAGCACTAAATCCAGCACGGAAAAATTCAGATCTCATCATCCAAAAGGACCTACATAAAGAAAAATATCTTGTATGAAACTAGTCCACATGCATGGAGACAGAGGAATGTCTTAAAATAAGAAAAATAAAAAATACATAGAGGCAATAAGGTAGAAGCCACAAAATAGGTACCAATTTACATATTGAAACTCCCAGTAACCCTCTGGAATAACAACCAAATAGAAACTAAGAAGTAATTAGACCTTACCTAATAATCAGTGCTCCTGAAGGAACTCCAATCCAGTCCCTTTCCTCTGGGTTGTGCTCCCCTTCCAGCAGCTTTGGAGACTGAGCTCATCATTGATTTGATGACCCTCTGCTATAAATACCACTGGCACCACCCACCAGTTTCCAGTATTCTACTGAAAAAGCAGACTTAACGGAGAGAGACAATCAAGAAACATTAACTCTAACTTCAAAAAACAGTAACACCCAAAACTCCAGAATATCCCCTCTGCCTCCCCCGGAAGGAACTCCCCCCCCCCAGAAGCGGCAGCGGCGGCTTACCTGATACCACACCTGATCCTGCCTACCCAACCAACAGGGCCCTCTGCCAGTCCAGTCACCACCGAAACCCTCAGCGAGGAGCCTCCGGTATCATCTCCACTCCTATGTAAAACTTCGGGCCGGCAATCTGTATCCTGAAACATCAAAGGCCTGTTTTAGCAATGCATCCAGTTTTCTATCCTGGGTATCCTTAAGGGCCTCACTTCCCTCCACTGGAATAGTTGTCTTTGTCACTGCCCCCACCACCGCATCCACCCTAGGCAAGGGGTACAGACGAGCCAGAGACTGCAACCCCCTTAAGCCGGATTCCAGCTGATTCCATTCCTCTTGAGTCATCTGACAAACCACCTGGTGCACCGGAAAAACCTTCTGAGATTTTCTGACCGCCTGAATCAGCAGGTCTTCCAGCACCTCCTCGTCTGCTGGAGCGTCCGCCAACATATTGAGCACCTTCATGGTCTCTCCAATCAATGCAGGGAGCTCCTCCCACTCGAAAACCCAAACAATCCGGGTCTGTTCCTCCTCAGGAATCTCTCCTTCTTCTAGTTCCTCCTCAACTTCCCCCAAATCCCTATCGGAGGCCTCGCCCTCCAAATTTACGGACAATGAGGACCTAAGCATATCCTCAACCGCTAATCTAGGCCGCTTAGGGGGAATGACTGTCTCCTCCTGTTCCACTGCCCCTTCCTGCCTTACAGTACCACGTCCCTGCGTGGATGCCAACCCATCTGTTCCGTGCTGACGCAAACAGAACACCTTGTGCATAAGCAGAACAAACTCAGGCCTCCTTCCAGGACCCCCAAGGAAGCAGAGGGCATGGGTTGAGACACTGGAGGGGCCGACTGCTCCAGAACAAAGGGCAGCAGAGAGGGCGGCACACGTCCCTCTTCCAGAGGATCCTCTGATCCCTGGGAGTCGAAAGGCAGCAAATCCTGAGGAACGCCCATCTGAATTTCCTGCTCCACTGAGGCGGCTTCCACCGCGCAACCTCTGCAAACACCAGCCTCAGACACCGTGCCCCGCCTGGTGCCAAGGAACAGACACTGCGGCCTACCCGGCATGGCGCAGTGCCACCAAGATGAACTCAGAATCTATGTGGATAAATAGAGACCAGATCTATTTAAGAACATATAGATAGATAGAAGCACACCAATATACGAGGGTTATTTTTAAATAAGGTCCGATTGGCTGTAGCTTTGTAAATTTTTTCCCCCTGTAGAAACGAGCATGTGGGCCGGCTCCCGGCATGCCTTGTGCAAAAGCAGATGCCATTTGCAGTCATAGCGTCGCTTTGTACGGTTTATACTGAGACGTTAAAATGCTTAAGACAATTGAGCGACCCTCCAACTATGAAATACGGTCTGTGATTCGGTTTTTGACAGCAAGGACCGTGTCATCAGCGGACATTCATCACCAGATATGTGAGGTATATGGCCCCAATGCGATGAGTGACAGCAAAGTGCGTAAATGGGTGAGATTGTCCCACCCGTCCTTGAACAATGTCCATGATGAACCATGATAGGGTCGACCTTCAGTAATCACAGAAGATTTGGTGCGCACAGTTGACGCAAAAATTCATGAAGAATGGCGATTCACGATTTCCACTTTGTCACTGAAATTTCCACAAGTTTCAAGGTCAGTGCTATACAAAAATAGTTTCTGAAATTGCAGTTCAGAAAACCATGCTCGCGATGGGCTCCCAGGCTGCTTTCCGAGGAACACAGTTGCCATAATCTTGCATGCTGAGATTGTCTGTTTGGCTTTCACTTTGACTGGAGATGACGTGTGTCTCCATTCCATTGACTGCCGCTTTGATTCTGGAGTCATGTGAGAAACCCATGTCTCGTCCCCTGTGATAATGTGATCCAAAAGTTCATCTCCTTCCTCATTGTATCGGATCAAAAATGTCAAAGCACTAGCCATTCTCCTTTTTTGGTGTTCCTCGGAAATCAGCCTGGGACCCCATCGTGAGCACAGTTTGTCCCGCCCATCCTTGAACAATCTCAGCCATTTATGCACTTTGCTGTCACTCATCGCATTGGGACCATACACCTCGCATATCTGGTAATGAATGTCCGCTGATGACACGGTCCTTGCTGTCAAAAACTGAATCACAGACCGTATTTAACAGTCAGAGGGCCGCTCAATTGTCTTAAATATTTTAACGTCTCAGTATAAACCGTACAAAGTGACGCTACAACTGCAAATGGCATCTGCTTTTGCACAAGGCATGCTGGGAGCTGGCACGCATGCTTGTTTCTACAGGGGGAAAAAAAATGTACAAAGCTACAGCCAATCAGACCTTACTTTAAAAATAACCCTCGTATCTATATATATACACCTCTAACTTTTTTTTTTTTTAAACCAACTCCCGGCAGGCTAGAAAGACTGCACTTTCTTTTTCACGCACCCTTGGGGGGGAAAGTGGAAACCACCTAACTCCTGCAGCTACACTGGCCAATTTGCTGCAGCAGACTGTGCTGGGTCATGCAGTCGGCGGCCGCGAGGCTTCTGTTCACCTTGCGGTTTAAGCGCTGCTGTCCCGACTGCCTCTGCTCACTTGCCAGGGAGCTGTTCTCTCAAGTCGACACTTCCTCCTCACTGCGCTCAGCCGCCTTAGGGCTTCCGTGCGGCGGGACCGGCAGGCAGGGCTCCGCTCATGCACCAGCTGGGAAAAACCCTCAGCCACACACCAAGCAGAGGGAATCTCTCCTCTCTTCTCCACCGGGCTTCGTGCCTCAATGCCAGCTGACAAGCCTCCTCCTCTTTCCCTTCACAGGGGGGGGGGAGAAAAAAATTGATTAGGGAGGGAAAGGAGAGGGGGGAAAGGCTTACAACTGCAAATCTTCCTTCTTAAAGAACCAGTAACAGAAAATTAAGCAAATTGAAATTAAAGAAACAAGATCAAAAGCTACACTAATCCCTAGGACCAAGGAGCCCACAAAACAAAATAAAACCCCTCAGGCCTATGTCATAAGATCATAAGATCATAAGATATGCCATACTGGGTCAGACCAAGGTCCATCAAGCCCAGTATTCTGTTTCCAACAGTGGCCAATCTAGGTCATACGTACCTAGCAGTTTCCCCAAGGGACACAGGTTCCACAATGCTTGTATTGGTTCAAGCATTGATATCCTGGGTCCCTTCTTAATAATGGTTTATGGACCTTTCCTCCAGGAACTTGTCCAAGCCTTTTTTAAACCCAGCTACACTAACAGCCTTTACTACATCCTCCGGTAACAAATTCCAGAGTTTGATTACACGTTGAGTGAAAAATATTTTCTTTTATTAGTCTTAAATAGTTTACCCTGTAGCTTCATTGCATGTCCCCTAGTCTTTCTATATTCTGATAAGGTAAACAATCGATCTACGTTTACCCATTCCACTCCGTTCATTAATTTATAGACTTCTATCATATCTCCCCTCAGCCATCTCTTTTCCAGGTTAAAGAGCCCCAACCTTTTTAGCCTTTCTTCATAGGAGTATCCTTCCATCCCCTTTACCATTTTGGTGGCTCTTCTCTGAACCTTTTCTAAAATCGCTATATCCTTTTTAAGATACGGATATGTCTCTCCAGTAAGTCCTGCTCTCTGGCTTATTGCTTCCCTCCAGCTGCTTGGAGACTGAGCTTACTGGAAACTGGTAGGTAGTGCCAGTGGTATTTATACCAGAGGGTCATCAAATCAATGATGAGCTCAGTCTCCAAAGCTGCTGGAAGGGGAGCACAACCCAGAGGAAAGGGACTGGACTGGAGGTACGCTAAGGAATTAGAATTCTTCCTCGAGACCAAAAAACTCTCTAAGTGCAGGGGATCAACAAAAACATGTCTGACCTTGAATTCCAATAATGCACTCGCAGGAATACTTCAAATAAAACGTTAGCACCCAAAGCCAAAAACAAGAGGTTTACACTCCAGGATTTTTTTCTTCTAAGCTGTGTTGCCCTTGATACACCTGGGAAGATTTGTACTTTCCCTCTGCAAAAAAGTGACTCTCTCTTCTTGAAGTAATTTTAAGAAAACAACACTATGATCAATTTCAGAAACTAACATTACTAATAAAGTATTCCGAGTGGAAATGACATCCTGTGACATTTTCAAAAACGCAGACCAATCTATTTGGGGAGTCAGCAATTTATCAAATCTTACCTCGGCCTTATCTTTTTTTTTTTTTATTATTTTTATTTATGCATTTTTAAACAATGAACCAAGCGAAACTTGTACAGAATAATGACACTTGCAGGAAGTCAACTTAATATAAAAAAAATTACAAAATATACAATGTAGCAAGGATCAAAAGTAGTCCTCAAAATGGGGAGGAACTAACCACAAAATTTGTCATAGAATACCAAGATCAAGAAAACAGATGAAGACAGAGCACCAAGGAGTACTAAACTTATGATGGAGTCTGTGTTCCCGGAGTAAAAGCAACCACCAAATGAGAACTCAAAAAGGTGGAAAGATCTGCAGGGGAAAAGAACACATACTTCTGAGCTTTATAGGTGACTAAACAATTACAAGGAAAACGAAGAGTAAATAAAGCACCCAAAGATACCACCCCAGGTTTTAATAGAAGAAAAGCCCTCCTCCACTTCTGCGTTTCCCGGGCCACATCAGGGAACACCAAAACCTTTTTTCCATAAAACAAAGTAGAACGCTTTTTATAGAATAATTTCAATAGCCACTCTCTATCTGAGGAAAGAGCTAATGTAACTAATAGAGTGGATACAGCTAAATCCTCTTCCCCAGGAGTTGATAGTAAAGCAGACACATCTTTTAATATCTTCTTATGAGGCAGGTAACAGTAGTTGATCAACTGTATATCATCAACCCTAGAAAGCAACAGAATCTTTCAAATATTTCCTAAACATAAGAACATAAGAAATTCCATACTGGGTCAGACCGAAGTCCATCAAGCCCAGTATCCTGTTTCCAACAGTGACCAATCCAGGACACAATACCTGGCAGGTTCCCAAAAAGGCATACAGGTTCCACAATGCTTGTACTGGGACAAAGTAGTGGATTTCCCGGGTCCCCTTTAATAATGGTTTATGGACCTTTCTTCCAGGAACTTGTCCAAACCTTTTTTAAATCCAGCTATAATAAGAGCTTTTACTACATCCTCCCGTAACAAATTCCAGAATTTGATTATGTATTGAGTGAAAAAATATTTTCTCTTATTAGCCTTATATGGGTTACACTATAACTTCATTGCATGTCCCCTAGTCAAACAAAGGAGAAATTAGGTCTTACCTGCTAATTGTCTTTCCTTGAGTTCTCTCCGGGCCAGTCCAGGGTACGTTAGGGTTGTCAATCCCCTTCAGCAGCTGAGGACTGAAAAACTCCAAGTTTTGCTGACAGCCTAAGCCACTCCCCCTAGTGACATTGCCCCAGTCTTCTTCTGACAAAGCAGCTCAACTTGCCTAGCCGGAAAACACCGAAAAACTAAAGAACAAAAAGAACACTGAATATCCGCTATATTTCCCAGTGACGGACCGCTCACATAAAAAGAGACAGCCCTGCTTCATCTACTCATGCACCTTGTGTTGCGCTATCTGTAATGTTTCATTTTGTTTATTTATTTATTTTTTTTGTTTTATAACAAAACACAAGAAGAGAACATTTCGAAGGAACTTGAGGGAGCCCACAAAAAGAAAACCATGTCCTCTGAGAGAAATGTTATTTTGGTAAGCACTTCTTACTCCCAGAGAAACCGAACTCCCCGAAGAAAAACAACACTGAGGCGAATACTGGGTGGGCCCTGGACTGGCCCGGAGAGAACTCAAGGAAAGACAATTAGCAGCTAAGACATAATTTCTCCTTCCTTATCGTCTCTCCGGGCCAGTCCAGGGTACATTAGGGCAGTACCAAAGCAGTACCTAAAGCTGGGAGGGACCCGCAAGACCTGCGACAATCGCCGAAGCCCCTACACATTGGCATCCTGCCTCGCGAGCACGTCCAACCTATAGTGTCTCGCAAACATATGCAGAGAGGACCAAGTCGCAGCTCTACAGATATCTACTGGCGGAATTAAGGCATACTCAGCCCAAGATGTCGCCTGAGCTCAAGTAGAGTGCGCTCTGAGCCCCTTGGGCGGCGTCTGACCGCCAGATTCATAAGCCGCTGCTATGGCCTGCTTCACCCATCTGGCAATCGATGCCTTTGTCGCCGCTTTACCCTTTCGTGGACCCGCAAACACCACAAATAAGCAATCTGATTTACGAAAAGGCTCAGTAGCTGCGAGATACTTTTTCAACACCTGCGCTAAATCCAATTTCCTGAGCGATCGATTCACCCGCGAACCTGACCGATGTGGAAAGACCGGTAACGCTACAGACTGATTCACATGAAAAGACGAGACTACTTTAGGCAGAAACGAAGGCACAGGCCGCAGCAACACTTTCTCCGGCAAAAATTGAAGGTAGGGTTCCCGACAAGAGAGCCTGCAGATCCGAAATCCTCCTTGTAGAACACAACGCCACTAAGAACGCCGTCTTCCAGAAAAGTTCCCTTAAACTCCCCGAGGAACCTGCTTCAAATGGAGAGCGCGTCAAAGCCTCTAGAACTAAGTTCAAATACCAAGGAGGCACCACTGGATGTGCCGGTGGTCGAATAATCTTGGCCGCCCGAAAAAAACGCAGCACATCCACATGTGTCGAGAGCCTATGTCTCTGCACTGCTCCCCGAAAACAAGATAAGGCTGCCAAATGTACCTTGAGAGTGTTAAGGGCCAATCCTTTCTCTAGACCGTGTTGAAGAAACAACAAGAGTAGTGGCAACGTAGCCTCCCTAGGGCTAATGCTGACCCCTGACCACTGTGTCCAAGAAGATTATCCTGTATATATGTATTTATGTATATATGTAAATGAACTCCCCCATAGCTAAGAAGTGTTAACTCTGTATGATGTGCTTTTCTGACAATCTGTATGTAAACAAAATTTGTACCTGCCTTGATTCGGCAGTTTCACAATAGTAATCCTACCCGCTTCTGATCGCTGGAAGGAGCGGGCTACAAATGCTTGCTAAATAAATAAAAATAAATTGTCCGCACCAAGTTTCAAAAACCCTCCAAACGTGCGCATACGCCAGCGAAGTCGAAGTTTTCTTAGACTGCAACAACGTGGAAACCACCGATTCAGAGTATCCCTTACACTTTAAGCGGTCCCTTTCAAGAGCCAAGCCGTAAGCAAGAAGCGATCCACCTGCGGCATCAACACGGGACCTTGGCTCAAGAGGTTGAGACGATTGGGCAGACGTCAGGGAGAATCTATCAATAGCCGAATCAGATCTGCATACCAAGGACGGCGAGGCCAATCCGGAGCAATGAGAATCACCATTCCTTTGTGACTCGATATACGCTGGATGACCCGACCGAGCATGGGCCATGGAGGAAACACAGAGGAGGGCGTCCAACGGCCAAGGCTGTACTAAAGCATCCAAGCCCTCTGACATGTGCTCCCTGCGTCTGCTGAAAAACCGCAACGCTTTTACATTGCCGCGAGTTGCCATCAAATCCATTACCAGCTGCCCTCAGCGAATCGTGATGTCGTGAAACACTGCCGCATTCAGCTCCCACTCCCCGGGATCGAGAACATTCCGGCTGAGATAATCGGCCTGCACATTGTCCTTGCCTGCCCCGTGCGCCGCTGACAAAGCTACGAGATGAGTCTCCACCCAAATCATCAACTCCCGACTCTCCTCTAATAAGAGCACACTGCCCATGCCGCCTTGTCGATTGATATACGATACCGTCGCCACATTGTCGGAGAACACACGAACCGCTGTTTCCTCAAGCAAGCTTTGGAAATGCAGCAGTTCAAGCCGCACCGCCCTGAGCTCCAACTGATTGATCGACCACAAGCTCTCGTCTGTGGACCAGACTCCTTGTGCCACCCGAGACTGACAGTGCGCTCCCCAGCCAGACAGGCTGGCGTCTGTGGTCAGCAGCACCCACTGTGGCTCCTGCAAAGGAACCCCCGCTTGAAGATGCTGGACCTCCAGCCACCAAAGTAGACTGTGGCGCACCACCTCTGGACAGATCAACCGTTGCGAAAGAGGATGATGTTGCGGAGACCACCTGGAGAGCAACTCTTGTTGAAGAGGTCTCATATGCGCTCTGGCCCATGGCACTAGGTCTAGGGCCACCGCCATGGAACCCAAAAGCTGCAAGTAGGCCCATGCCGACGGCGCCGGGAGACACAAGAATGCGCCAATCTGTCCTACCAACTTTAGCACCCTGCATTCGGGCAGGAATAACGATCCTCATTCCGTGTCAAAGAATGCCCCTATGTAAGTAAGCTGTCGCACCGGAGATAACTGGCTCTTTGCTTGGTTGATAACCCAACCGAGCTGTTCCAAGAGCTGGACTACTCGAGCTGTTGCCGCGACCAAGTCCGCTAACGAATCTGCTCTGATCAACCAGTCGTCCAGATACGGATGCACTCTGATCCCTTCTTTCCTCAATGCCGCCGCAACCACCACCATGACCTTCGTGAAGGTTCGCGGCGCCGTCGCCAGACCGAAAGGTAAGGCCCGGAACTGGAAATGACCCATGGGAACCACAAAGCACAAAAACGTTTGATGTTCCTCTCGAATCAGAATGTGCAGATAAGCTTCCATAAGATCCATTGCCGAGAGAAACTCTCCGGGGCGTACCGCTCGAATGACGGATCGCAGCGTCTCCATCCAAAAATGCGGAACCCTCAATGCTCGATTTATGTGCTTGAGATCGAGAATTGGCCGAAATGATCCCTCTTTCTTGGGGACTACGAAATAAATCGAGTATCGACCTAACCCGCATTGGGCAGGCGGAACAGGAACCACAGCCTGTAGGAACAAGTAGTGCTCCAACGTCTCGGCAATGGCCTTCACCTTGGTCCCCAGACCACAAGGGGACATCATGAAGGCCTCTCTTAATGGGTAAGCAAACTCCAGCGCATACCCATCTCGAATAGTCTCCAGAACCCACTTGTCTGTAGTTATGGTGGTCCAGGCAGAAAGAAAGTCCCGCAAGCAACTGCCCACAGGGATCTCCGGCTGGACCAGCCGACCTTCATTGTATCTTCTTAGCGGAGGACTGCTGGGCCGAGAAATAGCCTCTGCCAAAACCTCTGGCACCGCGAAAGGACTGACCACGAGACGCGAAACGGCCCCTGGGGTAGGGAGCAAACCGAGCACCTCGGAATCTCCGAGAATCACTACCCTGCCCCCGCTGCACTACACCCACTTTAGCAGTCTTTGGATGACCTTCTGGTAACTGACCTCCTTTGGAGTCACCAAGATCCTTGACAATCTTCTCCAAGGCCTCCCCAAAGAGTAGCTTACCCTTATATGGGAGCTTACTTAGCCGAGGCGTCAGCCGCCCAGCTTCGCAACCAAAGAAAATGCCTGGCTGCTATCAGCGAGGCCATGGACTTAGCGGCAATTCTAACCAAATCAAAGAAGGCGTCCGCCAGGTAAGCCGCCGCAGACTCCAACTTAGCTCCCTCCGCGGGAGGACCTACCCCCGAATCCGTCGGGACCTCGCCCTGCAGCCAACGGATGGAAGCCCTGGAAACATACGCTCCACAGATAGAAGCCTGCAGCAAAAGAGCGTTGGAATCGAAGGCTTGTTGCAAGAGCACTTCAAGCTTACGATCCTGTAGATCTTTAAGGGCTGCTCTGCCCTCCACAGGAATCGTGGTCTTCTTCGTCACCGCAGACACTAAGGCATCTACCTTAGGCATTTTCAATAACTCCCTTTCCTCTTGCGGAACAGGGTATAGGCGACCTAATGTGCAACTACCCCGCAGCGTAGCCTCTGGGCACTCCCACTCAGACTCAATCATTTGTTTTATGATGCGATGTACTAGGAAACAGCGTTGCTCTGTCTTAAAGCCCTATAATAACGGATCTTCCAAGGGCTCCTGAGACACCGTGGGCATAGAAATATTTAGAGCCGCTAAAGACTGCGAAATAAGCGCCCCCAGCTCTTCCTTGCAAAAAACCCTAAAAAGATTAGGATCTTCGCAAGGCGCCAACTCACCCTCCTCCAGCTCCATCGGCCAAGGGTCTAAGCATGCTTCCGAGAGGACCTCCCCATCCTCTAACTCCTGAGGCTGCGAGCTCTGCTCCCCTCTAGCAAATAAAGACGACTCCGTCTTCAACACTGACTGGAAGGACCTTCCCCCGGGTCTACAACATCTACCTCAGGGAGAGGACCCTCTAACACACCAGAACCCGAAACAGCAGTGCCTGCCTCTGAGGTTTTCAACAGAAAGGCCTTATGCAGTGCCAAAATGAATTCAGGTGAAAATAAAGCTGAAAAGCCTTCCTGAGCGACCGGCAGTGTCTGCGGGGTCTTATTTGCAGTCGCCGAATCTTTATGCACTTTGGCTTTTCTCTTTCCCTGTTTATGGTGCCCTGCGGGAGAAACAGACTGCTCTGCCAAGATGGCCGCTGCTCCCACCTTTTCTGAGGAGAGACTTTTTTGACTCCGCAGATGCTTTGCTTTCCATCTCCCGGTATAGCCCAGGCAGAAGCACGGCTAAGGACAGCTCAAACGGCCCTGAGCCGACGAGAAAATAATGTGCTGTCTCCTGCAGCAATGCGCTGAAGCACAGCCTGCCCTCAGAAACACTCCCCGATGCTGCGGCAGAGCCGTGGGAAGAAATTAGAGCACCCACCTGACAGGAGCCGCAGGACCTCGTGTTCCCGGCCGCCCGCTGCTAGCGGGAGCCGAAAATCATGGCTGACCCCGAGAGGAGGATGGTTAACTGGGGCTCCCAGGACCAATCCTCCGGTATAGCAGACACCGTCCCTAAGAAAACAGGCACTGCTTTCTACTGCTGCTCTGAAATCGGCAGCATCGGGACGTCCACCTTTTTTTTTTTTTTTTTTTCTTCAAATCAAAAGACTTTAATAAGAGCACTGGGAAATAAAGTAGAGAATCAGCCCTGCTAGAGCCAATCTGCTACAAAATCCAACGAAAAACAACAAAAACTACTCTCTTCTACACCAGGGAGGCAGTCAGCTAGACATCCTATTCAGCTGCTGAGGACTGAAAGACTGGGGCAATGTCACCAGGGGGAGTGGCTTAGGCTGTCAGCAAAACTTGGAGTTTTTCAGTCCTCAGCTGCTGAAGGGGATTGACAACCCTAACGTACCCTGGACTGGCCCGGAGAGACGATAAGGAATAGATGGTGAAAGGGGATAGATTCAGGAGTGATATGCGAAAATATTTCTTTATGAAAAGAGTGGTGGATCCGAGGAATAGTCTCCCAGTGGAGGTGGTAGAGATGAGGAAAGTATCTGAATTCAATGAAGCATGGGACAAACACAGAGAATCTCTAAAGGAAAGAAGGGGACTGTTGTAGTGGTTGATATGGAAGGACAGACTAGATAGGCCATGTGGTCTTTTTCTGTTGTCATGTTTCTATATTATTTACAAAATTCTAAGTGTCAAGTTTCTACTACATCAGTCACTACGATGCTCCTCTAGCCTGGAACAAATATTCCAGTCATCACCTGCCGCTGCAACATCTCTGTGCAGTTGTGTCTCCAGAAGTCCTCTCTTGGCCTCTATCTCTCTGTGCCAGTCCACTTGACATCTCCAGGAGAGGCTGGGGGAACTCTCCTTTTTAAGTCTCCAAGATCTGAGAGTCTATATAGTATAGTCCCCGTACGCTCAGAGTGAACAAGTTAAACAATTACATTTTCCAATACACTTCAACAAAATAGTTCCATCACTGTTGTCCCTGAAACCATAGTCAGTACCTTACTGGCTTCCTCCAAATCTGGGGCAAACCCTCTTATAGTAGTCCAGTGGTTATCTGTAAATGAGGTTGTCTGTCTTCATTGCCATGCTTCACCAACAGGTATATCTCTCCAGAGCCCCTTAAACACAGTCTACATTGTCTAACAGTTACAAATCTCTCCAGATAATTGACTCAGGCCTCCAGTCACCTGGTCAGCCTGTCACCTCCCACATAGCGGTCAAAGCTACCTCTACCCCTTGGCAGCCATCACCTGGTGTCAGCCACAGAGACATCCTTGATCTTGGACAGAGTCTTCCCCAGGACGTGGGCCTTCTTGTTCCCACTCCATCTCACTACAGTCCGCTGGAGGATGGTCCATTTCTAAGTTCTGGTTGGAAGCAGAACTCCCTCCCATATTGCTGGTCCCACAGGGCTTATTTTTGAGGACTCCACGACTCCCTCGCTTGGTTCCATTACCTTTTCCTTCTTCCCCCCCCCCCCCATACCATACATCGGAAACCCTCCTGCCAATGTTGGGACCCTTAGTTTAGGGGTGTTCTAACCCAGAGCTTTAGCATTTTCTCCTCTGACAGGACATATACCCTGTCACATACTACTACTGGTGCAGCTCAAGAAGAAACTTCCATAGTTTTAGACTCTCTTGGGTCTTTAGAGCTACCAAAGGATATAAACTTTGGAGATAAGATAGTTAATGCAGCTACTTTGGTGGTTACTTATGTCTACTACAGACTGAGATAGGATTTTGAAAGTTTAGTCTAGAAAATATGATTTTAAGATTCTAAATTTATCCAGATATAATTAGGGAAATGCAAAAAAGGTGGAGACAGTTTTTGTTGTTACGTCCTGGAGTGCTACACCTTGACGCTATGTTCTTTTTGAAGTTCCCTTGCAAATGCATCATAAAATATCAATCTGTGAAATGTTTTTTGATCTCAGACATTTAAACTGTTTTTATTGCTGCTAAACAAATTTCCTATTTGAAGCATGTTCAGACTCCTCCAGTATCAGATAATTAGCTCTTGCGTGTGTGTTTTCAACTCCTGATTTGTGCAGCTAGCTGCTTTTTCCTTTTTGCTCATGATTTGGACTCCAACCCCCCCCCCCCCCTTTTTCTTTTCCCTTATTGAAAATTTGGCTTGGATTATCGCATTACAGTGGACTTTAGTTGATTTAGTTATTGTTTTCTATTTTCTTTTTTCTAAGCTTGTATGAGCTTTTTCCTAAGTTTGAGTTCCAATACAGCTTTTCTGTATAAATGGTATTTGCTTAATTTGTATCATGAAAATTGCATAAATAAAAAAGAATGTGGGCACCTGAAAACTTTTAGTACATGCAGATTAATTGTATACACATATACCTACAAATTATTTATTTAACAGGGTTTTTTTATACCGCTTTATCATTTCAATCAAAGCTGTTTACATTCTAACTTAAACTTGGTAATGTACATTAAACAGGGATATTGATAACTTGGATTTTTCTGAGCAATGGAGGGTTAAGTGACTTGCCCAAAGCCACAAGGAGTGCTAGTGGGAATCAAACCCTGGTCTCTTGGTGTGCATACAATTTCCACATATAAAAAGGTTCTAGTGTGTATACAATATGCACAGTAGAAACAAATATGTGAAATGGACCAAAAAAGCAGGAAAAATAAGTGTAGAAAACCCCAAAAATGAACCTTAAACGTGTTAGCTGTTATTTTGGCCATAAGAATGGAAAGAAATTATGTAGAATCGTGGGATGTTTTGAAATAAATAAAATCTAAGTTTATTATTGTTCTACTGCATAAGCCTTACAAAGGATAAAGCTGAAATTAATTTACAGAGAACCTGTAGAGCTCTTTCGCGCCCACTGCAACTCTTACAGCCCTTTGCCATCCATGAAGCAGTATGTGCAAACACTAGTAGCCTTTCCAGACTGGAGACTCCTCAGACTAACCCTCTGTGCCAATCTATTAATGCCTCTTCTCTCATTTTGGACCCAACAGACAAAAAAATGTCTCCTGTGCCACAGCCCGCCGAGCTGCAAACTGAGCCAGAGATCCCATCTGGGACTATTAGTTAAGAAGAAATCTTGGAGTGGATTTACAGATTGTATTTTAGCCCTGGGACTCCTCTGAACGATAGCACATAAACCTCTAACAGAACACAGTGCCAATAAGAATTCAGAGTATTTTCAGTATAGAAAAGTCTGTTTCAAACCAGTTTGTTCTCATTCAAGGCTGATGAGATGAAACTCATTTGTGTCTTTCTAAATTTTAAAAAAAAAATTCCATGTCAGCTTATTTAGAATACATCACACATATCCTGCCAGAATACTGATATTTCTGATCTTTCCAATTCAGCCAGTGCAAGAAAGTCTAAACCATTTGCAAGTTGCAACGCATTCTGTAAGACATCTAGCATGATACACTGACTTTGAAATAAAATATGTGTCTGATATTATGTTGAATTTAAAACCCAAGAAAATCTAAAACCTAGGAGTGACAAATCCGGTGCTTGACATGCAGCCGGTCAAGGATAATTGTCAAACATTTTCTCTTACATTATGAGCTTAATAATCCAATTTAGACATCACATAAGATTGCCACCAGGTGTCCAATCTTCTGATTCTTTTTACCTAGAATTTTCTTCCACTCTGCTGCTTTGTTTTGATTGAGCTTCATTATCTCCTGAAGTCATGCTTGCCACAACTGTATGAAATAATGTTTATTTATTTATTTAACTTCTCTTATATACCGCGCTATTCGTATCAGTGTGGTGTACATTAAACAAACGATATACCGTGCAGTAGGGTCAAATGGTATTTACAGTGAACCGGAATTAAAACTTGGATTTAACTGGGGTAACTTTTCTAGATTTTATTTACAATGATGTCTATGTTTCAGGCTAAAGTCTATTCAGGACTGGTCTGATTGTGCTGGCTGTCTCTTATCTTGTAGGATATGCTATTGGGGGGCTTTAGGTGTTTGATGTGAGTGCTCTTTGGTTGGTTTCTATAGCTAGTTTCTGTGTAGTGTCTTATGAAAAGATGATGATTCAGTGCCTTCCTGAATTGGGTCAGGCTGTTAATGACTCGCATGTCTGTGGGGAGGGCATTCCATGCTCTAGGTGCATAGATCATGAAGGCCCTGTTGGATGTTGCAGGCACACACTCCTCCCCACAAGGGGCTGTAGGCCATGGTCTCATTTTGATGAGGTCCACATGCTTAAGGCTTTAACACAGTCGCCAGCCAAGATTCACCAGCCAAGATTCACCAGTCGCCAGCCAGCTTCAGGTGAAGCTGATGTGATCCAGTCCTGGCTTTACAGTTCCGATATAAATTCATTCTGCAGGACAAAACCACATATTGTACTGAGGCATGCAGGGCCGGCCCGTCCATTGAGCAAGAATGTTTTTTGCACAGGGCCTCGCGTTTCAGGGGGCCCCGCGCAAAGAACATTCTGCTTTTTTAAAAATTAAATTTAAAAAAAAAAAAGCTGGCTGCTGCCGCTGCCGCCATGGCAGCGGCAGAATGGAGTGTCCCGCGGGGCCCCCTCTACCCGGCTGACCTCTCCCGGCCCGGATGAGCCCCTCTGCGCCAGCTTTCAGATACGCGAAGGGAGAGTGTCTCCCTCGCGTCTCTGTTAAGCCCGCAGGGGCTGATGGGAAGCAAATTTGGGGGCTGTAGAAATAAAACTATCAATTAAATTCCTCTTGTACCAAACAAAGCGCAGACGTTAATGATGCACATTTCCCAGAGCTTTCATATTCCAGTTAATAAATTCAAAATAAAGAGATATCTTTTTACCTTTTTGCATTTTTTTTCAGTTGCAATTGCTCCAGCCACTTTCTTCTGGTTTCTTCATGTTTTCTGCTAACTCTCCATTGTCTGCTGTCCATTTGTCCTTTCTTCTCTCTTCTAGTTTTTTTTCCATTCTCTCTCTCTCTACATCTGCTTTAACATACTAATCTTTCTCCTTTTGCTCTTTCCTCATTCCTATTTCATCCACACAAATTTTACCCCTCCATCCTCAATCCCCACTTACTCTCCCAATACCCGGCCAATTGTAGATTTTTCATCCCTCCCACACAAAATATTTTTCCCCTCTCCATTTTACTCTCCCAGCCCCATCCCATTCTAATCCTCCCCCAACATCAGCTCCCTTCTAGTTCCAGTCTCACCCAGCATCCATTCCCTTCTAGTCCCTGCATCAGCCCATTTCTAGTCGTAGCCCCCATCAGCACATTTCCAGTCCTAGCTCCCCCATTAATTTCCAGTCCGAGTCCCTTCATCAGCTCATTTCCAATCCTAGCCCCCCATCAGCCCATTTCTAGTCATTTCCTAGCCCCACCATCAGCCCATGTCAAATCCTAGCTCCCCTCCACTCAGCCCAATTCCAGTCCAAGCCCCCCCATAAGCCTACTTCCAGTTCTAGCCCCTCCATGAGTCCATTTCAATTCAAGCCCCCACCACAGTCCATTTCCAATCTTAGCTCCCCCCAACAGCCCATTTCCAGTCCTAACCCCCCCATCACCCCATTTTCAGTTTAAGCCCCACTATAGCCCATTACCAGTCCTAACCCCCCCATCAGCCCACTTCCAGTCCTAACCCCATCAGCCCATTTCCAGTCAGCCCCCCATAGCCCATTGCCAGTCCTAACCCCCCCTATCAGCCCACAGCCCATTACCAGTCCTAACCACATCAGCCCACCTCAAGTCCTAACCCCTCCCCATCAGCCCATTTCCTGTCCTAGCCCCCCCATAGCCCATTATCAGTCCTAACCCTCCCATAGCCCATTACCAGTCCTTACCCCCATCACCCCATTTCCAGACAGCCCCCATCAGCCCACAGCCCATTACCAGTCTTAACCCCCACAACAGCCCACAGCCCACCTCAAGTCAAGTCCTAACCCCCTCCCTAGCCCATTACCAGTCCTAACCCCCCCCCCCCCCAATATCGGCTCATGGAAAATTAAAAAAAAAAAAAAAAAGCTGGCTACTGCCGCTGCCGCCGCAGGGGCAGCAGCAGCGGCAGAATGGAGTGTCCCGTGGGGCCCCCTCTGCCCGGCTGAGCTCTCCCGGCCTAGCTGAGCCCTCTGCGCCAGCTTTCAGATACGCGAAGGGAGAGTGTCTCCCTCGTGTCTCTGTTAAGCCCGCAGGGGCTGATGGGAAGCAAATTCTCCCTTCGCGTATCTGAAAGCTGGTGCAGAGGGCTCAGCTAGGCCGGGAGAGCTCAGCCAGGCAGAGGGGGCCCCGCGGGACACTCCATTCTGCCGCTGCTGCCGCCGCCGCGGCGGCAGCAGCAGTAGCCAGCTTTTTTTTTTTTTTAAATTTTCCATGAGCCGATATGGGGGGGGGGGGTTATGACTGGTAATGGGCTATAGAGGGGGTTAGGACTTGACTTGAGGTGGGCTGTGGGCTGTTGGGGGGGGGTTAGCACTGGTAACAGGCTATGGGGGGGTTAAGACTGGTAATGGGCTGTGGGCTGATGGGGGCTGTCTGGAAATGGGGTGATGGAGGTTAGGACTGGTAGTGGGCCATGGGGGGGTTAGGACTGATAATGGGCTATGGGGGGGGGCTAGGACAGGAAACAGGCTGATGGGGAGGGGTTAGGACTTGAGGTGGGCTGATGTGGTTAGGACTGGTAATGGGCTGTGGGCTGATGTGGGAGGGTTAGGACTGGCAATGGGCTATGGGGGGCTGACTGGAAATGGGCTGATGGGGTTAGGACTGGAAGTGGGCTGATGGGGGGTTAGGACTGGTAATGGGTTATAGGGGGGCTTAAACTGAAAATGGGGTGATGGGGGGTTAGGACTGGAAGTGGGTTGATGGGGGGCTAGGACTGGTAATGGGTTGGGGGTTGCTAGGACTGGAAATGGGCTGAGTGGAAGGGGAGGCTTGAACTGCAAATAGCTGATGGGGAGGGGGCTTGGAATGGAAATGGGCTGTGAGGGAAGGGAGCTAGGACTGAAAATGGGCTGATGGAGCAGCTAGGATAGGACTGGAAATGGGCTTTTGGGGGGAGCTAAGATTGGAAATGGGCTGTGGTGGGGGCTTGAATTGAAATGGACTCATGGAGGGGCTAGAACTGGAAGTAGGCTCATGGGGGGGCTTGGACTGGAATTGGGCTGAGTGGAGGGGAGCTAGGATTTGACATGGGCTGATGGTGGGGCTAGGAAATGACTAGAAATGGGCTGATGGGGGCTAGGATTGGAAATGGATGGGGGAGCTAGGACTGGAAATGGGCTGATGGGGGGCTACGACTAGAAATGGGCTGATGCAGGGACTAGAAGGGAATGGATGCTGGGTGAGACTGGAACTACAAGGGAGCTGATGTTGGGGGAGGATTAGAATGGGATGGGGCTGGGAGAGTAAAATGGAGAGGGGAAAAATATTTTGTGTGGGAGGGATGAAAAATCTACAATTGGCCGGGTATTGGGAGAGTAAGTGGGGATTGAGGATGGAGGGGTAAAATTTGTGTGGATGAAATAGGAATGAGGAAAGAGCAAAAGGAGAAAGATTAGTATGTTAAAGCAGATGTAGAGAGAGAGAGAATGGAAAAAAAACTAGGAGAGAGAAGAAAGGACAAATGGACAGCAGACAATGGAGAGTTAGCAGAAAACATGAAGAAACCAGAAGAAAGTGGCTGGAGCAATTGCAACTGAAAAAAAATGCACAAAAAGGTAGAAAGATCTCTTTATTTTGAATTTATTAACTGGAATATGAAAGCTCTGGGAAATGTGCATCATTAACGTCTGCGCTTTGTTTGGTACAAGAGGAAATTAATTGATAGTGTTATTTCTACAGTGTTGTTGTACATTCCAAGTTTGGCTTTTGGGGTTCCCAGTTTAATTATTGCCTTCCTGTTTCTAAATTGTGATTCCTTGTTTGGTGATGGTCTATGTTCTGCATGTGTAACTGAGCTGAGGTATTCTGTTTATGTAATTCCTATTTGACATTGCCACTTGTTCTCTTTCCCCAGTATTATCTGAAATGTATTGGTTTAATATTTGCAGTGTTGCCTTTTGATAGGTAGGGTATGGTGCTTTGTGAGTCCTGGTAATGCTGTCAGGATATGGCGGGTTTGCTATGGTTCTAAATGGGCAGCGTTTGTAGTAGTTCCTAATGTGCCTGGCGGTTGGCACTGGATTATAGTAATGTAGAAATCTTTTAGTCTTTCTTTATCCATACACTCATTAAGAGACATGTTTACCAAAAGTTAGTGTATGGTAACATTATGCAAATATTTATGCAAATAAGGCCACTTATGCAAATGAGGCCCCACACCGAGTCTCCGCACATGGCCCCGCACCCCCCTTGGGCTGCCCCTGGAGGCATGAGACAGAAATCTTTGTGTTAGTGAGGTACAATGTCTTGTACCTTGACCATAACACAAAACTGGTCACCGGGGGTGTCAAATTTCAGCCCTTTCAGACCACACACTGGGCTAGTTTTCAGCATATGCTTAGTAAACATTCACGTGCTTTCTATGTAGATTAGTAACTAATTTATATTTAGTCACAAAAACCAGACCAATCTGACACTTCATTTACCAGCTTTACACACCATCCCCTCTCTCTGTGGGCAGTTCCAGTCATCCATTTCCAGACTGCAGTCTCTTCTATTTCAGTTACTGTACCAAAACAACCTGTCACCAGCATTCTCACGCTCTTTTCCCCAAGTCTGACAATTCATATGAGCTTCTGTCAGCACTACACTACTTTCAATGCATTACAGCAGTAGTTTTCAACCCTTGTCCTGGAAACACACTAACCGGTCTAGTTTTCAGGATATACCTAATAAATATGCATAATATTTTTGTATAAAATTGATGACCTGGTATATGTAGATTCAGCTCATGCATGTTCATAAGGGATATCCTGAAAACCAGAGGTTAGATGTGCCTCTAGGTCACAATTTCTCAATCCAGTCCTTGGGACACACCTAGCCAGTCAGATTTTCAGGATAACCACACTGAATATGCATGAGGGAGATTTGCATACAATGGAGGCAGTGCATGCAAATCTCTCGTGTATATTCATTGTGGTTCTCCTGAAAACCTGACAGGTTAGGTGTGTTCCAAGGACTGGGAGAGAATCTGTGCCCTAAAGCAAGCAGGAAGTAAGGCTCCTGTTTGGCACCTTTGAAATCTGGTGCCTAGGCAATTGCTTATTGTAACAGCCAGGACTACATCAACCTGCCACAATTCTGTTACTTTATGTTGTAAGGTGAGAGGTGGGGAGTGGGGCGAGGATTATTTGGGGTTTTTTTGTTGTTATTTTTTTAAGGGCGGGGGGGGGGAGGCAGACGTTTTCCGTAGAAAATTAAAATGTCTGAGGAATCTAACACATGAGGCAATCATCTGTGTCCTTCTACTTTGCACTTGATAGAAAAGGTGACTGTTTACAAAAGATATCATTCATCATCCACACTAAGAATAGTGAAATTCTACAGAAAATATAATCATAATTATCTCCAAGGGCACTATTCTTTGGATCAAAGAAGAAAATTCTATAGCATTTAGAATCAGAATACAAGAAATCCATCCCCCCCCCCCCAGGTTACAAACATACGATCAGGGTTCCAAATTCCTCATTTTCCCAACTGAAAGAAAAAAAATCCATCTTTTCCAGCTACCACTGTTTAGTCTTCATAACAGACATAAAACTGAACCACAAAAGCAAGACTAATGCAGGCTTAATTAGTTAATTAGTCTAATGGCCATTATGCTTGCACATTGATCCTAATCTGCAGTATGTAAGATATTTCCTGATGTGCAAAATATCTTTGTTAATCAAGATTAGGTTTATTTTGAAAGGACAGAAGAAAATCATGGGCAACAGAAAAGAAATTATACTGAGCAAAAGATGCAGTCTGATATAGGAAAATATAAGGGGCAAGTCAAAAAGTACCCCCCGCCCCCTGGCCACAGCTACCTCCCAGGGGCCTCTGCTATCCCAGCCTATGCTGGATCAATTTGCTGTCCCTGGGGTTTCGAGCACAGGAACAGCATCCAGGGTTTCAGTAGCGGGAGGAGCAAATATGTTGTCTGAGGGAGATGTTCCTCTCGGTCCAGGCACATAATCTGTTCCCATCAGACCAGGAAATGTTGTGGATCCTCTGACACCACAGTGATTTCAGGTGCTGAGCATGATTGATGACCATGTAGCTGGAGAGGGAAGCTTCTCTTTGGCTTCCTAAGAAGATATTCCATGAAGGGGATAAGGTTGAGCTCCCAGAAAAATAAACGAGCAGAAGGATGAATGGAGGCTGTGAGCCCTAAACCTGCCTGACACAGAGGCAAACTGTATGCCTTGGATCCCAAGAAAAAGGCAGCCTGGACCTCGGACATCCCCCCCCTAAATGGGTTGCCAGCAGTTAGTCAAGACTGAAGGACAGCCTGTGAGCTGTTTCAGAAGTTGCAGTACAAACTGGTTGAAAAGGAAAGCCCCCAGGGGCAAAATATGCTTGTGGCCAAGGCCACCCATCAGGCTCCACCTCTGCCAGGTCCAAACCACCATCTGAAATGGTCACAGCTCGGAGCTCGAGAAAGTTGATCTGAAGCAGACTCTCCTGCTCTTACCACAGGCCCTGGGTACACAGACCATCCAGGTGCACTCCTTAGCAGAGCTTGGATGCATCCAATATGAGCATCTTGTGGGGGGGCCTTGCAGCAGATTTTCGGGTTGGAGCCACCAGGTGAGTGACCACGACAGTGTCCCAAGTGTGTCCCATCAACTGCTTCCATTGCATGCTTAAGGTCCGCTGGACCTATCGCATGGAGAGGCGGGCTTGAGGAGTGACATGAACCGTGGCAGCCATGTGCCAGAGGATGTTCAACATCCCACAAGCTGTTGTGTAGCACTGGCACTGCAGCTTGCCCACTACATCGAGGAGCTGCCATATGCGGTCCACTAGTAGAAAGGCCAGCGCTTGAGTGGTATCAAGGATGACCCCAATGAACTCCAGCTTCTGCATGGGCTGGAGTTGGGATTCCCGGAAGTTGACCACGAAGCAGAGCTATTCAAGCATCTGAATGGCAAGTTCAGCAGAGCATGAGATGCTTTCTGGCATGTGACTCTTGATGAACCGGTCATCCAGATACAAAGAGACTAAGACCCTGTACAGATAGTACCTACAGTTCGTGAAGAGCGGCCTGCACTATCTGTGACTTGGATGGAATGGGATGTGTGAACACACATCTGTTAGATCCAAGAAGCAGAGCCAATTGCCCTTTAGAAGGTACATTGTCCCTAGCAAGGCCATCTTGAACTTCTCATGCATGAGGAACCGGTTCAGGTTTCACAGATACAGAATGGGCTGGAACCCCCTATTCTTTTGGGGAACCAGGAAATACCTGGAATAGAAGCCCCGCTTATCTGAGCTGGGGAACTGGCTCGATGACCAAGTCAGTAAACAGGGCGGAGACCTCTTTCTACAACAGGCTCCAGTGCATGGGGTTGATGGGGAACTCCCTAGAGACATATTTTATTTATTTAACTGGTTTTATATACCATTTTTCTGCAAGGCAAAACGGTTTACATTGAACAAGTAGTAACTTTTGTATGGAACAGCTGGAACTATGTACAGAAAACTGGTATAAATATTACATTGTTACAATTGAAAAAGAGAACAAAATGATTATTTACATATGGCATAGCTGCTATGTGGTGAGGCATTGTGTTCGCCTGCTTATGGGGGGTGAATGGTGAGGAGTGAGGAGTGGTGGGGTATGATCTTGTGGGTGGTTTGTGGCGGTAGCTGTGTTGAAGTATTCTTTGAAAAGAAAGGTCTTAAGATGTTTTTTGAAGAGGGTGTGGGATTGGAGGGCCCGTAAGGTGGAGGGTAGTTTGTTCCAGTTGATGGGGGCGTAGAATTGGAAGGCTCTTGTGCAGGTGCGTTGTGGTTTCTTGGAGCTCTGTGCAGGTAGAAAGAGGAGATTTGCTGTGTTTTGACGCCGGAGTCTGCTGTTGTTGGGGCGCTCAATTAGTAGTTGTAGCTGTTCCGCTGTAGTGTTGAAGAAGGCTCTATGCGTGAGGACAATGGTCTTAAACCTGATACGGGATATGACTGGTAGCCAGTGTCGGGATTGCAATATGGGTGTGATGTGGGTGTGTCTGGTTGCTCCAGTGATGAGTCGTGCAGCTGTGTTTTGAGCCACTTGGATGGGGGCGAGAGTGGTCTTACGTAGTCCTTGTAGGATGGAGTTGCAGTAGTCGAGGAGAGGGGTGATGGATGCTTGACAGACTGTGCGGAAGCTATCATAGGGTAAAAGAGGGCATAGGTTGCGGAGAATTCAGATTTTGTAGTAGATATTCCTGGTGGTGTTTAGGATGTGAGGCTGGAAGTTCAAAAGGTGGTCCAGGGTTACACCAAGGTACTTGATCTGGGGTTTGACCTGGATTTCAGTGTCGCCCAGTTTGATGCTGTGTGAAGGATTGAAGCTGGTATCTTTGGAGATGTGAAGGAGCTCTGTTTTATTCAAATTGATTGTGAGATTGTGCTGTTGTAGCCATGCGGTGACTTCTGTGAAGCAGGCTGCAAGGGTGGAGTAGTCAGGAGAGGTGGTGTTGAAGGGGGTGAAGAGCATTATATCATCTGCGTAGAGTTGGTATCCGACATTGAAGCTCCTGAGGATGTGACAGAGGGATCTGATGTATATGTTGAAGAGGAGGGAGGTTGGGGGTGGCAGCTAGCAGAGGTGTAGCCAGTATCCGCTGTGGCAATCTGTAGCACTCAGGTGTCCGAGATGACTAGGGGCCACTGGTGGGCAAAGTGGACGAGCTGCCCCCCCCCCACCTGAGGGGGTACCCCAGTGAAAAGCGGTTGACTGGCTATGCCCCCAAGGACCCATCACAAATCTGCCCCCGGCTTGGACTGAGGGCAGATTTGCCTTTGGGATCTTCTCCCTCTGCTGTTGGCGAGGAGACTACGCCTTGGACTGTGCCTGTGGCTGGGTCAGATATTATCGGCACAGACTCGGGTAGAAGGCCGCCTTGGCCCAATGTTTCTTCCTCACATGATCCATTGTTTTCCTGGAGCGCCTCAAGGGGGTCATATACTCCTTCAAACTCTTCCACCTTCTCCTCTACCAGTTTTCCAAAGATGTTCTCCCCCCGGCAGGAGACATTGGTGATCTTGTCCTGGACCCACTGTTCCAGGTTGGAAGACTGCAACCATGCCATCCAGCTAGCAGCAATGCCCACCACCACCACTCTGCCTGTGGACTTTGAGTCGAAGGCGCTACATGCCATGAATTTTGAACAGTCTTTGCCATAAGCCATTAGGTCACAAAATGTCTCATAGTGGTCCTTGGGGATAAGGGCGGCAATGTCCTCTAGGTCCAATATGATATCCTTGAGACGAAGACCCTGATGACAAGCATAGAACCCCCAATAGTATTTCCTCCTGAAGGAGTCCAGGATTCGAGCCTCATGGCCCAGCAGCACAAAGGAATGAGTCTTGGTGCTTTTAGCCAGCTTCAAGGCCGATTCAGCCATAATGGAGTTCTGTGGTAACTGAGGCTTTTCAAAGCCAATGACCCTCTGGACATGGTAAAGGGAGCCAAGCCTGTGGCTGACAATGAGAACTGTGAGCAGTGTTTCCCACAGCAGCAGCAGCAACCTCTTAAGGATATAGTGCAAGGGAACAGTCACCACCTCCCTGGGGGCCACTTGGTACTGGAGCAGCTCCAGTTCTTGTACCCTCTATTCCTCTTCCAATTTCAGGGAAAAGGGGATGGCCTTGGCCATACCCCGAACAAAAAGTCTTGGAAGGAGATATCTTCTGTGAGTGACTTGTGCTGCTCAGTAGGAGGCGATGGATCTGATGGGAGGTCTGGAGACCAAAGATCTGAAGCTGTCGATTCCTCCTCAGTTTCCCATTCAGATTTGGGTTCTGAGAGGAAGTTGAAGTATTTATTTATTTAACAGGTTTTCTATACCACCTTCTCGTTACTTCAAGTCGGTTTACAGAAAACATCACAGCAAACCAAAGTTTACATAAAACAGGGTATGCAACTTCGAAAAATTAACTGAGATATAACGGGTATCTTTAACAATTATAAACTATGTACATTTGCATGGCTGTGATATAGGTTGTGAATATCACTTATCCAAATTTGCTGAGGTAGTAGACCAGGAGGTTTATACCAGTAAAGTTCAAAGGTAGGTCCATGTTTCCATACTTTAATGGTCTTTCTTTAATCAGTTATATTGATTGGAGTTTAATGGGGTGGGACCATAGTATTACATAAAGAAATGGGTCTTTATGGCTTTCCTATAGTCTTTTAAGTCTTTTATTGCTCGTATTGAGGCAGGTAGGTCATTCCAAAGCTGGAGAGCGTATAAAGAGAAGGCTGTCTTGCAAGTGGATTGTTTTGCTGCTCTCATGCTTATTGATATTTCCAGGATGTTGTTTATCTGCTGTTCTTCTTGTTCTGGTCTGATGTGTTTTCTTGATCAATGACTGAAGGATCAGAGGAGATAGGTTGTTGATTATTTTGAAGATTATTAAGTTCTTGCATTTGGAGTATACGGATACTGGTAGCCAGTGCAGTTGGTGGAGTGTTGGCGTTATATGGTTGTATTTTGCTCTTCCGGTAATAATTCTTGCTGTACCAGTTGCAGAGGGAGTATTGTTCTCTTTGGAAGGCCTTGGAAGATTACATTGCAATAATCTATTATGGGTGTTACTATGGCTTGACATACAGTTCGAAAGTCACTGTCATTGAGTAGTGGTTAGAGTTTGTGTATTGTTCTAAGTTTGAGGTAGGCTGTTCTTATTTGAGGTTGGGAGTTGAGTCGTTGGTTGAAGGTGACTCCGAGGTATTTAACTTTCTGTTTGTTAGTTAGGGTGTAGTCAAGGATTTTTATTGCTTCTGGTTGAGAGAACATGGTATTCCTTGTGATATGTAGCAATTCTGATTTTTTGAAGTTTATGGATAGGTTCTGTCCTTTGAGCCAATTTGTCATTGTTACGAGGCATGTAGTGATTTGTGAGTAGTCAGGTTGCCTGATGTTTATGGGGGTGAAAACCGTATCATCTGCATACATCCTATAATGAATTTTGTATTGCTTTATGATTTTGCATATTGGTCGAATGTAAATATTGAATAGCAGTGCTGAGAGGGCTGAGCCTTGTAGCACACCCTGTTGTTGGATGAAAGGTCTAGACTGTTGGCTTTTAATTCTTACTTGCTAATTATGATGGGATAGGTATGAGACAAACCAATCTAGGACTGTACCATTTATTCCTGTATCTCAAAGTCTTTGTAGCATAGTGCTGTGGTTACCAGAGTCAAAAGCAGCAGTGATATCTATGAAGCATAGGACAAATCCTTCATGTATGTTGTCTATGCCCATTACAATGGTGTCCATAAGTGATGAAATCAGTGCTTCTACGCTGTGATTTTATTTAAATCCATATTTATGCGGGTCCAAAGGGGCATAGGTGTCTATGTTGTCCTGTAGATGCTGCTGCTGCACTATGTTTTTTATTATCTTGGCTACGAAAGGAAGGCTTGATATTGGTCAGAAGGAGCTTGGGTCCTCATTATTGAGGTTCTTGTTTTTAAGAATTGGTCTAATTGATGCTTAATTAAGTTGTGGTGGGAGGTATTCTTGAGTGATGATTTGATCATCTTTCAAAGATATGGTACTAGGTATTCTCTTGTTTGCTTGATCCAGTTAACTGGACAAGGGTCTATAAGTGAGGTGATCTTATTTATATTGGCTATGGTAGCATCAAGTTGCACTTTTGCGGGGATGTGGAATGTGACCCATGTTTCTCGACTGGAGTGCTGTAATTTGGGTTGGGTCGATTTGTCAAGTGGTTTTTGGGTATATTTTAGCTGTATGAAGTCTGTCAAGTCTTGTAGGGATATGGAGTTTGGATCATCTGGTTCTACTGATTCTTTCATTAACCTGTTTACTATGGCAAAGAGCTCTCTTGGTTTATTAATTGATTTCATTATTAGAAGTGTGTGGTATTCCTTCTTGTATTTATCTATCATACTGAAGTAGCACAGAGCCTCCTACTCCCACAATGTTACATGGCTTGGGAAATGGCGAGTGCCGATGGCAATGCCCCTGGGTCTCTGATTCTGACACGCTGAAAAGGGAGATTGGAATTGACTCCAGTTGCTGGTGCAATCTCCCATCTGATGTCCCCACCTTGATGGGCAGGGCATGGGTCTCCAGAAAGGGCTGGACAGAAAACGCTGTTACTCACCTGTAACAGGTGTTCTCCGGGAACAGCAGGAATCAGTCCTCACATATGGGTGATGTCAGCGCTGACAGAGCCTGCAGGGAGCATTTCCCCAGATTTCAAAGAAAGCCTTTGGGAATGCTACCATGCATGTGTGGTCCACTTCCAGCCTAAGGGTGCCATCTTGATCATTCAGATGGCATAGTTAAGATGGTAATCAGGCAAAAACCAAACGACGACTACTCCAAGGGGAGGAGGGAGGGTTGTGAGGACCGATTCCTGCTGTTCCTGTTACAGGTGAGCAACTACGCTTTCTCCAGGAAGAAGCAGGAATTCAGTCCTTACATATGGGACACCCTAACTCCAGGCTGCTGAGGACCAAATCAACAATATCTATCGGTCAGATCTTTGAGAGTAATTCAAAATGTATACAACTAATAAAATATTACTCCATTGTAACAAAGTTACCCAACATGGGATAGAGAATTGATTTGCAATTCTTTACCTTGTAGCATGGAAGTTGTCTCAGACTCCTCGGCAGCCTCAACAGTGATACTAAGTATCCAGCGGCGCCTGTTAGCATCAATGACTAACACACTGGCTTTTTTTGGTAAACAACATGCAATCACCCTCACTCAATGTTTCACACTTAACTTTAAAATAATGATTCCTTGAATATTCTTCAATTGTTTTGCTGTTTCCTTTCAGTTGTTTTGCTTCAGTTGTTTTATTGCTTCCCAACGCCGCTAAATGGCGCCATCTCTGCGTTTCTCTCAGATTACTGAGGTTCTTCAGGGGAACATTCTCAAATTAGTAAATTTCTTCAAGGGAACATGTCACTACGAGCAAACAAAAGAAGTGTGAAAAACCCCTGTGTGTTCTTTTCATGTTAGACATAATTAAAATGTACTGAAAAATTCTTATACTAACTTAAACCATACTACTAATCTCCTTCTGTTATGCTTTAATCAAAACATACCCAGTTGAAAACTGAAGTGTGCTTCCAACGTTCACATTATTCTGTTTCTTCTACACCTCTTTTCAGAAACATTTTCTTCTATGCGTGTAAAAAACGCCACGCATGCGGGAAAACACTGGCCTATTCGTCTTATAGCCCTTCCTAATGGTGGCCTCATTCCCATACAAGTCTGACGTCAGATTGTTCTTTTCTCCTCCCCACAATCAAACTGATTGTTTTATATGGGGATCCCTCCATTTAACAGACGCCCCATTCCACTCCAGCATTTAAACCATTTGGTATGACAGACTGGTGATTAAAAATCCAGCATTGTTCGCGAAATAGCAATGTCTGTTCTAATGATTTTCCATACATTGTTGTTAAAACCTGTTCAATACAGAAACATCGCAAATTGTCAAACAAATGTGTGTGAGCTTGGCAATGTTGGACAATGGGCGCTGTGGTAACCCCATGTTTCAATCGACTTTTATGTTCAAGCATCCGAGTTCTAAATGATCTTGTAGTCTTCCCCACATAAAGTAGATTGCAGGGACATTTAATCGCATAAACCACATTCTTAGTCCCACAAGAAGGACTGTCTTTCAAAAGATACTCTTTTCCATGATAAAAAAATGTATCCGTTTCACTTGTTATACCACTTTTGGACGCATCTAACAAGAATAGATTAGAGATTAGTTCTGACAGTTAATTTTATCACAAAGTATTCTCCTTTAAGCTTTAAGATAAAGAAGATAATTTTCAAACATGCCAATGTCCTATGTAATGTTCCAGGACTAGAAAACAAGAAGATACGTTGTGTATGGCGTAGGGACAGGAACGTTAAAGAAAAAATAAGTCCGGTTGTATTACGCCCTATGAATTCAAGACAGGACGGAGAAATAGAACCTGGACATCACAAATGTGGTCATTGCAACATTTGTGGTATAACAAGTGAAACAGAAACATTTTTTTTTATCATGGAAAGTCGACTGAACGACGCTGGATTTTTAATCTCCAGTCTGTCATACCGAATGGTTTAAATGCTGGAGTGGAATGGGGCGTCTGTTAAATGGAGGGATCCCCATATAAAACATTCAGTTTGATTGTGGGGAGGAGAAAAGAACAATCTGACGTCAGACTTGTTTGGGAATGAGGCCACCATTAGGAAGGGCTACAAGACGAATAGGCCAGTGTTTTCCCGCATGTGCGGCGTTTTTTTGCACACACAGAAGAAAATTTTTCTGAAAAGAGGTGTAGAAGAAACAGAATAATGTGAACGTCGGAAGCACACTTCAGTTTTCAACTGGGTATGTTTCGATTAAAGCATAAGAGGAGATTAGTAGTATGGTTTAAGTTAGTATAAGAATTTTTCAGTACATTTTAATTATGTCTAACATGGAAAGACCACAAAGGGGTTTTTCACACTTCTTTTGTTTGCTCGTAGTGACATGTTCCCTTGAAGAAATTTACTAATTTGAGAATGTTCCCCTGAAGAACCTCAGTAATCTGAGAGAAACGCAGAGACGGTGCCATTTAGCGGCGTTGGGAAGCAATAAAACAACTGAAGCAAAACAACTGAAAGGAAACAGGCAAAACAATTGAAGAATATTCAAGGAATCATTATTTTAAAGTTAAGTGTGAAACAACATTGAGGGTGATTGCATGTTATTTACCAAAAAAAAGCCGGAGAGTTAGTCATTGATGCTAACAGGCGCCGCTGGATACTTAGTATCACTGTTGAGGCTGCTGAGGAGTCTGAGACAACTTCCGTGCTACAAGGTAAAGAATTGCAAATCAATTCCCTATCCCATGTTGGGTAACTTTGTTACAATGGAGTAATATTTTATTAGAGGACCAAATCAAGACAGTATCAATGGCGACCGGTCGGGTGGCCATGAGTTGCAGGTGGTGAGTCCCCCACCGAGAGATTCTGCAAGACTCTAGCGTCCAGCAACACTATCACTCCAGTAGCCTGAACACAGAGGGTTGGAGGGCAGGAGTTACCTACACCCAGATTATTATGCAGCACTGCCTGACTAAAGACACTATCCCTACGGGATTCCCTTTCCTGGCGGTAGTGTGCTACAAACATGTGAATGGATGACCAAGTGGCAACTCTACAAATTTCTGTCACCAGCACAGAGTGGAGGTGGGCCACCAACGTGGCCACTGCCCTGACACGATGTGCTGTGATCTGATGCTCCAGGGAGAGGCCCGCCCGCTCATAGGCAAGGGCAATGCAGTCCGCCACCCAAGAGGATAGGGTATATTTGGTTACAGGGAGCACCAGTCTGCTGAGGTGCCTTGCGGTGGCCCTGGGTCCGCTGCAAATAGAAAGACATGGCTCGTTTACAGTCCAGTGTGTGGAGTATGAGCTCCTCCCTGCCAGCATGAGGCCATGAGTAGAAGATGGGGAGAACCACCTCTTGGATGAGATGAAACGGGGTTACCACCTTCAGAAGGAACTTAGGGTGAGTGCAGAGCACTACCCTGTTCTTGAAGAACCTAGTGTACAGGGGGTCCGCCACCAGCGCTTGAAGCTCGCTGACTTTATGAGCTGAATTCAGGGCCACCTTCCAGGATAGGTATCTGAGGTAGACACTGGCTCAAACGGTGGACTAGTGAGCTGGGAGAGCACTATGCCGAGGTCCCATTCTGTTGCCAGAGGGCAGACAGGGGGCTTGGAAAGCAGAAGGCCCCCATAGGAAATGGGAAAGCAGAGGATGGCTAGATAAGGGCTTTCCCCCCACTGGGTGATGGTGAGCGGCTATGGCACTCAGATGCACCCAGACAGAGTTAGATTTCAGCCCTGTGTGTGACAGATGCACTAGATATTGGAGTACCAGCTGAATGTGGCAGGAGAATGGGTTCTCCTTCCTATCTGAGTACCACAGAGCAAACCTGTGCCATTTGAAGGCATCAGTCCTCCTTGTAGAGGGCTTCTTGGAGGCTAGCAGGATTTCTCAACCTCTTGTGGGAGGTTGAGCGGGGCCAAAGCTACTCTCTCAGCAGCCAAGTCGTTAGCGTCAATGACCCCACATTGGGGTGCAGAAGGGAGTCCACCCCCTGCGTCAGGAGGTGCGGGGCTCGACCTAGGGGTACTGGGAGTCACTGCCAGCAAGAGCAGTAGTGGGAACGAGGGTTGCCTGGGCCACCTAGGGGCGATCAGTATCACCAATGCCCTCTTGTTCTGAATTTTGAGCAGAGTCTTAGTGATTAGGAGAGTCTGTGGGAATGCATACAGCAGTCCCTCAGACCATGTGATCAGGACCGCATCTGCCACTACCCTCAGAGAGTGCGGCTGCCTGGAGAGGCGAAGAGGTCCATCTCGGGCAAGTCCCAAAGGCAGAAGAGCTGGTTCGCCACTGCAGGGTCCAGACGCCACTCGTGAGGATGGTGGACTCTGCTGAATCTGTCTGCCAGGTAGATGTCCTGGCCCAGGAGGTAGACTGCTTGCAGAAGCATGCCATTGCACACTGCAAAGTCGAGGAGGGCTACCATCTCCTGGCAGAGGGAGTACAAACCCATGCACCCCTGCTTGTTTATAGAGAACATTGCAACCTGGTTGTCCGTCTGGACTAGCACAGGTCTGTTCCTCAGGAAGGAGTGGAATGCACGTAGGGCGAAGGCTACTGCCCAGAGTTCCAGGAGGTTGATCTGCAGTAGAGACTCCTCCCTGGATCAGTAACCCTGAGTGTGGTGGAACTCCGCAGTGGGCTCCCGAGCCTTGGAGAGAGGTATCTGTGGTCAGGGTACACTGCAGTGGGGAGCCTGAAAGAGTATCCCTTCCTGAAGGAGGCCCTGGTTCTGCCACTAGTCATGGGATCTCGCCAGCTGGTGGGATACTCTGATCTTGTCCCGGAGTCGACCCATGGCCTGGGTCCACTGAGAATGCAGGCACCACTGGGCTGTCCACATGTGCAGACGGGATAAGGGTGTGACTGACTGTGGAGGCCATGTGTCCCAGCAGGCAGAGGAGAAGGCAAGCCGACACTGATGTGCAGTGCTGGATCTTCCTTGCTAGCTGTCTGAGGCATTCTGCCCTGTCCTGAGGAAGGAGGGCTCTGGCCCACACCGTGTCAAGCTGAGCACTGATGAACTCTAAGTCTTGCACCAGAGAGACAGAGATGCGATTTGGGGTAGTTGATGATGAACCCCAGGTGCTGCAGGAGGAGGATGGTACGTTCTGTGCCCTGACTGTCCTCTGCGGCTGTGCCGCCCTTGATAAGCCAGTCGTCCAGATAGGGGAAGATGAACCCCTCTTGTAGGTACAGATGGACGGTTACCCCACTGCTAGACACTTTATGAACACTTTTGGTGAGATGGCCAGGCTGATGGGAAGTACCCTGTATTGGTAATAGCCTCCCCTACCATAAACCTCAGGTATTGCCGGTGTGATGGATGGACCAGGATGTGGGTGTAGGCATCCTTTAGGTCCAAGGAGCAAAGCCAGTGTCCCTGGTGGGGGTAGGGCAGCAGTGTCCCCAGGGAGAGAATTTTGAACTTCTGCCTACCAGGAACTTGCCAGGTCTCGAAGGTCCAGGATGGGCCCGAGACCCCCAGTTCTCTTGGGGACAAGAAAGTACCTTGAGTAGAAGCCCTTGCCCCAGAGGTGCTGGGGAACAGGCTCTACCACCCTGTCCCTTAGTAGACCTGCTAGCTCTGAGAGCAAGGTCTGGTGAAGGAGAGGCCACACTGGCTCTCCTGGAAAATGCCCCGGAAGTGGTAGTTGGAAGCAGAGGTGGTAGTTCGAAAGAAGAGGTGGTAACCCTCCTTCACCACCCGAAGCGCCCACTGGTCCGAGGTGACCTTGGGCCACCTGTGGGCGAAGAGTGCCTTGTAACCCCCTGTAAGCTGGTGAGGATCTCCCGGGGGGAGGGAGGCTCTGCCATTGGAGTCAAAAGCTCTTGTCAGGTTGAGCCGGAGCTGGTGTCTGCGGCTTGGGAGTGTTTGGCTTCCTGGGTCCATGTCCCTGGCCCTTGGGCTGGGGTCCCTGGTGTTGCTGGCTTGGAAAGACCTGGTAGTGGTGACTGATGGAAAGGACCCTTCTTCCTTGAGAACGTTGGCCTTTTCCCCGAGGTTTTCTTACGGGGAAGGATAAAGGTCTTCTATGAGGGCCTCTGCCTGGTCACCGCCTCAGCCTCAATCTTGGCTGCCTTTTCGGCCATAGGTTTTCCTAATAGATTCTCCCCAGTGCAGGGGACATCCAGCAGTTTTTCCTAGACCCACTGCTCGAGGTCCGAGGTCTGCAGCCAGGCCTGGTGCTGAGCACTAATGCCTGCAGCTGCTGCCCGGGCTGCAGCCTCAAACCCATCATAGGCGGCCCAGGACAGGAACGGAACAGTCCTGGATGGTGGCTACCAAGGTCTGGAACCATTGCAGGGGTTCCCTGGCAAGCCCTGCTGAGGAGCCAGTGAGCTCCTGGATGAGGCTAAGATACATCCCTATGTAGAGCTCATAGGTTTGTATTTGGCAGCCCATCATGGACTCTTGGAAATACTTGCACCCCAGGGCATCGAGGGCCTTGGCTTCTTTACCTGGGGATACAGAAGAATAAGTCTTCTGGCTCTTGAGCTTCTGCATCTAGGACTCCACCACCACGTTACTGTGGGGAAGTTGGGCCTTCTGAAAGCCTTGGCTCCTCCTGACACAGTAGATGGTGTCAAGGCATCGGCTGACCACCGGTAACGAGGCTGGGGTCTCCCAAATCCATAGGAGCAGCTGTTTGAGGATGTGTTGCACCGGCAGAGCCTCCTTCGAGGGAAGACTCATACTGGAGGACCGAGAGGGCTTGGGGCATTTCAGGACATCGTCCGGGACATGGCATGTCCTTGGGTGGGGAATGGACTTGGAGCTCAGGGGGAGACTGCTCTGAGGGGATGCCTCAGTGTCAAGAGGTCTCGGGGGAGGCCTCAACATCTGTCTCCCAGTCTGTCTAACTCCAAGAGTGTCAAAGAGTCCGAGGCTTGGAATTCCTATGCCTCGAGGTCTGCGTTGGAAATCGAGACCCCCCCCGACCAGTCTCGGGTCAGAATCCCAGAAGCTAGCCAGGGAAGACCGGACACCTGAGAATCGGGACCTGTACCTCGATCAGTGCTGAGGGCTGGCCCGGGGCCAATAGCGCTCTGGGCCTGGCTCAACGCCCGGGGACGCCACTGCAGTCAGAGGCCCGGTTGTCGGGGCAGATGATGTGGTTGAGCACGACATCACCAGCTGCATGGTCAGGATAGCAGATACTCTGTTCCATGACCACCATTCTGGCCTTAAAGCCAGAAGACTCCACAGCTTGGGCACCGAGGGTTTCTGGCCCGGTGCCGGTGCTCTGGCAAGTGTGTCCTCTAGAGGACTGTGGCCTCGGGAAGCCTTGCACGGTCACCACTGGCCAAGAACTCCTTCCTGGAGACTTTAAGAAGGCACTGCTCAGAATCGCCTGAGTCCTGCCACGGTACCTTACCAGGTTTCCCCGGTGGAACTTTGACTGGCTTCGAGGATTTTTTTTCTTTTTTCTTTCTAGGGTCTGTCGTCTTTCCGGAAGAGCCGTCACCACGGGACTCCGAAGACGCCCAGGCCTCACGGGAGGTGCTTGGCTTCGGACTCAGTGTCAGGGAAGCCAGAGGAGAGCCAGATCGCAGGAACATATTCTCCTGCAACTCTGACCTTTGTTGGTCCAAGGAGTCAAGATGGCACCGTTGGGCAGGAAGGAGACCACGCATGCTTCGTAACATTCCCAAAGGCTTTCTTTGAAAGCTGGGGAAACGTTCCGCGCGGGCTCTGTCACCCATATGTGAGGACTGACTTCCTGCTTGTTCCTGGAGAATGCAGTGACAATGCTCTCTGAGCTGCAAAGCCTGCGTTCCACAAAGTTTCAACTGCTCCAAGTGAGCTTCAAGGGCTCTAAGGTGTTCCTCCAAAACCACCACTTGTAAGGGAGCAGATACCTCGGGCAGGGACTCCATGATGGTAGGTTTATTGGCAGACATCTGGCTGCCCTCCTGGGTAATGGGGTTCGACTCCACTGTCCAGATTGATTCCTCCCACCAGGCAACCTTGGCCGATTGCTCCAAGCCATCACTCTCCACATCATGTCAAGAAGTGCTGTGATGCTGCTGCACTGATTTTCACCCGGTGCACACCCTTCAACATCGATGGGATCTCAGAGTCTCCTTTCACTACTCAGGCTACTCTTTTCCAACTGGGCATGTAGCTCCTGCCCCTTGGCCACCTCAGACCCCTTGGCAGACAGACAGTTTTGGGGCTGAGAATACCCGAATTAGATGAGCCAAAGAGGGACTCTTCCTGTTTTTCCCCGACCTGTCAGGCCTCAGTGTGTCATCTGCAAGTAAAGCTCGCAGGACACCGGCTGGTGATTGGGTCCAAAGCATTTTAAGCACCAGTTTGTCAGTGGCAGAAATGGTCTTGCCACACTTGGGTACACTTCTTAAAGCCACAAACTGGCTTAGACATGCAGAAAGATACCACCTCAGCAAAGTTAAACTGAAGAGCTGCCGAGGGCGGGAAAACAATTCCAAAGGGGTAAAACACATTAAAAGCGAGAGAAAAAAAACAAAATACGAAAGCCTAAGTCATTGAAAAAAAAAACTAAAATGATAACAGGCGTTAAGGAAAATACAAAAAAGCTGGCCATAAGGGCCAGGAAAAAAAACAAACACTTTTTTCCAGACTGCAGGAATGTGTCCTAGGGGCTCCATGGAAAAAAGATGACTGGAGAAGATAGTGCCACGGCATGCAGGAAGGAAGGCATGCCAGCATGCACTGTGTACCTCCCAAAAGCTTCCTTTGGAAGCTGGGGAGCGGTTCCTACTGGGCTCCATCAGTGATGTCACCCAGACATGAGGTCTTACCTTCTTGCTTGTTCATGGAGTGCTAAAGATAGTGGACATATAGTTTAAAAACCACTATCAAATCACTAAATTAAAATTAAAAATACATTCTTCTTCCATCCCTTCTATCTCCTCTATCCCAATTGCTGGAATTGGGGACAGGAGGCTGCCAAACAAGTGGAAGTCAGGTCACAGCTCTGAAATTGGAGACAATCCCTCAAAAATCGGGGACATCTGGTAACCTTAGACACAGGGCATCTGTCAGCTCCACTCCGAGCAACACTGGATCCCACCAGACTCCATTTCAATGGCCATAACACCATAGTGTGAGCAAGGCCAGTCTGGCCTATCTGCACTGCTGCACCAGTCCAAACAGCTTGCCACCTGCTGAAGACAGACAAATACTAGCTTCTCTCAGTGTTGCACCAGAGAATATACCAAGTGATGACATCTCTGAAAGTTGCTCAAGTCTGTCTCTATCTGCTGGCAAGGGAGCATAGCCCACTTGGTATGTACTGAAGTGGCAAGATAAGGGATTCTTGTCAAAAGATCTGTTCTTTGGGTGAGACCTGTGTGTTTGATTTTTCTCGTTTGTGTAAAGTAGTAATCAAGGTATATTCTATTACATTTTTGGTCAATTCCAGCTTAGAAATTTTCTTGATAATAGGGCTTCTCCAATAGTGATGTCTGAACATGGGGCTCAAAATGGTTTGGGAGAAGGGAAAGGATTACTATAAACAGACTAAGGTCCATATTTACTCAACATAGTATGCACTACTACTGTGCCCATAGCACAACATGGGTGCTGCAGCGGATAGCGTGCTCTAATGTTTAATAAACTTGGCCCTAAATTGATTGAGTTAGTTTAGTCTTTTTTTTTCTTATCTTAAATTGAAAAGTTCTTTGAGGCTGTTTATCCCCCTCTCCCCCCAAACACATATACGGTAGTTATTTATCCATCCTTTACTACTTGATATTTTCTTTGTTTATACTTTGGACCATGTAACTTGTTTTCTTTATAGAATTTTGTGTCCTTATGTTATTAAAATGCTATAAATTTAAAAGAGTTCTTTAGTCTGGCTGTAGGGTCCCAGGACCAGTTTGGGAAGCCCTGATATTGGTTTAGAATGGCCAAATAGCAAAAGTTTGGTTTTTAGGATATCCACAGCGAATATGCCCAAAATAAATTTGCATATACTGGGTCTCCAATACGCATATATTTATGTTATGCATATGCATTGTGGATATCGTGGGAACTCAACTGGCTCTGACATTTTCAACACTGGTTTGGGAAGCCCTGATCTGGGCATTTTAAATAAAAGGGCTTCAACTATATAAAAGAAAACAGTCAGGTAAGCAGCAGTTAAACTTTCCAAAAAAGGCATTTTAGTTAAGACTTTGAACAGTGAAGCAGTAAAGAATCATCATTGACCTGTTTCTGCACTATGTCCTTGAACTTGGAAGACACTTGCACTGTGAAAGCTGTGGATAAAAATTTATAAAAAGGTAAGGTATAAAGAAAACCTTTTTAGTTTCCCTTCTACTCCTCTGCTCTGATTTTCAAGGTTACGGTTCAGGAAATGTCATCTTTAACCTGCCCTGTGGAAGCGATTCTTTGCTCCTGATAAATTGCTTCTTATATGCTCATCTTGTCTCTCAAGGCCAGATCCCATGGCATGTGTGCAGCATGAAACTAGTTGAGACTGGTGAAATCTTGAAAAATCTGGTGCCGCTTCCCCAATGTCCAGCCTCCACTTTCCTGTGACATAATCAAATTACTGATTAATGCTTTCCTGCCCTGCACGTAATTACAGTAGGAAAACCTGCAGCCAAACTAATGAAACTGCATATACTATACAGGTATAAAGATTAATCTTGCACAAACACAGAAAATGAAAACATTCAGCTTTAGTATGTTCTTTTAACGTTCTGTGCACCAGAGTGGTGAATAAATGAGAATGAAAAGGTATTCATACAAAGCTACACAAAATAGACAGCCGGGACATTGAGAAACCTTTCAAATTTAAGCATGAAACTTGAGGATTTAAATATAAAATGGATTCAAATTATTATGGATTATTCTACATGTCGTGTTTGTGTACACTTCCTCTTGATGCCTACTACTTGATGACATTTCTAACGTTATATTGGACTAGCTGGACCATTGATCTGACCCTGTATGGTAAATCCTTTACCGCAGTTTAGAGATTTTATTTATTTATTTATTTTACGATGAGCAATGTCTATTCTGGCTGTTTTTATCAATCTTATTCTTTGATTTTAATGTACTTAAGTATTTTTTTATTACCCAAATTTGGTATTTATTATATATCATCTTAATGTTATAGTTTAATTTATGTCTTGTCGTGTTTTGTTTTTAAGAGGTTATACCCCCTGAGGAAGGGGAAGTACTGTATTAAATGTTGAATTTGCTGCCACTCACTCCACTCTTTTGTCTGCTAGGTTATGCTCCCGTACCAGCAGGTGGAAGCAGACTTGAGCAACTTTCAGAGATGCCATCACCAGATATCTGGCCCACTGTCTTTCCTTTCTCTCGACCCCTGAAGATGATGATCCAACTGATGGAGTGAACAGTAATCTCCAGGTATATGACCAATGCCTTCTACATGCATCAAATGCAGAGACCTGTCTGTCCAAAAATACTCCTTTGAGGAAGGTGGCCGGCGGATGGTCTGGTTAAGGTGAAAAGGGAGACTGCCCTTTGGGTGAAAGGATGGCACAGTCCATAAGAGAGAAAAAGCCATCAAGATGCCAAAAAAAAAACTTTCATAAGGACAAGGCCTACAGCTCAGACACTTGCCTGGCAGATGCAATAGCCACCAGGAAGACCATCTTAACCCTTTCCAGGCCAAGCCCAAAACTCTCGGGATCCAAAATTCTGACTAAATATTCCTATCAAATGGTATATAATACAAGGAAAATCACTATAAGAACATATTGAATAAGATGGGTACAATTTTCCTGAAATATGCAAAAATTAACCCGGCTGCTGAATGTGGATTAAAAATTTAAAGTAGGCCTTCAAAGGGTTAAGGGTCAAATTCTTAAGAGGCCTTACAAATGAGCTCAAAAAGGGCTTTTTGTGCCTTCAACACCAGAGAAAAACTCCACTGATGAACTGCCAGCCCTTAAGTTCTCTCCTCCTCCAATCTATCTACCTGCTTCTCTAAGCCCATTCTCACCCATCTATTAAGTTCTCTATCTTTTACTCTCATCCTGTTCATCTGTCATAACCTTAACCTATCACTTTCCACTGCAACTGTTCCTGTGGCCTTCAAACATGCTGTGCTAATGCTTCTCTTCAAAAAAGCCTCCTCTAGACCTTCCCTGTCCTTCCAGTTATCAACCTCAGTCTCCATTCCCCTTTGCTTCAAAAATACCACCATTGTCTGATAGAGGTCTATAATTAATGGAGTGGAACTGGTAAACGTACATCGATTGTTTACTTCATCAGAATATAGAAAAACTAGGGGGCGTGCAATGAAGCCACAGGGTAACCTATTTAAGACTAATAAGAGAAAATATTTTTTCACTCAACGTGTCAAACTCTGGAATTTGTTACCGGAGGATGTAGTAAAAGCTGTTAGTGTAGCTGGGTTTAAAAAAAGGTTTGGACAAGTTCCTGGAGGAAAGGTCCATAAACCATTATTAAAAGGACCCAGAATATCACTGCTTGACCCAATTCAAGCATTGTGTAACCTGTGTCTTTTGGGGAAACTGTTAGGTACTTATGACCTAGATTGGCCACTGTTGGAAACAGGATACTGGACTTGCTGGACCTTGGTCTGACCCAGTATGGTATCTCTCATGTTCTTTCTTTCTTTCTTTAACATTTTTATACTGCGTTTTTCCAGGCGATCAAAAGCGGTTTACATATAACAATTTGGAAAGTAAAAAAAAACATCTACATATTCGATTACATAGAACGTTTTTAACTATATACATTAACATTGGTGAAACAGTTTTATTAATATGGAACTATATACATTATAAAGGCATCATAGATAAAGGGGGGGAGGGGAGGGCTTGAGCTGTTGTAGTCTGGTAGGGTGCCATAATGAAAGGTGAATAGATGGGTTTTAAGCTTTTGTTTTTTAAAGTGATGAGATCGTTAATTTCTCATATGTTGACGGGGAGGGCGTTCCATAGTATGGGGGCAGTGTGCGAAAACGCTTTGTTGTTGGTCACCTTTTTTGATTTTCTGAAATCATTAGGTATTTTGAGTTTATTTTTGTTTTGATTGCATTGTGATTGGCTGTGCTTTTCTTTTGTGATAAGAGTGGATAAGAAAGATGGGGCAATATCGTTGATTAATTTAAACGTTGTGACGATTATTTTATATTTTATGCGGCTCTGGATGGGGAGCCAATGTAGGTTGTGCAGTATAGGAGTGTTTTGTTGGGTTGATTTGTATTGAGATCTGTGCAGTAACATTTTGTGCAAGTTGAAGTTGTTTTAAGACCTGTTTTGTGGTACCCTGGAGGATTGTGTTGGTGTAGTCAAAGTGGGGGGTTATGATTGAGTGGATGATGGATTTGAAATCATTGTGATGAAGTAGTGGGCAGAGTTGTTTTAGCATTTTGAGCTTATATTTTTTTGGCTGTTTGGTTGATGTGTGATGCCATGTTGAGTGTGCGGTCAATGATTGTGCAGAGGTATTTTATCTCATTTTTGACTGTTATACATATATTTTGCAATCTGATGGTTGTTGGGGGAGAGAAGCTCCCATTTCTAGTAACAAACATAGCTTCGGTCTTGGCAAAGTTGATCTTTAGGTTGTGTTTTTCTAGCCATTCGATTATTTCAAGAAAACAGTCAGTAAGTTGTAGATTTGGAAGATTTGATGTGTTAATGGGGAGGTATAACATGTCGTCTGCATAAATATGAAGTTTATTTGGAATTTATTGAATATGGAGCAGATGGGCTGGAGGTAAATGTTAAACAGTAATGTAGATAATGCTGAGCCTTGTGGGAATCCTTGTTCCTTCTTATATAGTGTTCGGATGTATGTTGTTTGATTCTTACTTGTTGTGTTCTATTAGTTAAGTATGAGGTGAACCAGTTTAGGACCATTTCCTTGATCCCTATCTTCTGGAGCCTGTTGAGCATAATCTGATGGCTTATGCTGTCAAAGACAGAGGTACTGTCCAGGAATAATAAGAGAAAGACCTGTTTTGTGTCGTCTATGCCTCGTGTGAGTCTGTCAGATAGTACTGTTAGTAGGGTCTCGACGCCGTGGAAAGGCCTAAAGCCATATTGGTTTTCATCTAGTGGTGCAAATGACAATGTGATCTTGACGTTGGATTAGGACTATTTTTTCTATAAATTTGGTCATGAAGGGGAGTCTTGAGATTGGTCTGTATGATGTTGGTGAGGTTTTGTCCAAGGTTTTGTTTTTTAAAATTGGGCAGATGAGTGCATGTTTAAGTGAGGTTGGTAATTGGCCATTCTGTAATGAGAGATTGATGATGGGTAGGATAAAAGATGAGAGTTCTGATTTTGTTTCTTTTATCCAGTTTACTGGACAGGGATCAAGGTAGGATGTGGTAGTATTTAGTTTGGAGATGTTTTTAATAGTGTCTTTGTTTGTAGGATAGAAGTATGACCAAGAGTTGTTTTGTGTGTTCTTATGACTCTTTCCTCTCAAGTCCTTCTGGATCCACTGCAATCTGGCTTTTGTTTTCTACATTCCACGGAACAGCTCTTGCCAAAGTCTCCATTGACTTGTTCCTTGCCATATCCAAGGGCCTTTGCTCAATCTTCAGTCTTCTTCACATTTCTGCTGCCTTTGACATGGTTGATCACCACCTTCTCTTTTGATACCCTGTTCTGCCCTAGTTTACTCCTCAGCTCTCCCATTGCACTTTGTGTATGTTCTGGTGGATACTCCTCTTCCTGCTTTCAGTTGGTGTATACCTCAGGGCTCTGTCTTGGGACCTCTTCTTTTCTCTCACTATACTCAGTCCTCTTGGTGCACTTACTTATAGAGATGTGTTGGTCCATCACTTCTCCGGGGAACCTGACTGAATCAGATAGTCATCCTATTATAGGGACATCTTGTTTTTGCTACCACGATCTTTGAGGTTTGAGGAGCTGTGGTTAGGCCAAAGGATGGAGCCTGAAAATGAAAATGGAGGCACGATACACGCAGATAAATTATTGGTATTGCCCCTGAAGGGAATAGGACAATAGGCCTCAGCCAGATCCAGGGAGGTGAGCAATTCCCTTTGCCAGACTAACACAATAGCTGAGCTGATAGTCTCCATGGGGGAGGGGGAGAGTGGAAAGACAAGTCTGTCACTCGCCGCCTTCAGATTCAGAAAAAGCAAGAAGGAACTGCCTGTCTTGAGCATCATGAAGTAGATGGAATAATGCCCTTAGCCCTGCTCTGTGGAGGGTAAAGATAGAATAGCCTGCAAATGCAGGAGGCACTGTAGAATTCCCTCAATCACCACCCATCTGAACAGGGAGCCTCCACCAAAGGTGTCCCATAGAGGTTCTACAAACTCAGCAAGTAGCCCTGACTTAGGATTCAAGGACCCATTGATCTGACTTGATCTGGATCCATGTAGAGAAAAAAAAAAGCAGAGCCCACCCCACCAGCTATTCCCTGGATCTTTTTTTTATTTATTTATTTATTATTTAATTGGATTTCTATACCCCCTCTATTTTGAAGGCAGAAAGGTTTACAGAGAACAGTATATAACAACATTTACATTAAACAAGAAAGTTAACCTGGGCGATATATAACAAAACTTGGGTACTGGTGGAATGGCATGGTATAACTAGTTATAGTTTCCAAAAGTCCTTAAGGCGGGAGGTGGGCGAGTAAGTTCACTGGGTAGGTAGTTGTCTGGGTTAGTTGTTGGAGGTTCCTTCTATCTACTATGGTGCGTTTTTGTGGTACTGTTTATGGTTTATTGGTATTTAATATACTGCTCCTCAAGCAAACAAAGCAGCTTACGTTAAATAAATTCTTAAGAAAGAAGAATTATTACAACTGATGAAAGGAAAAAGAGGGTGTCTCACAATTTAAAGTCTCAAAACTTGAAATGACGAGATCAGCATAAACTTCCTGCACTGCACAACTGAAGCCCTTATAAAGAGCTTACTGTGGTGAGGAGGAAGGACAGCCTTTTCAGTGCAGTACAGTAGGAAACTTATTCTTCAGCAGTAATGATGAGAAAGTCGGACGATGGCTGCAGAAGGGGAGAGGGGAGAGGGTTATGAGAGAGAGAGAGAGAGAGAAAATAGGTGAAGACAGGGTACAGAGACTATGGACGATATTTTTTTTTTAAATTTGCTTCACATATTATTAGGCCACAGCAATATGTGAAACAAAAAAAAAAAGAAAGAAGAAAGTTGTCTCAGGTGCTGCTAACAATGTACTCATTGGGGTTGATGGGAGGGTTAGGAGGTGGTAGTCGCTATCTTCGGTTGGCACTGTGTAATCGCACATCAAGGGCCTGGTGGGAAAACAATGAAATCAGGCCATTAAAAAGGAGCTGCAATAAATCTTTTCATGGGTGGAACACTGTGACAAAGGTCTTGATGACTACCAACTTCAAAATTTTCAAGTTGGTTCCTAGAATCCAAGAAATCCAAGGTTTGCATTAGCGGGTTGAGAAGCTTGCCCAAGATCAGATGGAGCAACAGTGGGACTTGAATCCATCTTCTTGCAATCTCAGCCCAAATGCTCTGAACATTAGGTCACTTCTTGACTGACAGCCTCCAGAGTGTCAGATTTCAACCCAATAGCATAAGAGGGCTTGAGTCATTAGGCTTGCACACAATATTGCTGGTGAGCCTAAGATAGAGGCAGCCAAGGAGCAGCTAATGAGAGTCTCTCAACCCTTCTGATATGAGACTCTCTAAGCATAGCATCTCCATCCACTATGATGGAGATGCACAGCAACACTGCAGTGATGAGGACATCTACCCCAGGGAGTCCAAAAGGCTGATCCAGCTCAACCTGGAGCAGAGTACAGCCAAAACAGGACCTCTGAGCTCTTATGGCCCTGCTCAGGCGCTTTCTCTGAGACTACAAGCTGCTGCCTAGGATCACGTAGAGAAATGGATCTAGCAGTATACCAAATACCCTCTCCAAGAGAGGGCCCCTCTGTCAACCTCATAGAAACATAGAAACATGATGACAGAAAAAGACCACATGGCCTATCTAGTCTGTCCTTCCATATCAACAACTACAACAGTCCACTTTTTACCTTTAGAGATCCTCTGTGTTGGTCTCATGCTTTTTTGAATTCAGTTACTGTCCTCATCTCTACCACCTCCACTGGGAGACTATTCCATGGATCCACTACTCTTTCCGTAAAGAAATATTTCCTCATATCACTCCTGAATCTATCTCCCTTCACCCTCATCCCATGTCCTCTCGTAGCAGAACTTGCTTTCAATTGAAAGAGGCTCTCTCCCTGAACATTTATGCCACGGAGGTATTTAAACATCTCAATCATATCACCTCTATCCCGCCTTTCCTCTAAAGTGTACATATTAAGATCCTTAAGTCTGTCCTCATATGCTTTATAATGAAGCCCACTAATCATTTTAGTAGCCACCCTCTGCACCGACTCCATCCTGTTCAAATCCTTTTGAAGGTGCGGTCTCCAGAATTGCACACTATACTCCAAATGAGGTCGCATCAGAGACTTATACAGAGGCATTATGACCTACTTTTTTCTGCTAGCCATTCCTCTCCGTATGCACCCAAGCATCCTTCTAGCTTTTGCCGTCAGCTTTTCTACCTGTTTAGCTACTTTAAGATCATCAGACACAACCACGCCTAGGTCCCGCTCTTCTTTAGTGGACAAAAGTACTTCACCTCCTATACTGTATTGCTCCCTTGGATTGCTGCAGCCCAAATGCATGACCTTACATTTTTTAACATTAAATCCCAGCTGCCAAATTCTAGACCATTCTTCAAACTTAGCTAGATCCCTCCTCATGTTATCTACCCCTTCCTGGGTGTCGACTCTATTGCAGATTTTGGTATCATCCGCAAAGAGGCAAACCTTACCCGACAGCCCTTCCGCTATATCACTAACAAAGATGTTAAAAAGAATTGGACCAAGGACAGATCCCTGGGGCACACCACTGGTAACATCCTTCTCCTCAGAGTGAACTCCATTTACTTGTACTCTTTGTCGCCTCCCACCCAACCAATTTCTAACCCAAGCAATAACTTTAGGGTGCTCAGTTTGTTTATAAGTCGCCTGTGAGGAACAGTGTCAAAGGCTTTACTGAAATCTAAATACACCACATCTAGAGCTCTCCCTCGGTCCAACTCCCTGGTCACCCAGTCAAAGAAATCAATCAGATTTGTCTGACAAGACCTGCCTCTGGTGAATCCATGCTGCCTCGGATCCTGTAATCCGCTGGACTCCAGAAACCTCACTATTTTCTCTTTCAGCAGCGTTTCCAATAATTTACTCACCACCGAAGTTAAACTAACCAGCCTGTAGTTTTTAACCACATCCTTACTTCCGCTTTTGTGTAAAGGCACCACATGAGCCTCTCTCCAGTCCTTTGGCACCACTCCCGACTCCAACGAGGCATTGAAAAGGTCAGTCAGTGGAGCTGCTAGAACGTCCCCAAGTTCCCTCAGTATTCATCCAAAAGCAATATGCAGGGTGGACATAGCATCCTGAAAGAGCATAGGAAAATCCCTTCTATGAAATAGATGGATCACAGAGATCATATCCTTTACCAAGGGAATCACCCCCATCCTCCTCAGACATACCTTACTACTAATAATAATCATTTGTATAGTGCTACAAGGCATACGCAGTGCTGTACATATAGATTTAAGACATGGTCCCTGCTCATCAGAGCTCACAATCAAATCAAGACAAAAAAAAAACCACAGCAAAACTGGGGACTAGATTATGAGAAGATACACATAAGTAGGGGACAAGAAAGTGAGGAGCATCAGGATCCAAAAAGGAGCTTTAGGTGGGTTTTTAGCCTGGATTTGAATAGGGCTAGAGAAGGAGTCCAATGCACAGATTCAGGTAGTTTGTTCCATGCAAATGGAGCAGCAACATGGAATGAACAAAGTCTGGATTTGGCAGTGGCAGAGGAGGACATAGATAAAAGGGCAAATCACATCAGACCTTCTGGAAAAATTGATTTCTCTACGGCATCCCAACTATACAGGGGTTTAAGGCAGGGCTCCCAGGGGAATGGATGAGTGAAAAGGTGAAAATGGGGGTTCTTAACCCCTTACTGCATGCAATAGAGGCAGTCAAAGATCCTGGGTTTCCCATAGGGGAGACCTGGACCTCGTAGATACCACACCATTCACAGAAGATGAGGTGTTGGAACAGCTTGCTAAACAGAACATGTACAAAGCCATGGGACCGGATGGGATACATCCCAGGATACTGACAGAGCTCAGAGAGGTTCTTGCAGGGCCATTAAAGGATGTATTCAACAGATCCTTGGAAACAGGAGAGGTTCCTCAGGATGGGAGGAATGGCTGATGTTGTACCTCTACACAAAAGTGGTGACAGGGAAGAAGTGTCAAACTACATACCCGTGAGCCTTACCTCGGTGGCGGGAAAAGTAATGGAGGCACTCCTGAAAGAGTGAATAGTGAACTAACTCATAATCAACAGGTTGCAAGATCCGAGGCAACATGGTTTTACTGAAGGACGGTCTTGCCAAACAAATCTGATTGAGTTCTTTGACTGGGTGACCAAGGAACTAGATCAGGGACATGCGATGGATGTCATCTACCTGGATTTCAGCAAAGCCTTTGATACTGTTCCTCATAGGAGGCTTGTCAAACTCAGTAGCTTGGGGATGGATACCAAGCTGGTAAACTGGATTAGAAATTGGTTGACTGACAGACGACACTTGGATGAAAGGAAGTGATTAGTGGGGTGCCCCAGGGTTCGGTCCTGGGCCCGGCACTGTTCAGTGTATTTGTGAGTGGTATTGCTGAAGGACTGAATGGAAAAGTCTGTCTTTTTGCAGATGACACAAAAATTTGCAACAGAGTGGACTCCCCCGAGGGAGTGGATAACATGAGGAACGATCTACAAAAGCTGGAAGAATGGTCTAATGCTTGGCAATTACGATTTAATGTGAAAAAGTGCAGTGTCGTGCACTTAGGTAGCAGAAATCCAAGAGAAATGTACGCGATAGGGGGCGAGAGGTTGGTGTGCATGGTTCAGGAGAAAGACCTTGGTGTGATTATCTCTGATGATCTCAAGGTGGCAAAACAGTGTGACAAGGCGGTGGCAAAAGCCAGGAGCATGTTGGGCTGCATACAAAGAGGGATTACCAGCAGAAAGGAAGAGGTACTTATGCCACTGTACAGGTCGCTAGTGAGGCCTCACCTGGAATACTGTGTTCAGTTTTGGAGACCATATCTTGCAAAAGATGTAGAAAGACTGGAAACTGTTCAGAGGAAGGCGACCAAAATGATTTGGAGCCTGCGTAAGAAACCTTATGAGAAGAGATTTGAAGACCTAAATATGTACAATTTGGAGGAGAGGAGGGATAGGGGAGATATGATTCAGACCTTTAAATACTTAAAGAGGAACGATGAACAAACAAACCTCTTCCAAAGACGGGGAAGCTGCAAAACTAGAGGGCATAAAATGAAGCTGCAAGGTGGAAAATTGAAAGGCAATGTCAGGAAATATTTTTTCACTGAAAGGGTGGTGGATGCTTGGAATGCTCTCCCGATGAAAGTGGTGGGGGCAAACACGGTGACGGAATTCAAAACAGCATGGGACAAGCACAGCGGATCCCTTTACAGCAACAGGATAAAAACAAAATAAACTGAACCATCTAACTTCTCAACAAATAGGGGTGTCCTACATGGAGTGGTGGGTCCACCCCTAAACAAAGATATGGGGAGGGGTGGCCTGCACAGAGCGACAGATGCACCTACTCTTGCCGTATCTTGCTGGGCAGAGTGGATGGACCATGCTGGTCTTTATCTGCCATCATTTACTATGTTACTACTATGTTACCCCATGAAGGGGGCTGTCAAGCAAATAGAGACTGAAAAAAGCCCATGAACAATTTCAGGAGCTGCAGCTCAAGCCAATTGAACAAGGGGGGAAGGTCTAAAAAATTCAACATGTGAAGACTAACTAGGATATTATCAGTCAGAGCTGAAGTATGAGGAATGAAGTTCTTTGCTAGTCAAAACAAAAAAAATGAAGGGGCAATTGAACGCAACACCACACATATAAACTTTAAAACAGTAAGTAACCTATTTAAAGCTATTCCTACTATTTGCATGTTTCACTTATATCAGGGGTCTCCAATTCTGGTTCTGGAGGGCCGCAAACGAATATGCATGAGATATTTGAATGCACTGCCCCCATTGTATTCAAATTTATGTCATGCAAATTCATTAGGGTCGTCCTGAAAACCTGACTGGTTTGCAGCCCTCCAGGACTGGAATTGGAGACCCCTAACTTATATGCACACAGTGTTAAAGAAGGTGGCTAAAAGCATTTTAGGACCTGCCCCTGGAATACCCTGTATACCCAATCTCCAATGACTGTATATAGAAAGATATTTGGCTATAAAGAATCATATGCAGCATTCTCAGCATAAAAAAATATTAGGTTGGCAGTGGATACTGATGGCATAAATGATTTTGAGTATCAGCCCCGTGTGTTGTAAAGGAATCATGCACATACATGCATCGTTTTTTGTTTTTAATTCAAGTTCATGAAAGTAACTAATCAGCAACACAGATCACCTACATTTATTTAACAAGCTTTTTATACCACTTTATCATTTAGTCAAAGCGGTAACTTAAACTTGATAATGTACATTAAACAGAGACGACAATAACTTGGATTCTTTTGAGGCAATGGAGGATTAAGTGACTTGCCCAATGCCACAAGGAGTGCTAGTGAGAACTGAACCCTGCTCTCTTGGTTCCCAAGCTCTATCAGGCTACTCTTCCACGCCTATATCAAAAAGGTTTCCAGTGCTAGTCTGAGAGCCATGGTCTGGTCCAGTGTAATAATTCTATGCAAAATTTCATGAATATTTAATTGAACATCAAAGTTAATTTTCATGTTTTAGTTCTTATGAAAGCCACCTTCGAATAAGCTTTCCTTTTTCCCCCCACTGACTGCAGAACCAAGAATAACCTTCCTGGCCACAACACCCACACATATTAACTAGGATTTCAATTTTTCTTTACTCTTTTCTATACTCACCATTTTTAGCTCAGTGGGTGGCTCTTATCTGTTTCACTCGTATAACTGAAAATAAACCACCATATACATACAGGATGCCTGCATGTCTGGTCTTTGGTTACTGCCACTTTGACTGAAATGGAAATGTTAAAGCTTACTTGCTAATTTTGGCTTGATTTTTGAGTTTATCACACAAGTGCTACTGATGGTGTGGAACTCTGCAAGTCCCCTGTCCAATTTAGTCCATTGCCATGAAGATGTCAGCTTTGGCCTAGGCTGGATCGCTGGGAAGCAGTGAAGGGAAAAGCCAAATGATGAAAACAGGAAACAGTGTAAGTACTGGCAAGTTAAAAGCAAGGCACTGTTAAGGCAAGCCAAGAGAGAATTTGAAAAGAAGCTTGCTGTGGAAACAAAAGTGCATAATAAAAACTTTTTCAAGTACATTTGTAGCAAAACACCTGTGAGAGAGCCAATTGGACCATGAGATGATAGAGGAGAAAAGGGGCACTAAGAGTGGACAAGGCAACAGCGGAAAGACTGAATGAATTCTTGACTTCAGTCTTTACTGAAAAAGATGTAGGAAAAACTCACCCATGCCAGAAAGCACAGTTACTTACCTGTAACAGGTGATCTCTGGGAACAGCAGGAATAAGTCTTCACATATGGGTACCGACGGAACCTGTGCGGAAACGCTCCCCAGCGTCCAATAGAAAGCTTTTGGGAGCATCTCACAGTGCCTGCGTGCTGCCTTCCCGCCTTTCCCAACTGCCTCTCTTCAGTTCAAGTTTTAAAGCTGAGACAAAGAGAGAGAGAGAGGGAAGGAAAGATAGAGAGAGAGATACAACTCCTAGGGGAGGTGGGTGGGTTGTGAAGACTTATTCCTGCTGTTCCCAGAGATCACCTGTTACAGGTAACTGTGCTATCTCCAGGAACAAGCAGGAATGAGTCTTCAGATATGGGGACTCCCTAGCTGCAGATGCCAGGGAGAGACCCCAGAGTTGTGTCTCCTTGAAAAGGGCTCCACCTCCCCCCATGGATCTCTGGCATCCAACCAGGGTAGGTGGGTAGGAGTTGATTAGGAATGGAACAGGTGTTTGAGAACAGCCTGAACAAATGAGGCATCCCGGCGGGAGTCCTTGTCCAAACAGTAATGGGCTGTGAAGGTATGAACAGAGGCCCAGGTGGCCGCTCGACAGATTTGGTTGATGGACACAGAGTTTAGATGAGCCATTGAGGCTGCCATGGCTCTCACACTGTGAGCTGTGACATGGCCTTCCAGAGAAAGGTTCCTACTCTGGTAGGCGAAAGAAATACACTGAGCAATCCAGTGGGACAGTGTTCTCTTAGAAACTGGAAGTCCTAAATGGGAAGGATCAAAAGCAACAAAGAGTTGAGAAGACTTTCTATGTTGCTGTGTTCTTTGTAAGTAAAAGGCGAGAGCTCTTTTACAATCCAAAGTATGAAGATTCCTCTCTGAACTTGATGCATGAGGTCCTGGAAAAAAGACAGGTAAGTATACCTCTTGATTCAGATGAAAAGGCGAGACCACTTTGGGCATAAAGTGTGGATTGGTCCTGAGGACTACCTTATCATGATGGAACCTTGTATAAGGAGGATTAGCCACCAAGGCTTGCAACTCACTGATGCGACGTGCTGAGGTGACTGCAATGAGAAAGATAACCTTCCAAGAAAGAAATTTCAAGGAGGTGATGGCTAAAGGTTCAAAGGGTGGCTTCATAAGCTGGCCAAGAACCAGATTTAAGTCCCATGCCACTGGAGGTGGTCTAATGGGAGGTTTAGTTAAAAGAAGGCCTCTCATGAATCTTGCTATAAGAGGATGAGAGGAAATAGGCTGTCCATTGAGAGGCTTGAGGGACGCTGCAATAGCACTCAAATGGACTCTTACTGAATTCGTTTTAAGGCCTGCATGGGATAGATGCAGAAGAAACTCAAGTAAAGAATACAGAGGTATTGCAAGAGGGTTAAGACCCTTCTCTGAACACCAAATGGTAAATCTTTTCCATTTGAAAGCATAAGAACGCCTAGTGGAAGGCTTTCTAGAAGCATGAAGAATATCTCTGACTTGCTGAGAGAGATGAAAAACTTGAAGGTCTACGCCTTCAGCAACCAGGCCCTGAGATGGTGATACTGGGGGTTTGGGTGCCACAATGTTCCGTCTTCCTGGGATAGAAGATCTGGTGCAGAGGCCAATTCCAGGGAGGGAGCTTGAGAGAGATGCAGAAGTAGAGGGTACTACACTTGGCGTGGTCAATGTGGTGCTATGAGGATCATGGAACCTCGGTCTCTCTGAAGCTTGAAAAGTGTTTTGGGAATTAGGGGAATGGGTGGAAAGGCATAAAGGAAGTCTTGACCCCAGTGAAGGAGGAAGGCATCCTTGGCCTGAACTCCCTGACACGGAATACTGGAACAGAACAGGGGAAGTTCGGCATTCCACGGACTTGCAGAGAGGTCTATGTCTGGGGTTCCCCAAATTCGAAAAATCCTGGCTACCTGGTCCATGTGGAGGGACCACTTGTGTGGAAGCAGAACTCAACTTAGTCTGTCTGCCCAAGAGTTTTGAACGCCTGGAAGATATACTGCCATAAGATGAATCTGATGCTCTCTGGCGAAGGCCCACAGTCGCAAAGCTTTGTGGCAAAGCGACAGAGAGCCAGTCCCTCCCTGCTTGTTCACATAGAACATGGCTACTTGGTTGTCCGTGTGGATGAGGACTGTCCTGTAGCTGAGCAGGGAGTGGAACACTCAGAGCTAAGAAAATTGCTCTGAGTTCCAAGAGATTGATGTGTAGAGAAGTCTCCTGTGGAGACCAGATGCCCTGGGTGGAGAGATCTTGCAGATGAGCTCCCCAACCCATTCGAGAGGCATCTGTTGTAAGGGTTACTTGGGGAAGTGACTGCTGAAAAGGGGACCCCAGCAACAGGTTTTGAGAGGACTTCCACCACTGGAGAGACCAAAAAAGGCGGACTGGAGTTTACTATTTTGTCTGACAGGCAACCTGATGCCTGAGTCCATTGGGTGGACAAAGTCCATTGAGCTGCCCTCATGTGAAGGCGAGCATATGGAACCACATGCATGGTGGATGCCATGTGGCCTAAGAGTTGTAACATTTCCCGAGCAGTTAAATGGGACTTTAACTGTATTTGGGAGACTAACTGCACCAAGCGTAGGCAACGAGCCTGAGGAAGATAGGCCCTTGCAGTTGTAGTATCCAGGACAGCCCCTATAAACTCCAGAGATTGAGTAGGGGTGAGATTGGATTTTGGGATGTTTATTACCAGTCCCAAATACTGAAGGACACGCATTGTGCAGGTTAGACAAATCTTGGCCTCTGACTGAGAGGGAGCTCGAATGAGCCAGTCGTCCAGATATGGGAAAACGAATATTCCCAGGGTGCGTAGAAATGCAGCTACTACTGCCATGCATTTCGTGAACACCCTTGGTGCGGAGGCCAGACCGAAAGGAAGCACCCTGTATTGATAGTGCTTTTCTCCAATAAGGAACCAAAGGAACCTTCTGTGTGTTGGATGGATGAGGACATGGGTGTACGCATCCTCGAGATCTAGAAAACAAAGCCAGTCCTGACTCTGAAGGTATGGAAGCAGAGCACCGAGAGAAATCATGTTGAATTTTTCCTTGAATAGAAATTTGTTCAATTCTCTGAGATCTAAGATGGGTCTGTAGCCCCCTGTTTTCTTTGGAATAAGAAAATAAGGGGAGTAGAACCCTGTGCCTTGCTGAAGAAGAGGTACTTCTTCTACTGCCCCTTGGGCAAGAAGGGTGGCAATCTCCTGACCCAGAAGGTCAAGGAGAGATGTTGGAGAATTGAACTGTTTCACTATGGTGTGAGGGGGAAGGTTTAAGAAATGAAGCTTGTACCCTTCCCTTATAATAGAGAATGTCCATTGCTCTGCTGTGATTTCTTCCCATCTGGGAGCAAAGTAAGTCAACCTTCCTGGAATGGTAAGGGGCTCTGGTTCTTCCAGAGCCAGAAAGGCTAAGTTCTCTAGCTGCAAGTCAAAGGCCCTGAGGAGGCTGAGGCTGCTGGTCATAGCAGGCCTAGCAGCCTTTGATTTGGCCTGTTTAGGTGGTTGCTGAAGCTTTGCAGCAAAACGACCTGCAGAAGACGCCTGCTGACTATAAGCAGGATAGTATCTCCCCTTTTTAGAAAAAGGTGTCTTTTTGAACAATCTTTTCTTAACAGGAGCAGAGGTAGACTTTGAAAGTCGATCCAAAGCAGAGTTTTCAGCATCCATCTGATTGGCCTTTGCTTGCCAATCCATACCAAAAAGGTTTTCACCTGTACAAGGGATATTCCCTAATTCATCTTGTACCCAGAGCTCCAAATCACAAGCTTGTAGCCAAGCAATTCTGCGTGCCCCTATGGCAATAACCGAAGCTCTGCTTACACACTCAAAAGAGTCAAAGGCTGCACGGTTGGAAAATTTGGAGGCATCTTGGGCATGTTTGAGCCAAGTGAGAAACTCCTGCCTTTTATCCTCTGAAATAAAAGGAGTTAAAGTCTGCAGATGATTTGTGACTTCTTTTAGAAACATCCCTATATAGAGACTATAGGAGTTGATCCTGGCAGCTAGCATAGAAGCTTGGAAAACCCTTCGACCAAAAGCATCTGCATTCACGTCCTGGAGGATTAGATGAGTGTCTCTGCACTCTTTATCTTTCTCATGGCAGACTCTACCACAATAGAGTGGTGAGGGAGCTGAGTCTTGTGGAAGCCAGGACAAGGAGGGACACAATACATAGTGTCTAACCTGCGAGAATGAGGAGAGGTGGTAAGAGGTGTCTCCCATATCCTCAACATGAGATCATACAGAATCTCATGGATAGGCAAGGTAGCTGCCTCCTTAGGAGTTTTACGATATTGTAAAATATCCAATTCCTTGGCTCTGGGTTCTGACTCAGGGGCCACTGTGATGGAGAGGCCCCTGGCCACTTCCCTGATGAAGTCTTGAAAAGACAAGTCTTCTGGAGGAGACATTCTTCGCTTAGGAGAAGACGACTCCTGAGGAAGAAGCATGGATGCCTCGACAGAACCCTCAGACTCATCAGAGTCTTCAGAAGAATCGAAGTATCGCCTTTCTGGATGCTCCTGTAAAGCCCGATAACCGTACCGAGTAGGATCAGTATCGGGATTAACCGGTACCAGTTCGGTGCCGATGGGCATCATAGGACAGGGTACCGTTGCAGCCGACACCGAAGCCGATGTCGATGCGATCGGTACCGGCACCGGGAGCGATGCCGATGCCGGAGCCGGTACCGACAACGGGGATTGTTGCGGTACCGGAGGCGTCGCAGCCTGTATGAATGCTGCTAGGGTGCGCTGCATTGTCAGGATCTTTTGATCCATCGACGCCACAAATGTCTGGATGTCGATACCAGTGGGAACCACCAGTACCCCAGAACACGGCAACAGGTGATCTGTCGAGGCCGAGCCATCGATGTCAACCTGTGACCCCATAGACAATGCTTTGTAAGCCAGAGCTTCCCACCGGGGTAATTTTGCCGGTGCGGAATCCTCGAGGGCAAGCCCAGAGGCATCTCGATGCTTGGAAGGAGATCTACCCTTCGAGGACCGGCCAGATTTATGCTTGGTTACCTGAGATCTATGGGAGGAAGAAGATGCTCGGTTCTGCCGACCTCTTTTAGACATCATGGTACAGGACATACAATCCGTAATGGAATGGTCTGGCCCCAAACATTTTAGACACCAGTCATGGGTGTCGGTGACAGAAATAGTACCGCCACATTTTGTGCATTTTTTAAACCCGGAGGCGGGCTTCTCCATGAGGAAAATATTTTTAGGCCTAAGGCCCAAAAACTGAAAATGCACAGTGAAGAAAAGGGTTTTTTTTGTTTTTTGGGGGGGGTTTTTAAGAAAGAAAGAAAAGAAATGACCGGCGGTACCGGTCCGACGTCGAAGAAGGCAGACGCGACACAAAAGAATAGGAAAAAATAAAGAACTTTTTCTGCGGTGACAGGAACACAACCTGCTGGCTCCGCGGAAAAGAAGAACTGGAGAGAGGCGGTTGGGAAAGGCAGCACGCAGGTGCTGTGGGATGCTCCCAAAAGCTTTCTATTGGACACTGGGGAGCATTCCCGCGCAGGCTCCGTCGGTACCAACGATACCCATATGTGAAGACTCATTCCTGCTTGTTCCTGGAAATATAATATTCACAGGTGATGTATCAGAGGAATCGAAACAAATCTCAATAAAATCGGGATGATGTAATACAGCTATTTGATAAACTAAATAGCAGCAATTCATCTGGATCGGATATATCCCAGGGTGCTGAAAGAAATGAAATATGAGACTGCAGAGCTACTTTTAGTAATCTGTGAACTAGCCTTAAAATCATCTGTTTTTACCTGAGGATTGGAGAGTGGCCAATGTAACACCAATCTTTAAAAAAAAGAGTTCCAGAGGTGGTCCGGGAAACTACAGATCGGCGAGCTTGACATCTGTGCCGGGCAAAATGGTAGAAACCATCATAAAGAACAAAGGTTAGTTGGGACAGGTTACCTCAGGCCAGAATTCCCACAAGGGGACAAGCAACTTCAGGCCGGAGGGACTGGGGTCTCTAGTCCCATGGCCACTCCTTGTGGCCTTGGGCAAGCCACTTAATCCTCCATTGCCTCAGGTACACTTAAGATTGTGAGCCCTTCGGGGACAAGGGAATAAAAAGTACCTGTTAGTATACATTTAAACCGCACTGATTCTAAATAGCGCGGTATAAAAAAGAAATAAAATAAAATAAAAAAACATACATATATCGATAGTCATGGTTTAATGGGAGAAAACGAACATGGATTTAGCCTAGGAAGAGTCTTGTCTTGTTAATCTGTTATATTTTTCTAAATTTGTAAACAAACATGTAGATAAAGATGAGCCATTTGATATAGTGTATCTGAATTTTCAGAAAACCTTTGGCAAGATCCCTCATGAGAGATTCTTGCGAAAATTAAAAAGTTATGGGATAGGAGGCAGTGTACTATTGTGGATCAGGAACTGGTTAAAAGATAGAAAACAGAGGGTAGAGCTAAATGGCTAATTCTCTCATAAAAACATGATGGCAAAAAAAGACCACATGGCCTATCTATTCTGCCCTTCCATCTCAACAACAGTAGTCCCCTTTATTTCCTTTAGAGATCCTCTGTGTTTGTCCCATGCTTTTTTGAATTCAGATACTGTGCTCATCTCTACCACTTCTACTGGGAGACTTTTCCACGCATCTACCACTCTTTCCATACTGAAATATTTCCACATATTACTCGTGAGCCTATCCCCTTTCACCCTCATCCTATGTCCCCTAGTAGCAGAGCTTGCTTTCAATCAAAAGAGGCTCTCCTCCTGTGCATTTATGCCATAGAGGTATTTAAATGTCTATCATATCTCCTCTATCCTGCCTTTCCTCTAAAGTATATATATTAAGATCCTTAAGTCTGTCCTCATATGCTTTATAACTAAGACCACTAACTATTTTAGTAGCCACCCTCTACAACTGATTCCAATCTGTTTGTATCCTTTCGAAGGTGTGGTCTCCAGAATAGCACACAATACTCCAAATGAGGTCACACCAAAGACTTATACAGAGGAACTATCACCTCCTTTTTTCTGCTGGCCATTCTCCCTATATACCCAAACATTCCTCTAGCTTTCGTCGTCACCTTTTCTACCTCTTTAGCTACTTTAAGATAAGACACAAATCAATGGAGAAAGGTGAATAGTGAGGTACTCCAATGATCTGTGCTGGGCCCTCTGCTTTATGACCTGGAAAAGGGAAATACAAGTGAGATGACCAAATTTGCAGATGACACAAAATTATTGCAAGTTACTAAAATACAAGAGGATTGTGAAAAACTGCAAGAGGATCTTGAAAAATTGGGAGACTGGGTGCCAAATGTCCACATTAAATTCCATGTGCCAAGTGCAAAGTTATGCAAGGTTCCACATTAGGAACTGCCACTCAGAAAAAGGATCTGGGCGTCACCATGGACAGTACATTAAAACCCTCTGCCCAGTGTGCAGCAGTGGCCAAGAAAGCCAATAAAATGCTAAGAATCATAAGGAAAGGAATGGAGAAGAAAACCAAGGATTTTATAATGCTTCTATATCGCTCCATGGTGCGACCGCGCCTTGCATACTGTGTGCAGTTCTGGTCACCATATCTTAAAAAGGATAGCAGAATTAGAAAAGGTACCAAGAAGAGGGACTAAAATTGAAAAGGGGATGGAAGAATACCCCTATGAGGAAAGGCTTAAAAGATTAGGGCTCTTCATCTTGGAAAAAAGACGGCTGAGGGGAGATATGATAGACCTCTAAAATAATGGAGTGGAACTGGCAAACATAGATCAGTTTTTTACTTCCTCAAAACGTAGAGAGACTAGGGGACACACAATGAAGCTACAATGTTTTTTCTCTCAGTACGTAATCAAACTCTGGAATTCATTACCAGAAGATGAAGTAAAAGATGGTAATGTAGCTGGTTCAAAACAGGTTTGGAGGAGGTCCTGGAGGAAAAATCCATAAACCATTATTAAGGAGGAATGGGGAAATCAACTGTTTACCCCTGGGACAAGCAGCATGGAATGTGTATACCTTTGGGAACACGACAGAGGTACTTGAGACCTGGAATGATCACTGTTGGAAACAGGAAACTGGCCTTGATGGGCCCTTGGTCTGATCCAGTGAATAAAGAGGTAATTTATTTATTTATATTTAACAGGTTTTTTAGACAAGCAGTTTATATTGCAACTTAAACTTGGCAATGTACATTAAACAGGGACATTGATAACTTGGATTTTTCTGAGGTATTGGAGGTAAGTGACTTGCACAAGGCCACAAGGAGTACTAGTGGGAATGAAACCTAAGTCTCTTGGTTCCCAAGTGCTCTAACCATTAGGCTACTCCTCCACTACAAGTGAACCAGTTGATATAGTGTATCTGGATTTTCAGAAAGCCTTAGACAAGGCCCCTCATGAGAAAATTGAAAGCCATGGGATTAGAGGTAGTGTAATATAGTGGATCGGAGTGGAGGAGTAGCCTAGTGGATAGAGCAATTGCCTAGTACCCAGAAGATCAAGGGTTCAATTCCCACTGGCACTCCCTGTGACTTTGGGCAAGTCACTTTACTCTCCATTGCCTCAGAAGAAAAGGCTGGCAATCTACTTCCGGTGATACATTGCCAAGAAAACCCAGAGGTAGCTGGGTCGCTATGAGTCAACACTGACTTGATGGCACTAAAAAAAAATATAGTGGATCAGGAACTGGTTAAAAAAGACAGAAAGCAGGGCTAAATGGCCAGCTTTCTCAATGGAGAAAGGTAAATAGTGGAGCATGTCAGGGATCGGTGCTGGGCCCGCTGCTTTTTAACATTCATAAATTATCTGGAAATGGGAAAAAATGAGTGAGGTGATCAAAGTTGCAAATGAGACAAAATTATTCAAAGTTGTTAAAACACAAGATGGTTGGAAAAAACTGCAAGAGGACCTTGATAAACTGGAACTCCAAATGGCACATTAAATTTAATGTGGACAAGTGCAAAGTTATGCACATAGGAAAGAACAACCCAAACTTTGGTTAGATGATGCAGGTACCACCTTAGACACCACCACACCAGGAAAAAGATTTATGTGCCATCACGGATAATACACTGAAACTCTCTGTCCAGTGTTCAGCGGTGCTCAAGAAAGCAAACAGAATGCTAGGAGTCATAAGGAAAGGAATGGAGAATAAAACCAAGGATATTATAATGCCTCTGTATCGTTCCATGGTGCAACTGCACCTTGAATGTTCTGTGCAATTCTGGTCACCATATCTTAAAAAGGATATAGCGTTATTAGAAAAGGTACAGAGACGAACCACCAAAATGGTAAAAGAGATGGAAGGATACCCCTATGAGGAAAGACTTAAAATGTTAGGGCTCTTCAACTTGGAAAAGAGATGGCTGACGGGGGAAATGATAGACGTCTATAAATTAATGAAAAGAGGGAAACGGGTAAATGTAGATCAGTTGTTTAAACCATCAAAAAGGAGAAAGACTAGAGGAGACGCAACGAAACTACAATGTAACCCATTTAAGACTAATAAGAGAAAATACTTTTCTTTTACTCAACGTGTAATCAAGCTCTGGAGTTTATCGGAGGAAGTTGTAAAAGCTGATAATGTAGCTGGGTTTAAAAAAAACACGTTTGAAACAAGTTCCTGGTGGAAAGGTCTATAAACCATTATTAAAGAAAACCCAGGAAATTCACTGTTTACCTCTTGACGAGCATTGCAGAACCTATGTCCCTTTCTGGAAACCTGCCAAGTACTTGTGGTCTGGATTGGCCACTGGTTAGAAACAGGATACTGGGCTTGATGGACCTTGGTCTGACCTAGTACGGCATTTCTTATGTTCTAATTGTCCCCCCCCCCCCCTTACTGTAGCATACTACTGCTTGCCTCAGAGGAGCAGACATCTTTTCCAGATTCTGCTGTGCTACCATGCGTTGCCGATTCTGAGCAAGTGTCATCCCATAGTGACATGAGAGCAGGTAGAGCTGCGATTGTCTGATGGTTCACTATAATACACAAAGCAGCTAGCATAATATTGGGAATGGCCTGGTCTGACCAATTCGAGGACTGGGAAGGCTGCTATTTTACCACCACCAGTACCCTCTGGCTTTCTGCCATAGCAAATGATGCAAGAGAAACTTGGATTGTTCATCCAGAGATATCTAAACCCTTTTCTATGGAAATCTGGAAGGGATAGTTTCTCTCTGTTCAACTGACATCTATGCCTGAGGGCTGGGGGGGAGGGGGGGCAGGGAAACCTGAAAGTGGAATCGGACTTGGGAATCTGCAAAAGCCATCTTGATTCCTTCAGTGAACTTGTGGACAAACTGGAAGTTAACATGGCAAAGTCTGTTTGTGTCAGAGAATTCATTTCTTGAGGAAGCAATTGCAAAACAGAGTATATGAGCCGACAATCACTCAGAATTATTAAAGGTAAGTGCATTTTGTAAGGAGAGAATTGAATAAAAAAAGGTTATTAATATGAGAAAAAAAAGCAAAAACAAAAAAACCCAATCTAAAAATATGTAACTTTTGTGATTTAAGACCTATGATGGAGACAGTTTGGCATGTTTGCCTTTAGATATAACAGTTGCAAGGCATGAGCTCGGGGGTCAATTTCGAACCAGGACACTTTAGAGTATTTTTTCTATTGAAGGCTTGGGTTAGGATCTCTGAAATATCTCAATAGCCCCCTATTGAAATGGTAAGGTATATGGGCATTTGATTTGTGTTACAGTAGTCTCAAAATGTACCATTGACAAAGTAGTACAGGAAGGACAACACGTGGTAGTCTTTGTGTTGATTTATCTTCCTGGACATCTGTGCTTAGCTATGCAAGCATTCATATTAACCTTCCTTAATTTTCTTCTTATTCTTTGCTGTATTTCTTGTGCAAGTTTACTTTGATTTTATCCTGTTTCTATAAAGGGATCCACTGTGTCTGTCCTATGTCTGTAACTGTATTTGCCCCCACCACTTCCATTGAGAGGGCATTCCAAGCATCCACCACCCTTTCAGTGAAAAAGTATTTCCTGACGTTGGCTTTCAGTTTACCCCCTTGCAGCTTCATGTTATATACTGTAGTATTACAGCTTTCCAGTCTTTGAAAAAGGTTTGTTTGTTCATTAATACTCCTTAAGTATTTAAAGGTCTGTATCATATCTCTCCTGTCCCTCCTCTCCTCTAGAGTATACATATTTAGTTCTTGGAGTCTTTTCATACGTCTTCTGGTGCAGGTTCCAAATCATTTTGGTCGCCTTCCTCTGAACAGTCTCGTCTTTTTATATCCATTGCGAGATATGGTCTCCAAAACTGAACACAATATTCCAAGTGAGGCCTCACCAGCAACTTGTACAGTGGCATTAGTACCTCCTCTTTACTGCTGGTAAATTCCTCTCTGTATGGAACCCAGCATCCTTCTGGCTTTGGCCACTGCCTTGTCACACTATTTTGCCACCTTGAGATTCTCAGAAACAAATCACTCCAAGTTCCTTGTCCTGGTCCATGCACACCAACCTATTGCCCCCTTATCTCATACAATTCCTTTGAATTTCTGCATCCCAAGTGCATGACACTGCACTTCTTCACATTAAATCTTAACTGCCAAGCATTAGACCATTCTTCCAGCTTTTGTAGATTTTTCCTCATGTTATCTACTCCCTCAGCGAGTCCGTTCTGTTGCAAATTTTCGTGTCATCTGCAAAAAGAGAAACGTTTCTGTTCAGTCCTTCAGCAATATGACTCACAAATACATTGAATAGTATTTGGCCCCAGGACCAATCTCTGGGGCACAACACTAATCTCCTTCCTTTCATCCGAATGAGTTCTGTTTGCCATCACCTTCTGTCGTCTGTTAGTCAACCAATTTCCGATCCACTTCACCTCCTTGGGACCCATCCCCAGGCTGGTCAGTTTATTGATAAGCTTCCTATGAGGAACAGTATCAAAGGCTTTGCTGAAACCTAGGTAGATCTCATCCATCGTATACCCTTGATCTAGTTCTCTGGTCATCCAGTCAAAAATCTCAATCAGATTTGTTTGGCATGATTGTCCTTTGGTAAAACCATGTTGCCTCAGATCATTCAACCTATTGGTTTTGAGAAGGTCCATTATTCTCTCTTTCAGGAGTGACTCTATTACTTTTCCCGCCACCGAGGTAAGGCTTACTGGCCTGTAGTATGCCACGTCTTCCCTATTACCACTTTTGTGAAAGGTACCACACTGGCCCTTTTCCAGTCCTACGTAAGTTCTCCTGTCTCCAAGGATCTAGTAAAAACATCCTTTAATGGCCCTGCAAGAACCTCTCTGAGCTCTTTCAGTATCCTGGGATGTATCCCATCCGGTCCCATAGCTTAGCCCACTTTCAATTTTGCAAGCTGTTCAAACACATCTTCTGTAAATGGTGTAGTATCTACTCAATTTCCATTTATATATTTGTCAATCACAGGTGGTCCTTTCTCCAGGATTTTCTTTAGTAAAAACAGAACAGAAGTATTTGTTGAGCATGTTCACTTTTTCATCACTTACCATGAATCCTTTCTCAGCACTTTTGAGTCTTGCAATTTCACCTCTGATCTTCCTCTTCTTCTGAATATACCTGAAAAGAAATTATCACCATGCTAAAATTTAGATCTTTAGCCATCTTTTCTTCTGCCTTTGATTTTGCTATCCTTTTCTCTTTTAGCTTTATCCTATCTTCTTTTCAGTGTTCCTCTGCAAGCTTCTGAATTTTGTAAAAGCTGTGGTTTTTGCCTTTATTTGTGCAGCAACTCCTTTAGAAAACCAAATAGGTTTCCTTTTCCTCTTGTTTTTGTTTACTTTCCTTGCATATGTATCTGTTGCCCCTTTTATTGCCTCCTTTGGTTTAGCTCACTGCAAATCCACTTCCCTTACCTCCTCCCACCCTGCCAACTTCTCCTTCAGGCACTTGGCGATCTTCCTGAAGTCAGTGTTTTTGAAGTCTAGAACTTTGGAGCTTGCTGTGGACTCTGCCTTGGCTTTTATCTCAAACACCACTGTGTGATGACTGCTGCTGCTCATATAGGCACCCACCCGGACATTCAACACACTTTCACCATTGGCGAGTACTAAATCCAACATCTAACTTTCCCTGGTCGGTTCCATCACCATTTGTCTAAGCAATGCATCTTGGAAGGCATCCACAATTTTTTTACTTCTTTCCAGATATGCAGAAGGAATACTCCAATCCACATCAGGTAGATTAGATACCCAATATGATCACTTCCTCCTTCATGGCTTCCTTTGCAATATCTATCCATTTCTTCTGTTTCTGGGAGACCTGTAGACTAAACCAGCATGGATGATAGTGCTATCTCCTCTTTCCAACACAATCCACAGTGCTTCTTCTTTTCCCCATGTCCCCTGCATTTCAGCAGCTTTAATATTGCTTTTGAGATATAGGACTGCTCATGTCATAAAATATATTTTAGATTGCTTTCACAGAGCTAAGTACATTTATACACTTTAATGTTTCAAGAACTGATTATGATTAAAATGGACATTACTGGTTTGCGTGGGTGAGTCTGTACTCCCCTCCACTGGTTCAGTCCGACAAAAAACTGTTTCTGAAGGGATAACTTTAGGCGACTATTCTTTTGATTCATAAAATATATTTTGGGCAGATGCATTACATTGAGGATGACAGGTGAAAGGGTACTGGATAGAAACTACATTTAGAGTCTGCTTTTCTAGAAAATGATTATATAAATCACTTGAATGGCTGCTGGACACTGAATGGCTGCTGGACACTATCATGCCCTTTCAATAATTTAACCCACACTGGGATTCCTTACACCACCACTGTGCCTTAACCCTTTCCAGGCCGGGCCCAAAATATTCGGGACCCAAAATAATGACCAAACGGCCGAGCCCGAAATATTCGGGATCGGCGCTATGACGCGATTAAGAGGTAATTAGATCTTACCTGCTAATTATTGTTCCTGAAGGAACGACAGTCCAGTCCCTTTACTTCAGGGTTACGCAACCCTTCCAGCAGCTTGGAGGCTGAGCCCAACCTTTTTGGGGTGGAGCGGTATATATACCACTGGTACCACCCACTCACTCCAGTAGACTACTGTAAAAGCAGACTTAACAAACCTATATAACTGTGACAACGGAAATGAACCAACTCAAGTCAAAAACCCTAAAACATGACTATTCAGTTCTTTTTTTTTTTTTTTTTTTTTAAACAGGGATAGGTAGTAGGAGCGGAGGACAAGGGAGGGAGGTAGGAGAATTGCTACAGTGTGGGCCTACCCTCCCGCTTGCCCCCGCAGCGCAGCCTGAATCCGTCCTCGGGCCGTCGATCCGCCTCTAAGAAACGTCCGGAATGGCTAAAGAGCTAGGGAGGGGAATAGGGACTGGACTGTCGTTCCTTCAGGAACAATAATTAGCAGGTAAGATCTAATTACCTCTTCCTTATCGTCACTCCAGTCCAGTCCCTTTACTTCAGGGAAGTACCAGAGCAGTACCCGCCCGGGTGGGATTCGCCATTCCGGAACGTAGCACTGCCTGCGCAAACCTTGAGTCCGCCAAGCTCTGCACGTCAAGCATGTAGTGCTTGGTGAAGGAGTGCAGCGAGGACCAAGTTGCTGCCCTACAGATATCCAAAGGGGGAACGAGGCTGAACTCCGCCCAAGAGGTAGCCTGTGCTCGCGTTGAGTGAGCGCGCAGGCCCCCTGGGACCTGTTTCCCCTTGAGGATATAGGCGGAGGCGATCGCCTCCCTGATCCACCTGGAAATTGAGGCCTTGGCCGCCGCCTCTCCCTTGTGAGGCCCTGCGAACTGCACAAAGAGTCGTTCTGATTTCCGGAAGGGCGCCGTGCGAGAGAGGTAACGCTTCAAGGCTCTGGGGACGTCGAGCAGATAAAGCTTACAATCTCCTCCTCCCGGTCCCTCCGGAGAGAGAGATGGGAGAGAGATGGACTGGTTAACGTGAAAGGGAGAGATCACCTTAGACAAAAATGAAGGGACCGTCCTAAGGACTACCTTATCTTTGAGGAAGGACAGAAAGGGAGGTCGAGCAGACAGGGCTTGTAACTCGGAGACTCGTCTAGCTGAGCAAATGGCCACCAGGAACACCGTCTTCAACGTCAGGTCCTTCAAGGAGGCCTTTTTCAACGGCTCAAAGGGTGCTGCGGCTAGAGCATTTAGTACCAGGTTAAGGTCCCAAGGAGGGATGACCGATCTTCGTTGCGGTCGGAGCCGCCTGACCGCTTTCAAAAACCTGACAACGTCCGCATTGGCTCCCAAAGCTTTTCCACCCACTTTGCCCCTATAGCAAGCGATGGCCGCCAGCTGTACCCTCAAGGAGCTGTGGGCTAGACCCTTGTCGAGACCCGCTTGCAAAAATTCCAGCACCTCCGGGACCGAGGCTGACAGAGGATTCTTCCGGACTACTAGGCCCCGGTGAGCTTCCACCCGCTGGAGGGTCTTCCCGATTAGGGCCCATGGGGGGAAGACATAAAGAAGACCCTCCGAGGGCCACCTTTGAGACAGGGCGTCCAGGCCCTCGGACATCCTTTCCTTCCGCCGGCTGAAGAATCGGCTTGCTTTTGCGGATGTGAACCGAGCCATGAGGTCCATGACTGGGGGACCCCACAGGGCTACTATCTGGTCGAAGATCTCCTGATGCAGCTCCCACTCGCCGTGGTCTATCCTGTACCTGCTGAGGTAATCGGCCATGACGTTGTCCGTACCGGCCACGTGCTGCGCAGAGAAAGCGCTTCCAGGTGAACTTCCGCCCATTTGAACAGGGAGTCCGCCTCCTTTTCCAATGCCGGACTGCTGGTGCCGCCCTGGTGATTGATGTACGCCACGGCCGTGACGTTGTCGGAGAGAACGCGAATCGCTTTCCCTAGTACCGAGGGCTGGAGGGCCTTGAGTGCCTGGGCGACAGCTCTCAATTCCAGACGGTTGATAGGCCATGAGGCTTCCACTGCCGACCACCGCCCCTGGACACACTGGTCCCCGAAATGTGCTCTCCAGCCTGCTAGGCTGGCGTCTGTCGTCAACAGCACCCACTGAGGGGGCTCGAGGGGCATTCCGCGACCCAAGTTCCTTGGGCACCTCCACCAGAGGAGAGAGTGCTTGGTTCGAGGGGCGCAGGGAAGCTGCCGGGACAAGGGGTGTTGTTGGGGAGACCACCTCCGCAACAGGGACCTCTGTAACGGACGCATATGTGCTCTGGCCCACGGGACAACCTCTATTGCTGCCGCCATGGTACCCAGCAATTGTAGGTAATGCCACGCTGAAGGGAGCCGCCTGCCCAGGAACTGCGAGACTAGGGTTCTCAGGTCCTTCATCCTTGAGCTGGACAGAAAGACCCTGCCTCTGCCTGTGTGGAACTTTGCTCCGAGATATTCAAGCTCCTGTGATGGCCGCAAGCTGCTCTTTGCTCGATTGATGACCCATCCTAGCTCCTCCAGAAGATGAATCACTTTGGCTGTAGCCCGGAGACTTTCCTCTTCTGATTTTGCCCGTATCAGCCAGTAGTCCAGGTAGGGGTGCACTAAGATTCCCTTCTTTCGTAGGGCGGCAGCCACCACCACCATCACCTTGGTAAAGGTTCGCGGAGCTGTCGCTAGCCCAAAGGGTAGCGCCTGGAACTGAAAATGACCTCGAGGGACCGCGAATCTGAGGAACTGCTGATGGGCCCTTCTGACCGGGATGTGCAGGTACGCTTCTGTCAGATCCAACCAAGTCAAAAACTCTCCAGCTCTCACGGCCGCTATCACTGATCTCAGGGTTTCCATCCGGAAGTGAGGTACTTTGAGGCAGCGGTTTACCTGCTTTAGGTCCAGGATGGGACGAAAGGAGTCCTCCTTTTTTGGGACGACAAAGTAAATCGAGTATCGACCCGTACCGCATTGGTCTGGAGGCACCGGAACTACGGCCCCGAGATCTATGAGGCGCGAGAGCGTTGACTCTATGGCTTCTCTTTTTGTTGTGGACCCGCAGGGAGACTGAACAAAGGCTGGGAGTATTTGCTTTGCAAATTCGAGGGAGTATCCTTCTCGAATCACTTCCAGCACCCACTGATCGGACGTGACTCGGGACCAGGCGGGAAGAAACTGCCTCAGGCGACCGCCTATCGGCACTCCGCCCTCCTGGGCCCCCTGTATCTCATTGTTGCTTTCTGGGACCCGAAGAAAAGGAGGAGGAAGAGGATGAGAATCCTCTGCCCCGAAACCCCCGTGATCCTTGGCCCCTGGCGTTAAAACGACCCCGGAGGAAAGGGTTGGGTCTGGAAGATCGAAACCTCAGAGGTTCTCTAGGCTGGTTCCGAGCTGGGGCAGAAGCTCGAGTTTGCTTGGGCCTGTCCTCGGGGAGCCTGCTGCCCTTGGACTCACCCAGGTCCTTTACTAACTTGTCAAGGTCCTCTCCGAATAAGAGTTTCCCCTTAAAGGGAAGGCGACTCAGGCGAGCTTTGGAGGAGACGTCAGCCGCCCAATTCCGGAGCCATAAATAGCGTCTGGCTGCCACCACCGAGGCCATGTTCTTAGCTAAGCTCCGTATGAGGTCATATTGGCTATCCGCCAAGAAGGCCGTACCTGACTCCAACCTCGCCGTGTTGGCTAGGGCCCCCTCGGAGGAGCTCTCCTCTGCCTGGAGTTGTTGAGACCATCTCAAACAGGCTCGTGCTACCCATGCCCCAGAAACTGAGGCCTGTAAGGCGAGAGCGCTCACGTCGAAGGCTTGCTTAAGGAGCGTGTCCAATCTTCTGTCCTGCGCATCCCTCAAAGCCGCGCTGCCCTCCACCGGGATGGTGGTTTTCTTCGTCACTGCCGAAACCGCCGCATCTACCCTGGGGGACATCAGAAGCTCTTTGTCTGCTTCTGGGAGAGGGTAGAGCCGAGACATGGCCCTGACCCCCCTCAACGCCGACTCTGGTTGATCCCATTCCTCCTGAATCATCTGACGCACCACTCTGTGGACGGGAAAAACCTTCTGGGACCTTCTGATGGCCTGAATCAAGGGATCTTCCAAAGTTTCCTCCTCTGCGGGGGCGTCCGAGGCCACGTTGAGAGCTTTCAGAGAGTCATTTATTAAAGCGGGCAACTCCTCCCGCCGGAAGACTCTGACTATGCGCGAGCGGTCCTCCTCAGGGATCTCCCCTTCCTCTAGCTCCTCCTCTTCCTCCTCCTCCTTTTCCGAGGTCTCCTCTTCAGGAATGTCCTGGGATAAAGAAGGGAGGGACTCCTCCGTTAGCAACCTGGGGCGTTTTGGGGGTATCCCGGGGTCCTGAGAGTTAGGCCTCAAGGGTTTGACCAGTTTGCCTTCGGTCGCAGGATCCGCTTCTCCCGGACCAAGACCCTTCTTACGCAAACAATAGGCTTGGTGCAGTAGGAGCACAAATTCTGGGGAGAAGAAATCCCCGGTTCCCCCTACTTCTGCGGGCAGAGAGGAGGGAGGAACAGGGGGAAGGGGGCTCTCTGAGCGAGAGGGCAGGGATAACTGGGATACTACTTCCCCTTCAGAGGGAACCAAGGACCCCTGCGAGACCTGGGACATGGCTAGGCTGAGTTCTTGCTCCACAGAGGAAGCAACTGCAGCGCAGCCCCTGCAGACCCCTGCCTCCGATGCAGTGCCTCTCCTAGTGCCGCAGGAAGGACACCTCGGTTTGGCCGCCATGCTCCTCAGAGGTAGTTCCGTAGATGTACCTCGAATTGAGCCTCTATCCCAGGATAAAATACAAAGTTAATCAAGGGATCAAAGGGGGCCAAAATGACTTCAATAGATTAAAAAATAATAATAAAATAATAAAATAATAAAATAACTCCTATAAAACCCCCAATTAGGAAAGCAGGCTCTGCAAATGCTGGCCAGGAACAGGCCAAAGATAAATATTTTAGGTTAAGATTACTTTCCCCATGAAACAATACAATAGGCACATAACATGTGAAAACAAAATTCAGGAGAAGCCCTTCTTAAAGTGTCTTTCCGTGTAAATGCAGAATACTTGCGGTTCTGGCGCTTCTCTCAGGCCCGAGGCCGCGATCTTCCGTAGAGGGCTCCACACGTGGTAGGCCGCGACCACGTGGAGCCCTTAGCAGGGGAGCTGCAATCTTTAATCTGACCCGCACGCTACGATGGTGTGTGAATAGCCGGGAACTGAGACCCGCACGATCCTGGGTCTCGAGTCACCCCCAGAGCCTCTCTGCTCGTCGCCGCCTCTTACCGCGCCGCGAACTGCCCGAGGGAGGGGGGCTGAGGAATCGCATGATCTCCCCCGAGTGAGGCGCGTCCTCAAGCGCTCAGCCGCCGGCGGGGCTTCGGCGCGAGGACGGATTTCAGGTAGACAGGTAGGCTGGCAGAGGAAACGCCTGCACCGGCCGCGAGAGGAGCTCTGTCCGCTCCTCTTCGCTGCTGCAGGGACTGCCAGATGGATCTCCTCTGGTCCCCGGGGAGCCGCGGGGTGAAGGGGGGGGGGAGGAAGAAGGAGGAGGCAGGAAAGAAGCAAATAAACCTATGCAATCAATAAGACTATGAAGCCTTAGGAAAACTAAAAGGAGTAAATTAGATGAAATTAAATGCAAATAAATGAAATAAAATCAGATTTAAAGGGAAGATAGGACTCCAGTAAGCCCTAGGCTTACGGAACCCTCCAGCTGCTTGGAGGCTGAGAATACTGGAGTGAGTGGGTGGTACCAGTGGTATATATACCGCTCCACCCCAAAAAGGTTGGGCTCAGCCTCCAAGCTGCTGGAAGGGTTGCGTAACCCTAAAGTAAAGGGACTGGACTGGAGTGACGATAAGGAATGAATATTAATGAGGGGAAAACCGGAAGCTAATGACAACACACATTTGGACTAAGGGAAAAGAGAGTTTTCTAGTGTTTCTTTGGAAAAACCAGGTCTTTAAAGCCAGAAAATAACCTGCAAATAGGGCATTAGAAATAGGTCATTTCAATTAAAAGCAAAGAAAACAAGATGGAGTCAGCTGGTAAGAGAATGTGTAAAGAACGATATAAAGCTGCCGAAGTGATTAGGTTTCTCACAGAAAGTGATGGTAACAGTAATAGCAGTGGCGAAGATGTCATTGATAATGAAACTGAAGAAGTTTTCACCAAAAATGTGGACTTTGAAGGCTCGGATGACAGTGACCCAGATTCAGTAGTGGCTGCAGCTGAACCTCCAGGTTAGTATTATTTGCAGTCATTATTAGTCATTATTTGTCACCTATATATCAGCTATGTCTTTAGGTTTAACAAAACACTAAATGTCACATTTATATTATAAATTGTTCAATTTGAAAAATGTCAACTATAATAAAACATTTTCATTTACAGTTGTGGCCGCGGCTGAACCATCTGTAAATACAAACCCTCTTGGCAGAGGGAAGCTTTGCCGTCGTACTGCAGACAGTGGTGATAGTGCAACTACATCACAAGTACGGACAAAAAGAAGCAGTCTTCCATGGAAAACAACTCCAAAAGACGTCCGTCAGTTTCCTTTCATTGCACAACCAGGCATAGTCAAACGTATGGGTGTCAATGCAACTAAATTGGACTTCTACAAGCTCTTTGTTACAGATGAACTAATTTCAATGATTGTTCTTGAGACAAATCGCTATGCAGCAGAATTGTGTGCTAAAATACCAGCTGACAAGCCTCATGCCCGAATGAGAAAATGGCAAGACGTTGACCATAATGCTATATGGAGAATGTTGGAGTTGACGATGGCTATGGGAATAATCAAGAAGCCTATGATTGACTTGTACTGGACAGGTCAACAATTGTTAGAAACTCCATTCTTTCCATCAGTAATGAGCTGAAATACATATAAGCGAATATTACAGGCCCTTCACTTTCAAAACAATGCAACACAGAAACCCGAGGGTGATCGCATTTGGAAGCTTCGTCCATTCTATGACATTATCACAAAGCGATTCAAAATTGTTTATATCCCGGAACAAGACATTTCAATTGATGAATCTCTACTGCTTTTCAAAGGAAGGTTATATTTCAAACAATACATACCTACAAAACGCTAAAGATTTGGCATCAAATCCTATGAGCTGTGTGAGTCACGTAGTGGATACACCTGGAAGTATATGCTATACTCAGGTCAAGAAGCAGTTCTAAGTGATGGTTTACATGGCAGTAGCTACTGTATTGTGCTGAATCTGATGGATGGACTGCTTGATCAAGGCTATCGATTGGCTGTGGATAACTACTACAACAGTCCAGAACTCTGTATGGATCTGTATGACCGAGCAACATCCTGCTTTGGAACGGTACGATCCAGTCGAGTTGGTATGCCTACTGACCTGAGTCTAAATGTAGATGGAAGGAAATTGAAACGAGGAGATGTCACATATCGTACAACAGAAACTGCTAGCACTTTGCTGGTATGATAAGAATTATGTAACAATGTTGTCCAACTGTCATGATGGCTCTGTAGTTGACACTGGAAAAAGAGATCGGAATGATCAGCCAATTCAAAAGGCACAAGTTATCATGGACTACAACAACATAATGGGCGGTGTAGACAGAACAGATCAGTTATTGGAGTATTATGCTTTTCTGCGCAAAACTGTAAAGTGGTACAAGAAAGTTGCCTTTCATCTGTTGGACGTAGCAGTACTCAATGCTCAGATACTCTGGAGCAAGTCCCACCCAGAGGAGAAAGTGACAGGACTTGACTTCCGTATGAAGCTTATCTTGGCTATCATTGAAGCAGTTGGTCCTGATGCTAGTGCATGTGATGCTGGTGGCCGACCAAGTACTGGTGTTTCCCCATTTCGTTTGAATGCTAGACATTTCCCTAGTCTCATTCCACCAACTGAGAAGAGAACTACCGTATTTCGACAGTGTCGCGTGTGCAATGAGAATCTCGGACATCGTCATGTTTCTGGTGACAATTGTAAACGTGTTGAAACTAAATATCACTGTGCTGAATGTGGAAATGTGCCTCTCTGTGCTGTACCATGTTTTGCATATTTTCATAATACTGAAGATCTTAAATAACTTGTAATTTTTAAGATCAGTTAAAATTAAATCGAATTTATGCAATAACGATTGCTTTTATAAATAAAGTTCACCTATTTTCATGTTTTTGAGCCTTCAGTTATACATATTTGTTTTGCTGTCTCATTTTTCTATCAAACGGTATATAATACATGACCATAACAGAAAGAAAATCACTGTTATAACATATTGAATAAGACAGGTACAATTTTCCTGAGATATGGAAAAATTAACCCGGCTGCAGAATGTGGTTTAGAAATTTAAAGGGAGCCTTGATAGGGTTAATCAACAACATTAAGTTAATCATAGTGTTCCACAAAGAACTAAATCACAACACTGAAAGACTGCTTTTAAGATCCAGTTCCAGACTTTCAAGCAAAAATTATGCAGGAAATCCTGGGTACTCCCCCAATGCTTCTTTTCCAGGTTCTTGTCTCCTCCTTTGTTCCAGCTTCCACCAAGTCTTCTTCCTGCACCCACATCATTTGTCTCTGCTCGTCCCTCCCCCCCCCCCCCCACACTTGGCTACTCCCAGATCAAGGAGAACAAGGCCGAATGATCAGGCCCATCTCTCCTAATCTAGGCCCAAGTGGTCAAGGGAATGGCTTGAGGTTGGACCAGCTGTGAGCAATGGGTCCCACTCCATTGACATGGCCAACAGAGCTCCCTTCCGAAGTGGCCAATATTCCAGCAATGGCAGAGAAGATCCAGAGAGCTGCTCCCATTGTAGTGGCAGCACAGAGTGTTGGCACCCTGTCCCAGTGCATTTGCCCTTCCACCTGGTTCTGGCACATCATCAGTCACAAGTTTGTTCTGAAAGCTCTGCTGATCACTCTTTATCCTGGAGCATTAAATCTTACCCATCTCCGCACACAACCTTTCACCATCAGAGGACAGGGCCTATGAACCTGCACGTGTGCTCACAGGTCCACCCCTACACCTACATCAAATTCGTGTTACCAAGGAACCCTGTGGAGGAGGCAGGCTGCAGGAGGACCTTCAGTCCCCCACTGCACAAGCTTGGGTTTCCCACACACTGCAGGGTCTGTTATAGTGAAATTTATATTAGTGATCAAGTATTATATTTTGTTCAGAAATTGCAATTTATTGTATAAAGTTTGAAATATTTGGATGGGCTATATGCAATGCAATGTGCGTCACTGAGTCAATGCAGACTCCTGAAGACTCAGCCCCTGGGTTTTCGTGGCAAGTGTGATCGGAAGTAGATTGCCAGGCCTTTCTTCTGTGCAGTGAATTTACAGCCCCTGGTGTTCCAAGGTGGTCATCCACTTAAGTATTAGCCAGGACCGACCCTGCTTAGCTTTAGAGATCAGCCAAGAGCAGGTTCATTCAGAACAGTTGAAGACTAAAAAAAAAATAATAATAATGCTAGAGTCACCTTGAAGGTTATGAATATTTTTGTTTTGCAACAGCTTTGATGTAGAGTTCTATGCAGCAGATATTTTATACTAATGCTACTGTAATGAAGATCTAATTTGATTGCACAAATGTCAGGAAATGCATTGTTATCTTGACCCAGATAGCAGAAGTTAACACACTGTCATTGTGACGGGGTATGTATGTCCTGTCATAGGGGGAAAACCTTAAAGCCCCACGTTAGGAAAGGAAACCACACAGAGGTTCCTAAACTCATCCCCAAACCCAGAGTCCTGACATTGGCAGGAGGGTTTCTGTTATTTGGGGAAGTGGAGGAGGAAGAGGGAAAATCTCATGGAACCAAATTGGGGGGAGGGGGGTAGTGGTATCCCCAAAAATAAGCCCTATGGAACTCAAATAAACTCCTGTCTCTGACCAGGACATAGAAATGGACCTCCCTCCAGAGGACTCTACCAAGATGGCAAGGGAGTGAGAAGGCCCATGTCCCAAGAAGGACTATGTCCAAAGCCATAGATGTCTCCGTGGCCAACACCAGGTGGGGCCTGCTAAGGGATGGAAGTGGCTTTGATCACTATGTGGAAGGTATCAAGCCAACCAGGCAACTGGAAGCCTGAGTCAATTACCTGAAGAGATTTGGAACTGTTAAAGACTATGGAGATTGTGTTTAAGTGGCTCGGGAGAGAGTCACCTGTTGAAGCGTGACAGTGAAGGACAACCTCATTTATATGTAACCACTGGACTACTATAAGAGGGTTTTCCCCCGGACTTGGAGGAAGCCAGGAAGGTACAGGCTCTGGTTCCGGGGAAAAAAGTGATGAAACTCCTGTGGAACTGTACTGGGGAATATAACTGTTAATTTATCTTGTTCACCCTGAGCGTATAGAGACTATCTCACATAGACTCTCAGACCTTGGAGACTTTGAAAGGAGAGTTCCCTAGCCTCTCCTGGAGATGTCAAGTGGACTGGGATGAAGAGGTAAAAGGCTGGGGAGGACTTCCTGGAGACAGAGTGACTGCAACAAGACATTGTGGTGACAGGTGGTGACAGGAGATGACATCAGGATACCTGTTTCAGGCCAGAGGAGCACTGTAGTTTCCAACAGTCACTGAATCACAAATATCATAATTTTCAATGGCATAATCCCACAACCAGGGAACATTAAAATATTTTTTCCAACTGTTCTGAGTGGGGCTGCTTTCTGTTTTCATTCTCAGTTTTGCTTCTCCCATTTTGTTGCTTCTATGATCACATTATTCATTTGCTTACTATAATCACCTCTACACAAAAAACCTTAGTCATTTCATAGCAATAAATCTAACAAACAATATAAAACATACAATAAATACAATCACAAAATGCTACAAACAAAAAAAAAAACACACAGAAGCAATACAGCAGCAAACTAATCATCATATAAGCATAAAAATACACATGACAATGAAAGACCATCTGGAACAATCAAGCTTTGACATGCTTACAGAAAAATAGCTAATCAATCCTCAATTACCCCACTCTCAAAAGACTGATGATTCTAAAGCATAGGTGTCCAAGACAGAAAACATTTGTTATCTGTAACACTCATGAAGGGCTTCCTAAATTGTATGCACAATTAAAACAGTCCAATTGAGAATCAAGATGGCAGATTGCAGAGAGTGATCACGATGAGCTCTGTGGTATCTTTAAAGCAGCTCTTTCCTTTTCATTTGAGTAATACCAAAGAGAAAGGGCAAGAACCCCTATTGGAGCCAGGCTGAGGAAATAAGAGTCAGCTTACCTTAGAACACTGAGTTCACCCAAGGATGGTCCTGAAACTTCAGACCGCTCTAGCGATTTTGATCTGGAGTGGAACACAATGTAGGGTTTCTTTGTGCGCTGAAGTACAAGCACTGCCACCCCCCCCCCCCCAATCAGCCCCGCTGGAGAGCGAGGTGCTCCACCTGCAGACAGAAAGACTTTTAGAGTTTCAGTGGTCCGCCTCTGGCTGGATCCTGACCTGGGGAAGCTGCAAGGAGGAACTGTTGCAGAGAGGTATGCCATGGAACTGTCACTCTGGAAAAGGCATGGGATCTGCCAAACGCCCACATTCTTAGAAAGCCCCAGCCACTCCTTTATGGGCCAGCCCAATCTGATAAGAAGATTCAATAAACTGTAGTACTACTAAAGTTGGTAAAAATTCATGGGCAGGAACCACTATGAGATGAATGCAGGCCCTTCTTGACCTGTTGATCAAGACTGAGAACCTGTACAATATGGTAGTTTAATACCCTGCCACCTCACTCCATTGGGACAGGACAACATGAACATTTCCAAATCAGGTGGTTATCACCTCCTGTAAAACAAACAACAACAAAAAGCCACAACTTTTCTGGGATGCCACAATTGAAAAAAAACTTCACTTTGCAGCAGTAATGAAAGGGCAAGGTTGACGAATAGCTCATAAGAAATGGAGAATTGGACATCAAGAAGTTCTAGGAAAGATTGGACAGCAATTAGAGATTATTTTTGGGGTGGGGGAGCGAGGGGAGGAGGAGAAAGACCAGGGGGGGGGGGAGAGAATGAATTTGCTTTGGAGGAAAGGGGAATAAAGTCAGGTTTGGAAGACAGAAAGGGTCAGCCTGGAGTAGTAGTCAAGACATGAAGGAGGGAGGTAGGGAGAAGGAGGTAGCCAAAGGACTATTAGGAAAGAGAACAGTACACAATAAAGGAACAGATACAGCTGTAAAGCAGGATTAAGGGAGTCCAATGAAGATAAAGGGTGGAGGAACCTAACAAGAAGAGCCAGAAAGGTGGAAGCAGCTACTGAGAAGAGCTGGGAGAAGAGAAGAGGTCATCCAACCAGTGCCATACCAAGCTACAATTGCACCCTGCCCAGCTCTGGATCCTGGCCCCTCCCCCTAGTTATGACATAACTGACTCAGTTGTGTGTTTGGTACTTTAGTTGCATAGTACTTCTAAATTCACCAGGCCTATTGGATAATAAAATGATGTAAAACCAATGTTGGCTTTGTCAGAATTACATTTAGAATTTCTCTGTAATTTAATTTTTTGTGCTCCTCCATATCTGCACCCTGAGCAGCTGCACTGCTCGCACAGTCCTTGGTATGTCCCCACATCCAATAATTTGATTATGAGGCCAAATAAATGCAAAACTATGCTGATCCATTTGCCCACAACTTCGTGAACCACAATCTTTTAAATCCACAGCTCTTCAATGTAAATCGCCCAATGAGCCACTTCTGCAGTGACACAAATTGTGCAAACTGAGTCAAGGAGGCATATTCAAACACTATATTTATTATACTATAAAAGCAGAAAACTTATTGTTCCATTTTCTTTTGTTCAGATTTAACTATTCCCCATTCTGGCTTCAATGCCACATCCTTTATTCAAGATTTTCACCTTGCTAAACTTACTCCCGGTGCAACAGGAGGAGAAAAAGCTTAGTAACCCGTCCCAAATCAAGAGAAAATCTAGTGTGCCTAAGAGTATACACTGCATTGTAGCTGTTAGCAAATGATGGTCTCTTGACCAAGTCTGTTCAGTTGCTCCCTCACAGCAGACTATAATCGGAGTTAGGCAATTCCAATCTTTCAATGCTGTAAACTAAATCAGGTATACAGGATAGCCACATTGCATATGAGGACAGCAACCAGTCCATGTAAATGCATCTCATGTATATTCAAATATCTCTCATGCATAATCATTGTCACAATCATTCAATATCTCAAACTATCAACATTGATACCTCAACAGCAGGGGTGTCAAACTCCAGTCCTGGAGGGCCGCAAACCAGTCAGGTTTTCAGGGTATCCCTAATGAATTTGCATGCACTGCCCCCATTGTATGCAAATATATCTCATAGGGATACCCTGAAAACCTGACTGGTTTGCGGCCCTCCAGGACTGAAGTTTAACACCCCCTGCTCAACAGGACTAAAATTGCCCAAAAAGGGTCCCACTCTATAGATCCAATCTTAAGAAAGAAAGAAAGATCAGCCAGTCATGCAAATCTCAGCATTTTACCAAAGAGAGGAGAAAAAGCCTCAGGACATCATCATCTCTCTCTATGCAGCAAATCACAGCAGTAGGGGAAATAGCACACTGGCTTAAAAAAACGCCCCTTTTATTATTTAAATTTTTATTTAAAATGAAAGACTTAAAGTACTTTTTCAATCATTATTTAATCAATTTTTATCTATACACTATTCAACTGGTACCCTCTTTACCCACAATCTTTAAGAGGCAAAACCAGAAGAGAGATAGTAAATCATCCGGGGAATGTACAGGGAAGCTGTTACATGCACCAACTCAAAGGCATACTCCTGCAAACAAAATGGAGAACAGCAGTTAAAAGCTTTCACAAGCGCTCCTACAAGTCCTTACCAATGTACTTAGCTTAGGAAATGCTGATGGCTAATCCAACTAGCATCTGCTGCCCAATAATGATAATCTTCATTTCACCCATGGGCTTCCTTAAGGGTAAAGAAAGTGGAGCCAGGAAAAATCCCACTTCCCCTCAGATGATCCAGGCATCGGGGAGAGCCCCCAGTGCCATCAAAATACTGTCACAGTCACACGCTATATATGTAAGCTAGATGAGAGGATAAAGCACAGTTACTTACCTGTAACAGGTGATCTCTGGGAAAAGCAGGAATTAGTCTTCACATATGGGTATCATCGGTACCGACGGAGCCTGCGCGGGAACGCTCCCCAGCATCCAAAAGGAAAGCTTTTGGGAGCATCCCACAGCGCCTGCGCGCTGCCTTCCCGCCTTTCCCAACCGTCTGTCTCAGCTTTAAAACTCGAACTGGAGAGAAAGAGAGAGAGAGAGGAAAGGAAAGATAGATAGAGAGATACAACTCCTAGGGGAGGTGGGAGGGTTGTGAAGACTAATTCCTGCTGTTCCCAGAGATCACCTGTTACAGGTAAGTAACTGTGCTATCTCCAGGAACAAGCAGGAATGAGTCTTCACATATGGGGACTCCCCAACTAGAGATGCCTGGGAGATCACCCAGATTGTGAGTCCCTGGAAGGGCTCCATCTCCACCTATGAATCTCAGGCATCCAGTCAGGGATGGAGGGCAGGAGTTGATTAGGTATGGAACAGGTGTTTGAGAACAGCCTGACCAAACAAGGCATCCCAGCGGGAATCCTTGTCCAAGCAGTAATGAGCTGTGAAGGTATGAACCGAGGCCCAGGTGGCTGCTCGACAGATCTGGTCGATGGACACAGAGTTTAGATGAGCCATAGAGGCTGCCATGGCCCTCACATTGTGAGCTGTGACATGGCCTTCCAGAGAAAGGTTCTTACTCTGGTAGGCGAAGGAAATACACTGAGCAATCCAATTGGACAGTGTTCTCTTAGAGACTGGAAGTCCTAAATGGGAAGGATCAAAAGCAACAAAAGGTTGAGAGGACTTTCTATGTTGCTGTGTTCTTTGTAAATAGAAAGCAAGTGCTCTTTTGCAATTCAGGGTATGAAGACTCCTCTCTGCACTTCATGCATGAGGTCCTGGAAAGAAGACAGGTAAATATACCTCTTGGTTCAGATGAAAAGGTGAGACCCCTTTAGGCATAAAGTGTGGATTAGTTCTGAGAACTACCTTGTCATAATGGAACCTTGTATAAGGAGGATTAGCCACTAGAGCTTGTAACTCACTGATACGGCGAGCTGAGGTGAGTGCAATGAGAAAAATAACCTTCCAGGAAAGGAATTTCAAGGAGGTAGTGGCTAAGGGTTCAAAGGGTGGCTTCATAAGCTGGCCAAGAACCAGATTTAAGTCCCATGCCACTGGAGGTGGTCTAATGGGAGGTTTAGTTAAAAGAAGGCCTCTCATGAATCTTGCTATAAGAGGATGAGAGGAAATAGGTTGTCCATTAAGAGGCTTCAGGGATGCTGCAATAGCACTCAAATGGACCCTGATTGAATTTGTCTTAAGGCCTGCATGGGATAAATGCAGCAAATAATCCAGTAACGAATTCAAAGGTATTGCAGAAGGGTTAAGACCATTTTCTGCACACCAAATGGAAAACCTTTTCCATTTAAAAGCATAAGAGCGTCTGGTGGAAGGCTTTCTGGAAGCATGAAGGATATCCTTCACTTGCTGAGAATGGTGTAAATCTTGAAGGTCTAGGCCTTCAGCAACCAGGCTTTGAGATGAAGAGACTGAGGATTTGGATGCCACAGGGTTCCCTCCTCTTGGGAGAGGAGATCTGGAGCAGACCCCAGGTCCAGGGAGAGAGCTTGAGAGAGATGCAGAAGTAGAGGGTACCACACTTGGCGTGGCCAATGTGGTGCTATGAGGATCATAGACCCCTTGTCTCTCTGAAGCTTGAACAGAGTCTTGGGGATTAGGGGAATAGGTGGAAAGGCATAGAGGAAGTCTTGCCCCCAGTGAAGGAGGAAGGCATCCCTGGCCTGAACTCCCTGACACGGAATCCTGGAACAAAACCGGGGAAGTTTGGCATTCCATGGACTTGCAAATAGGTCTATGTCTGGGGTACCCCAAATCCGGAAAATCCTGGCTATCTGGTCCCCATGGAGGGACCATTCGTGTGGAAGCAGAACTCGACTGAGTCTGTCTGCCCAAGAGTTTTGAACCCCTGGAAGATACACTGCTATGAGATGGATTTGATGCTCTCTGGCGAAGGCCCACAATCTCAGAGCTTCGTTGCAAAGCGACAGAGGGCCGCCCCCCCCCTGCTTGTTCACATAGAACATGGCTACCTCATTGTCCATATGGATGAGGACTGAGCAGGGTGTGAAATACTCTGAGAGCCAAGAAGATTGCTCTGAGCTCTAAGAGGTTGATATGGAGAGATGTCTCCTGTGGAGACCAGATGCCCTGAGTGGAGAGATCTTGAAGGTGAGCTCCCCAACCCTTTGGAGAGGCATCTGTTGTAAGGGTTACTTGGGGTAGCACCTGTTGAAAGGGGGACCCCAACAACAGATTTTGAGTGGATTTCCACCAGTGGAGGGACCAAAAGAGGCGACTGGAGGTTGCTATTTTGTCTGACAGGCAACCTGATGCCTGGGTCCATTGGGTGGATAGAGTCCACTGAACTGCCCTCATGTGAAGGCGAGCATAAGGAACCACATGCACTGTGGATGCCACGTGGCCTAAGAGTTGTAGCATCTCTGAAGCAGTTAAATGGGATTTTAACTGAATCTGGGAGGCTAACTGAACCAAGCATAGGCAACGGGCCTGGGGAAGATAGGCTCTTGCAGTTGTAGTATTCAGTAAGGCCCCTATGAACTCTAGAGACTGAGTAGGGGTGAGATGGGATTTGGGAATATTGATCACCAGTCCCAGATACTGAAGAAGCAGCTTTGTGCAGGCCAGGGAGGTCTGGGCCTCTGACTGGGATGGAGCTCGGATGAGCCAGTCGTCCAGATATGGGAATACGAATATCCCCAGAGTGCGTAAAAATGCAGCTACCACTGCCATGCATTTTGTGAACACTCTTGGAGCAGAGGCCAGACCAAAAGGAAGCACTCTGTATTGGTAGTGCTTTCCATGGTAAATACAAGGATGGATGAGGACATGGGTGTACGCATCCTTGAGGTCTAGAGAACAAAGCCAGTCCTGACTCTGGAGGTATGGAAGGAGAGTACCAAGAGAAATCATCTTGAATTTCTCCTTGTATAGAAACTTGTTCAACTCTGAGATCTAGGATGGGTCTGTAGCCTCCTGTTTTCTTTGGGATGAGAAAATAGGGGGAGTAGAACCCTGAGCCCTGTTGAAGAAGGGGTAACTTCTTCTATTGCCCCTTGGGCAAGAAGGGTAGCAATCTCTTGACCTAGAAGGTCGAGAATAGAAGTTGGAGAGCTGAACTGTTTCACCATGGTGTGAGGAGGAAGGTTTATAATGGAGAGGGTCCAGTGCTCTGCTGTGATTTGTTCCCATCTGGGAGCAAAGTGAGCTAACCTTCCTGGGATGGTGAGAGGCTCTGGATGTTCTAGAGCCAGAAAAGCTAAGTTCTCTAGTGGAAAGTCAAAGGCCCTGAGGAGGCTGAGGCTGTTGGGCCGTAGCAGTCCTCGCAGCCTGAGGCTTGGCCTATTTTGGTTGTTGCTGCCTCTTTGTAGCAAAACGACCCTGAGAAGAGGCCTGACCATAACCAGAAGAAAATTCCCCTTTTTTTGGGAAAGATCCTTTCTTGAATAACCTCTTTTTGAAAGGAGTAGTAGTAGACTTTGAGAGTCTATCTAAAGCAGAATATTCAGCATCCATCTGGGTGGCTTTTGCTTGCCAATCTTTGCCAAACAGGTTTTCCCCTGTACAGGGAAGGTTGCCCAGACCATCCTGTACCCAGGATTCCAAATCAGAGGCTTGTAACCAAGCTACTCTGCGTGCGCCTATGGCAATAGCCGAAGCTCTACTGGCACCCTCAAAGGAGTCAAAGGCTGCACGGTTGGAAAACTTGGATACATCCTGTGCATGTTTAAGCCAGGTAATATATTCTTCTCTCTTATCTTCTGACATAAAAGGAGATAAGGTGTGTAGATGATCTGTAACCTCTTTTAGAAACATCCCCATATAGAGACTATAGGAGTTGATAAGAACATAAGAACATAAGATATGCCATACTGGGTCAGACCAAGGTCCATCAAGCCCAGTATTCTGTTTCCAACAGTAGCCAATCTAGGTCATATGTACCTAGCAGTTTCACCAATAGACACAAGTTCCACAATGCTTGTACTGGGTCAAGCATTGATATCTTCGGTCACTTCTTAATAATGGTTTATGGACATTTCCTCCAGGAACTTGTCCAAACCTTTTTTAAACCCAGCTACACTAACAGCCTTTACTACATCCTCCGGTAACAAATTCCAGAGTTTGATTACACGTTGAGTGAAAAAATATTTTCTTTTATTAGTCTTAAATAGTTTACCCTGTAGCTTTATTGCATGTCCCCTAGTCTTTCTATATTCTGATAAGGTAAAACAATCGATCTATGTTTACCCGTTCCACTCCGTTCATTAATTTATAGACTTCTATCATATCGCCCCTCAGCCGTCTCTGGCTACAAGCATACTGGCCTGGAAGATTTTCCTGCCAAAAGCATCTAAGGTTCTGCATTCTCTTCCTGGAGGAGCAGAGGAGTGTCTTTTTGTACTCTTGATTTTTTTCATAGCAGACTCTACCACAATAGAGTGGTGTGGAAGCTGAGTCTTATGAAATCCAGGACAAGGAGGAACACGATACATAGTGTCCAACCTGCAAGAAAAAGGAGAGGTGGTAAGAGGAGTTTCCCATATACCTAACATGTGGTCATAAAGAATCTCATGTATTGGTAAAATGGCAGCCTCTTTAGGAGCCTTAGGATATTGAAGAATATCCAATTTTTTGGCTCTGGGCTCAGTTTCAGAGGCTACTGCAATGGACAAGCTTCTGGCCACCTCCCTGATGAAGTCCTGGAAAGACAAGTCCTCAGGAGGAGACATTCTCCTTTTTGGAGAAGAGGGTTCCTGAGGACAGATCTCCGATGCTTTGATGGAAACCTCTGATGCATCAGATTCTTCAGAGGAATCGAAGTATCGACTGTCTGGATGCTCTCGCAGAGCCCGATACGAGTACCGAGGGGTATCGACATCGGGAGTCATTGGTACCGAATTGGTACTAACAGGCATCACTGGATACCGTATCGTGTTTTCGATGCTGATGCCGATGCAAGTGGTACTGGTATCGGAACCGGAGCTGGATCCGGAACCGGAATCGGTATCGACAACAGAGGTTGTTGTTGTACAGAGGGCATCGCAGCTTGTATGAAGGCTATAATAGCCCGCTGCATGGTCAGAATATTCTGATCCATCGACACTACCAATGTCTGGATGTCGGTACCGGGAACCGCCAGTACCCCAGAAGATTTTAACAGGTGATCAGTCGAGGCCGTGCCATCGATGTCAACCTGTGACCCCATAGATAATGCTTTGGAAGCCGGAGCCTCCCGCCGGGGTAATTTTGCCAGTGTGGATTCCTCAATAATAAGTTTGGGTACATCTCGATACTTGGAGGGAGATGTACCCTTTGAGGACCGACCAGACTTAAGTTTTGTTACCTGAGATCCATGGGATGAAGAAGCAGCCCTGGAAGACGTCTATGCCACAGAAGCTGCATCGGAGGGAAACAGGGTACTGAGCTTGGCTGCCCGATTCTGTAACCCTCTTTTAGACATCATGGAGCAGGACTCACAATCCGCGATGGAATGATCAGGACCTAAACATTTTAGACACCAGTCATGGGTGTCTGCGACAGAAATGGTGCCACTGCACTTTGTGCACTTTTTAAACCCGGAGGCAGGCTTTTCCATGAGGAAAAAGACTGTAGGCCTAGGGCCACAGAAGAAAATGCACTGAAGCAGAAAGAAAAATTTTTTTGTAAATAAAGAAAAGAGACCGGTGGTACCGGTCCTCGAGAAGGCAGACACGCGACTAAAGAAAATAAGAATAAGAAAATAAGAAATTCTTCAGCGGTGACAGGAAACACGACCTGCTGGCTCCGCGGAAAAGAAGAACTGGCGAGAGACGGTTGGGAAAGGCGGGAAGGCAGCGCGCAGGCGCTGTGGGATGCTCCCAAAAGCTTTCCTTTTGGACGCTGGGGAGCATTCCCACGCAGGCTCCGTCGGTACCGACGATACCCATATGTGAAGACTCATTCCTGCTTGTTCCTGGAGATGTGTCTTATTAAAGTGTTCAGAAAGAAAGGGGCAAATTTTGCTGATGTTATAGAGAAAGACATGACATGTTCTAACTATCAGTTGGATGTGTGTGGAGAAGGAGAGGGAGAGGGAGGAATCAAAGATGACCCCACAAGGTTGCAAGTTAAGGAAACAGGGAGGAGTAGAGTATTATCCACAGAAATAGAGAATAGATGAAGGGGGGGGGAGATAAGCAGCTCAGTTTTCACCATGTACAATTTTAAATGGCGGCGAGGCATCAAGGCAGCAATGTCAGATGTGCAAGCATAGATATGGGCTTGGATTCCTGAAGAGATTTCTCCTGTAGTGAGGTAGATCTGAGAATCATCAGCATAAAGATGGTACTGAAAACCATGGGAGAAGATGAGTGCACAAAGGGACTGGGCATATAGAGAGAAGGAGTTGTCCCAAGACAGACCCTTGGGGTACACCAACTGAGAGGGGATAGAAGAGGAGGGTCCACCAGAACAAAACACTGAAAGTTCAGCAGGAGAGATTAGAAGAGAACCAGGATAGAACAGAGCCCTTAAAACCAAATGAGGACAAGGTATCAAGGAGAAAGTGGTGGTAAACAGGGTCAAAAGCAGCAAAAAGGTCAAAATGGATGAGGATCGAGTGAAGGCCCTTGGATTTGGCCAGGAACAAGTCACTTGAAACTTTGACAAGAGCTGTTTCTGTAAAATGTTGAGGACAAGAGTCAGATTGCAATGGATCCAGAAGGGCTTGAGAGGAGAGAAAGTCAAGACAACAGCAGTGAACCTCATGTTCAAGTACTGTAGTGTAAAAATGGGTTGATAATTAGATGTACAGGTAGAGTCTAGTGAGGGTTTCTTGAGGAGAGGTGTAACCACGGTATGCTTGAAGGCTGCAGGAACAGTTGCAGTGGAAAGCAACAAGTTGAGGATATAACAAATGGAAGGGATGAGAGCAAAATAGATGGAGCTTATGAGATGGATGGGAATAGGGTCAGAGGAGCAGATAGCAAGTTTGGAGAAGGAAAAAAGATGTGTGGTTTCCTCCTCAGAGATCTTAGAAAAGGAAGAAAGGGTGGCAGAGGTTGAGGGGAGGAGCTGGGAGTGAAGAGGATGAAGAGGTGACGGAGATGATCTTATGGGGAATTCAAGGGCAATCTTATGGACTTGTAGTCAGCCAAAGTCTGGGCAGAAAGGGAAGGATGAAACAGAGGTGGAGAGGCAACTTGAGAAGAGAATTGAGAGTTGTAAGGGTTAGCGACAAGAATTAGTCAGATTGGCTATTACTATGGCTGTTTGAAAAGAGGCTAGCATGAATCTGAAGTGTTGAAAGTCTGCAAAGGGGCACAATTTGAGTCAAATGCACTTAGTTGAGTGGGCACAGGAACATAGGTAGCGGGTTGTCAAGGACAGCCAGGGCTAAGGTACAGTACACCTCACAGGATGTGGCATGAAAGGAGCAAGAGCATCTAGATCAGAAGAGTGTGCAGGATTATAGGAAGGTATTGCCTTATCAGACCCCGATGGCATTGTGGAGGAAAGAGGTGATGAGAGAGGCGTGGAGAGAGCCGATGGGTCAATAGCGTAAAGATTCCTAAAGAGGATGGAGAGATTGGATGAGGCTGAGGTGGAGGCTGATGAATCTTAGCAGAAGATGGTCAGATAATGAAAGAGCTGAGGTACAGAAGATGTTTGAGGGCAAGCAGTTAGCGAGGAAAAGGAGGTCAAGGCAGTGGCCATGCTGGTGAGTAGGGGCAGTAGTGCACAGCTGGTGATTGAATGAGGCTCTCTCTAACAAATATAGAAGAAAGCAGCATACATATTTGTATTTATTTAGTACTATTTAGCTCACGCCTATCTAGTAGTAATTCAAGGTTAGTTACAATCAAGTACAGTATTTCCCTTTCCCTGATGAGTTTATAAGTTTGTACCTGAGGCAATAAATGATTAATCGCTCGCAGTAGAGAGAAGAGCTATTAAAATGATAAAGGGGATGGAACGATGCTCCTATAAGGAAAGGCTAAAGAGATTAAAGGCTCGTCAGCATGGAGAACAGATGACCGATGGGAATTATGATATACATCTATAAAATAATGAGTGGAGGAGAGGAGGTAAACTTTCCTTCAAAAAGTACAAAGGCTAGAGGGCATTCGATGAAGCTAGTCAGTACCACATTTAAGACAGATTGAAGGAAATAAATATATATTTTTTTACTCAACACATAGTAAAGCTCTGGAATTCATTGCTAGAGGATGTGGTAAAAGCTGTTAGTGTAGCTGGGTTTACTAAATATTTTCAACAAATTCTTGGAGGAAGTCCATAAACCATTAAAGTGGACTTAGGGAAATCCATTGCTTATCCATGGAATAAGTAGAATGGAATCAGTCTACCTTTTGGGAACCTGCCAGATAAGTGCCCTGGATTGGCCACTGCTGGAAACATGATACTGGGCTTGATGGTCCCCTGTGGTCTGACTCAGTATGGCAATATTCTTATGTACCCCTAGTGTATGCAAATTTTTCATGAAAATTAGAGAGGATCCTAAAAATCTGGCCTGTTTGCGGCTCTCAAGGACTGCGTACCACTGCTCTAAACATTCATTCATCTCCCTCTCTTGCTCTTACCCCCAACCATAAGTATATGTATTTTGTTACTCACCTGGTTGTTACTACCTATGGCAATTCAAATATCCACTGCCCTGGGTCAGTAATCCTGCATCATATTATGATCCCTTGTTCTTCAACTTGTGGCTCTATGGATAATTCTGCTTTTCTGTATTTTATTGAAATCCTACAGATCTTTGAATATTTTTATCATATTCTGTTTTGTTTTTTTGTTTATTGTACTCATTTTGTGTTCACGGATGCTATTAAAACCTCCCCTCCCCTACTATGACTGAAAGGTTTCAACAACACTGCCTGAGAAATTTTGTGTACAAAGTACAAAAACGTTCAGCCAGTAGAAGACAAGAAATTAGAAGAACATTGCAACACACCAAAGATAATGTCAAAGATTCCACAAGCACATTTAAAACTGAACAGAACTAAAAAAGGAAATGCTTTTCAATATCTTTTCTTGGTGAATTTAATAAGACCACCAGAATAATTACAAATATGCATTTATATATATATTTTATTTATAAACATAGGACTGATTGTTCTCAATGTTTCATTGATTTCTTTCTAGACAGAGAGATGGTGGTGTGCCAGCATTTAGTAATGATCAGGATGGTTTTAAAATGATAGAAACACAAACTATGTTGCTTAAATGAGCTTAAACAAGTCACTGCACTAATCACATTGCAGAAACCGATCAGCATTAAGTGATAAGGTGGAAAAATACAATAAATGCACATTTGCAGGTAAAAAGTCCTCTGTAATGAACAATTGTTATTATATGCTATGAGTTTAAAGCAGCATTTCAGCAGCTCTCTGGTAGTTTTTGAGCAGCTTAGAAATTTTATAAAACTAACCGCATGTAATTGGGATGTGCTTTCATCAGAATGCCTTTTAAAAAGATCTTGTGCACACAAAATTGATTTAATGCACTTTAACATATGAATTAAGGCACGTAAAGACAATTTGTATGTGAACATTCCCTACATATGCTAAAAAACCCCAAACCTTTAAACATGAATATGTAAAATAAACCATAAAAAGGCATTGGAAATCTGGAAAAAGGGGCCAAATAAACCAACACTGTTTTCGCCATGTACAACCCTATGAAATATTTTTTAAATAGATTTTCTTGGCCTGTCAATTTCCTTTTGTATCTTTAAAATTCCAGCTTAATCCAGAATGGACTTCTGAGGTTACTGCACCACAATCCTTCATTCATAACTAACTGGGCTTTCCCCCAATGTTTGACGCTCTCTCACCAAACCCAGCTACATTTCTTGGCCAGAGGTTGAAGATTAGAGCTCCTTCTGGAAAGCAAAATGTGCAGATCTAGCACCTGGATGTAGACAATAAATATTGCACCTGAGCCATCAAGAAGACAGTTTTCAAAGAGACATTTGCCAAGCTAACCATGGAGCTCGCGTGCTAGATCCCACTCCACTGAAAACTTCCATTCTAAATATGGATATACCTGGGGACCAGGAGAGAAACTCCGCACATACATTTAATATTCAAAACATGTTCCCCTGCCTAGTCTCATTCAGAGATATTAAAAGACGACTTGCTGGCAGTTTTGCAACCACATAAAAGTGTTAGCAAATATTCAAAGAAAACTATTGAATCATGGGAAAGGGGAAAGAATGAAATTGGAAACAGGCAAGGTTGGTGAGAACAAAATGTAATGTCTGGGGGGAGGTATGGAGCACACAACACAGCAGACAGTGCCTAGGGGCACAAAAAGCCAAAATCCATCACTTATGTCCCTCTTTCATATCTACTATGCTACAGAATTATTTTTAATACTGCTTCAGTGCTATCTGTCTTCTCAAGCCTGACGCTGGACCACAGTTGTCAAATCTCACCACCACTTTCACATACAAAACACCACCACAGCAAACTTACATAGCACAGACCATCTTACTGTTAATGTGGTTATCTTAAAGTAAGAAACTGGTTAAACAAATAAATCACTTATTTTTCCATAAATAAGCCAAATCCATTTTGTTAAGATGACAATGATTAGCAATTGCTTTCATTTACAAATGCATCTTGGTGCCTCAATTTTCAGAAACGTGTGCCAGTCAGGCTATGATATTTCAAGTGGCTCATCAGAGAAAATAAATGGCCACAAACAGCCCTGAATTCTTATGCAAGATAGAAAACACAGCAAGTTTGTGCCGCGACATTCTCAAGTGCCACTCTCAATTCAAGTTCTTCATTAAATCATAATGACGCACTTGCCTCTTGCCAGTGTTGCAAAGTATCAAATTATTTTATCTGTCATTTTTTTTTTTGGGGGGGGGGGGTTACGTGAGAGGTGAGAGCCGAGAATCTGTCCAATATTGCTTTTGCTTTGTCAGCCGAAGCTGAGAAATATGCTGACCAAGTAAGCTTTGCCTTTTTTAAAGCACTCACAGTTCCAGCTGAAGAAAGCCGTGAAGTCTTTGTCCCTTTATTTTCCCAACTGGTCTCTTTCCAAGCAGCTTGTCAGAACTGGCTGTCCCAAAAACAGTGTTCCATATCATAGCAAACTGAAAACAGCTCAGCTATGCATACCATCAAAATATCTTGTACATGCAGCATTCTTGACAGGTTTCTTTTTAAATCCCAAAATGGAATCATCATGGGCACTTCCAATCTGAATATTTTGACACAATGAAATCTGCAGGAGGAAAGGGACTTCACACTCATATTTCCTCATATTTGGTCAAGACAAATCCTGTATTATTGCTTCTCACCTCCCTCAACCCCCCCCCCCCCCCCCAAGGATTAGAAAACAAATATAATTCAGAGCAGGAAGCTTCTGTCTAGCCACTGATGCATGAAAATAGCCACCACTTCCCAACAAAATACTAAAAACGGAGACCACAGATGTAGTGAGCATAACAGACACAAGTGGCAGAAATTGATAAAAACGTCACCACATCACTGACACCCCATATATCAAAGCCCTAAATCTCATTCCCTGCTTGCCTCCAATTTCTATTAGACTGCAAGCTGCATATTTATTGAAAAGTTTGTGATATGACAGCCACTGTATTACCAACATTAATGATGCATCAAGCTTCAGATTTTCTGGGGAGATATAGCCAATTGATTTTATTATTATGGGTAGTCTCTCACCTTTCAAGCTCAAGGAATATATTCCGCCATGCTTTCACCAGTAACTAGAGCTCTGTACTTAGCTGGAAATTAAGGGGTTTATGTAATAAGCTGCACTTGGTGCTTAATGTGGCTCTAAGTGCATGCTAATTGCCATGCTAAACACTAATGCAGACATTTTTATTAGGGGGCATGGTACGGGCAGGGATTGTGCCATATAGTTAATGCAAAGGTCATTACCACACAAACATGGCAGAAAATGTGGTATACTCTTAGTTAGCTGTACTTCCACAGGTGTAGCTAACTACATTCTGCATTATCTGCCATGTCGTTAAGAACCACAGCAATTATTGCTCTGTATTAATTGCATGACTGCCTTCCCCAAAGTGCTAGAAACCCGACGGACAAATACGAGAAACCCTAAATTTTGCATGCTAATGCACGTTAGGTGCAAAACCTTAGCACAGGTTAGTAAATAGGCCCCTAATAAGACTGTACTTTCATTAGTACGCATTCGGTTCATTAAGGCACCTTAAATCAATTTAGTGTGCACTAAATTGATTTGTGCGTTAATTGACTTAGTGTGCCTTAATTCATCAGTGTGTGCTAATTTAAACATGTATTAAAAATTCTCCATTAAAATTAATGTTTGAAACGAAAACACCTCACCCCCCACAAAAAAAAAACAAACACACACGCGAGGAAACATTTGTGAAAAAACAACAAAACACACTAACCACACATTTCTTGCCAGTTCGCATACCTAGTTCCTAAGAGTTTCTTTACAAATCTGCCAGGAGTAGAGGACCTATTTCACTTTTTTCTCACTTGCCTTTGGCACATGAGATCCATTATCAGAAACTTTCAGAACATTGTGCCCAGCCAGTATTCACTCACAGAACAGCAGCAGCATGTACCTACAGCCATAGCTAATGTATGAAATCTTCCCAGACAGGCAATTAAAAATAAATAAATAACTAGAGCAAGTAAACAGCATAACTCATTCATGAAAACTAAAAGGTAAAAATAGAAATATAAATCTTAAGATGCTAATTAATTTGATCAAAAAGACAGACACACGTGTGTGTCTATATACATACCGTATACACACACATTTCCACCAATAAAACCTATAAAAACATTTTTTTATTTTTAAATTGTAGAGGATCTTCATACTAAGGACCACTGCATTTTCCCCAGCAACAAATTGGTGTCGGTACTCATATGCAGGGCTCTTTCATTAATACAGAGGGAGGAGTAGCTTAGTGGTTGGGGTAAGGTACTTCAGGCCAGAAGGTCGGGGGTTCAAATCCCACTAGAGGACAGCAACCTTGGGCCGGAAAGACTGGGGTTTCTAGTCCCACAGATGCTCCTTGTGGTCTTGGGCAAGCCACTTAACCCTCCATAGCCATGTTCCCTGTAAGTATTAGTGTATGTGTCTCATATCCCTGCGTGTTAAATGTATCCCCCAATTGTGTTGTGACCGCTTTGATTGAAGGATAAGGCGGTATACAAAAACTGTCTAAATAAATAAATAAATAAAAATACAATACAGGAGGACCATCAGTGAATTTTAGCACTGAAAAGGGTGTAGATACTCTGTACCAGGTGCATACCTTCTCAAGAAAAGCCCTGCTAAAGATCATTTTTTTCTTTTAATTTTGCAATGCTCAAATATACTTACCAAGTAATCAAGAAACAAATATATCATAAAGCAATATAATTGAATACTTCCAGAAACATCAATCAATCAATCAAATTAGCCCACATCATGGGGAGATAAATAAACAAAAAGGGAGAATACTCCCTATAAAGGAATTCAAGGAGAAAAACTCCAATATTATAGGCCTAATTAACTAAACCCACCATTTACTCTCCCAACCTTAGCCCTGGCTTTCTATTTCCGACAAGAACGCCTCTAACTGCAACAAATCTAGAAGGACAAATCTAGTCCCCTGAAATGTAATTAAGCACTTACAGGAGTAACAGCCCCCCCCCCCCAAAAAAAAACAACAACAGGGTTTCAGAGTTAAAAAGGCCCTTCTCAATTGTGCTACCCTCGACACATCAGAAAATAACTGAACTTTAAAACAAAGATACGTTATTCTGTGGTGCTAAAGTAATTTTTAAATATCGACACCTTATCCTGTTCACTAAAACGTAACCACTAAATGCTAAATGGCCCTGGGTAGAGATATTGTCTTGTGGGTCCTCCAGAAATCATATTAAATTAAAATCAGATTGTGATTGTAGGACATCAAGCCCTCCTTAAGGCTCATCAGACAACCTCCTACCAGTAAGATAATAGCATTTAGAAACCACAAACGACCCAAATTTGATAAGAACAATTTTCCTTAAAGTACTTACGTAACAAGATGCCAGCAGAAAGCAACCTATGACAAGGAAAATTAAGAAACCTAACATTTTTAGCCTTGACCATATTTTCAAGAGAGACTAATTTACAATACATAACAAGACTATCCTTGACAGTAGAAACAATTACTGCCTGAAGAGGAGAGAATTGGATCTCACATTTAAGTACTAAATTAGATAGGGAGTCCAACTGTTCTTCCACACCTCCCAGCCTAGCCACAGTCTCCTGGGAGACATGGCATAGCTGTGAGACAGTGGATATCAGAGTCCACTCAGCACGCATCACAGCTCTCCAAACGTCTGTTAGGGAAACCCGAGTAATCAGGAAGTTCCCCAGCATCGACCATAGGAGACCAAATTACAGCCTTATAGGAAGCATTCAGCGACTGCGGCGTACTGTGCTATAAAGGTACACCACTGACAGCGGAAGCAGATGGAGTCACAACTGTCTGAGGAGGAGGTGGAGTGAGGTCTGGAGAGCTTAAAGAAGCTCCCAGAAGAGGTGAAAGAGGAAGAACAATACCTGGTTGGGACGCCCCCACCTCCTTAGGCTACAAATGCTTATCCATCGGGTCAAGCACCGCTCTAGTTACAGCGACCACTTTCTTCTTGTCTTTGCCACCCATGGGGAAACGCAAAAGCCAAGGGGACTCCCAGTACTTCCTCGGTGCTCCTAAGGGGCACCTAAGGTGCCACATACGCCCCTTGTGACATGCCACGGCCACACGTCTTGGAGGAGACACAATCTTATAGGGTCTTTAGCTGGCATCCAGGAGCGTCCTGTACAGGGCCTGCTCCTCCGTTTCAGCTCATCATGGCTAAGGATAGATTTACCAGCTATTTGCAATCAAATGTCCTATGGAAGGAAGAGATTACCATCCCAACCACATATTAAAATTTGAGGGCAGCCAAACATCTAATGCTCAGTTTAAGAGTTAGTTATGATTATATCTGAAGCCACCTTTTGAACAGTTAACCTCAGTTTCCTTCTATGTTCTGACAGGCAAAATGGTTTTCCTAGTGGCAATCCATCCAATGGAAGAATCTGAACTGCAAGCTTTGCACTCATTTTTTTTTGCTGGCTCCTTAACAATAAGGAGAAATTTTCCACACCAGCTAATTTCTTTTCCTTGAATCCTGCCAGACCAGATGAGTGGGTTATGCTCTCCAGCAGAATGTGAAGGCAGATCAGAACAACTTTCAGCGATATCATCACTTGTTGATTAATATTTTTTCTGATTTTTCAGTCTTGCTTTCTGCTTGGTGTCATATTGGCTTCTCTTAGTGCTGCACCAGCGTACATACAATAACGTTTGAATCAACTTTTGCTCTCTTACCATACTTGATTCTGCATCAAGCACAGATATTGAAAATGCAGTTAAAAGGACAATGGAACTCCCAATCCAGAAGGAAGAGTCTTCAAGGACAGGTCCTAGACTGGTCTAGAAGGATTCAAGGAGCAAAATTCAACAGGTATGGAAAATTTTATCCTTCCTTATCCTGCTAGACAAGTTCAGATGAGTGAGACATACCCAGGCAATCAGTACCCACTGCAAGAAGACGACGATGCTCCGGATATAACTCAACTGCCAAAAAGGTACCATCCACTTACTGTAAAGCTCTCACATGCAACCTGTAGTGTTTCACAAAGGTGCTCAGAGATGACCAGGTAGTTGTATTACTGATGTCCTGCAGAGACACCAAGGCAGACTGTTGAATCTACTAGTGCACAAGCCACCTCCAGGAGGTGAACTCTTGATCTTGGACTCTCTCCAGCATGTGTTTCCCACACAGAAGGTAGACTTTATCTTTATTTTGCTTGCTTGACCGCCCTTGCTGGAGCATCAGGGCGGTTTACAATCATTAAAACAAGGGCTGCAGGTAGAAGAGGAAAGGAACGCCAAATAGATGACAGGAAAAGCAAGAGAGCAAACATCTAAAGCACAGAGCAAACAAAACCAGAAAACACCAACAACTAAGCAGGAGAGGTGGATGGCAGAAGAGATGAGCTTTCAATAGGGATTTGAATCTGGGATATGAGTGTTCAGCATGCAGCATGGTGAGGAGGAAATGCCTTTGGCTGGGCAGAGGAAGAAAAAGGCAGAGTGATGGGTATGTTCAAGGTGGGCCCGGGCAGGAGAGGGAAGGGCTAGGCGGTTATTGTGAATAGAGCGGAGGGCATGGGGGAGTGGATATGGATGAGTTCAGCAAAGTACTGGGGGTGGCTGGTATGGATGATCTATGAATGGTGGTGAGAATCATGTATTAGTAGCGATAATTCAACAGGAGCCAATGGAGGGGCGCAAGAAGAGGAGTGACATGGTCTCTGTGAGTGGCGTGAGTAAGGACTGAACCAGTATAAACTTATACAGAGGCACTATCACCTCCTTTCTTCTCCTGGCCATTCCTCTCCCTATGCACCCAAGCATCCTTCTAGCTTTTGCCATTACCTTTTCTACCCGTTTAACTACTTTAAGATCATCAGACACAATCACACCTAGGTCCCACTCTTTAGTGAACAAAAGTACTTCACCCCCTATACTATATTGCTCCCTTGGATTGCTGCAGCCCAAAATGCATGATTTGCATTTTTTAATATTAAATCTCAGTTGCCAAATTCTAGACCAATCTTCAAGTTTAGCTAGATCCCGCCTCATGTTATCTACACCTTCTTGGGTGTCTACTCTATTGCAGATTTTGGTATCATCCGCAAGGAGGCAAACCTTACCCAACAGCCCTTCCGCTATATTACTAACAAAGATGTTAAAAAGAATCGGACCAAGAACAGATCTCTGGGGCACACCACTGGTAACTACCTCCTCCTCAGAGTGAGCTCCATTTACCTGTACCCTTTGTTGCCTCCTACTCAACCAATTTCTAACCCAAGCACTAACTTTAGGGTCCATCCCTAGGATGCTCAGTTTGTTTACAAGTCGCCTGTGAGGAATGGTGTCAAAAGCATTACTGAAATCTAAATACACCACATCTAGGGCTCTCTCTCAGTCCAACTCCCTGGTCACGCAGTCAAAGAAATCAATCCAGCAGACCACCAAGGACTTGGCCCACTACCTGTCTTTTCCTTGGACTGCTGAAGAGGACAAAGATGATCTGACCAACAGACGGATTTAGTAAGCTTCATGTACGTCACTAATGCCCTCATCATGTACAACAGATGCAGCAAGGGGTCCACCCCAAGGTCCTCTAAGGAGGGCAGGATCATAGTCTAAGGATAGATGTCATTAAGATTACCAGAAAAGGCTCCCTACATGACAAGGCCTTTAGCTCCAACATCAATTTGGCAGATTTAATAGCCATCAGGAATACCACCTTTTACGTCAAATCCTTGAGAGAGACCATCCAAAAGGGCTCAAAGGGGGGACCTTTCAGTGCCTTCAACAACAGACTCCATTGTGGTACAATCGGAAAGCATGGGCAAATGAATCTACTTTACTCCCTTAAGGAAGTGGGACACATCAGGGTGCACCACTATGGACACTACCTAAATGTGCCCTGGTAGCATGTAACGGCCACTACCTGAACTTTGAGATATTTCAGAACTAAACCCTGGTCCAACCCAGACTGCAGGAAGGACAAAACAATGACTGCCTACCTTCCTGGCATCCAGAACCTGACAGGATCACCATCTCTCAAAGACCCTCCATACCTTCACATAGGACAAGGATGTAGAGTTCCCCCAGGCCTTAAGAAGGGTATGGATTACCACTCCAGATTATACTCTCAGGCAACTTATGCCTCTTATGTCCAGGCCATAAGCAAGAAGAGAATGGTATTCTCCATGACCATGGGACTTTTAAAACAGGCTCAAGAAATCTGCATACCATGGGCTATGAAGCTAGTCTGACGTCACTAGAATGACCACACTCGGGTGAGATTTAATTCTGCACAGAAATCAGCTCACCAAGGGCCATGAGGGAGACACATGCAAAAGCCCCTTCTGGAGCCACCCCTGAAGCAGAGAAATCAAGCCCGCTGCTCGCAGATCCTTCCTGAAGCTGAAGATCCTTTTCTTCACCTTGGCATTCCCCTGGGTGGCCATTGAATCAAGCATATACGCAGAATGAACAAGCAAATGCTTGGTTCCTTCCATTCAAAAAAGCAAGGGCTATTTACCATGACAGTTAAAAAAAAAAGGGGAGGGGCTTGGGGGCTACACCCTCATGGTGTCTTTCATACGCCAATGAAGTTTCCACTGTGGAGAGGCGTGCCATGCAATCACCCTCTTCAGAAAGGTTTCACTCAACTGCAGCACAGAATCACCAGTCTGCCAAAATGCAGAAGAGAGGTACGCAGCATGAAAACCTACTACCCCGTAACAGCAGAACAATGACAAGACCAAATAGAAGGGATCCTAGGATGCATCATGGGAACACTTGTTAGAAAGAATGGTGCTGGTCTGCTGGATTTGAGTGGCAGAGCTGTTCCTTACATTATATGAATAATGGTGTATCTATGTTGGTTCCTACTCCCATGTGGCTTAGATACAATTTTGCAGGCCATGGTGAATATTTTAAAGGTTTTGCCAGATATCCTGTGACGACCTCCTTTCACAACAGTTGCTATTCGGCAAGACTCAAGGAATTCCCTACTATTTATGGCTAAAAAGGAGTGGGTTCAATAGAGAGGTTTAAACATGGAGCATTGCCTAATGTATCAGTGAATATGCGAAGAAGAAAACATTGGTTTCAGATGACTGATACTTCCTCAGAAACCCAGTCACAACACACTTAAAACATGGAAAAGATGAAGTTACAGACATGCTAAGGAAGTTCTGGGCTTTATCAACATAAAACTAGTACATCATTCAAGATCACACAGCAAGTCTGATATATATATATATATATATATATATATATATATATATATATATATATATATATATAGGTCAACAGGAGTCAGGACTGACTCGAAGGCACACATTGCATACATACACACACACATATACATATACATATATATACACACACACACACACACACATATAAACTCTGTCCTTTAATGAAATGAGTGGCACATCTGTCAGAGAACTAGAACATGTGATCCACTACAAAGAGACACTAAGCATCAGGCATGTTTCACTAAAAATGTGAAAACGTGAACAGCTCATCACAAAGCAACAGAGCTGGAACAATAAATCTGTAGATTCCATCTTCACTAAACATATCCTTCTCCTTTAGTGCATTCATTTGACGTATACTGATAAATGTGTTTTATTTGTAACATCTTCAGGGTTCCAGAAGTGAAAGACAATTCATTTCATGCTTGTAATAAATATCTATATTCATGTTCTCAAAGAGGAATCTAATTCTATGAGCCAACACACACACAAGCCAACAACATTATTAAGAAAGCACACTAAGACAATAAGGAGCATGTTTACTAAAGATTTTAGCATGCGTTAATGAACGTTAACACACATTAAGTACCTACTGCCTTATATTTCTATGGGTGCAATGGCACTTAACATGTGTTAACCCTCATTAACATGTGCTAAACTTTAGTAAACATGCCCCCTACTAATCTGAAGATGCCACAAAATTGTATCTAACATATCAAAATCATACCACTCAATTCAATGGCAAGGGAACTAAAACACTATTATATTTAGAAAAAAAAAACATGCTAAGAAAAGTTTTGATGATTAAAACAAATAGTATCCTCCTTTTCCAAGTTTTACTGTCTCTGTATTTTTATGCATGGAAACAGAAGGCCAATCCACACACAAAAATTGGCTAAATTTCAAAGTGTTTGAAATAAGGAAGTGGAAAACTGTGTACAGTGCTTGTCAGTCAGGGAAGGCGGCTGAAACGAGTGCAATAAAAATTGTCCCTATTCTTCCTGCAAAAGGCAATGCAATGTGTGCCTTCGAGTCAATGCTGACTCCTGGTGATCCAGCAGCTTCTGGGTTTTCTTGGCAGTGTGACCGGAAGTAGATTACCAGGCCTTCCTTCTGAGGCAACGGAGGGCTAAGTAACTTGCTCAAGGTCACAAGGAGTGCTAGCAGTGCTCTAACCATTAGGCTACTCCTCCACTCCTAGATTGGGCTAAAACAAAACTCTACCCTTTAATTGCTAGAGATTGCTACTAGAGATGTACACCAGTGACCCTACAACACTTTTTTGTTCAAGAGCCAGGATCCCTTCATCATCCAATCAGTGAAACCTGGGAGAAAATGCACCTCTTAAAAGTCAGTCAAAACCATATGAGTCCGGTCAATAAAAAACATATTACCCACTTCATATTTGTTGATGCTTTATTTCTTTACATTCAAGGGAAATAGAATAGCAACCACACTGTTCAAAAAAATAAATAAACTGTCAGGTACATATATACAGAGAAATCACTTCTTCAGCCATTATAGAACTATAATAAGTAGAATATTGTTTAAAACTGGCTTTATATCTACATTAGTATTTCATCAGTTGGAGAATTCAAATGGTATTCTCTTCTAAAATGTTATTTACCAACTCATCGAACTATGTGGCATTTAGATTAAGTTTATTTGTTTTTTGTTTTGTTTTGTTTTTTAATGCAAAGCAACTTCCTCCATATTTCAAACACTAGCTTGTGCATATTGATAAAAATCAACCCTAAGCAGGTACTTTTATCTTCGTAACAGCTGGTAGCACACTAGACTGTTAGACTAACTAATACAATTTCCAAATTATTAAAAGTCTGCCTTTGAAATGCACTCACTATTCATGAGGCATCCTTAGCATCTGATTAGCATTCTTTATAAGCTCTATTGACTGTATTTTTCACCACCTTATTCAAGATGAAATATATGGGTTCTAATTGTAGCACCGATAGCGCTTTAAAAACAGAGCATTCTTAAAGTTTGTGCTATCAGTTCTTTTGAAAAAACAGGCCACTTGTTTTGTCTTTTCATTTTTTTTTTTTTTTTTTAAGTCCTGTAACTCAATTAACACATATTCAAAGAAACAAACACCACGCTAACCAGACCAGACTTTTGTAAACATGCCCCTATGTGTAGTCAAGTGCGCCAATTTTCAGCAGCTTCGTGCATTCTTAATGCCAAAAATTAGTGGGAGGGGCATGGTGTACACATGCTAACTGTTGGGGGCATTTCTAGTATGTCCCCATGCAGTTTGGAAGATCTTGCCATCTTAAATCAGCAGACAAATGTTCTGTGAGTGCTCTTAAAGCAACACACATTTATGGGGCAGTAAGTGCACCTGCGTTAATCATGATATGCGGTTAATGGCTACTTTCTATCTTAGACCCGCCTCATCCCATGCTAAGTGGTTAGTGTGAGATTGCAGGATTGCAGGAACCATTACCACAACTAAAAATGCAGCTCTGGTAAAAATCCCATACTAACTGTTTAGCGTGGAATTTGGCACACAGTAGCCACTACCAAACTTGTTCCATAAACATGTCCCATAATGATAAAAATTTTATTAATGGGAATCGACATGAAGGCTATATAGAACAGAGGCAGTCAGTCATGAGACATAGGATAAGGTCTTCGACTATTGACCTATATCCCTAAAATAAGGGATGTGGGTGCACCTGAACTTGTTTAAATTGTCCACCCCAATAAGACATTCCATTTTTTAAAATGATTAAAGTTTCACATGTGAGCCTATGTTAATAAATTATTCAGCTTTGCATCAAACAGTTGCATAGAAAATAGGGAAAAGAAGGCAACCTCTGGAAAACTATTTCTCATACTACAGGAATTAGCATACAAAGTCCCGGATCTAGAGACAGTCATGGAAGAGACCAATCAGAATTTAGTGGCCATCACAAAGGTGTGGTACATGGAGAATCATGACTGGACTATAGTTATACCAGGCGATGATCTAGTCAAAAAGGACCAAGTAGGAAGAAAAGCAGGAGCTGTGCAGCAATATATAAAATATATTAAATGAACAAAACTGCACAGCTTACAAAGTAAGGAGGCGGCACACTGGGTTAGTCGAGAAACACAGCATAAAACATATGTTTATGCTGGAGTGATATATACAGAACTTTACAGGCACAAGAAATGAACAGGGATTTAACTGAAGATATTCACAAAATTGCTATGAAATAGGATGTGCTATTTCTAGGTGATTTCCCATCTTCATCCTAGCCATAGTGTTGTCTGGAAGAATGGAGATAGTGGACTCTCTTCAGAGAGAGCTACTCTAGCAACTAGCAACACAACCCATATAGGAAGGGAGAGACACTAGAGACTGTGCTCACAAATAGAGAGAGAAATAATTCCTGCTGGTTGACAACTTATTTATTTAGACAGATTTGTATACCACCTTATCCTACAATCAAAGTGGCTACATCACATCACATCACAATTAGGGGTTACATTTAACAAAAAACATTTAACAAAAGGGAAAAGGGATACTGAGATCAATGAAATATTGGACAAACATCCACTGTATTATATAACACCTGCAAACATAACAGAGGTATCCAAAGGAGGATTAATGCTAAAATCATCATTCAGACAAACAGTCGAGATTCAAAATAACCAAATAGTGAAGCTAATACAATTATTTTTTTGTCGGAGCGGTTACCACAGTGAGGGAACAGGGAATATCCCAAACCGCTGTAGCCAGTCCCTTTTAATTAAACTTATAATAAAACTTTGTAAAGGTGCATAAAGAGACCACTTAGCTGCAAAAATCGGCGGTGACCATCACACGCCAGGAAATTATTTAGCACAGAATCAGGCTGTGAAGACTAGCGAAGCCGCTTCAGGAACGAACGACGTGGCACGTTTCGGGGTCCACAGACAATCACCCCTGCATCCCGCGTCGTTCGTTCCTGAAGCGGCTTCGCTAGTCTTCACAGTCTGATTCTGTGCTAAATAATTTCCTGGCGTGTGATGGTCACCGCCGATTTTTGCAGCTAAGTGGTCTCTTTATGCACCTTTACAAAGTTTTATTATAAGTTTAATTAAAAGGGACTGGCTACAGCGGTTTGGGATATTCCCTGTTCCCTCACTGTGGTAACCGCTCCGACAAAAAAATAATTGTATTAGCTTCACTATTTGGTTATTTTGAATCTCGACTGTTTGAGGTTATATTTATCGAGATTGGGTATAATCTAGTTTTGAAAATCATCATTCAAACAAAACAATGAAATTAAGTAAACTGTGCCTTCTTCTCTGCACTAAAATAAAGATAAGCCAAAATTTATCTTATATCATCCCACATAAAATATAAAATTAGAGAACAACCAGTCGAATTTTACTCCCGCGAAGTAGACTCCACTTATAAGTTTCAAGACATTATTGGAAATATATCTATTAACAGCATAAGAGACAGTATCCCGAAGGGGCCAAAGGACAACTAACCAAAATGTGGACAGACATTTCAACTAGGGAAAGGGGGTGATGGATGGAAAAGAATGAGTTCAGAATGTCACTCCCAACAAAAACATAACATTGGAAACTGCCGCAGTATAAACCCACAAATCAATGCCAAGTGGGAAGAGGCGTATAAAACAAAATCCATGAAAAATACAGGCAAGCCAGTCAAAAAATGCTGGAAAGCAATGAGCACAAATGCTCAAAGTCTAGCCAAGAAAGTTCCTGACCCTAATGGTGGAAATGGACTTGGATATTAATGAATTGCATGAATAAGGTATAGCCATAGCTGGCTATAATCTATTTAGAAGAGATAGAGAAGGCAGAAAAGGAGGGAGTAGCCCTATATGTCAAAAGCAATATTAAAGCTTCTGAAATGCAAGGGACGTGTGGAAAAGAAGAAGTGCTGTGGATTGTCTTGGAAAGAGGAGATGGCACTATCATCCACACTGGTGTAGTCTACAGGCCTCCAACTTAAACCAATGAAAGGGATAGTGAATTGATTGATATTGCAAAGATAGCCATGAAGGGGAACGTGATCATATTGGGTGACTTTAATCTACCCGATGTGGCTTGAAGTATTCTCTCTGCAAATCTGGAAAAAAGGAAAATAAAATTGTGGATGGTTTCCAAGATTCATTACTTAGACAAATGGTGATGGAACCGACCAGGGAAAGCTCAATGATGAATTTAGTACTCACCAACGGAGATAGCCTGTCGAATATCCGGGTGGGTGCCCATGTGAGCAACAGCGATCATCACACGGTGTGGTTCGAGATAAAAGCCAAGGCAGAGTCCAATCACAGCAAGCTCAAAGTCCTAGACTTCAAAAATGGCCAAGTGCCTGAAGGAGGAGTTGGCAGGATGGGAGAGGATAAGGGAAGTGGAATTGCAGCGGACTAAACTAAAGGAGGCAATAAAAGGGACGACAGATAAGGAAAGTAAATAAAAACAAGAGGAAAAGGAAACCTATTTGGTTCTCCAAAGAAGTGGCTGCACAAATAAAGGCAAAAAACACAGGAACACAGAAAAGAATACAGGATAAAACTAAAAGAGAAAAAGGCATGCATGATTCAGAATCAGAACACAAAAGTGAAGTGATGGTTCATTCAGAAGCAAGGGTCTTAGAACAGGAAAATTAATTTAGTTTAGATGGAAAAGTACCTCAGGGTGTCATTAGCTGGATGGCAAACCCAGGGGAAGTAGAAGAGCAACTGACAAAATTGAAAGGCGATACAGTAAAGTGGCAAACATTTTTGTTAGGAAAGCAAATAAAGAGGTAAGAGGAAGGGGAGGCCACTATGTCTAAAAGGAATGAAAAGTTAGCGTTCATCTATTACATAAAGAGGAAGACAACCAAAACATCTTGAAAAATGTTAAGAGAAGCTGAGAAAGTCAGGAAAGCAAAGATGCAAAGGAAGAAAAACAGCTAGTACAGAAAAAAGGAACAAGGCCTTTTCAGTCTTAATCCAACAGAATGTTAGAAACAAAATTTTACATAAAGGGGCCAAAAAAGGGGCTTTCCCACCCGTCAGGGGAAAAAATTGTTATCCAAAAGCTTAATGGAATGGGACCAAATCTGGTTGGGGTAAAAACCAGTGAAAAAACACAGAGTTCAAAAATGGGTCAGACTGGACTAGGATTTCCAGAAATGTAACTCCCCTATCCCCCCCCCCCCCCCAAAAAAAAACAACCCTGGCCCAAGGCACTGCTATGACAGGTGTTCCAGCACCTGCAGCATAGAGACAAAAACACAAAAATTAAGATGCACATATACACTCACAGAGCCATACAGAAACACACAGAAAAGATATGCTCCACATGTTCTCCTCACCTCTTGCTGCCATATCTATAATCCCTGTTTAGTGATTCAGATGTGTATTTCATTGTTAGTTGTAAATTCCACTGTGAAAAGTGTAGTGAATAAAATGAATAGCTTTCCTAGAAGGTGGAAAAGTGACAGGGGGAGGGGTCAGCATTGGAGTACAGACTATTGTTCACCAGAAAGAGCAGAGACTCAGGGAAGAGCAGGTGGAGCTTGCTCACAGATGCTATATGCTGCTCAAATTGTACTGCTAGCAAACTGCTATGCCTCACATCCAGCTGTTAAGAGTGAAAAAGAGGACACAGCCTCCAACAGGACAAGTACGGAGATATTATACAAGGTGCCTACAGCAATTAGGGTGCAGATGAGGCTGCAATTAGAAAAAGTATGGAAAAAGAGACAAGACAAGATTAATAAAATGACAAGGTTTGGATTTAGAATTCCTTTTTGAAAGGTGATGTGCAACATTAGAGCAGTTAATTCTCCGGTGAGGTGGTTGGTAAAGTTTGATTGAAAACCTGAACAAGGAGAGGAAATTAGAAGGATAGTAGAGCATTCAAGTTGCCCCCTCTTCCTTCAATCTACTGAAACCAGATGTTTGGTTTCTTGTGCCTATTTTGTGATGTTTAGCATATTTGTCTATTTGGTAACCCGAATGTTGTGCATTATTGGAACCACTTGTTCATTGGTTTCTATGGTACTGACATCTGTTCTAGGCTGGTTGAAGATTTCATGGGGATGCAAAATAGTTTGGCATATCACTGGTTCAGGAGCAGACAGAAGGTCCAGTTCAGGTGCTAACCTTTTGGGAATTCAGTTGGATACAGCAAAAAGTAATTAGACCTTACCTGCTAATTAATGTTCCTGAAGGAACGACAGTCCAGTCCCTTTACTTCTGGGTTGCGTAACCCTTCCAGCAGCTTGGAGGCTGAGCCCATCCTTTTTGAAGATGGTGCGGTATAAATACCACTGGCACCACCCCCAGATCCTTGTAATCTAATGAAAAAGCAGACTTAACGAGAATTCAATTAATAGCCTATATAAAAATAACACCACAAACCACACAACTAACTCTCCCAATGTTTTCCCCTTTTTTTTTTTTCCTTAAGGTCAAGGAGGAGAAAAAAGGGAGGGGGAGGGAAGGAGGAGGTTTACCTGATTCTGACCGAGTCATCCTTCACCCCGGCCCGCCGGACCTGCACCAAGGGGCCCTTCCACTTTGACATGGCCCTGAATTTGGTCCACTGATCCTCACATATCTAATAGGCCATTACGCCAATCAAAGAACCGGGTGGGATCAGGGACTGGACTGTCGTTCCTTCAGGAACATTAATTAGCAGGTAAGGTCTAATTACTTTTTCCTTATCGTCACTCCAGTCAAGTCCCTTTACTTCTGGGATGTAACAGCAGTTCAAGCTTGGGTGGGATCCGCTATCCCGGACCGAAGTACCGCGTCCCCAAACCGAGAGTCAGTTGAACTCTGCACGTCCAGTCTGTAGTGTCTGGTAAAGGTATGCAGTGAGGACCATGTAGCCGCCCTACAAATGTCCAGCGACGGAACTAAGCTATATTCTGCCCAAGAGGTAGCCTGCGCCCGAGTTGAATGAGCGCGCAGCCCCCCTGGAACCTGCTTCCCCTTGAGGATATAGGCGGAAGCAATAGCTTCCCTGATCCACCTGGAGATGGAAGCTTTGGCCGCCGCCTCCCCCCCCCTTGTGCGGCCCTCCAAACTGAATGAACATACGGTCGGACTTTCGAAAAGGCGCAGTGCGGGAGAGGTAACGCTTCAAGGCTCTCTGAACGTCCAGAAGGCACAGCTTCCTGTCCCTCCCCTCTTGTCCCTCCGCTGAAAAGGATAGGAGCGTAACTGTCTGGTTCACATGAAAGGGGGAGATGACCTTGGGCAAGAAAGAAGGTACCGTCTGTAAGACCACCTTATCCTTGAAGAATGAAAGAAAGGGGGGCTGGGAGGACAGCGCTTGAAGCTCGGAGACACATCTGGCTGAGCAAATAGCGACCAGAAAAACCGTCTTCAGAGTCAAATCCTTTAGCGAGGCTTCCTTTGCCGGCTCAAAAGGTTCCTTGGTCAAGGCATTTAGCACCAGGTTGAGATCCCAAGGGGGGATGACCGATCTCTGCTGAGGACGTAGATGCCTAACCGCTCTTAGGAACCTGGACATGTCCGCGTGGGCCCCTGACTTTCTGTGGACCTTACCTCTATAGCAAGAGATGGCTGCCAACTGGACTCGTAAGGAACTGTGCGTTAGGCCTTTGTCAAAACCCGCTTGTAAGAACTCCAGAACCTCCAGAACAGAGGCCGAAAGAGGTTTCCTCCGGTGCTCCGCACACCATGCTTCGAAGATGCACCAAACTCTTACATAGGAGAGACAGGTCGAGCGCTTTCTAGCACTCAGAGTCGAGATTACCGATCCCGAATAACCCCGTTTCATGAGCCACGCCCTTTCAATAGCCAGGCCGTAAGCGAGAATCGATCCACGTGAGGCATCCAAACCAGGCCCTGCCTCAGCAGATCCATTCTGCAGGGAAGCCGCCAAGGCCGGTCGGCGATCAACCTCACCAGGTCCGCATACCAGGGGCAGCGAGGCCAATCCGGGGCTATGAGGATTATCAAACCTTGGTGAGCCTCCACCCGCTGAAGAACCTTTCCGATAAGAGCCCATGGGGGGAACACATATAGGAGACCCTCCGAAGGCCACTTCTGGGCCAGAGCATCTAATCCTTCGGACATCCTTTCCTTCCTTTGACTGAAAAATTGGCTTACCTTGGCGGAAGAATACCGTGCCATGAGATCCATGACTGGTGCGCCCCAAAGGGCTACTATCTGGTCGAAGACCTCCTGCTCCAGCTCCCACTCCCCATGGTCTATCTTGCACCTGCTGAGGTAATCGGCCGTAATGTTGTCCGTGCCGGCCACGTGCTGAGCTGAAAGAGCCTCCAACCGGACCTCGGCCCATTGGAATAGGCCATCCACTTCCTTCTCCAAGGCGGGACTGCTTGTGCCGCCCTGGTGGTTGATGTAAGCCACCGCGGTGACATTGTCGGAGAGGACGCAAATTGCTCTTCGTAGCACTAAGGACTCGAGTGCCCTGAGCGCAAGGGCTACCGCCCGTAATTCCAGTCTGTTGATAGACCATTGTGACTCCAACGACGTCCAGCGTCCCTGGACGAACTGGTCCTCGCAATGAGCTCCCCAGCCTGTTAGACTGGCATCCGTTGTCAACAGTAACCACTGTGGAGGCTCGAGAGGCATCCCGCAATCCAGATTCCTTGGGCACCGCCACCACTGGAGGGCCTTCTTGGTTCGAGGAGCGCAGGGCAGCTGCATGGACAAAGGATGATGCTGATGGGACCAACGACGCAACAGGGCCCGCTGCAAGGGCCGCATGTGAGCCCTGGCCCATGGTACTACCTCTATTGCTGCCGCCATGGTTCCCAGCAATTGAAGGTAATGCCACGCCGTAGGACTTCGCCTGCTCAGAAACTGCGTGACCAAGATTCTTAGGTCCCTTGATCTCCTCTTGGACAGGAACACCCTGCCTCTGTTGGTGTCGAACCTTGCTCCGAGATACTCGAGCTCCTGGGAGGGCATCAACCTGCTCTTCACCCGATTGATGACCCATCCTAACTCTTCCAGAACTTCTACCACTCTGGCAGTGGCCGAGCGACTTTCCTCTTCTGACTTTGCCCGTATCAGCCAATCGTCCAGATAGGGATGCACTAGTATTCCCTCTCTTCGTAGGGCCGCAGCCACCACCACCATCACCTTGGTGAAAGTCCTTGGAGCCGTAGCTAGACCGAAGGGCAGAGCCTGGAATTGAAAATGACATCTTGGCACCGCGAATCTCAGGAACTGTTGATGGGATTTTCTGACTGGTATACGCAAATAGGCTTCCGTCAAATCCATTGATTTGGCCCCGATGACAGATCTTAGAGTTTCCATCCGGAAATGAGGCACTTTGAGACAGCAATTGACTTGCTTTAGATCCAGGATCGGGTGATAGGAGCCTTCCTTCTTTGGTACCACAAAATAAATCGAGTACCGACCTGAACCGCATTGGTCTGGTGGCACAGGGACCACAGCTCCGAGCGCTATGAGCCGTGAAAGAGTTGCCTCTATCGCCGCCCTCTTTACTGGAGAGCCGCAGGGAGACTGAATAAAGGCTGGAAGTATTTGCTTTGCAAATTCGAGAGAATAACCCTCTCGGATCACCTCCAGGACCCATTGATCAGACGTGACCCGGGACCAGGCGGGAAGAAACTGCCTTAATCGACCCCCCACCGGCAGTCCGCCCTCCTGGACCCCCGTTATCTCATTGCAGTTTTCTAGGTCCCGAGGAGGAGGAAGAGGTCCCAAAACCTCTACCTGCTCCTCGAAACCCTCTGAAGCTTTGACCCCTTGAAGGGAAACGGCCCCTAGGAAAGGGGTTCGACCTGGCTGGACGAAACCTCCGAGGATCCCTTGGTTGGTTCCACACCGGAGCTAGGGAGCGCCCTTGTTTCGGTCTGTCTTCCGGAAGCCTGCCTCCCTTAGATTCGCCAAGGTCCTTTACCAACTTATCTAAGTCCTCACCAAATAACAGCTTCCCTTTAAAAGGAAGACGACTCAGGCGTGCCTTTGAAGAGGCATCGGCCACCCAATTACGTAGCCACAAATAACGCCTAGCTGCTACCACAGAGGCCATGTTCTTTACTAGGCTCCTGATGAGGTCATACTGACTATCCGCCAGGTAGGCCGCCCCGGACTCCAACCTAGCTGTAGTGGCTTGTGTGTCCTCTGCGGTACCTTCCGCTAACTGAAGTTGTTGGGACCACCTCAAACAGGCCCGAGCCACCCAAGCACCCGACACAGAGGCCTTGTAAGGCAGGAGCACTCACATCAAAAGCTTGCTTCAGCAGCGTATCCAATTTTCTATCTTGAGAATCCCTCAGGGCTGCGCTGCCCTCGACCGGGATAGTTGTCTTTTTTGTCACTGCTGATACCGCCGCATCCACCCTGGGTGACTTCAGCAGTTCTTTGTCTGGTTCCGGCAAAGGGTATAGACGAGCCATAGACCGGACACCCCTCAAACTTAACTCTGGTTGATCCCATTCCTCCTGGATCATCTGACGCACCACCCTGTGGACAGGAAACACCTTCTGAGACCTCCTAATGGCTTGGATTAAAGGATCCTCCAATGCCGCCTCCTCCTCTGCTGGAGCGTCCGAGGCCACATTGAGCACTTTCAGGGACTCAATGATCAATGCTGGGAGCTCCTCTCGATGAAAAACTCGAATTATACGAGACTGATCCTCCTCAGGGATCTCCCCCTCTTCCAGCTCCTCCTCATCTTCACCTAATTCTTTGTCCGAGTCCTCCTCCTCCAGAGTGCCCTGGGAAAGGGACATGAGAGGCTCCTCGCTCATCAGCCTTGAGCGCTTGAGCAGTACCCCGGAGTACTGGGTGTTTGCCCTCATTGGTCTGGCCAACCTGCCTTCCATCGTCGTGCTCGGCTCTCCAGCCCCAAGCCCCTGCTTGCGCATACAATAGGCCTTATGTAGCAAAAGGACGAAATCAGGAGAGAAGAGGTCCCCGACACCCCCCTCCCCAACGGAAGTGGAGGGGAGGGACAGAGGCGGAGCGGGCAAATCAGAGGTCGCAGGCAGAGGGAATTGGGACCCTCCTTCCCCCTCCAGAGGGTCTCCTGACCCCTGAGAAGCTTGAGCCATGGACAAGTTAATTTTTTGTTCCACAGAAGTAGCCACTGCAGCACAACCCCTGCAGATCCATGCTTCCGAGGAAGTACCCCTCCGAGTGCCACAGGACGGGCACCGTGGCTTGCCAGTCATGTCCTTTTGAGGCAAATAACTCTGAATCACTGCTTAAAGAACAGGCTTAAGAAAATTGCATTCAAAGATTGCAGAAATTCAAATCGGGGGGGGGGGGGGAACCAGTGTTCAATGTGCCCTCCCCTCCCCCAATCTGTTAAAATCCCCACAGCAAGGATTAGCAAAGAAATTAAAATTAAAGTAAAGCTAAATTAAATTAAATTAAAATTAACACCAAAAACCAGCGTTTTAGTTCCTCCCCAGTACTTGCTGTTTGGATGCTCCTTCAGCGCGTTGTCCAGGTCAGAAAAAGTCAACGCTCTCCGTTGGCTCAACACGTGGTAGGCCGCAACCACGTGGAGCCCTAACCGGAGGACGGCGTATCTACACTCCACCGGTTTGCTTTATGATTTTTTGCGGCTGCCGCTTGACTCAGCGCTGGATTCTGGGCTCCGGAGCTGCCTACACCGCCCCTCCGCTCCGGGAACTGCAGCGCAAGGCCGGTAAGACCGTGGGGAAGTCACGGAGCCGCCTCAAGCGCTCAGCCTCAAGCACTCAGCCACCCGGAGGGCTTCAGCGCGAGGCAGGGCAGGCCTTCGGAGAAGTGTCCCGGGGTGCCGGCCGGTCTAGCAAGCGAGAGGAGATCTCCCCGGTCCTCCTCACTGCTACAGGCAAACCACCTCCTCTGGGTCTGAGGGCTCCGAGGAGGAAGTGGGGGGGGGAAGAGAAGAAGAATTTAAAGGCACAGCACCAAAAGCGCTCAAATGCCAAATAAATTAAAGCAAAGTAAACTAAAACCAAATTAAAGACAAATTAAATTAAAGTAAATAGACTAAATAAAGGAATCAAAACAAATAGAAGACTCCAGTAAGCCCTTGGCTTACGGAACCCTCCAGCTGCTTGGAGGCTGAGAATACTGGGATCTGGGGGTGGTGCCAGTGGTATTTATACCGCACCATCCTCAAAAAGGATGGGCTCAGCCTCCAAGCTGCATGGAAGGTTTACGCAACCCAGAAGTAAAGGGACTGGACTGGAGTGACGATAAGGAACAATGATATCCAAGCTCCCAGAGGAGAAAATTTATGAACTTGAAGGAGTTAGTTGGGGTGGTATAAAACCAAGGAAGGTCATAATGCACACTTTGGTGGGCAGCCTTAGTTTGGCTTCAGGGATATCCTATGGATAAGCCTTTCATAAAACACCTGTTCACAGCCACATCCAGCACAGTCAAGAAGCACTAAATTATTCACATGTTAGTAGCTACAAAGGGAAGAACTGGGTGACTGGGCGTATTTTTTGAGCAATTTCAATGGAAAGTAGTTGTGGCAGGTGGACACTGCTTCCAGTATCAATTAGGAGCTCTTCAGATGAAGCTGCGGGGGACCAGGTTTGGGCTTTATTGTAGAGGGGGATTGGTACTCTGTGGATATACAGGAGGAGAGACCAGAAAAAAAATTTTTTGAAGTTGTTTCCTCTGGTTGTGGTGTTGGCAATTTGTCCGAGCAAGTTACACGATAGGAGCATCATATTTTGGTGCTAAAAGAGGGTTGTTGACGTTATCAATACGCAGTCAGGCAAATGTCAGATAGTGACAGTGCTGTTGCATGAATCCATACTATAAGGTTTTGAAACTGTACATTACAATTAGAGACAAACACATTCCAGCATATATGATAAGATAGTCGAATTTAATTTTAAAAATGGTAATTTTTCAGAACTGGGCACCTGAAGCTGAAATGAATGGTGTCATGGTTCCTGAATACCTTTGGAGCTTGGGCATCCTAAGACCTGGGTCTTGCTGCGAGGATATCTTTCAGCAGCAATGTGGGCAGCTCTCAGAGACAGTTATCAAAGAGATTTCCTTCTTCTGACAACGTGGCTGGAGATCTGGAAGGATTGCAGATCATATAGTTTTTGCCAAGAATGCTGGATACTCCAAAAGGAGAGATAATGGGGCATTTGGTGGGCATTGCCTTTTTTTTTTGTTTTAAAGCAAGGTGATAGGTTGGGGGGATCAAACAGCCAGCTTTAGAGTTAAACGCATGTTAAAGGGTTGGGGGAGGTCACAGGCAAGACAGTCTGACACAAGACAATCATTCTTCAGATTTTGGAGAAACTACTGAGGGTATTATCCAAGGCGTTCAGTTGTGGATATGAAATGCTCATTTTTCAAAGGTTTTTTGCTGGTCTTTTTTGGGGCTTTCAGGGTGAGGGAGTTGGTGTCAGATTTGGAAAAAGCAGAGACAAAAAGGGTGTTAGCTTAGGAGGATGTCAGGGTGGAACAAGATTGGATAGTGCAAAGATTTGAAGGCCAAAAACTGATCAGATGGCTGGATGGGGGAGGTGGATCCTGCTGGTTCTGCCTGGTCTAGAGCATAAAAAAAGGACTACCTATGCTCCCTATCAAGGATATAAACCAGATGGAGTCAGCTACTAAAAGGCAACAAAAGGCAGCTACTAAAATAAGCATCAAACACATGGAGCCAGATAAAAGATCTGAACACAACTATAGGAGAGAGACAGACACTCCAAGCTATTAATGTACAGGAAGCAAGGTCTCTCAACAGAGAAATCATACTTACTCACCTGTAACAGGTGATCTCCGGGAACAGCAGGAATTTAGTCCTCACATATGGGTATCATCGGTACCGACGTAGCCTGCGCAGGAACGCTCCCCAGCATCCAATAGGAAAGCTTTTGGAAACATCCCACAGCACCTGCGTACTGCCTTCCCGCCTTTCCCAACTGTCCCTCTCCAGTTGAGTTTATAGCTGAGACAAAAGAGAGAGGGAAAGAGAAAGAGATAGAGATACAACTTCTAGGGGAGGTGGGTGGGTTGTGAAGACTAAATTCCTGCTCTTCCCGGAAATCACCTTTTACAGGTGAGTAACTATGCTATCTCCAGGAACAAGCAGGAATCTAGTCTTCACATATGGGGACTCCCTAGCTGCAGATGCCAGGGAGAAGACCCCAGAAGTTGCGTGCCTTTGTGAAAGGGCTCCACTTCCCCCCCATGGATCTCTGGCATCCTACCAGTGATAGTGGGTAGCAGTTGATTAAGTAAACTATTTAAAGTTGTTAAAACCAAGAGGATTGTGGAAAATTGCAAGAGGATCTTGATAAATCGGAAGACTGGGCATCAAAATGGCAGATGAAATTTAATGTGGACTAGTGCAAAGTTATGCACCTAGGGAAGAACAACCCAAACTATGGTTACACGATGCAAGGTTCCACATTAGAAACCACCACCCAGGAAAAAGATTTAAGCGTCATTGTGGATAATATGTTAAAACCCTCGGCCCAGTGTGCAGCGGCGGCCAAGAGCAAATAGAATGCTAGGTATCATAAGGAAAGGAATGGAAAATAAAACAAAAGATATTATAATGCCTCTATATCGTTCCATGGTGAGACCGCACCTTGAATATTGTGTGCAATTCTGGTCGCCTTATCTTAAAAAGGATATGGCGTTATTAGAAAAGGTTCAGAGAAGAGCCACCAAAATGGTAAAGGGGATGGAAGGATACTCCTATTTAGAAAGGCTAAAAAGGTTAGGGCTCTCTAACCTGGAAAAGAGACAGCTGAGGGGAGATATGATAGAAGTCTATAAATTAATGAACGGAGTGGAACGGGTAAACGTAGATCGATTGTTTACGTTATGAGAATATAGAAAGACTAGGGGACATGCAATGAAGCTACAGGGTAAACTATTTAAGACTAATAAAAGAAAATATTTTTTCACTCAATGTGTAATCAAACTCTGGAATTTGTTACCGGAGGATGTAGTAAAGGCTGTTAGTGTAGCTGGGTTTAAAAAAGGTTTGGACAAGTTCCTGGAGGAAAGGTCCATATGCTTGACCTAGTACAAGCATTGTGGAACCTGTGTCTTTTGGGGAAACTGCTAGGTACGTATGACCTAGATTGGCCACTGTTGGAAACAGGATACTGGGCTTGATGGACCTTGGTCTGACCCAGTAAGGCATATATCTTATGTTCTTATGTTCGTAAGTATGGAACAGGTGTTGAAGAACAGCCTGACCAAACAAGGCATCCCGGCGAGAGTCCTTGTCCAAGCAGTAATGGGCTATGAAGGTATGAACCGAAGCCCAAGTAGCTGCTAGGCAGATGTCGTCGATAGACACAGAGTGAAGATGAGCCATAGAGGCTGCCATGGCTCTCACATTGTGAGCTGTGACATGGCCTTCTAGAGGAAGGTTTTTACTCTCATAGGCAAAAGATATACACTGTGCAATCCAGTTGGATAGTGTTCATTTGGAGACTGGAAATCCCAAATGACTAGGATCAAAAGCAACAAACAGTTGAGAGGACTTCCTATGTTGCTGTGTCCTTTGTAAATAAAAGGCCAGAGCCCTTTTACAATCCAAAGTATGCAGATTCCTTTCTGCATTTGAGGCATGAGGCCTTGGGAAGAATACAGGAAGGTAAACCCCTTGGTTTAAATGAAAAGGTGACACCACCTTTGGCATAAAATGTGGATTAGTCCTAAGGACTACCTTATCATGATGGAACCTTGCAGTTCACTGATGCGACGTGCTGATGTGATTGCAATAAGAAATATGACCTTCCAGGAAAGGAATTTCAAAGAGGTAGTGGCTAATGGTTCAAAAAGCGGTTTCATAAGCGGCCCAAGAACCAAATTTAAGTCCCATTCCACCGGTGGTGGCTTAATGGGAGGCTTAGTTAAAAGAAGGCCTCTCAAATCTCGCTATGAGAGGATGAGAAGAAATAGGTTGCCCATTTAGAGGCTTGAAAGAAGATGCAATAACACTCAAATGAACTCTCACTGAATTGGTCTTAAGCCCTGCATTAGACAAATGAAGGAGATACTCCAGTAATGATTCCAGAGGTATTGCAAGAGGGTTAAGACCCTTCTGTGAGCACCATATGGTAAACCTTTTCCACTTGAAAGCATAAGAGCGTCTTGTGGATGGCTTCCTGGAAGCATAAAGGATATCCTTTATCTGTTGAGAAAGGTTAAGACGGTGACGTTCTAGGTTTTCAGCAACCAGGCTCTGAGATGAAGAGACTGGGGATTGGGATGCTACAGCATCCCGTCCTCCTGAGAAAGGAGATCTGGAGCAGATCGTAACTCCAGAAGCGGAGTTTGAGAGAGATGTAGGAGCAGAGTGTACCACATTTGCTGTGGCCAATGTGGAGCTATGAGAATCACATGACCTCTGTCTCTCTGAAGCTTGAACAGGGTTTTGGGAATTAGGGGAATGGGTGGAAAAGCATACAGGAAGTCCTGGCCCCAATGGATGAGGAAAGCATCCCTGGCCTGACAACCCTGAGCCAGAATTCTGGAACAGAACCGGGGAAGTTTGGCATTCAGCGGACTTGCAAAGAGGTCTATGTCCAGGGTTCCCCAAATTTGGAAAATTTTGGCCATCTGGTCCGCATGGAGAGACCATTTGTGTGGAAGCAGAACTCGACTGAGTCTGTCTGCCCAAGAGTTTTGAATGCCTGGAAGATACACCGCAAGGAGATGAATCTGATGCTCTCTGGCGAGGGCCCATAGTCGCAAAGCTTTGTTGCATAGCGGTAGAGAGCCTATTCCTCCCTGCTTGTTCACATAGAACATGGCTACTTGATTGTCTGTTTGAACTAGGACTGTCTTTGTAGCTGAGCTGGGTGTAGAATACTCTAAGAGCAAGGAAGATTGCTCTGAGTTCCAGGAGATTGATGTATAGATAGGCCTCCTGTGGAGTCTAGGTACCCTGGGTAGAGAAGCCTTGCAGGTGGGCTCCCCAACCCACCTGTGAAGCATCTGTTGTTAAAGTGGCTTGGGGTGGGGGTTGCTGAAAAGGAGACCCCACCAAAAGGTTCTTGGGTGACTGCCACCATTGGAGGGACAAAATAAGGCGATCTACGTTTGCTATTTTGTTTGACAGGCAACCTGACGCCTGAGCCCACTGAGTGGATAAAGTCCACTGGGCTGCCCTCATATGGAGGCGAGCATAAGGAACCACATGCACGGTAAACATTTCTCGAGCAGTGAGGTGAGGTTTTAACACTGCTTGGGAAGCCAACTGCACAATGCGAAGGCAGCGGGCCTGTGGAAGGTAGGCCCTTGTCTGTCTAGTATCCAGCAGAGCTCCTATAAACTGTAGAGACTGAGTGGGAGCAAGGTTGGATTTTGGGAAGTTTATGACAAGTCCCAAATACTGAAGGATGCGCACTGTGCGAGAACGAGCAACCCTGGCCTCTGGCTCTGAAGAGGCTCGAATGAGCCAGTCATCTAAGTAAGGGAAGACAAATATTCCTAGGGTACGAAGAAATGCTGCCACCACAGCCATGCATTTTGTGAAAACCTTTGGTGCCGAGGCCAGGCCAAAAGGAAGAACCCTGTATTGGTAGTGCTTCCCCTGAAATAGGAAGCAAAGGAACGTTCAATGAGTTGGATGAATGAGAACATGAGTGTACGCATCCTTGAGATCTAGAGAACAAAGCCAATCCTGACTCTGAAGGTATGGCAGCAGAGTTCCTAGAGAAATCATTTTGAACTTCTCTTTGAACAGGAATTTGTTCAATTCTCTGAGGTCTAAAATGGGTCTGCGTCCTCCTGTTTTCTTTGGATTAAGGAAATAGGGGGAGTAGAACCCTGTACCCTGTTGTAGAATGGGTACCTCTTCTATTGCCCCTTGGGCAAGAAGCACAGTGACCTCTTGACCTAACTGGATGTTGAGAGAGGTCTGAGAATTGAACTGTCTTACCATTGTAGGAGGGGGCATGCTGAGGAAAAGAAGCTTGTACCTCTCTCTTACAATAGACAGAGTCCAATTTTCTGCTGTTATCTGACCCCATCTGGGGGCAAAATGACATAACCTTCCTGGAATGGTGGAGGGTTCTGGACCGTTCAGGGCCAGGAAGGCAAAGTTATCTAGATAGGAGTCAAAGCCCCTGTGGAGGCCGAGTCTGCTGAGCCAGTTGAGGCTTAGCAGCTTTTGTTTTTCTTTACCTAGGTTGTTGCTGCTGTCCCTTTTGGGCAGACTGATCCAAACGATGTCCCTGTTGGATAAAACTTCTTCTTCTTACTGAAGAATGGTTTCTTGTAGGATTTTTTCCTTGCAGGATCAACTGTAGATTTAGACAATCTAACCAAGGTGATATTGTCAGCATTTATCTCATTAGCTTTTTGCTGCCAATTCTTGCCAAAGAGATTCTCTCCTGTGCAAGGAATATTTCCTAGTTTATCCTGTACCCAAATTTCTGAGTCAGATGCCTGGAGCCAGGCAATCCTACGTGCACCTATGGCAATAGCAGAGGTTCTGCTTATGCACTCAAAGCAGTCAAAGGCTGCACGACTGACAAACTTGGAAACATCCTGAGCATGTTTGACAAGGGTGAGGTAATCCTGCCTCTTATCAGGAAAGAGGTCTCATCAGCTCTAAATCCCCTACGACCTCCTTAAGGAACATTCCCATATATAAAATATAGGAACTGATCCTAGCAGAAAGCATGGAAGCCTGGAAGGTTAGATGTCCAAAGGCGTCAAGAGTCCTACACATGTCCTGGAGGGTTAGATGCATGCCTTTTTTCACTCTTTATCCTTCTCATAGCAGATTCCAACACCATGGAATGGTGTGGTAGCTAGTCTTCTGAAACACAGGACAGGGAGGAACTCGATACATGGTGTCGAGTCTTCGAGAGTGAGATGTGGTTAGAGGTGTTTCCCACATCCTTAACATGAGATCATGCAAGATCTCATGAATAGGTAAGGTAACTGCCTCCTTGGGAGCTTTAGGGTATTGCAGGATTTCTAATTCCTTTGTCCTAGGCTCTTTTTCAGGAGCCACTGTGATGGAAAGACCTCGAGCCACAGCTCGGATAAAATCCTGAAAGGACATATCCTCTGGTGGAGGCATCCTACGCTGAGGAGAAGAAGAATCCTCAGGAAGAAGTACTCTGGTATCGGCAGAGCTTTCAAAGTCTTCAGACTCATCGGAGGATTCAAAGTACCTCTGATCTGGGTGATCGTGCAAGGCACGGTACCAGTACCGATCGAAGTCAGCATCGGAGGGGCCGGTACAGACTTATCGATACCGGATGGATAAGCATGACTTGGTCCCGGTAGAATACCTGCCGATGTCGATGCAGTCGATAACGGTATCAGAGTCGGTGCCAGTACCGGTTGAATTGTCTGAAGCGCTTTCAAGGGCATCGAGGCCGTGAGAAGAGCCACCAGACTGCGTTCAATAGCCAAGAATCTCTGGTCTATCGACGCTGCCAATGCTTGGGTATCGGTACCGGATGAAGCAACCAGTACCTCAGAGCATGGCACCAGTAGTTCTGCCGAAGTTGAGGCCTCGAGAACATCCTGGAGCCCTGTTAGTGCTTTGGAATCCGAAGCCTCCTGCTGGGGCAATTTTGCCAGTGAAAGTCCCTCAAGGGCAATGCCAGAGGCATCTCGATGCTTAGAGGGAGATCTACCCTTTGAGGACCGACTAGATTTATGTTTAGTTACCTGAGATCCATGGGAGGAAGACAAAGCCCTGGAAGACGTTGATGCCACAGAGGCTGCATCGGAGGGAAAAAGAGTGCTAAGTTTAGCAACTCGGTTCTGCCGGACCCTCTTCGACATCATCCCACAAGCAACACACTCCGAAATAGAGTGGTCAGGACCTAAACATTTGAGGCACCACTCATGGGTGTCTGTGACGGAGATGGTACCGCCACACTTGGAACACTTTTTAAAACCCTTAGCGGGTTTTTCCATTTTAAAGGAAATGTTGGGCCTAGTGCCCAAAATGGCACGTGGCACCTGAGGAGAAAAAAACCTGGAAAATACTCCAGAAGAAAAGTTGTTTTGGGTTTTTTTTGGAAAAAAAGAAAGAAGAACCAGTGGTACCGGTGTAGCGTCAAAGGAAGGCAGACGCGACCACAAAAAAGAAGAATATAAGGGGATTATTTTTTGCGGTGACAGGATGTGCGACCTGTCGGCTCCATGGAAAACGAAGAACTGGAGAGGGACAGTTGGGAAAGGCGGGAAGGCAGCATACAGGCACTGTGGGATGCTCCCAAAAGCTTTCCTATTGGACGGTGGGGAGCGTTCCCGCGCAGGCTCTGTCGGTACCGACAGTACCCATATGTGAAGACTACATTCCTGCTTGTTCCTGGAGATACAGCTATGGAACAGGGTGAGTGATAGAACGAGGGTGAAAGGTAGTAAACGCAAAACTAATCTAAGGAAATTTCTATTTACAGAAAGAGTGGTAGATACCTAGAAAAGCCTTCCAGTGGCAGAGACAAAGAGAGAATCTGAGAAGCATGAGACGAGCAGAGCATCTATGGAGGAAGAAAAAGGGATAAACACGGAGTGGATGGGGAGACTGGAGAGGTTATTTTTTTTCTGCCATCATCTTCTCCGTTTTTACCTTTGTACATATTATTTGATAGTAGTAGTATAAAAGTGCTCGGGACGAGTGCAGAAATCCTAAAAGCTGGTAAAGACTTTAATCCTGCATAATGATTTATAAAGTGACAAGGAGAACAGATTTACGGCGACAGCTTGAAAGGAGACCAACATAAATAAAATTATTGCTCACCTGGTCATAACCTTCCCAACACCCTCTTTTTGACTTAATGCATACACAGTAGGAGTACTTACAAACCTATAGGAGGTGGGGATATTTATCCTTGCCCTCTTTGAATGTAGTTCAACATAGAAAAGAACAGATGAACGCTTTACCCCACCGACTGCTGGTCATTTTGCCGGCAGCAAATATAAGTCACTGGCAACGAGTTGGTGGTTACTCCCGCAGGCTAAAGGGAAGACAGATGATAGGCAGGGGGAAGAGTACTGGGGGGCAATGGTAATTCTATGGTTTTAGGATTGTATTTCATTTATTTGTTTTCCGTCGAGTTGTATTGTCTCTGTGGTAGAATTTGTCTCATCTTTGGAAACTGCATTGAACAAGCTGGTATCTACATGCAGTATGAGTTTTTAAACAAACATGCAGCTAATTCACTATGAATAGATTAGTTCAAACTGTACCAATATTAGACAAAGAAAGCACACGCTGAGCATGCAATCAGACATGATCGTTTGCAAACTGTCAATGTTCTTTGGCCAAGACAATCGCCGCCTTTCCTACTGTCCCCCTCTACAAGATTTCTCAATGTCAATTAGCCTAATGCAAAGGCTAGGGAGAGGGAAAAGGCAACTCATTTTTTATCGCCAAGTCTACAAAGGACCAGAATATCATTCATTCTAAGTGAAGTCGATGATTAAATGCTACACACAGACAGATGCTATAAAATACACCCAATAACTCCTCCCCTAAAGGTAACTTACATACATACAGCCTTGTCACACTACGTTTCTGACGCTCATAAAATATTTCAGGATATTTCCTTTTTTAGCAAAGCATTGGTCTCTCAAACTGTGTTTACAGAAGTGCCAAGGGGCAAGTTTTCTTCCACTGAAGCAAACTCATTCAGCTTCCAGCTGTGCAGCAAAAAGCATTTAGACACACTGGCTAGAGACCAGCTGCTCTTCTCTGCCGGCATTGAATTTCTGTCAGCTGCACTATGCTTCACAACCTACTGCACAACCTTAATCCAAATGCAGAACAGATCACAGCACCCAGGAAGACCTGACCCTCGTCTACCGAGCAGAGGCTGCTGCAACATTTGTGTTTGCCATTTCCCCTCCAATTAATACCTTGCGTTTGTACAGCATGCAAAGGACTCGACCACCGATTACGTATTTTCCCTTTCAGAAATAGGACATGAAATAAACATGGATTAGGGGAATTAAGTTGAGCTCACGATGGGTCTGAAAGCCCTCTTCCCCCTTCCTTTTCAACGGTCTGCCCCTTGCTCCGGGGCACAGGGCAATGTCTAGCACCGGAAACCAGCTGATGCTAATCATGGCTCCATCAGTGCATACTAGCTCTCTCCCTTGCCTCTTTCCCTCCCTAGGGGCAGCAGCCGCTCTAGCTTCTTTGGCAATTGTGTTAACCCTTCCACTCCCTCACCTGGGAACTTGCTATAACAATCTAAAAGCCATGCAAAAGGTTAGCTAACCTACAGAAAATTTATAATTAAACCACAATCAAGTCATCTTTTTTCCCTTCATCTAAAAATATGAATTGTTTTTCAAAACTGGTTTCACATGGCTACTACAGCAATACATTCAAGTTCTGCATCCTTTCTTATACAGGCTTTGGCATAAGGTGTTTTGTCTTCATTTGGATTTAATTGTAATCACAGGATCATCATTGTAAACAAACCAACCAACCAACCACCAAAGAGATCTTGCTTGAAAAAGCAGCAACACCACAACATAGCAAATGAGGGCAGATTAAGATCAGCTTAGGCCATCTCTTCTGCCCAGTAAGGTGGCTAGGGTTGTATTTAACCCTAAAAACAAAGGCAAGGCGGGAGTAACCTATATGGAGTGATGTCATTTTTGCTCTGTGCATCTCCCTCTATGCTGCTGGTTTTTTTTAGTGCCATACAGCCATTACAAGACGGACGATTATACTACAAAGCCTCAATTTTGTCTTGCAGTTTGATTAATTTCAAGCATATTAGACCATCACTGTTTTTCATCTTCTCCTGATAATCTGTTTCTAGTTTTCATTTACTTACCAATACTTATCCTATATAGCTTTATGTTTTTGGAATCAAAGTGCTATAGCCTCGTTACCGCTACATCCTACACTGTTCCATAACCCCTTTTCCAAAAAGGGTGCACACTTGAGGGCAATCCTCTTTTACATCATCAGGGCCAGATAAAAATGCCATCAGGGTGGTCTTCTTGCAGAAATAATAGGTGGTCTTCAATTAAATCCACTGTATTAGAATTGGGGGCATGATTACTAAAAGGATTTAATGCATATTAATGAATAAATGCACATTAAGTGCCCAATGCCCTATGGACGCAATGGCACTTAATGCACATTAACTTCATTAATACACATCAACCTGTAGTAAACATGCCCCTAAGTGTCATATGTCCAATGACAAACCACCACATAGCACCAGTTTACAGTGCTCCTTAAGAGTGGGTGCTAAGTAGGGGGAACTGACGAGATTTCCTTGGTCTCAGGAGAGAAAATTTCTAATGATGGTAACACACCTGATAAAGGACAGTGGTTGCCAAACTTGGGGTCATAACCCCAAACGGGGTCAAATCATCACTAATTGTTAATTGTTATTTGTTAACTGTAATTACCTAGCTACAAATTGTTATATGTAAAAACAGATCACTCTGTTTATTGTTGTTATATGGAAACCGCACCTGATCAATGGAAGGAGCGGTATATAAATAATCTGTTAATTAAATTAAATTAAATCAGTGGATGGGGGGTCACAAAAACATGGCCAATTTCCCCTTCTCTCTGGGCTTTCACTGTGATTTAAGCTAAGTAGTGGCAATCACCAGTCATCATGTGGCCTGTGGAGCCAGTGAACATTCATAGGCCCTTGTCCCCACCTAGGTAAACTTTGGACACTGACACAAGGGACCCTGTGCCGACTGCTGCTGTCGTTGCCACTATTGTTGTTGCTGTCTTCCTGTCTTAGAAGAACGGAGGGAGGAGAAGGATGTTGGAGATCTACCAGTTTGATTTCATTACCGGGGGGGGGGGGGTGTCACATGAATTTTCAGTTGTTAAAATGGGGTCATGCAGGATAAAGTTTAAAGTGCACTGATATAAGAGATGGTGCTGAGCTGTTTTCTCTTTTGTTCCTCGATTGCTTTGGGCAGATAAGCTTAGCAAATTCCCAGAGTTAAAAATTACCAGCTCCCTCCCATGTCTTTCAGCTAACCCCCCAGCCCTGTTGCATTATTGCCCCTCTACCTGCCCCAAGCATGATGGCCACATTCTTAATCTCATATTCATTATTTCAAATATATGCCTACTAGAACGCTAACGCTACAGTTCCTACTTAATCATCCCCAATCTAAAAAGTGTGTCCATGAAGCACCCAATCTACTAACTGAGCTGAGCTCTATCGTAGCACTGTTCCTTCAGATACGCCCTGTAAAAACGCTGCAAAGGGTTGTTGTTTTTTTTTTATTTAAACACATTATTCTACAACTACTACTAATGATTTGTACAGTGCTAGGAGGTGCACAGAGCACAGTACATATGGAGGTGAGACACAGTCCCTGCTCATCAGGACTTACAATCTAATCAAGATGAAATTGCATCACAAAACTGGGGGCTAAAGTACGGCAAGATGCACGTAAGTAGTGGACAAGAGCAGGAAGAGCAAGCGACAAAGAGGTGGGTCTTCAGCCAGAGAACGAGCCTGATGCACCGACTCAGTTAGCTTGTTCTAGGCATATGGAGCAGCAAGGTGGAATGAACAAAGTCTGGAGTTGGCAGTGGCAGAGAAGGGTACAGATAAAAAGGCATCTGCCAAAGGTTCCCGAAGAGGAGTACAGAGTGAGATAAGAGAGGAAAGGTAGTGAGGAGTCGCAGAATGAATGCACTTGTAGATAAGTAGGAGAAGTTTGAACTTGATGCGGAAACCGATAGGGAGCCCATGAAGTTACTTGAGAAGAGAAGTTACATGAGCATAGCGACACTGGCGTAAGATAAGTTGTGCAGCTGAGTTTTGAACAGATCGAAGCAGAGAAAGATGAGTCAGAGGGAGACCAGTGAGGAACATAAAGGGTTTTTAGAGTTATCATACTGAAAAACATACCATTAGCTCTAATCTCTCTCATCTGCAGGGCTGGCCTATCCACTAGGTGGCCTGGATGGGCAGTGGCAGCAGCAGTATTTCCAAATGTGGCAGCAAAAAGCCAATCGCTTTTGGAAATGCTGCCTGCCTCCCCCTCCCAAGACACAATCAGTGGCGGCGGCAGCTGGGGGGGGGCAACAGTGAGGCCTGAGCTTCTGCCTAGAGCAGCAGAAATCCTTGGGCCAGCCCTGCTCATCTAAAAAGTGTACATAAGTGTATTTGTATATGTTCAACTTGACATTTCAAAGAAACAAATACTAGGTTTTGTCCACAGCTCGTCAATTCTAAAGATTGTTTTTGAGTCATTATCCTTTCTATGCACAATAGAAACTAGGTAGACTGGCAAATCTCTGCACTTATCAAACAGAATCTCCCCTGCAGAAATCATGATTAGATCATCTTTTCCATATCTAGCATTTTCACCATTGCCAGTCCACAGCATTGTAAAGTACACTAAAATGCCTGATAAGAATCTGATCTGGCATAAAAATAAAGTTCCCCTTTCTCCTGTGTGTTCAGTTGCCTAAGCAATGCTATGAACTGCATGTCAGTTCTCCAAGGAAGTAAAAACAAAACAAAACAAAACTAAATGGGAGCAAGATCAGCACATGGCTGACTCACACACATACTTGCATTTTAACAACAGCTTCTATGACCTTGCTACTACAGCTGAATCAACATGGCTAAAATTTTAAACACATAATAATGAAGTTCAAGAAAGGCTATCAATACGTTCATCAACATCTTCACATTATTATATTTATTTTATGTTGTTCACAAATATATAATTGTCTTATTCCTTGCATGTCCAAGCTTAACTTAATTACACGCCTTGTTGTGCCATAGCTAACATAAGTGGTTCGTAAAACATCACACATACTTATCAAAAGGCAAACAGGTAATATTCATGGAATAGGGTGCAGACAGTCAAGTTATTCTCCCCCCTCTTGGTGCTTTACAGCTATTGCAACCTTGCCTGACTAATACGATATCTAAAGGTGAGGAAGGGTCCAATGGGAAAAGTGAACTTAAGGGTAGCAGCTGCAGACTCATAATGGCAAGACTTCAAGGAAAAAACAATCAGGCTAGCAAGAGTGTAAATGTCAAGCACCCCCTGCAAACAAGTCAATGCTGTGTTAACCTACTACACAATATTCTATCACATTAAAACAGTGGTTCCCAAACGTGGGGTCACATCATCAGTGGATAGTCACAGAAACACGGCCACTTCCCCTTTTCTCTGGGCTTTCACTGTGACTTGTGCCAAGTAATGGCAACCACCAGTCAGCATGTGGCTTGTGAGCCAGTGAACATTCCCAGGCCCTTGCCCCTCCTGGGTAAGTTCCTGTTATCCCGGAATCCCATGCAGAGTACTGGGGTCTGTAAGCACACACTGTGCACTGACACAAGGGACCCTATGCTGACTGCTGCTACTACTGTTGCTGCTGCCTTTCTGCTTTTAGATAAGTGGCGAGAGGAGGAGGAGGAGATTGGAGACCTACTATTTTGATTTCATCATCTGGAGTCACATGAATTTTCAGTTGTTAAAATGGAGTCATACGGGATAAAAGTTTGAAAAGCACTGCATTAAAGCATACTATAACATAGCTCATACTCCATGCCAGTGGCTATGCAAAATCTGTGTACCACTGTCCAAAGCAAATGCAGCTCCGTTCATGTAGCTTTATTGCTGGAAAGACATCTCAGGATAATTTAAGAAAAAACTTTACACTTTTTATCATTTTCTTTAATTGAATCCTGCTCGACCAGTCCAGGCATACGAGTTATGCTCCTTTGCTAGCAAGTGGAGGCAAACTTCATAACATCACTGAAAGGTGCCCACTGGGTTTATTGGCCAGAGAAACCAGTTTGACACTTCTCAAGCAGTAAGCAATACTGAAAATCTCAAAACAAATAATGGTAGGAATCAATTCAGATTTGGAACAGTTAACTTAAAGAAGCGGTACAGTGTAGGGGGAGAAGTACTCCTGTCCACAAAAGAAGAGTGGGACCTGGGCATAATTGTGTTTGATGATCTTAAAGTAGCTTAACAGATATAAAAGTCCACAGTGAAAGCTAGAAGGATGCTTGGATGCATACGGAGAGGAATGGCCAGAAGAAGAAAGGAGGTGATAGTGCCTCTGTATAAGTCTTTGGTGCGACCTCATTTGGTGTAGTGTGTCCTATTCTGGAGACCACACCTTCAAAAGGATAAAAAACAGGTTGGTGCAGAGGGTGGCTACTAAAATGGTTAGTGGTCTTCATTATAAAAGTATATAAGGATCCAGGAGGCAAGATGGCAGCAGGAAGTGGATCATCAGCAGCTACTCTGCAGTAAGGCTCCGCGTTTGTGTCCGGCAGTGAAACCTGCCTCTGTTGGAGATGGGGCGGAGGAAAAGAAAACAAGAGGGTCTACCTGGAGCTCCCTCGCTGCCTTCTACTGCTAGCCAGAGGACTTTGGAATTCTGCGTGTTTGCGGCTGTCGGGTCCGGAGCGGCGCCTTTGCCAGCACAGCATGAAGAGCTGTCTGTGCTGGGCACATCTGCAGTGAGTCTTTCGCCGGATCAGAAGGTGCCCCCGAAACAACCAGGAAGTGCGACATCTCCCAACGGCATCTTTTTTCTTCCTTCGCCGGGCTTGCTGGTGAGTATGCCGGAGCCCGTTGGTGAGGGACGACTGCTGGAGGGGTTTACCCTACACTCCAGAGGAGGGAGACAGCTAAAGGGAGGCAGTGTAGATGACCCGCCTCTTGTTGCAGTGGATCTGTGGCTGTTGGAGCCTGGAGGAGGACTATTTCCTGTGAGTCGGGGTTTAGTGAAGCCTGCGGTGATAACGTTGGACGCGCTCTGTATGCCATTTCTGCTATGACTACTACCCTATCAACTATTGTGGGAACTGTAAGTACTGAGTTATCTAATATGAAATTGGAGGTATCAGAGGCTTCTAAGGGCCAGGAGATGCGAGCTGGAGTCTTATCACAGGTGAAAGAAGATGTGAGCCGCCTTCAGGAGGAGCATGTAGCTCTGATGAAGGAAAGGTCTGGCCTGACTCAGAAGACTGAGCATTTAGAAAGTCTAGCACAACGGAATAATCTTCATCTATTGAACTTTCCTAGGTCCCCGCTCTTGTCCCCCTTGGAAATAGTGTGGAAGAATTTTGGCAAGGTGCTTAAGATTCCATTACAGCACCTATCGCCTGTGACCAAGGCTCAATACCTCTCTGTTAACACCTTGGGAGTCCGGAGAAATGATTTGGAGGTATTAATGAGTGGAGTGGGGGACCTGATGGGTTTTTTAGAAAGTTCTATGGATGCGATAATGGAGAGAACTACTATGCTTGTAACTCTAGCGCTGGAGTCTGATAAGGCTTTGATTCTTAAATATCAATGAGAAGTTTCTAGGTTCACAAGTACGTATATTTCCTGATTTGTCTCGTGCAATCCAGTTAAGGAGGAAGGATTTTCTGGCTTATCGGGCCAGGATCGTCTCCACGGGTGCTACTTTTGTGTTTAAATATTCATCATCTCGATGTTATATTTCCTATCAAGGAAAGAATTTCCTGTTTTTGAGCCTATGCAGCTTCTAGGATTCTTAAGTGCAAGGGAAGTGATCAAGGTGGATCTGGGTCCCCACAAGGCTGATGCATAAGTCTTATCCTGCTTAAAAAAAAAAAATTATTTTATAAGGCTCTCTTTACGTTCGGGAAGGGATTGTAAATTGAGGTTCTTGGTGTTTATTTTCCTATTGCCCCCTACTGTTTTTCTTTTGTTGTATGTGGGCTAATGTTTGGGACAGGATGTTTTTGTTTATTTATATATATTTGTGTAGTTGTATACTCAAAGTTCCTATATTCTTTGTTCATTCATGTGAATACCTGAGTGTTCTTATATATAAATGCCAATAAAGATTAAATTGAAAAAAGTATATAAGGATAGACTTAAGGATCTTAATATGCATACGTTAGAGGAAAGGTGGGATAGAGGAGATATTTAAATGTCTCCAACATAACTCCATGGTATAAATGCACAGGAGGAGAGCCTCTTTTGATTGAAAGGAAGCTCCAGTACGAGGGGACATAGTATGAGGGTGAAAGGGGATAGACTCACGGGTAATATGCAGAAATATTTCTTTAAGGAAAGAGTGGTAGATGCATGGAATAGTCTCCCAGTGGAGGTGGTAGAGATGAGGACAGTACCTGAATTCAAAGAGGATGGGACAAACACAGAGGATCTCAAAAGGAGACTATTGTAGTACTTGATATGGAAGGGTAGACTAGATAGAATTATGACTGCAGAAAAAGACCATATGGCATATGCTTCTAAGTTTTCGCTCTTACAATGAATTCTGCATCAGAACATAAATACCAACAATGCCTGTGCTAAGCCTAAGAGACCATGAGGGTAATTTTATAAGTAGGTGCTTAGTTTTAGGAACCCAGAATAAGAGGCTATTTTACGAAAAATATGTTGGCACTTTTGCACTTAGAATAGCAACCAGGTAAGTACACATAAGTGCCCATTCACACATGCAAGCCTTTGAAAACAGGTGGATTTATGCATGTAAATGGAACATATCTTCACACACACACTATAAAATTACTCCCCTTTTGACCATGCTGGCTGAAAATCCAGCATTTCTTTTTTAGTCAATGCATAAATCATGGAATCTGCTGCCAGAGAACATGGTCAAGGGAAGTAATTTAGCTGAGAGTTTTAAAAAGATTTATTCATTCAATCAAATTGCTAGTATTTTTTTTTTAAATATCATCCCCTTAAACAAACAACCACCCCCAAGTGGTGTACAATGAACTATTAATACAGTATAAAAAATACACGATGCACGTGAATATAAAAATATACCATAATTTTGATAAAATTGTACAGATGTCTATCATCATTTTTGAAGAGCTCCAGCAACATGTCAACATAGCACTTGTCCACCCCTAAATTATAAACAGCCTCTTTTAATCCAAGATCCCATTACTATCTAACCCATTAACCAAAAATTCTTAACCTCTCACATCGCTGTTAAAACAATTTAGTTCAGCTTTTATATCAAATGGGAGACTCTATCACAGTATAGGGCCAGCCACTGAGAGGCTCCCAATCAAAGTCAAGCCTTTTGATGGAACTCACAACAAGAAACTTTGGCTTGATGGGAACAAGTTTCAAGAGGAAAGATTTAACCATCATTATTTAGTCATATAGCTTTAGGTGTCTCCATTTCCTGGTTTTAGGAGTTAACAGAAAATGTGTGTGTGTGTGGGGTGGGGGGGGGGTGTCAGATTTAAGGAATACTTCCAAGAATCCTGGCATGGCCACTGTCAGCAACAGTATGGTGGCTTGATGAACTACTGATCCAACCCAGCTAGAAAAGTCAGCACTACCGTAGGCAAAAGCTAAGCAGTCAGCTAGAGCACCAATGGTATGAGGATGGCCCATTTCCACCCTTTTCAGGGCCAGCAGTGGCAGCAATGACTTCAAACAGCACTGCGACACTTACCAAAATCTCTGGTGCTGCAATGCTCTGCCTGCTTCTGCTCCCTCTGATGCAGACTTCCCCATATGCATGGGGGCGGAAATGGCTGTTCAAGTACAGGACTATATTCTAGGGCAGGAATGGGCAAACTACGGCCCGCGGGCCGTATACGGCCCGGCGGACCTTTTAATCCGGCCCGCTAGCCCACCTCTTCCATGTGGTGCACACTATGGACAATCATCCCTTCCTATTTCTAGTGCAGCACTTTGTTAAAAGGCATGTTTACTTCCGCGCCTTTCAGGCGGTGCGCATAGGCGATGACGCGCGCACTTGAGGATTCCTGGGCTCGTCGTGAGGAGAGAGACCGCCGAGGTGCCACGCGGCATGCTGCTTGCGCCCGCTCCATGGAGGCTGGGAAGAGGAAGATTAAGAGCTTGCAGGATGGGGTGCAGCATACCGAGGGGAAGAGCAAGCGACTGCAGAAGGAACCAGAGCAGCAGAGGAACTGCATAGAAACTGTAAGTACCCGTGGTGCAGCTCTGCTTATGAATCTCCCCCTGCACAGGCCCGGTGGTGGTAGTTCGGTAACGCTCTTAGGTGAGTCACATATGTTAAAACCCCGAAGGAGTGGTAGGGCCTGCATGGGATTTATCCTTGAACTGTGCGTTCAGGTGCTTTGCTTGCCTGGCTGCTCTGGAGAGTTGCTTAGAGTCCGCGAATGACATTTCTAGTTCTTGCCAAGGAAAGTAGGAGGCTGGCAGTGGAATGTTAGCCATAGGACCAAGTGATGTGCAAATTCTGCTCAGATGATTCAGTCCACTGCATGAAACCCTGATTTGACCACTTACATAAATTGTCATGGACAGGTGGTTAATTTTGGGATTCATAATTTAAAATGAAATATGTCTTTTAGTATCCAAAATATAGCAGAGCGCTAGCTAATTTATTCATTTATTCACCTCACTTTCTAGAGGACGCAGCGTAATCTCGCGATGGCCGGCTAGTGTAGTGCAAGGGAGACCACCAACACTGTTCCCACTAAAATTGAAGGTACTATTTTATGAAAGAAATACATTGCATAAAAGTTTTGTAAAATAACTCTTTTTATGCTTTTCTACCTTAAATTAATCTAAACATTTAATGTTACAAATTTAAATTTAATTTATATTAATTCACACATACACACCGTCCCATCTACTCTTGGTCCGGCCCCCGGGTCCAATATATGAACCCATTGCGGCCCTCGAGTCAAAAAGTTTGCCCACCCCTGTTCTAGGGTCTGCATGATTAATTAGATCTCTTAGCTAGTAATTCACACCAGTATGCTATAAAAAAAAAAAAAAAAAGTTACCACTGCTTGGTGCTCTGATCCAGATCAGCATCTGAGCTCTGCTCAGCAACAAAAAGACTTCAACAGTGGTTCTTAAAATATGCAGGCACTCCTTAATGAGCATGTGCAGTCATCTGTGCGTCTTCTTCCTAGTTAAATAATGAGCCCCAAAAGTGTAGGGATTCATGAGCAGCATGGTTATCCAAGACCCACTTTATATGGTACCCTCACTGCATAAAACGCCTCCTCACAAGTCCTTTCAGCCTCTGAGTTTCCTGAAACCTGAAGCAGAGCCTAGATTGATTTGGGCTCGAAACGTGTCACATCGTGTGTGGCTTCCTTCAAAATGTTTTCCTGATGCGCTTCTTATGGAAATAAGTACTTTAAGCGTTTTATGATAAAATAAAAAACAAAAATGATTAAAATGGAGACTTGATAGAGTGGACATGCTCCACCTTTTTGTCAAGTAACTCCAACATTCTTTAAATATTTCTTCATTACCTTTTTTTTTTTTTTTTTATTGGGGGGGGGTCTTTTTTTTTTTTTATTACTGGTATACATCTCTGGACTTTCCAATTTTTTGGGGAGTTGTTTCTCTATTGACCACACTGATCATTGGTAGCAATGTCAGTGAACGGGCTCTGGCAGCCATGGTAACTAAATTGATCAGATAGTTTGCTCACTTTGTCCTGCATATAGAGGGAGCTAGAGTTGGAAAGTGGAGAGGTCACAGTTCATGGAGAGAAAATGAGGGGACAGGATAGAAATACGCAATCCATGCCTAACAAAAAGTTAAGGAAAGCAGAAAGAGTCTGTTGACAGTGAGGAATGGAGGGGGCAGATGGTCATGATACCATATTATAAAGAGAACTGCACATGGAGAAAGTTAAGCAGAGAACAGTAGAGGAGAGAAGGAGCCCTATGGTGAGGGTTTTTTCTATGCACAACAGTGAGGCCGATTAATCCTCTCCATTACCAGCTCTGTGGAGGCTTATATAGCACATATTAATGGGGAGGTGTGCAGTACGCTTGAAATGGTTGGGAAATACTGCTCTAATCTGATGGATATCTCCCTACAGGAGAACAAACCAAAATCCACCCCTTGCAGAACAAAATGATGAAGATAACTAAATCCGTATGTGAGAGTGTACACAACACAAAGGAAAGGACAATGGGCAGGAGGGAGCAAGTTAGTCAGCCATGTGGCAGCTGTTTTCACTTAACCCCAGGGAGAAAAAATGAATCAGCCAGAAAATTAGTTACAAGAGCATTAAGTGTCCCTGAAGGAAGGGTTCCATGGAGCAGGATGGCCACAGCTATAAACCTCAGACTAGCCAAGTGGCTTGAGAGAGAAGATGACTTTAGGAGGAAGAGGAGGCGGCTAGAAGTTGTTAAGAGTTACAGCTCAGTTTTTCTTTTCCCAGTCCGAAGTGGACAAAGCAACGGTGTCTCAAATCCAGAAGAAAAATGGTAACTGGACAGACAATAGCAAAAAGGAAAATTTTCCCATAGGGACAGCAGAGATGATCTGAAACCTTGAAGCTGGTTGAGATTTGAAAAGGCAGCCACTGCTTGTAAAAGCGTAGTTACTCACCTGTAACAGGTGCTCTCTAGGGACAGCAGGAATCAGTCCTTGCCATCGGTCCATAAGTGAGGACTGACTTCCTGCTTGTTCCTGGAGAATCCGTCTTACCTCAGGAAGGATCAGTGAACCAAGGAGGAATCGAGAACCCTGTCAATGGGAGACCACATCAGTCTTGTCTCTTATGAGTTTTGCTAAGGCTTGGATACTAGTGGATATTATGACATGCATGCAAGATATCTCCCTACGTAAGGGGGCAGTTTTTAGGGGGATAATTTTATAAGGAGTCGTCTAGATTTCTACAGGCATCTACATGTGGCAACATTATTATTTTAATGGCTTCTGCACATAAATCAGCATGCGCATAATGTACTCTGTTATTATCCTGAAAGCACACACTTTGTACCAATGGCAAATACTTTCACTGTGGATGTGCACAAGGGTGAAGTTTGGGTGGAACACAAATTTATGTGCATAAGTTATAAAATTCTGCAACTTAGGTGCCTTCTTGAAAATTCTAGACGTGGGCATTATATCTACAATACGACATAAAAGTGTGTGCATCTAGTTTAAAATTAGCATTTTTGACCACTTACACCCTTATTTTATAAAGTATATTCACATCTTAGTTTATAAAATAGGTTTGAAATAGGCACATGAATGTGTATGTAAATCTAAACGAGCCTTCTAAAAATTACCCTCTGAAAGTATGTGACTCTGACTTCCTCTTGGAACAGTGAGTGAGTATCTTGGAATGCAAGAGAATCCTAAAGTTCAGAGTAGCTGAGAACAAGGGAAGCCAGGTTCAAATCCCACCGCCATTCCTTGTGATCTTGGGCAAGTCACTTAACCCTCCATTGTCTCAGGTACAAAATAAATTCTAATCCAAACCAAAGGGGAAGCTTCAGCGGCAACAAACAAGCAAGTGCTATTTTGACCAATTTAACAAGTACTACAGTTTTCAGTAAGCAACACCGCAGGAGGGTTACATGCTAGCACCGAAAAAAAGGGTTCAAAATTCTTACATTTGCCAAAACATGCATGTGTTATGCCAGAAAAGCATTAAATTATCCCTAATCCATAAGTTAAGACTTAATTCTAAACAAATCATTTAGTGTTCATACAAAAGAACCTCAATTTTATTATGCTGCAATTGAGTTAGTCCTCCAGTTATTTTATTACCACAAATGTAAACAAGAAGTAATCCAAATAAAATGCATTTTCAACACAGAAAGGTACAACCAGCCCTCTAGATTACTACTTGCAATCGGGAGTGGTATTCTTGAAATAGAAGCTGACAGGAACATTGGGGAATGACCCAATGTGTCCAGTACCCCCATAGGAGCCCTGGCCCTTCCTCTCTTCTCAAAAAACACAACCTCAAGAGGTGGTGGGGTTGCCATGAGGACTGCACGAGTATATGCCAAGCTCTCAGTCCAGAGGAGCACACCCGGCCAGGCAAGCGGTGTGAGAGGGCAAGAACAGGAAGGAGCAAGGACAGTGTCATTTGGGAGCAAAAAAGTGCAGAACACCCAAATCAGGTTAACAACAAATATCCAGGACTGTTCACAAGAGTCAGTCAGCTGAAGAACAGGAACATCACTACTCTTATGAGAAGCTTGCTATAACCAATACAACTAATGGAAAATTTTACAAAAAATAAAAAACAAAATCTTACATTTTTTTCCTTTCACCTTTTGAAAAGAAATACTACCTGGGATCTCAGACCAAGATCTAAATTCAACCTGCTCTTCTGCTTAGATGGCTCAAAGGTTTTGAGCACTTTGGGCCTCTTTTACTAAAGCACATTAACTGTTAACGTGTGTTTTAATATGCATTTTCACAAGTGGCAACTGGCAGTCAGGAATACTAACACCAGAGTGTGTCTGCCACTGTATGGTAAACACACATTAACCGGTAATCATGAGGTGGGGCAAGGAATGAATAGAGTGGGGGCGTGGAGGGCACATTACTGCTAGCTTCAAAGTACTCTTCTACGGGAGTCGGTAAGTGAACCTACTTTAGTGGCGCGCATGGTTGAGTGGCCCATCATGCATTAGCTGCTGGAAGCACTCTCGCCATGCCTCCAACATCTACCTTGGAGGCTTTGCAATTGACATGTGGGGGGTTTTGGTGCATTAATTGCAAATCCTTAGAAGGCTTTAGTGAAAGGGGGTCTTTTGTGCTCTTCAGCTCTAGATCTCAAGGCCCATAACCAGAACTGATTTTCAAGAAAACCAGGAGTATGCAAAATGGCCACAAATGAAAGCAGTGAATCGTAAATCCATCTCATGAACATTCACGGGAGAAACTATGAAAAACAAAAAAATACATTTGTTGGAACCCTTGACAGAGAACCACAGAACATACTATTTTGTAGTGCCTGGGCCCAGAATAGGGGTGAAACGGAATAAGAACATAAAGATACGCATACTGGGTGAGACCAAAAGGTCCATCGAGCCCAGTATCCTATTTCCAACAGTGGCAAATCCAGATCACAAGTACCTGTCAGGTTCCCAGAAAGTAGACAGATTCCATACTGTTTATCCCAGGGGTAAGCAGTGGATTTCCCGGGTCCTCTTTAATAATGGTTAAATGGACTTTTCCTCCAGGAAATTGTCCAAACTGCTTTTAAACTAGTCTACACTAAAGACTTTTCCTACAAGTCCATAACCAAATAATTCAAGGAAAATCAATTGATTAATTCTGAATTAGGAAAATAAAAATAAAAAAAAACATCTGACGACCGACAGTGGTAGAACTTATACCAGGTCCTATTTTCAAATTAGGTCTGGCATGTTCTGTGCTCACAACAAGCGACTTTGGTAAAAGAATCAGGCAAGCCTTCAAAGAGACATGAAAGGAAAAAAATGATATGCTTCCTCATTTTAAAGCAAGCCGATAATAAAATTCCATGAATCTGGTATATGAATGTTCACTACCATTACAAAACTGGCAGCCTGCCAAAACGTTCTGTTGACAGGCTCCTAAAAGCAAGGAAGCATATTGTATGATATTTCCTTTTTATATAACCTACTTCCTCCAGCTTGTGACTGCATCCGGTTAATTTCTTCTCAGGAAGTTTAAAACAGCACTGTAACCTAGCTAAACTAAAAGGCAGCCAAACTGTGATGTTTCTCAAAGGGTGGACAGCCTTAAAACATAATGCTATGCGCTAAAACATGATGCTATGCATTTCTCTGCAGGAAATCAGCTCACCTGTCATATAGCGTCCTGTTGGGCCCTTTTCATATGGACAAGGTTGAAGTTCTTCAAGGGAGGGGGGAGTGAAACATGTTCACCCATCAGCTCAGTTATTCTAAGCACATACAGCCGATGTAGAGCACTTGAACATGGCCAAAATTCTGGCGCATTATGGCTGAAGTGCTGTTCCCTGGTCATTCACTTCAGCTGAATTTTCCTTCACCGTTTTATAATTCTGCTTCTTGGAAGTCATTTATATTGTACCAGAAAGAGCCCACTTTCAACTTTGTGTCAATGTCAGAACACACCAGACCACAGGTTTAAAAAAAAAAAAAAAAAAAAAAAAAAAAAACAACACACACATACACACAGGCACAGCATGGCAAATTAGCCAGAGCACTGCCATCTGTGCTGGTTGTTATTTCCAAGGTTAGAAAAAGGATTGTGAATTAATTGGTAGCTCAATTTCTCTCATGTTCTAAAGCACAATCTCTATACAACATCAAAGACATAACAAAAGTTGCTTTCTAGGCTCACGGTGCCATGGTAAAGCAGTGCTCAGACAGGAGATAGTTTGTTATTTGTGCACTTTGGCTATGGAAGAATTATTCGTATTATCACAAGAACAGTACTTCTTATTTGCATCGGTTGTGCGATTCCAATCCTTTGTTTACTGGTATGTATTCACTAAGTTGTAGCGACTAAACAAATTTAGTTTAGCACTTAAAGTTTAAAAACAACAACCCCAAACAGAAACTCGGAGCAAGTGGAAATAGCTGCCAAACAGAATCAAAACAAAAAGCTTTCTAACAGTCACTGTAATTTTAGCTAGCTTCAGGCGGTGAGCCTACAAGAATGCAATACATGAAGGTCAGGCAATCTGACAGGACCTAACAAGATGCTAACGAATTACTCGATAGGGAGTGTGTTCCTATTTACCCCGAGGTTATTAGTATGGTCCTTAATAGGCGACTTGGAGGCACTAATCAGGCCTTCCCAAGATGGTTTGTAACCCAGCAGTATAAGGAACCAGTAGTCCCTGAAAATTGGGTCCATCAACACTGAAACAGTACAGCAGTGGGAGAAGAAGCACAGGGATCAGTAAGAAATTTGTGGCAAAGCCTGACATTGGGGGAGGGGGGGCCCATAACCCCAAGGCCAGCAGGTCTCTGAAGGGGCCCAGCCTCAGCTCGTCTGCCGCAATCAAGCGTGCTTGAGGCTGGTTGCATCCCATCCCCTCCAACAGGAAGTGTTCAGAGATAATGGAACAAAAACAACCTAGTATGTGCATGGGTGCTGGAAGACCCGCCACGCTGTTTCATTTTTTGAAGCCTTGACCCCCTGTTTGTGGTAAGAGGACCAAGGTGTCATCAGCCAAAGCAGGTGTCAAAATGCATGGGATAGGGAGACATGAAAGACAAAAACTACCCCTTTTGTTTTTCTCAATTTGATTTTAACCTGTTGAATTGCCAAGATACTCCCAGTAACAGTTAGACATTACATTAAACACAATCATTTCATAAAAATACAGGCATAAATATAGATAAGCAATACATGAAATGCAGTTAAATATAGCAAACTAAAAACAATTAATCAACCAATAGCCTACTGAGTCAAATCTTCAAAATGTAAATGAACCTCTACATTCCTAGACTTCTAATGGAAGTTGATTCTATATGATAAACCTTGCATGACTAAAAGACTTGCATTACCTATTTTTAAAAATTGATCTGACTGATGAGACCGTCAATAGAAATGCTTAAGAGGATCTAAGCCGAAGGGATGGCATGTATGATAAAACAAGGCCAAGCCATCATTAGGTCTTAAAAGGTTAAAACAGGCAATCTTAAAGAGGACACAAAATCTGACAGCCAATGAAGTTGGTGCAAAACTGGGATCATATGAAGTCTATAACCAACCCTAGGAATGACCTAGGCAGCTGCATTTTGGACCAGCTAAAGACGATATGGGGTTTTTTTGTCCAGCCGCCCCACCAAAACTGCTAATCTGACCTCGTTAGCAAGTAATCCTATCACAGAAAAAAAAAGCCCCACACACCAGTTTGCCTTATCAGTCATAAGTCCAAAAGCAACTTTGACAAGTCTTAAAAATGTGATCAGGAATCTTCACATTATGTCATTTAAAAAAGTGGCCTACTATGAAAATATTTGGGGTCAAGTACTATATAGTGGCATTCACTCCCAGCTAGATAGAAAATATTCCTTAAACAGCCAACTACTCTGAAATGCTACCTTTACACCAAGATGTAAACTTAGAAACCCACACACCTAAACCCAGGCATTTTGTATTCGCAGTGTACAAACCTACAGCATCCGTATCTTTGGTGGAGAAGCCTAATAGTTAGAGCAATGGTCTGAGAAGCCAATGCTCAAAATATGACTGCGTTTACTGATGCTCTCTTCCATTGCCTCACATGCAAAACTTGTGTCTGAACTTAATATACATCAGAAAAGAATCCTATCCTTTTATATGTAGAGGAAAGTAGGCATTACAGGGGGGCGGAGTCTGGGGCTTGTATTTACAAAGTATATGCACATAAAGCAGATATACATGAGTATTAATATGCCTGCTTTGGAGCAGGGATAAATACATGTTCAGCCAGCAACAGTTGGCACGTGTGTAACAACCATGTGTACCAGCCACATCCACTTATGTGGCTGGTTCTACAAATAACTCACCTCCCAAACATACAGCCGAACTCAAGATTTATTTCAACCACTTTTTAGGTGGTATCTACATGTTACTAGTCATTCATTAAACTTGACTCATTAGGAAAAAATATATACATTTTCTACATAAAGAGAAGTGAAAAATATGGATTCAAAATATACTCATTTTGCTCATTCTGCCAAATATTGTACCATACTTTCATTTTTAAGCTCTACAGATTTAGCAGCATTGTCAGTTTTAGAAAGTGTCAGGACACATGCTTTTCATACTTCAGAACATTAAGGTAGAAAAGGCAGCATTTTAAAAAAGCACAAACAGTTAAATTAGCCCACTTAACTCTTAATAAAGATCACAAATGCTTTGTTAAAATGTTAAGTCCATGACCGCCACTCTCTCCTTTGGAATCGAATTCAGTCAAACACCTGAAGCTTTCCTTCCCATTTACGTGAGGGTTGTGTGGTTTCATTCCTTTCCTCTTCCCTTACATAGCTTAGCAAGTGAAACGATTTGTATTTCTCAACCAGAAGGCTAATAACTCTCCTGTAATACAGTACCAAATGCACTCCCAATGTATAGCCAATAGGTGCTGCTCTTGAATAACGGTTTGAATCACCTCATTCCCAAGAGCTGTGGATAAATTAGCCCCCGTCTGGCCAAAAGAATAGGTGCTGTGCCTAAAAATCAAACTTGCAGGCCAATGCACAAAGCTGGCTCTGAGATCGCAAACTATCAACTCTGTACGCCTCTATGCGGTGCACTGATGGCGCTGAAGTCATGCACTAGCATGCAGAAAAGGGTGCATATGCAAATTAGCATTAAACTCTGGCACAAATGGGAGCATTTTACTGGGAGGAGCATGCCAAACACATGCGCACAGAAGTCGGCGCAAGTTTGGCATGCCCCCCCAGAGAAACAGGGGTACTGTGTGGCTGATTTGCATACACTCCCTGACACTATTTTGATAGCATCTGGAACTTTCCCCAAAGCCTGGATCATATGAGGTAAAATGCCAAACTTCCCCTCAGAAGATCCAGGCATCAGGGGACAGCTCTCTTTGCCATCAAAATACTGTCAGGGGGCCAGTGCCCCCAACAGAAAGCAAATCCCTGGTGGCCCAGCAGTCCCAATCCCCCTACCTACCAACTTAAAAAAACAACAACAACATGGTGGCCTGGTGGTCCTGAAGCCCTCTCCTGGTACCTTTACAAAGGAGCGGGAGCACTGCCCCATGTGCTCCCATGCCACCATCTTGAAAAATGGCAGCACCTGGCCTTGTGTGGTGCATCCTGGGATACATAAGGCAGGGTCAGGCTACCATATAAGGTAGAAAATGCCTTACATGGCAGTCTAACCCCACCTGATGTATCCCAGGATGCACCTCACAGAGCCAGGCACCGCCATTTACAAGATGGCGGTGCAGGAGTGGGAGCACATGGGCATCACTCCCGCTCCTTTGTTAAGCACCAGAAAGTTGGTGGGGGGGGGGGGGGATTCAGGGCCATTGAGCCACCAGCCAACTGGAGTTGATGATCAACTATCCCAAGATCCGCTTCATTCCCTTTCAGGACATGGAAGATATTGGGGTTTGGTTCAATGCACTTTTGGGTTACGTGTTTTTCACACTAGAGAGTTTACACAAGCTGCAATTGCAGCTCAGGGTGTTTTGTGCTCTGGCAGCTCTCCAAGCCTAGTACTACTTACAGATCCTGGGGTCTGTGACATCAACCCTGGAACTCATCCCTTGGGCTAGGACACATGTGTCCCCTGTGAGGCATCCTTTGAGTCGCTGGTTTTCCTGCTCCCAGTTGGTCGGGTGGTTGCAGACTCACCTTGTGATAGATGGAAGGCCTCTGGAAGCACTGAATTTGGCGACAGTCACTATGGATGCCAGCTTGAGGGTTTGGGGAGGACACAGTTTGAGTCAGTTTTTCCAGAGGTGCTGGTCCCCACACAAAGCCCTCCTGATGTGAGGCTGGAGCAATCCACCTAGCCCTAGAGAATTCTGATCTTGCCTATATAGGCAAAGCCATTATGGTAGTAGCTTACAGCAATAACCAAGAGACCACTTGCAGGACCTTGTGGCTGTCAAAGTGGCAGAGCTGTGCCATTGAGCAGAAAAGATTCTGCTTGCTCTGTCTGAAGCCCTCAAAGCAGGTGTTGACAATGTGCAGGCAGACTTCTTGAATTTGAATACTGTGGATCCCAACAGGTGGGAGTTAAAGCCCTCTTATGTTTGACCTCATAGTGAAGAGATGGGGCCCGCCAGGCTTTGACTTGATGGCCACCCAGGAGAATGCCAACATGGAAAACTTATTTTTAGATGCAGGAAGGAAGGATCTGTGGGCAGTTAGCATGAATGCCCTGCTTTAGATGTGGTAGCTAGAAGGGTTCTTTTTATGTCTCTTCCCCACCCCACCCCACCCCCACATGATCCTTAGCAAGCCATTTTTTGTGCAGAATTTGGTCTCACCCAAGCTTGGTGATTCTAGTGGCACCAGACCTGCTGTGCAGGCCATGATACGCAGATTTCTTTAGCCCATTGATGGGGTCGACTCTCTTGTTACCTCGAGAGAGGTCTTTTGTGGCAAGGGTTACTGATGATGGAAGATCCCATTTGCTTTTTACCTATGGCCTGGCCCTTGAGAGGTGTAGACTATCAAAGAGAAGGGCTACACTCAAGCAGAAGTGGACATCCTTCTAAAGGTCTTGAGGGCCTCTATATTCTTGGCCTATGTGAAAGTCTGGAGGGTCTTCGAGAAGCAGTGTTCCTCTTAGGCTCTGGATGCCAGGAAGATGGACACAGTTACTGTTTTATCCTTCTTACAATCTGGTTTGAACCAGGGGTTGGCCCTGAATTCTCAAGGTTCAGACAGTGGTCCTAGCATGCTACTGTGTGTGTGTTCAAGGGACATCCTTAGTGACATCTCCCACTTTCTCAAGGGGATGAAGCCGATTAGTCCACCAGTGTACCCGGTTGTTCCTCAGTGGAGTCTCAGGTGTTTTGAAGGTGTTGAAAGGTTCCCTTTTTGAGCTCAGTTCCTAAAGGTGGTTTTCCTGGTGGCTACTGCATCAGTCAGATAAATGTCAAAGCTAGAGGTCTCGTTTGGCAGGGAGCCTTTTTTGGCCCTTGTGATGGCATCAGTCTTTCTATGAATCATGATGTCCTTTGTCCCAAAGATGCTGTCATCCTACCTTCTCAGAGAGTACCTTCGAGAAAACCCTTTGCTGTATCTGGTGGATGTGAAGAGGGTGTCAGATACCTAGAGATTACTAATCCCTTCTGTTTGGTTGGATCACCTGTTCTCTTCAGCCATTCAAGGAAAGGGTAGGCAGTGGCCAAGTCCTCTATTGCTTGATGAATTAAGGAGGCTATTCATTCAGCCTAGTTTCAGTATGGAAAGTGCATGCCAGGGGTACTCTGAGTTCACTCCACTAGGGCACAGGCCACCTCCTAGACAGTGTCCACTTTTTGGTGTTCCTGGAGGACAACTGTAAGGCAGCTACTCACTCATCTGAGTGCCTTTTGTGAGGCACTACAGGTTTAAGTAGAAGTTGCAGCAGATGTCTCGTCTTCCTCCACCTTTGTTCCTGACTGCTTGGGTATGTCCCACTTGTTTGGGCTAGTCTAAGAGGATTTTGGGTAAGGAGAAATTTTACAGATCTGATTAGGTTTATCAAGATTCAAAGAGAGAAAATTGTCTAGGGCCTACCCTGTAAGGCTATTCTTACAAGTTTTGGGAGTCCTGCTGCCTTTTGATTGTGTGGTAAATATATGTGCCCGATATACTCAATTATGGTAAGACAGTCAAACATTTTATTCAAAATTACTGTTGGTTGATACTTTTCCGAGTTTGCTCTAGTGATTCAGCCTTGTTTTCTGCTTGGAAAATGCCATACTGGCTTCCCACACTGCTATACTAGAGTATATACTAGTGATGACATAACAATTGCTCTAGTCTGCCTCCACCTGCTAGATGGGGAGCATAATGCATGTGTCTGGACTGCTATAGAAGGATTCAAAGAAAGAACATAAACAGATATATATTTCACTTTATATTCTACTTAGCCAGAAAAGCCAGTCAATGGTGGATCATAAAATAAAGAAAAGAAACATAAGCTTTAGAAAATATTAAGCAAAGAAAATTGCATTATAAATATAATACATTCTAATACAATTATCAACTTAAAGATGCATTTAAATATCTATATTAAATGTAAAAAACACACAGATTATATCAACATTATGGCTTAAGCAAAACTAGAATCATAAAAACAAAATTCTTAACCTATGCTTTGATTTTTTAACAGGCAGTTCCCCCAACCTCCACACAAAAAGTGTTCTTCTGAAGTCAAATAATTCAACGCTAACTTAAAAATTAACAGTAACTACTTCAAAATCAAAGGGCCATATTTTGAATTGCTTCCCTCTGCCAAGAAAGAAGCCTAATAGAATCTGAGGCAGGGAGTGCTAACCTTAGGTTCCTTTTTGGCAATATTATGGTTTATTGGCATTTGATACACTGCTTTTGTTTTTATTGTAAACCACCTTGCTTGCTTGCATAATCATTAAAAACTAGAAAGGAACACCATGTCATATAAGCAAAGAGAAAAAGTGTGGGGTACAAAGGAGAAGAATGATGGGGGGAGAGGCAGTCACAATAGATTGAGGGTCAGCGAGAGACTTGATAAGTCTGCTCAAACAGATGTTTTTGCATTTTAGCTTTGAAATCCTTGAAAGTGGGCTCTAGGTGAATTTCAAGAGGCATGCAGTTTCATAACAGAGGTGCAGTTGAGAAGAAAGCTGAATTATGAGTTGAATTATATTTTGTTCAAGAAGCAGTGGGAATGTGAAGAGGATATGCATGGGAGCATGCAGTGTAATCAATGAGGAAAGGTATTCTGGAGATTCTTTATTAATTACTTCGAAGGTCAAGGACAAGACTTTAAACTGTATTCTAGAAGAGACTTGAAGCCAGTGGTGGTGGTGGTGGTGGATTTATCAATGGGGTGTGATACGGTCACACTTTCTTGCATTGGAAAGAATCCAAATAGCAAAACATTGGATTGTCTAATTGCTTTAATGAGTGAGAGGTTGTTCTTAAGTGCCGTCAAGTCAGTGTCGACTCACGGCGACACTCTGGATAGTTGTCAATGAGCCACCTGACTGAAGACAGAATGCAGTTTAAGACAGAGTGGCACTCATAGCTGCTGTTATTGTATCATTGCCAGCCTTCCTTTTTTGCGTTGACCTTCTACCTTGCCAAACATGATATCTTTCTCTAAAGATCTCTCTCTTCACATGATGTGTCCAACGTATGAAAGTCAAAGTCTTGACATCTGAGCTTCTAAAGAAAGCTTAGATTTGATCTCCTCTAGTACTGACTGGTTTGTTCTTCAGGCAGTCCTTGGTATACACAGTATTTGTCACCAGCAACATAATTCAAAGGCATCAATTTTCTTCCTATCTTTTTCACTGTCCAACTTTTGCATTCATATGGCGTTATTGAAACTCCATAGCTTGAACAAGTCAAATCTTTGTATGGAGAGAGGCATCTCTGCTCTTGAGAATCTTGTCTAGGTCCTTCACAGCCATTCTGCCAAGAGCAATGCATCATAGGATTTCTTGGCTACTTGTTTCTTTATCAATAGTTGATCCAAGTAGGTTAAAGTTGTCCACTAATTTCAATTTCTTCTCCATCAATGATGAACTTATTGATTTTGCCAGTTGCTAGGATCTTTGTCTTCTTTGATTAAGGTGCTGGCCCATTTTAAGACTATGTTCCTTGATCTTGACAAGCAAATATTTCAGATCATCTTCACTTTCAGCCAGTAATGTGGTGGTATCAGCATAGCAAAGGTTGTTGAGTCTTCCACCAATCTTCACACCTCTGTTTGTCTTCATAAAGTCCTGCTTCTCTGATGATTTTTTCTGCATATAAATTAAACAGGTAGGGGGAAAGTTTGCAATCTTGTTGTACATTTTTGCTGATTTTAAACCATTCTGTTTCTCCTTGTTCCGTTCAAACTGTTACTTCTTGATCAATGTAAAGGTTGTGCAAGAGAATCAAGTGTTCTAGTACATCCATGCATCTTAATGTAGCCCAGAGTTTCTCATGGTTTACACAGTCAAAAGTCTTGCTGTAGTCAATAAAACACAGATATCCTTTTGGTATTCTTTAGTCCTTTCAAGGATTCATCTCACATCTGCAATGTCTCTCGTTCCTCGCCCTTTCCTGAACCCTGCTTGCACTTCAAGCAGTTCTCGTTCCAGGTATGGTTGTAGTCTCTGCTGAATAATCTTGAGTAGTATCTTGCTGGCATGTGGGATCAGAGCAATTGTATGACAAATTTCCAGTGTCAGTTGAATCGCCTTTCTTTATTATTGCTACGAACACAGATCTTTTCCAGTCAGTTGACCGTGATGTCTTCCAAATTTCCTAGCAGAGCCTTGTAAGTATGGTAACAGTTGCATCCGATTGCTGTAATACTTCAGTGTGAATGCCATCAATGCCCGGTGCTTTGTTCTTTGATAAGGCTTTCAATGCTGCTTTGATGTTCTTCCATCACCAATGGTTCCTGATCATAAAGGTACAGTTTGAAACAGCTGTTGGTCCACTTTATCTTTATCATATAACTCTGTATATTCTTTCCACCTTTTCTTGATCTTCTCAGCATCATTCAACATGGATCCTTGAACGTCTTATAACATTCCAATTCGAGGCTGGGATTTTTGTTCTTCCTCTAATAGTTTCTGCTTCTATTTCCCTGCATCATTGTAGTACTTCTCCTTGTCTCGTCTTGCTGCACGTTGTAAATCTCTTGTCGAGTTCTGCGATTGCCTCTCTTTCTCCTTTGGATTTAGCTTCTCTGTGTTTCTGGGCAACTTTCAGAGTTTCTTCACTCATACATTTTGGCTGTTTTTGCTTTTTCACCTTTTGTAGAGACTTCTTACTTTCTTCCAACACAACTTTCTTGATGTCATCTCAGAACTCTTCTGGAGTTCTGTCGTTTTTATCTAAAGCAGCAAATCAATTTTGCGGACAGTCTTTAAATTCCAGTGGTATATTCTCATGGTCATATTTTGCTACATTCATTAGTGGCTTGGCCTTTTTCAACTTTAAGTTTGCATAATAGTAGTTGGTAATCTGTACCACAATCAGCTCCAGGTTTTGTCTTTGTTGATGTCACAGAGCTTTTCCATCATTGACTTACACAGATATAGTCAATTTGATGTTTGTACAATCCATTGGGTGAAGTCCACGTGTACAGTCGCCGCTTGTGTTGTTGAAAGGTGTTCGAGATGAATAGACCATTGATCTTACAGAATTCTATCAGTCTTTCTCCAGCTTCATTTCTGTTGCTAAGTCCATATTTTCCAACCACTTTGCCACCTTCTTTGTTGCTAACCTTTGTATTCCATGTATGCATACATGTAAACCGCTCTGATGCGTAAGTAAAGGACAGTATATCAAGTGCCTAAACCATAACTCATGACTATCAGGATAGTTTGCATGTTCTATGAATAACTACAAGCTGAAATTGACAGAACTCATCAACTTCATCCTCTTTTGCAGCTGTTGGGGCATATTCTGAATGATAGTCATGTTGATGGGTGTTCCTCATAGATCAATAGAAATTAAGCGTTCACTGATTGCATTGTATTTCATTACAGTTGTTGCAAATTTCTTCTTGATTATAAATGCAACACCATTTCTTCTTTGTCTTTCATTTCCAGCATAGTAGACGATGTGATCATCAGATGCAAAGTGCCCACTACCAGTCCATTTCAGTTCGCTGACACACAGCAGATTGAGTTGTAGATATTTCATTTCATTCTGGACTACCTCCAACCTCTCTTGGTTCATACTTCATATATTCCATGTCCCAATATCCAAGACATCTTTGCAACCTCCGACTCATTTCATGCACAGCTACATCCGCAGTCAGACGTCCCAAGGGCTTTGATCCAACCACATCATAAATGTTGGCTTTACTCTGAAAAGTCTTCAGCTCCTCTCCAGTAGCCAGTTGAGTGCCTTCCAACCTAGGAGTCTCATCTTCCAGCACTAGCCTGCAATTTTTTTTGCTGCGACTATCCATTGGGATTTCATGGCAAGATATGGAAGTAGATTGCCAGGTCTTTCTTCTGTGCAGGTAATTCTAGTGTTGTTGCCATTGTCACAGCAATGTGATCCTCTGCCACCCTGACACTGTCTCATTCTGCTGCTGCCCAGATGAGTAAGAGGTTAGACCTGAATAAACAGCACTGCAGTAATCTAGGTAAGAAATGACTATGCTAAGGAGGATTGTAGTTTGAGCCTGGGAATCAAGGAAAGGGCACTGAAAATGACAAAGGATTTAATCACCTTACCAATCTGAGACATAAAGGAAAGCTCTGAATTGAAAAGGATACCTAAGTATCTAAAGAAAGACTGAAGAATGATGAGTAAACCATTTAAGGATGGCGCTATAGAGGGAGTTTGGGAATTGTCCATGATCTATGTAGTAATAATTGTTTTCTTGAGGTTATTTTCAACGAGTTATTGTAAAGCCACAAAGCTACAGCCTCTAAACAAGAATTGACCTGGGATTGGTCTGTGTAGAAACTGTCAGTGTATGCTATTAGGAGAATATCGTCTGCATAGATGTACACAGAAATGCCCTTAAGTGTTGCTAGAGGGTTGAGAAAAATATTGAAAAGTAGAGGTGAAAGAAGGGAACTGTGCAGAACCTCACAAGACAAAGGAGTCTCTTCTCCTCCTTCTCCATACCTCACCGCCTGTCCATGTGCTTCTTATGTATTCCCCACCTGCCCTTCGCTCTGAGCTTTGGGACGCTCTACTTCTAACCCTTACTGACATCTCCTTAGCTTTCCCCCACATTCTCATAGCAGGGGATTTTAATATCCATGTAGACTCTCCTTCCTCCCCCCGTGAACACTCTTTTCTTTCCCTTCTTAATGACCTATCCCTTGTTCAACATGTCTCCATTCCCACCCACCAGGCAGGTCATACTCTCGACCTTCTTTTAACATCATCCTCTTCCTCCCTCACACTTTCTAGTATCAGCTCCACTTGTCTTCCATGGTCGGACCATGTTTGCCTCACCTTTTCCTGCTCTTGGTCCGGAGTTCTTCCTGTCGCATCCTCCCCTCCGCAATCCTCTTCTCCCTCCATCCATCACACTCGGCCCCTTACCTCCCTCACCCTTACACAATTTCCTCCAGCAGCTGAGATTTTTCCTTCAGACTTCCCCCTCTTGTCACCCAACTCCCAGGCTGCCCTTTGGTCTTCCACTCTTTCTTCCACCCTTGATCAGATTGCCCCTCTGCGTCCCCGTCCCACCCGTCGCCGTCCATCACACCCTTGGTACCATAGTGGTCTACGGCTGCTCCGTTCCCAACTCCGAAGAGCGGAGCGGCTGTGGCGTAAGGCCCCCTCTCCCACTTCTCTAGCAGTCTTCAACTCTCACCACTCTTATTATCAGTCACAGGTCCATTCTGCTAAGCGCTCCTTTTTCTCTAATGCTATCACCACTGCTCCAAACCAGACTCGGCACTTGTATTCTACTTTTCAATCTCTCATATCCCTACACACTTCCACATCAATCCCTTCATCTTCCCCAGCCCCCCCCCCCCCTTCGCAACTAGCCTCTTTTTTTTACTAATAAGGTCAAATCTCTGAGAGCATCTTTACCGTCCTGTCCTGACCCTCTCACCTCCCCTCCTCCTGTTCCCTCCCCCCCACCCATCTCACAACTTTCTCACTCTTGGGCTTCCTTTGAACCTATTTCCACTCCTGAGCTCCATCATCTTATCTCTTCTTCAAAAAAAACTTTCTGTGCTCTAGACCCCATCCCCTCGTCTTGGCTTCTCACACCCTCCCTGGGTCTCCTTCCTTACATTCTAGTAATATTTAATTCTAGCCTGTCCACTGGGATTTTCCCGAATTCTTGGAAGCACGCTCTCATACGTCCTATTCTAAAAAATCCATCACTTGATCCCTTGGTCCCTGCCCACTTCCGTCCTGTCTCTAATCTTCCTTTCCTATCTAAACTGCTTGAGAAATTCGTTTTTGCTCAACTCTCCCATCACCTTGATTCTATTAATTTCCTTCACCCCCGTCAGTCTGGTTTTCGTCAAGGTCACAGCGTCGAAACTGTTCTTTTGGCTTTCACAAATGCTCTACACACTGCACACGACCATGGTGATATATCGGTGGCGGTTGCTCTTGATCTTTCTGCAGCTTTTGATCTGGTTGACCACTCTCTTCTTCTTCAACGTTTGCGGGATGCGGGCCTTTGTAGCACTGTTCACCACTGGTTCCACTCTTTCCTCTCTTCTAGATCTTGTGCAGTCCTCTCATCTTCAGCTTCCATCCCCCCCTCTGAACCACATCACCTTTCTTGTGGGGTCCCTCAGGGATCTGTCCTTGCCCCACTTCTTTTCAACCTTTTCCTCGCCCCTCTTGCCTCCCTGATCCAACAGTTTGGTCTGTCTGCTTTTCTTTACGCCGACGATATCCTCCTGTTACATCACACCTCGCCCACTTGCCCCGATCTCACCATTCTCGACTCCTGTCTCTCAGCTGTGTCACAATGGTTAACTCTTAACTGTCTCCACCTAAATCTTACTAAGACTCTCGCTATTTGGTTCTCCCACAACAGCCCTCCTCCCACAATGGCTCCTTCCTTTTCTGGTGCTCCCGTCCCTCTCGTCTCCACATTCCGCTATCTGGGTGTATATTTCGACTCTGATCTATCTTTTCGTTCGCATATTTCTCACATCACTAAAACCTCTTTCTTCTCCCTTCGTCAAATTCGCTCTATTCGTCCCTTCCTCTCCCCCTCTGCCCTCACTACTCTGGTTCTATCTCTGGTTATGTCTCGTGTGGATTTTTCTAACTCCCTATTTATCGGTCTTCCTAAATACCAACTCTCTCGTCTTCAACGTATTCAAAACACTGCGGCACGCCTCCTCACCCACTCATCACCTCGGGACCATATCACTCCCCTTCTTTTTCGTCTCCACTGGATGCCTGTCCCCTTTCGTGCCATCTTTAAACTTCTCATCCTGGTACATAAAGCATTTCACACTAGCACTCCACAGTATCTCACGGATCTCATTTACTTTCACTCCCCCAGGCACACCCCTCGATCCTTTCATATTAACCGCCTTACCTTGCCTTCCCCTTCCCGTGCTCACCTGCAATCCACACGCTCCTCCGCCTTCTTTTTTGCTGGACCCGCTGCTTGGAATGCCCTCCCCCCTCCCCTCCGTTTGGAACCACACTTCAACATATTCAAAAAGAACCTGAAGACCCACCTGTTTTCCCTAGCGTTTGATGTTCCTTCCCCTTTCGTGTAACCTCTTTCCTCCTCTCCCCTCCCCCTATTATCTTCTCCCTATGTCTCGTCTTACTTTTACTATCTCTGTCCTTTTGAAGAATTGTACATTTCCTTTCTTTTTAATTGGCCATTGGCCTCCTTTTACGAATTATTTTAATTGTGCACCGCCTTGACTGTATATGAAAGGCGGTTTTTATCAAATGCAATAAAACATAAAACATAAAGGGAATGTGGCAGAGTGAACATGGTGTGTTGTGACTTGAAATACCCGATTAAGGTAGTAAGTAAACCATGACAGAACTGTACTCCTGATACCGATGTCATACAAAATGGGAAATGAGGAGATTGTGTCTAACCAAATCAAATACTGCTGAAAGGTCCAAGGTGATGACCAGGGCATCTTTATCCTGGTCCAAGGCACTATAAAGTTCATTAAGAATTGCCATTATAATAGTTTCAGACCACATCACAGCATTATAGCCTGATTTGACCCGTGTGCTCTACATGATCTGATAATTCGGATAATAAAACCCATTCGGCAAGTTTGGAGATGAAAGGTAATTTAGAAATGGGGTGATAATTATTAGTGTCCAGTGGATCAAGAGATGGGCTCCTTAAAAATTAGACAAATTTAGGCTTTTTTTTTTCAAGAGACTGGGACTGATCCCAAGGTCAGACTGTTTAAGAGGATTCTGCTAGCCAGGAAGGAGGAATGGGATCAGGAGGGACAGGTGTAAGACTCCAAATATTTAAAGCTAGTACCATTCATTGTCTAAACTATAGTTAAAGTTTTTGAAAAATTGGCTGCCTATACAGCAAAGACTATGTAGCATCATAAGTGACAGTATTTTCATTTTTTTATTTTTATTTAAAAGGATTTAATATACCGCTTTATCTTTAAATCAAAGCGATTAGCACATCAAACAATTAAGAGTGGAAGGGTGAATACATGCAGTGGATACATCAACTTCTGTGGTGTGGGTGAGTAGTGTGATTGATTAACTGGTGAGCTATATACATTGTGAACTATGAACAGGGGCTATATACAAGTAGCAGGGTGATGTATACATTGCGAACTATGAACAGGGGCTGTATATAGGTAGCAGTGGGGGATGCAGTGTAGATCATGTAGTTCATGTGACGTCCTTGTAGTGTTCATGGCTTGTGTAGTTCAGCTTGTGGTAGAGGGCTGGTAGCTGGTTCATGTGAGGTCCTTATAGTGTTCATGTCTTGTGTAAATCGGCTTGTGGGATCATTGGTGCTTGGTGGTCTTCGTTGAATTGTTCAATGAATAGAGTGGTTTTGAGCAGCTTTCTGAATTCTTTTATATCAGTTGTTGATCTTAGAATATCTGGTAGGGCATTCCAAATAGCGGGTGCAGCAAGAGAGAAGGTGCGCATGGATGTGGATTTGTTGGTTCTTGTGAATAGAGTAGGTGTTAGTATGTTGTTTTTGGTGCTGTTTCTGTCTGGTCTTTTGCTTGCTTTGGTTCCGATGAGTTCCTGTAGTATTTCTGCTGACATGTTTTTTGATTTTGAAAAAGGTGAGTGCTGATTTATATTTTGCCCGTGAGGAGATTGGTAGCCAGTGTAGATCATGTAGTATTGGAGTTATGTGGTCTTGTATTGAAGCGCTAGCAATAATGCGGGCAGCAGTGTTCTGGACTATTTGTAGTGGATGGGTGGTTTGTTTAGGTAGGCCTTGGAATAGGATATTCCAGTAGTCCAACACAGGTATAATTATGGCCTGGCATACTGTGCGGAAATGTTCCTTATTGAGGAGGGGTTTTAGTCTCTAGAGTGTTGCAAGTTTGAAGAAGGCTGTTTTGGATATCTTGTTGATATGTGGTTGGAGGGTGAGCTGCTTGTCTAGAATCACTCCAAGATAACGGACTTCGTCTTTTATTGTAATCGGTGTATTGGATATGATGATAGAAGTAGGAGGAATGAATGTGGAGTCTCTTGTAATGATGATTGCTTCAGATTTTTTTATGTTGATTTTTAAGTTGTTAGTAAGCCAGGTTGTTATTTCATGGATGCAGGTTGATATAGTGGTGTAGTCTGGGGCGTCCAGTTGAATAGGGGTATATGCCATGATATCATCAGCATATATGGCATATTGTATCTTGTATTTGTTGAATATTTTGCATATAGGCTGAATATAGATGTTGAAGAGAACAGCTGATAGTAATGAGCCTTGGGGAACTCCTTGTGTGGTACTGAAGGGTGCTGAGGTAAGGTTCCCAGATTTTACTTTCTGTTGTCTATCTTCGAGGCATGTTTGGAACCATTTGATGGTGGTATCTTGTAGACCAATCTCCATTAATCGCTTCAAAAGGATGTGATGGGAAACTGTGTCGAAGGTAGCTGATATGTCGATAAATATTAGTAAGAAGCCTTGCTTTCTCTTGTCTATTCCTTTGATTAAGTTGTCGAGTAGATGTATGAGAAGTGTCTCAACACCATGTTTTAGACGAAATCCATGCTGGTGGGGATCAAGTGGGACAAATTCATCAATATGATCTTGGAGCTGTCTCTGTACAATTTTTTTGGTTATTTTTGCCAGGAATGGGAGGCTTGTTATTGGGCGGTAGGTTGAAGGGTCGGTGCAGTTAGATGTAGTGCTCTTTGGGATGGGGCGGATAGTAGATTGTTTGAGTGCTTTGGGTATGTAGCCCTGAGTGAGAGAGGTGCTTACTACCTTTTGGATGAATGTGTTGAATTCTTCTTTGGTGGATTTGATCCAAGTTACCGGGCAGGGGTCCGATGGAGAGGTGGTGGTGTTTAGGGCAGTGATGGTTTGTTCTATTTGTTTCGTTGATGGGATGTAGAAGACGTTTTTCCATTGATTGGTAGCTGTAAAGCCATCTTCAGTTGCTGTGTCCATAAGAGAGATTTTTTTTGGGGTGTGGTAGTGCTATTCTTGGCTATTAGGCAATCAGCAAATGTTTGTGGGTGCATCTTGCAAGCCTTACAAGCCCCCCCCCTCATACAAGTATCATACCTCCCTACCATATACCAAACTATCCACATACCTAATTATGACAAGCCTCGCAGCAAGAGATCTACCAGACACATTCAAACAGAGCCATCGCCACATACATCTAAATCTCAACCACAACCTCCACATATCGCCTGCATAACCATAGGCCTGATAAACGCAAGATCAATACGCAACAAAACAAACACCATCACCAATTACATCCAGGAAAACAACATTGACATCCTATGCATTACTGAATCATGGCTCAAGAATACAGACCAGGTAATACTGAATCAAAAGAACCCCACCAGCATTCATAGCATACAACTGCCCCAGAACCCACAAACGAGGAGGCGGAGTATTAATCCTTGCCAGAACAGACTTAAGGCTCAAGATATCAACTTCCAAAAGCTCCGAACACTGCAAATTCATCAACACTGAAAAACAAACACCTATCCATCTGCCTGTCTACACCCCAACAGAAGATACATCCAATATCCTGGATATGATATACGCAGCTAACTCTCCACATAAGACCCTCATTGTGCTAGGAGACCTAAACCTCACATCTGCCTCAACAACAATTGAATTGGCTTTTCACAAAGCAATGGAATCCATTCAACTCAAGCAAATACTATCGAACCCATCCCACCGCTCTGGCTCTACATCAGATCGCATATACGTACCAACTAACACCCTAGATCAGGGTCTCATGTCAAAACCTAAAACTACACCAGTATCAAGGTCAGATCACCATGCCATATTATTTGAGCTCCACCACAATACCCAACAGGCAGCTCAGAAAACTGAACAGCCAACCAGACGCTTCAAAGCCTTTAACAAAGAGGACTTCCTTAAAGACACCATGCAGTCCCTACCCCAAGATTTCACCGACCTGGACGAAGCTGTCAACGCATGGAATACCACCATCCTTGCCGCATCTCAACTCACACCTCAAAAGAATCCACACCACAACAAAAACAGGCCCAGTATCTCCACTGGCGGATCCAAACTGTGCTCCGCCCAAGACGCCGCTTGCGCTCTAGTAGAATGAGCCCTTAATCCCACTGGCACCTGACGTAATTGCAAGATGTAGGCTGAACTTATAGCTTCTCAGATCCACCTAGAAATCGAAGCTTTAGCAGCCGCTTTCCCTTTAAGGGGACCCCCAAACAGAACGAACAAGCGGTCAGACTTGCGAAATGGGTCCGAAACTTTTAAATATTGATGCAGAACCCTCTTTAAGTCCAATCGCTGAAGGCTACCGTCCGAGGAAGACTCTTCCGACACTCCTATCACTGGTAATGAAACTGCTTGATTCAAGTGAAAAGGAGAAACTACCTTAGGCAAAAATGACGGAACCGGTCTCAAAACCACCTTTTCCCTAGAAAAGAACAAAAACGGCTCTCGACAAGACAACGCCTGCAGCACTGAAACGCATCGTGCCGAACAGATGGTTACCAAAAACACTGTCTTCAAAGTTAAATCCTTGAGAGGCCTGATGCAAAGGCTCAAAAGGCTCCCTAGATAATGCCCCTAAAACCAAATTGAGATCTCAAGGACGAACCATCACTGCGAGGAGGCCGTAGCTTGGAAACCGCTTTTAGGAAACGCACACTCCCTGGACTTTACCTCTATAGCAAGATAGCGCTGCAAGCTGGACCTTTAGAGAGCTAAACCTTTCTCAAAACCGTCCTGCAAGAAATTTAACACCATAGGCACGGAAACCTTGGATGCCTGGACTTGTCGCTGCGAGCACCAATCTTCAAAAACATGCCATACCCACACATATGCCAAGGAAGTAGAACTCTTTCTAGCTCGAAGCAATGTTGCAACTACCTCCCCATAATAACCTTTGCTTCTAAAACTCGCCCTTTCAATGGCCAAGCCGTAAGCAAGAACCAATCTACTTGAGGCATTCGAAGCGGACCCTGTATTAGGAGACTTGTGGTTGTCAGCAGTCGCCAGGGCTCCCTGTCGAGAAGCCAGATCAAGTCGGCGTACCACGGCTGCCTCGGCCAATCCGGCACTACTAACACAACTCTCCCCCGATAAGCCTCAATGCGTTGTACTGCTCGCCCTATCAGCACCCACGGAGGGAAGACATAGAGCAGGCCTGGCGAAGGCCAACGCTGCATCAGGGCGTCTATGCCTTCCAACATCCTTTCTCGCCTTTGAGTGTAAAACCGATTTACCTTGGCCGACTGAAAGGTTGCCATGAAAAGCGTAGTTACTCACCTGTAACAGGTGTTCTCTAGGAGCAGCAGGAATCAGTCCTCACATATGGGTGACGTCGGCGCCGACGGAGCCCTCGCGGAGCAATTTTCCCCAGCTTTCAAAGAAAGCCTTTGGGAATTGCAGCGCGCATGCGCGGTCGCCTTCCCGCCCAAGGGTGCCATCTTAGCCAGTCAGATGACATAGCTAAAAAAGACAGCATAAAAATTTGCCAAAAAACTAAAGCAGATGATTGCAACTCCAAGGGGAGGAGGGAGGGTTGTGAGGACTGATTCCTGCTGCTCCTGGAGAACACCTGTTACAGGTGAGTAACTACGCTTTCTCCAGGACCAAGCAGGAAGTCAGTCCTCACATATGGGACTCCCAAGCTTAAGGCTACCGGAGACCCTAAGCACAAAAATGAGCTCCCTCTAGCTCAGCAGCACAGAAGGAAGGAATCTTCGCTGAATTATTACCCACCGGTAGCCCACATCCGGGATGGAGGGTAGGAGTTGCTCAGACCTCAAAGAGATTACGGAGGACTGCCTGTCCGAAAGCACTGTCCCTGAGGGACTCCCTCTCGAGACAGTAATGGACCGCAAAAGTCTGGCTCGAAGACCAAGTAGCGGCCCGGCAGATGTCTGCCAGCGGAACAGAGCGGAGGTAAGCCACTGACGTAGCCTTTGCCCGAACGCAATGAGCCATGACTCGACCTTCCAAGGAGAGTCCGGCTGCCCCATAAGCCCAAGTGATACAGTCCGCAACCCAGATGGACAGAGTACCCTTGGAGACCGGGAGCCCCAATTTATTGGGGTCAAGAGACACAAAAAGCTGAGCAGCTTTACGGTGCTCCCGCGTACGGTCAAGGTAGAAGTTCAATGCCCTTCTACAGTCCAGGGTATGGAGGACCGTTTCAGCTCGGCTGGAGTGTGGTCTGGGAAAGAAGGTCGGAAGTACCACCTCCTGATTGATGTGAAAAGGGGAGACCACTTTTGGAAGAAATTTTGGGTGAGTCCGTAGGACTACCCTATTTTTGTAGAACCGAGTGTAAGGGGGATCAGACACGAGGGCCTGCAATTCACTTACGCGTCTAGCGGAAGTGAGGGCTATCAAGAACAATGTTTTCCAAGAAAGAAAACGGAGAGAACAGGTAGCCATAGGTTCAAAAGGCGGACAGGTGATCCGCTGTAAAACCACATTCAGATCCCAGTCAGGCGCTGGCGGGCGCAGAGGTGGTTTAAGCAGAAGGAGACCTCGGAGAAACCTCGCTACAAGAGGGTCGCTGGAAAGAGGTCTGCCGTCCACCGGCACATGATGTGCTGAAAGAGCACTGAGGTGAACTTTGACGGAGTTGGACTTAAGTCCCAGATTAGAGAGGTATAGTAAGTACTGCAGGATCACCGACACCGGGCAGGAGAAGGGATCCTGAGACTGTTGGGTACACCAAACGGAAAAGCGACGCCATTTAAGGGCGTAGCATTTGCGGGTAGAAGGTCGCCGAGAAGCTAGGACGACCTCTTCCACCTCTGCCGGCAGAAGAAGGGGAGCAAGGACTACCCTCTCAGCAGCCAGGCCATTAGATTGAGAGATCTGAGGTTGGGGTGTAGCAGAGACCCCTGATCCTGAGTGAGGAGATCCGGTTGTAACCCCAGAGGGAATGGATCCTCTACCACTAATTGCAGCAGGAGTGGAAACCACGGCTGTCTGGGCCAGCGAGGGGCCACCAGGATCATGAAGGCTTTGTCTTGGAGAACCTTGAAAAGAGTCCGAGAGACTAGCGGGATGGGAGGGAAAGCGTACAGAAGGCTCTCCGACCATGAGAGTAGAAAAGCGTCTGCCGCAACTCGAAGGGGATGTGGCTGACGAGAGCAGAAGCGAGGAAGTTGCCGGTTGAGAGGGCTGGCAAAGAGATCCATCGTGGGGAGGCCCCACTTTAGAAAGAGCTTCTGAACTACCAAGGGATCCAGGCGCCACTCGTGCGGCTGGAGGATCCTGCTGAGTTTGTCCGCCAGGCAATTTTCTTGGCCTGGGAGATAAACTGCCTTGAGAAGAACGCCGTGACTGACGGCCCAAGAGCAGAGCTTCTGTGCTTCCCGACAGAGAAGGAAGGAGCCCGTGCCCCCCTGCTTGTTCACGTAGAACATGGCAACTTGATTGTCCGTCTGGACAAGGACGGACTGGTGAGAGGTCAGGTGGGAGAAGGCCTTGAGAGCCAGGCGGATCGCTCTGAGCTCCAGGAAGTTGATCTGCTGAGCAGACTCCCACGTGGTCCAGAGGCCCTGAGTACGTGCCCCTTGGCAATGTGCTCCCCAGCCCAGGAGGGATGCATCTGTCGTCAGCACCTGGGCCGGCTGAGGTGACTGAAAAGGCATGCCGAGTACCAGGTTCGGCCGATGAAGCCACCACCGGAGAGACGAGATCAGCGGCTCGGAGACGCGCACTAGGTCTGCTAGGCCGCCTGTGGCTTGTTGCCACTGCTTGCGGAGACACCATTGAGCAGGCCGCATATTCAGGCGGGCATTGGGGGTCACATGGACGGTTGAAGCCATATGGCCGAGTAGTCTCAGGAAGCGCCTGGCGGAGACCAGGGGCTGGCTGCGAAAACGGTCGGCTAGGTCCATGAGCCGTTGAGCTCTGTCGAGCGGTAGGAACGCTCGTGCCTGAGGAGTGTGCAGCCTTGCGCCGATGAACTCGAGATCCTGTGAGGGGAGCAAAGTGGACTTTGCGAAGTTTATAACAAAGCCCAAGTACTGCAGAAGAGTCACCGTGCGGCGTGTGGCGTTGGTGACCTCCGGAGCAGACGCTGCTCTGATGAGCCAGTCGTCGAGGTACGGAAAGACATAGAGGCCGTGAAGCCGGAGATGGGCCGCCACCACCGCGAGACATTTTGTGAAGACCCGCGGTGCGGAGGACAGGCCAAAGGGCAGTACTCTGTACTGGTAATGATTTCCTGCCACCACAAACCTTAGGTATTGGCGGTGGCTTGGGTGGATGAGGATGTGCGTGTAGGCATCCTTCAGATCCAAGGAGCATAGCCAATCTCCCTGCTGGAGGTAGGGCAGAAGGATTCCAAGGGTAAGCATCTTGAACTTTTCCCGCACGAGGAATCTGTTGAGGTTGCGCAGGTCCAGGATGGGTCTGAGGCCTCCTGTCCTTTTTGGTACTAGGAAATACCTGGAATAAAAGCCTTGACCTCTCAGGTGGTGGGGCACCGGTTCCACCGCCTGTTCCTGTAGAAGACCTGCTAACTCCTGAAGGAGTAATTCCCTGTGCAGAGGGAGTCGTGGAGGTTCTCCCGGAAAATAGGAGGGAGGGACCTGTTGGAAGTGGAGAAGATAGCCTTCTCTCACGACTTGAAGCACCCAGGCATCTGAGGTGATGCTGGACCACCTGTGGGCGAAGTGAACCAGCCGGCCTCCGGTGCTGGGAGGAACCAGCGGAGGGGGAGAGGCTATGCTTAAGGAGTCAAAAACCCCCACCCTGCTGAGCAGGGGCTGGTGGTGCAGGCTTGGGGGCTTGCTGCCTACGGGACCCGTTACCCCGTCCCTTGGCCTGCTGGCCCTGTTGGTGAGCTGCAGGGGCCTGATATTGGGGGTATTGTTTGTAGGCAGCCGCCTTTCTCGGGTAAAAGGACTTCTTTCCCGAGCCCTTCTTTTTCTGGGAAGGGGCGGAGGTCTTCCTAGAAAGCCTAGTCCTGGTGAGAGTCTCCGTCTCGATCTGTGCAGCCTTTTCAGCCATGGGCTTGCCAAAGAGGTTCTCGCCTCGGCAGGGGACATCGACCAACTTGTCCTGCACCCAGGGCTCAAGGTCAGACGACTGAAGCCAAGCCTGTCGGCGGGCACCGATGCCGGCTGCGGCCACTCGAGCCGATGCTTCAAAGCCATCATAGGCTGCTCGGGATATGAATTTTGAGCATTCCCGAATGCCAGAGGACAAGGCCAGGAACCTCCGCAAGGGTTCCTCGGACAAACCAGCGGAGAATCCGGCTAGCTCTTTAGCCAGGTCTCGGAGATACATGCCCATGTATAGCTGGTAGGTCTGGACACGACACGCAAGCATAGAGCCCTGGAAACACTTCTTACCAAGGCCATCCAGGTTACGGGCCTCCCTGCCAGGAGGCACCGAGGAGTGCATCTTCTGGCTCTTAAGACGATGCATGGCCGATTCCACTACCATGGAATGGTGTGGTAGCTGTGCTTTTTGGAAGCCAGGGCTCTTGCGGACTTGATAGATAGAATCGACCCGCTTGCTCAGGACCGGCGAGGAGGCCGGACTCTCCCACATGCGGAAGAGTAGTCGTTCCAGCATGGGAGGAACCGGTACAGTAAAGTGTTCCCTGGCGGGAGAGTCATACTGGAGAGCGTCGAGCTCTTCGGCTCGAGGCTTCTCCTCGGGATCCGCAGGGAAGGCCAAAGCCTCGGCCATAACCCTGACGAAGTCCGAGAACCGGGCATCCTCCGGGGGGGGACTGCTTCCGAGGTTCGGACTCAGGTGAGTCCGAGGGGACACACCGAGTCCGAAAAGAATCAGGCGACTCTTCCTCTTCAGACTCCCAGACCGACTCCGACGAGGACTCGGTGGGGTCGGCCCGGGCAGGGCGCGGCGCCTGCCGCCCCGACGCCGAGGGAGTCGGCGTCGGCGACCTCGGTCCCGAACGGGAGGCCGAGGGTGACCTCGACCGAGGATCGACTCGAATTCGCTGGTCCATGAAGGCAGACAGTCTGCTCTCCAAGGCCGTCAACCTGAGTCCGAGCTCAGGTGACCCAGCAGTCCCCGACTCGGGCCCCGACGGCGTCGGGCCCGACGTCGGCGGTCTCGGAGGCGAGTCCAGGAGGACCACAGGACTTACCCGAGCAGGCAGCTCCGACTCCAGGCGAGGTCGCTTCGAGAGGTGCTCCTTCTCCAAGGACCCGGGACGGCTATCGGGGCTATGCGACCTGGCCCTCGCGGAGCCAGGAGCGTCCACCGACGCCGCCCTCGCGGGTTTCACCTTCCCACGATGGTCCCCGGAGGGAAAACCCCTATCGGAGGAACTCCGGCGACGGTCCGAGCTGGAACCCCTGGACGCGGAGGCCTCCGACGAGGTCCGGGTACGGCTGGGGTCAGCGAAGATCCTATCCCGCTGATGCCGCCGACTTCTCAACGCTTTGGAGGACATTTTGCCGCAGGGCCCACAGATCATTTCTTCATGATCCGGGCCCAGGCAGCGGAGGCAATTGTCGTGTGTGTCAGTTAGTGACATATTTCGGTCACACTGACCACACCGCTTGAAACCACTGGCAGCCATCGGGGGAAAAAGGGCCCCGGCGAGGTCAAAGGACCGGGCTGCCAGGGAAAAACCGAAAACGAAACTGACTAAGTCAGAAAAACCAAAAAAGAAGAAGAGGACTCGTGACCGGCGTCGCGAGTCCGGGCGGGAAAAAGACCGGCGTCGAACCGAAGGAAAAAAGAGTAAATTATGAGTAAATATCAACTTTTTCGCGGGGACACGACGGGTACGTCTGTAGGGCTCCGCGGAAAAAAGAAGACTGGCTAAGATGGCACCCTTGGGCGGGAAGGCGACCGCGCATGCGCGCTGCAATTCCCAAAGGCTTTCTTTGAAAGCTGGGGAAAATTGCTCCGCGAGGGCTCCGTCGGCGCCGACGTCACCCATATGTGAGGACTGACTTCCTGCTTGGTCCTGGAGAATCCATCATCGGAGGACCCCATCTGCGGACTATCTGCGCAAAGATCTCCAGATGAAGCGCCCAATCTCTGGCGTCCACCCAGACTCTGCTGAGAAAATCTGCCATCACGTTGTCCATTCCCACAATGTGTGCAGCCGAGAGTGCTTGCAGACGAGGCTCCACCCAGGCTAACAGAGCTCCTGCTTCCTCCTCCATGGCCGTGCTTTCTGTTCCACTCTGCCGATTGAGGTAAGCCACTGTCGGGGAGTTGTCTGACAGGACTCGCACTTCTCTCCCTTTCAATGTGACCTCGAATGCTTGGACAGCCAGGAACACCATGCGCAGCTCCAGATGGTTGATCGACCACTGAACCTCCTGGGCACTCCAAGTTCCCTATGCGAACAGCTCCCCGCAGTGCGCTCCCAAACCTGCGAGACTCACATCCGTCAACACTGGAACCCACTGCGGCTGCTCCAGTGGCATGTCCGCCGCCAGACTGCCTGGGCAAAGCCACCACTGAAAAGACTGTCTGACCCGCAACAGACAGGGTAGACGCTTGTTCAAAGAATCGTTCTGATGAGACCAACGTTGGAGCAGCGACCTCTGCAGCAGACGCATGTGCGCCCTGGCCCATGGTACTACCTCCAGGGTTGCCGCCATTGTCCCCAGCATGCGAAGATAGAACCAAGCCGACGGAGCTGGAGTCGAAACAAACTTGCGTACCAACTGCCGCAGGGCCAGAGCCCATCGATCTGGTAGAAGCACCGCTCCCCGCTGGGTATCGAACCGCACCCCCAAGTACTCTAGGGCCTGAGACAGAACAAACTTGCTTTTGGCCACATTGACTACCCAGCCGAGGCTCTGAAAGAACTCTATTATCCTGTTCGTAACTTGAACGCTCTCTGCCTCAGACTTCGCCCAGATCAGCCAGTCGTCGAGGTATGGGTGAACCAAAATCACTTTTTTTTCGTAGTGCCACTGCTACCACCATCACCTTGGTGAAAGTACGCGGAGCCATTGCCAGCCCGAAGGGCAAAGCCTGGAACTGAAAATGCCCCTAAGAGCAAATCATAGGAACTGCTGGTGAGCCGCTCTGATCGGGATGTGCAAATATGCCTTGGTAAGGTCTAGGGAGGTCAAGAATTCTCCTCATCAGACTGCCACTATTACCAATCGCAAGGTTTCCATTCGAAAATGAGACACCCGCAGACACCGATTTACTCCCTTGAGGTCCAGGATAAGACAGAGAGCCCCGTCCTTTTTTGGTACTACGAAATAAATAGAGTAACAACCTACGCCGTAGAGCTGTTGCAGGACCGGCACAACCGCTCCTAACTGCAAGAGACGATCCATTGTCTGCCAGACTGCTAGCGTTCTCTGCTGCCCCCTGCAAGGGGAAAGGACAAAATAGTATAGTACTGGTCGTGCAAACTCTAGAGCGTAGCCCTCGCGTATTACCTCCAACACCCATTGATCGGAGGTTATCTGGACCCAGGCAGGAAGAAACTCCCGTAGCCGCTCTCCTATGGACTGAATTCTTGTCTGGGCCCGCCTCGTTTCATTGTGGCTTGCCGTGGAGGATGAGGCTGCGAAACCTCTACCTGCACCTCGAAATCCCCGAAATCCTTGTGCTCTGGATTCAAATCTTCTTCTTTGAAAACTTTGGAAACTACCCAATCTGGAGGTCCGAAAACACCTAAAGTCCCTGAACTGCCCCCGCGAAGATAGCAGGGGCCTCTCTTGTTTAGGCTTGTCCTCCGGCAGTCTACCACCTTTGAACTCCCTCAAATCCTTAACCAACTTATCCAGATCTTCACCAAACAACAATTTGCCCCTAAAAGGAAGTTTGCTAAGGCGTGACTTGGATGACCCATCTGCCGCCCAATTTCTTAACCAGATGACGGCACGCTGCCACCAGCGAAGACATACTATTCACCAATTCTCTAATCAAATCATAGTGGACATCTGCCAAATATGCTGAACCTGACTCCAGCCTTGTCCCATCCATTACGTGCTCCTGCACCAGTTGAGGCGCCTGTTGTACACGTTGTGACCACCTGAGGCAAGTCCTCGCTACCCAAGCCCCGCATATGGAAGCTTGCAAAGCTAGGGCATTAACGTCAAAGGCTTGTTTCAACAAACTGTCCACCTTTCTATCTTGCAGATCCTTTAAGGCCGCACTGCCTTCCACCAGAATAGTCTTTTGTGACCGCCGGATACAGCCGCATCAACCCGTGGTGAGCAAAATCTCTCCTTTTCCTTCTCTGCTAAGGGGTAGAGCCTATCCATAGCTCTAACCCCTCGCAGCCCGGCCCTCAGGCAGATCCCATTCATCTTGGATCATCCGATCGACCACGCGGTGGACAGGAAAAACCGCCTGAGTTTGCTACACTGCCTGAATGAGAGGGTCCTCCAATCCCTCCTCTTCCACTGGCTGGTTAGGAGCAAGATTGAGCACCTGTAGAGACTCTAATGAGCGCCATAAGCTCTTCCTTCCTAAATACTCTAATGACTCTAGCCTGGTCTTCAGGCTCCGGTATCTCTCTGTCTTCCAGCTCATCCATTCCTGATTCCGGCTCATACTCTCCTTCCTCCATCTCGGGACAATCTGTATCCAAAGGTTGTTCTTCCAAAGGTCGGGTCCTCTTAAGAGGCCTTCCTAGAGTACTCCCCGGCCTTACCACAGCTGCCTGCTGCACTCACGCCGCTAACGGTAACTGGTCCGATAGTGCCCCCTGCTCTCTCATACAATAAGCTTGGTGCATCACTAGCACGAAGTCAGGGGAAAAGAACCCCAGAGGCCCCCCCAGGAACCTGCGAGTACCACCTGAGTAGCTGGCCCAGCTTGGCTCAGCAAGGGGGATCCAGACGGAAGGTCTAGCAGAGCCTCTTCATCGTCCCTTGGTGAGGGAAGCTGAGCCCCCTCGCCTGGCTTACCTTGGATCTCCTGTTCCATTGAGGTTGAGACTGCAGCGCAGCCCCTGCAGACTCCGGCCTCCAATATCACGCCTCTGCAAGTGCCACACACTAAGCACCACGGATGAGAAGGCATGAGTCCTAAGCCCCAGCAGGAAAAAAGAAAGAGGTTTATTATTACTCTTTTTTTTTTTTTTTTTTAACTGAGATTAAGCTAGGCTCAGAGGATAAGACTTGAAGCTGAACAAAATTAAACAAAATTATCCAAGCTCGAATCAGAAGCAGTCTTCTGGGAGGCTCGCGGAGCTGCCGTTGGTCCGCCCCCCCCCCCCACACGGTTCAACTTGCGCGGCAAAAAGAGCCCGCCGAAAATCGCCGCTTCTGGCTGTCACCGCTGAAACCCCAAAACGGAATTTCAGCTTCTGCGCCATAGCGCGGCTTTCTAAAACACTCAACTGCTCTGGTCTAAAAACACCCTCTGGCGATGTCTTACGCCACCGTGCTCAACTGCCCTGCAACGCGCATCGCTGCTACCATGCCCGAGCAGCGACCGTGGAGAGGGCTTGCCGGTCCCCGATGACTGTCCCCTTTCCACTACGTGGCCTTCTGGGCCTCACCGTCCAAACCGGCCAACCACTGTTCAACTCCCCTCCGTTTAGATCAGGATGGGGAGAACAGCTTCCGGCACCTGAGCAGGCTCAAGAGAAGGATCGGGGGATCCCAGGAGCTGGTTCAAACCCTCCAAAATATTTTTTTTTTGGCAACTACCCCAAAACAAAAAAAAACAAACAATTATAGGGAAAAAATTAAATCGTAAGATATACCCTTAACACCTAGCTATACTAAAGCTCCTTATCTGTACTCTAGTGAGCCCAGCACCTAGGCTCACTACGTCCTCCTGCTGCATGGAGACTGGACACACTGGGGCTGATGGGAGAGACCAGCAGGCTACATCCAGTGATGTCACGATTCTGACATGTCCAGTCTCCATGCTGCAGGAGGAGGTGCACTACCCAGTGGTGGAGAACTGAACTGGAGGACCGATAAGGAATATGCATTTGTTTGGTAACAGCATAAAGTAAGAATTAGTATCAGAGCATACATTTGTTGGTAGAATGTCCTTTTGAACATTTGATGTCTGCATAAGGGTTTGTTGCTTTTGTGTGTTGGAGGAGCTTGAAAGGGTTGATGTTCCATGTTAGTGTCTTTTTTGTGGGGTAAGCTACTCATCACTGGTTGGTGTTCTTGGTTGGTAGTCTGGGGTGTTTCGGTGTCTAGTTGTATTCGTAGTAGATATTAATCGGTTCCTCATGTGGGAGTTAACAAGAAGATCACAACATTCAAGCTATGTATGCTGGTTTTTTCCTAAGTGGAAATCACTTTCTCCTCTTTATAGTGCTTTGACCCAGTGTAGTTCTATCCCATCATTTACTACAATATTTTGACATTGTATTTCAGGTAATGGCCACTTAGGGAGACACAAATAGGAAATATTGCAGTAGTCTTTATGAGTTAAAACCAAAGACTTAATGATGTACCTTAGATCTAACTGAAGTTCTTAGTTTTAAACCATCTGGAGCTACTGTACTTGAAATGGAATTAATCTTCAGTTGGAATTTTGAAAGTGAAGTTATTAAATTCAAACAAAGATTGTTTTGTTAAATCCAGAGATGTATTATTACTAAAAAGAAACTAGCATCGTTTCCAGATAAGAATGAGTGAGTAACAGTTTTGGGCTAGATATACTGAGCAAGACCACCTTAAACTTGGTCTGGTTAACCCCACAGTCTCTTGGATTTTCAGGAAATCCAAAGCTATTATGTAGTATGCAAACTTAGCAAACATGCATAAGAGATCTGAAAATCTAGTGAGCTGTGGGTTTACAAGGATGTGTTTTGGGAGACCATGTCATTTTTTTTTAAGTTAAAACCCTAGTAAAGACATGAAAGCTGCCAGCAGAATCAACTCACAATCAAATGTAAACTTTTTCAGTAACATTCAAACATACTCATAGACAAAAGTGAAGATGTTGAGCTCAAGTGACAAACTGACAAATTTCGAGCTCCCGAGCTAGTGAATGCTAACGTCAATGGAATGTCACATTGTGCATTTGGGAATAGTACTTTTAGTGGCAGCAGACTCTGCCATAATTGTCACTTGGGAGAAATGTGCCCTGTGGCTCACCATCAAGTGACTAATCCAAGATTGATACACCTGCTCTTTGCTATTAAAACATAGACTAATTAGAATACATAAAGATAGCCAAAGTTTTCTCTGGTGCTTTGTTAATGGAAAAACTGTTTTGTTGCTACCTTACACAGTTAAAGAAATGCAGTGTAGTCTGTGAATTAGTTTGCTGAGGAATAAAGCGATATGTTTAGGTGCATCCAGGTTCTTCACCTGGAAACCCACTGTGGAATTGCTGGTAAAAATGACAGCTGCAGGCAATAAAAGAAGATGGTAATGGAAGTGCTGGTACCAGACAGAATACCATAAATCACTGGTACAGCAAGTATGCGCACTGAGAAATCACTGAACAGCTGCAAACGGTGTTTTTCAGGTAAGAATTTATTACGCAGACTCCTGGTAACTGCTCAGACTTTTAACTCTGCCCTCCATTCCTTTGACTGACTTTGTCTGTTGCTGTTGGTGTCACATAGTCAATAGAGCTTTGACTTGGCATGCAGCACACTGCCTTGCAGTATGCTGTGTGACTAAGATGGGGATTTTCATTTTCATAGACACATTAAAGTGTAAGCTTTTCTTTTATAAAGCTGAAGCATATCATAACCCCTCCATCTGACAAGTTACTTTACTTAATTTCCTTTGAGAATTCTGATAGCTGTTCTTGACAGCCAGAGAGGATGGATTGTTTTCTACTGTTTTAAAACCAATTTAGTTCTTTGTTAGGTCTTCTATATTGTTGGGGAATAAAGACTTAATGTAGTCATACAAGCACAGAGTTGTGATATGCATCTTAACTCCATAACACAGACTCCTGTTACTTTGCCTAACACCACTTGTGTTCATTGAGGCATATTTGTTCTTCCAAAGGAAGGCACTGACTATGAATGAAGCCTCAAATTGTACTGCATAGTGTTATGTTGGATGCAAGTAATCTTTCATTATAACCCTCGTAATACAAAATAATATTAAATTGAACTTAAATGTTAATTTCTGCAGACTGACAAAAGTCACCCTCTTTATTTTGGGGTGAAAATTAATGGTGCCTTTATGCCATATACTAAGAAAAAAAAAAGGTGTGAAACCCTACAAAACAGAATACAGTGATTACACTTCATGTTCCTCGAACACCACAATGGACTTTATGAAATACTGACCCTGAAAGAAAAAATGTAAAATCATGTGATTGACAGTTGTATTGTAAAGTTGCATCACTGTTTAGTTTGGAGAATAAATACAAGGAACTGGAGAATAGTTCAGTTGGATTTGTTCACAAGTTGGTATAATTTGGTATCTGTAGTTATCTTTTCATAAGTTTACTGCATATATGCAAGATAAGGGTAATAAGGACAAGACCCTATGGAAATTCTTTTTACTTTATTAAAGATAGGAGTGTGTGTCTTTTTTTTGCATTCTGGGAAGATTATTTACAAAATCATGTTACTTGTTAGCATGCTGTGACTGCTAAGACTTATTACTGTATTAACTTCCATATTAATTGCCTTAGACAGAAGAGGGCAGGAAATGTGTTGCAGTCAGCAACACCTATTCGGATACTATTATATGCATCACATTATCTGCCATTCATTTAACCTATAATAAAGAACTTTTCTACGTTAATTGAAAGGCAAAATGTTGGCAACTCCTCTAATATTTAGTGCAGAGGCTTTGCAGTTACTTATACATTAGTTTTGGCTATAAACCCATGGTAACTGCAAAATTGTATTGCATTTTAGTACCAAAGCTCAAGGAGGGAATAATGAGATATAATATAGTGACCCATATGTCGATCAAAACCTAACATGGGAATTGTCAGGACAAATTTATTCATAAGTATGAGTTTCCAAGGTCCGGTGCTGCAGCTATAGACAAGATGATTCATAGCAAGGGTAGAAAAAAATGGTAAAAATTAGGCAAATGCAGATTCTGCCAAATGGACCTTGAAATGGTTATGCATCTTGTTGCAGACTGATGTCTCAATATCAAAAGGCCTTTATAAAAGGGCACAATAAGGTAGCACAGCTTATCCACTAGAAACTGTATAAACCAGAAAAACATTTGAGATTATGACTCTTGAGAGCATTGTCGAGCATGAAGAGGTTGTGATCACCTGGGACATCTCAATACTAACTGATAGGTCTTCATGCAAGAAAGACAGACAGACAGAAGGATAAAAACAAGAACAGCATTGCTAATGTAGGTGTCTGTATCGAGCAACTATTTTGTACAATGCACGGAAAGACAGAAGATTCTCAAGTACAAAGAAATGCCTCAGAGACTAAAATGGATGCCATTGGCTTTTTTGTTTTTAATTGAAGTTTATGAAACTTTACATTTCAAAACAAGTCAAGAAAAGCCATTATACATTAGGGAACCAAAATATCCCTAAACAAAGAGAAAAAAAAAATAAAGAAAGAATCAGGTTTTAGTCCACATCATGGAAAGACAGCGCATCACTACATATAAGGAAAATACTATAAAGGAAATAAAAGAAGTTGAGGAAAACATGAAAAAAATACTTTCCAATTTAAAAGGTACAAAACCTATTGCAAACTCCCATATTATACCTTCTGATCTAACAAAAAAACTTTTTACAAATAAATTGATTCAAGAAAACACTCTCTATAAGCTGTACGCCGATGACATGATATACACCTCCATTAACACTGAGAAACCAGACTATTCAACAATAACCAACTGCCTCATGGATATGAATTACATGGCTCAGCGACCACTATCTCTGTATAAAATACAAAAAAAACACCCCAGAAGCACTCATAATTACATGCAAAACGCTCATCGCCCCTCCAATAAAACTACAAAATACAAGCATAAGTGTCAAAAGGGAGATTAAGTACCTTAGAGTCACCCTGGATCAGAAGAAGCAATTAGATCTTACCTGCTAATTGGTGTTCCTGAAGGAACGACAGTCCAGTCCCTTACTTCTGGGTTGTGCAACCCTTCCAGCAGCTTGGAGGCTGAGCCCAACCTTTTTGGGGGATGGAGCGGTATAAATACCACTAGGACCACACTTAGGCACCAGTAATCGAATGAAAAAGCAGACTTAACAAACTTCCATTACAGACCTACATAAAATAACCCCGAAGGGCAAAACCATACTTATAACTAACAATGGAACTTTTTTTTTTTTCTTTTTTTTTTTTTAAGGAGAAGGAGTAGGAGAAGAGGAAGGACCACGAAGGGAGGTGGTTAACTTGCGTCTGTCCGTGCCGTCCTTCCTTTGTGTACCTCCCCCCAGCACCTGCCACACGCTCGGCCCGCCACTCCACCCCTGTCTAACAGATCTAATAGGTCTTAACGGATGTCGGAGAACCGGGCGGGAACAGGGACTGGACTGTCGTTCCTTCAGGAACACCAATTAGCAGGTAAGATCTAATTGCTTCTTCCTTATCGTCACTCCAGTCCAGTCCCTTACTTCTGGGATGTAGCAGAGCAGTTCAACCCTGGGTGGGGTCCGACATACCGGACTGAAGAACCGCAAGACCAAACCGAGCGTCTGCTGAACTCTGTACGTCCAGCCTGTAGTGCTTGGTAAAGGTATGTAGGGAGGACCAAGTCGCTGCCCTACAAATGTCCAGCGGGGGAACTAGACTAAATTCTGCCCAAGAGGTAGCCTGCGCCCGCAGGCCCCCTGGAACCTGTCTCACTTTCAGGATATAGGAGGAGGCAATAGTTTCTCTAATCCATCTGGAGATGGTGGCTTTGGCTGCCGCCTCCCCTTTGTGCGGACCCTCGAATTGAATGAAAAGGCGTTCAGATTTCCGAAAGGAAGCTGTGCGGGAGAGGTAACGTTTCAAGGCCCTCTGAACGTCTAGTAAGAGAAGCTTGCTGTCCCTTCCTTCTAAGCTCTCGGCCGGGAAGGACGGGAGAATAACTACCTGGTTCACATGAAAGGGGGAAATCACCTTAGGCAAGAAGGAAGGAACCGTCCGCAGGATCACCTTGTCCTTGAGAAAGGATAGGAAGGGGGGCTGGGAAGAAAGCGCTTGGAGTTCTGAGACCCGCCTGGCCGAGCATATAGCGACCAGAAAAACTGTCTTCAGGGTTAGATCCTTTAAGGAGGCTCTCTTAACTGGCTCAAAGGGTTCCCCGACCAAGGCATTTAATACTAGGTTGAGGTCCCAAGGGGGGATGATCGCCCTTCGTTGTGGACGCAGTCGCTTAACCGCTCTAAGGAACCTGGAAACATCCGAGTAGGCCCCTAAGGACTTGCCGTGGACCTTCCCTCTATAGCAGGCGATGGCAGCTAGCTGGACCCTTAGGGAACTGGGTGCTAGACCCTTGTCAAAGCCTGCTTGCAAGAATTCCAAGACCTCAGGTAACGAGGCCGAAAGCGGATTCCTCCGGTGCTCTGCACACCACGCTTCGAAGATGCGCCAAACTCTGACGTAGGAGAGACAGGTTGAGCGCTTCCTTGCCTTCAACAGCGTGGTGATCACCGCTCCTGAATAGCCCCGCTTCAGGAGCCGTGCCCTTTCAATAGCCAGGCCGTAAGCGAGAATCGATCCACGTGAGGCATTAGAACCGGCCCTTGCCTCAGCAGGTCTCTCTTGTGGGGAGACGCCAAGGCTGATCGGCGAGGAGCCTCACCAGATCTGCATACCAGGGACGGCGAGGCCAATCCGGTGCTATGAGAATTATCAATCCCCGGTGAGCCTCCACTCGTTGGAGAACCTTTTCGATTAGCGCCCAGGGAGGAAACACAGAGGAGCCCTTCGGAAGGCCACTTCTGGGACAGGGCATCCAGTCCTTCTGACATTCTTTCCCTCCTTCAGCTGAAGAAGCGAGCCACCTTGGCGGACGCGAACCGTGCCATGAGATCCATGACCGGGAGACCCCACCGGGCAACTATTTGGTCGAAGGTCCCCTGGTCCAGCTCCCACTCTGCTTGGTCTATCCTGCACCTGCTGAGGTAATCTGCCGTGACGTTGTCTGTACCGGCCACGGGCTGAGCTGAGAGCGTTTCCAACCGAACCTTGGCCCAGCGGAAGAGGGCGTCCGCCTCCTTCTCTAGGAGCGGGACTGCTGGTGCCGCCCTGGTGGTTGATGTATGCCACTGCAGTGACGTTGTCGGAGAGGACGCAAATTGCTCTCTTCAACACTAAGGTCTCGAGGGCCTTGAGGGCTAGGACGACAGCCCGTAATTCCAACCTGTTGATGGGCCATTGAGCTTCCGACGGTGTCCAGCGACCCTGGACAAACTGGTCCTCGCAGTGGGCACCCCAGCCTGATAGACTGGCATCCGTCGTTAATAGTAACCACTGAGGAGGTTCGAGAGGCATCCCGCGATCCAGGTTTCTGGAGCTCCTCCACCAGTAGAGTGCCTGCTTGGTCCGTGGAGCATAGGGTAACTGCATCGACAAAGGATGGTGTTGAGGGGACCAACGCCGCAATAGAGCCCGCTGTAAGGGACGCATATGGGCCCTGGCCCATGGAACTACCTCTATCGCCGCGGCCATGGTTCCCAGGACCTGAAGATAATGCCACGCTGAGGGGCTCCTTCTGTGCAGAAACTGTGTGACCAGAAGCCTTAGGTCTCTTTATCTTGTACGTGACAGAAAAACTCTGCCTTTGTTGGTGTCGAACCTTGCCCCGAGGTATTCGAGTTCCTGGGAGGGGGTCATCCTGCTTTTTGCTCGATTGATGACCCACCCCAGCTCCTCTAGAACTTGGACTACTCTGGCAGTTGCCGAGCGACTCTCTTCTTCCGACTTTGCCCGGATTAGCCAATCGTCCACGTAAGGGTGCACTAGTATGCCCTCTTTCCGTAGGGAAGCCGCTACTACCACCATCACTTTGGTAAAAGTCCTTGGAGCCGTAGCTAGACCAAAAGGTAGGGCCTGGAATTGGTAGTGGCCTGTGTGTACTGCGAATCTCAGGAACTGTTGATGGGACTTTCTGACTGGTATGTGCAGATAGGCTTCTGTTAGATCTAGGGACGTCAGGAACTCTCTGTCCCTTACGGCTGCTATGACCGAACGTAGGGTCTCCATCCGGAAATGAGGCACTCTGAGGCAGCGATTGACCTGCTTTAGGTCCAGTATCGGGCGAAGGGACCCTTCTTTCTTTGGGACCACGAAGTAGATCGAGTACCGACCCGAGCCGTACTGGTCTGGTGGAACCGGAACCATGGCCCCGAGAGCTATTAGTCGGGCAAGAGTTGCCTCTATCGCCGCGGTCCTTGCAGGGGAACCGCAGGGAGACAGAACGAAGGCTGGCGGTATTTGCTTTGCGAATTCGAGAGCATAGCCCTCTCTGATCACCTCTAGGACCCATCGATCGGATGTAACCCAGGCCCAGGCGGGAAGAAACTGCTTTAAGCGACCGCCAACCGGCAGTCCGTCCCCCTGGACCCCCGTAGTCTCATTGCTGTTTTCTAGCGCCCGAGGAGGAGGAAGGAGCGCCAAAGCCTCTCCCTGCTCCTCGAAACCCTCTAAAACCTTGGCCCCTTGAGGGAAAACGGCCCCTGGGAAAGGGGTTTGACCTGGCTGGGCGAAACCTCGGGGGTCCCTTGATTGGTTACGTACCGGGGCCAGGGGACGCCCTTGCTTCGGTCTGTCCTCCGGAAGCCTGCCTCCCTTAGATTCGCCCAGGTCCTTTACTAGCTTTTCTAAATCCTCCCCAAATAACAGTTTCCCTTTAAAGGGGAGGCGACTGAGGCGTGACTTAGAGGAGGCGTCGGCGGCCCAATTCCATAGCCACAAATAACGCCTAGCAGCCACAACCGAGGCCATGTTCTTGGCCAGGCTTCTGATGAGGTCATACTGGCTATCCGCCAAGTAGGCCGTTCCTGATTCCAGTCTAGCAGCGTTGGCCTGCGCTTCTTCCGCGGAGCCCTCTGCTGATTGGAGCTGTTGGGCCCATCTTAAGCAGGCCCGTGCTACCCAGGCCCCTGCGACGGAGGCCTGCAGTGCCAGGGCGCTAATATCAAAGGCTTGTTTTAGAAGCGTGTCTAATTTTCTGTCTTGAGAATCTCGTAGGGCCGTGCTGCCCTCGACTGGGATAGTAGTTTTCTTTGTAACAGCTGACACCGCCGCATCCACCCTGGGGGACTTCAGCAGCTCTTTATCTGACTCTGGGAGCGGATATAGGCGGGTCATGGATCGGACTCCCCTTAGGCTTGACTCAGGCTGATCCCATTCCTCCTGGATCATCTGACGCACCACTCTGTGGACAGGGAAGACTTTCTGTGATCTCCTGATGGCCTGGATTAGAGGGTCTTCCAACGCCTCCTCCTCTGCCAGCATGTCCGAGGCAACATTGAGGACTTTTAGGGATTCATTAATTAATGCCGGGAGTTCCTCCCGACGAAAGACCCTGATTACACGTGAATGATCTTCCTCAGGGATTTCCCCTTCTTCAAGCTCCTCGTCTTCCTCGTCCAAATCCCTGTCGGAGTTCTCTCCCTCAGGGATATCCTGTGAGAGGGATGGGAGAGGTTCCTCGGAGTTCAGACGGGGGCGTTTAGGCGGAATCCCTGGTTCCGCATTGCCTACTCTCGTGGGCTTGGACGAATTGCCCTCTGCTGCCGTCGCAGCAACTCCTGACCCCAAGCCCTGCTTGCGTAAGCAATAGGCCTTGTGTAGTAATAGGACGAGGTCAGGGGAGAAAAAATCCCCGGCTTCCTCTTCCCCAGTAGGACAGGAGGGGGGGGCAATGGAGGAGTGGATAGCTCTGAGGACGTAGTAGGAGGTAGCTGGGGACCCCCTTCCCCTTGGAGGGGATCTTCGGAGCCCTGGGAAACTTGTGATATGGTTAAGTTGATTTCTTGCTCCACGGAGGCAGCCACTGCAGCACAAGCTCTGCAGATCCATGCCTCCGAGGAGGTACCTCGCCGGGTGCCACAGGATGGACACCGAGACTTGGCCGCCATGACCTTGGAGGGAGGTACAGGAGCCCTTCCTGAGCTTCGGGGCTGAAACGCTGGGTCTAAGCAAAGGGGGACTGAAGCGCTCCGATGCAGAGTTAAACCGTCCCTTAAATAAAGGTGTATGCTCTCTCCACTACAGGAATTAGAAATTCCCCTTTAGATCTGGCATTAAAATTAAAACTAAATTATTAAAATCAAAGTAAATAACAAAACAACATAACAATATCCAAATTAAAAATATTAAAATCTTAGAGTAATCAAAGAAATGCCTATCCCTTGAAAACACTCCCCAGTACTTGCGTTTCAGATGTTTAGCTGATGAAAAGTCTGGGCCCGACTCTGCGAACTGCTACCGTTGGCTCTACACGTGGTAGGCCTCACCACGTGGAGCTCACAACGGGAGTCGCGAGTCTGTTCCACCGCCCGATCTCACTTCTGCCTGCCGGCTCAGGATGGATCTGCGATTGCCTTAGAGCCGGGAACCGCCGCTTCAAACAGCCTCCCGCTGGAAGCGCGGCCTCCGGAGTTCAACCCCGCGTCCCTCTGCTCCGGGACGGGCCGGTGGTGACGCCTCTAGCGCTCAGCCAGCCTAGGGGCTTCGGCGCGAGGCGAGGCAAGGCAGGGCAGTAAAGAATTGAGCAGGAGCCGGCCGGATGAGCAGCAGAGGGGCTTTGCTCGGTCCTCCCCACTGCTGCTTGCAGGAAACCACCTCCGATCCTCGGCCCGGACAGTCAGGGGAGGGGGAGGGGGGAAGGTAGGAGAGAGCAAGCAGGAAAATTAAAGGCACAGTGACCTGTAACCACTCAAGGTAAAAAAAAAAAACAAAGAATTAATAAGGCATTAATAAAGAATTAATAAAGAAAAGGGTAAATTTGAATAAAAAGAAATAAAAAGGAGACTCCAGTAAGCACTAGGCTTACGGAACCCTCCAGCTGCTTGGAGGCTGAGAATACTGGTGCCTAGGGGTGGTCCTAGTGGTATTTATACCGCTCCATCCCCCAAAAAGGTTGGGCTCAGCCTCCAAGCTGCTGGAAGGGTTGCGCAACCCGGAAGTAAGGGACTGGACTGGAGTGACGATAAGGAACCTAAATCTTCAGGCACACATTAACAGGACCACAAAATCTGCATATCACAAATGAGGATCATGAAGAAACTGAAACCACTACTCAGCCAGACTGACTTGTGCACAGTGATTCAGGCTACCATAACGCCAATCTTAGACTTTTGCAACTCATTATATCAAGGCCTACCAGCTCAAATGATCCAACCCCTTCAAATAGCCCAGAATATGGCTGTACATATCATTTCAGGCACAGCGAAACGAACATATTATGCCCATATTACAACAATTGCACTGGCTCCCAATTAAGAGAGTCAAATCAGGTACAAGTCTACTCTTAATGCTTTTAAAATCCTGCACGAAAGTTCAGCTGAGGCACTTCAAGACCTCATAAAGAGGGCCCCCGAAAACCGGCCAAGAAGAATAAAATACCAAGAACATGTTGATCACACTCAATGATTACCCCCAAGCAAAGCAGTCAACAGCTAACAGAGAAATCTCACTTAATGCACCAACACTATGGAACTCCTCCCAGAAGGCCTTCAAGCTACACGATACCAAAGACTTTAGAAAGAATTTTAAAACTTTGTTGTTCACAGACCACTATGTGAACATTACATAAGGGATGATTGGTAAACTAACCTACCTTTTAATACCTGCTCATGTTATTCCAAATGTACATAATTATCCTGCATGCTGAAATATCATATACAACCCCTTTTAACATTTTTTTATTAACTAACCTGCACTCATTACCCCCCACTTGATATGTTTTATGTAAACTGAAAGTTTGAGCGTAAACCGGTTTGACTTAAGGAGAAGGTGGTATATAAAACCTGTTAAATAAGTATTACTCTGCAAAGTAAATATACACTTTCAGAGAAAAGGTAGATTAAAAAAGTAGCTCAAAGAGCCAATACCTGGTACTTCAAAGCCAAAAAGCTGCTTCCTATGAAGTTGAGAGTTCCTAGTCGCGCATCAGGAAACACATTCAACTTCTGACCACAAAAAACATCCTTTTACTTAAAGTAAATGTTTAGGGCTTTTATCTTATCTACTTTTGAGACAAAATGTAACCAAAGTGACCCTTCTCAAAATTATATCTAGAGAGTCCTCCAAAAGCTTTTGTCAAATCCTGACTCTCACTAGCCTGAAATATATTTTAGCACTTGAGCTCACTTTTTAAAATTTAGTAGGAGCATAATTTTGAAAAGGGATATCCTCTGCTAATTTCAACATAAAGTATTTTTTTTTTACCACCACCTCAACTGAAAGCAAATGCATGCTAGGAAAAGTTAAAACAAAACAAAACCAAAAACCTCACATATTCTTACTCTGGGAGAGGTTTGCCAGGGCCTCTATTTTATAACGGTTAATATAGAAGCCTTAATAGAGAAAAACATTAGTCCCTTACAAAGTTTGTAGCTGGATATCCATGCTTTTAAAGAAAACTGCAGTATCCAACAGTTTATTGTCAAACTCTTGCAACTTTACAATAGCTTCTTGAGAAAAAGAACATGAAGAGGGGACTGTAGTAGTCTACATATTCAAAGAACTGCAGCTTGTAGATCTTTCATGGCAATTTCTTGTTCCGGTGTCATTGTGTCTCCAATTCAAACAACAATAACAAAAAAACCACACTGTTCAGGCAATACCAGAGGACTGAGCGACTCAATCTGCTGTGCTAAGGGAGAACTTCCAGAATTAAAAGTTGACAATAAAACTGGATTGGAGGAGGAGTCCTTTTTGCAGAGCTTAAAGAAATGCCCTCAGTGAAGGACTGTGGGATAGACCTCACAACAAGTTTATCTAGCGGGCCTATGGTCTTAACCAAAGGTTGGACTACAATCAGCTGTTTCGATTCTTGATCTTCCTTTTCCCCATTAATTCGACCCAGATGTCTCCACAAAGCCAGGACTCGAGACTTTATAGATGAAGGTAATATTTCTTTTTAAAATTTGTGACCTGCCTCTTTGGGCACACTCCTTCGCGCCATGCCTTGCATCAGCAATGAGGTTTGTGGGGGGGGGGGGGGGTTTGGGGGGGGGTAAATTTAATATTTAGCAATTTAAGCATAGATACCAAACATAAAACACTTGTACAGAAATAGAAAGGACAAGCAAAAAATCAAGACAGAATTTACCAAAAATAAGCATAAGAAGAAAAATAAATGCAGCCCAATTTTCTCTAGTCCTTCACTCAACTAGGAAGTCCTAAGATAAGAGGAAAATATGAACACACCACACAAAAGGCAAAAGGTCTGCTGAACCTGCAAGCCTATTGCTAATACACTGCAAATATTAATCTCAAGAAAACAGGTGAGTACTGATGAAAGCAGCCAACTGAGAGGGATCATAGATAAAGCTACAGTCTTTGGCTTATGTTATCAAACATTTGCATGGGAATTTAAGGCACTGAATTTTAAATCATCCACAGTTTGTAACGATGACCGCAGGAGGGTGTCCAGGTCAGTGCCTTTAGCCGCAGCACAAGGGTGATAACGCTGCAATTCTCCCGCAAGAGCAGATGGTAAGCTCCTATTGCAGCACAGTAGCAAATACGTCACGATCTTCCTTGGATGCCATTGGCTTGATAAAAAAACAAAAAAACACAACAACTTTCAAGCATACTTTTTATAAGTTGCCTATGCATATATTACATCTTCTGACCTCAAGAAGGAAGCTCTATTTGGCACAATGCAAATATTAAGGCAAGACTTGCAGTAAACATGAGAGACTAAGACCATGCGATTAGGAGAGAGGGTCATGGTATGTACAAACCTAACTGAAGAATTACCCGACAGAAACCTGTAGATAAATAGGATTAAAAGACAGAAAACAGAATAGGATTAAATGGCCCATTTTCTCAAGGGAAGTTGCATAGCGGAATACCATAGGGATCTGTACTGGGATGGGTGGGGGGTTTGTTTTGGGGGGTTAGTTTTGGGGGGGTTAGATATTTACAAATTATCTGGAAACGGTAATAATGAGTGAAGTGATGAAATTTGCTGATGAAACCTTTTTTCAAAGTTGTTGAATTGCATGCAGATTATGAGGAATTGCAGGAGGACCTTGCAAGACTGGAAAACTAGGCATTCAAGTGATACATTAAATTTAATGCGTACAGGTGCAAAGTAACTGATTCACATAGGGAAGAATAGCCCAAATTATATATAGTTACACAATGCTAGGTCCCATATTAGGAGCTGCCACCTAGGAGAAGGATCTAGGTGTCATCGTGAACAGTACATTAAAAATCTTCTGCTCAGTATGTGGCAGGAACAAAAAACAATGTTAGGAATTATTAGGAAAGGAAGAGAGGATAAAAACAAAGAATATCATCTCTCTGTATCATTACATGGTGTAATGCACCGTCAGAATTGTGTGCAAGTCTTGTCGTCACATCTCATAAAAGGATATAGTGAAATCAGAAGAGGTATAGAACAGGGCAACCAAAAAGGACAAAGGGGATGGAACAACTCTCCTATGAGTAAAGACTAGGGCTCTTCAACTTGGAGAAGACAGCTGAGGGGAATATATGAATCTCGGTATACAGTATCTTGAGTGGAGTGGCATGGGTAGAAAGGAATCCTTTATTGTTTCAAAAAGTACAAAAGACTAGGGTTCATGCCATGAAGTTACTAAGTAGTACATTTAAAACAAATCTGAGAAAATATTTTTTTTTTTGGACTCAGTGCATAGTTAAACTCTGGAATATGGTAAAAGCAAATTAGCGTAGCTAGGCTTAAAAGTTGTCCATAGACGGTTAAGGTGGATCTGGAGAAAGCCACTGCTTATCCCAGGGAGAAGTAAAATGTAATTTTACTACTTTTGGGGGATTTTACACTACCAGGAGCAGGATACTGGGCTACACAGACTTCTGGTCTGACCCAGTGTGGCAATTAAGTGCTTATATTTTTAGGTAATGATTTTGAATTATTGGAGTTGTGGAAGGAGGTTGAAATTAATAAGGTGGTAATGCTGTACTGCTATACTATTGCCTAGATTCTTATTTATGTTGTAAGGTTTTGCAGTTGTTAGGATTAGATGGATTTTATGAGACTGTTCAATTAAAATTCTTGATTAAGAAACCAAGCTTATTGCACATGCTGGCTTAATAGTCCAGTGGCAGTGCTGCTCTTTGGAGATTCAACGGTCTGATGCAGAAAACTAGCACGGTCTTTATGTGCAGATGACACAACTTAGGTGCAAATTACTGCCACGCCAAATGCAAAAGGAGATGGATGTGGGTCTAAACAGCAAAGAAAAAGCAAGTGTACACAACGCCAAGAGTATTTAAATTATATGCAAATGAACTGCCCATAATAAAATGGCATGCTTATATCATCTGCACCCAATGCAGAGAAAATGCGTAGATGATTTTGAAACCAGTCTTAGCACCAATAACTCTACGCTTGGGTCTGAGGTGCCTTAAATGTGTTGCACATGAACAGGGCGGTGACTTCCACCTGCAGAAGACACAGTAGTGTGGGTCTAGAGGGTACTCCCTCTGTGAAAAAGTGAGGCAGCAGTTGGGCAATGTGCAGCAGGTACCAGCCCTGGATGATTTACAGGACCCAGGCATCCGTGGTGATGAGAAGCCACCTGTGCGCAAAGGGGATGAGACAAGCCCCCATCTGACAGGGCACCCTGTCGGGAATTGGGCGAATGGCTATGCTCCTGAGGAAGAAGTGAATAGCCTGCTCCCAGCTGATGCACAGGTTGGGCCTTCTTAGGCTTGGCATGCCGCTGCTGGCATGGAGTCTGTGCCTACGGCTGGGCACTCTGAGGGCTTCAGTAGTACTGGTGCTTCAGACAGTAAAAGGACTTCTTTCCTTGGTATTTCTTTTTGGAGGGCTCAGCAATCTTAAGCGAGAGCCTGGAGATGGTGACCTGTTCTTTTTCAGGTCTTGCCTGCCCTTTCCTCCATAGGCTTGCCAAAGAGCTTCTCCCCCTGGCGAGGTACGTCCTCCAGCATGTCCTAGACACACTGTTCCAGGTCCAAGGACTGCAGCCAAGAAAGGCATCATGACCCAATTCCCACTGTCGCCACCCGGCCAGCTGACTTGAAGGCATCGTAGATGGCACAAACCATATACTTGAAGCAGCCTTTTCCATGGCTCACCAGGGCACGAAAGGAATCAAGGTGCTCCTCTGGTATGAGGAAACAAAACTTGCTAAGGTCCCCCATGATATCAGTCGAACATTCCCATGTAGGGTTGGTAGGAGAGTATGCTGGCGACCAGCATGGAGCCCTGAAAGGATTTTCTCCCAAACCCATTGAGGGTTGACCTCCACGCACGGTGGCACTGGAGGGGTGAGTCTATGTGCTCTTGACCCACCTCATAGCGCACTCCACCACCAAGGAGTGGTGGGGTAGCTAAGGCTTCTTGAAAATCAGGAGTCTTCTGCACCAGATACATGGAAATCAAGTCACGGACTGATGGCCGGCACCATCAGAGGGTTCTCCTGAGCAGCAAGCACTGTAGGATCTGGTGGAAGGGCATCGGAGTGGCCTCCATGGGAGATAGTAATTAGATCTTACCTGCTAATTAGTGTTCCTGAAGGAACGACAGTCCAGTCCCTTTACTACTGGGTTGCGCAACCCTTCCAGCAGCTTGGAGGCTGAGCCCAACCTTTTTGGGGATGGAGCGGTATAAATACCACTGGGACCACCCCCCAACTCCAGTATTCGAATGAAAAAGCAGATATAACCAACTATTGTACACAACCTACCTAACAAAAAACATTTTAAGAAATATAAAGCACTCACTTATTTAAAGAATGAAAGTTTTTTTTTTTTTTTTTTTTGGATATCATAGGAAAAGATATGAGGAATGGCAACGGGCGGAGTGGGTTTGCCCGAGCTTGCCGCCACGGGTCTGCGCTCGTTCAGATGGTCTGCGTCCGTTCCGTAGGTCTGCGTTCATTCCGATGCCTTCCTAGAATCAATAGATTTTAACTTTAGCCGGAATCGGGAGGGATCAGGGACTGGACTGTCGTTCCTTCAGGAACACTAATTAGCAGGTAAGATCTAATTACTATTTCCTTATCGTCACTCCAGTCCAGTCCCTTTACTACTGGGATGTACCCGAGCAGTTCAACCCTGGGTGGGGTCCGGCATACCGGAATGAAGAACCGCCAGGCCAAAACGAGCGTCGCTGTACTCTGAACGTCTAACCTGTAATGCTTGGTGAAGGTATGGAGAGAGGACCAAGTCGCCGCCCTACATATGTCTAGGGGAGGAACCAGACTGAATTCCGCCCAAGAGGTAGCCTGCGCCCTAGTAGAATGTGCCCGCAGGCCCACGGGAACTTGCTTCCCCTTAAGGATATAGGCGGAGGCTATTGCCTCCCTGATCCATCTAGAGATGGAGGCCTTGGCCGCCGCCTCCCCTTTGTGTGGGCCCCCGAACTGAATGAATAGTCGGTCGGACTTTCGGAAGGGCACTGTGCGAGAGAGGTATCGCTTCAGGGTTCTCCGGATGTCTAGGAGTCGAAGCTTGCTATCCCTGGCTTCCAACCCTTCTTTGGCGAAGGCCGGGAGGGTCACCGTCTGGTTCATATGAAAGGGAGATATAACTTTAGGCAAGAAGGAGGGAACCGTGCGCAGAACTACTTTGTCCTTGAGAAATGACAGAAAAGGCGGCTGAGCGGACAGCGCTTGTAGTTCCGAGATCCTCCTGGCCGAACAGATGGCGATTAGGAAGACAGTCTTCAGGGTTAAATCTTTTAGGGAGGCCTCCTTTAATGGTTCGAAGGGCTTCCCGATCAAGGCATTTAGCACCAGGTTAAGATCCCAAGGGGGGATGATGGACCTCCGTTGCGGACGTAGGCGTCTCACCGCCCTTAGGAACCTTGAGACATCCGCGTGGGCCCCTAGGGGTTTGCCACGGACCTTGCCTCTGTAGCAAGCGATGGCCGCGAGCTGGACCCTTAAGGAGCTGTGAGCCAGACCCTTGAACAACCCTGCCTGCAAGAATTCCAGGACCTCCGGGACAGAGGCCGAGAGTGGCTTCTTTTGGTGCTCCGCGCACCAGGATTCGAAGATGCGCCAAACTCGTACGTAAGATAGGCAGGTCGAGCGCTTCTTGGCTTGTAGCAGAGTTGAGACTACTGCACCTGAGTAACCTCGTTTCAGGAGCCGTGCCCTTTCAATAGCCAAGCCGTAAGCGAGAACCAATCCACGTGTGGCATCAGCACCGGACCTTGACTTAGCAGATCCCTCTTGCAAGGGAGCCGCCAAGGATGGTCGGCGATCATCCTCACCAGATCCGCGTACCAGGGTCGGCGAGGCCAATCCGGGGCTATGAGGATTACCAATCCTTGCTGTGCCTCTATCCGCTGGAGGACCTTTCCGATGAGAGCCCAAGGGGGGAATACATAGAGGAGGCCCTCCGAAGGCCACTTTTGGGAGAGGGCATCCAGGCCCTCTGACATTCTTTCCTTCCGCCGACTGAAGAATCTGTCCACCTTGGCTGACGAGAAGCGTGCCATGAGGTCCATGACTGGGACTCCCCAGCGAGCTACTATTTGGCTGAAGGTCTCCTGTTCCAGTTCCCACTCTTTGTGGTCTATCTTGCACCTGCAGAGGAAGTCGGCTGTGACGTTGTCCGCGCCCGCCACGTGTTGAGGTGAAAGTGCCTGCAGATGGGCTTCCGCCCACTGGAAGAGGGTGTCCACCTCCTTCTCGAGGCCGTGGTTGCTGGTGCCTCCCTGGTGGTTGATGTAGGCCACCGTGGTGACATTGTCGGAGAGGACGCGAATTGCTCGTCCCTGTACCAAGGCTTCGATAGCCTTGAGTGCTAGGGTGACGGCCCGCAATTCCAGTCTGTTGATGGGCCATTGCGATTCCAACGGTGTCCAGCGCCCCTGGACAAAACGGTCTCCGCAGTGTGCTCCCCAGCCTGATAGGCTGGCATCCGTCGTCAATAGTATCCACTGAGGGGGTTCTAGAGGCATCCCGCGATCCAGGTTCCTTGGGCATCTCCACCAGTGGAGTGCCTGTTTGGTCCGCGGAGCGCAAGGTAACTGCAGAGACAGGGGGTGATGCTGGGGCGACCACTGCCGCAACAGGGACCGTTGCAATGGTCGCATGTGGGCCCTGGCCCATGGTACTACCTCTATTGCCGCCACCATTGTTCCCAGAAGCTGAAGATAATGCCACGCCGAGGGGCTTCTTCTGGCCAGAAACTGAGAGACTAGAAGTCTTAGATCCCTTGACCTTGTTCGTGACAAGAACACTCTGCCGCTGTTGGTGTCGAATCTTGCCCCGAGGTACTCGAGTTCCTGGGAGGGAGTCAGTCTGCTCTTTGCTCGGTTGATGACCCACCCCAAGTCCTCTAGGACCTGGATCACTCTGGCCGTTGCCGAGAGGCTTTCTTCTTCGGACTTTGCCCGGATCAGCCAATCGTCTAAGTAAGGGTGAACTAATATTCCCTCCTTCCGAAGGAAGGCCGCTACAACCACCATTACCTTGGTAAATGTTCTGGGAGCCGTAGCTAGGCCGAAGGGTAGGGCCTGGAATTGAAAGTGGCCTCCTGGGACGGCGCATCTCAGGAACTGTTGGTGAGACTTCCTGACCGGGATATGCAAGTAGGCTTCTGTCAAATCGAGGGATGTTAGGAACTCCCCTTCCCTGACGGCTGCTATGACAGAACGTAGAGTCTCCATCCGGAAGTGCGGCACTCTGAGGCAGCGATTGACCTGTTTTAGATCCAGGATCGGTCGCAAGGAGCCTTCCTTCTTTGGCACCACGAAATAGATCGAGTACCGACCTGAGCCGCGCTGGCTTGGCGGCACGGGGATCACGGCTCCGAGCGCTCTTAGGCGTGCGAGAGTTTCCTCCTCTACTGCCGCCCTTTTTGCAGCGGATCCGCAGGGGGATCGGACAAAGGCCGGGGGTATTTGTTCTGCGAATTCGAGGGCATAGCCTTCTCTGATTACCTCTAGGACCCATTGATCGGACGTGACACGGGACCAGGCGGGAAGAAAGAGCGTCAAGCGACCGCCTATCAGGCGCCTTCCCTCCTGGACCCCCGTCATCTCATTGTTGTTTTCTGGAGCCCGAGAAGGAGGAAGAGGCTGCGCCAAAGCCTCTGCCAGCTCCCCGGAACCCCCTGAAACCTTGACCCTTTGAGGGGAAAATGGCCCTTGTAAAAGGGGGCTGGCCTAGTTGGGCGAAACCTCCGGGAGTCCCTAGGCTGGGTACGCACTGGGGGAAGGGAGCGCCCCTGTTTTTGTCTGTCTTCCGGAAGCCTGCCTCCCTTCGACTCCCCCGGGTCCTTGACTAACTTCTCTAAATCTTCACCGAATAACAGCTTCCCCTTAAAAGGAAGTCGGCTCAGGCGCGACTTAGAGGAGGCATCCGCTGCCCAATTTCTTAGCCAAAGATACCGCCTAGCCGCCACCACCGAGGCCATGTTCTTGGCCAAACTTCTGATGAGGTCATACTGACTATCCGCTAAATAGGCTGCTCCGGATTCCACCCTAGCCGAGTTGGCCTGTGTTTCGGCCGATGATCCCTCTGTTGTCTGGATCTGTTGAGCCCACCTTAAACAGGCCCGAGCCACCCAAGCTCCTGACACAGAGGCCTGCAAGGCGAGAGCGCTTATATCAAAGGCTTGTTTCAGGAGCGTATCCACCTTCCTGTCTTGAGCATCTCTTAAGGCCGTGGCGCCTTCCACTGGGATAGTGGTCTTTTTGGTGACTGCTGATACCGCTGCATCCACCCTGGGGGACTTCAGCAGTTCTTTGTCTGACTCTGGAAGAGGGTAGAAGCGAGCCATGGTTCGTACCCCTCTCAAGTTTGATTCTGGTTGATCCCACTCCTCCTGTATCATCTGATGTACCACCCTGTGGACAGGGAAAACTTTCTGGGACCTTCTGATGGCCTGAATTAAGGGATCTTCTAGTGCCTCGTCATCTGCCGGGGAGTCAGAGGCTACGTTGAGGGCTTTTAGGGACTCATTGATTAAGGAAGGGAGCTCTTCTCGGCGAAAAACTCTAACAATGCGAGAATGGTCCTCCTCTGGGATCTCTCCTTCTTCCAGCTCCTCCTCCTCGTCCTCCAGCTCCCTTTGTGAGCCCTCTTCCTCTGGGGTGCCCTGAGAAAGGGGTGGGAGGATCTCTTCGCTCATTAGTCTGGTACGCTTGGAGGGTACCCCTGAATCCTGACCGCTCGCTCTCCTAGGTCTGGTTGGTCTGGTTTCTGCTGTGGGAGCTGTATCGCCTGGTCCAAGCCCCTGCTTGCTCATGCAGTATGCTTGGTGTAGCAATAGGATAAAGTCAGGGGAGAAGAGATCTCCGACCCCCCCATCAGCCGTGGAACGGGACGGAGGGGGTGCGAGAACCTCTGAGTTAGCCGTCGGGGGTAATTGGACCGCCACCTCCGCTTCCAGGGGGTCCCCGGGCATCTGAGGTCCCTGGGTCATGGGCAAGCTGAGTTCTTGCTCTACGGAGGTGGAGACTGCCGCACAAGCTCTACAGATGCCTGTCTCTGAGGATGTGCCCCTCCGTGTGCCACAGGATGGGCACTTTGACTTAGTAGCCATGCTTTCCAGGAGACTCAATGGGGCGGAGCGTAAGTGACCCGGTCTAACCAATGCGCTGCAGGAGGGAGACCCCACAATCACCCCACAAGTCAACCCAAATCCCAATAATATGTGCAAAAAAGAAATGCTGTTGCAGGTCAGCTCTCCCAGCGATGTCCCCTCCCCCAAGTAATGTCAGCGTTTTCGCGGGCAATGGGATGGCCTTGGAGCTGCAGGAAAGGCAGGCTCACCGTAAATAAATTAAAAGTAAAAGTAATTAAGGCAAAATAAAGTAAAATTAATTTAAACATTACATAATGAAATGCTGCCGATCCAGGCTAATACTTGCAGTTTGTAGTCTGTTCTGCAAGCAGGACCCGCTCCGCGATTCCTCTCCGTCGGCTCAACACGTGTTAGGCCTCAGCCACGTGGAGTCCGGAACGGAGGATCGCGCGTCTGCCCACTGCCTGAGTTCTGGCCTTTACCGCTGCGAAGAGAGGGGCGGGCTCCGCGTCGCCACCGCTGCAGACGCCGCCGCTTATGAGCCCTCCGAAACTGTCGGTCTTTTTGATTCGGGGCTCCGAGAAGCTCGGCCGCACCCCGCTGCACCGGGGGGGGGGGGGCGAGTAGGTTCCCCTCGCGTCGCTGCCTCCAGCGCTCAGCCGCCTCGGGGGCTTCGGCGCGAGGCAGGATAGTTCCTGGAAATGAAGAAATGACTCCGGCACAGAAGGTAAGGGGAGCCTTCTTCCCCCTGCAGCAGGCAGCTCAGGCAAGTCCTCCGGTCTCCAGCCCGGCCTGGCGGGAGGGGGGAGGAGGGAGAGAGAATGCAGGAAAAATTAAAGGTACAGGAATCAAATAAAATGAAACAATTTCCTTAAGCAAAATAAAGAAGACAAAAAACTAACTAAGATAAATTAGCTAACTTAGGATAAGGCAGGACTCCAGTAAGCCCTAGGCTTACGGAACCCTCCAGCTGCTTGGAGGCTGAGAATACTGGAGTTGGGGGGTGGTCCCAGTGGTATTTATACCGCTCCATCCCCAAAAAGGTTGGGCTCAGCCTCCAAGCTGCTGGAAGGGTTGCGCAACCCAGTAGTAAAGGGACTGGACTGGAGTGACGATAAGGAACTGAAGGGTATTGGAGGATTTCTAGCTCCTCCGCCATCGGCTTGTCCTCTGCCTTGAATGAGGACAGGACATACCCTCAGACCCCTCCCTTCCATAGTAGAAAAGGAAATGGCCCGAGCCTCCTCCACCGGCTGGGGTGGAGAAGACATGCACCAATGGGGTTCATGGTGGTCCTTACAAGGGTGCCAGTGCATCAGAGCCCAAGACACTGGATAGCATTTGGGACCAGTGTAGACTCCATCAACCGAATGTCCCCACCTTGGCAGGGAGGGCATGGGTCTCCAGGATCGGTTGCATGGTTGACAGCAATGCCGCTAAGGGCAGTGAGGCTGCTAGGGCTTGCGCAGCCTGGAGTGCCACCATGTATGCCTCAAGGGCTTGAAGGTGCACCACTAGCACTGCCGTCTTAGAGGGCGTCAGGGCCAGTATGATGATGACATCGGCCACCAACTAGCACCCACCTCAGGCACTTTATAATGGTTAACACATCAAGAGACTGCTGGTGACCCTCCAGGGCCTTAGGAATAGAGTGGGGAACCTTGTCAGGTTGCTCCCAGCCATTGCCCTAGATGTCGCATTGAGAAGGGCTCCGGTGTCAATTTCTGTGGCCCTTGGCCCGATTCTTGGCCACCCCTTTGATGTCGATGGGGTGGTGATGGTTCCTTCCGTGGCTCTGACCAGAGGTCCATGAATAGTCTCCGATCCAGGGTACTGAGGCTCCAAGTGAGCATGGGCACTGCATGATGCCGAAGCTTTGGCGGAGCCCCACTAGTGCATCGACACCAATGTCTATGCTGGGGTCGAGTACACAGAATCCAACTTCCCAAAGAGGGACTCACATTGCTTCTCCACAGAGATTGCAGGAGGTGGGTTCATGGTCAGGGCAGAGGCACTGAAGGCACCAATTATGTTGGTTGGTGACCAAGATGGCGCATGCACCCCGAGTGCACTTTTGGAACCCACTGGCTGGCTTATACATGACCGGAAAAAATATTCACCAAGAAATCAAAGGGCTCAATGTCTGCAGTCAGCAGAAAACATGCCTGGGAAAGATGAAAAAAATCCTAAGTGCAATACTCAAAAAATCCCCCCCCCCCCAAAAAAAAACAAACAAACTGCTGGCAGAGGTGGCGGACCCAACGACAGGAGGTAGACACAAGCAAACAAGAGAAAACCCTGAAAGGGGGGGGGGGGGAGAAGGAGAAATCAACTTTTTCAAGCAATGACAGGAACACGTCCTATGGGCTCCGTGGAAAGAGACGACTGGAGATAAGATAGCACTGTGGCAGGCACATGTGTGATAGAGGCTCCTAAACGCTTCCACTGGAAACGGGAGAGTTTCCATGCAGGGCTCCATTGGGGACATCACCCATATGTGAGGGCTTCCTGCTTGTTCATGGAGAAATAATGAAATGGCTCATGGGCTGTTTTTAGTTAACTGATGCTCAAAACCAACAGAGGGAGCCTTGAGGTCTGAAAGGAGCTGCTGGCCAGAATCAGAGGCCTCCTCAGTCCTTTCAGCAGATGCATTAAGGGCCTCCAAGAGGACTGCTTGCTTCATGGGCAGGAAATATGTGGAGGGCTCAGATGAAAAACCAAAAACAGCATCAAGCCTGGGCCCCCATGTGGAGGGGGGGTGGAATCCTGACAATGCCCCCAAAAATTGGGCTCCAAGCATCCCCATCCATACAGGAGACCAAAAAAAAATGGAAAGCTGACCTACCTCTATTGTATGCAAATCTCTCTCTCATGCATATTAACTATGGTTATTCTGAAAGCCAAACTAGCTAGGTGTGTCCTGAGGATTGGGTTGAGAACCCCTAGTCTAGTAGAGTGCAGGCATAAGATAATTATTTCTTCTGCTTCACTTACATCTCAATAATTAAGTGATTATATTTTTTCAATGCCTAAGAACCCAAGTCAGATCAAAAGGTTCATCAAGCCTAGCACCTTATTTCCAATGATGGCCAATCCAGGGCACAGGCACCTGCCAGGATCCTGAAGAACAGTCAAATTCCATGCTGCTTATTGTCCAGAGGTGAGATGAGCAGCAGCTATCCTGAAGTATACCTGGTTAGTAACACTTTATAGACTTGTCCAAACCTATCTAACATTACTGCATCTTCCAGCAAACAAATCCCAAAGCTTAATTTTGCATCAAGAAAAAAAATATCGATCTTATATACTAAATATATTTTCTGATTTAGAACATAAGAACATAAGATATGCCATACTGGGTCAGACCAAGGTCCATCAAGCCCAGTATCCTGTTTCCAACAGTGGCCAATCTAGGTCATACGTACCTAGCAGTTGTTTGTTTTTGTTTTGTTTTAATTTGTACTAGGGAATATTACAAGAATGTCTTTAGAAAAAAAATGTAAGAGACTTAAAAATTAGGCTACAATTGTAAATGTGACTAGCATTAAAAGCCAGTATATGCGACAAATGTTGCTATTACGATTGCCTTTAGAAACATTACAATTGTTCCTGGTGATTCATTTTCCATAAATATAGTTCTTAAATAATGAAGAAAAAAAAAAAAAAGACAAATTTGTGTGATCAAACCCTTTCTTCCTTAAATATTTATTGGTATGTGAAAGTAAATACACTTTTTGCTTTATGTTCTTTATAGTTTTATAAAGAAATGTACATTTAAATTCCAAAAGTCTCTACAAACATTACATTTCTAGTATGCCACAGGGCAAGTAGCTTGCTGCTAAAGATTGCACTTCATTTTTGGTATATATTGATCCTAAGTCAGCATTAAAAAAAAAATGTCCATGCACATTTAATTTAATTGAACAGGAGACTAGGTAAAATGGTGATCTACTATGCAGAATGTGTTTGACTATTTTCTTTTACATGATGTGCTGGCAAATACTGGCGTAATTCTTCACCCACCACAGACTGTTCCTATTTTATCTAAATATTCTCCGATTATTTCTTTTTCCAAAAGGACTTTGAGTGGCTGACTGACTGTTTAATGGAGTAGTAACTGCAAGAAACAATGCGGTAACTACAGTAAGGTCAGAATGTTTTGGAACAGGAAGCAGAACAAAAAGCAACACATACCAGATCATAATACATTAGTCAGCCAGTTTTTAACAGATATGAACCAAACTACTACAAATTCAATGTTAAGAAGCATACAGCTTTGGTCACTATTACTGGCACTCTTATATTTTAGGTATGTTCTGTACAATATCTTTAGAAATAATTGGAAATAGTCCAACTGTACATATGTCGTCATAGCATTTTAATAGTATGTTCAAAGGTATAAAAAAAAAGGGAAGTAGTAGTTTGTGCAACTTAGATGTAGTAATTTCAGAGACAAACACAAAATATGACTTGGACAGAATTAATGGCACCCTTCACTAATATTTGGTTGTGCAACCCTTCACAGTGATGACAGCCTGCAAAGTCTCTTGTAGCCAACTTAAATTTTGTACATAAGTCTGCTGGTAGTTTTTCCGCATTCTTCAACTACGATTTGTTCCAGATCGTGAATGTTTCCAGAATTCCTTTTACCAATGGCAGATTTTAGCTCTTTCCAAAAGGTTCTCGATTGGATTGAGGACTCCTTGCTGGCCAGTGCAAAATAGTCATTTTTTTTTCCTTTTTAACCAACCATTCTTCTGTACGTTTGGATGTATGTTTAAGGTCATTATCCTACTGGAGGACCCATGACCTTCGACCCAGACCTGCTTTGACACTAGGTAGCAAATTTCACTCCAAAATACCTTGTTAGTTCTCAGACTTCATGATTCCTTAGTTAATCCATTCTAGGTCTCCAGTTCCTGAGGCAGCAAAACAGCCCCACAACATTATGGAACCTCCGCCATATTTAACTGTAAGAAGAGTGTTTTTTCCTTATAAGCTTCATTTCTTCACTTTTAAATCTATTGCTGGTCTGCATTACCAAAGAGCTCAGGTTTGGTTTCATCTGTCCACAGAACAATTTCACAGCAGCACTGGTTTTAGGAAAGGTGTGCCTTTTTATGTCTGTCTTTCAGCAGAATGTCCTCCTTAGACTTCACCCATGAATTCCTTCTTTGTTTAGTGTGCTGCATATGGTCTGGGTTGAAACTACCACTCCAGATTGCTTCAAAAGAGCCTTAAGTTCTTTGGATGTTGTATATAGTGTTTTTCCAGCAGTTCATGCTAATGTTCAAAAGACGACTTCTTTGATTAAATTTTCCTCTTCCCACCACATCCAGGGAAGTCCTTGACAGCTACATGTGCAGAAAATGTCTTGTGAATTGTAGAAACAGGAATCCCAAGGTCTTTGGAGATGGCCCTGTACCCCTTTGAGGTTTGATGTTTGGTGATAATGGCTTTTCCGACAGTCTCAGGCAGCTCTCATCTTCACTGTTGTGAATATGGAACAGGGAGTGAATGTGGCCATTTTAAACATTAGAGCCATCATTCAATGGTTGATTCAAGTCATGTGAGTACTGACAAGTGATCACAGGTGCATCTAATTTTACTATAATGGGAATGTGGTTCTGTTCAAACCGATTTGAATTATTAGGGTGCCAATAATCATGTCCTTATACTTTAAACTATGATATCAACACCAGAGGAGTACTAAAGTAGCATCATACATTAAGAATACTCACTCCAACCACTTTCATCTAACCATTGTTCTATGAAGCCATATAGCTAACATTATAAAAACCACAGAAACACAGAGACCCTTCAATACAGTCCTATAGTGAACATCTGAAGAGCAAGCCTCCAATCAATGAATCCCAGCATTCATTCACTGATCTCATCCGTGAAACCAACTGATAACATTTAATACAACAATATATTTTAGTGAACAAGGCTTTCAAAAATACTTAGCCTAAAACATGTCATGTCAGGTTATCTAGAGCCTTGCATCAGAGGAATTCTTACAAAATAACCAACCATCCTAATGTAACAAACAATCAGCTGTTTCAACAAACCCAGAACTGACATCAGAATATATAGAAATTTCATTAACAAGACACTCAGTCATAACACACAACCAAATATCAATGTGTCCAATTTATCCCTTCACATAATACTAAAACAATTACCTAAGCTAGAAAGGTCCACAATATCTCAATATTAAGCCTATAAGGTTCAAAACGAGTCCACACGGTATATGATTTTTTGCACCAAATAAAGTCTGCTCAAGAAAACACCTCCCCGCCAATCCAAAGCCACCTGATCAATCACCCTTTAGCTAAATTGAGAAGCTTGGTGCTTATATTCAATAAAATATGAAACCATTGGGGCAGATATCGTGCCATTAGAAATCCTGCAAAAATGTTTGTTTGAGAACTTGCAAACCAGTCAAACCATCGACCTGCATGCCATTTAGGACATGGACAAATAAGGTAAATATTATACGACTTACAAGGGGTTAAACCATAAGCTGAACTGCTCCAGTGTGATCAGATGAGAGCAACAAGGTCCTACTAACATATTGGCACACCACTGATAATGACCACAGCCTATATGGATCCATTCAGCAGGCGCTGGAACTCTCATTTAAAGATAGCCATCAACATTCTTGCTCCTTTTAAAAGCAAAACAAGGAGTCAGTTCTGATGTGCTGTCTAATGCCTGCAGGGTGCACCAACACTGTCTGATCACTCTTACCATACTGGGGGCCATGTTAGAAAAGGAAGGACACAGGTCAGAGGGTCATACTAAAACTGATTGTTTATTACTACGAGCAAGTTCTGACCAAATCTCGAAGGGCATATTTTGCTCTCAAATGCTCTCTTGAAGTAAGCATAAAGAATGGTCTACAATTTGGTAAATGAAATGTAATGCTAAAAAAATGCAGGGTCATGCATTTAGGCTGCAAAAATCCTAAGGAGCTGTATAGTGTAGGGGGTGAGGAACTTTTGTCCATAAAAGAGCGGGACCTGGGCATAATTGTATCTGACAATCTTAAAGTAGCTAAACAGGTAGAAAAGGCGACTGAGAAAGTCAGAAGGATGCTTGTGTGTACAGGGAGAAAAGCATAGTTACTCACCTGTAACAGGTGATCTCCAGGAACAGCAGGAATTTAGTCTTCACATATGGGTATCATTGGTACCGACGGAGGCTGCACGGGAACACTCCCCAGCATTCAATAGGAAAGCTTTTGGGAGCATCCCACAGTGCCTGCATACTGCCTTCCCACCATTCCCAACTGTACCTCTCCAGTTGAGTTTAAAGCTGAGACAAAGTGAGAGAGAGAGAGAGAGAGAGAGACAACTCCTAGGGGAGGTGGGTGGGTTGTGAAGACTAAAGTCCTGCTGTTCCCGGAGATCACCTGTTACAGATGAGTAACTATGCTATCTCCAGGTACAAGCAGGAATGTAGTCTTCACATATGGGGACTGCCTAGCTACAGATGCCAGGGAGAAAGCCCCAGAAGTTGTGTGCCCTTGTGAAAGGGCTCCACTTCCCCCCATGGATCTCTGGCATCCTACCAGGGATGGTATGTAGGAGTTGATTAAGTATGGAACAGGTGTTGAAGAACAGCCTGACCAAACAAGGCATCCCGGCGGGAGTCCTTGTCTAAGCAGTAATGGGCTGTGAAGGTATGAACCGAAGCCCAAGTAGCTGCTTGACAGATGTCATCAATAGACACAGAGTGAAGATGAGCCATAGAAGCTGCCATGGCTCTCACATTGTGAGCTGTGACATGGCCTTCAAGAGGAAGGTTTTTACTCTCATAGGCAAAAGATATACACTGTGCAATCCAGCTGGACAGTGTTCTTTTGGAGACTGGAAGTCCTGAATGACTAGGATCAAAAGCAACAAAGAGTTGAGAGGACTTTCTATGTTGCTGTGTCCTTTGCAAGTAAAAGGACAAAGCCCTTTTGCAGTCCAAAGCATGAAGATTCCTTCCTGCATTTGAGGTGTGAGGCCTTGCGAAGAATACAGGAAGGTAAACCGCTTGGTTTTAATGAAAAGGTTACACCACCTTTGGCATAAAGTGTGGATGAGTCCTAAGACTACCTTATCATGATGGAACCTTGTATAAGGAGGATCAGCCACCAATGCTTGCAATTCACTGATGCGACATGCTAATGTGATTGCAATAAGAAAGATGACCTTTCAGGAAAGGAATTTCAAAGAGGTAGTAGCTAATGGTTCAAAAGGCGTTTTCATGAGCTGCCCAAGAACCAGATTTAAGTCCCATGGTGGTGGCTTAATGGGAGGCTTAGTTAAAAGAAGGCCTCTCATAAATCTCGCTATGAGAGGATGAGAGGAAATAGGTTGTCCATTTAGAGGCTTGAAAGAAGCTGCAATAGCAGCACTCAAATGAACTCACACTGAATTGGTCTTAAGCCCTGCATATGATAAATGAAGGAGATACTCCAGTAATGATTCCAGAGGTATCGCAAGAGGGTTAAGACCCTTCTGCGAGCACCATATGGTATACCTTTTCTACTTAAATGCATAAGAGCATCTTGTGGAAGGCTTTCTGGAAGCATAAAGGGTATCCTTTACCTGCTGGGAAAGGTTAAGACCGTAGAGTTCTAGGCTTTCAGCAACCAGGCCTTGAGATGCAGAGACTGGGGAATGGGATGCCACAGCATCCCATCTTCTTGAGAAAGGAGATTTGGAGCAGATCCTAATTCCAGAGGCAGAGCTTGAGAGAGATGTAGGAGCAGAGGGTACCACATTTGCCGTGGCCAACGTGGAGCTATGAGAATCATATGACCTCTGTCTCTCTGAAGCTTGAACAGGGTTTTGGGAATTAGGGGAATGGGTGGGAAGGCATACAGGAAGTCCCGACCCCAATGGAGGAGGAAAGCATCCCTGGCCTGACAAACCTGAGCCGGAAATCTGGAACAGAACCGGGGAAGTGTGGCATTCAGCAGACATGCAAAAAGGTCTATGTCTGGGGTTCCCCAAATTTGAAAAATTTTGGCCACCTGGTCTGTATGGAGAGACCATTCGTGTGGAAGCAGAACTCGACTGAGTCTGTCTGCCCAAGAATTTTGAATGCCTGGAAGATACACTGCAAGGAGATGAATCTGATGCTCTCTGACGAGGGCCCATAGTCACAAAGCTTCATTGCAGAGCGACAGAGAGCCTGTTCCACCCTGCTTGTTCACATAGAACATAGCTACTTGATTGTCAGTTTGAATTAGGACTTCTTGTAGCTGAGCTGGGTATGGAATACTCGAAAAGCAAGGAAAATTGCTCTGAGCTCTAGGAGATTGATGTGTAGATAGGCCTCCTGAGGATTCCAGGTACCCTGAGAAGAGAGGCCTTGCAGGTGGGCTCCCCAACTCACCTGTGAGGCATCTGTTAGAGTGGCTTGGGGTGGGGGTTGCTGAAAAGGAGACCCCACCAAAAGGTTTGGGGTGACTGCCACCATTGGAGGGACAAAATAAGGCGATCTGAGTTTGCTATTTTGTCTGACAGGCAACCTGACGCCTGAGTCCACTGAGTGGATAAAGTCCACTGGGCTGCCCTCATATGAAGGCGAGCATAATGAACCACATGCACGGTGGATGCCATGTGGCCTAGCAACTGTAACATTTCCCGAGCAGTGAGGTGAGATTTTAGCACTGCTTGGGAAGCTAACTGCACAATGCGAAGACAGTGGGGCTGTGGAAGGTAGGCCTTGTCTGTCTGGTATCCAGCAGAGATCCTATAAACTCCAGGGACTGAGTGGGAGCAAGAATGGATTTTGGGAAGTTTATGACAAGTCCCAAATACTGAAGGATGTGCATTGTACGAGAGAGCGCAACCCTGGCCTCTGGCTCTGAAGGGGCTCGAATGAGCCAGTCGTCTAAGTAAGGGAAGACGAATATTCCCAGGGTGCGGAGAAATGCTGCCACCACAGCCATGCATTTTGTGAACACCCTTGGTGCAGAGGCCAGGCCAAAAAGGAAGAACCCTGTATTGGTAGTGCTTCCCCTGAAACAGAAAGCGAAGGAACTTTCGATGAGTTGGATGGATGAGAACAAGAGTGTATGCATCCTTGAGATCTAGAGAACAAAGCCAATCTTGACTCTGAAGGTATGGCAGCAGAGTTCCTAGAGAAATCATTTTGAACTTCTCTTTGAACAGGAATTTGTTCAATTCTCTGAGTTCTAAAATGGGTCCTGTTTTCTTTGGAATAAGGAAATAAGGGGAGTAAAACCCTGTACCCCTTTGGGGAATGGGTACCTCTTCTATTGCCCCTTGGGCAAGAAGCATAGTGACCTCTTGACCTAAGTGTTCGTTGAGAGAGGTCTGAGAATTGAACTGTCCTACCATTGTAGGAGGGGGCATACTGAGGAAATGAAGCTTGTACCCCTTTCTTACAATAGACAGAGTCCAATTTTCTGCTGTTATCTGACCCCATCTGGGGGCAAAATGACAATCTTCCTGGGATGGTGGAGGGTTCTGGGCCCTTCAGGGCCAGGAAGGCAAAGTTCTCTAGATAGGAGTCAAGCCCCTGTAGAGGCTGAGTCTGCTGAGCCGGTTGAGGCTTAGCAGCTTTTGGTCTTTCTTTGCCTAGGTTGTTGCTGCTGTCCCTTTTGGGCAGACTGATCCAAACGATGTCCCTGTTGGATAAAACTTTTTTTTCTTACTGAAGAACGGTTTCTTGTAGAATTTTTTCCTTGCAGGATCAGCTGTTGTTGCTGCTGTCCCTTTTGGGCAGAAAGACCTAAATGAAGACCCTGCTGGGTATAGGAGGGATAAAACTTCTTCTTACTGAAGAATGGTTTCTTACAGGATTTTTTCCTTGCAGGATCAGCTGTAGATTTAGACAATCTACCCAAAGTGATATTGTCAGCATCTATCTCATTAGCTTTTTCCTGCCAATTCTTGCCAAAGAGATTCTCTCCTGTGCAAGGAATATTCCCTAGTTTATCCTGTACCCAAATTTCTGAGTCAGATGCCTGGAGCCAGGCAATCCTACGTGCACCTATGTCAATGGCAGAGGTTCTGCTTATGCACTCAAAGCAGTCAAAGGCTGCTCGATTCACAAACTTGGAAACATCCTGGGCATGTCTGACAAGGGCGAGGTAATCTTGCCTCTTATCAGGAAGGAGAGGGCTCATAATCTCTAAATCTCCTGTGACCTCCTTAAGGAACATCCCCATATATAAGATATAGGAACTGATCCTAGCAGAAAGCATGGAAGCCTGGAATGTTCGACGTCCAAACGCGTCAAGAGTCCTACACTCACATCCTGGAGGATTAGATGCATGCCTTTTTGCACTCTTTATCCTTCTCATTGCAGATTTCACCTCCATGGACAAGGGGGAACTCGATACATGGTGTCGAGTCTTCGAGAGTGAGGAGATGTGGTTAGAGGTGTTTCCCATATCCTTAAACATGAGATCATGCAAGATCTCATGAATAGGTAAGGTAGCTGCCTCCTTGGGAGCTTTAGGGAATTGCAGGATTTCTAATTCCTTTGCCCTAGGCTCTTTTTCAGGAGCCACTGTGATGGAAAGACCTCGGGCCACATCTCGGATAAAATCCTGAAAGGACATATCCTCTGGTGGAGACATCCTACACTGAGGAGAAGAGGAATCCTCAGGCAGAAGTACTCTGGTATCGGCAGAGCTTTCAGAATCTTCAGAGTCATCCAAGGATTCAAAGTATCTCCGATCCGGGTGATCGTGCAAAGCACGGTACCGGTACCGATCGAAGTCAGCATCGGAGTGGTCCGGTACCGACTTGTCAATGCCGGATTGACACGCATGACTCGGTCCCGGTAGAATACCTGCCAATGTCGATGCAGTTGGTGCCGGTTGAATTGTCTGAAGCGGTTTCAGGGGCATCGAGGCCATGAGAAGAGTCACCAGACTGCGTTCAATAGCCAAGAATCTCTGGTCTATCACACTGCCGATGCTTGGGTATCGGTACCGGATGAAGCGGCCAGTACCCCAGAGCATGGCACCAGTAGTTCTGCCGAGGTTGAAGCCTCGAGAACATCCTGGAGCCCCGTTAGTGCTTTGGAAGCCAAAGCCTCCCGCCAGGGCAATTTTGACGGTGAAAGTCCCTCAAGGGCAACGCCAGAGGCATCTCGATGTCTAGAAGGAGATCTACCCTTTGAGGACTGGCTAGTTTTATGTTTAGTTACCTGAGATCCATGGGAGGAAGACGAAGCCCTGGAAGACGTTGATGCCACGAAAGCCACATCGGAGGGAAAAAGGGTGCTAAGTTTAGCAGCTCGGTTCTGCCAGCCCCTTTTTGACATCATCCCACAGGCAACACACTCAGAAATAGAGTGTTCTGGATCTAAACATTTGAGGCACCAATCATGGGTGTCGGTGACGGAGATGGTACCGCCACACTTAGGACACTTTTTAAAACCCAAAAGCGGGTTTTTCCATTTTGAAGGAAAAAGTTAGACCTAGTGCCCAAAATGGCACGTGGCACCTGAGTAGAAAATTACTGTAAAGACTCCAGAAGAAAGTTTTGTTTTTTGTTTTTTTGGGGGTTTTTAGAAGAAAAGAAAGAAGAACCGGCGGTAGCTGTGTAGCATCGAGGGAAGGCAGACGCGACCACAAAAAAAGAAGAATAGAAGGGATTTTTTTCTGCGGTGACAGATGTGCGACCTGTCGGCTCCGGCGGAAAACGAAGAACTGGAGAGGGACAGTTCGGAAAGGCAGAAAGGCAGCACACAGGTGCTGTGGGATGCTCCCAAAAGCTTTCCTATTGGACGCTGGGGAGTGTTCCCGCGCAGACTCCATCGGTACCGACGATACCCATATGTGAAGACTACATTCCTGCTTGTTCCTAGAGAGTAATGGTCAGCAGAAAAAAAAAGGAGGTGATAGTGCCTCTGTATAAGTCTCTGGTGCAACCTCATTTGGAGTATTGAGTGCAATTCTGGAGACCGCACCTTCAAAAGGATATAAGCAGGATGAAGTTGGTGCAGAGGGTGGCTACTAAAATGGTTAGAGGTCTTCATTATGAAGTATGAGGACAAACTTCAAGATCTTACTATTTACACCTTAGAGAAAGGGCGGGATAGAGGCAATTAAATATCTTGGTGGCATAAATGCACAGGAGGGTCTCTTTCTATTGAGGGCAAGCTCTGCTACGAGGAGACAAAGATGAGAGTGAAAGGGATAGACTCAGGAGTAATATGTGGAAATATTTCTTTAAAGGAGAGTGGTAGATGCGTAGAATAGTCTGCCAGTGGAGGTGGTGGACACAAGAATAATATCCAAATTCAAAAAAGTATGGGACAAACACAGGATCTCTAAAAGGTAAAATGGGGATTATTGTAGTTGATATGGAAGGGCAGAGTAGATAGAAACATGACAGCAGAAAAAGACCAAATGGCCTATGTTTCTTAATAGCCGATAAAGGGTAACCCTGAATCAGCAAGCGTTGTTGAAGAGACTTAGCTTTGTCCAAAAAATTATTAAAGGAAGAACAAATGAGTTGCAAGCGCAAAAACATGGCCCACTAGGCAGGCTCTCTTTGAGGTACCTAGGATGATTGCTCTGGAAGACCAACAATGTATCCCTCTCAACAGATCTGATAAAAAGAAGGGAGGTAGACAGCATATCAGCATTAACTGTGACCAAGACATCTAGAAATTCAATCTGGCTGTCCAAATAATTTCATGGAAAATTCTGACGTCGGTTCTGGGTTTGTTAAAACAGCTGATTGTTACGTAAGGATGGCTGGTTGTCATTTGTAAGGATTCCTCTGATGCAAAGCTCTAGATAACATAATAACCCGACATGGAATCATGTTTCAGGCTATTTCAGATTCAGCTAAGTGTTTTTGAAAGCTTTGTTCACTAAAATATATTGTTAAGTGTTGTATTAAATGTGTCAGCTGGTTTCACGGATGAGACCAGTGAATGAGAACACTAGGATTCATTGACTGGAGGCTTGTTCCTTCAATACAGTCCTATAGCAAACATCTGAAGGTCTCTCTGTGTTTTTTATATTGTTAGAAGAATGGTTAGATGTTAAAGTGGTATGAGTGAGTATTTTTGGAGGTATGAGTAATCATGTCCTGGCAATGTCTCAGTTTTTATATTATTTCCTGCTAGTACCTTTTTTAAAATTGGTCTGGTTTTATTTGAATCTTCTGTGCGTCAAATATATGTGCATATATAGTCCAAAGCCATTTCACTCATCACATTTTTTTAGGAGATATTGGACATTAAGGGATTGAACTGCAAAGGTGCCAATAATGTTGACCACATCAGGTTGTATCTACAATTTATTTTTTAATGACACCTTGTTTTCAATTTGGCTTTTTTCTTCTTAAAAAAAAAACCAACAAAAAACCAAACATGTTTTCAGTGACCTTCTAGGTTTATATAAATTTTCACTGGGCTAGACAAAAATCTAAAATAGAGAGGTTTTACATACCTGATAGTTTCCTTTCCTTTCCTTGAATCCTGCTAGACCAGCACAATAGTTGTAGGTAGACTATAGAGGTTTTCAGTGATGTCATTTGACCTATTTCATGTTTATATTTCATGTATATATTTCATGTATATAGTTCATGTATATAGTTCAAACCCCCCCTGTTATCCAAGTTTATACCCCTGTTCGATGTAAAACCAAACAGAAGTGTGTTTTGGTCATTTTGTTATACTGTGAACCGCGCTGATGCCGAATAGTGCGGTATATAAGCAACTGTAATAAATAAATAAATAAATGTCATCACTAACTAGTAAATATTCTGGTGCAGCATTGAAAGAAGCTATTATGATTTTTCTGCTGGGGAAATAAGTATTAAAAACTTCGTGCAAAACAAATTTTGATTCTCACATTCTCTGCATCAGGTATGGACACCGATAATGCAGTTAAGCCAGTTAAAAATCATCAGGGCTCCCAAACCTGTAAGAGTAGTATTCCCAGAGTGGGTCCCGGAGTGGCCTAGCAGGATTCCAGAAAAGCCAAAATTATCAGGTATGTAAAATCTTTCCTTATTATTCTGCTATACCAATCCAGATGAGTGAAATGTAACCAAGCAGTCCAGAATCAGGGTGGGAGGAAGATCAAGCTGTAGAAATTACTGTTCTACCAAAGGCACCATCCACTCCAGCTCCATATGCAACCTGTAGCGAAAGGTATTCAAGAATGATCAGGTAGCTGCCGTACAGATGTCTTCTGGAGACACCAAAATGTACTTGGCAACAGACAAGGCTTGTGCCCTAGTGCAGCATGCTCCAACTCGTTCAGGCATGCATTTTTCAGTGGGCAATCAAGGATTTAGCTGCACCCTGTGTTTCCATCAGATCACTGAAGAGGACAAATAGATGGTCCGACCACTGGAAGGACCATAGTAGGAGGTTCTAACACTGCCAAAAAAAAAATTGTGCCTTGATGCTTCTACATCACATACAGGGCAAAAAGAACCTGCCTCAGAGTTCATTCAATGGCAACCACAAGAAGCACACCTCCATGCATTGGGCATCGCAGCAGTACTCAAATATGGTTAAAAGGAGAAAGCCTGACATAAAAAGAAAACTGCAGCAAAAAAGGAACTCTGATTGGTAAGGAGAAACCCAAGAAAAGCCTGATTGCCTGGAAGAGTTTGGATTTTAAGCTGCTTTAAGCTGGCTCTGTTTTGGCTGTTTGAATAAACGGAGCACAAATGAAAAAAAAAAATGGGGGCTAAGAGAACAGAGGATGCACAAATAGGACAACGAGAAGGAAGAGAGCCTGGGCCCAGCCTTACTATCCCCTCTCAGGGGCCCATGGGGTTCTCCTGTCCACTCTCTGGACTACCAGTGCTGAAACCCATGGGTAACAGTGCTGGTCAACGGGCAGCTGTCAGCTTAAGGAGACAATGGGCATATCCAATCTCCAAGCAAACAGTGGGGTAAGGTCTCACAGAGACCACACATCCATAATCTGGGCCAGGGGAGACCGACTTATCTGCACTGCTGCACCAGTCTACACACCTTTCCGCCTGCTGGAGACAGCCAATACTGGTTTTGCACCAAAATTCACATTAGTGATGACATTACTGAAAGCTGCTCTAGTCTGCCTCCACTTTTTGGAGCCCATGTTAAAAGAGCTGGTGGGAACTAAGTCTTCAGCTGACCTAAATGAACCTGCTCTCAGCTGATCTTTGAAGCTAAGCAGAGTCAGACCTGGCTAGTACTTCAGTGGGTGACCACCTTAGACTACCAGGGGCTGTAAACTCACTGCATGAAAAATAGACCTGTCAGTCAATCTGCTTCCGGTTACACCTGGACAAGAAGATACAGAGGTGGGGTCACCAGGAGTCAACATGAAACTCAAAGGCACACATTGCAGGAACTAAGATGGTCGGACTTGGACCTTCTTTCAATGCAAGGTTTAAAAAAAAAAAAAAACCACCCACCACACACAAAACACCCCACAACTCATAAGCACATATGCTAGACAGTAGCACTGAAGCACCAACATGCCACTCCTCCCATCTACATAAATTCCAGATGCAAGAGCAAGAAGTTTTTTTGAATATGTGGGTTAGCGGTATTGATCTTGAAATGCCCAAGAGGGAGCCGAGGTCTGTATATACAAATTGGTGTACTGCTAGAGGCTAAAAGAGCAGCATGCAAAGTCAACTTATGCAGTTGATACACAAGACCTGGAGATTGTATATTTAAAATTAGAAGATCATTTCGCTCCCCCAAAGGGCTTAATTTTGCCCTCACTCAGAGCCCAGAAACGGATGAATTTCATGAAAACGTTTGATTTTTGCCAACTCCTTCCTCCCTACAAGTATGATTTTGTGGGAGGGAGAAATTATGGTCTTCCCTAAGAGGGGTTGGGAGGGGTGTATTGATGCTCATCTGCTCACAATATTGACCTCTTACTTAAGCACATTTATAATGCAACTGTGTAAGGAAAGGACATGTAGATGGCATATCCATATCCAGTCCAACTGCAGAAGTTCTGTGCTTAAAAATGCTTTCTGTTTGAAAGACTTTGATGTCCTTAACACTTTTCATGTAGAAGCAACCTGTTCAGCAGCAGTCCATTTGTCGAAAAATTATTCAAATCGGCCTCTGACATAGGCACATATGCTGAAACATGTTGGGCACAGTATAAGTGGATAATTACACTGGATTTGTGTTTAACCCCTGTTACTGTATGGGACAGTTCAGTTTTATATTTTATTTTGCTTATGAATAATCGACATTAAAAAGTGCATCAATCACTGCTGGTTCACTGTTCCTCTGCTCCTGTTGGCTAATATCGGTATCCATAAAACACACATTCAGTGAGAAATATGCAGATGGTTAGAAATGGAAAAAGACTCCTGTATGCCAAGCTGACATTAACCACAATTTGACAAAGAAAGGACACAGCAAAAATAAAACTAATGCACCCCACCCTGGGCAAGTAGAGCTGAAAGAGCATGATAACATTTTTTCCTCTCTGGCTCCTAAAGTTTTGGCTTGCACCCAGAACTTTTTTCATTATCCTGGTTTATCATTTCAGTCAAAGCAGTTTACATTGTAACTTAAACTTGGTAATATACATTAAACAGGGACATTGCTGCAGAAGAATCCAAGTTATCAATGGAGAGAGTTAAGTGACTTGCCCAAGGCCACAAGGAGTGCTAGTGGGAACTGAACCCTGCTCTCTTGGTTTCCAGGCCAGTGCTTTAACCATTAGGTTACTTCTCCACTCCTCTTCTAAGCATTTTTAAACATCTGAATAAAGAGGGGCAATACTAGGTGAAAACATATCTAATGGACCAGATATAAATTAAGTTAAATTTCTTTTGTTCACTGAAAATGGCAAATCCTGCAACAAAAAGGATGTTGCAGCAATTGCTGAGGCCACAGTCATAGAAAACCAGGAACCCTGCCTAACTAAACATTAAACTAGAGGAACATATACATGTACAATTTTTGTTGGAAGTTACACCTTGAAGGACCCTCCTTCTCGTGGTGTAATGTTCCTTTTTATTCTTTTGGGACCATTGGTTCGATGAACATTTTAAAAGAATGTTAAGAAGAGCTGGGGAAGTCTTCATCCAGATAAGTGTCTTTCAAATGAGCTTTTCCTGAATGAATGAAAGATAGATACATGTTGAGGGGTTGATATCCCCTTTAAACGCGTGATAGGGTTGCGTCCCTAAAAAAAGAATAAAAAGGAACATTACACCACGAGGAGGGTCCTTCAAGGTGCAAGTTCCAACAAAAATTGTATATGTATGTGTTTCTCTAGTTTGTTGAGTATATATGTGGGAGACATAAGTGGTTAAGTATTTGTAACTAAACATTAAGGCAGGCATTCTAGTTGCACTGCACCCTCTTTTGCTCAAGCTCTTTTCTAAAATTGCCTCTGTGCCAATGTAACGCCATAATTTAAAAAAAACAAAACAAAAAAAAACAAAAAAAAACATGACATCTGCATTAACATTCTTATAAAGCAGCACCTCCCCCTGACAGCAGCAGCAGCATGGGCAGAGGACTCCCAAGCAGTTTTGTGGGACCTTTAACCCACACCATGTTTGAAACACCATGCTTTAGCTAAGTCAGCTCTGAAGCTGTTCCAGAGGCGATTGTAGAGAGTTCTGATAAGCAGTATCAGAGAACTCGGCACCCTACCTCTCCTTTCAGAGCACAAGTTCCCACAACACTTCTACCACACTGCATCATCTATACCGCCCTAGCTAGAAACACCTGATAAATCAGCATAGCAGCCCCCCCCCCCAAGTTACAAAATGGAAGACACGGCCAAAAAGGAAAATTAAGAAGGATGCTAAAAAAACACTTTGTTGTTTTTAAAAAAGAGGGAGTAAAAATCAAGTACATTTCCCACTGATAAAAATAGTGATGCAGAGATATGCACGGTTACTTAAACAGATTAACTGACCCATGTCTCTCAAGAATTCAGTGTGGCTGTTTACATTTACTTTAAAATTTAGACTGTGCCAAACAAAAAGGAAATTTTGCAGTCAAATCCTACAACAGTCTAGAACCGGGGTCTCAAACACGCGGCCCGCGGGCCACATGCGGCCCGCGAGAGAGCTTTGTGCAGCCCGCGACGGAGGGAAACAAAAAAAAAACCCCTGGCTTCTGCTGCTGCCGCCGTGGCAGCGGCAGAATCAACTGTCAATTTAAAAAAACAAAACAAAACAAAACTGGCTTCTGCTGCTGCTGCTGCAGCCGTGGCAGCAGCAGAATCAGCTGTCCCGCAGCCCCTTCCCCTCTGTCCGGAAGAGCCCTGAGTCTGCTCCATCAGCGGCGGGCTTTTCAAGCCGCAAAGAGTATTTCCCTCTTGCGCGGCTTGAAAAGTGAATAGGCTTAAGCCGCGCGAGAGGGAAATACTCTCTTCGCGGCTTGAAAAGCCCGCCGCTGATGGAGCAGAGTCAGGGCTCTTCAGGGCAGAGGGGAAGGGGCCGCGGGACAGCTGATTCTGCTGCTGCCAGGGCTGCAGCAGCAGCAGCATAAGCCAGTTTTGTTTTGTTTTTTAAATTGACAGTTGATTCTGCCGCTGCCATGGTGGCAGCGGCAGCAGCAGAAGCCAGGTTTTTTTATTTTTTTTATTTTATTTTTTGGGCTGATGGGGGGAGGTTAGGACTGGAAATGGGCTGATGGGGGTTAGGAAGGACTGGAGGTGGGCTGATGGGGGAGAGTTAGCCCCTCCATAGCTCATTACCAGTCCTAAGACTGAAATGGGGTAATGGGGGGTTAGGACTGGAAGTGGGCTAATGGCAGCCGGGGGGGGGGGTTTAGGACTGGTAATGGGCTATGGGGGGGCTAAGAATGAAAATGGGGTGATGGGAGGGTTAGGACTGGAAGTAGGCTGTTGGGGGGCTTAGGACTGGTAATGGGCTATGGGGGGGCTAGAAATGGTAATGGACTGGGGGGGTTGCTAGGACTGGAAATGGGCTTAGTGGGGGGGAGCTATGACAGGAAATGGGCTGATGCGGGGACTAGAAGGGAACGGATGCTGGGTGGGGCTGGAAATAGAAGGGAGCTGATGTTGGGGGAGGATTAGAATGGGATGGGGCTGGGAGAGTGAAATGGAGAGGGGAAAAATATTTTGTGTGGGAGGGAAGAAAAATCTAAAATTGGCCGGGTATTGGGAGAGTAAGTGGTGATTGAAGATGGAGGGGTAAAATTTGAGTGGATGAAATAGGAATGAGGAAGGAGCAAAAGAAGAAAGATTAGTATGTTAAAGCAGATGTAGAGAGAGAATGGAAAAAAAAAAACTAGAAGAGAGAAGAAAGGACAAATGGACAGCAGATGATGGAGAGTTAGCAGAAGACACGAAGAAACCAGAAGAAAGTGGCTGGAACAATTGCAACTGAAAAAAATGCACAAAAAGGTAGAAAAATATCTATTTTGAATTTATTAACTGGAATATGTCAGCTCTGGGAAATGTGCATCATTAACGTCTGTGCTTTGTATGGTAACATTATGCAAATTTATGCAAATGAGGTCCCGCATCTTATGCGGCCCCCGGGTTACTTTACAAGTCCTCATTTGGCCCTCAAAGCAATTTGAGTTTGAGACCCCTGGTCTAGAACAATGGGTAACAGTACTCAGTTATTGTAACAGACCAAATACATCAGAAAATCTTCAAACATGATTTCTAGTTTGAACGCCTGCCAACACATCTTTTCTCTTTTTCAGCATCTCTTTAACAATGTCAGCACTAGAGAAAAAAAAAAGCAACAATTATTTTCTTATGTCTTTTCAAAATTCTTAGGGTTTGGCCAAATATGGGCAGAACAATTTCTTGATTAAATATTAAGGTTAAGCATGCCTTTAAAGACAGGGCTCAACAAATCCCAGGCACCAAGTCACTATGGTGCATGAAAATTGCACCTTGGCACCAGGGATTTCATGCCCCAGAAAGCTGCAGCCAGTAGGGATCCCATCACTGCCATGGCAGAGATCATAGCTGCAGCTACAAGAGAGCTGCGATCAATGGGACACCATTCCCTGCCAGCAGAAGAGGAGCAGTGGCTGTGGATAGCTGCTGAAAAATGGCAAGGTGGAGTTTTCCCTCACCGCAAATGGCTCTGTAATGAGCCCCATGGTGGAGGTAGTTTAGGGGATCTTACGACTCCTGAAACCATAAGATCACCGGAGCTTCCTCCACAGTGGGGCTCAACTGTGCACAGAGCCGATCACAGTGGGGGGGGGGGGGGGGGAAGGGTGTGCACTGCAATGGGTGAGAGAGAGAGAGAGACACAAACACACACACACACAAAAAAAGTGACCTAGTGGTTGGGGCAAGTTGCCTTGGGCCAGAGGTTCAAATCTCACTAGAGGACAGCAAACTCAGGGCGGAGAGACTGGGGTTTCTAGTCCCACAGGCGGTCCTTGTGACCTTGGACATGCCACTTAACTCTCCATTGCCTCAGGTACAAAACACAGATTGCGAGACCTTCGGGGAGAAGGGAAATATATACTGTACCTGAATGTACACCACTTTGACCTGGTGAAAAGCAGTATATAAGCATTGCTAAATAAAGCTTGGGGGAAGGGGGGGGAATATATTACACTCTTTTCCCATAGAAAATAGGAAAACAATAAATCAAACGCCTAAAAAAAGGAACTGCAATATCATTTTGGAGGGGGGTGGAGGGGGGGAAAAAAAAAAAAAAAAAAAGAGAAGAGTATTGCGACCAAGGTCTCGGCAGCAAGCTCCTAAAGCACAGCTATGGGGAGGAAGTTACAGAAAAAGGAAATACTGAAGATGGCCTTTTGATTTGCTAATTCATTTTACTGAACAACCATTACTAGTAGAGGAGTCAACCAGGGAGTTGGACAGAGGGAGAGCCCTAGATGTGATGTATTTAGATTTCAGTAAAGCCTTTGACACTGTTCCGCACAAATGACTTACAAACAAACAAACTGAGCACCCTAGGGATGGACCCTAAAATTACCGATTATGTTAGAAACTGGTTGAGTGGGAAGCAACAAAGGGTCCAGGTAAATTGAGCTCAGTCTGAGAAGGAGATTACCAGTTGTGTACCGCACAGATCAGTCCAATTCTTTAGCATCTTTGTTAGTGATATTGCGGAAGGGCTATCAGGTACAGTTGTCTTGTTTGTGGAGGACACCAAAATCTGCAATAGAGTAAATCACCCAGAAAGGAGTAGATAACATGAGGAGGGATCTAGCTAAGCTTGAAGAATAGTCTAGAATTTGACAGCTGAAATTTAAATGCTAAAAAATTGCAGGGTCATACATTTGGGCTGCAAAAATCCAAAGGAGTGGTACAGTGTAGGGGGTGAGGTACTTCACAAAAAGAAGAGCGGGACCTGGGCGTAAATGTATCTGACAATGTTAAAGTACCTAAACAGGTTGAAAAGGTAACTGTGAAAGCCAGAAGGATGCTTGGGTGTATAGGGGGAAGAATGGTTAGCAGGGAAAAAGGAGATAATGCCTCTGTATAAGTCTCTGGTGCAACCTCATTTGGGGTATTGTGTGCGATCCTGGATACCGCATCTTCAGAAGGATATAAGCAGGTTGGAGTTGGTGCAGGGAGTGGCTACTTAAATGGTTAGTGGTCTTTGTTATGTAGCATATGAAGACAGACTTAAAGATCTTAATAAGTATACTTTAGAGGAAAGACAGGATAGGAGTGACATGACAGACACATTTAAATACTTCCATGGCATAAATGCACAGGAGGGTCTCTTTCAATTGAAGGCACGCTCTGCTACATGGGGACATAGGATGAGAGTGAAAGGGGATAGATTCGGGTGTAATATGCGGAAATATTTCTTACAGAAAGAGTGGTAGATGCATGGAATAGTCTCCCAGTGGAGGTGGACGGACACGAGGACAGTATCTGAATTCAAAAAAAGCATGGGACAAACACAGAGGATCTCTAAAGGTAAAAAGGGGACTATTGTAGTTGATATGAAAAGGGCAGACTAGATAGAAACACAGAAATATGATGGCAGAAAACAGTAGATCCATAATATTTCAGTACAATATTCAACAATTTTTCTTAAAGTAAAAGTAATGACCTCACTATATATGAGCTGGTTCTAACTCTTAAAAAGAAAGATGCACCATGGAGAATCGTATCAAAAAAAAAGAGCAAACAGTTCCAGGGATAGACCCTGGATTGGTCTAGCAGGACTCAAGGAAAGGACATTATCTGGCAAGTAAAATGTCACCTTCCATATTGTCCTGCTAGATCAGTCCAGACAAGTTGTATGTACCAAAGTTATGCCTCCACTGCGTGGGAAGAAGACACAGCAGCTCGCAAAAAACTTTAGAGCCAAAGGCAATGTCTGCCCGAGCATGGATATTCAAATGGAAATGCTTGATAAAAATTTATTTTATTTATTTATTTATTTATTTATTTATTTAACTATTTCTTTTATACCGCCCCTTCCAGAGATCAAGGGCGGTTTACATATAACAGGTTAACAGTCTTGTACACAGTTTGTATACATTTTACATAGAACAATAGAAATCAATTATTTACATTGAACATTGTACACAGTTTGTATGCATTTTACATAGAACAATAGAAATCAACTATTTACATTGAACAGTAAATATAAACTTTGTAAGTATTAAAGAAAAACAATAAGCAGAGACATCTTTTAAGTATTAAAGCAAGAACTTTGTAGGTATTAAAGCAAACCCATCAAACTTTTTATAAATGTATATTTACAGAGTGTGGTGTGTGTGTTGTGTGGGGCAGATATTGGTGTAGGTGTTGGAATTTAGTTCCTTTTTTTTTTTGTCGTCTTTGGGGCGTGTGAGTGGGGGGGGGCATGCTTGTGTTTACATTGTTTGGGTTAAGGGAGTTTGTGCATGTGTGAACAGGTTTGTTGTGGAGCTAGCTTTGGGGTAGTAGGGGACTTCGAAGTGTTCTGTGAACAGGTAGGTCTTTAATTCTTTTCTGAATTGGAAGAGGTCTCTTATGGTGCGAAGTTCAATAGGGAGGTCGTTCCAGAGTGTAGGAGCAGTGAATGAGAATGCTCTGGAGCTAGTGGTGTTCTTAGTTTTGCGGATGGTTTTTGGTATGATGAGCGAGTGGGCTGCGTTTTGTCTGAGGGTCCTTGTCGAAGTTGGAGATTGCAGTAATGTGGATAAGTGTGAGGGGGTTATGTCGTTTATGAGTTTATAGGTTGTTAGGATTATTTTATATTTAATTCGACTGTTTATAGGGAGCCAGTGGAGGTCTAGCAGTATAGGGGTTACGTGGTCTGTTAGGTGGGCTTTAGCAATCACTTTTGCACAGATGTTTTGTGCTCTTTGCAGAAGGTATGTGCTTTTTTGCGGGAGGCCTATTAGGAGACTATTGCAATAGTCAAAGTGAGGGGTGATCAGTGTACCTACTACGGATCTAAAGTCTGGTGTTTCTAGGAGTGGCCTTAGGTGTTGAATTGTTTTGAGTTTATAGAAAATGGTTTTTACTGTTTGTTTTATGTGTGGTAACATGGTGAGAGTGTGGTCTATTATTACTCCTAAGTATTTTACCTGTTTTCTGACAGGTATGGAGGTTTTGTTGATAGTGATTATTTCCGGGTAGGTGTTCTCAGTCATAGATGATCTTGTCACAAACATTGCCTCAGTTTTTTTGAAGTTTATGCTGAGGTGGTTAGTTTCCATCCAGGAGGTGGTTTCAGCCATGCATTTGGATAGCGAGTCATATGTAGGGTTTTTAATGGTTATGGGGGTAGCTAGCATGATGTCATCGGCATATATAAAGTGGTTAATCTTGTGTTTTTTAAATATGTTTGTTATAAAAATCATAGGCACGCAAACCCTTCAGATCCACTCTGTCCAACAACAGATCCACTGAGGCAATGGCCTCCTTAACCCAGCACTCCAATGCAGACCGAGTCACCGCATCACCTTGCGCAGGCCAGCAAACAGCACAAAAAGGTGGTCTGACTTACCAAAGAATTTGTAACCTCCAAGAATTAGAGAAGCACCCTCTGGACTTCCACATGGCAAGGATCCAATCATTTCCCTGACACTGCTCCTTAAAGAAGGCAGGCAGGCAGGCAAACTGTCTGGTTCATATGAAGGGAGAAACCACTTCGAGAAGGCGGCAGGCACAGGCTGAAATGAAATGGCCTCCTCAGAAAGAGATAGATAATGATCTCGGCAGGACAGAGCCTGCAGCTCAGAAAACCGCCTTATGGAACAGTCACAACCAAAAAGACTGGCTTGAGAGTCACGTCCTTCAATGGCTCAAAGGGCTCTAACATCAGGGCCCTGAGTGCCAGACAGATCCCAGGAAGGGACCACAGACCATTGGGAAGGATGCAAACAGCAAACTCACCTGAAGAAAGCATGAAACATATGAGTGTATGGCTGGAAACCTAAACAGCCAACGGCCCTCTGAAACAGGCCAACGCTACCACCTGAACCTTTAGGAAGATTAAAAAAAAAAGTCCTTCTCCAGGCCATCCTGCAGAAAAGGCCATAGACGGCATCTTGGCCACCTCAGGAGCCAGCCACCAGCTGATCCCCATTTCCAGGGGGTGCCCTTTGCCAGGGACCCTTAGCCATAGGCAATCAAATAAGGCTTCCACTATCAGCCAGCCCCTCACAAAACTGCACTCTGTGGAACCCAGAAGCCACAAAGTCTGAATGTCCACACCAGAATGATCAGATCTGTGGTAAAAAGGAAAAGAATTCTGAGGACGACAATCTGGACTCAGGAAGCTCTCCTCATGTAAGTGACCCATCTACACCAGGGGACCCAGTCAACGTCAATCCCCTAGAGGACAGGGAGCAGTGCACAGCACAGTCACTGGAACCTCTGGCCAGCTGGTTATCCTTACCCACAGTACCATCCCCACCCTCCTGCCCTTAAACAGGTAACATCAAAATAACTGCATCCCCCAGTATCGAGAGGGGGAGCAATCCCTCCGGGGACAACTAAGGAACTGCTATATTAGAAGAGCAGGGTCCAGAAGCCGGAGATGAGGCACCTTTCTTGCTACAGGCCAAAACAACAATTCCTGGAAGACGAGAGCATTAAGGCAAGCATCACAAGAGCAAGCACTAAGGCTGCAGGGGCCTGAAAGCATGCATTAACTGCACTTTTACTGCGGCACGCATTACAAGTGCAAGGATAGGAATGTGCAAACAGACCATGTGATCGCCAGGTGCACAATAGGAGAAAATATTACTAACGTATACAGAGATCAGCAGAACCCCCCCCCCCCCCCCAGTGCCAACGGATGCCAGCAGTCTACCCCAAATTGCATCCCACATAAACGGAATAGGGAGCCCCCAACAAGGACAATGATTAGGTCAAGCCTTTGTACTCACCCCATGAGAGCCCCAGGCAGAGGATCCATGCTGGGTTCAGCTCTTACTTCCCGATACTGCTTCACTGGCTTTTACAGCACAGTGTTTAAGGTGGTTGGCAGGCAAGATCCCTCCAAGAGCCTTCTGCAATCTTCAGGAGAAAGCAGGGAGGAAAAGAGGAGGGAGGAAGGAGCATTGATGTTGTGTGAGGCTGCTGCACTCTTCCAGATCCTTCCAATTTCTGGCTGCTCAACAAGCTCTTATCATAAGCACTTGGAGCAGAACCAAAATTTTCCCTCTTCCTATGGCTACCAAAAAGACTGCAGTCTAATGAAGCCTCCCACATCACGCTCAAGTGAGCGAGTTACCCTCATGGTGGTCATTCACAAGCATTTAAAAAATCAATCAATCTTTTCCTCTCAAATCTTCAGAATTTTCTTCAGAAAGGAGAAAATCCATCCTCCATCTGCTGGAGACAAAGACATACTGAAAAGACCTCTGGTGGCTGAAGCATATAGAAGCATAGGAATGATGTCATTGAAACCTGGGCTTTTCATTGGTTCTTTGTCTCCACCAATCTATTGGTAGGGGAACAAAACCCACTTGTCTGGACTTGTCTAGCAGGGCAATATGGAATACTTGTTTTAAAATGCCTACCAATTTCATGAAGTGGTCTTAATCCTTGTACTATTTCCAGATTGTGCTACATTGTAACTTTATATTATAACTTCTTTGTTTTTGTGGGGATTGTGCAATATCCTTCTTCTCATTACCTATTCTACAACATGGGGACTATTAGGATTGCTTGAATTGGTTTGACTTATCTTCCCTTGACGAACCAGCCACTCCTGGCCCCAGACCCTGCTTCCGCAAACAATAGGCTTTGTGGAGCAAAAGGATGAAATCTGGAGAGAAAAAATCTCCGGTCCCTCCTTCCCCGGAAGGTAGGGGGGAGGGGGGCCGGGAAGGAGGGGTTACGTCCGAGGACGTAGAAGGGGGTAACTGGGGTCCTCCCTCCCCCCCTAGGAGGTCCCCTGGCCCCTGAGGAGGGGGAGCGATGGACAGATTAATTTCCTGCTCAACTGAGGCCGCCACAGCGGCGCAGCTCCTGCAGATTCCTGCCTCTGCGGAGGTGCCTCTGCGTGTTCCGCAGGAAGGGCAGCGGGGCTTGGTCGCCATGACTTGGATCCCCTCTAGAAGAGCCCAAATTCAAAATATATTTCTCCCCTTCAGAAGCTCTTAGGAGAGGGAACTAACACTTCGAGATTGAAGGAGTTAAAGAATTAAATGCATTAGCTGAATTAAATGAGTTAAATGTATTCAAGTAAATCCGGTAATTTAAAGTAAACTTAAAGTAAAATTAAAGTAAATTAAAGTGAACTTAAAATAAAATTAAAACATATTAATTGCAGAAATATATTTATATCTTTTCTCCTCCCACGGAGGTACTTGCGTTTAGACAGACTGAATCTCCTGGGCCCGACTCTGCGATCCTAGCCCGGTGGCTCTACACGTGGTAGGCCTCACCACGTGGAGCCTGGGCAGAGGACCGCGAGACAATTTCCTGGACCGCGCTGTGCTCCTTGCGAGGTTCCCCCGTAAAGTGCCGCTTTCTTGCAGCCTTCAGTCTTGTTCTCTGCCTCTCTCTCTCCCCCGTAGAAGCTCCCGGGGAGTAGCGAGACTCGCCTCCACGTCCTTCTTCCTTGGGACGGGTCCGGCGAGGAGCGCTGCCTAGCGGCGCCGCCTCCAGCGCTCAGCCGCCAACGGGGCTTCGGCGCAAGGCAGATGCGATCCGGAGCAGAGGGCAGGAGAAAAACGCCAGAGCCCTCGTCGGGGCAGGGGAGCAGGAGCGAGATTGCCTCCGACGCTGCGAGGAGAGAGCACTTCTTAGGCCCAATCCGGGAAGGGGGGGGGAGGGGGGAGGAGGAGGAACTGAGAGAGCCGGTAGAATTAAAGAAACAGGACGGAGAAGTCCCAACAAGTAAGAAATGAAGCCAAATTAAGGTAGAAGAAATCAAAATGAAATTAAAATGAACTTAAAATAAAATTAAATCAAGATTGCTAACAAGAAGGACTCCAGTAAGCCCTAGGCTTACGGAACCCTCCAGCTGCTTGGAGGCTGAGAATACTGGAGTTAGTGGGTGGTATCAGTGGTAGTTATACCGCCCCACCTCCAAAAAGGTTGGGCTCTGCCTCCAAGCTGCTGGAAGGGTTGCGTAACCCAGAAGTAAAGGGACTGGACTGGAGTGACGATAAGGAATTGGTTTTTATTTGGTCTGGTGGGTCTCTAATGTTATAGAATATGGGGTATGAACTATATATTAAGGCAGTTACTTCTTGTTTGATGCAATCTTTGCTATAATTTTGTTGTACATGTATAAAGTATAGTTACTCATGAAATCTATTATTAGTAACCTATAAAATGAATAGTTTATGTACATATTAACATTATTTGTGTACATGTATTTTTGGGGGCTCCCCGATAGGAATCAGCATACCAAATCTAAAATCACACTACGTATGGGGATATTGAGGGTATGCAATCTGTATGATTTGAATGTGTCGATTCTGTAAAATGTTTACATTTGTTTGTAATTTCAATACGTATTAAAAGGATATTTAAAATTTTGACTATCTGATTTAAAGGTTTGGGCTGCATTTTTGTATTTGCTTGAGAAGAAGGTCAAAGTTATCAGACGTTTTATCTTTTTTTCAATTATTTGAAGCATTTATGGGTGGAAGACCATCACAGAGGAACTTTACTGGTGACGTGGCTGTGCTACAATTTTTCTTTTGTAATAGGAATACATTATTCTCATGAATGGACTTATCCTGACCTACATCGTATTACACAGGAAAAAGAAGAAAAAAAATTATTAATAAGCGTCAAGAGGCTTGGTCAGTTGGAGGTCAATTTCCATTATGCTTTCCTTCTTATTATATGATGCCAAAAGTAAAAATTTCACAGTAAAGATTAACCCAAGCAATTACGTTTGTTTTTGGACACTAAAAAGCTAGATCTGCCTTTGGACCCCAAAGATTAATGTGCTGTTCTGTAATATAAGGAAATGCTGGGGGGAGGGGGGGTGTTTCAACTTTTTCTTTTTGATGTAATGCCTTCCTTCAGGCTTTTCCATTTCTCCCCCCCCCCCCCACACACACACACACTTTTGTTCTCTCTTTCCTTTTATTTTTTTTTATGTGAACGTAAATTTTCCTTTGGATGCACCTTTTTTCAACTTGCTTGATTATAGTAGTTTCCAAATTTTATACACAAATTAAAAAACTAAAATTCCTCTGAGAAGGCCCCCTAAGATTCTATGTCTATTTCATATGGATACACACCAGCTTTCATTCCTAAAACTCAATCATGCCTTGCCAGTTATATCCAAAACCCCAATAAGCACTCATACAACCTTCAGAACTTAGGCATTTGGTTACTCCTGCATATCCGTGTAGTGAATGCTTTATGTCCATCTTCCGTCTACCATGATCTTTCCCTGTGTTACCTTCCTGCTGATATCTGAAGGTGTAAAGGCAGGTATCCTCCCATGCTGCCTGAACACATCCCATTATTCTGTAACAGTTCTCACTAAATTTGGCCTAGGTAGGTTTTTTTGCAGCTTTAAAAGAAAAATTGCTTTTTACCAGATATCAAAGATAAAGTTATGATTAATGGAATAACCTCTTGGCATTTGAAATGGACAAATTCAGTATTTAGGCTTAGGCCTAAAATCTGGACAAAGAATCTGAGGCAAATACAAAAATGTTAACATACAGTCCTACTGCTTAAAAGGTCCATAAAGCCTTGTGTTGCACCTATCAGAAAAGCAATGACTGTCAAAATTGCCTTTATGCTTTTAGAGCCTCTCAACTTCCATGCTGTCAAGTTCAAACAATGCAAAAACAAATTTAAGAGAGTCTCCATTATAATGCCTCTCTTCAGGTCCAACAAGTCGGGAAACCATGGCCACCTCATGCAACTGGAATACTGCCAAAGCTGCCTCTACTTTACTTTCTATTATAATACCAGGAAAAACAATTAAATACAGGTCACCAGAAAGATTTATTCTGGTTTCCATATCTTTTGTTAGATTAGTACAGAAGGGTGTCTCTCTTCCATTTGAGATTGTCACCAACACTGACTAGAACACAGTGAAAGGTATATAGAGACTTATGTAGATTCAGTCTGAATATCCATCAGGCTAAAGAGTTTAACTTCAGGTAGTAATGTTAAATTTAGTCTTCAGTTGCATTTTAAATGATGTCACTTAATTGGTGATCCGAGTCATGTGATTTGTTTAAAAAGGGATACTAGCGCCAAGATGTGAAAAGATGCTCATGAAAATCAGGGCCGGCCCCAGAATTGGTTCAAGGTGTTGGCGCCCTAGGTCTAGGCTCTATGTCGTCCCCCCCCCCCCCGCCTCCCTAGCTGTCGATCTATTGCTCGGCATTGAAAGGCCAGTTTGTTGCGACTACAGCCCCCCCCCCCACCCACACACACACACCTTTGAGGCTGCCACCCAAGTGACTGCCTAGTTCACCTCATGGTTGTGTTGGGCTGACCCTGCATGTGATGCTTTATTTTATAAAACAGTGGCATAAGGTGGTTTAGTCTGCTTGAGAGAGTTTCTTGGATGTAGACCCTTTGCTTGCCCGAAACATGAACTCATGTAGGGGGATTAGAAGAACTGCAATAAATATTTGTGATCTCATATAAAAGGGAGAGAGCTAAAATATCATCTAAAATTGCTGATCTACCCTCAAAGAATTACAAAGAGAGAAATAAGGATAGCAAAATCAAAGGCAGAGGAAAAGATGGCTAAAGATGTGAAGTGTGGCGACAAAACTTTCTTCAGGTATATTGGGGAAAGGAAGATGAGAGGTGGAATTGCAGGACTCAGAAGTGCTGGGAACGCACTCGTGGAAAGTGACATTGAAAAAGCGAAATTGCTAAACGAATACTTCTGCTCTTTTACTAAGGAAAGTCCTGGAGAAGGACCACCTGTGACTCCCAAATATAAAACTGGGAAAGAAGTAGATACCACACCATTTACAGAAGATGATGTGTTAGAACAACTTGCAAAACTGAAAGTGGACAAGGCCATGGGACAGGATGAGATACATCCCAGGATACTGAAAGAGCTCAGAGAGGTTCTTGCAGGGCCGTTAAAGGATGTTTTCAACAGATCCTTGGAAACAGGAGAGGTTCCTCAGGACTGGAGAATGGCTGATGTCATACCTCTACACAAAAGTGGTGGCAAGGAAGAAGTGCAAACTACAGGCTTGTGAGCCTTACCTCAGTGGTGGGAAAAGTAATGGAGGCGCTCCTGAAAGAGAGAATTGTGAACTTTCTCAAAGCCAACAGGTTGCAAGATCCAAGGCAACATGGTTTTACCGAAGGACGATCTTGCCAAACAAATCTGATTGAGTTCTTTGACTGGGTGACCAGGGAACCAGATCAGGGGCATGCGATGGAGGTCATCTTCCTGGATTTCAACAAAGCCTTTGATACTGTTCCTCATAGGATGCTTATCGATAAACTCAGTAGTTTGGGGATAGATCCCAAGATGGTAAATTGGATCAGAAATCGGTTGATTAACAGACGACAGAAGGTGATGGTACCAGGAGCTCACTCGGATGAAAGGAAGGTGATTAGCGGAGTGCCCCAGGGGTCGGTCCTGGACCCGGAATTGTTCAATGTATTTATGAGTGATATTGCTGAAGGACTACATGGAAAAGTCTGTCTTTTTGCAGATGACACGAAAATTTGCAACAGAGTGGACTCCCCCGAGGGAGTGGTTAACATGAGGATTGATCTACAAAAGCTGGAAGAATGGTCTAATGCTTGGCAATTAAGATTTAATGCAAAGAAGTGCAGAGTCATGCACTTGGGAAGCAGACATCCAAGGGAAATGTACGCGATAGGGGGCGAGAGACTGGTGTGTACGGATCAAGAGAAAGACCTTGGAGTGATTATTTCTGAAGATCTCAAGGTGGCAAAACAGTGCGACAAGGCGGTGGCAAAAGCCAGGAGGATGTTGGGCTGCATACGAAGAGGAATTACCAGCAGAAAGGAAGAGGTACTTATGCCACTGTACAAGTCACTGGTTGAGGCCTCACTTGGAATACTGTGTTCAGTTTTGGAGACCATATCTTGAAAAAAAAATGTAAAAAACACTGGAAACTGTTCAGAGGAAGGCGACCAAAATGATTTGGAGCCTGCGTCAGAAGCCTTATGAGAAGAGACTTGAAGACCTAAACATGTACACTTTGGAGGAGAGGAGGGACAGGGGAGATATGATTCAGACTTTTAAATACTTAGAGATAAATAATGAACAAACAAACCTCTTACAAAGACGGAGAAGCTGCAAAACTAGAGGGCATAACATGAAGCTGCAAGGTGGTAAATTGAAAGGCAATGTCAGGAAATACTTTTTCACTGAAAGGGTGGTGGATGCTTGGAATGCGCTCCCGATGGAAGTGGTGGGGGCAAATACGGTGACAGAGTTCAAATGGGCATGGGACAGACACAGTGGATCCCTTTACAACAAGAAAATATCAAAATAATCTGAACCATCTAATTCCTTAACAAATAGGGATGTCCTACATGGAATGGTGGGATCACTCCTAAACAAAGAGATGGGGAAGGGGGGCCTGCACAGAGCGGCAGGTGCACCTACTCTTGACATCATACTGGGCAGACTAGATGGACCATACTGGTCTTTATCTGCCGTCATTTACTATGTTACTATGAAACAGCTAACCATGTTTTGAAAACATTATTAAATTTAAATATGAAATTTTTATGAAAATGTTTTTAGTGGATTTCTGGAAAACATAGGACCGATGATTATACTGAAAGGTTATGATACATGGACAGCATATTTGATGACACTCCGCTGTCAAATGGCTTTATTAATGAAGCAATGAGGTAATATATAAATAGGACTGAACACAGAGTTTAAAATTACCCCATCTTCTGAAACCTATGGACTTTTTTTCTTCAATTAAAAAAAAAAAAAACCCACACCACAAAACTAGAAGAAATACCATACTGGGTCAGATCAATGGTTCGAGCCCAGAATCCTGTTCAACACTGGTCAATCTCACCTAATCCATATTCGTACCTGGAGATAGAACAGGGGCTCTCCTAAGTCTGCATGACTAACAAATGTTTATGGACTTTTCCACTAGGAACTCATTTAAACATTTTTGAACTCATAGGTTAACTGCTTTCACTACATCCTCTGGCAACAAATCTCAGTGTTTAACTGCACTGTGAAAAAATCTCCCATTTGTTTTGGAGCATTACCCATTACAGAGGGTCTCGTAGTCCTTCAAGTGGTTAAAAAAAACCCATAAATAATAGAGGGACACCTCTCAAGGGCCAAGCCATAAACAAGCACATGCCATGGTCTGCGCATCTAGTCCAGCGTCACTAGAATCATCAGGCCCAGGTGAGACTAAATCCCAGTTCACCCATCTCATCATTTTATATACATACTTCTATTATGTCTCCACTCAGTTGTCTCTAATCCAGGCTGAAGAGCTCTAATCTCTTAAGCTTTCCTCATTCTATCCCCTTTATTAATTTGGTCACCCTCCCCAAATTTTCTAGGTCCACTTTTTTTTTACTTTTTGAGATGGGCAACTAGATCCACATACAGTACTCAAGGTGGAGCAGCACCATAGCGCGATAGAGGCATCATGATATCTTCTGTTTTAAATTTTCCATTCCTTCGCAACACGTTGAGCTGAGGATTTCAACGTCTTGTCCACACAATAACTCCAAGATCCATTTCCCAGTTGCCGATGTCCATATGAAACCCAGCATCACATATCAAATGTGGATTATTTTTCTCTACGAGCATCACTTTGCACTTGTCTACGTTAAGATGTCATCTGCCATTTCAATGCCCAACCTCCCCAAGTCTCACAGGGTCTCCTGCAATTTTTCATAACTGTCCAACAATGTACTTTGTTATATTTATTGTTTATCACCTCTATCACCAAATCCAAAGCAATTTACAAGCACAGTAACAAATGCAGCCATAATCACTTCTGCAATAAACCAATTCTCCTTAGCTTTCTACCCCCAGTGTTTACAAATCTTAGTATAAAACCATTGGGGCTGAAATGAGATGGCATAGTAGTTCTTTCCAAATGTGGCTTTCCTGGGACACATCACAGCTCTCCGATGGCAACTAGCTTAAGAAATATAGAAATAGATGTATAAAGATGGAAAAATCCCAGGAGACAGACAATCTCATTACTAATATCTGCCTCACAGTCCAGGCACACTGATGAAGGCATGCAGCCCCTTAGGTCTGACAGGAATAAAACGATACCAAGGCAATATGGTCCAAGCACCAATGCTAATGCAGCCTCAGCGCCGCCACACATGAAGTGCAGCTTCTGTCCAATGTGGGCCGCCCTACTGAGCTGTTAAAAACACAGTTAATAGAGATAAAAGGCAGATTTTCATAGGGAAAGTAAGACTGAGAAAAGAAAGGAGATGAAACAGCTAGTAAAACAAGAACACTAAATCCATTCAAAACGTCTTATTGCCAATGTTTCCAATAATCCACACAGCTACCAAAACTGGCAACGCACATCACAAAACATCTAGCCATGGGTTTTACTCATGGTCACTCCATTCAGGTTTTCCCCGTCTGATCATTTTAAAGTATTTCCTTTACTTAATAAAATTTGTAAACCATGCATAGTACGTCCATAGTGGTAAGCCAAGCTAACAAAACATAAGCCAGCAATGAAAATATGAAAACAGCACAGTAGACTTCACTCTGGCTAACATTTATCATAAAACAAAAGATCGAGAATTGGATGCATACAAAGGCTGAAATGACATTTGCAGCTGTATCCACTCCACACCATATAGCCAAGCCAGGCTTACATGATGCCTATAAAATTTCAAGCTGTACATAGCAATTTTAATCTGACTAGTTCAACAGAAAAAGAGAAGTAAAAAAAATCTAACAGATAAATGGATTCCTCGTCTCAGCTGGCATGCCGTTCTGAAGATGTGTCACAGTGACCTCAAGATCTCTAGCCCTACTTCGACTCAAGCATGTCTGCAAGGAGGGGAAGCTAAAACAGAGGCACCTTGACTACATCTCAAAGCCTGAATGGCAAATAGTGAAAATTCCACCCAAGCAACCCCTGCAGGGCAGGAGGATCCAAAGAAGGGAGGGGACCAAATTACAGCTACTCCTGTATCTTCAGAGGCAAATCCCCCTTGCTCTGAGGGATCTGCCCAACATTTTGTTGGGGGGCCCTTAATTAGTATAATCCCACTCTGCAGTGGCAGACATTCTATTCTGTTTTACTTATTAGGCTAATGTTTTTGAATGATGACATACTAAGACATAGTGCAGTGCTTCCCAAACCTTTATCCAATGTGACCCCCGATAATGAAAATAAAATAGCAGACCTTTAATTCCAGCCCCTTATTCTATCCAATCCTCGTGCCTCAACAGCGGTAGTAGCAGCAGTGGTGGCAACAGTAGCAGCAGTCAACACAGGGCTCTGCGTGTCACAGAGTAGCCAAGTTACCCAGTTCCAGGAGTGAGATCTTTTGCCAATTCCAGTTTTAAATTTTGCTATGGATTTTACCCATTGGTATCAGCGCTACAGATACCACAATTCATCAGGGTGAGATCATCAGACATCTAGGACTGGCTTAAAATCTCACTCATGGAGCCAGGTAACTTGGCAACTCTGGTGTCAGTGTACACTAAAACTCCAGCATTGTGCATAGATTTCCACCATAAAACAGGAAGCCCAAAAAAGGAGAAGGTGGTAACGGCTGTGAGCATTCACCAATACATAGGCCCCATGCCGACAGCCACTACTAGGCATAGGTCACAGTGGAGGTTCAAGGAGAAGCATTCTTCTGTCTGTGCATGAGATCACAGAAGATGTGACCACATTTGGGGTCCCAATCCACAGTTTGGGAACCACTATCATAGTGGTTAGCAAATTCCAGCAACAACCAGAGAACAGACAAAATACAAAAAAAAAAAAAAAAAAAGCAAAATCACAAAGGCCCCAAGACGACAAAAAATAAAAGAAGGGGGCGAACACAAGGATGTGAATAAGAGAACAATGAGTTTAAAAGATTCATGTCATATAAATACAAAAATGGAAGAAAAATGGACGAGCTAAGCATTCTAAACAAAATAATTAGGAAATGAAAGATGGAATAGCCAAGTATTAAACAAGGACTTGTACCTCAAAGGCACATGAACACCAGCACCGTCAGCTTAAAACTACTTTTATTCTAACCAGTAACCAGCTACTGAAAGCCCAGTATTTGCTTATCTGTGACTTATAGTGGTCAGTCATGTAGCTATTTTCAAGGAGCTGGAGAGTCTGAATGATCTTAGCTGATTTACCCATTTAAGAGAACTGCAATACTCTAACTGTAGACCAATTACAGTATTAATCTGTAATCTATATTAAAATTTATTATAATATTCTGAGGACTAGAGGGTAGCCAATCAAAGTTTTCTTTTATTTAAAAAAATAAAAAGCTCTAGAGATAATTTTAGAAATCACGCAGCAGTGGGTCAGAGAATGGTGCTGGCAAAATGGCATAAGTTATTCTGAAAGAACATTTCTGGCTGTATTTACAGAGATGGCTTAATGGATGTGAAACTAGATTTAGCAAAATAGTCTTGCAATCAGGTTTGTTTTTGGAAGGGGTTAATATGCAGGCAGATAAGGGCAAGTTGGTTGAGGAAGGGAGAAAAGTTTACATATCTAATCATTTTCTTTTCCTCGAATCCTGCTAGACCAGTCCAGATGAGTGGTGTTATGCTTCTTTACCAGCAGGTGGGAGGCAGCCAAGAAACTTTCAGTGATGTTATCCATTGGTACAGTACTGAAAGAAGCCAGTATGAAACTTCCTAAGCAGTAAGCAAGATTGACAAACTCAGAAAAATAATACTACCTACATTAAAAAAGCAACCCTAAACAGCAACAAACATTTGAAACAAGTATTTGGATCTCCTTACCACAAATTACTCTGTGTCAAATGCAGTGACTGACAAGGCAATCAAGAGGCAGCACAGCTCCAAAGCCTTTAGGAAAAAAATCTTACAGGGCAGGTTCAGGAAAGAAAATTAATCAGGTATAGAAAAAATGTCTCCTTCCTTATCATCCTGCTAGACTATTCCAGATGAGTAGGATGTAACCAGTCAGGACCCAGGGTGAGAAGATGACACTCTGGACAGAACCGCCTTGTCGAAGGTACCATCTGCACTGACTCCTACATGCAATGTGCAGTGCTTCATTACAGTGCTCAGAGACAAGTAGGTAGCCATCTTACATATGGTAGATCCCCCCAGAGATATCAAGGGCAACTCTACCCAAGAGATGAACTCTGCCCTAGTGAAGTGGGTACCGACTCCCTCCAGCAAACATTTTTCCAGCCAAAAGGTGTGCTGAACTAATAGCCTCCTTAATCCAGCAGGCAATAGAGGACTTGGCTGCTGCCTATCCTTTTCTCATACCACTAAATAGGACAAAAGATGAGGCCTGGACAGTAAAACTATTTCCAAATCCTTGGCCTGAGAAAATACGTATGTGTCCCATTAGCTACATAAATAGGCTGTAGAGACCTTTGGATTCAAAGTGCCAACTTTCAGAATCCGTCTTGTGGCTATTTAGGGTCAAGTTATTAGATGACAGTCAGTTTGAAATCTCCAAGACAAATGTTTTAAAGAGGACTCTTGGAAGAGGCATTAGCAAAACCACATTTGCAATAAACCTTGATGCTGAAAACTATTACTTCCAAGAACAGGTAGCAAACCTTTTGGGTTCACCAGCGGCTCCTTTTTTTGCTTTCAAAACATATTTATGTAATGAGGGCTCTAGAGATCCAGTCTGAATATACTACTTATTCCAATGTATACTTAGAGACTTCTTTAACCCATCTAGTAGTCCTCTCCAAATCCCGCAAAGTCCATCATAAAGGACTAGTATCTCAAAATTTGTCTGTGGAGGGAACCATATAGCCAGGGAGGCAATCGCGTGTCCCTTTTTTTGTTGTTGGTTTTTTTAAGGTTTCTGAAAAGCGAATACTTCTAGACCAGTGGTTCTCAACACAGCCACTCAGATTTTCAAGATATCCATAATGAATACGGAGGCACTGCATCCATTGCATTTCAGATTTCCCACAATGAGAACCCAAGTGGCCAGCTGCACCTCAAGGACCACTGCTCTAGATAATGATAAATAGAAGACAAAAGCCTATAACTTCCTACAGTACTTGCTAAAATGGACATCCAAGATGACTTCAAACTAGCAGTCTCTTTTTCAGGGACGTGGCTCCATTTCCTTATCAGAAAGGTCAGCGGAGTCCTGAGGAAATATGGGCAATTCTGAAAGGACAATATTCTGGCTAGAAAAACACTGGTAAGAAAAAAAAAAAAAAAAAGGTACATTTTCTTTTTTCACTCTGATTCACTCAGTCACCCTGCCAACAGAAAATCAGAATCCTCCTGGTACACAAAACTAAGCCATAATACCATCACCTAATTTTGGGAGGATACTGCAGAACCTCTGCATCAAAACAAGGAGTCTTTCCAACATCTTCTCTGCCCGACGCCTGATTCGAGATGGCATGGCACGACACAGCATCTCCTCCTCAGGATGTGGTTTGTTCTAATCTCTCAATTAGGGATAGCCCTAGTTCCAAGGATTCGCTACAGCAGGGGTTTTCAACCCTGTCCTCGGGGAACCCTAGGCCAGTCAGGTTTTCAGGATTCCCAGAATGAATATGCATGAGAAAGATTTGCATGTTCTGCCTTCATTGTATGCAAATCTATCTTATGCAAATTCATTGTGGGAATCCTGAAAACCTGACTGGCCTAGGGTTTCCCGAGGACTGGGTTGAAAACCTATGTGCTACAGTGTCTCATCTTCAAGCTTTTCTACAGTTTGCACATTCTACTGTCTAAAAATACAATTCAAAATACACAGAAGTAGGAGGATGTCTCACCAATGAGCACAACATTCTCTACATTTTCAACATGATAAAAAAAAATTGTAGAACTTCAGAAATCAATACAAAACCATCTCAATTCTGATAGTCTTCATGCTCTGTCTCATAAAAAAACCCCAATTACCTCCATTTCCAAGGACTGTCCCGACAAGGCCCATAACTAAATACAGTCCAGCTGTATTCTGTCATAGTAGTTCAGCTGTTTCAAATACTTTTGAATGAAGAAACAAGCCATGTCTGTTATATGAAGTGAATCTGAAGTAAAGGTCTGAACATTTTTAACATGTAGCAGCAATTTGTATTACTTAATAATATTTCAATGCGTTTGAATATTCCTTTGTGGCACTGTCAAATCCATCATTGTAAAGTGAATAACAGTTTGGTATCACCACTGCCTTAGTCAGGCTGTTCCTCTAAAATCAGTAGCCATGGATTAAGGAAACTGCTAACGAAGGTCACTATGAGAACTAAGAGTGCTTTACAAGAACTACAGAGATCCAACTAGGGTAAATTCCGATTACAGCATTTTCAAGAATACCCCACACATATAGCCTATGGAGAGTGGCAAAAAGGAAGCTACTGCTGAAATAAAACCATATACAAATAGCATGCAGAACATCAAAGCAATAGTTAAGGGACAAAGTACACATGTTTCTTATCAGGCCACACGTCATCTTGCAAGCGGACTTTGTGGTCTGAAACCAAAGTGATACATGTGGCATAAAACCCAAAACATAATGCATCACCCTGCTAACACCATCCTACAGCAAAGCATGCTGGTGGCAGAAGCATGGTGTTGTAGAAGTGCTTTGCAGGAGCAGGAATAGAGAGGCTTGTAAAGATGGAAGGAGATCTGGATGGTACAAATACAGGCAAATCCTTGATAAACTGTTCCAATGTGCCACAGACCAGGTAGTGGAGAGAAACTTCAGCTTTCAGTAGGGCAATTATCCCAAGCACAAAGCAAATACAACAAGTGGCTCAGCAAAAAGTGAATGCTCTCAAGTGGCCTAGTCAAAGCCCGGACCTAAATCCAAAAGATCCGACTGCAGTCCACAGATAATCTCCGGCCAACCTAAAAGAGGGTGAACTAGTATGCAGGCAAAAACTGCACCATCCTGCTGTGCAACTTTGGTAGACAATAGCCATGAATCATTTAGGGTATTACTACAAAAGGAGGCTTCCACCAAGTATCAAGTCAAGGGACATCAAGACTTATACAAGAGAGAGACTTTGTGGTTTCTTATTCTTAAAATATTTCTACAATTGTTCAACAAGACATACATACTCTACAGTTTCAAGGTGAAAGATCAGTGAAACTAACTCCAATTTTAGTAGAATTTGAAATGTATTCAAGACAAAGAATGTGAAAAATGTAAAAGCGGTCTGAAGATACTTGCAAGCATGTGGGAGGATTAACAAACTGTGAGGGTATGCCTAAAAGGGTTCCAATGGGCCTTGCTTCAGACTTGCATAGAATGGTATGCATTTCCATGGAGGTGTTTTTAGGACTGTTTTTTGGGGGGGGAGGGGAGAAGGTTACACTCTACTATTGCAACTATAACATTTACAGATCATCACTTCTCTTCATTTGTGCCTCAATCTACTGAATTTTAGAATTTGACTGTGAGAAATAATCATTTTGTCTTTCTGCCACCTGTCATACATGCACAGACCTGCAACATATGTTTCTATGCTATACTGTTAAATGTCCAACTCGGGTAGCAGAATGTTTGTTCCTAATACTGTATATTCACAATAAAGCTATTTTCAAGTGTTGAGATAAAAAGAGACACACGCTCCTTGCCCCAAAATGACTACTACTAAATCTAAGGGAGAAAAAAAAAAAAGGGAGGGAGAATACAGACTTCTTGCTAAGCGGGCTGACATACAAATCTTCTCTCCTTTTGGACACAAAATAGGAGATGCCATTTACTACAATATACATGCCCCTCAATTTCAGTCCAGTAGCAAATATCTAGTAGAAACTGCACAGTCATCACCTGACTTGAGGATAAACCAGAACACTTATCACATCCAAATCAATAACCTATAAAACCTGCTGCTAAAGCACAAGTTAATTTGGATTTGACATCAAAACTATATGAAAGGAGAAGAAAAAAACTTTAACAGTCATTTTAAGACTTTGCCAATGAAACTCCTTACGAGTTTGCAGCCTCAATAATGTTCAGCCATTTCTAATCTAAGCATGTGGCAAGTATATCTGTTGTACACTATACTGTTTGGGGAATCTTGCGCAGGCACCAGGAGACAGAAGCAGGCTCAGGTGAACAAGCTTTAAAGACGCCTGATCCTGCCTCACTGTTCATACTTTCACAGCCGCAGGAGAAATTCTGTTTGTTCCCATGGTTGTGCTAGATTCCAACACTGGCATGCAATGTTTTTGAAAGGTAGAACAGAAGCACTTTTACCTTTTTTATTAAATTTAACTAGTTTTATATACCGCCTTATCTACAAGTCAAGGTGCTTTACAATTAACAGGTTAGACAGCACTGAATGTTGTGGCTTAAACATTAGGGTTTACATTGAACAATAAAATATAAGAACATAATAAATAGTAACATAACATAAGTTACAATTTATTGAAACCAAACAAATAAAATTCAGGGTAGGAGATAAAATGTCAGAGTGGTCAGTAGGCCCTGTAATAGTAATAAGCCAGGGGGAGGAAGGCAGGGGAGGTGGGTGGGAGGACCATAAGGTCTCAGTGGGGTGTATGGGAGGCAGGGTGGCAGTCCAAGGGCAGAAGTGTCCCATTTCTATATAGTGGGCCAGGGAAAGCATGGTGCCAGCATCGGAATCTGGCACAGCTGAGGAAGGAAACAGAAATGCTCTCGCAGCTGTATTAGAGAGCCGCTGCAATTGGGGGAAAAAAAGAGCTGCTGGCGAGTTGGGAAGATGATGGCTGGGTGCTGGAGATTGTCACCATCCTCCAGATATAAACCTAAGAAAGGTGAGGGTATGTGCCTGGGAAGAAAGAAGGAGAGGTATGGTTTGGTGCATGGGGAGGGGAGAGAAGAGGTGAGGTGGGGGTATGTGCATGAGGGTAGGGACAGACAGTGTTTATTACCACCCTTCACAATGCAGCATGGCGGTTTACAATAAAATTATAAAACAGAGGGAAAAGAAATCCAATAGGAAGCAGGAAAGGTTATAATTGTATCTCTCTCCTAAGGAAGTAAGCAGGGGGGATAAGGTCCAAGAGTCTCCTAGGAGTATCAAGGGATGGGGAGCTCAAAGGTTTTATGGAATAAAAAAGTGTCTTCAGTTGGGCTTTAAATCCAGTGTAGGATGGTTCAAGGCAGAGATCCGGCGGCAAGTCATTCCAAAGGCTGGGGCTGAGGAATGACGTGTGGATTCCAACCTAGCTTGCGAGGCAGAGGGGAAACGGAGACAGTTTATTTTTGACAGGTTTTTTTGTTTTGTTTTTTTACTACTATATCATTTCCGTCAAAGTTGTTTACGTTGTAACTTAAACTTCATAATGTACATTAAACAGGGACATTGATAACTTGGATTGGTGTGAAATTGTCCGAAGGACACAATGTGGGAGTATGGAGGATAAACGAGAGAAAAAAAAAAAGACAGGAAGGTATGCCAGTATGTAGAACTTTGTGAACAAGTGCGAGGAATTTGTACTGAATACAGTACCAAATAGGAAGCCAGTGAAAATGAAAGGGCAGAGGGGCGATGTGGTCAAAATGGGAGGCATGAGCTAGCAGTCTAATGGCAGTGTTTTGAATTAGTTGTAGTCTCTGTAGTTTATAATTTGGAAGCCCAGCAAAAATGACATTACAATAGCCCAGATGTGTCATAACTAAGGACAGAAGAGAAGTAATGAAGGAGGGAGAAATGGGCAAACAGCTCTAATCTGGCAGAGAGAGAGAGGAAGGAACTATAAATGATGGCATTGATACGATCATGGAATGTTAAAGACGGATCCAAGATGACACAAAGGTAATTGAGGGGGATAGTGAAGGTGATAAAGCCAAGCCTTAATACAAATAAGATCTCTGCAATTTGGTTGAGTATAATGTGCTACTTGGGCAAGACAGTTATTAAGGGGAGTGAGGGTTGGGGAAAGAGACTCATGAGTCAGAGTAGCAGAATATCGTCTGCATAGTAATGTGCTGAAATTCCAAATTGTTGGATTAGGAGGGCAAATGGGGAGAGAAAAACGTTGAATAAAAGTGAGGCTAACACCGAGCCCTGCAGTACTCCACAGATAAGAGGGTAGGAAGTGGACATGTGGGAGTCAGAGATAACTGAAAATGAGCACCTGGATAGAAAAGAATGAAGCCAAAGGGGAACGGTGTAACAAAGAGCAATGTCATGTAGGCATGTGCATAGAAGTGAGCGATCCACTAGATCAAAAGCAGAAGAGATCAAGGGATACCACTACAGAAATAGTGCCCTTATCCAAGGAGTGGTGAACTTCAATCAGAAAGGAAAGCATACGTTTCTGTCAGGGCAATTTCTCCAAATGGGCGAGTTTTGCACATACCGTGACAATCATGAACCTCACTTTTAAGCTAGAGTATGTGGAGTATAATCTCAGTTTCTCAAATTTACTGCTAATGCTCAGCATAGTACTTGCATTGTGCTAAAGAGAGCTTCACTTTGGAGTTCGTAAGATGTTATGTGTATGGGTAACTTATCAAGGTATGCTTGGAAATGCCTCTTAAGCCTGTGGCACCCAACACAATGAGAAATAACTATCTTTCTGTCACATTTTCTTGGTCTCCAACTGCATTTCTTCGTACTTGAAGATTTTCTCCCTCTCAATGCGATTCACAGAGTAGTCACTTGGAATTGACACTTCTATAAATCAGCAGTTCTGGTGTTTCTCTATATCACTTAATCTGGCTTCCTCGCATCCAGCTTTTTATCAGTCGGAATGGGAGTATCCCAGGTGATCATAAAACTCTTCATTCTCTTTAATTCTTTTAGGGCCATGATCCCAGTGCTTTTTAGGCACAGTGACGTTGTAGTGCTTACAGAGTTTCTAATGGATGAGGCGTGATACTTTGTGCCTTTTTGTATAGAAATTTTCTGCCATCTGAATTTCACAGCCAATTGTGCTGTGGCCAGGGCGGTAACCAGATTGCCGGGGACGATAAGCATTAGTGCTTTCTAAGCGAATGACGAGATGAGAGAAAACAAGTTTTTCCAGAATTTTTGAGAGGAACGGAAGGCTGGATCCTGGTCTGTGGCAGACTTGTGAAGTCTTATTTAATGATGTATTTCTAAGAATGGGGCAAACTAGAGTATTTTTCCAGGTAAAGGGGAAGATACCTGAGGCTAGACTGGTGCTGATGACAGAAAGGGAGAGAAAAAGGCGGGGGGGGGGGGGGTAGGTGGCAAGGAAGACTTGAAGGTTGGGGAGAGAAGAGCGATTGGAGTGAGAGAGTTAAAGAGGAAAAAGGCAGGGGGAATTTCAGGTCTAAAGGAGAAGTTAGGCTTTATGATAGTAAATCTTTACACAGAATTCCCCTAATAAAGCATGCACAATTTTAAAACATTGTGTGCAGAATTTGCTAAAACGTTTTGCACAGAATTCCCCCAGGTGTAACTCTCCATTTCAGATAGATCTTTATAACTTCACCGAACCATGAATGTATATAAAGACAGATGATGGGACGGTAGCCAGGGGTTTCAAAAGTTGTACTAACGTAAATATACCACCCTCCCTGCCCAAAAGGTCACATATATATATAAGACCAGAAGGGGGGAAAAAAAACAACCCACAATCATGCACACACTATGAACAAAGGTGCAAAAGCAGAGCTGTGGCAAGTCATAATACAGAGCAGAATGCATCCTTTCCCAGCCCGAGAACAACAAAATTTTAAGTTTTGAAACCTCATAATTTAACCCACCTGAATAGTCATTAAGAATTCCACAATACAGCTGCTGCAATAAAGAAGCCTCCCCACCCCCCCACCCCTGTTTTCACACTTCATTACCTTCAAGAGGTAATAACTATGAGACTAGACTTGAACATAGCAACCAACAGACAAATACCAACATAACCTTTCACACAGCACCCAAAATACCCAGTAAGAATTTTAAATTGTGTCTGGGCCTTAAATAGTAATCAACATTGTTCAAACCTGGGGTGGCCTGCGCAGGATGTGGGGCCATGTGCAAATCTTGATTGTGGAGCCTCATTGCATAAAAGCAGGGGTTAAAAAGCAAGGCCATGTGCAAAAACACAGCTGCTCAAATGTAGCTCCGGTCCAGCTTGAGTCAAGTCCCATCTAGGAGCACTGGTAACCTGGGTTAAGGTTTCAATGGGAGACTAATGCACAGGCTGTGACAGTGGTCCTGTTTTTTGTGTCCATTACCATGTATCCCTGTACACATACATGTAATTTTCTTAAGATACCAAACTTTTTAGTACATTAAAAAAAGGTTTCTACTGTTCTCCACAGTTAAGAGAAGCAAGGTCAGAATGACAAGAAAATGTCAAGGAACTGCATGACCCCTAAAATGATCAATTGACACTCTGCTTGCCTGCCACATATCTGTGCCAACCATTAGGCAAACTAGGCAGCCACCTAGGGCAGCAACTTCTGGGGTGGCAAAGATCAGGGCATTCAAAGCTAAAATGGATTTTGTCACTTAAGCGGGATATAAGGCTTAAATTCTGCCTAAGGCATCAACATCTTGAACCAACTCTTGGGCTAGCCCCGATCTGTGTCAATGCATTTGCCATTCTGTTTAGTCAAAAGAGGATCTGGAAAGGCTGAGAGAACAGTCATCTTGTATGCAAGTCAAATCATTAGGTTTCACTGCCTTCTAAAACCTAGTCAAGCCCTCAGGTTTGTGCCTACTCTCACCTGTTTTAACAGTTGCGTGTTAGAAGCAAAAAGACTTACCACCTACGGTAGGAGACGTTTCACTTCTTTACAACTGGGTAACAGGACCAAAGCTGACATACAAAACAGATAAATAACACATTTGACGTGTTAGCAACAAGGCATGCCAGAAACTACTGAATGGTTTGTGTATCCTTTCAACTAATCAAACAGAAGGTATTTTCCTCTGGTGTAATTTCTTATACCAATATATAATAAACAGAGGGTAAGCACAACGCTGTAGCAGAAGAGAAATGAGTAAACTTTAGTCATGATTTCATATGCTTATACAAGTGTATTGTCTGCTTTCACCACTATTATTAAATCACCAGAATCAGTATTTACTGTTTGGGGGTCATTTACCAACAGTGCATGCCAAAGCCAATAACAAATGATGATTTTTTTGGCACACGGCCCACTTGCATAAAATGGGCCCTGAAACAAATACTGGCATTAAACCAGTTTGGTTATAAAAATTCTCTAGGAGTGTTACCGAGCGCCTCTTTATCTTCCCATTCCATATCATACACTGTCGTCTGAGGGGAAAGAAGGCTTCTACACTGAGCAATGATAATGCAACACACTTTACAGTTTCAGCTTGGAAAGTTTTATGTGCATAAACAATACATAAATGGCATTTTAGAACGGGCGTCCCAGAAAACACCAAGGGCATTACATTCCAGCCTGATTTTGACTACTGATGCCGCTGCCACCCCCCCCCCCCCCAAGATGTTGACGCTCGCACTGACGTCCACATATAAATATCTCCACTACAAACAACTGAGAAAGGGACATCTGCTAATTTGTATACTGGAACATCCATCAGCATGGCAAAATGAAATCAAGGGCCCTCATTCTCCATCCATATGTCAATATGGAAAATAAAGGGGATATAAGTGCACCTCCTCCTCCGCTCCTTCCTGTTTAGCTGGAAAAATGAGCATTTTTCCGGTGCCTATTCATGCCTGGAGCAGTATAAACTCGGATGCTACTCAGGACATACAGGATGTTTCTGAAATAGAGTAAGGATGTCCAGGTTCTTGGGATTGCCCCAGAAACACCTATGCCACACCCCCATTCCTATGTGGGACATCCTCACATGGAGGACATCTGAAATTGCTTTCTAAAATGTCTCTAGCCCCAACGTCTCCATGGTTTAAGCTTCTGTATGCCCATTTTCAGATATCCAAAGAATGAACAGGGGGTCATTTTAGAAACCCTATTTCACCTATGTGCATAAAATGTCCAAATTAATACAAGTTTGACATTTTTAATGCCTGTAAATTATGTGCATCAATAAAATTTCACACATTTAAAACATTTCTGACATGAGAAAAAAAAAAAAAAGAAAAAAAAAATTGCCAAAAGTCCACTAAAACATCCAAAAATCATCTGAAAAGATTTTCTGTGCATACCCCTAAAAAAAAAAAAAAAAAACAACCACAATCAATCTACATGGAACAGTGAACTCTACAAAATAATTAAAGGACAGTGCAAGTATAGCCTTTTAAAAAATATTCTTGACCAGCCTAGTTCTCCTTGATGGCGTGGAAGTACTACAAAAGGTGGGAAATTTTATTTATTTTTATTTATTTATTTACTTCTCTTATATACCGCACTATTAAAATCAGTGCGGTTTACAATTGAACAAAAAACATACTGCAATATCAAAACTCAGTCTACCGGGCTAGAGATGAATGTTTTACCAGGACAACATATAAATCAGCTCTTCATGTAAACATTTAGTCAGAAGAAATTCAAACAAGCACCTTATGCGGACAAGCTACGAGCAGCTAGCTGAGCTTACTATATTACATATGAAAAGATCACAGCAACAAGTTTCTCTTTCCCTCCTGGAGAAAATGGTGGCGAGTTTTGTTCCATGCACTCATAACAGTCTCGCTCCGAGTCCATTGAGCAAGACACAAGTTTGCAAAGAGCTAAAGCAGCATAGACATTTTTCCAGTCTTAAGTGTTTATAAAAGTAACTCCACTTTTTGATCAAGCAAACAGCCTCACGTGACTAAGTCTAAATAAAAGGGAACTGTGTGCAGTAGCATATTATTAGATGAAGTACTGCCTCCAACAGTCACATGTCAAAGATCCATGATAGCCATGAAATTAAAAAACACAACCTCTCTTCCTATTCAAAATTCACTGCAAAGCATGACATCTCTTCCAACCTTACAATCTGGTTGCACACAAGCTAGAAGTATTAGAAAGTAGTTCTACCTAACCCAAAAAAAAAAAGAAAAAAAAGAAGGATTATGATTGTGACATCACAAAGAGATTTCTTTTTCAAGGCAACAGAAGCGAATTCTGGCATAAAATATTACTGTTCTTTGACTTCAAACATCAAAAATTGAACAATGCATGTGAATTTAATAGTTTAGGAATGGTATGTTCAAATCCCGTTCTTTGTGCATCTACATTCATTTAAGACTCAATTTAAAAAGGTTTTGCTTTATTGCACAGAATGTGTTTCACTGAATTTTGTTTGCACAGGTTACACTGTTCATCCATTACAAAAAAATTCTGCATATGTATCCTTTTATATGGATTAACCTTTTGGTGGGGAAAAACTTTAGATATAGCATATATGAAGGCAATAAAATACAATGCTAGCTAAATATGGAAAGTTGTATATCGAAATACTGGAAAGCCTTCAGAATGGGGTGCTACACAGCAATTAAAACACTATTTTATTTCCAGTCAGGAAACAGGATAAGATAAGGAACAAACCCATTAGAGTATCTTCTTCTCAGGTGATATATTAAGAGCAGTAGGCAGTCCAAGCTGTAAAATTGCCTTTGCCATCTAGGTAACAGGGTCTGCAATAATACTCCATTGACAACTATTGCTAAGTATATCTTTCATCATTTACCAAGCAAGCAACCAAAACTGCACTGGGACACCAGGATTGTGCTTCTATACACAACCTATCGCCCCAGAGGTCTAAGGTGCAATTCCCATTGTTTGGATCAAGAGCAGCAATCATGGAACAGTGAACTGGTTGATAGGGTCATTCGCCAAGCATTCTCCACAAAAGGGCAGTGTGTCTCAGGTTCTCCAGTTTCTCTCCTGCATGCAGCCCTTTACTTCTATCATTTTTAACAGTCATTGCCTCTGAATTTTGCTTTGGCTAAAAGCTACCAAAAACTTGGAAAGTGGAAAAAGAGCTACCATATTAAAAAGGATGAATAAAAATATATACACAAACAGCTACAGAATCATCTGTACAATGACAGTCTTGTGTGCATGAAGAATGCCTTTCTCTTTTGTACAATTTCAATGATCTGCAATTCTAGAACAAAAAAAAAATAAAAAAATAAAAAAATAAAAACAATTACACAAATAAGGCGAGTTTTTCCCCTGCAGAACGTAACTTTGCTGCTTTAAAAACACTCAGTAGATGCTTTACACTATGGTCACTCCACCCAGAGTATTCCAATCCCATTTTATCTCAGAAGCTAAGCAGGGGAGGGTCTGGTTAGTATACAGACGGGAAACCACCTTGGAATACTGGGTACCATAGGTTTACTCTGCGGAATAAAGGCCTGGTAATCTACTTCCTGTCACACCTTGCTAAGAAAAGGCAGGGAATAGTCACAACATGGACAAACTATCCACGGGTCACAAGAAGTCGGCATCAACTCGACAGCACTTAGCATGCTGTTCAGATGAAAAAATGCTCCCAAAAGCATGCCAGTTCTCGTAGAACTTAACCAAAACTGATTTCCACCAGTCAATTTATAAAAACTGAAAAAAAGTTAGACAAGAATCACAAACTAAATGCCATACTAGGTCAGATCAAGAATTCAGTGTCCTGTTTCCGAAATGTGGCAAATCCATTTCACAAGTACCTGGCAGGATCCCAAAAAGTAGATAGATCTGAGAAAAAAAAAGTCTCTGTTCATGCTACTTTTAACGTTTTACAGACTCTTCCTCTAGGAACGTTTCCACGCCTTCTTTGTTTTTAACACCCAGTTATGCTAACGGCTTTTACCATATTTTCCAGCAACAAGTTCTAGAACTTAACTAGGTGCCAAGTGAAATATTTTCTCCTATTTACTTTAAAATGTATAAATTTGTAACTTCAAGTGTGTCCCCTGATCTTTGTATTTTTTGAATGCCAATCAATTCATGGTTCACTCTATTTGGGATTGTATACACCGCTATCACAACTCCTCTCAGCTGTAGAGCCGTAACCTCGTTAGCCTTTCCTTATGGAAGAGCCAACCCATCCCCTCTTTAATTTGGGTTGCCTTTTTCTGTACCTTTTCTAATTCCGCTATCTTTTTAGATTATGTGGCATCCAGAATTGCATAAATGCTAGTTAACAAACACTAGGAACCTGTAAAACTACTACAGGGATTAAGATAGTTTTAAAGTAAATTTATACAAGCTCATATATTGGAAGAGCTAGCTCATTCTTTAACTCAAGAGAAAACACAGTCACCAAATGCACTCAAGCAGTCTCAAACTCGCACGTGCTCTATTGCAGATCTTGCTTTCAATGTGTCTTTTGTTTGATGGCTGGTGTTTCAACATCCTCGACTTGAACAGAAAAAGGTCAGTGCAAGTCTTCTGGCATTCATAAACCTGAATCAGGCCCCGCCAGAAGATTGATGGCATAGTACATCTCCACCCCCACCCTCATTCAAAAAGGAGGGAGAGCTAGCTTGAAGCAAAAAACACTAGATCTACCTCTTAAATAAGGGTCTTGTTGTCTGGTATAAAAAAAATAAACCACCAACATACTCTGTTTTATTTAAGCCTTGTTAAACTTCTCTTAATTATGTACAAATGCAAGTTTAGAACTTTTCAAAGCACTTTGCACATTTCAGTTCCACCAGCGAGAAGGATAAAGGGGAAAACTTGAAAACCATCAAAGATTCCAGAACTATTCATCTAAGGGTTACCTAAGGATAAGTTATTTTCCTAAACTCCTCCCTGTCCCACCCCCCAGAGAATGTACTGCCTAATTAATCTTCCAGTTTACAAGGCCAAGTTCCTTATTGCAGGCCCAGAGAAACTATTACTGAAGCTTTCTTAAAAGCCCAAGCACATCAAGGCTGCTGAAGCTACTCAACCAAAGCTCTGAGCCTCGGCTTTGCTAGAGAATTATGGGCTTTTGCCCTTTTAAATTTTATAAGCCTACTGCCTGTCTGCTGCACACAGCTCTATTCACTGCTCTAAATGGCCATTTCATATTTAAAACACAGCTTGTATAGGTAGCACCCTAAAACTACCCCAGGTCATTCATCTCCTCTGTTCTCATAGTGTCTCTTAGGAAACCTTTGAGAGAGCATTTGTTCAGGCTGCCAAGTTAAATCCTCCTCTCTCCTGTCAGCGCATTGAACCAGCAGTCAGAACACCAGCTTCACTCAGGCCTGCTGAAGTAAATGGAGAAATCCAATTCCTCCAGCTCTACAGAGCCATTAAGCCGTTTGCAGATTATTAACTGAAGTACAAAAAAATATACACTGTGCACGATGAGACAGTAATGCAGTGCATGCTTGGTACTCTGCCTCAATAGACTCCTAGGCTTCTGCAGCCCTCTATTCTCAAGGCAACCGACTAGGCTAGTTAGAAGGATTAAACAATCACCAAAGACAAACACATTTCTATTGTGCTGGCTGCCTTTTTTATTAGACACATTTTATGTTTATTAAATGACTGTAATTAGATCTGCAACGGTTAAACACACACACACACAATGCAATTTAGCAGAACACTGAATCCTGTTCTATTAGCCTCACAAGAACAACGCTTCAACTTTAAAAACACGTGCTGAATTCAAAAAATTGTAAAAAGGGAGATTTTTAAGAGAACTTCTCCCAACATAAAGCTAACGTTTTAAATACCGTGCAGAAGGAATAAGCCATGAAGAGCAAGTACTAATTTTGTGTTTACATTCCTAAAGTGTCTTAACAGTGCCTTTCCCATTACAACAGCTAGCTCGGACTCGCCTTCAACTGTAAGCAAGACTAACTGGCTTACAGTCTGCCTCTGCCCTTTTTTCTACTGGCTTCCTGGACAGATGTACACAGAAGCGTGCGAGGCTACCCCTTTCCTACTGCCCCGCAAGACAGGCCCCGGCCCCAACTGGCTTTCAAAACTCAGACGCAAGGAATTTACTCAGGCAGCTTTCCCAAAGCTCAGAAAACATGCTCCTATTTTCCCAACTACTTCAGCTAGTGCAAAATTATTGAGCCCTCGCAACTAGGAGCGCATTAGAGACCACTAGCCGTCTACCTCTATTTACGAAGACAAATCGTTCCAAAAAGAGAAGAAATCCCCAGGGTTAGGAACAAACTATACGGTTTATAGCAGAACATTTTTCCTTCGCTTCCAGATTCATGCAGATTCTTACAAAAAAAATGTTTGCGCTTCAAAAACTTGGGTATATAAATAAATATTAAATTGGAAAAAAAGATATACTAATATACGGTAAAGTGCAAGATTCCTTGCACTTCCTCAAAGAGCCTTTACAAAAGTGATCCCAGATCCCTAATACTGGACACGCTTCCTCTGTCTGTTCTAATCTCCATACCTTGCAATCACATCAGACGAGGAAGAAATCCCTAGCCAGGCTACCTCTGGCTTTAGCTAGCTAGCTCGCTTTCCCTCCCACCCCCACCTTTTCTCAGGAACAGAAGCGTGTCCTTAAAGAAATCTTCACATACTGATTGTACGTAATGTTTCCTTAGCAGACTACTCTATTGTTTCTGCAGAACCCCATTCAAGACACAAACCCTGCCCGATCGCCAACAGAGGTGGGAAAAGAGTCTTCGAAATAGACATGAAACTTACCTACAGATTTCGAGGCAAGCTGCAGCAAGAGAAGAGAAAAATCCTCTTTACGGCGAAATTTTAGAGGTAGTCGATAGTATTTCTTCCCCCCCTCCCCCCCTTTCTTTTTTTGCCCACAGACAGTGAAAAGGAGCTCAATGTTAGTGGGTGAGTAAGTGAATCAACTAGCAGAGAGCACAGCAAGTTGAAGTGTCAAATTACATTGGCTATTCTATTACCAGAGGGCCAAGCTTGGTGGCTGCTAGGAAAATCTGTCCCAGATTCCTATCGGAAACGGAGCAGCTTCACTAGGTATGGACTTTCCTCTTTCAGAAAAAGGAATTTTAAAGCATAAACGCCTACTGCAAATTTGAAAACAAATATATTCCGTTTATTGCTAAAACATGATACTTAAATGCTAAAATTAAATTTAATAAAATTTAAACCAGAGCAGAAAATTTCTCAACCTCTATAATCCTTTAAAAGGCAGGTTCAGCATAAGGATACACATTTTTCACAATGAGTCTGCTTAGGGCAAGATCAGGATGGTTTTAACATGCCTTCTGGAAATAAAATACATACTGGGTATTTCGTGTTATTTCAAATACAACCGGAGCTAACACACACAAAAAGTGGGAGTTTTTTGTTTGTTTTTTTCGGCTTGCGATGTTTCCCCCCACCTGGTGATTTACTGATTTCTAAAAGATAGGAGACGCGTAGAGAGAAGGAAAAAGCTGCACAATCCTTTCCACTGAAGATGTGCCTCCTGGGATACCATATTCTTGAATTTCTAACTCATCCAGGAAAAATGGGCTTTAATTGTTGCTAAATGGCTTTGAAGTTCCACTGGCGTTTCTAGCAATCTGATTCTACCACCCCCACAGCAGGCAGAGGGGGCCTAACTAGATCTGGACCCCAGCTGGTTTTCATACCCTCACGTATTTACTTCATAAAATTAAGCAGAAGCAAGTCGAGAGTTTTCACTTCTTTAAGTTCAGTTACACCCACTTAAGTTTGAGTCTGAAAGGTATATGAAAGTAAACACTGTGCTATTTTACATAAATCCAGTGTGCACTCACACGATTAGTAATTTTTTTTAAAGAGCTTATACAGGCGATATCGTAAATAAAATATGCAAACCCCTCTCCATATCTTACCGCAAGCCTTAAAAATCAACTCCCCGAGTCCTCTTCATGTGATAAACACTTCCAGATCAGCGTTTTATAACGAGCTCTTAATAAACCGAAATATTGTCACCCCTCTTCCAACGAGTGGTTTGTCAGATTATGCAGTTTAAAAGGCAATTAAAAATCAAGTAGCTCCTCACAAGTTTTGAAGCTTTCTGAATATCCGTTTTTAGAAGTCAGATTCATAATTAAAACAAAGAAAAGTTTAGCTGCCAACAGCTGAGGTTTTTGTTTCCAAAATGTAGAAACTGCTCATTCACAATTCCTCTTTGAGTAGCGAAACGGCACGACCCTCCAGACTTTTTATTGAACGCGAGTCTCTGCTCCTCTGGGCGAGCCTGGAGTTATTTTGCTGCTGTGTTGTGCTTCCGATTGGAGTGGGGGGAGGAAGGGGTTACTCGAGCAGTGGAGGAAGGGCTAAAAAGGTGGAAAATTGGCGCCTCGTTTTGCAGGAAACTCCGCATCCGGCGAGGAGCACAGACCCGGGTTTTGCGGGTCGCCGCGGTGTCAAACGGAGAGCTCGGAATAACAAAGACAAGTTTGAGAGCAGCAGCGGCGACGGACCTGGCCGAGTGACGTCAAGGAACAATGACTGTGCCAGCAGCAGCGCTCAGCTTCGGCGCCTGTCCCCTCCCTCTCTGGCACATACAGGAGCAGCTCCACTTCTTAAAGACGTACGAGCTTTTATTTTTCTCATGTTGCCTTTGTGGAGAAGGGGACGGGATCCGGAGCTGAAAAGCAAAGGAATTGTAAGCTTCGTTCATACCGTTGATTCCTCTCCTTCTCTGTGGCAGGGCGGGGAAAAGGGAACGATAGGTTAGCTGTTTCTAAAAAATGCTAAGCGCTCCTCAAACGTTCTCCATTCCTAGCCTTCCACAACATGAGAGATGGGTTCTTTTTGAGCGAAGTGAGGTACGTCAGTTTGTCTCCCCAGACCTGTCTTTCTTTTGCTGCTGCATGTGTCAAATAATTCCGACAGCATAGGTAGTTAATGGAAGCGTTATCTGTCAATTCATAAAATGGTTATAAGAATTTAGTTAGCCGATGTAATCATTGCTAATGTGCTCAGTAAGAGCGATGGATGAAAAGGCTCCAATGCTGTGACATTTTGATTTGCTGAACTCGAACTGAAGGTCAGACAAGCAGAGTTATTATCAAAATTTTATTTTGTAAGTAACATTTTGTTGTGTTTCAAGATAGTTTGGTAAGCTATGGGCTTACTGGACTGTGCACTGAACACTTCAAGAAAGCTGAGGGCGGTCGGTCGCACAGCAGCGAAGGAAATTGCATAGAAATATTTTAGTGCAATCACCCACGTACAGTGCCTTGAGCTGATACTTGAGACAAAAATAAAAATATACAAAGCAAAGGAAGTTTAACTCTTAGGGCCCAATCTTTCAAGTCTGGTTTTTTTTTCCTTCCATCTGTGCCCTTGCACAAATCTTGAATAATCAATCCTAAAGTGTTAATCCCGTGTGCATGAATTTGACATTACTAATTAACAGGATGAATGAAAGGAGAATTCTCCTGCTCAGACTTCAAAATGATGCTTTGCCTGGTCAAGCGAAAATGGCCCCTAACTGGACAGTAGGAAATAGGCCCAAACTGATTTTGCCTTAGTTAACAAGGACCTCTATTCTCTAGTAGTACTGGGAGAAAAACATTATACCTCTGCTGCTCTCCACAAAATGGACAGTGTTAACCTCAATGAGACCCCTCTACAGACTCAGCTAGCCCATTGGTTGTCCAGACAGATAGGTACTTGCATTTGAGTAGACATTGTTGTCTTGTATTAAAGCAAGGATATTCTCTTATAAACTAACATCAGTCTGCTCTCATACGCTCTTATACTAATGATCAGGAAGATAAAGTCAAACTGATGGTAAGGGTTATGAATGTACACAACCAAAAGAAAGTTGATACATTTGTGGATTTCCTGAATTTTGTGTGCATGCTAAGACTTTTTGGCCTGCAGAATTAATGGTTTACTGATTAATTCATAGGTATGTGTACAAGTGATTGTACATACTTAACATTGTTAGGTGCTCAAATGAACCGAACATGTGCTCACAATCGCATACACCTAGCAGTGATAGTTTCACTCTCCAGGAGCTAGATTCCTCAAAATATCAACTTGCTTCCTTCTTGTTTCCTGTTCTCTTTTGGAGATTTTATGCCTAGTTTCCCCTCTTTTTGGAACTAATCTTTATTGCTTTACATGCAAATAATGACCAGTGCATAGCTTTTATTATTAAAAACCAAAACAATAAACTTAAGCTGCAGGGGTATCTGAATCAAGAGGTGAGAAGCTCTGTTACACCCTTATAAATTTCAGTCATATATCCCTGAATCATGTTAAGTGGACTAAAACATAAGTATTCATCGTTCAGGATGAACAGTGCACTCTACCAGTGTCATATCCATCATGTAAAACTCTCGTTGTTGAATGTAAACCGCACTGATAACAAATAGCGCGGTATATAAGAATTGTTAAATAAATAAAAAATAAATAAATACATTTTATAACAGGCTTATATCATTTTAAGGGAAAATATGCACATACCTAACCTTTTGAAAATCACCCCCTGAAAAGCACATACAAATAATGTATAAATATCCTGTTTTATTTTTGTTGCCCTAGAGTACCTCTGTCCAGGTCATATACAGGGTGTGAATATGAGAGTTTAAATGTAGGTACCAAGGCAATTTTAGAAAGGCCATTTTCTTTATGTAAAACACTATATTATTGACAGAAATGCCTTTTTAAATGATCTCCTGATTGCTTCCCTTTATGTTCAAAATGGTCCTGGCAACTTGATGCAGCTGTGAGCTTCATGACATATCCGAAGGAGATGCCTGGATGTTTAATAGAAACATAGCAACATGATGACAGAAAAAGACCACATGGCCTATCTAGTCTGTCCTTCCATAACAACTACTACAACAGTCCACTTTTTACCTTTATAGAAACATGATGACAGAAAAAGACCACATGGCCTATCTAGTCTGTCCTTCCATAACAACAACTACAACAGTCCACTTTTTACCTTTATAGAACAGCCCCTCAGAGTGGTGGGCTTCACTTTTCTCCTGACACTGGTTAGCGTTTCAGCAATGTGCTTCCATTAGTGAATCACCCTTAATATCCCTTACAAACTATTGTCTCATTTCAAAAGCAAACTAGAGCCCTATGCTGTTAGCGTCAGCTTGGGGGCATCACTATGGAGCATGTTTACTAAGCCCCGTGCTGGTAATGCGTATCCATGTTTCAGTATTGCTAAACGACCAAGGATGCAGCGAACACCACTCACTGAGGTGACGTGAGTTGCACCGAGCACATGTAGCGTCCAAATGCTTGCACAAGCAACACCATGATGGAAGCGCCTCCATTCACCATCCCAATGTGCACTACAAAGGTCAAAGGGCTTTTGGTGTGCAATCCTATGCCACGTTTTAGTTTGGCTGCCAAACAACACCTAAACCCCTTACTACTGGGTAGTGTGCTTTAGTAAACATACCCCTAAGTAAGGTGAGTGTTGCCAAATGCTGTCATCCAAGCTGTTCACTCGCCCTAGGTGAAAACAAACAGGTAATAGTTGAGAATGCTTCCACATTGAAACCCCAAGGGGTTGGATTTTCAAAGCAGCTGATCAATCTTTGCTCCCTGTGGAAAAGGCATGTTGACGAATCTCCATTGCACCATTGTTACTCCTCTTGATCAATCACACAAATACACAGTGCCCCAATAGTGACCAACCAATGAAGCTTCCTCTTGCTTATGCTTAAAATGAGTAGTTAGACACATGCTGGACATATAATTTTACCTATGTACACAGGCACTATATAACACAAATTACTTAATGTGAAGCAAACAGCTGCATCAAACAGGCAGGTTGAGTGGACCATTTTCAAAGTATAGTGAAGTAATCAGTATAATGTTTTACATGACAGATATGACACTGGTAAAGTGCCACTGTTCCCCTTGAAGTACACTTGTGCTTTTGATCGCTTATCTGCCTGATTAATTAAAGGACTGAGATTTAGAAGGGTATAAGAGAACTACAGCGGAGCTTCTTATCTTACCCGCGTACTGTGATACCCCTGCACCTTAGATTTGTGTATTTTTATTTTATTTTTAGGAATGCTTTAACAGTGCATTGGATGCCCTCCTTTTGCCGTATGTTTAGCAGAGGTTTCTGGGGTCTCTCTTGAGGTAATTTTAACTGTAGATTGCTACTGTGTATTACAACAAAAATAGGAGATGCAATCCCCATTGCACAAATAAACTAATTGAGAATGAAAAAGGAGATCCCAAACAATAACAGCAATGTGAAGCAAATGAGAATATAGGGGGCATATTCGGTGGCAGTGGTTAGGCAAATTAAAGCACCTAGCCATTGCCACTTTTAATTTAAACTGCATATTCCGTGATGGAATGCATCCAGGCTGCCCAGCCACTGATGCTGCTGTCTGGTTAGCGGTGATAGTCAGCCACTAACCGGATGGTGCTAACTGGTCAAAGTTAAGACACCCATTCACCTGCCCTAACTTTAACTGCTTACAGCCTTACACTATCCACTTAGTGGCTGAATATTGCTGCTAATCAGATAGCGTCTCCCACTGCCCCTTCTCCACCTACAGACTGCCCCATTTTTATTAACTGTCAGGTCAATGCAGAAAGCCGGCACTGAAGTCTCGTTCTGTCAACTTTTTACACCTATTTGCAGTGTACCAATAGCGCATGACTTCAGCATAGGTATACAGAAAGGGGATCATATGCAAATTAGCCACACATCAGCTATTCGTTAAACTGCACAAATGACGTTAAACTGGGAAAGCAAGCTAAGCACATGCACACAAGAAGTCTGTGCTACATAGTTTGCATGTTATCCCAGAGAAACCCCCCCCCTACTCTCCCAGTATCTTTAGAAACAAGCGGGAGTGCTGCCCATGCGCTACTGCTCCTTCTGGCCACCTTGAAAAATGGTGATGCCTCGCCCTGTGCTGTGCATCCTGCCATATAAGGCATATTCTACCATACATGGCAGTCTGACCTTGCTTGGTGCATCCCAGGATGCACCACATGGGGTCAGACACCACCATTTTTCAAGATGGTAGGGCAAGAGTGGTGTGACATGGTGGGTCCCTCCAGCCCTTTAGAAAGAGCCAAAAAGGAAGAACTAGAAGTGCTGGGTGGTAAACAAAAGCACATGGCTTGTAGTCGCCACGGAAACCAGACACAAAGGGGAGAAACATGCCCTTGCTGCCAGTTAGCTCAAGAGTCACGAGCTGAATTAGAGCACCTGCTAGGAGGAGGAGTCAGGCACTGCCCTAGAAGTCAGACCCATAAAGAAGACTCAGTAGAGAGGAAGGGGTGGTCATTAGGAGCTCCACAAAAAGCTCCATCACAAGCTCAGCTGGGAGTTCAGCTACAAGGCCAGCCAAGGGTTCCGGTAAGAGGCCAGCCAAGTGAGCAGTTAGCAGATCAGCTAACAGACCAAGAGGAGGACCAGGGAGGAGTCCGAGTTCCAGGCCAAGGCAGAGCTACAGGCAGAGTCCCAGTCCAGAACCGGGGGAGAGAAACCGTGGCACGCCTAACGGAACGCTCAGTAAGGCAGAGAAAAAGCCCAGAACCCGAGCCAAGTTTAAGGGCAGAGAGAGAGCCATTTATAAAGCTGTATTCCAGAGAAGAAGATAGCAGAAGCAGGTCCGACTGTCTGCAGTATTGTAAGAATAACCAGGAGAAGAGAAAGCCAGGAAGGCAATTCCAACATTCATTTCACAAACCAGGTTTTGAATCCACAGCTGTTTCAAAAGTTCAAAGAAAACAGTTTGCAAGCAGGCAAAGAGGTAAGCCCAAAGACTGGGTTTTAAATAGGGCTGTTGACAACCAGTGTGATATTAGTTATCCAGAAGGTTGGGACTGTGTTTATAATACCTGTACGGATAATTTATTATTATTATTATGACCATTTGCAGCAATACCTGATTCAGGAATATGATATAAAGCCCAAGACAGAGAGGAGGGGCGTGGCCCCAGAAACAATGTTACAAACATTCTTACCTAACTCCCATGAGGAGCTAATGGAAACGGAGCCAGGGCTAGGAAATGTATCCGAGGAATTGATGGATTGTACGATTACATGGTCAGATGAAATATATTCCCTGCGCTGAATTTAAGCATTGCAGAAAACTGCAGAAGTTTAAGATAAGAAGCACAGAGCTGTGAGGAACAGAACTGTTTTACTCTAATTGCTGGGAAGCAAATGTTTGTTGCTGAAGTTAAGCTATTTCTGTTGGAGACTTTTATTTTGTCCTTTGCCAGAAGTATATGGTTTTGTTACCTTTGTTTTCCACGCTGAAATCCGCCCGGAAGGGAAATATATCCTGTTTGCTGAAAACCACTTTGAGTTCACACTACTCTTCATTGGACAGTGAAAAACTACATTTCCCAGGGGGCTTTGCCTCATGAAAAAGTCAAGTAGCTGTTCAGGAAGGATAACAGGTCGCTTAAGCCCTACATGCTTTTGCTGGGGGCACTATAGGCGCAGTTACAAGTTACAGTGGGAGTGCATAGGTAGTGCTCCCGCTTGTTTCTAAAGGTACCTGGAGGGGGTTTCGGGGCTGCTGGATCACCAGGTTGATTTTTAGTTGGCAGGGGTGGGAGGTAAAGGGCTGCAGGGCCACCAGGTTTGTTTTTAGTTGGGTGGGGGGTCACTGGGCCACAAAGTTGATTTTAGTTGGCAGGTGGGGGGGGGGTTGGAGCTGCTGGGCCATCAGGTTGCTTTTTAGTTCAGAGGGGTGTGGTGTTTAGTGCTGCTGGGCCCCTAGATTGATTTTTAGTTGGATGAAGTAGGGGATTCAGGACCGCTGGGCCACCAGATTTATTTTTTCGGGGGTGGGGAGTTTGGGGCCACTGGGCCACCAGTAATTTGCTTTTTGTCGGGGGCACTAGACTCCTACACTATTTTGATGGCATCGGGGGGTTTCCCTAATGCCTGGATCATATTTGACATTTCTCCTTATCAGGGAAGGCAGCCAATGCCATCAAAATACTGGTGGGGAGGGGGACAAGTTAGATGTTTAAGCCACCTCAGACCCACGCATAGCGATATTGGTGCTAAGGCTGGTTGCAAAATCCTCCATGTGTTTCTCTGCATCGAGCGCAACCAGTATTTGCATGCCAATTTATTATGTGCAGCTCATTTGCCTATAATTTAAATACTCGGCGTTAATTGTGCGCTAGTTTCTCTGTTGCTGTTTACGTGCGTGTCTGTCTATTTTCTGCATTTGACAGTAGCAGTGTGTGCTTAAAAGTGGTGTTATCTGTGATTAAAGGCCGTGCTAGTTTTCTGCATCAGCCTATAGGTGTTTTTTCAGTGATCTGTGGGGATATTCAGCAGAACTAACGTTTTGAAACTGCCCCCCATATTATTTACTATATGGATTAATGCATACAGATTTTGTATTACAAAACACTCTAAAATATAATCAGTTTTATATAACAGCATCAGCAAAAAAAAAAAGAATAAAAAATCTCATTAAATGGCCATATGCGGTTGACTTGCTTTGTTATCAATTAGTTCATCATGTATTCTAACCATGCATCTGTTTGTTTCTGTAAAAATCTCTTTTTCTGAGTTCTCTTTAGTTTATGGTCTAGTCGTACTTTACACCTATCAGGTAATGCCTGCATGGGATTCTGATAAAGATCAGTAGAGCAGCAGCTCCTTGATTTACTTAGAATCATAATGGGGGGGGGGGGGAGGATACTTTCAAAGACTTTAAACACCATCTCTTCAGGAATGAAATACAAATGAGAACTGCAAAGGAAAGTCTTAATGATTTTTACTGCCAAGGTACTATCTTAAAAGAAATATAGTTATATTACTTTCAGTATAAAAAGAGAGAGAAAGAAAGAAAGAAAATGTTAGTTCAAAGCAGTATTTTTGCCTTATCAATCTAAAGTCAATTGGGTTGAAATGCTTCCTATAAATATACCTGGAGGAGGAAATAACCTATGAATATAACTTATGTTTATTGCAAAGTAAAAATTCATAGTCATCCATGATGTATCTCAGGGGAACTTTAATTTCCTGATGGACAAGTTAGAGGGAAACCAAAACGGATTGCTATTATTTGCACATCTGCGTTCATGTACCCTGTGCTCTATAGGATAATTTAGATGGTTATAATATCATTGTCCTGAGAGACTTAAAATTGGATGTTGAGCACAAAGGAAACTGGGGATTCCTTGGGCCCTATATTCATAGAAAGCTGAGGGGGGTATATTCAACGGTGGTGACCAGCATATTGAAAGCAAATGTCCATCACCCCTTTAAATTGTGGCTGCATATTCAATGCTGAGTCCATAAATGGCCACCGGCATTGAAAAATGGGTTTGCCCAGTTAGCATTTTAGCTAACTCGTCAATGGCGATATTCAGCTGCTGGCCCGGCAGATAAAACAGCTCGTTAGGGCAAGCCTTTTTTCTGCCTAACTTTAGCCAATTAGGTTAGCAAGTTAGCAGCTGAATATCGCTTCTGACCTGCTAACTAATATAACCAACCACTCCCGCTCTGCCCTTTAACATCACAACACTAAGTGGTTAATGTTGAGGCTTTTAAACTGGGTAGGAGGGAGATATTTACATAAGAACATAAGATATGCCATACTGGGTCAGACCAAGGTCTATCAAGCCCAGTATTCTGTTTCCAACAGTGGCCAATCTAGGTCATATGTACCTAGCAGTTTCCCCAAGGGACACAGGTTCCACAATGCTTGTATTGGTTCAAGCATTGATATCCTGGGTCCCTTCTTAATAATGGTTTATGGACCTTTCCTCTAGGAACTTGTCCAAACCTTTTTTAAACCCAGCTACACTAACAGCCTTTACTACATCCTCCGGTAACTAACCACTGTACTGGCACAAAGTATCCCACTGAGTGCGGTTTGCCCAGTTAGCAGTGCTAACTGGTAAATCACTTGAAAAATGCCTGCCTAAATTTAGGTTCCCAAGTCAAGTACCTACATTTGTTCCCTATTTTCAGTCTTTCATGAGGGCTTAAGTTTTCTACCGTCAATTCTCCTAACTTTAGGAGCTTAAAAATTATACTTCTGAATTTAGGCTTGCCATTTGTTTGCCTAGATTTATGAGCCTAATCTAGGTGATTAGCACTGAAAATCTAGTCCTGAGCCACTAACCTTTTTTCCCCACCTTAAATCCACATCTGCCGCCACATACCTTTTAGGCTCCTAAATTTTAGTTCAGCGAAATTCTGGGTATAAATTTAGGCACTAAACCCTTGGAAATTTTCAAAGAGGCCAATTTAGGAGCCTAGCTCTCAAAGTTAGAAGCATGAACACTTTGAATATCATCTTTCTTGATGTTTATCACTGTGATGACTTTCTGTGTCCCAAATAATAAAGTAGCTAACTTCCGAGATAAATATAACCGGCCTGATATTCTAAAGCTCTTGTCACTTCAGTCACTATAAAGATTAATGCCTTACCCTTGACTTTTCAGAAGCGCTATTTGTATAGTGCCACTGAAAGTTCTTACAAATGGTGCCAGAAAAAAAAAGCCATCCTCAATTATGCTGCATAGCTATATTTATTTAACCAATTTTTTATACCGACTTATCCTTCAATCAAAGTGGTTTACATTATGTAATCACCACATACAGGTACTGGATACGTTCCCTTGTCCCCAAAGGGCTCACAACCTATGTGAACCTGAGGCAATGGAGGGTTAAGTGGCTTTGCCCAAGGCCACAAGGACTGCTTATAGGACTAGAAACCCCAGTTCCTCTGGCCTGAGATTGCTGTCCCTAGGTAGGACTCGAACCCCTGGCCTCCTGAGGTACCTTGTCCTAACCACTAGGCCACTCCTCCCTCAACAGCAATATTCACTCACTATCCACTATATGGATAGTGAGTGAATGCTGTCTGTAGAGTGGGTGTGGCAGTCACTGCTCTCCACATATGCTCAGCGCTACTCATTATCTCCCTCACTTGGTTTTCAGCTTGTCGTGCTGTGAGGGCTTGTGTGCATCAGTGATGCTGAGAGCTAAACTATCGGTAGTTTAACTACTGGCAGGGTCTCCCAAGATGGACAGATCTCAGCTGAGGTGCCAGACTAAGACAAACCATCCATCTGGGCAGCAGCAGAATGGGATAGTGTTGACGGCAGAGGTTCACATTTCTGTGACAACGGCAACAACACCAAACTTAAACTGCGTGGAAGAAAGCCCCGGCAATCTACTTCTGTATCTTGCCATGAAAACCCAATGGATAGTTACAACAAAACTATAGTGCCGGAAGATGAGACCCCCAGGTCGGAAGGCACTCAACTAGCTACTGGGGAAGAGCTGAAGACTTTTCAGAGTAAAGCCAGCATTTATGATGTGGTTGTATCAAAGCCCTCAGGACGTCTGACTGCTGATGTAGCTGCGCATGAAATGAGAGTCAGAAGCTGTAAAGATGTCTTACACATTGGAACATGGAACGTACAAAGCATGAACCAAGGGAAGTTGGAGGTGGTCAAGAATGAAATGGAACGTGTTGTCATGCAGCAGAGGCTAATGGAAGCAAAAATGCAGGAGAAGAAACTGTTTTTCATGAGGAAAAAGATGTGCACAAGATGCAATATCCACACAGAACAGCTAGAGGGAGCAGGCATGCACTCACAGAGCCTGAGTGGACACACCTAGCTAATCGAGAGCACCTGACAGTCAGCCCAGAAAGCTCAAACACAGGAGAGCTTTATAAATGGAAGACTGGAGACTGGAGAGGGCAGAGCAGTGTTTGCAGGTGTGGAGCTGGAAGTAAAGCTGAAGGTTTACGAGAGAGAAGCACCACAAGCAAAGGCCAAGCAGAAAGAAGCACTTGGGAAACTAGTGCTAGGCAAAGGAGCAATCACCTTTGGAGGCAAAGCAGAGTGAAAGAAAGAAGCCAGAAGCTGGGCTTGGAAAGAGGCCGGCTTTTACCCGAGGAACCTGTGACCAAACCGAAAGGTAACCGAAGCTTTCAGAGAGGAGATTGGCACAGGGATTGTGTTCCTGAAGAACTGCTGGAAGGAGGAAATCCCAGTTCTATATGCTGCTGGAAGCCAAGGTATGTTGACTCTGTTTCTATGAAGAAAACCTTACCTTATAAAAAGCCTTTTAAAAGTAGTGCTAAACCTGTGAGAAAGGAAAGCAAAGCTACCTCTCATAAGCCAGGTAGCTAACGCCCGAAGGTAGGCCATGCTCATTGGCAAACACTAGAGAAACTCTTTAAACATCTAGAGAACAGGACTAGGGACTGGCCAGAAATGGTAGCCAGTGAAACCATTGATGCAGACAGAGATAATTCTGACTCAGAGACGATGCAAGTGGAACTTGTAGAGCCAAGTCTTTTGTCTCAGGAAGAGATGGACTGTTCTTTGTGTAGTTCAAGCAGTGCAGAGTCACTGTTAAACCTATGAAGGATATATGTTATCTTCAGAATGTTATTCATTTGCTAAATGGAAGAAGAATGCTGAAACATTTGCTTTACTCTGGAAAGCTTAACTAAGCATTGGTACAACTGTGAAGCCTAACAGCTTTTCCTTTATCCTGAGTTAATTTCATACCTGAAGTAAAGGACTTTTTCTTTATGTTGTAACCCAGCTGAATCTTTGCGTAAAGGGAAATAAATGCCTTGTTATCCCTCTACTCTGCATTCATATTTTTCTTAGATAGGAGCTGAACTGCTAAGACCAGGTTACACCTGGCTCTTAAAAGACACTCCTCTCATAATAAATTAATTTTGTGTCCCACCTACCCTTGCGACCACTGGCCACCAGGGGGGTGCGCGACAGTGTACAAATTGATCTGTTGGGTGTCAGCAAACTGAAATGGACTGGCATCGGGCACTTTGCATCAGATGATCACATGGTCTACTATGCTGGAAATGAAAGACAAAGAAGAAATGGTGTTGCATTTATAATAAAGAAGAAACTTGCAAGAACTGTAATGAAATACAATGCAATCAGCGAACGCTTAATCTCTATTCGTCTACAAGGAATGCCTATCAACACAACTATAATTCAAGTATATGCCCCAACAACAGCTGCAGAAGAGAATGAAATTGAAGAGTTCTATGAACAAGTACAAGCTGAAATTGACAGAACATGCAAACAAGATATCCTGATAGTCATGGGTGACTGGAACGCAAAAGTTGGCAACAAAGAAGAAGGCAAAGTAGTTGGAAAATATGGACTTGGCAACAGAAATTAATCTGGAGAAAGACTGAAAGAATTCTGCAAGATCAACGATCTATTCATCTCAAACACCTTCTTCCAGCAACACAAGCAACGACTGTACACATGGACATCACCCAATGGATTGTATAAAAATCAAATTGACTACATCTGTGGAAGTCAACGATGGAAAAGCTCTATAACATCAACAAAGACAAAACCTGGAGCTGACTGTGGTACAGATCATCAACTACTAGTATGCAAACTCAAGCTAAAGTTGAAAAAGAGCAAACCACTCATGAATGCAGCAAAATATGACCTTGAGAATATACCACTGGAATTTTAAAGACTGCCTGCAAAATCGATTTGCTGCTTTAGATACAAATGACAGAGCTCCAGAAGAGTTATGGAATGATATCAAGAAGGTTGTGTTGGCGGATTCGGTGTGGCTGTGTGGGAGGAACTCGGGGTCTGCTATTGAGATCCTGGAGACTGCTACCACTCGGGGCCGGCTGCTGGACGCGCTCCTTTCCCTCCGCCATCGGGCAGGCAGCGCTGGGACAACTTTAGCAAGGACCTTTCCTTCTTCCTCTATATATTTCAGATCTCTCTGTGACCGCGGAGCGTGTCCGCGGGGCGTGCTCCGAAGGGGCATGTCCAAAGGGGCGAGACACGCCCCTTTGGCACCCCTTCGGCGACAGTTCGGCATTGAGAGTTCAGTGTGTTGTGATTTTGTTTATGTTCTGTATATCATGGGGAAACGGAAAGCTAAGGCAGGGGGGAAATCATCTGATGCCGCAGCAGATAAGACGCCTAGTGGTCCTATGGACAAACATCTTGTCCCGCTTCCGGTTGCGCAGTCCTCCCCTGAAGGAGCCTCCCTCAGTTCTGGAGGGCGGTCTCCTCTTCCTCCTCTGCCTCCTGTCAGGGTTTCCTTTGTCTCTGTGGTGTCTCCTGATAAGGTGAGTCCAAGTATTGTAGAAGTTCTTTTACCTAAACCGGTTCAGTTAGTTGGGGTTGGAGGTTCTTCCGGACTTCCTAACCTTTCCCCTGACTCTGAGGTAACTTTGAAAGATCTTTGGGGAGCCCTCAAATCTATAGATGACAAAATGACCTCCACTTTAAGTTCCCTATGTGTTTTTTCGAATGAAACAGTTGCTTCTTTAAAGCAGCTTGATGATAAAGTGTCCTCTGTGGACGCAGTGTGTACCAAGTTAGAATCCAAGGTCAGCCCGTTGCATTCTGCACATGTGGCTGGTATAAAGGACTCTTTGATTTTACATAGTAAAATGGAGGCATTAGAAAATTCTTTTCGTCTTTATAATTTACGTTTCTTAAATTTTCCACAAACTTCTCTCTTAGCTCCCAGAATTCTTCTGGATAAGTATTTGAGAGAAGTTTTATATTTGACTGATTCTATTGAGTTCTCACAAATGTATTATATTTCCTCTGCGGTTAAAGTTGCCCCAGATGAAGGAGATTTAGACATAATTGAACCCTCTATTCTAAATTTGACAGCCTTTTAGAGGATTCCACAGACTCAATCGGTACTCGGGCTACTCTTCTAGTGACCTTGAAAACTTTGGATGCTAAACAGATTCTTAAGGCTTTTTTAAAAATATAAAGCGTCCAAGTTTTGTGGCCAGCGGATAAATATTTTTCCGAATGTTGTGCGTAGCACCCAGCTCCTGCATCGGCTTTTTTTAGCTCTTAAGCCACAGGTCCTTCAGCTGGGTGCTACTTTTTTCCTAAGATTTCCCTGCAAATGTGTTGTGAATCATGAAGGCGCTTCATATATTTTTACTGATGTATCCCATTTGGAAAAATTTATTACAGACAGAAGTACAGGGTGAGGACTATAGGGGAGTATAACCGTAGGTTTTTGTTATCCTCCTGATATGTGGGCTAGACAGCCTTATTTTCTTATAATGTATTGTGGTTCTATTGTAAATCCACAGCCGAATCCCAATAATGTGGACTATATCAGCTTTGTTGCCTCATATTTTTGGATTTGTAAGATGACAATTTCCTTTCTGATGATGCATTGCTCTTGGCAGAATGGCTATGAAAGACCTAGATAAGATTCTCAAGAGCAGAGATGTCTCTCTCCATACAAAGATTCGACTTGTTCAAGCCATGGTATTTTCAATAACATCATATCGATGTGAAAACTGGACAGTGAAAAAGATAGACAGGAAGAAAATTGATGCCTTTGAATTATGGTGCTGGCGGCGAATACTGTGTATACCATGGACTGCCCGAAGAACAAACCAGTCAGTACTAGAGGAGATCAAACCTAAGCTTTCTATAGAAGCTCAGATGACAAGACTTCGACTTTCATACTTTGGACACATCATGCAAAGAGAGAGATCATTAGAGAAAGACATCATGCTTGGCAAGATAGAAGGTCAACGCAGAAGAGGAAGGCCAGCAATGAGATGGATTGATACAATAACAGCAGCTACTGGTACCAGTCTGTCAACAATGAGCAGCCTGACTGAAGACTGAACACAATTTAGGATAGCTATCCAGAGGGTTGCCATGAGTCGACTCCGACTCGACGGCACTTAACAATAACAACAACAACAACTCACTATCTGGATAGTGGCACTAAATAGATGTGAATAATTAAACACTGCCCACAAAGTTCAGGTATTGACCCAAATATTTTTTCCCTTTGAAATACTTGACATTAATAATTCACTCTGGCGGATGCATATTCTACTTTGCTTACTTTTTCAGATGGCTAAACTGAAATGTATTAAAAGATATTCAGCAATAAATAGGAATATATAATGGATATGTTTGTAAACACTTATAAAATCATGTCGCTGAAAAATAATACTAAAAGAAGACTTCAAAAAAAGAAGACTCTGCCTTCTTGGGGGAGCTTTTATAAGAAGCCACATAAAGATATGTGCCATTAACATGTGCAAGTCACCTATTTTCAAGGACCTATGCATGTGAATGGGTACCTGCGGGCGTACGTTAGTGGTTGTGGTTCTGTAAGTGCCTGTGTCAGTCCAATCACGCATACTTTGTGTGAGTGTGCACACTGGTGGAGTTTGGGCACATTCTTCAAAAACTAGGCGCGAGCATTTCTAGCTGCCATAAAGGAGGCATAAGTGTTCATGCCTAGTTTGCGAACATTATTACATTGCTTACACCTTTATTTTGTAAAGTATATGCGCACTTCACTTTACAGAAAAAGTCTTAAATATGCACATGCTAACACGCATCAGCCCCACAGGAGTCTATGTCCTACTGAATAAACAGCCTCAACAGTGGCATAATTTGAACAAATAGGGACCTACACGGAGCGGTGGGTACATCCCTAAACACAGACATGGGAAGGGGTGACCTGCACGGAGCAGCAAGTGCGCCTACTCTTGCCGGGCAGACTAGATGGACCATGATGGTCTTTATCTGACATCATATACTATGTTACTATGTAACATTAACACATTGGGGTGGTTTCATTGTGTAAATAACAAGAGACTGTATAAAGTTAAGAATTGCACATCATATTGTGTGCCACAAGCTTGATTTAAGAATTTCCAAGCAAACTGTATTAAATTACCCATTCATGTTGCACCTTGCAAACTCCAGAAGGAGGCTCTTTTGGCATGATGGAAATATTGTTTTTATTTTCTTTCATAGATAATGGACAGTTCCATGCCACAGATACAATAGGCTCATAGCAGGCCTTTAAATGCAAGCTGGCATCAATTCTTTGCCGCCAGCAAAAGACCATTCCCTTATTCAGTCATGTTGCTAGCTGCAAGCCTCACACTCTCTCTCTCCCCTTTACAGCATATCCCCACATGGAATAGTAAATCTTGGCCCACCATGGTCTCGGTTGTTGCTTTTCTGCCTTCTTGACAGCCTCTTCTCTGGAGAAGGACCCCTCTTCCTTTACATTTTCCCCAGTTAGTCATATTCTGTGTTTGTTTTCTTCTGCTGACTGGCTTTAGGTTAATACCTTTTTTGGATCTAGGACTCCATCTTCTTCCTGTTTTCATTTTGGCATTGTGTCTGCAGTTCCCTTTACAGCATCCTCTATCTCTTGCTGGATACTTTCTCCTGATCCCATAGCTAAAAGTCATTCTGAACCAGACTACAAGGAGCTAATTCAGTGCCCTGAATCTATTTGGGAGAGGGGAGGTTGTATATGTAAGATGTTTGATACCTGTATTATGCAGTTCTCCAAGCACTCTATACCCTCAAAGCAGGGTCCTTGGTAACATCAGGAAATGTTTTGTCTGTATGGTATAATGTAACTTTGCATACAATATAACATTCATCATTGTCTGTCTATCTTGGATACCCCAAGTAAATTATCCTGGTATGCAGCTATTGAAAACTCTGAATCTGTTTTACAATAAGGTCTTTAGTTTCGGGATCTCAAGGGCATCCAGCACACTGCACCTGCTTCTCTCTGGAATGTTCTTGGTTGCTTGAGATGTACGTCATAGTTTAATTCATTTTCTCTGTGAACTTTCAGTTTAGTGATCTTCCACTCCTGTTCCTTAGGGACACCATTCTCCTGGTCACCTCCTGTGCATCATCAATGATGTCACATTCCCTGTGGCAACACCATGGTGCACTTACTTGCTATAAGAGGCCTCATAAAACTTTTCATCAAAAAGACAAAACTCTGTCATCTAGCCCAGAGGTTCCCAACTCCAGTCCTGGAGGGCCAAACACCATTCAGGTTTTCAGGCTGTCCCTAATAAATATGCATGAGGTGCATTTGCATGCACTGCCCCATTGTATTCAAATTTATCTCATGCATATTCATTAGGGACACCCTGAAAACCTGAATGGTTTTTGGCCCTGCAGGACTGTAGTTGGGAACCTCTGATCTTGCCAGTTCTGTTAGAAATAAAGTAACAGAGAAGGTCATTGGAATCCTCACCCCCCCATTTGCTGAGATGCCCCTGCAATTCCCAAGCAGTTACATGTAAATGTCTACTTCTTTATCCTTACCACTTCCCCCAAATAGTTCCCTACATAACTCTTTACTGAAAAATACAATTCTGCCTACTGGTCACTCTTGTCACAAATCAAGCAGTAGGGAAGAATCCCAACAATATTGTTTTATTTCATTTTGCCAAGATATTCCTACGTTTCTTTCTTCCTCAACTGTTCTCTTTGAGGACAGTGTCCTTAAATGGGTTAGTTTTGCACATACCGTGACAGTAATGAACCTCACTCCTCAGTCAGAATATGTGGCGTGTGATTTTTCAAATTTACTGCTAATGCTCACCATAATTCTTGCATCATGTCAAAGAAAGCTGCCTTCTAGAGTTTAAAAGGTATGTTTTGTATATTACATTTTATCAGGCCTGTGACTTCAAATACGATGAGAAGTATTTCTGCATCTTTCTGCCACATTTTCTTGGTCTCTGGCTTCATTTCTTAGAACATAAGCATCTTCTCCCTCTCCATATAATTCACAGAATAATCACTTGGAACTGACACCCCTATTATGCTTCTTCAAAAGGCCAATTTCCCTCAGAGTGTTCTCCAAATGTCCATGCCTGCACTTGGCAAAAAGACAGATTTCCTAGCATGGTTAACCGCACCACACAGAGAACACCGGTGTCTGTTCATGTGAGATACTATTCCCACTCTCTTTTCTTAAGAGAGGCTTCGTTGGTTTTCCAACCAGAATATGGGGTTCCAGGTTTTGAGCCTTTAGGCTTTCTTATGCTTTCCTCTAGCCACTCCAGATTGCTTCAATTCTGAGTTTTCTTTGAAATGTTTTTCCATGCTCTCCCCCTTATTATTCATTTTCCGTGCAGATACTACTTCTGCAGCAGACTTCTCATATCTCTTGCACACCCCAAGAAATTCCCCAATTCTTTTGCTAAAGCTGGGTAGTAAGCCATTTTCCTCAGAAGTGTTTATGCCCATATCTGCTTCAGAGATTACCTCATCCCCAAATCTGAAATGTTCTTTCCACCTCTCTTATGTGATAGCTATGTAGGTCCAGTTTATCTCCTGAATCTATGCCAACCAATACATCGTTTGCAGACTTGATTCCTTTTGGTTTATGATACATTGTATACTCCTTTTTTTTTCTTTTGGGTTACAGCAGTAATAAAAATAGGAACACAAGATTGCAAGAGCAGACAGAATCTAAAAATACTGGGATTGCTATGTCTTGAGTATTTTACCAAAGGAAATTAAGAAAAAAAATAGAGCCATACACTTCTTCTTTTATCCTGGCCATTCCCAGGTATGGTTGTCAACAACAATAAAATAATCATTCTTTATAGGATAATATACATCCATGTTACAAAACAGTGGCTTTAACTGCTTGTGGTTATGCTTTCCAGAATATCATTATACCAGGTTTATTTTTTATTTATTTACATTCTCTTATATACCGCGCTATTCTGCCTCAGTGCGGTTTACATTGAACAAACTGAAATTACAGATGCCTTAAACTCGTCACATCGCCTTACATATTTTTGGCTATTCAAATAGATCCCACTTCTCCTACAGTATATAATGTATCATGTCTTTTGACTTGTGAATATCTGCTGTCTTATTTACATAAATTTATATTCCGCTAATCTAAAATCGTATCTGAAAATAGCCTAGCCAAACACTTACAGTAACCACTGTTCTCTGACCCTAAGACACCAGGATCACTGCAGACATCTACTACAAGTATTTAAACACAAGTGGGAATAAACTATGAAACAATCAAAACACCTGTCTTTTGTTGTCAGTGATGTGATCTCCAGCCATTTGCATTTCACTCTTTCTTTGAGATTATTGATGAATTCAGATGTTATGCATGTTTATTTGAAGGGGCTAAATTTTGAAAGTTGTTGTTTTTACATTATCTTGTCATGACCGTATGATGGTAAACATAATACAAAAAAAAATCTCCTCTCAGGCAGAACGGCACAGAACCAATGAGAGAGGAGTAGATACTGACCTGGTCCTTACAAATCTAGAAAGTGTTTCTAATAACTAGGCAGGTGGACACCTAAACTCAAGTACTCGTCAGAAGCTATGGCTTAATATAAAAGCCAAAATAGAGAGGGGTCATACCAGAATTTAAAATTCTGGGCTTAAGAAGCACTGTTAAAATGGGGAGCATCTTAAAGAAAAGATGGCATGGAAGGAAATTCTTTGTGAAGTGTTAACAGTGGACTAAGCTAAAAGCGGCTGTAGCAAGGGCAACACATTTTCATGTGTATGAAAGTAAATAAAAAAATTATGATGGCTGAAAAATGCAAGAGAGAAAAGAACTGCTTTCTAATAGAAGAAAGGATCTCGGCAGAAGCAGCAGAGGGAGAGATAAATGATGAAGTTAAATTGCAGACAATGGCAAAGGCAAGTGTGGTCAAAAATATAGTTAAAATAAAGGACATATAGAGGAGGGATCAAAGGCTAGAGAGGGGAAAAGGAGGATAGTGTGGAGGGGTGACAAAAATAATGGAAATGCTAAAGAAAAGGTTTAGCGTTCACTGAAGAAGGCATTAAAAAAGGACCTTGTTGACATAAGCGCATAGTGTAGTGGAATAGCATGCCATTCGTCCCGAAGAATAAGAAGCATGGAATTTTAGCTATTTTTGGGATCCCACCAGGTACTTATATCCTGGATCTGTCACTGTTGGAAATTGAATACTAGGCTTGATGACCCTTTTGATTTGACCTGGTTATGCAATTCTTCTGTCTATGTTCAGAGTATAGGGATGTGCATTCAAACAGCCCAAGGTCAAGGGTGTATGCTAGATGAGGTTTATTTGGATTTCAGCAAAGCTTCTGGTATTGTTTCTTAGTTTATAAGTTAACTGAGAACCCTAGGGGTGGGCTCAGAGATGGACTGGATTAGAAACTAACTGAGTGATAGACAACATAGTGGTGAGTGAAATTCATTCTGAGAAAAGAGTGACTAGTGGAATGCTTCAGTGCTCTTTCCTGGGGTCACTTCTGTTCAGTATCTTTACATGTGATATTGTAGAGTAGTTAAATGGAAAAATTTTGTTTTCTCATTTTGGAGATCTGCAACAGTGTGGATACTCTTGTAGAAATAAACTGAATGGAAGGTGGTTTAAAAAGGTTTGAAGAGAGGTATAAAAATATTTCAAAACAGACACACCTTACCTACAGATCCTAAAGCAAAACTGTAACAAATGAATGGAAACATCCTGTTTTCAGTATATTTTTAGATATAGTCAACAGTTTGAAGACACAGATGAAGAGGTTTAGGGATATAAGGAGATATGGTCTTCTATGTACAGTGGTTTTATGTATGTTTGGGGGGGGGGTTGGGATGGGGGGTTGACCACAGATAGTGAAAAGAAGCTCAGTGATAAGTGAATCAACTAGCAGAGAACTCTACCATTTGGAATGTCCAGTTGCATGGGCTATTCTATTACCAAATGGCCAAACATGGCAGCTACTGGGAAAATCTGTCTTAGCTGCCTTTCAGATAGGCATCTACGTCACTATGTAAGTACTCTTTCCACTTTTAGAGGAAAGGAATTATAAATTGTAAATGCTTAGTGCCAAATGAACAAGAATCGCTGAAAACATACATATCTTGTTGATTCCTACATATAGTAATGGAAACTAGAGCAGACATTTCCAGTTTTTATAATCCTTAGAAGAAAAATTCTGAATAATGAGCCATGTTTTTTATGATAAGTCTGTTTAGAATAAAGATCTGCACAATTTTTTGCACAGATGAAATGCCTTCTGGGATGCTATATTCTGGCAGCAAGTAAACAAACCGAATAAGGGCAAATTACAAGGGCCTGAAGGTAGTCGCCCTAGCATTCAGAAGGAACCCAAATATGCAGTTGCAGATCAGCTACTGGTAATTTCTTGTTTTATTTTTTTATTTAACAGTATTTATATACCACCTTTTTCCTTAAATCAAAGTCGTTTACATTAAACTCAATTTTTACCTTGAGAAACAAGGTTGTTTACATTAAACTTCATCATTGAACTCAACTACTTACATTGTAACAAGGTGTTTTTAAAAACTCTATAACTCGGAAGCATCATTGTGTCATAAGTAATGTCTAACATATCAGTAAAATCTGCTACTGCATCTGAGGAGTGGAAGCAACAGCAGATTCCTTATCGTCACTCCAGTCCAGTCCCTTTACTTCTGGGTTGCGCAACCCTTACAGCAGCTTGGAGGCTGAGCCCAACCTTTTTGGGGATGGAGCGGTACAAATACCACTGGGACCACCCACCAACTCCAGTATTTTCAGCCTCCAAGCAGCTGGAGGGTTCCGTAAGCCTAAGGCTTACTGGAGTCTTCCCTTTATCTAAATCCTTTAAAAGATTTACTTAAATTACTTTTATTTCTTCTTACCTTAGTTTCCTGTTGGTTTATTTTTCGTTTAGGTTATTCATTCACTGTACCTTTAATTGCTCCTGCCTGCTCTCTCCTCTCCCTCCCCCCCCCCCCTGGCCGGGCCGGGCATCGGAGGTGGTTTTGTGCATGCAGCCCCGAGGAGGACCCTTTCAGAGCTCTTCGGCTGCGAATCCGACTGACTCCTGCAGAGTTTCATCGCAGAGCTGCCCTGCCTCGCGCCGAAGCCCTCCTGGTGGCTGAGCGCTTGAGGCAATGCCGGAAGTCCATTTTTACCGCCGGACCCGTCCCGCAGCAGAAGAACACGGTGGCGAACTCCTGGCTTCCCGATTAACGGCGAAGGAGCTGATTTAAGCGCTTCTCTTTTAGGAGACGACTCCCAGCCCCCTGCTTCATCCGGGGTGGAGAACAGCCGGCCCAGAGGCCAGACTCGCGGTCCCCTGTTCAGGCTCCTCGTGGTGAGGCCTACCACGGGTAGAGCCAACGGGCAGGGATCGCTGAGTCGGGCCCAGCCAGCAACGGGAGCTGTAAACCGCAAGTACATTCCTTTAAGGAGTTTATTTCTGTATTCCCTAGGTTGTATTTCAGTTTAATTTAATTTTAATTTTAATTTTACTTTGATTTTAATTTTATGTTTTATTCGGTTTTGGGGATTTAGTTTGTTTCCTCTAGTTAATGGTAATGAGGAGTTGTCTTATCAAGAAAAGAGGGCCTGTTAGTTGCCTTTTTTTTCGGGGATATTATTAACCCACTAGAGGAGAGAGCACACACACACACACACAGCACAGCTTATATAATAGCGTTCAGCCTCTGTGTCTGAGCTGTACAGTTTGTGGGTGCTTAGGCCCATTGCATAAGCCTCGCAGTAGGCAGGCCTTCTGTAACTGGGATCAAGGGCATGGCAGGCAAGCCTCGGTGTCCTTCTTGTGGCACGCGCAGGGGCTCTTCCTCGGAGGCAGGGGTCTGCAGGGGTTGTGCTGCAGTGGCTGCCTCCGTGGAACAAGAAATTAACTTGGCCATGACCCAGTCATCTCAGGGGTCTGTAGACCCCTTAGAAGGAGAGGGGGGGGTCTCAGTTCCCTCCCTCTACGTCCTCAGATTTACCCACTCCTCCTCTGCCACTTTCGCCCCCCCCTCTGGTGAAGGGGGCGCCGGGGATTTTTTTTCTCCCGACTTCATCCTTTTGCTCCACAAAGCCTATTGCTTACGTAAGCAGGACCTAGGGACAGGAGAGGCTGTCCCGTCGGCGGAAGTCAAACCCAGGAGGGCAAGCAATCCGGACTCCGGCATTCCACCTAAACGCCCCCGTCTGGGTTGTGAGGAACCTCTCGCGTCCCTCTCCCAGGGTACCCCGGAGGAGGATAGCTCTGACAAGGACTTGGACGAGGAAGAGGAGGAGCTTGAAGAAGGGGAGATCCCTGAAGAAGATCATTCCCGGATAATTAGAGTCTTTCGTCGGGAGGAGCTCCCGACACTAATTAACGAGTCCCTGAAAGTCCTCAATGTGTCCTCAGACACGCCAGCAGAGGAGGAGGCGTTGGAGGACCCATTAATCCAGGCCATTAGGGGATCCCAGAAGGTTTTCCCTGTCCACAGAGTTGTGCGTCAGATGATCCAGGAAGAATGGGATCAACCTGAGTCTAGTTTAAGGGGAGTCCGGTCCATGTCTCGCCTATACCCGCTTCCAGAGGCAGACAAAGAGCTGCTGAAGTCTCCCAGGGTGGATGCAGCGGTATCAGCAGTTACTAAGAAAACTACTATCCCAGTTGAGGGCAGCACGGCCTTAAGAGATTCTCAGGACAGAAAGTTAGATACCCTCCTGAAACAAGCCTTTGATGTAAGTGCTCTTGCCTTGCAGGCCTCCGTGTCAGGAGCTTGGGTGGCAAGAGCCTGTTTAAGGTGGTCACAACAGCTTCAGGCAGCAGAGGGACCAACAGGCGAGGCCCAGGCCAGCGCTGCTAGGCTGGAATCCGGAGCAGCCTACTTGGCGGATAGTCAGTATGACCTCATCAGAAGCCTAGCCAAGAACATGGCCTCGGTAGTGGCGGCTAGGCGTTATCTGTGGCTACGGAATTGGGCAGCGGACGCCTCCTCAAAGGCACGCCTGAGTCGCCTTCCATTTAAGGGGAAGCTGTTGTTTGGAGAAGATTTGGAAAAGTTGATAAAGGACCTTGGCGAGTCTAAGGGAGGCAGGCTCCCTGAAGATAGACCGAAGCAAGGGCGCCCCCTAGCCCCAGTGCATAACCAGCCCAGGGACTCCCGAAGGTTTCGCCCAGCCAGGTCAAACCCTTTTCCAGGGGCCGCTTTCCCTCGAAGGGACAAGGTTTTAGAGGGTTTCGAGGAGCAGGTCGAGGTTTCGGGGCATCCTCCTCCTCTCCGGGGCCTAGAAAACAATGAGGTGACGGGGGTCCAGGGGGTCCAACTGCCGGTGGGCAGACGCTTAAGGCGGTTTCTTCCCACCTGGTCCCGGGTCACGTCCGATCAATGGGTCCTAGAGGTTATCAGAGAGGGCTATGCTCTCGAATTTGCAAAACAAATACAGCCAGCCTTTGTTCAGTCTCCCTGCGGTTCTTCTACAAAGAGGGCGGCAGTAGAGACAACTCTCGCATGCCTAATAGCGCTCGGGGCCGTCGTCCCGGTACCACCAGACCAGTGCGGCTCGGGTCGGTACTCGATTTACTTCGTGGTACCAAAGAAGGAAGGGTCCTTTCGCCCGATCCTGGATCTAAAGCAGGTCAATCGCTGTCTCAGGGTTCCGCATTTCTGGATGGAGACCCTACGATCAGTCATAGCAGCCGTAAGGGGCGGGGAGTTCTTAACGTCCCTCGATCTGACAGAAGCCTACTTGCATATCCCGGTCAGGGCATCCTATCAACAATTCCTGAGATTCGCAGTGCCAAGGGGCCACTTTCAATTCCAGGCCCTACCTTCCGGCCTAGCTACGGCTCCAAGAACGTTCACCAAAGTGATGGTGGTAGTAGCGGCCTCCCTATGGAAAGAGGGAATACTAGTACATCCTTACCTGGACGATTGGCTGATCCGGGCAAAGTCGGAAGAGGAAAGCCACTCCGTGACGACAAGAGTGATTCAGGTTCTAGAAGAATTGGGGTGGGTCATCAATCGAGCAAAGAGCAGGATGACTCCCTCCCAGGAACTCGAGTACCTCGGAGCAAGGTTCGATACCAGCAGAGGCAAGGTGTTCCTGTCTCGAACAAGATCAAGAGAACTGCGACTTCTAGTCACGCAGTTTCTGGCCAGATGAAACCCCACAGCGTGGCATTATCTTCAGGTTCTGGGAACAATGGCGGCGGCGATAGAGGTAGTACCATGGGCCAGAGCCCACATGCGGCTGTTGCAGCGGGCCCTATTGCGTCGGTGGTTCCCCCAGCATCATCCTATGTCAATGCAGTTACCTTGTGCTCCGCGAACCAAACAGGCCCTCCGCTGGTGGCGGTGCCCAAGGAATCTGGATCGCGGGATGCCCCTTGAGCCTCATCAGTGGTTACTATTGACGACGGATGCCAGTCTGGTAGGCTGGGGAGCTCACTGCGAGGACCAGGTCGTTCAGGGCAGCTGGACTCTGTTGGAAGCTCAATGGCCCATCAACAGACTAGAATTGCGGGCCGTCGGCCTAGCGCTCAGGGCGCTCGAGGCCTTAGTGCAAAAGAGAGCAATTTGCGTTCTCTCCGACAACGTCACCGTGGTGGCTTACATCAACCACCTGGGCGGCACCAGCAGCCCCGCCTTGGAGAAGGAAGCGAGCGCTCTGTTCCAGTGGGCGGAAGTTCGGTTGGAAGCACTTTCAGCCCAGCACGTAGCAGGCACGGACAACGTCACGGCAGATTACCTCAGCAGGTTCAAGATAGACCACGGAGAGTGGGAACTGGAGCAGGAGACCTTCAACCAGATAGTGGCCCGTTGGGGGCTCCCAGTCATGGATCTCATGGCGAGGTTCTCGTCCACCAAGGTGGACCGGTTCTTCAGTCGGCGAAAGGAAAGAATGTCCGAAGGCCTGGATGCCTTGTCCCAGAAGTGGCCTTCGGAGGGCCTTCTCTATGTATTTCCTCCTTGGGTTCTGATCGGAAAGGTTCTCCAGCGCGTGGAGTCTCACCAGGGATTCGTAATCCTCATAGCTCCGGATTGGCCTCGCCGCCCCTGTTATGCGGATCTTGTGAGGTTGATCGCCGACCAACCCTGGCGGCTCCCTTGCAAAAGGGACCTTCTGAGGCAAGGCCCGGTTCTGATGCCTCACGTGGATCAATTCTCGCTTACGGCCTGGCTATTGAAAGGGCGAGGCTCCTGAAGCGAGGTTATTCAGGAGCTGTCATCACGACCCTGTTGAATGCTAAGAAGCGCTCGACCTGTCTCTCCTATGTTAGGACTTGGCGCACCTTCGAAGCGTGGTGTGCGGAGCACCGACGGAAACCCCTTTCCGCCTCAGTCCCTGAGGTTCTGGAATTCTTGCAGGCAGGATTTGACAAGGGTCTAGCGCACAGCTCCTTGCGAGTACAGCTGGCTGCCATCGCATGCTATAGAGGTAAGGTCCACGGCAAGTCCCTAGGGGCGCACGCGGACGTCTCCAGGTTCCTAAGAGCGATGAGACGCCTGCGTCCTCAACGGAGGTCAGTCATCCCCCCTTGGGATCTCAACCTAGTGCTAAATGCCCTTTGAACCAGTAAAGAGGGCCTCCTTAAAGGACTTAACACTGAAGACAGTCTTTCTGGTCGCTATCTGCTCGGCAAGGCAGGTCTCCGAATTACAAGCATTGTCCTCTCAGCCCCCCTTCCTATTATTTCTCAAGGACAAGGTGGTTCTGCGAACTGTCCCTTCCTTCTTGCCCAAGGTCATCTCTCCCTTTCATGTGAACCAGACAGTTAACCTCCCGGTCTTCTCGACGGAGGGGCATGAAGGTAGGGATAGCAAATTTCGTCTCCTAGATGTCTGGAGGACCTTGAAACGCTACCTCTCCCGCACAGCTCCCTTCCGAAAGTCCAATCAGCTATTCGTTCAGTTCGGAGGCCCACACAAAGGGGAGGCGGCATCCAAGGCCTCCATCTCGAGATGGATCAGAGAAGCGATTGCTTCCGCCTACATCCTGAAAGGGAAGCAGGTGCCAGCGGGTCTGCGTGCGCACTCCACTCGGGCACAGGCTACCTCTTCGGCAGAATTCAGCCTAGTTCCTCCATCGGATATTTGTAGGGCAGCGACTTGGTCCTCACTGCATACCTTCACCAAGCACTACAGGCTGGACATCCAGAGTTCAGGGGACACTCGGTTTGGTCTGGCAGTCCTTCAGTCCGGTATGCCGGATCCCACCCAGGATTGAACTGCTCTTTTACATCCCAGAAGTAAAGGGACTGGACTGGAGTGACGATAAGGAAAAAGTAATTAGATCTTACCTGCTAATTAGTGTTCCTGAAGGAACGACAGTCCAGTCCCTGATCCCACCCGGTTAAGGCCTATCAGTCAGAAGGAAGCTACGGACCGAGCATGGGGCCAGTTCTGGGTGAAGGGGTGCGGGAGAAGGTCGGCACGGGCAGACTCATGCAAACCACCTCCGCCCGTTACCATTTCTCCCCTCATTCTATCTATTCCTGATAAAAAAAAAAAATGTTTATATATAGTTAGACTATGTTATGTTATATAGGTTGTTAATGGAAGTTCGTTAGGTCTGCTTTTTCATTCGATTACTGGAGTTGGTGGGTGGTCCCAGTGGTATTTGTACCGCTCCATCCCCAAAAAGGTTGGGCTCAGCCTCCAAGCTGCTGGAATGGTTGCGCAACCCAGAAGTAAAGGGACTGGACTGTCATTCCTTCAGGAACACTAATTAGCAGGTAAGATCTAATTACTTTTTCCAGCCGCCCTTTGTGATTCAAAATTCCAGGCCTGCAGTCTCCGTGTAGTTACTGTTTCAGCCATATTGTCTGTTTTCTGACTTCAGTTTAAGTCTTGCTATACAGCTGCAACTCCAGTCCTGGTCAAAATCGTAACTTCTGTAAGTTCCAGATCTATGCCCAAGTCTGACTTGCAGGCATTTGCCAACACTCTTCCAAGTAGTAGGCCCTATGTCTAGGGTTTGGCCTTGCTTTCAGCCCTGTATGTACCTTAAGGGCATAACTTGACACCAGTGTAATGCAAGTTCTAAAAAAAAGGGGGGGGGGGATGGGCTAGGAAGCTATAGACTAGTGATCCTGACATGGATACTGGTTAAAATGGTAGAAATGATAGGAACAGAATTACTGAGCATATAGATAACATGGCTAAATGGGGAAGAGCCAGCATGGATTTAGCAAACATAAGTCATGCCTCAGTGCTTTTATTAGAATTCTTTAAGGGTGAAAACGTAAGCATGAGTAGTTTATCTAGATTTTCAGAAAGCATTTGATAAAGTTCTTCAAATGAGTCCTGAGGAAAATTAAAAGTCATGGGTTAGAAGGCAATAAGATAGATTTTAGATAGATAGTACATAGAGATTGGAATTGAGGCGTTGATTTAGGGATGTACACAGTTCTGGTGGCATTTTAGAAAAGGCTCTGCCAAACTTGGAGCATTTTCGAAAATACATATGAGGTGCAGGATTCATGTGTACTTGACACCACATAGAGATGGAGGAACCATTTTACAAAGTTCATTTGGGAAAAATCAGTGGGAGTCACTACAGCTTATACATGGAAATCGTAGAACAAAAATTTACATGTGTAAGTGGTAATACTTACCTTGTATTTGGGCCATTTTGGAAACCTAAACATATAAATGATGCCAGTTAACTACAGAGGCCTCTCTATTTCATTTAAATTTGGAAAATGAAATAAACAATGGGGTATTAAGGAGGATAACCCCCTTAATCCCCCTGTAAAGGGTTAGCCGAAAAGAACTTTTTTTTTTTTTAAACATGTGCCAGGAAGCAGTTTGTAAATTCCAACATGGACATTTTGGTCATGCATGTGTACTCCTTAAATTAAATGGGGAATACATGTGTAGTTTTTTTTTCTTGCCCAGGCCACATCCTAACCACTTTATAGTCCATTTTGTTCCTTTACAGGTATTCTGTTTTTCTCATGCCTTCATGAATTCAGATTCTGATGTTGTCCCTACTTCCTCCACTGAAAGACTATATTACATGCATCTACCACTCTTTCCTTGAAGAAATATTTCCACAGATCACTCATAAAAACACTTATAAATTCAGACTTTCTAAAATCTCATTTACACATAGATGCCATTTCTACATATAAATGCTAGATATTACACATGGAAATTGGGAATAAAACTTCTAAAATATTCCCCTTTTGTCTTATTGACAAAATCTAATTCGTCATTTTTCCCAATTAAAACAGTTAAGTATCCTTTTTTGGATCTATACCAGGCAGGGCTGCCTCTACCATTTGGCACAAACCAGAAGTCTGCATTGGAGGGGGGTGGAAGCAGCAGGTAGGAGGAGATATAAACCGCGACACAGAGAGGGGTGGCGGCAGCAGCAGCTATGGGGGTGGGACAGGATGCAGGTTCTGTCTAGAGCACCTCCATTACTTGCTCTGGCCTAGTACAAGGACCAGTATTTTTATTCCCTTTTCCAGATACTACTTTAGAATTAGGTGATCACATTTTATAGACAGTACAGTTATGCAAAGACATTAAGACACAAGAAGACTGGAATTGCAGGACTTTTGTAAAATTTCGTAGCTCATACCTTTCCAGTAGTAGTTCGAGATGAGTTACATTCAGGTACAGTAGATAGTTCTCCGTTCCTGGACCTTATATTGCCCTTTAGAATAGTTTGTATGAAGTGTGGGAGGGAGAGAGGTAGAGTTAGTGGGAGGGAATCCACACATGAAGCAGACTCTGAAAGTGTGGAATCAGTGTAGGGCTCGACTTTTGGGGTGAGGAAATATATACACAGCAGGCATTTATCATGGAGTTCAGGGATTTTGGCCCAGGGTGGGAGGCAGGCAGTTTCAACAATGGGAGAGGAAGGGTTTATGGAGGCTTGGTTGGATGAGGAGGGGGCATACTGCAGTTTGAGTCCATTAGGAGAAGTTCAGGTTAGTAGAGGAGGGACAGGTATGTTTATGCTCAACTCTGACATTATTTGGGGTAGAAAAGGGTGAAACAGTACTTGGGACAGGATCCCACACTCTTTGAGGTTCTGATAAGAAAAGGGGGGTAGAGGAGGGTTTGATGTTAGCCATCTATGGATGTTTGAAGGATGGGAAGGGTGCTCCAGGTCATGTAACCAAGTGGAAAGAGGATCTTCCATGGGATTGGGGGGAGGGGAGATGGAAAGCTATATATGTAGTGACTCGGGAACTGGCTCCGGGGACGGCCCTGATGGAAAATAGCCTCAAGATTCGATTACGAATGTATTGGATACCAGTCTGGCTGCATGCTGTTAATAAGAGCTATGGGGCTGCCTGTTGGAAGGGGTGTGGTGGGGGGGAATATCTGAAGCATCATTTATGGGATTGCCCAAAAGTACGAACCTTATGGGAGGAAGTGGATACCGGTGTGACTGACTCTGCAGAAGGTGCTCTTTAATGAGAGAAAAGAGGAAGAGGAGGGTGACATGGGTACTGTGTTATTGCAATGAGGATGGAGATGGCCATTTGGTGGAAGAAACCTGACTTGCCAAAGAGAAATATGGTGCTTAGGAGGTTAGACCATATATATGTAATGTGTGAGATAGTGGCCTATAAGCATCATAGGAAAGGGGCATTTGAGAGAATTTGGCATTGGTACAAGGCCCAGAGAGGGACACACCTCTTGCAGTTAAGGATGGTGTGTGACTTGGGCAGTGGGTGGAGGGTGGGGTGAGAACAACGACCTCGAGGTTGGTACTGTTAAGTGGGATAGGGAGGACAAAGATGTAGGGGTAATAAAGGAGGGAGCAAGGATGGGGGAACATAGGGGAACATGGGGCGCAGGGGGTACAGGTGGTTGTAGGACTCGGGTGGATTGCAGTGGAGGCTGTTCATGGAAATGGTGGTGTTGAGTTGTTGCAGTGATGGTATTGGGAGGGGTAGAGGAGGGAGGACTGAGGGGGATAGTGGGGAGAAACATAGTGGAGGAGGATGTTCAAGAATACATGGAATTAGCATTTTTTGGTGGATGTATTCATGTCTCTGGGGTTGGGGATTTTATGATTTGTATTTCTTGGGTTGCTGTTTAATTATCTCCTTGGAAAAACGTGAGTAAACGTATAGTTAAAAAAAAAAAAAAAAGAACCAATGCTATCACAGCGGTTTACAAACAATTTAAAAAAAAAAGGGGGGGGTAACAGTTATAGCAAGAAAGAGGGGGAAAAGTAAAATAAAAAAGGAGGGGAAATTACAATTCATATACAGGGAAGGAAGCTGAGAGGCAAAAGGAAAGAATGCAGGCAGTTCTCCGGGGGAAAAGGCTAAGGAGCGGGGACTGGGGAAAATCTTGTAGAAGCACTGTTGTAAATTGAGACTCCAAGGTAAGAATGGAGTCCATCCACACATCACAATTTAAGGTCTTACAGGTCAGTATTCAAAGGTGCTTACTGTAATAGGATAACAACTGTTACAGGGGCAAGTGCCCTAGCTGGCTCTAAACATGGATTTTTAGTACTATCTAGATAGTGCTGGGGTGGAGCATTCTGTATAGCTATTCAGATAAATTTGACTAGACAGTGGACTGAATATTATCGCTGTCCATATAACAGTGATACTCATTGCTCTAAACTTACATTCAACAAAATAAGAACCCCCAAAGTACGGAATGATCTCACATATGTAAGTCCAAAATTCATCTGATGGCAGTTCACTACTCAACTGAGCATCAACTGATATTTGGATAACAGAAAATGTTGATTCTGGTGATTTAAATATTAAATATTGGACCTTTTTAGATTGTAATAACAGATTACACACATGTTGTCCCAAGATGTTGGGCCCAATTTATCTTTATTTCCCTCTCATAAAACCTTTTTTTTTCCCACATTAACTTTCAGCTGATTTTATCAGAAACCAACAAATCAGAATTCAGTATAAAACTGTTCTATTCTAGAGAAGGTATCCACTGCTGAGGGAAGAAAATTTGAATGTGATTGCATAAAAAAAATAAATTTGAGAAGCTTGTTTACTAAAGTGCAGTAGCCGGTAGCGTGGCGCGGTAGTGAGGAACGTGTGGCCAAAAAGGCAACCACACTAAAAATGTTGTGCTAGCCGAGTTGTGCTTGCAACTATTGTAGGTGGGGTTAAGGAAGAGAGTGGGCAGAGATGTGACATGCGGCTGTGGTGGGCAAGCTACACAAACATGCCGCTAACACAGGCACAACTGCCTCTGACCAGGTGGTAGCTGCACCCATCTTGTTAGTGCATCAGGAACGCACAGTTTGCATGTCAGTGTTAGAAAATATGAAGGCCAGAAACAGGGCAAATGCATAGAATAAAAAACGGCAAGGAGGCAATGCTAGCTGAGCAACTAGGCACCTGCCTAAGCCACCAGTGGGGAGTGTTTTGCATGGTGCAGCTGCCATGGCAATGCACCACAGCAGCCTGACAGTCCCAAAATCAGGGTCTATGCTAGTCCGGAGTGACCCTGCTGGGACAAGGGGCAAACATCCACATATATATCAACAGCTATCCTAATGGACTGCTGTTCACATCTGCATATTCAATGGATAGGTGTCAGAGGGCTACTGGTGTTATGTGCTGTGGAGGTGTCAGGAGATAGGGTCTGTACTCTGTCCTTCAACCAGTACTAGTTACTGAGCCAGAGCTGGAGGCAGCAGAGTACAGTGGAGGGGGTGTGTGGAATGCAATTTAGTTGTTTCATATACTGGCAGCAGAAGAGTGTGATGAAAATTTGCCGCTTGACCCCTACCTTCCCTAGATGGGAGGGCATACAGCATTGCAGATGTGCACACAGGGGGCCGTGCTGCTGCCATGGGCTAAGTTCCTGTGGGCAGATGGCCCCTAACCCTGACCATGGGAAGAGACGGCTGAAGCCTTCTGCTCAGAGCTGTTATTTAATATTTCTAGCACTGAATGTGGGCTTGCTTTGTTGGAGTTCAGTGATCAATGTCCTCTCTCTGGTCCCCATGCCCAGGGAATGAGGCATCCCATGGACCTGGGAAGCTCCTTGAAGTCTTCTCTGGTCTGTTGGGCCTTTCGTTCCCTGAGATCTGCGGTGCTTAGGTGCTCAGCCTGGGGCCTGCTTGGGTTTGGTCACCTGTGTGTATGTGTTGGTGTATGTGTGGTGTTCACCTAGAGCTCTTCCCAGTGGGAGGGAGCATGGGTGCCTACATGGGTGGGCTTCCTTGTACTACCCCCACCATTATAGATGTGAGGCCACAGGGTTGGATTTACTCTCTGATGGGCAATGAGGGGGGAGAGGGGGTTCTTGACCCTAGGGACTCCATGTGATAGAGGAGCTGACTGGCTGGTGCCCCGAGCATGTATGCTAATTGTGCTTGGCCTCCAGATCCACCCGCCTAAGCACCCTCCCTTCCCCCTACATGGGAGACATGCTCCACAATGGCTATGGAACTCTCCAAGCCATATGAGAAGAGTGAGTGAGGGGGATTCCATCCCCACAAACTAGAGGCCTTGTAATGTGTTTCTGTAACCTAGGTAGACAGGCACATTAGGGGCCTCAGGGTGAGGGGGGTTCACATAACTGCCCCACATGATGGACACTGTGCATATCCTGCCTGATCCCATACAAGGCCTCTGGGATCTGCAGATGCTACATTTGCCCCCTATCAGAGTTAGGAATACAGCACAGACCTGCTGCAAGGTTTTTCTTTCCTGGTTGGCATGCCCTGTCCTCTTGTACTTAGCCTCTATGCTCTGAACTCTGCAGCCAATTATGCCTATTCCTGATCATCCCTATCTGTTCTGCACTAGTCAGTTGCTACTTTCCTGTAGTTGTGGTTGGAACATATTTTATTACTGTCTTCAATGTATCTGTTGCCCATTTCTTTCCTAAGACCATATTTTAGCATACCCAAGCAGGGTGTGCATAGGTGTGCACAGCGCGCATCTTCATAGTGCACATGTCAAGGCCGTGTGTTCCCTACTACCACATTACTGAATCAAATGCAAAGAACAAGGGTCCAATGCATCCCCTTTTCAAAAAACATTTAACCCATGAACATACATAGACAAAAACTGACAGAAAAATCAACCAGCTCTCTGCCAATTGCTTTAAGACACAGGAATCCAAGTCTAATGCCTAAGATAACGTGGTCAAAGAGATGTAATCTACAAACGTTGATCTTAGCAGAGAAGTAAAAAGCAAATTGTTTAGTAGTTAAGAACATAAGATATGCCATATTGGGTCAGACCAAGGTCCATCAAGCCCAGTATCCTGTTTCCAACAGTGGCCAATCTAGGTTATACATACCTAGCATTTTCCCCAAAAGACACAGGTTCCGCAATGCTTGTACTGGGTCAAGCATTGATATCCTGGGACCCTTCTTAATTATGGTTTATGGACCTTTCCTCCAGGAACTTGTCCAAACCTTTTTTTAAACCCAGCTACACTAACAGCCTTTACTACATCCTCCGGTAACAAATTCCAGAGTTTGATTACACGTTGAGTGAAAAAATATTTTCTTTTATTAGTCTTTATTAGTCTATGTACTTGAAAAAATCTTTATTTCGCGTTCTGGTTCTGCAGCAAGCTTCTTCTCAAATTCTCCCTTTGCCTGCTTTATCAGTGCCTTGCATTTGACTTGCCAGTGCTTGTACTGTTTCCAGGTTTCGTCGTTTGGCTTTTTTTTCCATTTCCCGAAAGATGCTTTTTTGGCAACAACAGCCTCTCTGACCTCACCTTTAAACCATGCTGGCAGTTTTTTGGACTTCCTTCCACTTTTCTTAAAGCGTGGAATACAGCTGGTCTGGGCTTTCAAGATAATATTTTTCAACAACACCCAAGCTTGATGTAAGTCTTTAACCTTTGCAACTGCTCCTTTTAGTTTTTTCTTAACTATTTTCCTCATTTTATCATAGCCTGTCCCCCCCACACACGCCCCAAAGATGACAAAAATAAAAGGAACTAAATTCCAGCACCTACGCCAATCTCTACCCCATACACCACACACACTACACGATGTAAATATACTTTTGTACAAAGTTTGATATGTTTGCTTTAATACCTACAAAGATTTTGCTTTAATACCTTCAAGTTGTTTTTTGTTACAATACCTACAAAGTTTATACTTACTGTTCAATGTAAATAGTTGATTTCTACTGTTCTATGTAAAATGTATACAAATTGTGTACAAGACTGTTAATCTGTTATATGTAAACCGCCCTTGATCTCTGGAAGGGGCGGTATAAAAGAAATAGTTAAATAAATAAATAAAATAAATAAATAAATAAATAAATCATAGTCTCCCTTTCGAAAGTTAAAAGGTAGTACTGTGGATTTCCTTACTATCCCTCCTCCACTAATTAAATCAAAGGTGATCATGCTTTGATCACTATTGCCAAGTGGCCCCCAACACCTTTATCTCTTGCACTAGATCTGGTGTTCCACTAAGGACTAGGTCTAATATGGCTTCCCCTCTGGTCGGTTCATGAACCAGCTGCTCCAAGAAGCAGTCATTTATGTCATCTAGGAATTTTAACTCCCTATCATGTCCTGCCGTGACACTGAACCAGTCGATACCGGGTTAATTGAAATCACCCATTATTATTACTGCACTATAACTTTTGTTAGCTTCCTTGATTTCTTTCAGCATTTCTTCATCCATTTGTTCATTCTGGCCAGGCGGTCGAAAGTACACCCCACTGCCATCGCCTTCCCCTTTTTACATGGAATTTCAATCCATAGAGATTCTATAGCAAATCTTGTTTCCTGCAAAACTTTAATCCTTTCTGACTCAATGCCCTCTCTAACATAGAGCGCAACCCCTCCACCAATTTGATCAGCTCTATCATTACGATATAGTTTGTATCCAGGTATCAGTGTCCCACTGGTTGTCCTCCTTCCACCATGTCTCTGATATCCCAATCATATCTAACCTCTCATTTAGTGCTATATATTCTAACTCTCCCATCTTATTTTTTAGACTTCTAGCATTTGCATACAAGCATTTTAGAGACTGTATTTCATTCATATTAGTTTGGCTGTTGGTAGACATGGGTAATTTGGGATCTTTAAGCTCTGTCTGCTCCATACGCGAGGGCATTTCAGCTACTTTACTCTTTTTTGGAACCTTTCTGCTTTTGGTAGTATCCTTCAAGGATACATTCTTCCGAACCATCCGCTCTTGGGCGACTGTAGGTTTTCCTGTATTATCTAGTTTAAAAGCTGCTCTATCTCCTTTTTAAAGGTTAATGCCAGCAGCTTGGTTCCATCCCGGTTAAGGTGAAGCCCATCCCTTTGGAAGAGCCTCTCCTTTCCCCAGAATGTTCCCCAGTTCCTAACAAATCCAAAACCCTCATCTCTGCACCATTGTCTCATCCACGCATTGAGACTCCGGAGCTCTGCCTGCCTTTTGGGTCTTGCACGTGGAACGGGAAGCATTTCGGAGAACGCTACCCTGGAAGTTCTGGATTTCAACTTCCTACCTAAAAGCCTAAATTTAGCCTCCAGAACCTCCCTACCACATTTTCCTATGTCATTGGTACCAACATGTACCAAGACAGCAGACTCCTCCCCAGCACTATCTAAGACCTTATCTTGGTGGCACGTGAGGTCCGTTACCTTCGCACCAGGCAGGCATGTTACCAGGCGATCCTCACGTCCACCAGCCACCCAGCTATCTACATGCCTAATGATCGAATCACCAACTATAACGGCTGTCCTAACCCTTCCCTCATGGGCACATGGCCCTGGAGAAACTTCCTCGGTGCGAGAGGGTTTTAAATCACCTGGAGGACAGGTCCTAGTTACATGATCACTTCCTGCCACACCAGGGTGATGCTCTCCTGTCACGTGACCTCTCTTCTCCATGGCAACAGGGATGCTGCCAGACTGGAGGTGGGACTTCAGGACTATATCCCTGTAGGTCTCGTCTATGTACCTCTGTCTTTCTTATGTTTTCCAAGTCTGCTACTCTAGCCTCTAGAGAACAGACTTGTTCCCTGAGAGCAAAGAGCTCCTTGCACCTAGTGCACATGTAAGACCTCTCACCAACTGGGAGAAAATCATACATGTGACACTCAATGCAAAAGACTGGAAAGCCCCCATCTCACTGCTGGACTGCTGTCTGCATCTTTAGTTTTAAGTTTTTGTTTAGATCTTTAAGTTCTTTACTTCCTAAGGGTTGCTATGGATATTTATACTAATAAAACTGTACCTAATACATTTAATATACCTTGTTCACCTGAAGCTTAATTAATCTCAGGTCCTTGGTGTATGACTGATTTGGGTAACGAGCTGCACCTGAGAGCACCCCCTGTCTTTTAAGATGTGTAAGTACCTATAAAGCTATGATTATCCCAGGGGTGGGTGGGTGTGGGGAGGGAGGGGGGGAAATAACACTTATTAAAAGAGGGCTGCTACACAGTACCCTGTCCTGTGCTGCTGTGGTAAGCTATATTCTTATTTGATTTTAAATTTTAAATTATAGCTCTTTGCTGCTGCTAGGCTCTAACTTATTATGAAATTTAAACTACAAGCTCTCTGCTGGGTTCCAAATTAAACCAGAAAGCTCTCTTCTGTGTTTTAAATTTAAACTAAAAGTACTTTGCTGATACTAGGCCCTGAGGGACTATTAATTTAAACTACAAGCTCTCTGCTGGGTATGATATGTAACCAGAAAGTTGTCTTCTGTGTTTTAAATTTAAACTTAAACTGCTGCTACTAGGCCCTGACTGATTTAACAAAAAATAGTGGGTTCATAGATTAATTAGCTTTAATACAAAGAATTCCTTACAGAAAATTCCCAGAAGTATATACTCACAATTGCAGATCTCTCTCCAGAAGTAACAGTCCCCTTTTGTAGTCCTGCAAGAGATAAAGTTGTGAAGTGAATGTTTAAAAGTAGTTCTTAGTAGAATGTAAGTTGTGCAGGTAGTGACTGAAGCTCGCTATTGAGCGATGTCGCCTCTGCCTAACAGGATAGCAATATTTTGTTAGATTTATATTTGCTGCAGACTATTTAACGATGCTTTTGCATACCCGTGTATTCTAATTCAATAAATTAGATTGTTTTTTACTTATAAGTTATCCTGTCTTACAAATTTATACAAAAATTATAAGGAGTGGGCGAGGTCCCATATTGGGGTACCACGCAGCAGTAAGGCATAAAAGAAAAAGCCCCAATATTGGGGGCATCTGGATAGTGCTGGGATGGTGCTTGGGTAAAGCAGCAAGTTATCCAATTATGGCAATATTGTGTTCACTTTCCAGATAACAATCTGGATAAAGTTAGGACAGCAAAAAACATGAAGTAATGTTTTGGCGGTTGGCTGACTTCCCGCAATCTGGAAAATTACCTCATTCTGAAACAATTTAATCCTTTTTTTTGTAGATTCTGTTATTTTATAAACAAACCATTGTCTTAACATTCTTGATTGAGGATAAAATTAATCTGTCACCTGTGCAAGCCAATAAAGATACAGGAAGAGATATGCAACAGGGAATTTGGATTCTTTGAAGTTTGCCGATGCAGTGAATGATCCTTTCAAAGATTCTGTTAAAATGATGCCTGTCTCAGGTTTTGGATTAATTGGCCCCTTTTGAAGATAAGAAATAAATGGGGAATGCATGCAAGCTGGTACATACCACATTGGTTAGCAAACCAATTTCAAGGAGATAAACAATTAAACAATAAGGCATGCAATAAAAAATATCTCAACCCCACAAAATCTACCAATAACATTTTCTGTAGAAAAGTAAAAAAGTCTTTGACTTTTCCTGAAGTGGACTTTGCTTCCTCAGGAGAAAGTAGCACAGAGCTCCAGGCCTGTTCTCAATTAATAGAGACAAGATGTACCGCAAGATGATCTTTAACATAAAATAAGAGGGTAACTTTATTATTGCGCCTAGTTAATATCTGAGTTCATGCACATATTTTACACCTGTTTTTATGAAGTCAAGTACACACATACTTGACTTTATAAAATGCTAGTGTAAATGACAGGGAACACACCTTCGATTAAGGCACCAGCCCTAGAGCTCAAGCCTAATATTTGCAAGTATGCACACAAGTTATAGTATTCTATAATCCACATGCATAATTGCATGATATATCCATGTGTACATCCATAGTGAAAGTACGTATGATGCAAACAGATCACATACTTTTACACTAATCAGTATTTTAAGAGATCATTTACACACATAAGTTGCTATTTGCATGTGTACATGTCTAAAACATTGACATTTAGTCACGAAGTCTAAAAATAGGCAGTTGCTTAAAAAATTACCACTTAATGACATGTGACCTTTTACACCAGAAGAGCTCCTAGATGAACAGTGCTAATTTCATGGAAGGCGTTAGACATTTATACATGCTCTCAGTTTTTATAGTTATTTTACTGATTTTATTTTTTTTTAATCCAGATGTAGGAACAGTGTTACAGCTAACAGAGAGCAGTCTCTCCTCACCTAACAAATATAGTCTCCTTGTGTTTAGGAACCAGAATACAATATCCCTGTATTAACGCCAGAACAAAGCCTTGGGAAAAACCCCCACAATAAAAACTATTCAAAATACACAAAATGCTCATAAAGCTGAGGGAAAAAAATCTGATATCTAAAGTTTAAATTCACATGACATCAAGTAAATTGTAACCTTTCACAATCGTTTCCTAAACACAAATACCTTTATTTCACATTCTTCAAATCTGTTGCATGTACAGTTTGTCAGAAAAAAATACAATTAAGAAAGTCTTTACAAATTAGAAGAATATAATTCTGACATGCATACAATAAAGTAACCTAGGGTACAAGATATTGTGAGAAACAATGACCTATCTGATTGAAGCTCAGCGTGTTTTTTATTATACAGTACCACAGTAACTATCCATTATTGCTTCAATACACACTAATGTTGTTCTGTTGGTAAGTCACATAAGACATGTACCGTACATTGTTTTGTGCGACAAAACGCCTCCAGTATCTTTTGAAGACAGGCTGAAAAAGGCTAGCTATTGACTAAGATAATTACTTCATGTTTACAGCTAATATTTTTCAAAATCTGAACTAGAAATGCATGCTCATGAGGACAGTGTTATGACTTGCACTAAGTAAAATGGAAACAGATTTGGGGTGAGATTGCTTTTCTCAGTTCAGAGAAGCAACAATGCCTTTGCCTCCTTCCCTCCATGAAATTCGAAACGAGATTACCCATAAAGCTTTACTAGAGCATATCAGTTTGGAATATCAGTCCCTTATTGCAATCTTGAATGTCACTAGAGGAGAAACTACAAAATTTGGTTTGGTTTTTAATGTTTCAACATAAAGGAACATTGATATTTAGAAGTTCATCTGGTATCAAAGCTACTTCATCCACCAATCTGCAGTAGCATCCATAGCTCCCGGAGGAGTCAGGTCAGAAGATTATAAGTAGTGCCTGAAGAAAGCACAGGGACAGGGGTAGCCTAATATCTTCCCTGGGGAACTGTTTGATATTTAGTGTGTCTGAAACACATGCCTTGTTCTTTTGTGTGGCCCAGAGAGAAGAGAGCTCTAAATTTGGGAGAATAGCAATTCTCCATGATTCCTTTCACAATTAAGAATTTGAAATCTAAGTTTATAATAGCAAGGGCCTGTTGTGATAATAGAAGCATAAAAAATGAGTAAACTGGAAGTTGACAACTTTCAGACCTAGTTCATTGTGGCTCTGTGAAATTTCTAGGGATGATATTTTCCATTGCATATAATTTTCAAAATATTTGCTTTATGGTTAGGGCTTCTATTCTTAGGTGTCTATAAACTGTGAATTTTTCAGCTAATTAACAGCTCTTTGAGGGTAGAAAAATTCAGGTCCTGATATTCAGCCTGGAGAGGTCAGTATTTCTCAAACGCCTGATTGCTACGGGCAAAAGTGAAACAGGATATTCAGTGATGTAATCTGGATATCCCCTGGCACCGATTATCCAGTTTCAGAGCTGACTAGTGTGGCTATCTGGACAGCAGCGATAGAGCCGCCCTCCAGATAGCCAAGCTGCATAAAGTGAGGGCATCGCAATAGCTTCATGCAGGAACTTACAGTATTCGATTTGCGGACTGAAAATCACCATCACCCTTGCCCTGTCCCAGCAGTGTCCGGACAGTGCTGGGTACTTAGAGGGATATTCAGCCAGTTGGTGCCTCTGAATATCCCTCTCAGGGGGGCTTATCCCGGTAGCAGGTCCTTCTAATCGGATAAACTGCTTTGAATATCAGGCACTCAGTGTTTGTCAGTGTACTATTGCTTGGTATCTTTTCCAGTGGAATCAAATATGTACATTTTGTGTCAGTTTTTGTGCCTTTTCCGTGACAACTCTTGAGTGCAGGAGAGAAGACAAAGTAGGGGAGAGGTAAGAGTACCAGGGCCGAAGATGTTTTATTTGTTGTTATCCATTTTTCTATGCTTAGAAACCTTCTGCCTCTGTTGTTTTAATTACTATCGTATTGCTTTTATCATTTTTCCTTGATTCACTTGTTAATGATTGTTTTATTTCCTATTCACTGTAACTCCACTTAGAACCTTCAAAGATTTGGTGGAATAGAAATACATTCAAATAAATAAATAAAAAACAAACAGTATCTGTTTTAATTATTTTGCCTCTGGGGTGTCATGTTGGTGTTTATCAGTCTAAAGATAAAATCCAAAGCCCCATTTATAATGTTCTGCCATCACGGGGCCAGCTTGGAGGCTGAAATGAGATGTCTATAATATAGTACACTGTGTGGAATGACACAATTTCCTCTATGCTGAATGTAGTAGTTACTTTGAAATGGAGGAATTGTCCTTGAAGTAAATCATCCCTCTTGATTCACGGACAAATTAGGAAAGGTAAAAACAGCACCTTTGACACTCTTCTTAGTTTATGGAAGATAAAGCAGTGGGGACAACCCAGACCACCTCAGTTGATTCTGGAACTAGGAATGATAGAAAGGAGTAGAATTCTAATAGAGACAGAAACCTTAGCTCTCTTTATACCAACGGAATGTGGAACCTCAATTGACTTTAACTGATTAATGTTTATGCTTAGACAGGACAATGAAATAATAAATGGAAATGTATTGCTTCATGAACTCTTCAAAAGAATCTGGAATGACATCACCCTATAAGATAAATCAACTTTGCAAATTAGCATTCTTCGATAAGCACAAAATATAGATAACCTATCTTCGTGGTTATTTTCCCATTTCTTTTTCTTTCCTAGGTTTCTCTTATCAAATGAATCAGCATTTTGATCAGGTAAAATATTGTTTTCTTTGTCTTGTTTTACCTCTTGATATGCCAGTTTGCTACTTGCATCTTAACTCTTTTTAAAGGGCTTAGTCATGACAAATGGTAAAAACGTCATGTAAAGGATGTTAAAGAAATACATTGGAACTCCCCAGTCCTCCTCCAAAAGCTGCTGCACTTTAAGAGTCAGCAGAGAACTGGAAGTGATGGGCAGGGCTATGGGAGAGCATTAAACTTCAACCCCAGAACAATGAGAGGGCAGCCAAGATTCAAACCCATGACTCGGAACCAATGGTTTGTGATCTGAGGCCAGGAGAAATATCCTGAAATAGGTGAACGAGAAGCCTATCCCTGGAGGAGCCTATTTGACCAGGGTAAACTATTTAAGACAAATAAGAGAAAATATTTTTTCACTCAACGTGTAATCAAACTCTAGAGTTTGTTACCGGAGGATGTAGTAAAGGCTGTTAGTGTAGCTAGGTTTAAAAAAGGTTTGGACAAGTTCCTGGAGGAAAGGTCCATAAGCCATTATTAAAAAGGGACCCAGGATATCAATGCTTGACCCAGTACAAGCATTGCGGAACCTGTGTCTTTTGGAGAAACTGCTAGGTACATATGGCCTAGATTGGCCACTATTGGAAACAGGATACTGGGCTTGATGGACCTTGGTCTGACCCAGTATGGCATATCTTATGTTCTTAAGAGGTGTGCCCTATTGTATACCATATATAAGGAAGTCCAGTCAGATGCCTCCCTTGCCTCATCTCTGTGTGTCAACCCAGCACCCTTAACTCTTAGTGGAGTCTTGGTTTCTACCAACTGTTCACTGGCAGGACTTTTAGCTGTTACATTTCTGGCTCCTGCTCCATTCCTTTCACTGTGGTTCCTGATCCTGCCTGGTCCCAGAACTGTTCCACTATACCCTGGGCCTAACCCCTCCACCCATGCTCCTGTCCAGGGTAGGCACTGACAAGCAGGGAGGAAAGGCCAGGAGAGGACAGTAGTTTTTCATAGTGTACTATAATCTACAGCCAGTGAGCTTCTGTTTATAAGAAGCAATAGTTTTATTTTATATTAATTGAAGGCACACAGCCTGGTTTATCGTATCGAATGCCTCCCTTAGGCTCATACCCTGATTGCATATGCATGCTCCCACCATATGTAATAGACCTATTCTGGACCTCCATGGTAGTATTGGTTATTCCTGCACTGGTAGAGAAGGACTGGAAGAAGTTAGTGCCAGACAGGCATGTTTTGTTTTGGTAAACCCACAATTGGCAGAAGCTGAATGGAAAACAGTAATCTGTACTGATCAGATGGAGCAGATACTTCAAGTCTCCAGCAGAAGAGGAGTAGCAGCAGCAGCAGCGGCTGCAAGCTACAGTGACACAGATAGTTGAGATTGTTAAAGCAAATATTGCTTGACTGACTTCTCTTGCTCCTGTGATGTCCAAGATGACCCCTGGAGAGGATCTAGACAATTTATTGGTGAATTTTGAGTGGGCTGGAGGGATGGTGAGAGATGGCCTGGACTATTTACCTGGGTAATCTGCCAATGGGCAAGAGTCAAGTCACCTTATAAGAGTACTACCTATGCCTAAATGGAGTACTACCTATGCTGAGATTAAAGCTGCTGTCCTGGAGTGAGCTGGTGTACCCCCCAAAACATACAGACAACATTTCTGGAGGAGCCGTCAAGCCAGAGGAAAGTCCTTCTTTTGACTTAGAGATATAGGATAGAAGGGAAAGCTGGAGTTGAGGTGGACATATTTCTGTTGGAACAATTCATAAATGCTTTAAATCTGCCTATGAGACAGTGTGTCCATCAACATCAAAAGCACATATTAGAAGGGCGCCTTGGAAGTAGCAGACACCTACTAAACTCGATCCATGCTTGGAAATCCCAGACCGAAGAAAAGGAAGTCACTTCAAGATTCCATAATTCACAGGTGAAAAGGAATCACCTGTAGGCACCTGTGGAAAGAGACTGTTTCTAATTATGCACCAGCCCTGGGATCTAGAACACCCAACCTGCTTTGGTTGTGGCAAAAGCATCTCTTTCTTAGAGATTGAGGATGATGTTCATCTAACAGCAACCCATATTTGTAGCATTGTTTATGCCTCATTGCTTGGAGCCCATAACTTTGTGATCCATATTGAGTTACACAGCCCCACTCAAGCCCTTGTTGACTCATTGATTCAAAGAGAAGTAGTGATGAGAATCCAGGTTGATTTATGAGCAGAAAGTGACTTTGAATTGCACCATGGAGATTAGAGATGGTACTTGACCTGTTATGTTTCTCAGACAAAACTGGGACAAGCTAATTTAGAAGTTGGGGTATTACCTTTCACACCTCTCTGGATTCAACTGACTATTGGATCAGCAGTCATTGAAGAAAAATAATTCCTGGAGACTTCCCTGGAGAACCTAGATCTTAAGTGAAAAATTCAGGCAGTATGTGGACAGGCATTTAAACTAGGGAAAAGGAGTGATGAATGGAGACGGACAAGTTCATGACATCACTCCCAGCAAAAGAAATATGACATTGGAAACAGCCACGCTTTTAAACCACACATCAGTGGCAAGTGGGGAGGGGTGTGTAGAACAAAATCCATGCAAAACACAGGCAAGCTAGTCAACGAATACTAGAAAGCAATGAGGACAAATGCTTGAAGCCTAGCTAACAAAGTTCCTGATCTGGAAGCCCTAATGGTGGAAATGGACTTGGACACTGTGGCCATTACAGAAACATGGTTTAACAAGTCACATGAATGGGATATATCCATAGCTGGCTATAATCTATTTAGAAAAGATAGAGAGGGTAGAAAAGTAGAAGGAGTAGCCCTATATGTCAAAAGCAGTATTAAAGCTGCTGAAATGCAGGGGATGTGGGGAAAGAAGTGCTGTGGATTGTGTTGGAAAGAGGAGATGGCACTGTCATCCATACTGGTGTAGTCTACAGGCCTCCAACTCAAACCGAAGAAATGGATAGTGAATTGATTGTTGATATTGCAAAGATAGCCATGAAGGGGGACGTGATCATATTGGTTGACTTTAATTTACCCAATGTGGATTGGAGTATTCCTTCTGCAAATTTGGAAAGAAGTAAAAAAAATTGTGGATGCTTTCCATGACACATTACTTAGACAAATGGTAATGGAACCAACCAGGGAGAGCTCGGTGCTGGATTTAGTGCTCACCAATGGAGATAGCGTGTCAAATATCTGGGTGGGTGCCCATGTGAGCAGCAGCGATCATCACACGGTGTGGTTTGAGATAAAAGTCAAGGTAGAATCCAATCACAGCAAGCTCAAAGTCCTAGATTTTAGAAACACTGACTTCAGTAAAATGGCCAAGTACCTGAAGGAGGAGTTGGCAGGGTGGGAGGGGATAAGGGAAGTGGAATTGCAATGGGCTAAACTAAAGGAGGCAATAAAATGGGCAATAGATACGTATGTAAGGAAAGTAAATAAAAACAAGAGGAAAAGGAAACCTATTTGGTTCTCCAAAGAAGTGGTTGCACAAATAAAGGCAAAAAACACAGCTTTCACAAAATTCAAAAGCTTGCAAACATAGGAACACAGAAAACAATACAGGATCAAACTAAAAGAGACAAAAAGAGAAATAAAGATAGCAAAATCGAAGGCAGAAGAAAAGATGGCTAAAAATGTGAAGTTTGGCGACCAAACTTTTTTCAGGTATATTTGGGAGAGGAAGAAAATCAGAAGTGGAATTGCAGGACTCAAAAGTGCTGGGAACGGATTTCTGATAAGTGACATTGAAGAAGCGAAAATGCTAAACAAATACTTCTGCTCTGTTTTTACTAGAGAAATTCCTGGAGAAGGACCACCTGTGATTGACAAATATACAAATGGGAATGGAGTAGATACCGTACTATTCACAGAAGATGATGTGTTAAAGCATCTTGCTTTATTTATTTATGCAATTTTTTTATCACCATATTAAGAATCATAGCGGTTTACATAAAACAACTGAATTACATTGAACAAGGTAGTTATGACATATAACTAACAAACAATCAGAGGTATATACATGATTCAAATACCAGAAAACTATTTACAATTAGTCTGTTCTTGATGACTCATTTGCTTTCAATATTATGCATTTTTGAAGAGGTAAGCAGAGCAATGTAATGTATTGTGGGGTTGAGAGTAAGTAGAGAAATTGTGGAGTGTATGTGCTTGATTCTTCTCATGGTTATGTCAGGTCAATTAGTTATCTTTGTTTGTTCAAAATGTTCTATAAAAATAAAGTTTTGAGATGTGTGCGGAACGTGGAAAGGTCAGTTATATTTCTAAGTCTCTGTGGTAATGAGTTCCAGAGCATTGGAGAGAGATACTTGCAAAACTGAAAGTGGCTAAGGCCATTGGTCCAGATGGGATACATCCCAGGATACTGAAAGAGCTCAGAGAGGTTCTTGCAGGGCCATTAAAGGATGTTTTTAATAGATCCTTGGAGACAGGAGAAGTTCCACAGGACTGGAGAAGGGCTGATGTGGTACCTCCTCACAAAAGTGGCAGTAGGGAAGAAGTGACAAACTACAGGCCAGTAAGCTTTACCTCGGTGGCGGGAAAAGTAATGGAGGCACTCCTGAAAGAATGAATTGTGGACTTCCTTAAAACCAACACGTTCGAAAAAAACATACGTTGCACTATTATAATTCACAATACATTTACAGGGAAATCGAAGAAAGAACGTAGCACCCAACTTAACACGAGGCATAGAGTGAATATTTTCCCAGATGTGTCACGTAGTACCCAACTTAGAAGGAGGCTTTTTTTAGCTTTAAGGCCTCGTGTTCTTAAGTTGGGTGCTATGTTCTTTCTTTGATTTCCCTGTAAATGTATTGTGAATTATAATAGTGCAACGTATGTTTTTTCTCATGTTGGCTTTTTAGCCTTGTTTTCTTTTTCTTTTTTTCCTTTTACTATAATCACATTCAGGTCCCAGTGATGTGGACTTTATCATTATAATTTTCCTTGCAGTTTCTGTAATGTGTTTGTAATTTCCTATTTGATTACCCTGTATTTTATGGTTGGTTGTTATACTAATTATATAATCAATAAAAAAAAAACAAAAAAAAACACGTTGCATGATTCGAGGCAACATGGTTTTACCAAAGAACATTCTTGCCAAACAAATCTGAGTTAGTTCTTTGACTGGGTGACCAGAGAACTAGATTAAGGGCATGTGATGGATGTGATCTAGCTAGATTTCAGTAAAGACTGATACTGTTCCTCATAGGAAGCTTATCAATAAACTCCACATCTTGGTTATGGTATGGGTCCAAAGGTGGTGAACTGGATCAGAAATTGATTGACTGACAGTAAACGGAACTCACTCGGATGAAAGGAAGGTGATTAGCGGTGTGCCCCAGGAATCAGTCCTAGGACTGGTTCTGTTCAATGTATTTGTGAGTGATATTGCTGAAGGACTGAATGGAAAAGTCTGTCTTTTTACAAATGATGCAAAAATTTGCAACAGAATGGACTCCCCTGAGGGAGTGGATCACATGAGGAAAGATCTACAAAAGCTGGAAGAATGGTCTAATGCTTGGCAATCAATATTTAATGTGACGAAGTACAGTGTCATGCATTTGGGAAACAGAAATCCAAGGGAATTGTATGTGATAGGGGGAAAGAGGTTGGTTTGCACAGACTAGGAGAAGGACCTCAGCGTGATTGTTTCTGAGGATCTCAAGGTGGCAAAATAGTGTGACAAGGCAGTGGCAAAAGCCATAAGGATGCTGGGTTGCATACAGAGAGGAATTACCAGCAGAAAGGAAGAGGTACTAATGCCAATGTACAAGTCACTGGTGAAGCCTCAGTTGGAATATTGTGTTCAGTTTTGGAGACCATATCTCGCAAATGACATAAAAAAGCTGGAAATAGTTCAGAGGAAGGCAGTCAAAATGATTTGGAGCCTGTGTCAGAAGACTTATGAGAAGAGACTTGAAGACCTAAATATGTACACTCTGGAGGAGAGGAGGGACAGGAGAGATATGATTAAGACCTTTAAATACTTCAAGAGTATTAATGAACAAACAAACCTCTTCCAAAGACGGGGATGCTGTAAAACTAGAGGTCACAACATGAAGCTGCAAGGGGGTAAACTGAAAGGCAATGTCAGGAAATACTTTTTCACTGAAAGGGTGGTGGATGCTTGGAATGCCCTTCCAATGGAAGTGGTGGGGGCAAATACAGTGACAGAATTCAAAATGGAATGGGGCAGACACAGTGGATCCCTCAACAGGATGAAATCAAAATAAACATAACTATCTCTTATATCTCAGCAAATAGGGGTGGCCTACACAGAGCGGTGGGTACACCCCTAAACAAAGGCATGGGGAGGATTGACCTGCATGGAGCGGCAGGTGCACCTGCTCTTGCTGCCTTGCTGGGCAGACTAGATGAACCATGCTGGTCTTTATCTGCTGTCTTATACTATGTTATGTTACAGCCCCCAAGATATCTTAGCCCTTCTGGCAGTGTCAATTGGAGAAGTCCCAGTATGCCAAGAATTTAGGGATTGGGGTAGATAGGAGCCTGGATTCAGCTGATGGCACTCAAGTTCTGCAGGAATCCTTAGCTGGCTTGTCTAAATAGGGGAGGGAAGGTAATCTATGGAACTTCAGAAGGGCCCAAGTTGAGGATGAGCCCCTTAAGTTCACCTGGCAGCAAGTTTAGATTAACAGGATAGGGACTAAGAGACCTTATCCATCCTTTTTCATAAGAAAAATAAACCCACTGTATAGAATAAGGAAGGGGAATTTAGAAAAAGGAAGTGGTTGAGCAGTTCCTACTGTTCCTGCCTTACTGGCAGCAAGTACTTCAGTTAGCTCATAGCCATTTGCTATAGGGCCATCTTGGAGAAGAGAAAATACATGAGCACATATTAGCTCAACTTTATTGGCCAAGGCTATATAAACAGTTTCAGCTCTGTCATCCTTGCCCAACTTGTCATTTAATAAACCTGCCAGGATCTGACCTGCCCCTTTGGTTTTGATGCTGATCATGGAAACCCCCTTAGAGAGAATTGCCGTGGATTTGATGGGACTTTTGCAGTAGATCACGCAAGGCAACTGGTACATAGTGATCATCCTTGAGTATGCTACATGATATTCGGAAGTGGTATCATTGTGCAATATAAAGACTGCAATAGTGGCAACTCCCCTGATAGAAGTCTCTTCATGAGTGGGCTGGCCTAAGGAAGTATATATAGATTAAAGAACACCATTTGTGTTTGCACATAATGAAGCAAGTTTATGCATTGTTGAGGGTGAAGGCACTTTGTACCTTGATGTATAACCCCCCCCCCCCCCCGTCTCCAAAGGGTGGGCTTTTTCAATGCTTCAACAAAACCCTCAAAGATATGTTGAGAATTTGTTGCTGAGGATGACAAAAATTGGGATTCCTTATTGCTGTACATGCTGTTTGCAATCTGAGAGGTGCTCTAGTTCCACGGGTTCTTCTCTTTTTAAGTTACTTTATGGGATGAGAACCAGAGGAACCCTGGATGTAGTCTGTGAAAAATGGTAAATGATCTTCTTTGGCTGCAAGATTAGCTGAAGAAATCTGGAGAGGCTGCCATGCTGTGTTTGGATAGAGCTCAATGCACAGAAGCCTGAGAATATCATCAGCAGTCCTGGGACTTCCAACCAGGAGGTTGAGCACTGGCGCTGCTACCTTCATCTGAGAGCAAGGCTGCTGTGCCAGTGGCAATGTCTATGAGGTCATTAAGAGCTTGGCAAGTGAATCACAAAGTAGCTCAAATGGACAAACAGAAGAAGGCCCAAATCTCTCGTGTGAATCTTTAACCACTACATGTCCTGTTCAGAGACCAGCTTTTGGATACACAGAAGGTTGATCTAGAATGACTGGTAAAACAGAATGCTGATGTCTTTTCCAGTGTTCTGGGGAAGAGTCATCTAGCTTGATACGCTACTGTCATAGACAGACCCTGGTGTAGTTATTTGACAGTGACCATACCAAATTAAAGAGGCTCATTGGCAGGCTGTGGTTTCAAAAGTAAGAAAAATGCTTAAACTTGGTGAGATCAAAGTCTAATATCATGTCATCACCCATTGTACTCCTCCCAAGCTGGATGGAAGCTTCTGCATTTAGAAAAGCTTATGAATCCTCAAAGTCTGACGCTTACCCGATGCAAAGGGTCGATGAACCTACAGAGAAATTGGGAGCATTCCAGTTTCTCTGGACCTCATGAAAGGATATTGCAGGAACTATTTATCCCTACAATCAAGGAAAAGACTTCCTTTTCTATTTCAGAGGGGCTGTTCCTGTTTACTATACTGCCTCTTGGACTTCACTGAGCTCTAGTTATGTTTCAGCTTCTGGTAGACTTCCTTTTACAACCCTATAGCAGTTATGTAGCAGCTTACCTGGACAAAATTGTAATGATATTGTATGGACTGTGAGACTCATATTGAACAGTTACAAGATGTCTTTGCAAGCCTGTGGAAGGCAGGACTAAACACAAATCCAGAAAAATTCCTAGGAGATTAGTCCATAGAGAAGGGGAAAGATCATCTGCACATATAGAAGATAGAGACTATTACACAGGGGCCCATTTCCCAGTCATAGAAACAGGTGAGGGCCTTCTTAGGGTTCATTGGCTGTTAATGCCATGTCATTTCAGATTTTGCAGAGGAAACAGTCACTGGAGAAGATTTCCAGGTCTCAGGATTGAAGAAAGCTCTGTGCTCGGAAATGGTTCTGATGAGCCCTGACTTTAATCATCATGCAAACAGATGCCTCAGACCTAGGCCCAGAAGCTGTTCTGGCCCAGGAGAAAGATGGCTAAGAAGACTCCATGGCTTTTAAGTATGCAGCTGCTACTGTGGGAAGAGAATTATGCTGTAATTGAGGAAGAGGCCCTAGCAATAGTGCAGGTTTACATTGATAACTGACCACCAGCCACTTAAGTGGAGCACTTCAAATAAGGAAATTAACACTACAGTCATGCATTGGTTCCTTAGCCTGCAGCCTTTCACATATGAAATATAGGGCAGGCAAAGACCATAAAAATGTTGGGCTCGATATCCCAAAAAAAGGGAGCTCCTAAATTTGTTCCCTTCCCCGGGAGATAGCCCTGGCAGAGGCAAGTGTTTGGCCTGAGAAGGTCAAGCCAAGGGAGAGAATGTGTAGAGGAGTATAGCTAACAGAACTCCCCAGCTCTCCTTTAAAAGCTGGAAATGAGCAATGAAGTGGGAGTAATAGGCGGGGCTCGGGTAGAAAATTACAAACTCCAAAGCCAGAACAGGAAGGGGAAGCCCAGAGACGGAGAAAAAGCCAAGAGAAGACAATCCTAAACAATATCTTTGCACTATGTGCAGCTTAATACATCATTTTTGCTCAGAAAACTGTGTTTTCTTCATAGAAATGAGCTGTTATAAAATTGCAAAATACAATTTGTGCCTTTGAGCCAATGTTGACTCTAGGGGCTATGTTTACTAAACGTGAATAACGCGCGTAGTATGACGTTAACGACCGTAAGTGCCGTATAACGCGCGTACCGACGCGCTAACGACCGTTAACGTCATACTACGCGCGGTAACCGTAGTTAACGATCGTAAAGCTCCGCGGCGCGTTAAAACAGCGCAGAAGGTGGAGAGTGGGCGGAGAGAAGGGGTCAATGGGCGGAGAGTGGGCGGAGAGAGGCTCCCCTCATACTAACGCGCGGAGTGTCAGAGCTCACCTCCAACGCAAATGAAAACCTGTCGTTAAAGGCATTTAAAGGGAAGAGAAACCATTTACGTCAGCAATGTACAGAAAACCGGGGAAACCCACAAAACGTGAGCAGTGTGATACATGTGCACAGAACAAAATATCACATAAAACGTTAAAAATGACCACAAGAAACATTTTAAAAAGCAGAATTCAGCTGGACAACAGTGATAGCAATGGGCAACAAGGAACAACACTCCCTGGAAAGCACCAAAATAAAAGGAAATGATGTGTGGAAGGGTCTACGCTCCGCAGACCCTTGCAAAGAGCATTACATTGTAAAGGAGCTGTCCTGGGTGTGTGGTGTAATGTTTCCCAATGATATCATTGTTGCCCAGCTTGGTTATGGGTGTGTGCCCCTTTTGTGAGGTCATTTCTGCAGTTTATGTGCACCTTTGTCTGCATACAAGGTAAATGAGGCCACAGTAAACCTGTTGCAGAGCAGGGTTTCTGACTCGTCAGGCCGGTTTAACTAACTCCAGGGACTGCACAGTCTCTGTGGCCACAGTGTGGTGCAACAGACACAGCCAGTGCCTGTAAGACCAGAGGGTCACAGGTTCAAATCCCAGTTGGGGCTCCTGCCAACCCAGTCCCCATAGTTCTACCCACCACTAAACAGTGATAGTAAAGACACTCCTGTAGTGCAGAGAACATACGCATGGCCTATATTTTACCACACCAAACACAGACACCAGAAACAGGCACATTACCTATAGCAGAGTCCCGCAAATGCAGTCCTGGAGGGCCCCACAACATTCCGGTGTCATGCTGCCTCTAATAAAGATGCCTGTGCTGCATAGCTATGCACCACCCCCATGGTATGCAGATGTAGCTCATGCATATTTATGAGAGACAGCATGAAAACCCGAACAGTGTGTGGAACACCAGGACTGGAGTTGGGGAACTCTGCCGTAAAGCAGCAGCCAACAGGGCCACACACCCACCCACAGGCCCCATTGGCCAATGCCAGCTGGAGAGGCAAGACATTGGGCCCTGCCTGTATCTCCCAATACTAGCAGTTGCATACCTTAGCAATGCCACCCTACACCTGGGTATATGGTACACAGCTATCAAACGTTTCCTCTGATAACTGGCAGATATCAATTCCTACGTTAAGCACATTTTGCTCATTGAGCTCCACCATAACAATCATTCTGATGTCTGCGGTGTGTGCTGCAGGTCTGGTCTCTGACAGTGTTCACAACCCTGGGGAGTGACCCCCCAACAGTCTTGTGTACCATATCCATGCCTGTACTATGCCCAGGACTGGTGTGGTGGTATGGCTGCTGACCACCTCTATAGTAGCACAATGCTGGCATAGGTGTGGGGGTGGCTGTCTGTCTATCCAGTGTGTGGTGGCTGCAAACACCTTCAACAGCCCACACTGCCAGCACTGTTGCCAGTATTGGGCTGCCAATGTGCATAATGAGGAGCAAGGTACCATGGGTATAGGCCGGACAGGGTGGCCTGGCCAGGGTGCATCTGCACAGGGCATAGGGCAGTGACAGGCACATTGTAGTGCCCGGCCACCAACTACACAGACAGGGTGACCTCAGTATATCCTGCTGAGAGATCACTCTCACCCTGACTGTGCAGTGACCACAGCATGGCTAGGCACTCCCATAGTGCTATCTAGTATTTCTCTCATGTGATACATATGGGTTTCCTTCTGGGGCCCAGTCACTGATGTATCTGCCTGCTGTGTATGCTGACATCCCAGTTCTGGGTGCAGGCATCTCCACTGGGCACTAGCAGACTGTTTGCAGCTGGTAGGTGTTGTGATGGAGTGGCTTGCAGGGTGCAGTGGCTGATGGCTTGCACCAGGGGAATATCAGATAGTGGTGGGGTGCAGCATACCATATCCAGGCCTAATGTCTGTCTGCTATTGTGTTATGGCTGTGTACAGAGCTGCATTGACTGCCCTGTGGGGTGTCTGTTCCCCAGCAGGACTGGGGTTCATGTTCCCCTCTACTGCCACCGTTGCAGCACGGTAGACTGTGGATCTTTTGATAGGAGACCCTGTTTGCCTCCCTCAGCCCTGGTGGAGGGGTGTGGTGGTGGTGCATGGGGGCTGTACCTGACTGAAACAGACAGAGATGTCCAAGGTGTTCCTGCAGAAACTACCTATCTCACACAGTAACACTGCTTTGGACCTGCGCCATGGCCGGTGCTGTGGACCTAGTGCTGGGCGCCTCACTGCACCCTCAGGGTGAGCACAGTACCCGCACAATGTGACGGTGTGTAGCTGCTCTGTGCCAGTACAACACACAGTCGGTACCCCCTACCAGGCCGAGGTGCTGTGGGGGTGCATTCCCCATGGTGTGTATCTGTGGACAGCTGCTTTGCATGTGCAGTGCATCATGGGTGTGACTGGCCCAATCCAACCCTGTGAAACACCAGCACCTGCTCACAGGCTCTGATAAGCCATAGGCCATCACACGTACATCTGTTAGCATAATGCATAGGTGCAGGACGCCCTACAAAGTCTGTAATATAAGATGCCCACACTGGTAAAAACACACGTACCCACGCACGTAAGCAAACACGTACCCACGCACGAATGTACGCGCGTCGCTACGCACGTACCAACGTACGTGGCTAGGCACATTCTGAGGGTGTTTTTCTGACACCAATACTCAGCGTAACGAAAAGCATGCCTCCTCTTTCCTTCTGTAATGTACAGGGTGATGCCTGAGATAGCCTTCTGTGTTAGGCACACTGGGGGCTCGAACCCATGCTGCCTGTAACAGCGGTCAGTACCGTAACCATTGTGCTACAGCTCTGTTTCAGTGCTTTGTGTCTGTACGTCTTCTTATGATTAACGCGCAGTAACGTGGCACGGCGCCCGGTAGCGCTCGTTAATTTTGCTAACGCGCGGTAGTGGTAACGATGTACCGCCCATGTCCTTATTTGGGGTTTCTTTCACTACCGCGGCTCCTACCGCGAACTGCACTAACGCGATTTAGTAAACATAGCCCTAGGTGTTTTGGCAGTGTGCCCAGAAGTAGATTGCCAGACCTTTCTTCCAAGGCAATGGAGGGTTAAGTGACTTGCCCAAGGCCACAATGAATGCTAATGGTAATCAAACCCTAAGCCAGCGCTCTAACCATTGGGCTACTCCTGCACTCTAATGCGAGCTAATACATGCTTGTACAGTAGGCAGATACAGGGATAGAGTTTGGGCTGAGCATGGCTAGAGTTATAATTTGCATGCATATTTTATAAAATATATGCATATGCGCTAACTTTTTCACCTGCTCTTGATCAGGCACAATGTCCATGCCTTGACTGTAGTCACTATTCCTGATGGATTTGCTTTGATACATAGGCACCTATGTGTCTTTATAAAATAGCATCAAAATAGGTGCCTTCCAGCTCACCTAACCTAAGCACTCTGTTTTAAAATTACCCCCCCCCCCTCCACCATATGTGTAAGTTAACCTGCAAATAGTAAGCCAAGCTCTTTGTTGTTACTAAGAAATAAGGGCCTTATATTGAGTTGGGCAGGCTATGTGCTGCGGCGGCGTAAAGCCTGCCCACCGATCCCTTTATCCCAGATTTTAACTTCTGCGCCGCTGGAAGTGAAAATCCGGGTAAACCTGCACACCCCAGCAGCCGCAGAAGCTACATGGGTAGCAGTGATTTTCAATGCTACCCGCATAGCCTTTGCAGCCTAAAGATAGGTGAGGTAAAACCTCGCCTATCTTTAAGATGCAGAGGATTACGCAAGTAGCATTGACTATCGCTGCTACCCATGTAGCACCTTCCTCCGCCCCGGAATGCCCCTAACATCCCCTGATGCTATGCGGATAGCATCTGGGCACATTAGGGACTTAGACGGGATATTCGAAGGGTACTACCTGTGTAGATGCCCTTCGAATAAGATCATAAGATATGCCATACTGGATCAGACCAAGGTCCATCAAGCCCAGTGTCCTGTTTTCAACAGTGGCCAATCTAGGTCATATGTACCTAGCAGTTTCCCCAAAAGACACTGGTTCCACAATGCTTGTATTGGGTCAAGCATTGATATCCTGGGTCCCTTCTTAATAATGGTTTATGGACCTTTCCTCCAGGAACTTGTCCAAACCTTTTTTTAAACCCAGCTACACTAACAGCCTTTACTACATCCTCTGGGAACAAATTCCAGGGTTTGATTACACGTTGAGTGAAAAAATATTTTCTCTTATTAGTCTTAAATAGTTTACCCTGTAGCTTCATTGCATGTCCCCTAGTCTTTCTATATTCTGATAACGTAAACAATCGATCTACGTTTACCCGTTCCACTCCGTTCATTAATTTATAGACTTCTATCATATCTCCCCTCAGCCGTCTCTTTTCCAGGTTAAAGAGTCCTAACCTTTTTAGCCTTTCTTCATAGAGGTATCCTTCCATCCCCTTTACCACAGAGGCATTATAATATCCTTTGTTTTATTTTCCATTCCTTTCCTTATGATACCTAGCATTCTATGCCGGATAAGGCCCTTACATGGGATAAGGAAGTTACCCGTGTAGGGCCTTCAAATATCAGGCCCTAAGTGTTTGTTTTGTTAAAGGCTGCAGGGACTGTCTGTTTTATCAGAGGCCTGCCATGTGGCCCATACCCTGATCGATCAACCTCCCTATTGCAGAGGACAGTTTTCAAAGCAATTTCCCAAATGTAAGAAAGCTTTTACCCTCTTAAGTTGTCTGGCTGAACTTTGCCACCCTGTGTGTAAGTATAATATGCTCACATAATACTGCAACTTGCGTATTTTCACCTGCAGTCATAGGAGGGCTACAACTAGAGCAAAGTGTATGGATAAAAAAATACCTGTGTAATTTGGATTTGAAATTTTAATTATTTGCCTTTCTAAATCTGGAGCTCAAGATGAGTTACAGATAGGTACACAAGTGATTTCCCTATCCAAATGGATTTACAATCTAGGTTGTACCTGGGACAATGGAGGGTGAAGTGACTTGCTGAAGGTCACAAGTAGAGTTAGTGAGAAAAGTGGGATCTGAGCCCTTGATTTCCTGGTTTTCAACTTGCTGCTGTAATCACTAGGCTACTTATCTACTTTGTAGCTGTGTAGGTAATTTGATAATTACTCCATTAATGCTTTTGGTGACATGTTTACAAAAACACAGTAGTTTACCATGTGTTCAGCCCCAAAAATTAGTGCGGGAGTAGTGCCAGATCCATACTAATGAATGGGAACATGCACAGCATATCTCTGTGCAGTTAGCTTGCGTCCAGCATTGCCCATGTGCTAATCCTGTTAACGCAGATGCAGTTGCTGTCACCCATTGAGGTGGTGATAAGTGTCCCCATGCTAAGTGCGATGTTATTGGTGAGAGCATTCTAATAACATGTGTACTAACTGCAGTGCACAGTCAACACCCATACTCTACCCCAACTCACACAGTCTCCATCCCCAACTCACAGTCAGTGTAAGGTTTTTAGCATGACTGGAGAAAACAATAACAATGTGTGCCTTTGAGTCAGTCTGACTCCTGGTGACCCAGAAGCTCCTGGGTTTTCTTGGCAATGTGACCAGAAGTAGATTGTCAGGTCTTTCTTCTGAGGTAAAGGAGGGTTAAGTGACTTGCCCAAGACCACAAAGAGTGCTAGTGGGAATTGAAATCTGATCTCTAACCACTAGGCTGCTACTCCTCTCCAGTGAGTGGAGAAACAGTTACAATACTGCACCAAAGGGCATGTTTACTAACACACATTCTGTAAATGTATTGAATTAAATATCACAATTCATATTATAAAGTATATGTAGGGGCCAAGATGGCAGCTTGAGCAGCAGCAGGACAAGAAGCATTTTTGGTTCCTTCTCTGCTCATTGTCTGAGTGTTTCGGGCACAAGCCAACAGAAAGGAGAAAGCCACGGGGTCTACCTCCACATCAACTCCCAAGGCTTTGGTGCAGACAAAGCTTCAATTTGTGATGCCTGCTTCCAGCACTGAGGATATTTCAAGAGGAAGGTCATTCCTAATGCTAAAGCTCTAGGTTTTAGCTGAAGAAACCCTCTCCAGATTTGCTGGGTCCTAATGGACACATCAGGATAGACATATATGGGATGTCCATCCCCGGTATTCCGGCCCTTTCCTGATCCTGTCTACCTTCCCTGCGCACTGTACGGGGGTGGGAAAGGGACAGATTGGGGGTGGTGTTAGGGCGGGCAGTGGGTGGGCATCAGCCTGGGCATACAGGGCTGATTCCAATGTTGGCCCTCTACATCCGGGGCCGGCGGCTTGAATGGGAAACTTATTCCACATTGGAATAAGTTCCCCTAGTTGGCGGGGGATGGCAGGCCTAGGGCACGGTAAGGGCAGGAGAGGGCAGAGGACATTCCCTGAAGCCCGACCTTGGCCTTAGGAGGCCAAATCTGGGGTTGGGCTGTGGGAAAAGCACATTTGGAAACAGGGGCTGGGGATCGTGGCTTTTCAATGAAGCCACAGTGCCATGGCAACCGGACACCATGGTGCTGCAGCTCCATTGGAAAGCCCTGACTGAGCTAGCCGGGCAAGGCCTGTACATGCAGGCCAGACTGAATCGGGGTCCCAGCCTGCACGTACAGGCCTGGTTGCGATTCTGATTCTGCGGGGCTAGACGTGCCCTGCGGGATCAGAATCCTGGCTGACTCTGTGTGTCTGGTTCCGACCGGACGCACAGAGGGCCAGGCCGTCTATGTCGGAATCACACCCATACTGAATGGCCATGGAAGCAGAGAAAACTCTTTATCTAAGAGACTTTTGAAGGTAGCCACCACAGTGCTCCTGTTGGCAGATTCCTAAACCGAAGTCTCCGAGAGAGCAGTTAAATTGGCCTTCTAAAGGCTGAACCAAACTGCCACCTTGACTATTTTTAATAGAGGATATATATAATAAGAATTCATAATAGGTGGCAGTTGGTCCTTCTCAAGGTGCAATATGTTAACAAAATAAGTCTTCAACATTTATGCAGCTGAAATCATACTGCAGTATGGAAAATTTACAAAATGAAGATTTAAGGAGTTTTCTAACCTTTCAATCTTATTTTCCAACATCAAATTACCTTTAAAAAGTGCACTGTTCGCTCTTTCTAGGGCTGAGATTTTCCCTTTATTTCAGCAATTGCATTATCCCGAGAACCCAATTCCCCCTTAAAGACAGCCAATTTGTTCAGTTTCACTAGAAAATCTACAAAGCTAGGAGAGACAGCCAGATTCCTGGAGGGCTTAAAGAGTGCATAGCAATATACCATGCCAGTTTCAGACTGGGTATGTGGGAGGGGCTGAAGCATGAAAGCCATTTTAGGAAGTGTTGGGGGGAGGGAGTCTAACCTGTCAGCTACATACTGGTTTGACCCAATATGGCATATCTTATGTTCTTATCTGTTTATCTATTTCACAGGTACCAGCACCACACAGCCCTGACTACCCAATCATCATTCCCAGCCCAGGCCTTGGAGGCTCCACCCAATGGTGGGTCAAGTACAAAGATCTTGAGTAATGTGCTGGAGGAAGAGGAGGAATTTGAGCCCACTTGCCACATCCAATGAGCCAGCTAAAATGGTGGTGTGTATTGAGAATGTGTCACTACTGGTACTGGAACAATCACTGTACTGTCCAGAACAACTTTGCAGGCTACATTGACAGCAACATTTACGCCACCCCCCCCCCACTCACCGAGAAGTGGAGGACTTGCTCACTGAAATCCAGGAAGCGTTGCCAGCAGAAGAATCTGAACCCAGTGCCCCACCTCATCCAATTATGGTACTTGAACTTGTGTCCGGTTGCAGGATCTGCGCCAACATAATTCATCATAATTAATCTGTCGCATGAGAAATTCAACATTTTCGAGATGATACGCATGCAGTCAATGCAACTGCATAAGCTTTCTCAGATGTAAGTCAAGATTTATCTGAAGTCAAGCAAGGCTTTGCTGACGTGACCTCTAAAATGCTACAGATTATGGATGATGTTCTATGCTAAATGCTACAGACCCTACAAACGCCATCTTTTACCTCCACCTTCATAACAGTGCACCAAACAACAAAATCAAGAAACCTGCCAAGTGTTGAAAAGACATGCTGAATTACCATTATAACTCCAGAAATAACCAGAAATGCTAGTGAAAGGCTCAAGACATACCCCTTGAAATGTCAAGGAAGAGTGTGGGAGTCTAGACTGGGGGTGCCAGTTCAGAAGAGCCTTGTGAAGTCTTTTGAAGTCCTTGGCAAAAAAAAGTTGGTCATTCCACCAAATTGCATTGTATCACATGATGAATCTTTGGACTTTCCACTCTTCAGACTCGATCTGCTAAGTCGCTGTGCATCTGTGAGATGTTCTTTTCCTGCTTTTAATCACTTATCAGCCATTTCACAAGATTTCATAAGAGGTTATGTCAGAATTTTTCTGTTCTTTTGAGTCTTGTTTCGGAAGATCCTGCATATACAGAGGGTAATTGTATAACAGGGTGCCTAAGCAGAAAAAGTATATAGGCACATATATTGTGTTGTGTTGGTTTTATGAAGGCAACATTTGTGCCTATAAAATTACCCCAGGGAAGTTAGTGCATACACCTGCTTCAAAGCCGTGTGCATGTATGGCTAGTGAGAATAGGAGTTCCTTTGCATATTTTATAAAAGCCTGATCCTTTCTGCCTTTTTCCCAGACAAATTTGAGAGTGTATGTGTGCATAAAACACTGTTCTATACTCTTGGGTTCCTTATAAAATTACATTCACAGTATGGTTAGCCAAGAAAGATGGCACATCACTTGTAGTTGGCCTTTTCATGGGCATACCTCTTAGCTGCCATTCTGTTGCCATTTTGTGTTGTGGGGACAATCTCATTGTTTTCTGCCTGTCTCATGGGGGGTACCTCATTAATGCTTGCGTGCCTGACTCTAATTGAGGTACCCCATTATCTACCTTTTCTAGTGGGAAGTGCCTGGTAGCTGTTTGGATCCTCTGCAGAAGTAGCTCATGGGATATTAGCGTTCAGTAGTGCTGGTACTTCCACTTGCCATAGGACATTTCAAATTCATTTACATGGCCTTTCAAGCCCACCATTTTCTACTCAGGAAGTGAAAACGAGATTATAACTACAAAGTATTTACATGCATATGCTTTCTGTTGAAAACTTATAGTTTTACTTTAAGAATAATGTTGACTTGTTATGGAAAATAAAGTTTTTCTTGGCAGTGTGCCTTATTTATATAACACCTGTTTCTATTGGTTCAAGTATAGATTTTTTTCCCTTTATGCAGTGGTTGAAAGAAATTTCCGTGGAGCAGAAGCTGCCCATTCTCCTTCTATTATGCAGCTTAATCATCTATTCATCTCACTGTTTAGTCATTATTGTGACTGTATTGCAGAGGCGCTGCACACTCAGTTATATATCTTTTATGCATCTTATGACTTTAGGAAGACATGGTGATGATGATATGTTATTGCCTGATGGTTTAAGTCTTATGCACTGGTTTTGAGTCATGGTCACAACATCATTTTTATTTTTTATTGTTACTTTTTTGTATTTTTATTTATTTTATTTGTATTTATTTGAGGTTTTTTATACCGCGCTCTTTAAAATCCACTCGGTTTACAGTTAAAACAGATTTGTATAGTGCGGTGCAGTGGCATCCGCACTGTACTTACAAAGAACAGGGATTACAACTTGGCTAACTGGGGAAACTATGTACAGGCTATTTCTATTTTAATATTTCAGTGGCCCTGTCTTATGATATGTACTCATTGCTTTTTATTTTATTTGTATGCTTTAAGTATTTACATTTCATGCATCTGAAGAGGATATGTATGGTTTACATAACTATGCTTTATGTTATAGATTGGGAAAGTGCTCATTTAGCATCTCTAACCATCCTTTTGAGGGTTTCTTTAAAGCCTTGGTAATGTATTACTTTTACTTACATATTATGCATTTAATTTCATTTATATACATTATGTACATTGATTTTAGACACTTTTATGTTTACTTGTTTTTAATTTTTTAATCTATGTTTTAGACCCCCAAGGAAGGCCTAGCACCGAAACATGTTTAAGTTGGGCCCTTAATAAAACATTGTTGACGATTACTTTTGGTGTGGCCGGGGTTCTTCTCCGCTTTATATTTGGATCCTGTCCTCCTGTGGAGAACGTACCCTCTCTCTTTGTTTGGCTTTGGTTTCTGAGCAGTTACCATGGCCTACACCCAGTGGGATAATATCTTTAATTACTCTGAAGAACATCTGAATAACCTTCTACGGGAACTTCTACTTGTGGATGACGAATCAGGAGACATTAATTAAGCAGAGCGATGAATTGATCTTGTTTGCACCAAGAAGGCTGTCATTCACTACGAGCTTCACTATGCTAGCCTCTTGCAGTATTGCAGAGTCAAGCATATCCCTAGATGTCTGAGAATAACTAAAGAACCTAATATGTCTGTGATGACAAAGCCTTCATGGACAGATGGTGTGCTATTTTTAACAAATGTTCTCTTGACCTCATGGTGCTCCTCGCAGAGACATTAAAAAAGAAAGCAGATTCCATCAAAATAGAGGCAGATAGGAAGATGGAATTATTGAAAGTAAAAGATAAGCATTTTGACAAACTATTGAGCGACTATAATAAAAAGCTTGAGGAATATTGCAAAGAGATCAAGAAATGCAAACTTGAGAAGTATAAGCATGATGAACTGGATTATAAAAATGGTAATGTTTATCTATGGTTGAGATCTCGCTCCCCAAACAATATACAATGGCTGGTTAGTTTCAAAGATAACAATGGAGAATGTAGAGACCATGTCTTTAAAAAGACCAGCCAGCCTGACCGTAGGAATGATAATGCACAAGATAGGAGCAAAAAATGGATTAGAAGCGATTCAGAATAATTATTTGCTTCTCCTAGCTATACCCTTCTACCCACCTCCCCCGGTACCTCTAAGGATTTTTTATTCAAAGACATTTGGGAAAAGGAATCAGTACGATACAAATCTCTATGGAAGCAGTCCTCTTCCTGTTAGTGGGAATTCAGAGGGAGGAGGAGGGACAGAGGCAGAGGCCATCAGTCTCACGACCTTTATTGACATCTGAAACTGATTTTCCCATTCTTAATTTCACTAAGGCTTCTCTTTCAAAATCGGAATGCGATCTGCTTCAGAAAGGACTCTCATTCATCCCCTCAGCATATTATGATCCATTCCAGACTCGTATTGATCTTTGCAAATTTTCCCGCAAGCTCCATGTCACTCATTTTTTCTCAGGAAGATCTATAGACAAGGCAGATCCCTCAGTTATGCATCAGAAGCCTCGATGAGTCCTACCAGGCCCTATTGATCCTACAATTCAGTTATACATGAATTGTGTCCTCTGTGACATAGGTTTTTACTTGAGAAAAGCCATAGATGTTGATTTAATAACCTTACACGCAATGAGAGACAGGCTATGAGTTCTCTTCATCAAGAAACAGATATTGTTATCAAACCTGCTGATAAGGGAGGAGGCATTGTTGTTCTTGATTGCTCCTATTATGTTGAAGATCTTAAAAGCCAACTCAATCATAACCAATTTTATCAGGTTCTTACACATGATCCCGCACTCGGTATTAAGAAGGAAATTGATTTGTTACTTTCTCTTGGTTCTTCAGCAGGCTATTTAACAGATTGCGATTTCCTTTCTGAAAGTGTCTCATCCAGTAATACCTACCATATATACCTTATCCAAGGTCGATAAATCCTTAACCCATTCCCCAGGGAGACCCATTGTTTCTGGTATTGGATCTGTGCTCGAATCATTACCCAATTTGTAGATTATTATCTTTGCCACTTTGTACCCCTCATTTCATCTTATGTTAGAGATTCGGCAGATATCAATTATTTGGATACTTTTGAAGGTAACATTTTGGGACTTTGTCTAGTCACTCTAGACATTGAGTCACTTTATACTAATATCCCTCAGGAAGGTGCCCTTACTGTAATACATAAATATTTAAATTTGTGTCCTGGCCCACACATCTCCTCAGCAATTCTATAGCAAACTTTTTATTATTGTAGTATTTATACCCTCTCCTTGTATCATATGTGCCCTTGTATCATATTTGCCTTTGTATGGTTTCTACCCATCTTTTACAATTGCATTTGCCCCTGGTAAAGTAAAATGAAACCCACCCTTTTTATATCTTTTTTTTAGTATACTCTTTTTAATTTTTTTTCATATTTAAGTTCATATTTGCTTTTGCACAAGGATTCCTAGGTGTAAGAGGTTATGTGTTCCATTCTGTTTATGCCATTATGTAGAGGAAGCAGCATGACATGCCTTTTACTGTTTGCAGATCAAAACAGTTGAATCGATGTTATGGCAGTTTCAGCTTATTATTTCTTAAGGATGCAATCCTATTTAGCCTTGCAATACTTCTGTTAGTCCAGTGTTTACTACACTATTGAGGCCATTGCACGATTTCCTATCCTTAGGCAATAGTGGTTTCTCCGCTTTATGACCAGTCCTATATCAGTGATCAGATAAATGCGATCATTTTCAATTTATGCCCACTCCTACAATATAGTCCCTCTTGGAGGACAGAAGTAAAGTTTTTCATGTGTTCTTTTGCAATTTGGTATTGGTAATTAATTGCTTTTGATATATAGATACTTGTATTTTTTAATATAGCTTTTCATTCCTTCCCCTTTTTAATTAAGTATTGATAATTTAGAGTATTTATATAAGCAGTGTTCACAGTCAGTGTAAGGCTTTTTCAATAGGCAATTTGCCCTACACACTGACAACGCCATGCATTATCGTTCTCAGTGGTAATTGTCTGCTACACCATCTTTATCATACTAGCTTTCATACCTTCCCCTTCTATTATGCAGCTTAATCATCTAATCATCTCACTGTTTAGTCATTATTGCGACTGTATTGCAGAGCCGCTGCATACTCATATATCTTTTATGCATCTTATGACTTTAGGAAGACATGACGATGATGATATGTTATTGCCTGATGGTTTAAGTCTTATGCACTGGTTTTCAGTCATGGTCACAATGACATTTTTATTGTTAGTTTTTTATTGTTATTTTCTGTGTTTCTATTTTAATATTTCAGTGGTCCTGTCTTATGATATGTACTCATTGCTTTTTATTTTATTTGTATGCTTTATGTATTTACATTTAATGCCTCTCTGAAGAGGATATGTATGGTTTACATAATTATGTTATAGACTGGGAAAGTGCTCATTTAGTATCTCTAACCGTCCTTTCGAGACGATCTCTTCAAAGCCTTGGTAACGTATTACTTTTACTTACATATTATGCATTTAATTTTATTTATTATTCATATGTATGTACATTGATTTTAGACACTTTTATGTTTACTTGTTTTTAATTTTTTCATTTATGTTTTAGACCCCTGAAGAAGGCCTAGCGCCGAAACTTGTTTAAGTTGGGTCCTTAATAAAACGTTGTTGAAGATTTCTTTTGGTGTGGCCGTGGTTCTTCTCTGCTTTATACTTAGATCCATACCCTCTGTCTTTGTTTGGCGTCAACTATTATCGCAACAAAATATCATTCTTCCTTCAGTGCAGCTCTGTGTAGAAAAAAGGTGAAAGGGGGTTGGGAAGGAAAATGTTTGTAGGATACTAGAAGTTGGGAGTGGCACTCATTGGTGTATGGAAGGTGCCATTATTGTAGATGCCCAATATGATCCAGTCCAGGTTTCATCTCATTTTATGCATCCACCAATAGTTGATACTTTACGCTGTGGGAAGATCAAAGGTTAATTTTGAGAAATAGCGCATGTTAACAATGGGGTTATATTGTGGGCTGTTTTGATCCTACCTGCAGACATGGACCCCGTTGGCCACTTCCATTATGCTTCCAAAGGCTGAGACCTGAACTATGACCATTAAGCTAACTCTACCTACAGCTACCTTTCTATGGCCTACTTCATTGCACCTTTGTATGAGTCAATGTCTATCCCAATTTGTAACCTTGAGTTGGGGGGCAAGAACAAACCATCCTCTGCCTAGACCTACTGAAACCTGTGAAAATGGAATTGAAGATTTAGGAAAATGAGAGTGCAAGAGAACATAAGAAAAGCCATGCTGCGTCTGACAAAGGTCCATTGAGCATTCTCTCTGACATGGCCTGTCCAGATCACAATTAACCTAGCTGGTTCCAAAATAAAGTAATCTATTTTTCACAGCTTATTTCCAAAGATGATCAATGGCTCACCCAAGTCTACCAAGCTAGTACAGTTTTTATAGATCTTTCTTCTAGGAACTTTTTCAAATATTTTATGAACCTCACCATGTTAGTTGCCTTGACCACATCCTCTGGCAACAGATTCCACAGCTTAATTATGTGCTTCATGAAAAAAAAGTTTCACAATTTATTTTCCATCTGCTGGACATTAGGTCCATCTGCTGGACAGTAGGTTCATGGATGTCCCTTTCTTTGTTTTTTTGTTTTAAAAGGTTTAACAACCTTGTCTATTTAACAATTCTGCTTAACTCATGAATTTATAAACTATCATATACCCTCTCAGGCCTTGATTCAGAAAACCATGCATTAGAATGCAGTGGTAAGGGGGGAGGGGGCTCTTCATGCTTAGTTGAGTCATTTCTTGGCATTGTCATAGTTATTCTACCCACTCTTTGACCTCTAACCGTGTGGTCCCGCACGATATAGAACTAGGGATGGTAAGCTCTGAATCCATGAAGTCAGAGCAGTAACTTGTCTTACATTTGGGCCTTAAGAGGCATAAAAATGATCTGCCGACACCTGAAAAGATAGCGGCTGGATGTAAACGGTTCTCTATTAGCTGAAATGTTTAACCTAAAGCACCTGATGCAGTTGCCGATGGAGGAGATGCAAGACATGCAATATAAAATGAACAACTTCGCTACCCAACTGACAGTATCCCAGGTACAGATCAAGCAGACGTAAGTGCAAAGTAAGGCCCTCTGTAAACTTTGAGCTGATATTGAGGACTTTTCTAATTGCAACAAATGGAATAATATCCTTATTCTTAACCTGCAGGGAAGGATGTATAGGCCTTTTTGGTGGACTTTGGAAATGATTTGATATCCAGTTTGCACCAGCCCTAAAGGTGGAGCACTCCCACCAGTATCTTTTGTGTCTGACCCCTAATGCTAAAACCCCAAAGCATATAGTAGTGAAGTCACTGTGGTATCCTCAAGCTCTAGATAGAGGTATTAATGAAAGCAGAGATTTACCTGGGATTTTGTACAATGGCATTAAAATATTGGTGCTATAAAACAAGGTCTTCTTAAGCCTGTGCCTGACATTAATCTCTGGGGGATAATATGTAGTATGTATGCAGATAAGCACTGCAATACCATATGCTTCTATACATCAGTTAACTGGAGGTGTATATTGCACAAGAGTCTGGTGCTGGATGGATGGAATATACACCAGCACCCAATGTGGGAGGTGCTTGAGTCTTCCTGGCTTGAATATCAGAAGTTGGCTGGCATATAAGAACATAACGTTTTGCCATACTGGGTCCATGGAGTCCAATATCCTGTTTCCACCAATGGCCAAACTGGGTCACAAGTACCTGGATGGATCTCAAGGGTATACAGATTGCATGCTGCCTATTTGAGGGATAGGCACTGGATTTCCCTATCCACTTTAATAATGTGTTATGGACTTTAATTTAGGTACTTGTCCAAACCTTTTTTAAACTGAGCTACACAAAGATCTTTTACTACATCTTCTGATAATGAATTCCAGAGCTTAATTATGAGATGGTAGAAAATATTTTTCTGATTAGTCTTAAATGTATTACTTAATAGTTTCATTTTATGTTGCCTGGTCTTTGTCTCTTTGAAAGCATAAACAACCTATTAATGTTTACTCGTAACATTATTTTATAGACCTCTATCATTTCTCCCGTCAGCTATCTCTTCTTCATACTGAAGAGCCCTAACCTTTTAAGCCTTTATCATTTTGGTTGCCCTTCTCTATGTTTTCTAATTCTGCTGTATCTTTTAGATGTGGCGTCCGGAACTGCACACGATATTTAAGGTGCAATCATTCCATGGAGTGATACAGAGGCATTAGGATATCCTTTGTCTTATTCTCTATTCCTTTCTTTCCTTAATTTCTAGCCTTTGTGATGAGGAGAGCCCTGCTGAACAGATGGAAATAGGAAAAAATGGTGAATATACCTTTAAGGAAAGAGACATTCTAGAAATTCACAGGTTCCAGACTGCAGTCAAAGAAAGAAAGCACGGAGTTGATAGAGCCAGTTTGCCACACCCAAGCTCTGCTGACGTAAGTGCAAGCTTAGGGGGGTAATGGCAAACACCTGTGCAGAGACAGAGAAAGGCTAGCTAAGAAACAGCTTTATAAACCCTGCTCAGAAGGGGAGAAGGGGGTTCAGGATCAGGTTGCGGTTCAAACTGTTTGTGTTCCAGTTCCAGTCCAGAATCGTGGGCAGGTTCAGAGAATTCAGCATGTTTCAGCTATTCCAGGAGTTCAGAGAGAGGAACTCAGAGGAGGAAATATCAGGGGAAGGAGAAGGACGTGGAAGGAGCCTGAAAGCCAAGAAACCACGTCTGCTTTGCTTAGAGAAAAAAAGCAGGGAAGTCTTCTACCTCGGGTCTCGGACCGAAGGTTTCAAGCTGCTCAAAGGTGGGTGAACAAGGCTATAGCTAGAAGTAACCAAAACCCAGCCTGGAGCAAAGAACCGTGGCTGAACAGTGGAGAGGAACCAAGGCAACTGAACCAGGGAGAGATATTCCATACTAGAGGTACAGACATTCCTTACCGGGGAAACCAGTGCTGGAGGGAAGTCCAGGGATTTCCCCAGAGCATTCACCGAGGAGCAGATTGTGGAAGTTCAGAGCCAGACGTATATGCTTTAGAACAAAAGGATATGCAAGTGGACTGTGCGGAGCAAAGCTCCATATCAGGTGAATTGCCAATGGATTGTACATTATGCCAGACAGAAGCTATGAAAGTCTGTTGATAAGAAATGCTTGATAAAGAAAGGTCTTGAGAAGCAGTGTGAATGAACCTAGTTTTGTTTTACTAAGAAATAACTACTAACTCAAGAGAACATTGCCAGCTTCTACATTTTTGTGTTTAAAGGAGCAGAAGGTAAATGAGGATATTTAACTTTGCTTAAACAGAGAAGTTGTATTTTGTTTTGCTGATTACCTTATGAAAACAACTGCACATGTTTTAAAAGCTTATAAAGCTTCCTCAGTGCCAGCTTATGTATAATTTCTGAAGTATTGCTTGGAGAAGAATATCCTGACATTGCGTGTTTGAACCGTAGTGCTTTTTGGGGAAAAATAAACTTTTGTTTTTGCCTTTAACCCTTGGCTTACACGACTATCCTTGAATGAGAAAAAACTACAAGTCCCAGAATGCCTCCCTGTGAACAAGAATAGTGTTTAATTCCTTTATTAGAGGACTAAAAATTGGCAGCCCTATGCCTCTAGGCCCTCGGCTGGGGCTGGGGTCACGACACCTTCTATTAACATCTTGGCTGCCGCTGCACAGTGAGCAGAGGATTTCAATGTATTATCCACTTTAACATCTAGATCCTTTTTCTGGGTGGTGACTCCTAATGTAGAACCCTGCATTGCACAGCTATGGTTTGGGGTGTTAAATTTCAAATACCATTTACATACTCAATCTCTCCAGTTTCTCAACGTCCTCTTGCATTTTTGTATAATTCTCTTGTGATTTAATAATTTTGAATAATTTTGTTTTGTCTGCAAATTTGATCCCCTCCCTCGTTCCTCTTTCCAGGTCATTTTATAAATGTTAAAAAGCAGTGGGCCATTAAAGAGATCCTGGGGTACTCCACTATTCAACTTTCTCCACAGAGAAAACTGACCATCCAGCCCTAGTGTTTTCTACTGTTATCCATAATAGAACATTGCCCCCATTCCATGATTTATTAATTTCCTTAAGAGTTTCTCATGGGGGACCTTGTCAAAGTCTTTCTGAAAATCCAGATATAGTGTACCAACTGGTCTCACCTTTATATACCTGTTTAGTCACACATTCAAAAAAATATAGCGGATTAGTAAGGCAAATCGTCTCTTGGCTAAATCCATGTTAGCTGTGTCCCATTAAACCATAATTACCTATATGTTCAATAACTTTGTTCTTTGTAATGGTTTCTATGTTTTTGCCTGGAACTAATCTCAGGGTCACCTGTTTGTAGTATCCCTGATCAACCCTGGAACCCATTTAAAAAAAAATCGGTGTAGCGTTAGCCACCCTCCAAACTTCAGGTACTATACACAATTTTAATGACAGTAGGTCTGCAGTTTCATTTTTGAGCTTTTAGCACCCTAGGATATTTATCACCCAGTCCAGGTGATTCGCTGCTCTTCAGTTTGTCAAATTGCCACCTTACATATTCCAGGTTCACAGAGGTTTGTTTAGATTCCTTTGATTTATCACCTTTAAATTTAATTTTTGGCATGAGTATCTCCCTAAGTCTTCTTCAGTAAGGACTGAAGCAAAGAATTAATTTAAGTAGTTATTCTGTCCCACGGATAGCGGGGATGGACATCCATCCCCGCTATTCATGGCCCTCCCTGCCAATGTCTAACTTCCCCGCCGGTTGTATGGGGAAGCTAGACAGGGGCGGATCAGGGGCAGAGTTAGGGCAGGCAATGGGTGGTCACTGGTAGCCAGTCCTGGACATACAGGGCCAATTCTAATGTCGACCCTGTATGTCCGGGAACGGCGACTTGAACGGGGAAGTTATTCCACCACCAAGGTGAAATAACTTCCCTGATTCTGCAGGATTGGCAGGCCTGGGGCTGGGAAGGGGCAGCAGAGGGCAAAGGGTATTCACTGCAGCCTGACCCTGGCCCTGAGAGGCCAGATGAGGGGTCAGGCTGCATGGAATTAGCTGCAGGAGCCAGCGGCCGGGGATCACAGCTTTTAAATGGAGCCATAGTGCCATGGCAACTGGGTGCCATGGCGCCGCAGCTCCATTTAAAAGTCCTGAATGCGTTAGATGGGTGAACAAGGGCATGTACATCTGGTTATATATAGGGCATGTACGTCCGGGATTGAATCAGGCTGTTAGTCTCTCTGCTATGGTCTTGTCCTCCCTTAGTTCCCCTTTTACATCCCTATCATCTAATGGTCCAACTGACTTCCCCATGGGATTTTTACTTAGAATATGCCTGAAGCAGTTTTTTTATTTTGAGTGTTTCCTTTCACAGCAAGCGTCTTTTCAAGTTCTCTCTTTGTCTGCCTTATCGGTGCTCTAGATCTAACTTGCCTATGCTTATGCTGTTTCCTGTTTTCTTCATTTGGATCCTTAATAATTTTTTTTGGCTATAATAGCCTCTGTCATCTTACCTTTAAACCATGCCAGCAGTTGTTTGGCCTTGCTCCCACTTTTTATTAAAAGTGTGGAATACATCTGGTCTGTCTTTCCATGATGGTATTTTTAAACAATGTCCAGGCCTGATGTAAACTCTTAACCCTTTTAATTTTTTCCTAACCATTTTTCTCAGTTTATCAGTTTTCCTTTTGAAAGTTAAATGCCAGCACAGTAGATTTCCTTCCATTTATCAAATCAAATTTGATTATTAGGACATTTGGCAGTAGTGATCATAACACTATTACCTCTTGCACCAGATCCTGTGTTCCACTAAGGACTAGGTCTAAAATAGCTTTCATGCACGTTATTTCCTGAATCATCTGCTCCATGAAGCAGTCATTGATTTCATCTAAAAATTATCTCTCTGGTATGTCCTGATGTGGCATTGACTAAGTCGATATTGGGATAATTGAAATCCCTCATTATTACTGTGTTGCCAATTTTGTTTTCTAATTTCTGTATTTCATTGTCTGTCTGTTCATTCTACCCAAGTGGTCAGTAGTACGAGTCACCTCCAGTGCTAATCCCTTTTCCTTCTCACATGGAGTTTCTATCCATAAAAATTCTGCAATGCATTTTGTTTCCTGCAAAACTTATCATGTTTGACTCAATGTCCTTTAACCTATAGCAATGTTTTTCAACCTTTTTTGTGCAAAGGCACACTTTTTTCATGAAAAAAATCACGAGGCACACCACCATTAGAAAATGTTAAAAAAATTTACCTCTGTGCCTATATTGACTATATATAAAGTAATTCTCTTGAATAGGAATCAAACACTCACACCAACCCCCCTCCCCTGCTGGTTCACACCAACCCCCCTCCCCTGCTGGTTCACTCACACCACCCCCCCCTCCACTGCTGGTTCACTCACACTCCCCCCCCCTTGCTGGTTCACTCACACCATCGCCCCCCCCCTTGCTGGTTCACTCACACCACCCCCCCCCTCCACTGCTGGTTCACTCACACTCCCCCCCCCCTTGCTGGTTCACTCACACTCCCCCCCTTGCTGGTTCACTCACACTCCCCCCCCTTGCTGGTTCACTCACACTCCCCCCCCTTGCTGGTTCACTCAAACCCCCCCCCCCCCCCTCTGCCCAAGCCGCTGCTTCTGCTTTGTACAGAGCAGCGGCTGCACTACACTTACATTGAAAAGTAAAGAGAAACTGTGTCAGGAGCCCTCCGATCATCGCAGAGCCCGAGGAAGTGATGTCATGGGGCGGGCTCCTCACAGGCTGTCTTTCCTTTTCAAATTAACTTTATTGCAGCTAAAGTTAATTTGAAAAGGAAAGACAGCCTGTGAGGAGCCCGCCCCCATGACATCACTTCCTCGGGCTCTGCATGATCGGAGGGCTCCTGACACAGTTTCTCTTTACTTTTTAATGTAAGTGTAGTGCAGCTGCTGCTCTGTACAAAGCAGAACCAGCGGCTGCACTGCTATAGGGAATCGCGATCGCATTCGCGCCACGGACTTCGGCACAAAAGCCGGTTTTTTGCTCTGGCCGCTCCCGATCTTGCGGCCAGAGCAAAAAAATGGCTTTTCAATGGCCGGTTTTACAACTGTGCCGGCAGCCGGCCTGGCCATGGAAAAACCGGCCAGGCCGTCTGAAAACCGGCCGGTTGGCAACCCTAATTTGTGAGCCGAGGCCACATGTTACGGATGAAATTGGAATTTTTCCCACGGCACACCAGACAATATCTCATGGCACACTAGTGTGCCGCGGCACAGTGGTTGAAAAACGCTGACCTATAGCACCCCACCCCTTCACCAATTTGATCTATCCTATCATTGTGATATAATTTGTACCCTGGTATCACAGTGTTGCATTGATTATCCTCCTACCAGATCTCTGAAATGTCAATTATATCTACCTTTTCATTCAGTGCTACATATTTTAACTCTCTCCCATCTTATCTTTTAGACTTCTAGCATTTTTATACAAACATTTCAAAATATGTTTTTTTCCTTCATATTGACAACCTGCTTACCAATTAACAGGAGTGATTTGGAATCATTCAACTCAGTCTACTTGTTATTTCAAGACACCTGGACTATGTTTACCATTATTGTAACCTCCATTATAATGACCTAACCTCCCTGTTCTGGTAGTATTTTCAAAGATACATTATTTTGTACCATGCGTTCCTGGGTGACTGTTGACTTTCCCCCATTATCTAGTTTAGAAGCTGTTGTATCTCCTTTTTAAAAGTTAGTGCCAGCAGCCTAGATCCACCCTGGCTGAGGTGGAGCCCTTCCTTCTGGAAAGGACCCCCTCTTCCACAAAAAGTTGCCCAGTTTGCAAAAAATGTAAATCTTTCTTTCCTGCACCATTGTCTCATCCATGCATTGAGACTCTGGAGCTCTGGCTGTCTCTTGGATCCTGTATGTGAAACACGAAGCATTTCTGAGAGTTCATCCCTTGAGGTCCTGGATGTCAGTTTTCTACCTAAAATCCTAAATTTAATTTCGAGAACCTCCCTTCCACACTTTTGTATTCGTTGGTGCCCACATGTACCAAGACATTTGGCTCCTCCCCAGCACTGTTAAGGGAGTAGGGATACCCAAACCAATATTAAGACCTTTAGGATTATTTGGTATATTTTATGCATTTTTTGTTTTGCTTCCCAGTAAACTACCATTAATCTGTTAAGGGTTAATCACTTGCCATTTGATAATATAGAGTGATGCTAAATTTCACTCTCTTAATTGGGATAACTAACCATAAATTAAAGGATGTGCTTGGCAAGGGTCAGTGGGGAAAAATAACTACCTATCTGTTTTCTCTTAAGACTGTAAAGGCCTACTTAAATCATAACAAATTTTATTTTAAACCTGTAAAACAAGATGAGAGCTACTATGCTTTTTTAAAATGAAATCAAAAAGACTTAAATCATCAAGTTTGCCAGTAAAGTAATGTTCACTTACCCACATAGGCTTCATCTATTCTCAGCATTATGAGAACTGGACAGCCTGGTGGCATTTGTGTCTTCTATGTGAAACCTGTGGGTGTGATCAAGATGCTGGAACTAAGTGGTATTTAATGGAGAACCTTTGAGGATTTACAGGGATGACTTCTAATTGCATAGGCTCTTGATATTGAAGGGCAGAAGGCCTCACCACTCTCCAGACATTTAAGGGGTCATTCTGATCCTAAATAGGTCATCTGCACGTGCTTGGGAGATGTGTATCTCGCGAAAACATCTACTGGTGTATTCCGGTACACAGCCCACGGGGACACCCACGGTGCTTGCATGGGGATCTCAACCTGTGGTCAAGAGTGGCAGAATGGGGGCATGGTTTGCCACAGAGACATGTAGAACATATTTTGGAAAGCTCCCTGTACGTTTTTTTAATGTCCCGTAGATGTGCCTATTATTCTTGCCAGAGATGTGGAATAAGGCTAGTACTTAGAAACATTTCTGCTTTGTTCTACAATTCGTTCCTGCAAGTATGAGTGTGTGTGTGTGGTCTGAGGATTGCATGGGTGGATCTGGTGTGCTGATCTGCAATTTAGTGAGAACATGAATGCCTGGGCAGTAACTGGACCTTATGGATGACCGCAGTGTCACCAGCTGCCAGTGTGATAGGGTAGCCATACATCAGCTATGCCAGGCACTGGGAGACATGGCTGATGTTGTGCCAACATTCCCCAGTTTATGCCATGAGGCCTACATCTTTACCCAGTCTAGGATCTATGCAAGGTGCAAGAGTGGTGAAATATCTGGAGACTGGCTATTTGTTATGATGGCACAGGGATTCTCCCTTCCATGCACCCACAGGCCTGACCAGAGGAGCATTGTCACAAAGCAGACTGTGGGAAGGCAGGCAGGGTTGCTCCACAGATAGCAGATGTATACAGACCAAAATAAGCTAGAATGGACATTGTATGGGACAGGTGTAGCCACATGTAGGGAGCTGCTGTTAGAAATGCCAATACCCAGATATGTGGGAAACACATTCCTTAGCCAGAAAACTATAGTCATTAAAAGAGCATACTTTTGCAGCTCAGCAATATTATGCATTCTTCGGGGAATTGCAAAGTTAGTTAAGGTTTTTGTGAACCTGGTAAGGATCCATACTTAGCATTTGAAAGAGTGTTTTTAGAGATGACCAATGCAAGAATATCTGAAGCGTTTTTATGCTGTTAAGTACCTTTTGATGCAAAATATGTCATGACAACCATGCTAATATTTACTTCTCTTATAATGTATTAGAGTGCATTGTGATTACTTGGCACTTTTCTGGACATGAAAAAGACTAGTATATAGTCTAGTTTGCATCAGCATTCATTTATCATTAGTATTTATGTCTAGTTTGATCAGAAAAATCTTGTCAGTGAGAACAGCAGCTTAGGAGATGCATGTTTTAACTGAGAAGGCATGGCCGTGAGAGGCGTCCAAAGTTATATTGCGGAGATGGGCACGATTGGAAATGTGCAGCTATCCAGAATACAGTGAGCGTGGGGACATCCAAAACCATTTTAACACCTACCTGTGTCCCGTAATATTAGTGGGGATGGGTTTCTCAGCTTCATTCTATGGCCTGTGCCTGCACCTGTACGTGGCTCTCGCTCTGAATATGTGCACAAGCATGTTGGATGTGTCATGCTGGACACATCTATGTGCTGATTCCATAAATGTGGGCACATTTATACTCGCTTATGTGCAATTAGGACTGAATCATGCTCGTGCCCGATATAAATGTGTCTGCTGGAGATAACTAGCCTATATGGAATGTGACTCTTATTGTTTAGCATTTAATAGTAAGATGGTCTGTATTCTTTGAAAGCTATTGAATTGAAGTGCAAATGCAAGGATCACCCTGATTTACAGCAGTGGGAAACCAGTCTCTGATAGGATAGACTGTGCTGTGAATGTACATGTGAGAGAATAGAAGGAGTGTGGGCTTTGCAATCTGGATAGTCGTGTAGAAGATACATTGATATGGATGGGAGGAATGGTATAAATGAGGTGCTCATGATTGGGAATGGAAGGAAAGGATGTAGCAATAACTAGAAATCACTGCCGAAAGGAATAATAACTATACAATACCGACACCACTTCCTTTCACCACCCTTACTTAACTCAATCCAGTCAAAGTATTAACAGTACAATTCAAAAGTATTCCTTGGGGTAAATATATACAGGCCTCAGCAAATGCTCACACCATTCATTTGGTGACACTGTTCGCCAAATGAATGGTGTGAGCATTTACTGAGGCCTGTATATATTTACCCCAAGGAATACTTTTGAATTGTACTGTTAATACTTTGACTGGATTGAGTTAAGTAAGGGTGGTGAAAGGAAGTGGTGTCGGTATTGTATAGGAAAGGATGTAGACCATGTATAGGTTGTATGTTCTTGAATCTGGTATTAATGAGGTTTGGAGAGGTTTGAGGTAGTATTGTGAGCTTTGAGAGATTTTGTACCAAATGATGTAGTTTGATAATCCAGTGATGGAGTTGATATGGTTGTGAATGTCTGGAAAAAAATTACCTGTCCCAAAGGAGTCTTGCTGTCTCATCGCTGAGTTTGAGAAGGAGAGGCCCTGATTCAGTGGGCTGTTGAGGCTGAGGGGTCCTGAATGTGTTCAGCAGGCAGAAAGCAGAAACAAAGTTGTACTTGATAGAAGAGAGGAGCAGGGCTGAGAGGCTTCAGTTTCTGGCCTACATTTGGAGAATCCTGTGGAGAGGCTGCAAAACACGACCAGTGATTGGAACAGGCTGTGCAGCAAAATTTAGTAACAATTCTTATATTCTACACACATAGCCCCAATATTTGGAGTTCGAGTTGGATTACAAAATGGTGAAAATGGTCACCCACTCAAATCCACACCTGTAACTATTTAGAACAATTAGCCTTTAAAAATATGGCAATTCCAGAAATTCTATAAAGTTTTTCTTTCTGAATTGAGCATGGATGGTCAGGGTTCATAGTTCAGCAAAATTCCTGGGGAAAACAGATTTGAATTTTGCAGTCCTAAGCCAGAAGTGAAATCAGAGTATAACAGCCATTGGTGGAGCTGTAGTGACACCATGGTGACACCATGACAATCATATCATGGGAGGACATGACAGAGGTTACCCTGGTAACACATTTCCTTACAGTTGGAGATCATCTGGAGCTGGTATGGAAGGGCTCTGACAGTTGAGACAGGAAAGAAGCAATAGAAATTAAGAAGAAAGGAAGTTTTTGTAATGACAGTGTGAAAGAAAGTTGCCTTAAGAGTGAATGTAGTGTTTGAATGGGGTTGTTATGAGAAGTAATCAAAGTAATAAAGAAGGATACTGTACTGATCGGCCTAAGTCAGGGGTGGCTAACTCTGGACCTGTTGCACCAAAATCCAGCCTGGTTTTCATGATGTCCCAAATGAAGATTGTGGAAAATCTGCACAGGTTTAAAAGTAAATAGAACATAAGAAAATAAGTAGTCCAAAGCTAGGGTTTGAAACTTGCTTCTCAGGATCAAGGAATATAGTCTTAACGTTAAGAAGACAACTGGAAAAATGAATAAGTTCATCGTTGATGGAGAAGAAATTGAAATAGTAGACAACTTTAACCTACTTGGATCAACTATCAATAAAGAAGCAATAAGCAGTCAAGAAATCCAACGACGCATTGCTCTTGGCAGAATGGATATGAAGGACCTAGACAAGATTCTGAAGAGCAGAGATGTTGTGGTAGGCTATGGCCTAGCATAGCCTGCTACTATGAAAGGCCTGTAAGTTAGGCCTGGATCCTAACTCCCATTATAGCTAGAAAAAGAACCAAAAATCTGTGGAAAATGAGAAAACTGTTTTAAACTGCTTAATAAGAAGTTTTACATGAATTCATAAGTCTTTCATTATTCTCTTCTGTGCAAAAGAAAGAAATGTTTCAATATATGCATTCCTGAAGCTAGGGATAACCTTGCAGTAGAGAAGTATCAAAACCAATTACTGCACCATTGTTAGAACAATCCTAAGGGAGGGGGCTGGTTGCTAGGCCCCGGAGGGATTTCTAATTGGACAGGTGCAGGGAGCGTAGAACCAATGAGAAGTTTGTATGTATCGAGTTAGAACCAATAGAAAGTTCTCATGTATCAAACTGAAAAAGAGGTATAAATGGTTATGTCTCTGTAAAAACTTTTGCTCAGTTGAAGCTTTGACTGACTGGGCCTGTGCACAATAAACTGGCTTGGACCCTGTCAATTGACTCCTGGATTTATTCATTGATTGCACTTTGCTACAACAATGTCTCTCTCCATACAACGATTCAACTTGTTCAAGCCATGGCATTTTCAATAACATTATTTGAATGCGAAAGTTGGACAGTGAAAAAGATAGACAGGAAGAAAATTGATGCCTTTGAATTATGGTGCTGGCGACAAATATTGTGTATACCATAGACTGTCCGAAGAATAAACCAGTCAGTACTAGAGGAGATCAAACCTAAGCTTTCTTTAAAAGCTCAGATGACAAGACTTCAACCTTCATACTTTGGACACATCATGCGAAGAGAGAGATCATTATAGAAAGACATCATGCTTGGCAAGGTAGAAGGTCAATTCAAAAAAGGAAGACCAGCAATGAGATGGATCGATACAATAAGAGCAGCTATGGGTGCCAGCCAGGGGCAGCCCAAGGGGGTGCGGGGCCATGTGCAGAGACTCGGTGCGGGGCCTCATTTGCATAAATATTTGCATAATGTTACCATACACTAACTTTTATTAAACATGCCTCTTAATGAGTGTATGGATAAAGAAAGACTAAAAGATTTCTACATTACTATAATCCAGTGCCAACTGCCAGGCACATTAGGAACTACTACGAACACTGCCCATTTAGAACCCATAGCAAATCCGCCATATCGTAACAGCACTACCAGGACTCAAAAGCACCATACTCTACCTATCAAATTAAACCAATACATTTCAGAGAATAACAATACATGACCTACTGGGGAAAGAGAACAAGTGACACTGTCAAATAGGGATTAAATAAACAGAATACCTCAGCTCAGTTACATATGCAGAACATAGACCATCACCAACAAGGAATCACAATTTACCCCAGTTAGTCTACCATACCTCCCACCAGTGAGCCTCTGTTTCACACCCTCCATTATCCGCTCCCCATCCCTTTTTCCTCACCTTCCTCCCTCCCTCCCACTATTTCACCGCATACCAGGTTGTTTGTCGTCTTGCCTTGTCTTGATGCCAGCTCTGTTGTCCTACATGTTGTTCTGTCTGACCCTTTCTCTCCTTGCTTCTTTCCTCCTCTTTTCTATCTACATATTGGCGTTCTTTTTTTTTTTCCTCTAAGCAGTATTATTTTGTTTTTTATTGTACACCGCCTTAACACCCCGGTATTAGGCGGTATATCAAATCTGTTGAATAAAGATAAAGATAAAGAAACAGGAAGACAATAATTAAACTGGGAACCCCAAAAGCCAAACTTGGAATGTACAACAACACTGTAGAAATAAAACTATAAATTAATTTCCTCTTGTACTAAACAAAGCGCAGACATTAATGATGCACATTTCCCAGAGCTGACATATTCCAGTTAATAAATTCAAAATAAAGAGATATCTTTCCACCTTTTGTGCATTTTTTTTTCAATTGCAATTGCTCCAGCCACTTTTTCTGGTTTCTTTGTGTCTTCTGCTAACTCTCCATCGTCTGCTGTCCATTTGTCCTTTCTTCTGTCTTCTAGTTTTTTTCCATTCTCTCTCTACATCTGCTTTAACATACTGATCTTTCTCGTTTTGCTCTTTCCTCATTCCTGTTTCATCCACTCAAATTTTACCTCTCGATCCTCAATCCCCACTTACTCTCCCAATGCCCGGCCAATTGTAGATTTTTCTTCCCTCCCACACAAAATATTTTTCCCCTCTCCATTTCACTCTCCCAGCCCCATCCCATTCTAATCCTCCCCCAACATCAGCTCCCTTCTAGTTCCAGCCCCACCCAGCATCCGCTCCCTTCTAGGCCCCGCATCAGCCCATTTCTAGTCCTAGCTCCCCCATCCATTTCCAGTCCTATCCGAGTCCCTCCATCAGCTCATTTCCAATCCCAGCCCTCCATCAGCCCATTTCTAGTCCTTTCCTAGCCCCACCATCAGCCCATGTCAAATCCTAGCTCCCCTCCACTCAGCCCATTTCCATTCCAAGCCCCTGTCCCCATCAGCTATTTGCAGTTCAAGCTTCCCCTTCTACTCAGTCCTTTTCCAGTCCTAGTAACCCCCAACCCATTACCAGTCCTAAGCCCCCCATCAGCCCACTTCCAGTACTAAGCCCCCCCATCAGCCCACCTCAAGTCCTAACCCCCCATCAGCCCATTTCCAGTCCTAGCCCCCTCCCCCATAGCCCATTGCTAATCCTAACCCCCCCATCAGCCTACTTCCAGTCCTAACCCCCCATCACCCCATTTTCAGTGTTAGCCCCCCATAGACCATTACCAGTCCTAACCCCCATCACTCCATTTTCAGGTTTAGCACCCATAGCCCATTACCAGTCCTAAACCCCCCCCCATCAGCCCATAGCCAGTCCTAACCCCCTTCCCCCACCATCAGCAAAAATAAACAATAATAAAAAAAGCTGGCTGCCGCCGCCGCCACCGCCATGGCAGTGGCAGGATCGAGTGTCTGGGGGCTCTGTTAAGCCTGCTGGGGCTGATGGGAAACAGGCATTTCCTGTTTCCCCTCAGCCCCAGGTCCTGGCAGGCTTAACAGAGCCACAAATGGGAAACTCTCCCTTTGTGGATCTGAAAGCCAGCGCAAGAGGGAACGGATGCAGGGAAGGAGGGCTCTGCCAGGCAGGGGGGGCCCCATGGACACTCGATCCTGCCGCTGTCATGGCGGCGGCCAGCTTTTTTTTTTTTTTTAAATTTAGCTATGCAGAATGTTCTTTGCGCGGGGCCCCCTGAAATGCGGGGCCCTGTGCAACAAACATTCTCGCTTAATGGATGGGCCGGCCCCGCTGCCAGCCTGACTGAAGACCGAACACAATTTAGGACAACTATCCAGAGGGTTGCCATGAGTCGACACTGACTTGACGGCACTTAACAACAAAAAACAACAGCTAGGGTTTTCGTTTGAGTTTTGAGATGAGTAGTTGGAACCACAGTGATTTAAGGCCCCCGAGAGTCCAGAAGATACAGAGGACTGGGGGCGAACAAGGTTCTACTTTGGAGGAAACAAGACTGAGCATTGGAATTATAAATTAAGTGTACCAACACACCCTTTACACCCTGGCCAGTAGTAAAGACATTTTGCAAGCATTTGGAAGGCACACTGTTTTTAATGACTTGAGTAGGATGTTTTGTTTTTTTAAGAAAATGATTGGATTGGGAAGTGTGTGAGGCACAAATTGCACGCGACATAAAAACTGTGCTAAAACAGCAGTTTTTCACATTATTGTTTTATGCTGGATCTTTATGCCAGCTTCAGCCGGAGCCAAAATGTAATCTGAGATGAAGTCTGACACTTCACCTTGGATGATCCAGGTTTTGGTGAAAGTCCTCAATGGCATCGGCATACTATGTCATATTAGGCATTTTTTTCCTTATGTGGAAGTCTGACCTCACCCGGTGTATCCCAGAATGCACCGCGCAGGGTTAGTCACCATCATTTTGCAAGATGGCGGTACAGGCACAGGAGCATGTGGGTAATGCTCGCGCCCCACAATATTTAAGGTGTTTGTCTTGCTCTCCCAATTTATTGCTGACCTTTTGCCGACAGGTTAATTTGCATAGTGAATCTCAGCACAAAATGTTAGTGTTAAACTCGTGTAATGAATCCTATGCAAGAACTTTAAGCACTAGGCTCTAGCATAGGGTTTCTGCATCGGCCTGATAAGGACACACAGCATACTTACCTAGTCTTGAGGGAGAAACTAAGGAATTTGGAGTATCTGTAAGGAAAAATAAGACACAAAGTATCCATACTTGTGAAAATGTATGAGTATCAAAGTAACAGCATGGAAAATGCAACAATATGGATACATTTTTGATGCAATCATCTGCGTTGGCACAAAGCATTGTCATTTGAAGTGGTAAAGCAATAAGAAAATTGTTTTAAAAATATTTTAAGCTTACTGTACAAAAATATGCATTGCATTGCTTGCTAACATTTTAAACTAAGAAATTTTACGATGTTCTGTTACAAGGAGAACAACTTGAGAGAATACTTATTAATAAAATAATTTATTCTTTTTAACAACCTTAGTTCCTTCTATTTATCATAATTTTTAAACAATGCTTTTATCTTTTTGAAAATCTTCCTGAGTGTTTGATCTGGAGAGTGCCTGACCAGCACCTGAAACATTGTGCCACGACTCCATTTTTTTGGCGGGGAGGGTCCTAGCTCAGGGCTTACATGGTGATGGATTAGCGTGACTTACATATATCATTGTTTGAGATGGGACAGTAACAGGGACAGCAGAACATCTTTGTAGTTGGAGGGGCCAAATAAACCAGTCTGTAGCACCACCCCTATACTCTGTTGTTGCTGTTGGTGCAGATTCCTGATGGTGTGTAGTTGTTCGGGAAGTAAGATAATTGTGGGTGGTGGAGATATACTGTTGTGGTGTGACAAGACCTGTAGCAGTTGTAGGTTTCTTAGATTCAACTTCTGTAGCTCTCTTAATGTTCCAGAACCCATATGTAACGCATTTTTGAGGTGGCAGAGTGATTATACCTATGTTATTTATGTTTTTCTCTATTTTCCTAGGAGGAATGTTCTTACACTCTGACAATAAATGGGATTAATGGACGGGCTCTGCACTGTATGAAGCGGGCTCTATTGCATAAGGGGAAAGACTAGGGACATCCATTAAAGACCTCAAGTGCTGACCCTTAATGTGGATGGGACTAACTCAATCTTGACAAACTTTCTTTGGATTTAGGAGCTGGTGGCTGCGATCCCTCCTCCCCTCCCCCGTGAAGTTTGGTAGGGTTAACCTTTTCTGTGGTCTACCGCAACTGCTTTAGCATCTGATTTACTAAAACAGTTTTCCTATCCCATGTCCATGGGAAAATAAAGCTTAATAAATCAGGCCCTAAATGACCAAAGGCCACTGGCAGAAATGTACACCCCCATCCATTCTTTTTCTTCCCAAATCATAACCCAGTTTCACTCGATCTCTCTCCCCACCTCACCCAATCTTGCTCTTAACCCTTTCTTTCACAACAGTTTCCTCCCCTATCCCACAGTCTAACCTCCTCCTTTAAAATCAGCCACCCCTAGCCCCTACCTCTTCTAGCTGGTCCTCACCACCCAGCAAGCCAGTCAGTCACCTCCCAGACCCAACCCCCCCAGGGAGTCAGCTTCCCTCATTTTCCCTCCTCCAGATAGCCCTCACCACTTACAACCTGCTACCAGTTGCCGGGGTAATTTGTAGTCATTTATCTCTGTCTTTATTTAAATACACCTGGGCTACTTCAGCTTTTATCGTAGCCTTTCTTTAGGGATACTGCATTTTGCTAGTATCTCTTGAAAATATCTTACTTATTATTGTACTTTCTTGAGCAACTACAGTTGTGGTCAACATTATTGGCACCTTTGCAGTTCAACCCCTTGATGTTCAATATCTCCTAAAAAGAAGATACCAGTGAAATGGCTTTGGACTATCTATGTACACATATTAGACACATAAAAGACTCAAATGAAACAAGACCAATTAAAAAAGCAAATAGTAAGAAATAGTATAAAAGCGGAATCATTGCCAAGACATAGCCCCATCCATAGCGACGTTATACATGGCTCAGTTTGAGGAAAGATTTATTTATTCTTCAACTTGGTATTCTTTTTTTTTTATTTTTATTTTTTTATAAAGTTTATTTATAACCATCAATACAAACAACCGGAAAGATAACAGTTAATATACGCCCCCTGGGGTGGGCTCTGATCCCCAGGAGGACCCAGCGATGGTGATACATTTTTCATATTACCCCATCCCCCCACTCCCCACCCCCATCTCCCCCCCTTCACCCTCCCCCCCCCCATCACACCCAGACACACAAGAAGGCCAGTCCCTCAGGAGGACTACAAATATCCGCTTCTAAGATCAACTTGGTATTCTTATATACAGCTGTGGTCTCGCTATTTAGATGATATATTTTGTCTATAGACACACACGAAATCACAGTTAAATATATATTTTTTGAATGGATTAATATGTTGGATCCAAATATACAATTTGTACCCAAGTATCATAAAGATTCAATTGAATTTTTAGATTTAAAACTCTTTAAACAAAATTCTACCCTTCAGTCAACTTTATATCAGAAGGAGGTACAAAGAAATAGATTATTGCATTATCACAGTTACCATCCAGGTCCCTTACGTAGAGGTTTGCCAGTGGGTCAGTTTATCCGTTTGAGGAGGATTTGCTCCACAGAGTTTGAATTCCGGAAACAGGCACAATTTTTGAAACAGTGCCTAAGGGAACGGGGATACCCAGAGGCTATTATTAAAATAAGCCTATACGAGGGCGAGATTTAATCATACAGAATGGTGGGATTCTACAGGGATTAAAGTCCAGAAAGAGTCTGAGGAGGAGAAACCATTTGTGGGTATATTACCATATATGCCAAATTCCACCCTGTTTATAGATATTTTGAAGAAACATTGGCCAGTGTTGGCATTACACTCATGTTTTAGTAAACCTTTAATGATGGCCTTCCAGAGGGGTTGTAATGTGGCGGATTGGGTGGTCCATACAGTACATGAATCAATCTGTACCATGGTGAAGGGACACTTCTGTTGTTACAAGTATGACTTTTGTAGTTCAACCATTGAAGGGACGAGTTGGGAGCATCCCTTCCTTAAACGATTTTTTTTATAGTGGTTGTCAATCTTCCTTTGCGGTATATGTTCTACTCTGTCCCTTTAACAAAACCTATGTAGGTTGGATGACGCGGCTGATGAAAAGGTGTCTGCAGGAACATCGATCATGGATCACTGTTAAAGTGATGACAGCACCAGTTGCTCTTTGTTACGAGGAATGTCATCATAGATTTCAAGATTTGCGTTGGCAGATAGATTCATTACCAGAGAAGGTTAGGGGAGGGGATCGTTGCAGTATCGGGAACGGTTTTGGATATTTCAACTACAATCAATTACTCCGTTTGGTTTGAATTTATCACAAGATTGGTAGAATCTGTATTGAGATGAGGTTCAGGATTCTAGCAGATGGCCATTGTCTATAGGGTGATTGCACACCACATGACTCTAACAGGTCCTATAAGAGGAGGTTAACGTAGTGATGTTCTAGTCACGCAATGGGTTTGAGGAAGGTCCGGGAGGTTCAATGGCCTAAAAAGCAACGTTGTGTCACATTGAGTTGCATTGAAGATGAAGTACTGAGAGAATTCTTACTGACTGGATCAAGTTCAGAGTGAGCGCACGTCTACTTGATGGATTATAACCAACTGTCGTCAAGTGTAGAGGAAGTTCATGATAGACGTTTCATCGGGGAGCAGTCTGGCCTGGTAGATTAAGTGTTACGAGGGAGACACTGAATTCTTGATTGTCGGTTAAGTACTGTTAGAAAACTCTCTTTGGAATGCATTACTTCTGATTCCTACTAGGGGACATTATAATTTCTCCCTTGGTATGTGGGTGCACTGGCATCCTTATAAACAATTCAAATCAGTTTGAACAGAAGAATCACATTCCCATTTCAGTAAAATTAGATGCACCTGTGATTAATTGTCAGTACAAACATAACTCGAATCAACCAATGAATGATAGCTCTAATGTTTAAAATGGCCACATTCACTCCCTATTCTATTTTCCATTTAATGTGGACAAGTGCAAAGTTATGCACCTAGGGAAGAACAACCCAAACTATGGTTACACGATGCAAGGTTCCACATTAGGAACCACTACCCAGGAAAAAGATTTAGGCATCATTGTGGATAACATGTTAAAACCCTTGGCCCAGTGTGCAGCGGCAGCCAAGAAAGCAAATAGAATGCTAGGTATCATAAGGAAAGGAATGGAAAATAAAACAAAAGATATTATAATGCCTCTATATTGTTCCATGGTGAGGCTGCACCTTGAATATTGTGTGCAATTCTGGTCGCCGTATCTTAAAAAGGATATAGCGTTATTAGAAAAGGTTCAGAGACGAGCCACCAAAATGGTAAAGGGGATGGAAGGATACTCCTATGAAAGGCTAAAAAGGTTAGGGCTCTTTAACTTGGAAAAGAGACGGCTGAGGGGAGTTATGATAGAAGTCTTTAAATTAATGAACGGAGTGGAACAGGTAAACGTAGATCGATTGTTTACGTTATCAGAATATAGAAAGACTAGGGGACATGCAATGAAGCTACAGGGTAAACTATTTAAGACTAATAAAAGAAAATATTTTTTCACTCAATGTGTAATCAAACTCTGGAATTTGTTACCGGAGGATGTAGTAAAGGCTGTTAGTGTAGCTGGGTTTAAAAAAGGTTTGGAAAAGTTCCTGGAGGAAAGGTCCATAAACCATTATTAAGAAGGGACCGAGGATATCAATGCTTGACGCAGTACAAGCATTGCGGAACCTGTGTCTTTTGGGGAAACTGCTAGGTACGTATGACCTAGATTGGCCACTGTTGGAAACAGAATACTTGGCTTGATGGACCTTGGTCTGACCCAGTATGGCATATCTTATGTTCTTATGTTCACAAAGGTGAAGAGAAGAGATCTGCCTGAGATCATCAGAAAAGCCATTTTTACCAAACATCAAACTACAAAGGGGTACAAGGCCATTTCCAAAGACCTTTGGATTCCTATGTCTATGGTTCACAATGTTATTAAGGCGTTTTCTGCTCATGGAACTGTCAAGAACCTCTAAGGGCATGGTGTGAAGAGGAAAATTTATCCAAGAGGTCTTTGAACATTAGTGTGAACTATTGGAAAAACACCATGTACAACATCCAAAGAGTTTAAGACTAGCCTGGAGCAATCTGGAGTGTGGTTTCAACCCATACCATATGTCGTGAACTAAACAAAGAAGGACATCATAGGCAAAGGTCAAAGAGGATCCCACTGTGTAAGACAGACATAAAAAGGCACACCTGATCTTTGCCCAAACCCACATTTAGAAACCACAATCCTTTTAGGAAATTGTTCTGTGGACAGATGAATCCAAACTTGAGTTCTTTGACAATGCAGGCCATTGATACATTTACAGGTGAAGAAATGAAGCTTATAAGGAAAAAAACACCCTTCTTACAGTTAAACATGGTGGAGGTTGCATAATTTTGTGGGGCTGTTTTGCTGCCTTAGGAACTGGAAGCCTGGAACAAATTAAAGGAATCATGAAGTCTGAGGACTACCAAGGAATTTTGGAGTGAAATGTAGAAACAGAAACATGACAGCAGAAAAAGACCACATGGCCTATCTAGTCTGCCCTTCAATATCAACTACAATAGTTACTTACAATAGTGTCAGAAGTTAGATCTGGGTTGAAGATCATGGGTCCTCCAGCAGGACAAAGACCCAAAACATATATCCAAAAGTACAAAAGAATGGTTAAAAGGAACAAATGGACTGTTTTAAACTGGCCAGTAATTAGTCCTGATCTCAATCCAATCGAGAATCTTTGGAGAGAGCTGAAATCTTCCATGGTAAAAGGAATCCTGGAAACATTCATAAGCTGGAACAAATCATAGTTGAAGAGTTGGAGAAACTACCAGCAGACAGATGTATGAAATTTACAGATCTCTAGAAGAAACGTGCAAGGGTTGTGCAACCAAATATTAGTGAAGGGTGCCATTAATCCTGCCCAAGTGATATTTTGTTTTTTTTTCTCAGAAATTACTATGTCTAAGTTGCACAGACATCTTTTCTTTGTTGTATACCTTTGAACATATTATTAAAATATTATGATGACATACAGTTGAAATCTTTCCAATTATTTCTTAAGATATGTACATAACATAACTAAAATGGAAGAGTGCCAATAATGTTGACCACAACTGTATCAGCTTTCCTCCAAATTCTAGCAAGAAGATGGATCAAAACAAACTTAAATATCTTTTAGACTTCAAAAAATTGAGGAGGTGATCTGCATGGAGCAGTGGATAGAACCCTAAACAAAGGCATAGAGGGGGGACTTGCACAGAGTGGCAGGCATCACCACTCTAGCTACATAACTGAGTACCATGTTGCATCCAGCTTTTTATCGGGCAGTATGGAAGTATCCCAGGTGATCATAACCTCTTTATTCTCTGTAATTACTTTAGGGCCATGATCCCAGTGCTTTTCAGGCACAGTGATATTATAGGTCCTGATTTTCATTTGGGCAGTGCTATGCACAGTGTTGGCGCATAGCCCTCCCCCTCCCCTTATACCTAACCAGGACTTTCAATGCTAGGGTCATATGCGGCCCCAGCATTGAAAATCTGGGTCTTGCCACACGGCCTGGAAGCCACAGGAGCTAGCCGGATAGCATCGATTTTCGATGCTACCTGCTTAGCCCCTTCGCCTGAAAGATAGGCGAGGAAAAACCTTGCTTATCTTTAAGACGCAAAAGGCTAGGCGGGTAGCATCAAAAATTGGTGCTACCCAATTAGCCATTTCCTCTGCCCCCACTAAACCCCACTCCATCCCTAACATGCCCCAATGCTAACCGCATAGCATCTGGGCACGTTAAGGACTTATCCAAGATTTTCAAAGGGCACTACCCATGTAGGTGCCTTTCGAAAATCCCAGATAAGGCATTTACATGGGTAACTAGGGCAGTTACCTGTGTAAATGCCTTCGGAAATCAGGCCCATAGTGTTTACAGAGTATCCAATGGATGATACATACTACTTTATTGTGTCTTTCTGTATAGAAACTTTCTGCCGGTAGAACTTCACAGCCAGCTATGAGGTGAGTCACTGTTTCCAGTTCTTTCTTACATAATCTACATATGTCTGTTTTGCCAGTTTTTTCAGTGTATGTTGTAAACCATTTCATCCATAATCCACTGACCTGGGCTGCAACTATCAATCTCTCATCCTTCGGTTTCAATTCACCTCATCTTAAGCATTCAGCTCTGAGTACACATAGATGACTTCTCACCAACTGGTATATATCACACAACAAAGAAGACTGGATAGCCTCCATTTTGCTGCTGGCATGTTGCCTGCATCTTACTATTGATGACTTATTTAGATTAAGGTCCACCTGTGCATTTGAGCACATTTTAGTGTTCTCCAGTGGGTTTTTTTTATCAACTACAATGGTTTCTATTCCTTCACAGTTATACTGATGGGTCTTCTGTGAATATGCTATGCCAGTTTCCTTCGATCTCCCTCTCATTCCTCCTATCTATTTGTGTGCATTGCATTGTGATTTGGGTTCTCGGTGATTATGCAGCCTTTATATATGTCCATTCAGCGGGATCCTTTGCTCAGTTACAATACCTTAGAGCTCCCATGGGTCTTTTTACAGGATCTTCTCATTTGTAATATCGTCATAAGTGACACCAGGGATTCTTCACAGGACCATTGCCTGCCCCAAGCTTAGATGAGAAAGGAGGAAGATTGAGTGTCAGGCTAGCAACCCTACCTGCAAAATCATTGTTGCTACAGAAACAACAAACAAAATCCAGCATGATCATTATAAGAATGACATCTTGCCCTCTGGAGTGACTGGACTTGATGAAGGACACTACCTTTCAAGATTCCAGCTTATATCAAGCTAGTTCTGCCTAGCGTCCATTTTTGTTTATTTAACTCTAAATATAATAAAAGCCAGAGACAGTCCAGCTGCTTGGATTTAACAAAGTGTGAAAAGAAAATGAAATTCTACACTTCAAAAACACTGACTTCAGTAAAATGGCCAAGTACCTGAAGGAGAAATTGGCAGGGTTGGAGAGGATAAGGAAAGTGGACTTGCAATGAGCTAAACTAAAAGTGGCAATAAAAGGGGCAACAGATAAATATGTAAGGAAAGTAAATAAAAACAAGAGGAGAAGGAAATCTATTTGGTTCTCCAAAGAAGTGGCTGCTCAAATAAAGGCGAAAAACACAGCTTTCACAAAACACAGAAAGCAATACAGGATCAAACTAAAAGAGACAAAAAGAGAAATAAGGAAAGCAAAATCAAAGGCAGAGAAAAAGATGGCTAAAGATGTGAAGTGTGGCGACAAAGCTTTCTTCAGTTATATTCGGGAGAGGAGGAAAATCAGAGGTGGAATTGCAGGACTCAGAAGTGCTGGGAACGGATTCGTGGAAAGTGACATTGAAAATAGTGAAATTGCTAAACAAATACTTCTGCTCTGTTTTTACTAAAGAAAATCCTGGAGAAGGGCCACCTGTGACTCCCAAATATAAAAATGGGAATGAAGTAGATACCACACCATTCACAGAAGATGATGTGTTAAATCAACTTGCAAAATTGAAAGTGGACAAGGCCATGGGACTGGATGGGATACATCCCAGGATACTGAAAGAGCTCAGAGAGGTTCTTGCAGGACCGTTAACGGATGTTTTTAATGGATCCTTGGAAACAGGAGAAGTTCCTCAGGACTGGAGAAGGGCTGATGTGGTACCTCTTCACAAAAGTGGTGACAGGGAAGAAGTGACAAACTACAGGCCGGTTAGCATTACCTTGGTGGCGGGAAAAGTAATAGAGGCGCTCCTGAAAGAGCGAATAGTGGACTTTCTCAAAACCAACAGGTTGCATGATCCGAGGCAACATGGTTTTACCAAAGGACAATCTTGCCAAACAAATCTGATTGAGTTCTTTGATTGGGTGACCAGAGAACTAGATCAGGGGCATGCGATGGATGTCATCTACCAGGACTTCAGACAAGCCTTTGATACTGTTCCTCATAGGAGGCTTATCAATAAACTCAATAGTTGGGGAAGGGTCCCAAGGTGGTGAACTGGATCAGAAATTGGTTTATTTATTTTATTTATTTGAAAACTTTTATATACCGCCCCTTCCCAAGATCAGTGGCGGTTTACAAAGAACATTGGTGAACAAATACATAGAACATTATGCAACATTGCAACTATGTACAAGGAACATTATAAACAAAAGCAATCATGTATAGCTCATAACAATAACCTTTGATTATTTAGACAGTTAATTATTTACAGAGGTTGACTGACAGACGTCAGAAGGTGATGGTAAATGCAGCTCACTTGGATAAAAGGAGAGCGATTAACGGGGTGCCCCAGGGTTTTGTCCTGGTACCGGCACTTTTCAATGTATTTGTGAGTGATATTGCTGAAGGACTAAATGGAAAAGTCTGTCTTTTTGCAGATGACATGAAAATTTGCAATAGAGTGGACTCTCCTGAGGGAGTGGATAACATGAGGAAAGATCTACAAAAGCTGGAAGAATGGTCTAATGCTTGGCAGTTAAGATTTAATGTGAAGAAGTGCAGTGTCATGCATTTGGGAAGCAGAAATTCAAGGGAAATGTACGCGATAGGGGGCAAGAGGTTGGTGTGCACGGACCAGGAGAAGGGCCTTGGTGTGATTATTTCAGAGGATCGCAAGGTGGCAAAACATTGTGACTAGGCAGTGGCAAAAGCAGGAGGATGTTGGGTTGCATACAAAGAGCAATTACCATCTGAAAGGAAGAGGTACTAATGCCACTGTACAAGTCACTGGTGAGGCCTCACTTAGAATACCGTGTTCAGTTTTGGAGACCATATCTCGCAAAGGATGTAAAAAGGCTGGAAACGGTCCAGAGGAAGGTGACCAAAATGATTTGGAGCTTGCATCAGAAGCCTTACGAGAAGAGACTTGAAGACGTAAATATGTACACTCTGGAGGAGAGAAGGGATAGGAGAGATTTGATTCAGACCTTTAAGTACTTAAAAGGTATTAATGAACAAACAAACCTCTTCCAAAGACGGGGAAGCTGTAAAGCTAGAGGGCATAGCATGAAGCTGCAAGGGGGTAAATTGAAAGGCAATGTCTGGAAATACTTTTTCACTGAAAGGGTGGTGGATGCTTGGAATGCCCTCCTGATGGATGTGGTGGTGGCAAATACAGTGACAGAATTCAAAATGGCATGGGACAGACACAGTGGATCCCCTTATAGCAACAGGATAAAATCAAAATAAACTTAACTATCTAATTTCTCAACAAATAGGGGTGCCCTACATGGAGCAGTAGATTCACCCCTAAACAAAGATATAGGGATGGCTGACCTGCACGGAGCGGTAGGTGCACCTACCCTTGTCACCTTGCTGGGCAGACTAGATGCACCATACTGGTCTTTATCTGCCGTCATTCATTATCAGATAAGTACTATATTTATTTATTTATTTGGCATACATTTATACACCACTCCTTCCAGCGATCAGAAGCGGTCAATCGTTGTACAACACATGGAGAGGGGAATAGATAAGGGGAGGATAAACAACGAGAGGATTACAGTTATACAATTGATTGGCAAATAAATTACTGTTTAAACACCAGTATGAACAATGTTTTTACCCTAATGCAGAATTAAAATGAATTATGGTTCAAAATGCAATGTTGTCTCATTCTGAGAGTTTTGTAAAATTGATACGGTGGACTATTCAATATTTGAACATTTGGCTTTTATTATACTTTGAGTTAAATAAAGTAAAATGGAGCCTGGGCAGAACTAACTTGTTATAAACTAGAATCTTGAAAGAAGGTATCCAAAAAGAAAAGATTTTTTAAGGACTGCTAATGTTTATGGGTATAGAGCTAATACACATAAGAACTTGTTTCAGAATAGGACTAAGCCATTTATGCGTGCAGGATAGACCCTTTTCCGCCAAAAACATTGAGCAAAATATTTGGAAACCCTGAGGCCCTGAAGGTACAGGGAGCTAGTACGGGGATCTCTGAATGCGGGAGGGGAAGAGTGGAATGGGGGAGTAGTGAGCCATTGAGACATATAAGGTGTATTCAGGAATGGCCCCTGCATGTATCATGAGTAGCCCTTATACATTCAGATTATACAAGGTGAAACCTCCAATATCGCCAGGACTTAGTTAAAGTGCAGCTCTGCATATCAATGCATCCCATAGAAGCCACTTCCATATAGCACTGGTGTGTCTGCAGACTGGCATAATACAAGATGCAGTTTTACAGACAAGAATGCAGAGGTGAGAGACATTTGTAGGTACACGTAACATTAGAGCACACTTCAAAAGACATATACAGTGGTGCAATAGTGTTATGTCAGGCTATCAGGGCCAGCCCTTCCGATACCCCTCTGCCAGAGGGGGGTCAGAAGTGGCAGGCTATGTGTGCCGAAGCACATGGCCTGCTGCAGGCAACAAAATGGCCGCACAAAGCTGCTGCTTTTAAAGGACTGCCGTTGCCAGCAACCATCTCCCCCAAGACTGAATTGGCAGAAGTGGGAGGCAGCAGCGGCTCGGCAGGAGTGGGGGGCGGTGGTGACACAGGGAGGGGTGGCGGCTCGATGGGGGATAAACGGCTCAGCGGGGAGGAGTAACATGTCCGGGATTTCTGCCTAGTGCAGCAGAAACCCTTGGACCGGCCCTGCAGGCTATGCTTACAATTGCTGTTTGTGCTAGAGGGGCCATATGAGTCTTCCCTACTGTGACAGGGATAGTTATTCACATTACACTGTAGAGACCCCAGCCAGATGTTTACTGCTCTATACTTAGCAGTGCACTCACTGCAAACATGAGTAAGGAGTTCAGCAAATCCCACGTATGTTGTGATGCAAGGTATATCAGGTCACACAGCTCACTTTCTGATTGCAAATACAATAGCTATGTTGCACTTAGATTACTTTGTAGCATTCTGGGCATGCAGCTGACTAGTATATATAGTCTGGTTAGCATGCACATATTTGTATCATCTGTTTTCATAGGTATTGTGAATGAGCACATCACTGTCAGTGTGGGGATCAGCCTAGGAGCTGTATGTTTTAGCAGCAGAGACGTGGCCGTGCGGCGATGAGCTGCATCAGGAACACACATCTTATCGGCATACAGTGTGCACGGGGACGTACATGCTGTTTTCTGCATCCCCTTGTAACAGCGAGGGCCCCTGTCTCCCAGTGTGCTGTTTGTGCCACGCCAGAGATGTTTAGCTCCCTGATTCCGGAAGCGTGGCTGTGTCTATCCCCATGGTTTCAGATTCACGTTCAAACTGGCCCCGTTTTTATTTTGTTCGTGTCCGCGGACCAGACGTGGATGTTGTAGATTCTCACTCATAGTGGAAGAAAGTTCCCATAACTAATCCAATAAGAAAGCACAGTATAGTGGACTTGATGAAGGCCCGAAAGGAAGTTCAGTCACCGATGAAGAGCTCAGTTCTGATTATTGTGAGAAGTTTAATTATTTAAGGTTGCTAAGTGAGTAGGGATATGTAATCTAATATAAAAGCGTAATGTATACCTAAAACTTTAAGGTTTTTTTTTATTATGGTTGCTTCTCAATGAACTGCAAAGGACATAGAATTAATCTATTGCTAAGGGTTAATCATTTGCTGATGAAAATTCTGTGCCCCCCCCTACCCATCCAGTCTTCTAAATCGGCTTAAAAGCCTATAAATCAAAGATTGAGCTTGGGGTTGGTGGAGGTTGGAGAGGAGTGAAATCAAATATAGAGAGCCTTTAGCTACCCTATTGCTTAACTTTCATTTAAATAAACACAGAATTTGAATTCAATCCCAATCCCAAGTTTCAAGTCGCAGTTTCCCAGATTCCTTGCCAACCATGGCAGGTCCTGTCTCAGCACTCCTTCAAGATACAGTGTGGATCAACTCACATGTGCCAGGGTGAAGTCACACTCTGCATTCTATGAAAGACAGGATTCCCACACTTGAAACATTAACTACTAGCATGTAACAGAGCTGTTAAATAAGGAAGGTAAGGATGAATGATGAGAACAGTGCTGAATTTCAGTACTGCAGCACATTGAATTGGATTATTAGTACTTCTACATGATTACAGTCGTATGGGGTTGCATTCCAGTCTTCACATAGGATTGCCAACTGGCTCCAGATTTTCAAGACAGGCTGACTCAGTCCTGGTTTGATGTACTTCAATCCATGGCTGTACTTCTTTAAGAGTACAAATCTTCAAGGACCTGCAGACAGGTTGGTCAATCCAGGACTGGATTCGTCTATTCTGAAGAAATGGAGAGAAAGTTTCATCTGGACTATATACCTAAATAAGAGTCAGGGCAGAATTCATAGCAATACTAATGTGAAGGGCTCTCCTTCGTGGGTACATCTGTTCTTAGGTCTTGTCCTTTAGTGTGTCTTTATTGTCAGGTGACTTACACTGTGTATTACAGCTTTACCATTCAGGGCTGGTTCCAACATTATGCTGCCATGCCATGATTTCGGGGGTGTCAGCTGCCTCATTCACATTCACAACTTCCTCGTTGCAGTGCAGTGCAGTGCAGTGCCAGTGCCAGCCCCCCATGGGATACCTTTTAGGCTGTGCCATCATGTTCCTGAACTACTGTAGATATTCCAGAGGAGGCGTGGTACAAAAAGCAGCTTTTGAGGGCAAGCATTAAGTGACATAGCCTGTGAACTCCCGCTTTCCCTTTTCATGCGGCAACACTGGGCTATAACAAACCAAAGAACCAACAGCAAAAATACAAATAAATGCAAGTCTGCCTCTACCCTTCCCTCACCCAATGCACAGCAGGATGATGGATTCAGTACTTTTGACCAACTCCTGGGGCAGTGACCGTCCCTGTCTACCAGTGCTGTTTTTTCCCGCGGTTTTAACATTCATGCCGAGCCACAAGAAAGGGAGGAAAGTGGCCCGGATGGTAGATGGATGATTTCTGACCCACTTTTCTGACAGCTGAGGAGGATGAAAGAAAAATGGAAGAGTGGAACGGCAGGTATTTCATGAAAGAGCAGCAATCAAGCTATGTCGAGGGGACTCAGGAATTGAGAGGAGCAGCTGAGATTTGTGGATTGGTTTAGATGGGGCTGGAAGTAGTGAAAACTCTGGGACTCAGTTAAGGGGAAAAGAGTAGGAACTCCTGGTGTGAGTTTGGCTAAGAGGAGAATGAGAGTCTCAGAGGGCCAGGTGTATAGCAAGAGGACTCAGGTACTGGGTAAGGACTGGGGGAATGATATACTCCAAGTTCCATGGCTTACTGACAAAAGATGGCCACGACAGAAGGAGTCATGGCAACCTCCTGTCACAAATAAAGTTTGTAAAATCCGACGTCACACTGGCTGTCAGACCACTTTTGTGGTATATCTGTTAATTTGTCCTTGTCAAAAGTTGTATGTTGGAGGATCTAAACAGACTATGGTGAAGCGCCTGATAGAGCACAGATCTCGTATTAATACTACAACAAAAGCGGCTCCTATTGTTGAGCATTGTTTGCAAATGGGACACTCAATTGACCAGTTAAGATGGAGAATATTGGATCATAACCCCCCCTCCCCATTTTGGTGAGGAGGGGATCATAAGGCCTGCTTTAATCATCGGGAATAATTTTGGATTTTTACATTAGAAACTAGAAACGGTATTCTTTGATGTAGATGATGGTTCCATTTAATAGATCTGGGTGGGCAGAGTTATGGGGTTTAAAAAGACGCTGTAGCCATCTTTTATTAGTAAGCCAAGGAGCTTGGAGTTTGACATTACAAGCTCCTCTAATTCTGGAGTTCTGATCATATAGAAGATCTTCAAGATGATGAAGGACTGATTGTGAAGATTCACTGATGAGATATGTACTACTGTGATCCTGAAGCAGGATCTAGTAATTTACTGGTTTGAAATGAGACAGTTGTGCTGGTATTATACAGTAATAATTTTAAAAGAGGCATTTTATGCATGGTCACTTGCTGCATCCTCTGTGATATTGCTCCTCAGGAATCACGCTCTGTCTCTGTCACTTGTGTGTACTGTAAGATACCACCTAATCTGTCCAATCTCAAAAGGTGTGCTCCCGGGAGTGTAAATGAACATGTGTATTTTGTACTCTTTCTGCATGCATGCTAGGTTGAGCTACAGGTCTAAGAAACAAGGGCCAATGACCACCTGCATCACCTCTACAAAAGGGGCTAGCTGGCAGTAGGAAGTAATAGGTTTCTAAGAAAAGTACAGAGTTAGAAATAAAGTTAATATTGGGTATTTATGTAGAATAGGAAAGAAGCAAGCATATGAGCATATAGCTGCAAGTACTGAATACGTGGAGTCATGTCAAAGAAAGCATAGGTAACAAAGGGATTACATAGTATGGTCCATCTAGTCTGCCCATTAAGGTGGCTAGAGTGGTTGTAACTGCAGCTCCATGCATATCACCCCCCTCTTGCTATAAAGGGATCCATTGTGTCTGTCCCCACTACCTCCATTGGGATGGCATTCCAAGCATCCACTACCCTTTCAGTGAAAAGGCTTTTCCTGATGTTTTTAAGTTTACCATCTTGCAGCTTCATCGTACGTATACCCTCTAGTTTTACAGCTTCCCCTTCTTTGAAGAAAGTTTGTTCATAGATACCCTTTAAGTATTTAAAAGTCTGTAGCATATTTCCCATGTCCCTCCTCTCCTCTAGGGTATACATATTTAGGTCTACAAGTCTCTTCTCATATGTTTTCTGGAGTAGGCTCCAAATCATTTTAGTTACCTTCCTTTGAACCATTTGAAGTCTTTTATATCCTTTGTGAGATATGGTCTCCAAAACTGAACACAATACTCCAAGTGAGGCCTCAGAAAGGGGCTTTAATATCTCCTTCTTTCTGCTGGTTATTCCTCTCTGTATGCAGCTCAGCATCCTTCTGGCTTTGGCTACCACCTTGTTGCATTGTTTCACTACCTTGAGATCCTCAGACACTATCACTCCGAGGTCCCTTTCCGAGTCCATGCACACCAACCTCTCTCCCCCTATTACATACAATTCCTTCTGATTTTTGCATCCCAATTGCATGACTCTGCACCTCTTCACATTAAATCTTAACTGTCAAGCATTAGACCATTCTTCCAGTGTTTTTAGATCTTTCCTCATATTGTCCACTCCCTCAGAAGTGTTCATTCTGTTGCAAATTTTCATGTCTTCTGCAAAAAGGCAGACTTTTCCATTCAGTCCTTCTGCATTATCACTCACAAATACATTGAACAGTATAGGTCCCAGGACCAATCCCTGAGGCACGCCACAACCCACCTTCCTTTCTTCTGTGTGAGTTCCATTTACCACCATCTTCTGTTGTCTGTCAGACAACCAATTTCTGATCCAGTTCACCACCTTGAGATCTATCCTCAGGCTGCTCAGTTTATTGATAAGCCTCCTGTGAGGAATGGTATCAAAGGCTTTGCTGAAATCGAAGTATATCACATCCATCGCATGCCGTTGATCTAGTTCGCTGGTCACACAAAGAACTCAATCAAATTTATTTGACATGATATTCCTCTGGTAAAACAATGTTGCCTCGGATCATGCAGTCCATTGGTTTCCAGAAAGTTCACTATTCTTTCTTTCAAAAATGCCTCCATTACTTTTCCCGCCATAGAGGGTAAGGCTTACTGGCCTATAGTTTGTCATCTCTTCCCTATTACCACTTTTGTGAAGAGGTACTACATCAATCCTTCTCTAGTCCTGCAGAACCTTTCCTGTCTCCAAGGATCTATTAAAAATGCCCTTTAAAGGCCCTGCCAGAACCTCTCTGAACTCTTTCAGTATATCCTGGGCTGAATCTCATCCGATCCCATGACCTTCTCCACTTTCAGTTTTGCAAGCTGTTCAAAATCATCACTTCTGTGAATGGTGTGCTATGTATTCCATTTCCATTTGTATATTTGCCAATCATATGTGGTCCTTCTCCAGGATTTTCTTTTTTGAATTTTGAAGTATTTGCAATTCTTGCAATTCTACCTCTGATCTTTCTCTTCTCCTGAATATACCTAAAAAAAATTTTGTCTCCATGCTTCACGTCTTTAGCCATCTTTTTTTCTACCTTTGCTTTTGCTGTCCTTATTTCTCTCTTTGTCTCTTATAGCTTTAACCTGTATTCTTTTCTGTGTTCCTCATTTTGTGATCTTCTGAATTTTGTGAAAACTGTGTTTTTTGCCTTTATTTGTGCAGCCATTTTTTTGGTGAACTATACAGGTTTCTTTTTCCTCTTGTTTTTATTTACTTTCCTTACATATATATCCGTTGCCCCTTTTATTGCCTCTTTAAGTTTAGCCCACTGCAATTCCATTTACCTTATCTCCTCACATCCTGTCAACTTCTCCTTCAGGTATTTTCCCATTCTCCTAAAGTTAGCATTTTTGAAGTCTAGGACTTGAGTTTGTTTGAGTTTATTATGTTCAGCCATTCAAAAGACTAAACAAATAACTAAGCAACAGAGCTTTCAAATTCATAGCCCCTATCTTATGGAACTCTCTTCCGAACCCACTCAGATCAATCCTTCAGAAAAGAATTAAAGACCCACCTCTTCATTGAATGCTATAACAACGTTAATGACAATACTAACTAGTACACTACTAACTCCCTGCTCCTAACCTCCACCTGTCCCCGCTTTCCAATAATCTTCAACATTGCAGCTTTTCTTCTATATTGCCAACAATGTTTTGCTAATATCTCCAGCAATATGCACATAAGTTAATAGCATCCATGTAAATAGTCAACTGTTTTAACCATCTCCTACAATGTCCTATGTTAATAGTTACTATGTAGATAGTTAAATGTTCAACCATTTACTTGTTAGTTTGATGTAAACCACCCCTGTCAATGGAAGGGGTGGTATAGAACAATTACTCAAATAAAAAATAAATAAATGATTGTCTTGGCTTTCACCTCACACCACATTGTGTGATGATCACCACTGCTCAAATGAGACCCCTACTCCACGGACATTCAACACAAACTTTCTCTGGTTGGTTCTTTCACCAGTTATCTGAGCAATGCTTCTTGGAAGGCATCCACAATCTTTTTACTTCTTTACAGATTTGTAGAAGGAATACTCCAATCCACATCTGGTAGATTAAAGTCACCTTATATGATCACTTCTCCCTTCATAGTTACAATATCAATGATCAAGTCTCTATTCATTTTCTCAGTTTGAGTTGGAGACCTGTAGAATATACCAGTATGGATGATAATACCATATCCTCTTTCTAACACAATCCAGAGTGCTTCTTTTTTTCCTCCTGTCCCCTGCATTCCAACGGCTTTAATATTGCTTTTTTACATACAGGGCTCCTCCTCCTCCTTTTCTGCCTTCACTAGCTCTTCTAAATAAATTATAGCCATCTATGGCCTTGTCCCAGTCATGTCCAACAAACAAGCACGAACCACGCGCCACACAACAGACCCAGTCAAAAGCGTGGGGGCAAAGAAGGAACTATTTATTACCACTCTTGTATTACAAAGCCAGGCCCGACACAGGCCGTGTTTCGCTTAAGTCTTCATCAGGGGCTTATGGCTACAACATAAAAACAACGTTAAAAACATTCATAATCTGTGACAAACAAATCATAAATGTAAACTCCATAAGAAAACATACTAAAAGCACCTACCAAACTATATGATGCTTCATTAAAACACTTAAAATGTCATTAAACGAATAGAAATAAATATAAATATAAATGCATATAAATAAATACATACATATATAAATAATACAGTACATTTATACTGGTCTTTTTCCCCCTTTTTTTCCCCTTTTTTTTAGCAATTTCAGTGTAACAAGTTGCACGGGTAGAAGGTAATGAATGTTATGGATATGGGTTATATTGTTTTTCGTTTTAATCATTAATTCAGTTTTATTATTTATTATAATTTTTATGTTTTAACATTACTTGTTATTTATTAATGTGACTTTTTAACTAGTATTTATGTAATGATGATATTTTAGCACTATTTAGGTATGTACAATTCCACATTTAGTGTGTGCTTATATTGTATTGAAGTTATTCATTTATTATTTTTAGATATGTATTATTTGGTATTTATGTATTTATGGGATGGTAATACCCTTTAAATATGATTGATTTGTTTAATATTTTTTATGCTTTTAGGCAGTTTTTTGCTGTACTGTATTATTTATATATGTATGTATTTATTTATATGCATTTATATTTATTTCTATTCGTTTAATGACATTTTAAGTGTTTTAATGAAGCATCATATAGTTCGGTAGGTGCTTTTAGTATGTTTTCTTATTGAGTTTACATTTATGATTTGTTTGTCACAGATTATGAATGTTTTTAACGTTGTTTTTATGTTGTAGCCATAAGCCCCTGATGAAGACTTAAGCGAAACACGGCCTGTGTCGGGCCTGGCTTTGTAATACAAGAGTGGTAATAAATAGTTCCTTCTTTGTCCCCACGCTTTTGACTGGGTCTCTTGTCCCAGTCATGGACTCGTTAAACCATGTTTCTGTAATGACTACAATGTTCATGTCCATTTCCACCATTAGGGCTTCCAGGTCAGGAACTTTGTAGGCTAGACTTTGAGCATTTGTGCTCATTGTCTTCCAGCAATTGTGGTTAGCTTGCTTGTATTTTGGACAAATTTTGTTCCAGACTCCTCTTCCCTCCTGCCACTGATGTGTGGATTAATATGATGACTATTACCAATGTTATTATGTTCTTGCTGGAAGTGATGTCCTGAACTTGTTTTTCCCCATATATCACCCCCTTTCCCTTGTTTAAATGGTTGTCCACATATTGCCTGAATATTTCACTTAGGATCCTTTTTCCTGCCACAGAGAGATGCAGTCCATCAACACAGTACAGGTTGTTGTTGTTCCATCTATTGCCCTAGGTGCCTATATATCTAAATCCTTCTTGTTTACACCGGGTTTGGAGCCACATATTAAAGCTGGTTATGTGATGCAGCCTCTCTTTCCTCTTATCATGAACAGGTAGAACTTCTGAAAATGCTATAGCATTGACAGTGGGTTTAAGTTTCCCTCCCAAACACTGAAAGTCCTTTGTTCAAAGGCATTTACATGGGTAACCGCCCTAGTTACCTGTGTAAATGCCTGATCCGGCATTTTTGAAGGGTACCTACATGGGTAGTGCCCTTCGAAAATCCCTGATAAATCCCTAACGCGCCCAGATGCTATGCGGTATGCATCGGGGCATGTTAGGGGGAGAGCAGGGTGGAGGAAAGGGCTAACCAGGGAGCAGCGATTTTCAATGCTATCCGCTTAGCCCTCTTCCTTAAAGATAGGCAAGGTTTTTCCTTGCCTATCTTTCAGGCACAGGGGCTAAGGGGGGTAGCATAGAAAATTGCTTCTAGACAGATACCTCCTGTGGCTTCTGGGGTGTGTGGTGAGACCCAGATGGTCACATATGACCCCGACATTGAAAATTTGGCTTAGGCAGAAGGGGGTGGGCTATGCGCCGGCACAGCAAATAACACCACTCCATTCAAAATCGGCCCACGGTTTCTATCCAGGACATTTATACCCAGGTGGATAGCATCAATTTGGAATGCGTACTTTCCACACTGATCGACTATGCTAACAATTTGGTTTATGTTCCTGCTTTCTTAAGAACCTGGGAGGCATTTGATTATCTTCTGTCCCTTGGACTGTGTTCCCAAATTAATCCTTCTGATGAAGTCTCCAAGTAATAAATAGTTTCATGTTTTGTGATTTTTTTGTTCATATTTGGGACATTACCAGTAAATTCGGTGTTAACCTTCTCATTTAAGGTCACTTCAGTTTCCACTAATTGAACACTCTCATTTTCCAAGGCAGAGAAGGCATTATGCAGGGATATCTCTTGATGGAGAGGGTGTCTCCAACTTCCAGGTCACAACATGCCAATGTCCACTGTGATCCATTTGTTCCTAGGATGTTTGATTCTTTGTGGGAGTGGTGGCGAGTTGTTTTCAATTTGTACCCTAAGGGAGGTGTGTTTCATGGCAGCTAATTCTTCCCTTAATAGAGCCAATTCTTTCTTCATAGCAGTTTGCTTGGAACATAACTCATGACAGCTTGTTGCTTTATGTGAGTATTTTCATTCACTGTAAACCGCACTGAAGATAAATAGCATGGTATAAAAGAACTATAAATAAATAAATAAACTCTAAGGCTCCAAATGATTCTTCTTAGAATGAAGATACCACAGTTATTACATTGAATACATGCCATGTTGATTGAGAGTGATAAAGCAGTTGTAGCAAAAGGTGGGCATTCCACTTAATTGGAGGACAGATGATTTTATTTTTATTTTATTTTATTTATTTTTATGCCACGCTCTTTAGAATCAGTGTGGTTTACATGTATACTGACAGGTACTTTTTATTCCCTTGTCCCCGAAGGGCTCACAACCTAAGTGTACCTGAGGCAATGGAGGGTTAAGTGGTTTGCCCAAGGCCACAAGGAGTGGCCATGGGACTAGAGACCCCAGTCCATCTGGCCTGAGGTTGCTTGTCCCCATGTGGGAACTGAACCCTGTGATAAGGAAGCTTATCATAGCTCAGGAAGGAGCTATAGAAAAGGTGAAGTGACTCTGAACAAGCAACCTGTCAGTTCTGGTAGAAATAAGAAAACGGAATTTTCCCATAAAAAACTACCAGTCCCAGAATGCACCAGGTTTCCAACAGCCATTAGAGGAGCTGAAGTGGGGAAACATGTGTTCAATCAGGAGGGCTATGAGGTAATCCCTAAGCACTCATCTCAAAGGGCAGGGCCTGATTCAGCACAGCTGCACTGTGTTAGGGAGGAGCACTCATCTAAGCAGAATAAAGCTAGAGTTTATTCTACAGAGAATTATCCTCATTATTCTGAGAATCAGCTTGAGCTTGATCATCAGTTTCATCTGAAGGATCATCAGAAGCAGAAGCCAAACCGGACGGACAGAGAAGGAAAGAAACCCTCTGGAAGAAAGAGGAGAAAAGCCTTTGAGAGGTCTAGAAGAGTCCAGAGCAGTACGTATACTGGGAGGCATTCCAAGGGCCAGCATACACCATTGGACTGGGGAAAGCCAGAGGAATGGTGCTGCAGAGCTAGGAATCTCCAGAGGCTACCTGTGAGGGAGACGGTTGCACGTGGAAGGGACCCTAAGACCTGTGCCAGAAGGTATGTGAAGAGAGATCCAGTGTCCAGGGATCTGGATTGGAAGGCTGGACATAAGAACTGGACTACATACTGGCCAGGCTATATAGAGAGGAACTCTAACAGCAATGGAAGCTCAGGTATGAACACTGATCTATGCCCTAGCTATAACCTTGAAAGACAGCAGGGAAACAAGTATTCTCCTGAAAGTGCTCCATTGAGAGATTCATCTGTGCCAATCCATGATATTGAACCCATGCTTGTTGAAGAAGGGGGAATGATTGCAGATGAAGAATGTGTTTATATGGACTGCTCTCTGTCCAAACTCCTTTGGTGATTTTCTGTTATAAAGTACAGCAACCATCACAAAGAAATACAAAGTTGTTCTTTAATCTACTCAGAAAAGCTCCTGAAGCAGGATTTGACCCACGCAGTAGGAAGCAAGCCAGCTAAGGGGTTTCAGCTGGATAACTACTAGCAATTGAGCCTTACCTAATTGCTTGTGAGCTAGGAGAGAATCACTTCTGAATCTATGTGGGAAGTTATCAGAAGTTAACCTGAAAAGAACAGTTTTCTTCTTTCTTTGTGGCTTTTCGTTTGTTGTTTGATATATGCTAAGAAAACATTAGCTAATGCCTGACAAGAATAAAGGTTGTTTTCCTTATTTTGTTTTTTTCAAGTTTAACACTGAAAGCAAGTAACCTGATTTATGTGCTACCAAGCATATCTGTGTTGGGAGAAATAACCCCATAAATAAATATCTTATTGGCTTTAACACTTGAGCACAACTAAATTATTGTCAGCAGCTGTGTCTGGTGTGAATGAACTACATTGCCCACAATCCCTTGCAAATCATATAGATATATGCACTTGCCAAGACTGTGAAGATTCTCACCCAGGCAGCCGTCTGACAACCCCTGGCCTTCTGGCCTTCTGGCCTGAGGAAACCTGTCCCAACCACTGAGCCACTCCCCCCTCTATGATATGAAGACTATATAGGCAAATGCAACTGGGGTGGGTGGGGTGAGGGGTAGGGTGGGTAGGAATGAAAGTGCCCCATGTCCCAGGCCAGTAGAGCTTATATGAATTGAGGATACACTCAAATTTCTGATTAAAAAAAGACTAGGCAACGAATACAGACTAGTTAGATTTTCCTAAGCTTCTAACCAAGATTTAGGTTGTTTGCCACTAGACTGTACATGGCTGTTGACAGGTAAAAATTTGTAAGAAAAACCTTCTTCTTTGCAGAAAAACAAAGAGGAAAAGCAAAATAGTTTTTTTTTGGGTGCAGCTATTCTAACATACCACAGTGGCTAAGGCATACTTACTGAGCAGCCATACTTGCCCCCCTAAAACTGACGGAAGAGGGTATTTCTCTGTAGGATATATGAATTGTGGCAGGACTCCAGGTGTCCTGTGATCCCATTTGGTATAGTCATGTTCACATCACTTACCAGTAAGGTACAAAATCGAAAGCACGATGAAACCAGCTTATGTTTGTTTCATTTGGGGAACATAACCAAAATCCTCTTTATAGAATTCAGATTTATGTTTACTTATGTTTAATTTTGTGAATAGTGCACACTATTGGGAAATAGCAAGTGCTATTTGCAAATAGTACTTGCTATTAATGAAACAGAGCAAAATGGCAGCCTCGTGAGGGTGGCACGATCAACAAAGTCACCGACCAAGTCCCAGATAGTCCAGCAGTAAAGATCAGTGTGGTGTTTGAAGCTCATGCGTGCAATGCACATCTGACATGCAGCACATGCATGAACTCCAATCCCCTATTCTTAGGTCCTCCACCATGATTGGCTCCATGCATGTAGCTTGAGCTGGGCAGTGGTGGAAGTTGTGCTGATCTCGTGAGACTTGAAGTAGAGAGATCAGCCTAACTTCCGTCATTGTGTGACTGAACTGTATGTACAGAGCCAATCGTGATGGAGGGCAGAGCAGAAAGATATCGGTTGCTAGCTATGAGGGGGCGGGTATGAGGACTGAGGGGAGGATGGCAATGAGAAAGAGAAATGTCAGGGGCTAGCTGGGCAGGAGGTGTGGAAATGAGATTGAGACACATGGGGTGATGAAATACACACATCGGGTGATGGCTGCTGAGTGGACAATGAAAGAGAAAGACGCACATCGGGTGAAGCTGCAGGACAGGGCTGGCCCTACCACTAGGCAAAATAGGCAGTTGCCTAGTGCCACAACTTCTGGACTGCAGCAAAAGTAGGGCAGTCAAAGCTAAATAATAGATTTTGACAGCCAGAGGGAGAGTAAAGCTTGATGTTCACCTAGGCACAACACTTTGAACCAACTCTAGGGCCAGCCATGCTGTAGGGGAGCAATAAAAGAGAGAGAAACACACATTGGTGATGGCTGAAGGGGGCAAAGAGAGAGAGAGGAAGATACATGGGTGATGGCTGCAGGGGCAAGGAGAGAAAGAGACATATGGGTGATGACTGGGGGGGGGCAAAGAAAGATAGGGACACTGGAAAGAGGGCTAAGAGAAGACAGTAACATAGTAACAGAGAGTAGCAGAAGAGAGACTGGGGTCATTGTGACTGAAAGAATAAAATGCCCACACAACAAAAGTAGGATAAAAGTATTTTATTTTGAATTTATTAAATGGAATATGAAATGTGCATGGCTGATGTCTGGGTTTTGTTTAATACAAGAGGAAATTCATTTATACTTTTATTTCCCCAGTGTTGTCATCAATGCTGAGTCTGCCTCTGCCATTTTTGCTATTTCAGACTAATGCAGCTATCCCTCGGCAAATTTTTATCATGTTGGGACAAAAAAAGAGGCTTGCGAAGGGCTCCATTGCAATCCACTTGGGTGGGGGGAGGGGGTAGCACAGTTTTTACTCACACAGGGCAGCAAGAAAAGTAGCACCAGTCTTGCAGGTATCCACCACTCTTTCTTGAAAAGATATTTCCCAGTGTGGCTTTTAAGAAAGCTCTTTATCCCTATCTCCACAGGTATAAATATTCATTTGGTAAATCCATGGATTGGTTTGCTAACAATGTCTCTGCAGTCTCTATTCTCAACACCTCTCTGCCCTCATATGCATCTAATTGCTCTACCTGCCTCGGTAGTGGGGCTGCCTTTGGCTAATGTAGGCAGCATTTCTTAGCCATTTTGTTTAATGTGCCCACATCAGACTTATTGCTCTTTCATGAATAGGCATTTTAAGCTAGCATTTTGATATCTCTGTAATCTTTTCAAAACAGCTCTGTTTATCAGTAATTCAGATTTGAATAATAACAGTTCAGATTCCTCATGGGCTGGTCTTTCTGAATGGTACCTTTGCAGGTCAAAAGAGACATCTTAAAACTAAATGGAAACTAACTAAACCAGCCTTCAATGCATATATGCCTGTCTGTTTTTATGTGGGTAATTTTATAAAGCTTTTTTCCATGTGTAAAGCCTGCTTTATACACAGAAATGGGCTTATATAAAATTACATCTACTTTTATGCTATTTGCTTATAGTTGTTTGTGAGGACAAGCGGAGGTAGAGTTCCAGTGTACAGGCGTATTTTAGAACATACATGTGTATGTATATAGAGTAAACTATCATGTTTACACCTATCTCAGAACGGGTATAAATTTATGCATGGGCATTTGTATGCTTTCGGATCTGCCTCTGGGTGCCTATTATTTAAAGACACATAAGTGTATATGTTGCTTTTATAAAATTGGCTTAAAATAAAAAGGTGCCTAAGACCTCTCACATAGGTGTCCTGTGATGAAATTACTATCCTGCCCCATAGATCCTTGATAAAACAAAATAAATTCATTCCCTACTGGCAGAGAAATGGTACTGGTTTAACTGCAATTTGTTCACTGTTCTTATGACTAATAAATGCTTTTTGTCTCATAAATTTTGCAAGCAGGCAATAACTTCTGTCCTACTTTACGTTAATGGCAAACATATCAATTGCAGCTCATAGTGCAGCTATCTCATCACACAGTGACGAGATAACAGGGAGATAACATTAAGGGACTCAGCAGCCAGTAAAATAATAAAGTCACATCTTATTTTACCTTTTGCCACTATATAATGAATTGTTAGCATGTTGAGGAGAAGGTGGAGAGCATGCAGAGGTCAGCCTGGGGAGACAGCCGTGAGAGTGCTAGCCTGGGTCTGGGAAAGATAGCAATAGAGTACTGGGGTTGGACTGAAGCCAGTGGGTGGAAGCAGGGCTGGGCCTGTCATTGAGTGACTATGTTTTTTGCACATAGCCCCGCTTTGGCTTATGCAGATGAGGCCCTGCAAACAGTCTTCTGCACATGGCCCCTGCATCTCTGCATCCCTCTCAGGCCATCCCTAGGTGGAATCATGCTGCAAGATACCTTTTTTACCTGTCATTTTGCTGCTGATTCCACTAGCTGAACACAGAGCTATTTGTTCTTCAATTTAAGAAGCATACAGGGAAAATGGTACTAAGGGCTAGATATACTAATGTGCGCTATCACCAAATAGTTTTTGCATGATAGTGTGTAGTAAGCAGTAGTGCCTTTTAGTAAAACCAGCCATACGTTTAATATTTACCTGAGTAATTAATAATCCTGGTTTCTGTCTGAAGAATTGGAACAATAAACAAATTTAGGTAAAAGGAAAGTTGTTCCTGAAACCATTAAATTCTGGAGGGATTCAATTGATATGAATGATACTTAGCCTTTATAAGAACACAATATATGCCATACTGAGTCAGACCAAGGTCCATTAAGCTTAATATCCTATTTCCGGCAGTGGCCAATCCATAAGAACATAAGATATTCCATACTGGGTCAGACCAAGGTCCATCAAGCCCAGTATCCTGTTTCCAACAGTGGCCAATCTAGGTCATATGTACCTAGCAGCAGGGCCGGATTTACCTATACGCCAACTACACCGTGGCATAGGGCCCACAGCTGACAAGGGCCCACAAAAATTGAAAAAATTGTTAGGGTTCTTAAAATTTAAATTAAAAAAAAAACGCTGGCTGCTGCCGTTGGCAGCATGGACTGTCCCGCGGGGCCCCCTCCGCCCGGCTGAATCCCTCCCTCCCTCCCTCCCTCCGTGCCGGCTTTGAGAGGCGCGAAGGGAGAGTGTCTCCCTTGCGTCTCTGTTAAGCCCGCAGGGGCTGATGGGAAATTTCCCATCAGGCCCTGCGGGCTTAACAGAAACGCGAGGGAGACACTCTCCCTTCGCGCCTCTCAAAGCCGGCAGGGAGGGAGGGACGGATTCAGTCGGGCGGAGGGGGCCCCGCGGGACAGTCCATGCTGCCACTGCCGCGATGGCAGCGGCAGCAGCCAGCGTTTAATTTTATTATTAAATTTTACTTGAGCCGATGAGGGGTAGGACTGGTAATGGGCTGGGGGGGTTAAGACTGGAGGTGGGCTGATGGGGTTAGGACTGGTAATGGGCTGTGGGCTGGGGGGGTTAGAACTGGTAATGGGCTATGGGAGGGTTAAGACTGGTAATGGGCTGTGGGCTGATGGGAGCTATCTGGTAATAGGCTATGGGGGGGCAAGGACTGGAAATGGGCTGGGGGGGGTTAAGACTGGAGGTGGGCTGATGGGGTTAAAACTGGTAATGGGCTGTGGGCTGTTGGGAGGGGGTTTGGACTGGTAATGGGCTATGGGGGGGGCTAGGACTGGAAATGGGCTGATGGGGGGCTAACACTGGAGGTGGGCTGATGGGGCTAGGACTGGTAATGGGCTGTGGGCTGCTGGGGGGTTAGGACTGGTAATGGGCTATGGAGGGGGGTTAGGACTGATAATGGGCTATGGGGGGGCTAGGACAGGAAATGGGCTGATGGGGAGGGGTTAGGACTTGAGGTGGGCTGATGGAGTTAGGACTGGTAATGGGCTGTGGGCTGATGGGGGGGGGTTAGGACTGGCAATGGGCTATGGGGGGCTGACTGGAAATGGGTTGATGGGGTTAGGACTGGAAGTGGGCTGATGGGGGGTTAGGACTGGTAATGGGTTATAGGGGGGGCTTAAACTGAAAATGGGGTGATGGGGGGTTAGGACTGGAAGTGGGTTGATGGGGGGGCTAGGACTGGTATTGGGTTGGGGGGTTGCTAGGACTGGAAATGAGCTGATGCAGGGACTAGAAGGGAATGGATGCTGGGTGAGGCTGGAACTAGAAGGGAGCTGATGTTGGGGGAGGATTAGAATGGGATGGGGCTGGAAGAGTAAAATGGAGAAGGGAAAAATATTTTGTGTGGGAGGGATAAAAAATCTACAATTGGCCGGGTATTGGGAGAGTAAGTGGGGATTGAGGATGGAGGGGTAAAATTTGAGTGGATGAAATAGGAATGAGGAAAGAGCAAAAGGAGAAAGATTAGTATGTTAAAGCAGATGTAGAGAGAGAATGGAAAAAAAACTAGAAGAGAGAAGAAAGGACAAATGGACAGCAGACGATGGAGAGTTAGCAGAAGACACAAAGAAAGCAGAAGAAAGTGGCTGGAGCAATTGCAGCTGAAAAAAAATGCACAAAAGGTAGAAAAATCTCTCTTTTTTTTTTTTTTTCAATCTTTATTTATGAAGTTTCCAAAATTTACAAAAATCGGAAAAACACAAGGAAAATCAAAGAAATAAGGTAAAACATCTGTCTCAAGAAAAAGAACATGATATAGACCACATTACGGGAACCCACTGTGATCTCATAACCAAGAATTTATGAAAAAATGCATGAAACATACATTACAGAAATCAGGGCAAACATCTTGCCCATCTACAAGGTGAAAATCTCTCTTTATTTTGAATTTATTAATTGAAATATGTCAGCTCTGGTAAATGTGCATCATTAACGTCTGCGCTTTGTTTAGTACAAGAGCAAATTAATGTATAGTTTTATTTCTACAGTGTTGTACATTCCAAGTTTGGCTTTTGGGATTCCCAGTTTAATTATGACGTCAGGGCCAACAGCGCGCAGCTGATCCGGCTTGCTCGCTTTTTTCTTTTCTGGGGGCCCACAATGTTTGTTGGCGTAGGGCCTCACTCAAGGTAAATCCGGCCCTGCCTAGCAGTTTCCCCAAAAGACACAGGTTCCACAATGCTTGATTTGAATCAAGCATTGATATCCTGAGTCCCTTTTTAATAATGGTTTATGGGCCTTTCCTCCAGGAACTTGTCCAAACCTTTTTTTAACCCAGCTACACTAACAGCCTTTACTACATTCTCCGGTAACAAATTCCAGAGTTTGATTACACGTTGAGTGAAAAAATATTTTCTCTTATTTGTCTTAAATAGTTTACCCTATAGCTTCATTGCATGTCCCCTAGTCTTTCTATATTATGATAACATAAACAATCGATCTACGTTTACCCATTCCACTCCATTCATTAATTTATAGACCTCTATCATATCTCCCCTCAGCCGTCTCTTTTCCAGGTTGAATAGCCCTAACATTTTTAGCCTCTCTTCATAGGAGTAGCCTTCCATCCCCTTTTCCATTTGGTGGCTCTTCTCTGTATCTTTTCTAATAATGCTATATCCTTTTTAAGATACGGCGACCAAAATTGCACACAATATTCAAGTTCCTGTCAGGTTCCCATAAAGTAGACAGATTCCATGCTGCTTGTTCTGTAGGTAAGCAGTGGATTTCCCCAGTTCACTTTAATAATGGTTTATTGACTTTTCCTCCAGTAACTCGTCCAAACCTCTTTTTTTAAAATCCAGATACATTAACAGCTTTTACTACATCCTCTGGTAAAAAATTCCAGAGTTTGATTATGCATTGAGTGAAAACATATTTTATCTGATTAGTCTTAAATGTGCTAAATTGTAACTTCAGTGCATGCACCTGAGTCTTTCTATTTTTTTGAAGGAGTAAACAACTGATCCACGTTCGCCCATTCAACTCTACTTATTATTTTATAGACCTCTATCATATCTCCCCTCTGCCATCTCTTTTCCAAGTTGAAGAGCCCTAACTTTTTCAGCCTTTCCTCAAAGAGATATCATTCCATCCCCTTTACCATTTTGGTGGCTCTTCTCTGTACCTTTTCTAATTCTGCTATATCCTTAGAATTGCACACAATATTCTAGATGTGGTCTGTAAAAATTCAGTAAATCAGGTAATAAACAGAAACAAAAAGAATGCAAAGTAGTACCTTGTGATGGGGTATATAGAGTGTTGCCCATCCTTCTCCAGAGAGATTATCAACAGACCTCTTTAAGGGAGCCTGCAGCCTGGAGTTCAAGGCTTGGAGGGTATGGCTCACAGGAGAGGTTAAAATCCCAGCAGGAAGCAGAAGGGATAGAGACTCGGCCTTTTGCAGGCTGGTCAACATGGCTTGTACTTAGGTTAGATGGGTGGTCCAATCTCTGCTGTAGATGACAATGTCATTAAGGTAGGCAGCCACATACTCCTTTGTGGTCTCAGTAGACTGTTGACTAGGCATTGAAACATGGTGGGAGCCCTGTGTAATCCAATCTGCAGCACTGTAAACTGGAACAGACTTTGAAGTGTTGAAAAAGCAGTTTTTTCCCTGGCAGCCAGAGTCAAGGGTACCTGCCAGAATCCCTTGGTCAGATCCAAGGTTGCTATAAAGTATGCTCCACCGGGTCACTCGATTAGCTCATCTACTCTGGGCATGGGAAACGCTTCCAATTTAGAAGCTGCATTGATCCTCCAGAACTTAATGCAGAATCTGATGCTTCCGTCGGATTTAGGAACCAAGATGATGAGTGATGACCAGTTATAGAAAAATTCCAGGTTAAGCTTCTATTTCAGCTCCTTGGCAACAGCCTGTCACTTGGCCTTCAGAAGCCGATAGGGTCATTGTCAGGGCTATAGCCATCCATCAGCAGTGAAGATCTGGATTGGCCAGATAGTGGGAAAGCTAATCGATATTCAACTGCTGCCCGGTTAGCCTCGGGGCATTCCAAGGGTAGCATCCAGTGATAACCAGGCAGCGGTGATATTGAGTTGCTGCCTGGTTATCGGTACATGGTAAAGACTGGCCTAACTTTCACCACCAAAGCTAACCGGGCAGCAGTTAAATATCGATTAGCTTTCCCACTACCTGACCAATTCAAATCTTCAGTGCTGATGGATGGCTGTAGCCCTGGCCCTGGCATTGACTATCCAGGTCTTAGTTTCAGTGACCTCTCTTTCACTTTCTGCCCAAACCTTGGCCAACTATTTCTATAACAATGTCCAGAAGGTTGCCCTTCAGTTTCCCATGAGGTCAGCTTCATCCCCTCTTCCCCCCTCTTCACTCCCAACTCTTCCCCTCAACCTCTGCCACCCTTTATTCCTTTTCTAAGATCTCTGAGGAGGAAACAGATCTTTCCTTCTCCAAACTCACTACTTGATCCTCTGATCCTATTCCTACCCAAGCCTCCATCTCCTCCACTGTCATGCCCTCCATCTCTCATATTCTCAACCTATCGCTTTCCACTGCAATTGTTCCTGCAGCCTTCAAGCTTGTTATGGTCACACCTCTCCTCAAGAAACCCTCACTAGACCCTTACCCGTCCTTCTAATTATCAACCCATCTTCCTCCTCTTCTTCATTCCTAAACTACTTGAATGTATGGTGCACTGCCATTGTCTTAACATTCTCTCCTCTCAAGCTCTTCTGGCTTTCTCTAATGGTTCTTGCCAAATTCACCAATGACCTGTTCCTGGCAAAATCCAAGGGCCTTTAATTGATCCTCATCCTTCTTGACCTTTCTGCTGCTTTTGACACTATTGACCACATCCTTCTCCTTGATACCCTGTCTTCGCTTGGTTTTAAGGGCTCTGTACTGTCCTGGTTTTCCTCTTATCTCTCCCATCGCTCTTTCAGTCTTTGTTCTGGTGGATCCTCCTCTGCTGCTATCTGGCTCTCAGTTGGTGCACCCCAAGGGTCTGTCTTGGGCTCAATCCTTTTCTTGCTTTATATGCAGTTCCTTGAGGCAATCATCTCCTCCCGTGGTTTTCAGTACCATCTTTACACTGTTGACTCTCAAATCTACCTCTCTACACCTGAATTCTCTCCAGCAATCGAGGCCCAGATCTCTGCCTGCCTATCTGACATTGCTGTTTGGATGTCTCATTGATATTTGAAATTGAACATGGCCAAAAATGAGCTTCCTATTTTTCCCCCTAAACCCACCTGTCCCCTTCCTCTTTTTTTAATCTCTGTGGATAATGATCTACTACTCCCAGTTTCCTCGGCTCGTAACCTTGGGGTAGTCTTTGATTCCTCCCTGTCCTTCTCCACGCACATCCAACTGATAGCTAAAACCTGTTTCTTTCTCTATAACATCAGCAAAGTTTGCCCTTCTTTTCTGAACACGCTACTAAGACATTTATCCACTCTTTAGTCACCTCCCATCTAAACTATTGCAATCTCCTCCTTTCTGGTCTCCCTCTGAATTATCTATCTCCCCTTCAATCTGTTCAAAACTCAGCTGCACGGCTAATCTTCTGCCAATCTTGATATGCTCATATAACCCCTCATCTCAAGTCACTCCATTGACTCCCTATCCATTTCTGTATACAGTTCAAACTTCTCCTACTGACCCATAAGTGCACTCATTCTGCTGCTCCTCATTACCTTTCCTCTCTTATCTCTCCCTATATCCCTCCTTGGGAACTCCGCTGTTTTGGCCGATCACTTCTATCTGTTCTTTCCTCTTCTACTGCCAACTCCAGTCCTTCCACTTTGCTGTTCCTTATGCCTGGAACAAACTACCTGAGTCTGTATGTCAGGCTTCATCTTGTCCTTAAATCCAGGCTGAAAACGTACCTCTTCAAGGCTGCTTTTGGATCCTGATCCACTTAATCTCCTATGTGTTTTCTTACCATTCCCCTAGGTGTATCCTTGTGTAGCCTACAGTAGCTGTTGTGTTGTCTGTTTTGGCTAGATTGTGTTTGTACAGTGCTGCATATGCCTTGTAGCACTATACCAATGATCTATAGGAGTAGTAGTGACGATGCCCCGCTGCTTTAGATCGGCTAGCCACTGCCACTAACTATAGGGCCTGATATTTTTAGTCTAGTAAAAACATAGAAACATGACAGCAGAAAAAGACCATATGGCCTATCTAGTCTGTCCTTCCATATCATTCACTATAGTCACTTTTTTCTTTAGAGACCTTCTGTGTTTATCCCATGTTTTCTTGAATTCAGATACTGTCTGAGGGCACACTATTCTTTTATCTACTTGTCTTGTTGTCTTATCCAAAAGAGCTGTTTGTTCAGACAACTTATCTCTCCGATAGGCGTGCTGAACATAGCGGTCTGGGTAACTTCTGGACTGGATTATTTGTTTCATAATATAAGCTTGTCTCTCAAAGTCCCCAGATCTTGAACAAACCTGCTGCACTCGCAGAAATTGGCTGATAGGTAAATTGGCTTTCAATGAATGGTTACGGAAACTTTGATAGTGTAAGAGCTGGATTCCTCCGCAGTAAACAGATCCAATTATTGAATCATTTGAAAAGGTCATGCTTAAGCATATAGCTGACCTTGAATCTAAACTGAAGCTGACATACTATAACATGACCAGAAATGAAAACAAACTATTTTGTCTCTGCAAATGAATTCTAACATTATTATCAAACCAGATCACTATGTTCAGCACACCTATCGGTGTGCACTCATTTTATTTCTTTGAAGAAAGTTTTTGTTCACCCTAATACTCAAAGGAAGTATTTTCTCAATGAAACTGTGCGTCTAAGAATGTCATTTTTATCATCATTTGTCCATGCCAGCTTTTGTATGTTGGAAAAACCACACGTCTTGTTCGCACATGCATAGTTGAGCATAAAGGTTGTCTGAAGAGGCAACTGAATGATAAACCACTGGTGCAACACAAGATTTCTGGCTTTAAATTTTTTGTTTTAAAAGCAGTCAAGGCCAACTGGAGAGGAAGAGACCTTGATAAGGTGCTCCTTTGCCTTGAACAATGATATATTTTTCAGCTGCAGTTCATTGTCCCAAAGGGATTGAATTTGGAGACTGACCTGTCTGTTTTGCTATGAGTCTCCTATTTTTAAGCTATTAACTTTTCGATTTTCAATGTTTATCCCTTATCTGATTATATTATTATATTATGGCCTTTTAACAATTTGTTTTTAATAATTTATTGTTGTTTTGCATGCCTGTTCCCCCTTCTCATCCACTTCTTCCCTCCCCCTTCCTTCTCCCCCTCCTCCTCCCCCTCCCCTTCCTTCCCCATATTTCCCTTTTTCTTCTCTTCCCACCCTTCCCTCTCCTCCTCCCCTTCCCCTTACATCCCCTAATTCTTTTTCTTTCTTTCTTTCTTTCTTTCTTTCTTTCTTTTTCTTTCTTTCTTTCTTTCCCCTCCCTTTCCCCCCTCTTCCTTCCCTTCCTCCCCCTCCTTCCCGTCCCTTCCCTTCCCCTTCCCCACCCTGTACCCTATACCCTGTACCCCTTCCCCCTTCCCCACTCTTTCCATCCCCACCTCTCCCCCTGCCTCCCCCCTTCCTTCCTTCATTTTTAAGGCTCCTGGTTAGCCTATGTGTTTTATCCCTATAATTTTTTATTGGTATTTTTGGAGAAAATTTTATATTTTATTCTTTTATTTTTTAGCCCTCCCATTTTTAACTGACTATATGTGCCCATGTCTGGTGATATATTTATTCTTTTTTAAAAATGTTTTAATCCATTGGTTTTATTTAGGGCTGACTTTATATATGATGTCCCTTTTTAGGATGTGACCAATTAGCTTTACTTAAGATTTTTACTTATGGTAATAATCATACATTTTAGATATAAAATGGAGTTGGTTTTATGGGTCCTTAAATCATTTAATGCATATTTATTATCAATTTATACTGATTTCTGAACGATAGGGGTTGACAAACTCCCTTTCCCCCTTTAGGTAGCCACCACGGTTTTTATTATTAACAGAGATGGGAGTACCCATATTCCCCCCTCCCCTCACATGGTTTGCAGCTTGTCATGCTGTGAGGGCTTGTGTGCATCAGTGATGCTGAGAGCTAAGCTATGGGTAGCTTAACAATTGGCAGGGTCTCCCAAGATAGACAGGTCTCAGCTGAGGTGCCAGACAAAGTCAAACCACCCATCTGGGCAGCAGCAGAATGGAGCGGTGTTGGTGGTGGAGGATCACATTTCTGTGACAGCAGCAACAACACTGGAATTACCTGCATGGAAGAAAGGCCCAAAATTAGAAATAGTCACTTCCAGAGTGAAAAACAAGACTCAAAAACCAAGAAAATTCACTCCACTATAAATATTAATCTGGCTGAACATCAAATGCCAATAATATCTCTTAAACAGGTATTGAAAGAGGAGAAAAAGGTCTCAGAGTATAGAGCATCAAAGAAAACATATGCCTTCATCCAAAACAAAAACGGCCAGAAAAAACTCCTCTCTAAAAGTAATTACAATATTTCCAAATTTCATAATTTCACATATTATCAGTTAAACATATTAGGTTATTCAAGCTCTCTTCTAAGCATGCCATTCAGAAACTTATCTGAGGCAGTCTCACAATCACTTTTAGATATCCAGGATTTCAAACAGCACCCCGACGCCAACAATCCTGTCGACTACGCATTTCACATAGTAGATCTTCCCATGAAAACTGAATTTATTTATTTTAGCTGCATTTATATCCTGCTTTTCACTAGGTCAAAGTGGTTGGGGGATACATTTAACACAAGGGGATATAAGACGCATACACTAATACTTACCTTGCCCCAACCACTCGGCCACTCCTCCCTGAATGGATAGTCACAACAAAATAAATTGCACTATAGTGCTGGAAGATAAGCCCCCCAGGTCAGAAGGCACTCAACCGGCTACTGGGGAGGAGCTGAAGACTTTTCAGAGTAAAGCCAGCATTTATAATGTAAATCACACAGTAAAGTAGGCCGTATTTCACAAGGGTTTTGGTTTACCAAAATAAAGAGTGAAAATGTGAACACCCTCAATAAATAAAAGGAATGAGGTCCAATTTTCTAATGCTGTGCTCTTCTTAACATTTTTATTGTACCCTTTTTTTTCTTCTATGTTTCTAAATTGAATTAGTCAATATTTAGCATTGAAAGAACCCATGGTCTCAGACTAGATCGGCAGCACTTCTGAATTAAAATTTTTACAGAAGATATATGCCTATATTGCATCAACGACCATTTGCATTAACGGTTCTTTTAGGACTTTCCTTATTATTATCTCAGATAATTAAGAGATTGTGCTTATCTTAGAGAAGGAGAAATGAACGGCCCCAACGCCACCTTCCCGGTACCTATCTCGCGTTTCGATTCTTCTTCAGGGGGTTGGTTCGTCAAATCAATCTCAATGAATTTCAAGTTGCAGAAGCCTTGTAAATGATGTGCGGGATTTGATAACAATGAGGTTTTCTCTTTTTTCCAAGATGCCGCACGGCGTCTTGGAAAAAAGAGAAAACCTCATTGTTATCAAATCCCGCACATCATTTACAAGGCTTCTTTACAAGAAACCACTCATAAATGTAGCAAAATAATCTTGAGAATATACCACTGGAATTTAAAGACTGCCTACAAAATCAATTTGCCGCTTTAGATACAAATGACAGAAGAGTTATGGGATGACATTAAGAAGGATGTGTTGGAAGAAAGTGAGAAGTCTTTATAAAAGATGAAAAAGCAAAAATGGCCAAAATGGATTACTGAAGAAATTCTGAAAATTGCCGAGAAATGCAGAGAAGCTAAAGCCAGATGAGAAAGAGAGACACTCGCAGAACTTGCAGACAAGGAGAAGTACTACAATGACACATGCAAGGACATTGAAGCAGAAATGATTAGAGGAAGAATAAGCTCATCTTTCCTAAAGCTACGAGAGTTAAAAAAAAAATTCCAGCCTCAAATTGGAATGCTACAAGATGCTCAAGGATCCATGTTGATTGATGCTGAGAAGATCAAGAAAAGGTGGAAAGAATATGAATAGTCATATACCATAAAGATCAAGTGGACCAGCAGCAGTTTCAACCTGTGCGTTATGATCAGGAACCATTTGTGATAAAAGAAGAAGACGAAGCAGCATTGAAAACCTTATCAATGAACAAAGCTCCAGGCATTGATGGCATTCCCATTGAAGTATTACAACAATCAGATGCAGCTGATACCATACTTACAAGGCTCTGCCAGGAAATTTAGAAGACAACATCATGGGAAACCAAGAGACCAGGGTTTGATTCCCACTAGCACTCCTTGTGGCCTTGGACAAGTCACTTAACCCTCCATTGCCTCAGAAAAATCCAATGTCCCTGTTTAATGTACATTACCAAGTTTAAGTTTAAATTTAAACTGCTTTGACTGAAATGATAAAGCGGTATAAAAACCTGTTAAAAAAATGGCCAACTGACCGGAAAAGATCTGTGTTTATACCAATACTACAGAAAGGTGATCCAATTGACTGTGAAAATAATCACACAGTCGCTCTGATCTAGCACACCAGCAAGATTGTACTCAAGATTATTCAGCAGAGACTACAACCATACTTGGAACAAGAACTGCCTGAAATGCAAGCAGTGTTCAGGAAAGGGCGAGGAACGAGAGACACCATCGCGGATGTGAGATGGATCCTTGAAAAGACAAAATAATACCAAAAAGATATCTATATGTGTTTTATCGATTACAGCAAGGCTTTTGACTGTGTAAACCATGAGAAATTCTGGGCCACATTAAGAAGCATGGGTATACCAGAACATCTGATCTAACTGTTGCTTCTTGATCAATGTAAAGGTTATGCAAGAGAACTAACAGAACAAGGAAAAACAGAATGGTTTAAAATCAGCAAAGGTGTACAACAAGGCTGCATACTTTCCCCGTATCTGCTTAATTTATATGCAGAACAAATTATCAGAGAAGCAGTACTGTATGAAGACAACCGAGGTGTGAAGATTGGTGGTAGACTCATCAACAACCTTTGCTATGCTGATGACACTACATTAATAGCTGAAAGTGAAGATTATCTGAAACATTTGCTTCTCAAGATGAAGGAACATAGTCTTAAAATGGGCCTATACCTTAATGTAAAGAAGACAAAGCTCCTGACAACTGGCAAAAATCAATAAGGTAATCATTGATGGAGAAGAAATTGAAATAGTTGACAAATTTAACCTACTCTGATCAACTATCAATAAAGAAACAACAAACAGTCAAGAAATCCAATAACACATTGGTCTTGGTAGAATGGCTATAAAGTACCTAGACAGGATTCTCAAGAACAGAGATGTCTCTCTCCATTCAAAGATTGAACTTGTTCAAGCTATGGTAGTTTCAATATCATAGGGATGCAAAAGTTGGACAGTGAAAAAGATAGACAGGAAGAAAATCAATGCCTTTGAATTATGGTGCTGGCGATGAATACTGTTTATACTATAGACTGCCCAAAGAACAAACCAGTCAGTACTAGAGACCAAATCTAAACTTTCTTTAGAAGCTCAGATGACAAGACTTCAATTGTCTTACTTTGGACACATCATGTGAAGAGAGAGATTGTTAGAGAAAGACATGCTTGGCAAGGTAGAAGGTCAAAGCAAAAGTGAAAGGTCAGCAATGAGATGGATCAATACAGTAACAGCAGTTATGGGTGTCACTCTATCAACAATGAGTCACCTGACTAAAGACTGAACACAGTTTAGGAGATCTATTCAGAGGGTCGTCGTGAGTGGAAATTGACTCAACAGCACTTAACAACAACATTATTATATACATGATATGTGTGATCTCATCCAGTATCATTTTCACATTACACTTTTAATAATATGTTTTTAATATTTATGATTCATATTTTTATTTTGGTAGACTAGCTGGGTTTAATGATTATTAGAATAAAGCGATCATATACAAGTCAGAGAATGTTTCCAAACATTATTTATTCATTTTATTTTGCAAGTTTTTATCTTAAATGTTAGTTATTTACATTTGATTATTTATTTATTTAGCAGCTCTTTTATCCCGCTACATTTACCAGTCACAGTGGTTTACATTGAACAAGTTTAACAGCATAACTTTGCATAAAACATAGTTAACAAATTAAACGATTAACCAATGTAACTCTACATAGAACTTAGTTAATAAGTAAGCACACACAGCAAAATTAATGAGCAACCCATAAAAGAAGTGAGTTAGGGTGCGTAACTGAGAATGTGTAATAGTGGAAGTATGTGTGAGCATTTATACAGACAGGAGATATGAGAGATAAAGTGAAACCTAATTGGTTGGAGGTAGGATAAGTAAGTCATTAGGTGTCTGATCCAAAGTCCAAGTCGTGGGTGTGTAGATGGAGAATGCTCTGCTAGAGGTGGCAAGCTTAGAGTGGGAGAATGAGGCCGGGAATGATAGGAGACTGTGGCTGGCTTTTCTTCTTGATCTGTTTGAGGAGTTTGAGTATGAGAGGCTGAAGGATGTCCGCTGAGAGATTATGAAGGATCTTGAATGTGATGAGGGAGGCTTTATACCTAACTCTTGAGTAGATGGGGAGCCAATGGAATTGTTTTAGTACAGGAGTGATGTATGCTTGTTGAGCAGAGCCTGTAATTATTCTGGCAGCTGTATTTTGTGTGAGCTGTAGAGGGAGTAGGGTTTTTGGGAGTCCCTGGCAGATGATGTTTGCATAGTCAAGTATTGGAATGATGAGGGCCTGACAGATGTTTCTGAAGTCAGACTGGTCCAATAGTCACCAAAAATTATGAACTGATTTTATTCTGCGGCATGCAGACTTGGTGGCTTGTTTGATGTAGGCTTGGAAATTAAGATTTTGGTTTAGTATAATGCCCAGGTATTTTACTTGGTCCTTTTCTTGTACTGTTAAGTTGGCTGAGTTAATTGTGGATGGTGGGGAGAATGTAGGGTTCTTGGTTATATGAAGGACTTCTGTCTTGTTAGGATTGATGTGCAAGTTGTGGTAGCTTAGTCATTCGATGACCACTTGCAGGCATTGTCCAATCATGGAGAAGTCTGGGTCATTAATGGAAAATAGAGCATAGATTAGAATGTCATCAGCGTATAGATGGTAGAGGATATTGTACTCTCAATAATGCTGCATAGTGGTTGGATGAAGATGTTGAATATCAAGGAGGAAAGGACGGAGCCCTGGGGTAGGCCTTGGTGCAAGCTGAAATGGAAGGGAGTTTCCAATCCTATTTTAAGTTGTTGATATCGGTCTACCAAGTAGGAGCAGAAACATTGTAGTGCTGTGTCTCCTAGGCCAATTGAGTGCAGACATGCAATGAGTTGCTCATGTATAACAGAGTCAAAGGCAGCCAAGATGTGCAGAAAAATGAAAATGTATTCTTTATAGTTTTTTTTCGATACCCTTGATTAAGGTGTCCAGAAGAGAGGTTAGTAGGGTCTCTGTACCGTGAAAGAGTTTGAAGCCATGTTGCTGGTGATCGAGCGGGGCATAGGAGTCAATATATTCTTGCACTTGTATTTGCACTGCTTTTTCAATGATTTTAGCTAAGGATGGGATACTTGAGATTGGTCTGTATGAGGATGGAGATGAAGGGTCAGCTGTTGGATTTTTTATTAACAGTCTGATGGAAGCTTGCTTGAGAGCCTTCGGCATGTAGCCCAGAAATAGTGAGGCCTGAACCATGGGAAGGATGGTCGAGATGAGGCTGTGCCTTGAGATTTTGATCCAGGAGAAAGGACAGGGATTGAGAGGGGAGGTTATGCTATTAAGCTTTGATATAATGTTTTCAATTTGCTGGATGGATGGAGGGCTGGATCTTGACCAGGAATTTTGATTAAGTTGTATGTATTTCTGCTCCATGGTTGGGAAGGAGTTTTGAAGTCTGGAATTGTATGGGTATTGTATTATAGGGATGATGTATGGTATGGTTGGTGTGTAAGCTTCTGTTGTGTTGTAACTAGTGAGGAGCAGTATGAGGAAAAGTGGGGCGAGGTTAGGCATGGTATATGTTTGGTAGAGTGCTTGGTTAGAAGCAGTCTAGTAGTGTGATTGTCAAAGTGAGAGCAACGGTGGTTTCAATGGTGTGGAATGTTATTGATTGGCGGTATTTTTAATCTTTTTTAGTTTTGATTTCACAGGGTTTTTACAGTGATCAATTGTTTGGCTGAAGCTCACATTTTAGTGTTTTGCCACCCTGATGAATCCGTATGTTGTTTTCTTTAGAAGTACTTGATAGGATTTGTATATTGTTTATTTCTTTGGCTGGAGCTCATATTTCATGACTTTATTACTCCAATGATATTTTAAATACTTCACATATTTATTTCTTTTTAAGCTATTATTTTATTAAACATCTCTGACTAGTGGCTCCTCCTCTTATATAATTTATTCAAGGTTACATTAGAATACATTATGCTTAGCGACTCTAGCTCATAATTTCTTCATGTTTGTATTTGTACCTGCAATTTCTATCATATTATTGTTAAAAAGGCAATTTATGGGTCTTTATTGGACCTTTTTGCGTCTATGCTGGCATTTTTACTTTTGTTGTCATGGCGACCCTAAAGGTCCAGCAGTCTTTTGAGCTAATTGTCTTTTTTAAACGCCGGCAATAGTTCAAGGTCTGTTTTCCCTATTTGGGTAGTATGTTTTACATGCTACTTCAAAAGAGTAATGTTTTTCTATTATATTTTCAATTTAACAAGTAGGTTTTAATGCATGATAGTTGAGTTTTCTCAATGAGTTTTTTTTCCATATTATAGGTAATCTAAAGTTTAAACACATAGGGGTATGTTTACAAAGCAGCCGTAGTGGCCTCCGTGCGATATCGGAGCCGCGGCCCCATTGAATTCAATGGGACTGTGGCTCCGATATTGCATGGTGGCTGCTAAAATTGCTTTATAAACATACCTCATAGTTTTATAGTGTTGGCAAGAAAAGAGATCCTTAGAGCGCTTCTTAGCTCTTTTTTCCTTTTTTAGTCAGAATCTTGGTAATATCAATTAGGATTAAGTTAGCAGTTATTTACCCTTTGGGTGATAAGCATATCATGTAACTAGTCACATTGATAAGGCTCCCTTGATTTATACTGTGGGATTTTAAGACTGTATGGATTATAAATATTAAATAGCGGTTTATAACTCTTCTTTTCATGCCTGTGGATACACATATATATAGAAACATTTTTTTCATTTACAGTCTCATGTGGATTCTACGGTGAAGTTTTGCAAGATTTGGTTTACACTTGCTGATATTATCGATTGTGGTGTGAGTTTTCATTTAATAGTTTTATCTTACACAAAATACGCTTCTGCAGCTTTTCTTAAATTCACTATTATTCTTTCAATTAGGTTCTCCTTTTTATAATGTTTTTATATCATATTTATATTATAAGGATGGTTTTTTGAGCCTTTTTAAATGTTAATTTTTAGTTTGTTCTTGTTCCATTAATGTTATTTATTACGTAAGATGGCATCTTATCCCGTCATCAGTTTATTTTTTATGGTGATCTTAATTTCATTGCTTATATACCTTTTTAAAAAAGTGTACATATGGTTTTGATGTGTTCCTTTTATGTCATTGTATTTTTTATTGAGCTTCAATGATGTCCTTCTGCTTTCTACAATTTTCTTATGTTTGATTGTTTCTTGATTTCATTGTGATCTTGTATTTATAATTGTTTTTAATAGGTATAATGTAGATTTCTTGTATTTTAATGGACATACGCAGTGTATTTCATTTATATGTTCCAGGATATTTTTCCTTTCCTTTTATATATGTTTTTATAATTTGTCATTTTAGTTTTAAATTATTGATTTCTGTATCATTTGTTTATTGTGGATATAATTTTGTTTATTTTTTAAAGGTGGTGCTGAAACGCGATTCACCTCAATAAAGTACATTTTGTTCATCACCTCACTCTAGACTGGGTTCTTAGCAAATTCACTCGCTATTCCATTTTCACAATGGCAAAGATAAGAGAGCAGCCTGAGACCATCAGAAAAGCCATTATCACCAAACATCAAACTTCAAAGGGTACAAGGCCATTTCCAAAGACCTTGGGATTCCTGTGCCTACATTTCGTAGTTATTAAGAACTTGTCTGCTCATGGAACTGTCAAGAACCTTCTAGGATGTGGTGGGAGAAGGAAAATTAATCCAAAAACTCTTAGTGTGAACAGCTGGAAAAACACTACTTACAATATCCAAAGAGCTTAAGACTGACCTGGAGCAATCTGGAGTGGTGGTTTCAACCCATACCATATGCTGTACACTAAACAAAGAAGGACTTCATAGGCAAAGGCCAAGAAGGATCCAACTACTTAAAGACAGACATAAAATGGCACACCTGATCTTTGCCCACCGTGAGAAACCACAATCCTTCTGGGAAAATGTTCTATGAACAGATGAAACTAAATGAGCTCTTTGGCAATGCAGACCAGCAATACATTTACAGGCTAAGAAATGAAGCTTATTAGGAAAAAACCCCACCCTTCCTACAATTAAATATGGTGGAGGTTCCATAATGTTGTGGGACTATTTTGATGCCTCAGGAACTGGAGACCTGGAACGTGTTAAAGGAATCATGAAGTCAGAGGACTACCAAGGTATTTTGGAGTGAAATGAACTACCTAATGACAGAAAACTAGGTCAGGGTCGAAAGTCATGGGTCTTCCAGCAGGACAATGGCCTAAAACATACATCCAAAAGTACAAAAATATGCTTAAAAAGGAAAAAAATGGACTGTTTTAAACTGGCCAGCAATGAGTCCTGATCTCAGTCTAATTGAGAACCTTTGGAATGATCTGAAATCTGCCATTGGTAAAAGGAATCCAGGAAACATTCATGAGCTGGAATAAATCACAGTTGAAGAGTGGGAGAAACTACTAGCAGACTTACTGTATGTATGAAACGTTTGGAGACTGTCATCACTGCCAAAGGTTGTGCAACCAAATATTAGTGAAGGATGTCATTAATCCTGTCCAGGTCGTGTTTTGTTTTTTACTCAGAAATTACTATATCAAAGTTGCGGACACTTTTTTATTTTTTGTTGTTGTATACCTTTGAGCATACTATAAAAATATGATGACTTACAGCTGGAATATTTCTAATTATTTCTCAAGATATTATACACAATGGGGTCTATTCTGAGGCACAAATAATGGGGATGGACGTCCCATGGGGACGTCCATCCCCAATGAAGCTCCCTATATGAACAGGAAGTTTGTACGGGGAAGTAGATGGGGGTGGGAAAGGGATGGTGCAGAGGCGGAGATGGGGTGGGCAGTGGGTGGTCTGTGGCCCTGGATGTACAGGGCCGATTCTGATGTCAGCCCTGCACTACCGGGGCTAGCAGAGTAGACGGGCAGGGGACGCAGGCCCGGGCAACGTCAAAGGGTGGAGGGGGCAAACCTGCAGCCTGACCCTAGCCTTGGGACGCTAGATCAGGGGTTGGGCTGCGGGGAATGAAAGAAGTCATCAGTGGCCGGGGATTATGGCTCCTGAATGGAGCCATTTAGCCATGGCATCCGGATGCCATGGCGCCGCAGCTCCATTCAGGAGACTTGAATGAGTTAGCTGGGCAGAGGCCTGTATGTGCAGGCCGACCGGAATCAGGTCCTGGCCTGCATGTAGAGACTTAGATGGGATTCTGATCTCGCGGGGCAAGTCTAGCCGAGAGGATCAGAATTCCATCTACCTCTGTGCGTCTGGGTCCAACCGTATGCACGGAAGCTGGAACATCCAATTCAGAATAGGCCTCCACATTCCTAAAATTCGAGGGTGCAATAATGTTGACCACAACTGTATTTGTGGGAGTTTACTGAGGTCCTGCTCCTGGCCCTTCATCTGTGATCACAGAACAAAAATATTTGTTAAGTAATTCTGCTTTATTCTCAACATCATCTACATATTACTCCCCTTCACCCTTGAGTTTGACAATACCACTTTTGCACTTCCTCCTCTCGCTAACATATCTGAAAAATGTCTTGTCCCCTCATTTTATTGCATTGGCTATTTTTTTTTTCTTATTGTATCTTTGCTTTCTTGACTACTTTCCTAGCTCTTCTAAGTTTTTCCAAATATTGATGCTTATCTTCCTCTCTCTCTGATCTCTTGTATGTAATGAAGGCTGCCCTCTTTTTCTTGACCTCTTCAGCAACTTCATTTGAGAACCATAGTGGCCTCCTTTTCCTTTTGCATTTATTTACCTTTCTAACAAAAAGGTGTGTTGCCCTTAAAATTTCCACTTTCGGTTTTGCCCATTGCTCTTCTATATTTCCCCAGCTGTTTCCATCCTGGTAATGACTCCTTGAGGTATTGTCCCATCTTGGCAAAGTTAATTTTCTTAAAGTCTAAGACTCTCGCTTTTGAATGTATTTTATCTACTCTAGTCCTAATATGGAACCACACCATCTGTGATTACTGGATATGAGATGATCTCCCACTATAACATCAGATATACTTTCCCCACTGGTAAGCACCAAGTCCAGTATGGCCCGTTCATGTAAAGATTCTGTTTCCAATTGACAGAATAGTTCTACCTGCAGAAAATCTAGGATCTCCTTTCATGGCAAATACTGTGTATGTCTTCTATTAACTCTCTGTTCCCTGTGAAGGAGATCTGTCTATCACACTAATGCAAATGGATTTTTCATTCCCTCTTTCTAGTTTAAGCTGCATAGCCTCCTCACTCCCTTTTAAGCCCTGCAATTCTAAAGCTTTAATATTATCTTTTACATATAGTGCCACTCCTTCTCCCTTTCTTCATATCTTGTCCTTCCTGAATAAAGTATAGCCCGGTATAATTACATCCCAGTCATGGTTGTCCATGAACCATGTCTCCGTAACTGCTACTAAATCCAAGTCAGCCTCTTCCATTAAAGCCTCAACATCTGGGATCTTATTTCCCATACTACAGGCATTTATGCATAACCCTTTCCAGATGTATTTAATGTTTTAATTACCTGAGGGCTTTCACTTACCCATCTCCAATGAATCTAATTCAAAGCCCTCTTCATTAGGTTAGCCAGTCTGCTGCGGAAGACCCTTTAACCCTTCTTAGATAGGTGGACACCATCTCTGCTCTGTAGCCCTTGGAAGATCATCCCATGGTCCAGGAAACCAAAATGCTCTCGATGATACTACCCACGCAGCCAGGCATTCATCTCCAGGGTGCCTCGGCCTTTACCATCAACAAGTAGAAGTAAACACTATCTGCACACCTATATGCTTCACCCTCTGCCCCAGAGCCATGAAATCACTTTTGATACGCTCGGAGGGATACTTAGCAGCATCATTTGTGCTGACATGGATGAGCAACTTTGGATAATAGTAGGCATGATGAGTCTCCGCAAACTCTCCATAATGTCTTGGATTTTGGCACCTGGCAGACAGCACACCTCTCTGAACATAGAATCTGGTAGGCAGATGGATATCTCATTACCCCTCAGAAGAGAATTGCCAACCACTACTACCTTTTTCTTCCTTATGGTCACTGATTCTGCAACTTTGGGGTGTTTGAGCTCTGGTTCTTCCATTTCCTGCGATACTTTCACTTCTTCCACTGCCAGGGCTGCATACTGGTTATTCAGTTTGGGGGTTTTAGGAGTTGGATTGTTGATTCTTCAGTCTCTGGTGACTCATGTCCAACTCTTCATTCTGTAGCATTCCATTTTCACCTCTGTTGGACGACTTGGATCCTTCAAGAAACATCTCATCAATGTACTTCTTGCTATCTTAAATGCTTCTCAGCCTCACCACCTCTTCTCTGAGGTCCTTCACTTATTTCATGAGGGCTTCAGCTCACAGGCATCTTGCATATGGAACCAGTCCCTCTACTGACATTGGGCTGTCTGCCTGGACAGAGGCAGAAGCTGTAATCGGGGCAACAACTTTGGGAATATGATTTTCCCTGCCTTCATTCAGTTGGTGGAGCTTTGGTACATGCTAAAATAAATGAGAGAGACCTATCAAAGTCCCTAACTTTTTCTCAGCTGTCCTTTAAGAGAAAAGGCAACCAACCTCTTTTATGTGTCTTCTAACATCACTGTTCTATTTCCCTGTGTGTAGCCCTGCTTCCTTGCTAAACAGTTATTACATTACACTAGTAAATTTGATAATATGTGTCTGAAGTATATAGGTTAATGTGTTCCTTTTGTAAAATTACCTAATCAAAGCTCCTTGAAAAATGGCAAATTGTTTACTTTTAGTAACTATCCAAATGTGGAACTATTTGCTTCCTAGATTTTCCCTACCAACCAATATAACATGTTGTCTAAGTCAACAAGCTAATTGGAGAGTTGCCCTTTTATAGCAAGAATTCTCAAATAAGGGAGAAAGGGAGGGATCTAACACCTGAAGAGGTCAGTGACTTCATAGAGCTTGCCTATCCCTTTGAACTTGAAGGCTTAAGGAGAGGAAAAAACTCTAGCTTCAGAAAAAAGCTTTGCCCAACAACACAAAAAATTCCCCTTTTGCAATACAGCAGAAAAAAAATAGCTATTAAGAATGACAAAAAAAGCCCCCTTTAAGAGCTCTCAGGCAGAGAGTTTTTATTCAAGAGCCCCACAGTATTACCTTAATTGCAATGCAAAAAATCTAGAAATGGTATCACTATATATCTTCTTTTTATTGTTTTTATTTATTAACCTTTATTTCTCTGTATTCAAATGCACTGCTATGGCAGCCACACTACTTTCATCACTGGGGCCTCGATGCAGTAAGTGCTGCAATAGAAGTCTGTGCTAATCTTCAGTGCACAGCACTTTAATGCATACGCTATATATTTTTACTCCTGATGTAGTAAATTAATGGCATTTAAATTACTGCCAACCACAAACCAAAGGTGGAAATTGGTGATATTCAATGACAGCACATACACCAAAATTACTGACCAATGTTACCATTGTAAAGAGGGGAAAAGACTTCGGAAAATGTCCTCAATTTGTTTGTAAGCCATGAGATCCCACTCTTGAAACTTTTGACTAGCTACAGGGACTACTCTTCACAGGCCAAGAAAAAAAATCACTTCTTTACTTTTATATTTACCACCTTATTGTGAAGTTTTTAAAAATTCATTACTTTAGCTGTCACTACCAAATACTGCTATACTTATTTATTTATTTATTTATTTAACAATGATTTATATACCGCATCTTCCATAGTTCAGTTGCGGTTCACAATAAACAACAGTTAACAAATCGGAGTTTGTTTTACATAAAACATCATATGACCAAATAACAATAAGATAAACAACTAGTGTTAATACAGAACAGTATAGAACAGTGCAAACTATATACATTATGTACAAATACACATTATGTGGGGCTTAAGCGTTATTCAAAGTACAGTATCAGCTATGAAGAATTGTATGTGTAGGTCATTTGGGATTTGTTAGATAAAAACTGGTTAGCCATTATCTAAGTCTATTGAGGGATGATCTGAGTTGTTGTAATGTTTAGAAAAGAGATAGGTTTTCACTTTTTTGCGGAATTCGATGATCTCGGTTAGTAATCTTAGATCATCTGGGAGGGAATTCCAGATTGTTGGAGCTGCATGAGAAAAAGCTCTATTGTTTGTGAGTTTATTTGCTTTTATGAAGTCTTTGGGAGTTTTTAGTTTATTTGTTTGTCCTTTTCTTTGAGTAGATTTTGAGTGCTCTTTGCTGATTAGGTTACTTAGGGTGACTGGGGCCATGTCGTTTAGAGTTTTAAATGTGGTTATCAATGTTTTGTATACTATCCTACTTTGTATAGGCAGCCAGTGAAGGGATTCTAGTATTGGTGTTATATGTTGATGTGCGTGTACTTTCGTTATTATCCGAGCTGCTGCATTCTGGGCAAGTTGAATTCTTTTAATGTTTTGTTTTGTTATACCCAATAAAATTAGGTTAGCGAAGTTAAAGTGGGGGGTTATGATGGCTTGAATTATGCTGATGAAATCATGTATGTATACAAGGGGTCTTAGTTGTTTAAGGATTTTGAGTTTGAAATAGATTTTCTTTGTGGTGTTTCTAATGTGGGTGTCTAATGTAAGGTGTTTATCTAGAATAACACCTAGATATCTTACTTCATTTTTTATTTTAATTTCTTGGTTTTGAAGTGTTATGTGTGTAGGTGGAGTATAGGATTGGTTTTTGGTGACGATTAGCACTTCAGTTTTGGAGTGATTTATTTGGAGATTGTGGGTATTTAGCCAGGATGTGACTTCATTGAAGCAATCTGACAGAGTTTGCATCGGTAAGTTGGGAATCGTGAACGGAATGTACATCATGATATCATCTGCGTATAGATGATACAGTACACCAAATTTTTTAAAGATATTGCAAACAGGTTTTATGTATATGTTAAATAGGAGTGCTGATAACGCTGATCCTTGAGGTAAACCGGTTTCCAGTTTGTATGAATCAGAGGTTTGATTACCTATTCGTACATTTTGTGTCCTATTATCTAGATAAGAGGAGAACCATTTATGAACTGTGGCATTTATTCCTATTTGACTCAGACTATTGAGCATTATGGTATGGTGGACGCTATCAAAAGCAGCTGAAATATCAATAAATAATAGAATGAATGCTTGCTTGTGATTGTCGATTCCTCTTAATAGCGTATCTGTTAGAGCTGTGAGGAGAGTTTCCACTCCATGCTTTGGGCGAAAACCATATTGCTGTTCGTCGAGTGGGTAAGATGAGTCTAGGTGCTCCTGCGTCTGTATTTGTACTGTTTTTTCTATTACTTTTGCTAAGAATGGTATACTTGAGATGGGTCTATATGATTTTGGTGAGGTTTTATCAAGGGTGCTGTTCTTGAGAATTGGTCTTATTTGTACGTGTTTAAGTGTGGGTGGGAGGTAACCTTGGAGTAGTGAGAGATTGACAATGGGGAGTATGAATGAAAGAAGGATTGGGAGAGTGTTTTTTATCCAGATTACTGGGCAAGGATCTAGGTAAGAGGTAGTGGTGTTTAGGTTGAGTATGATATTTTTTAATGATGTTTTGGTTATAGGGTGAAATTCTGACCATACGTCTATCGGGTGATGAGGTTTGTGGAAAGAGTCTGGAGTCGTGAATTGTAGTTTTGTTTTGTTATGGTAATAGTTAGCTAATGTTTGTGCTGAGATGTCAGTGATTTCCTTGCTGGAAGTTTGTGAGTTATTAGTTAGGTTACTAACAATGGAGAATAGTTCTCTTGGTCTATTATAAGAATTTGATAGGATGCTGGCATAGTAGTTTTTCTTTGTGTTGTCTAAGGTTTCCTTGTATAATGTGAGGTGGTTATAATATAATTCTTTGTGTATGGTGGATTTGGTTTCTTGACAAATACTGCTAAACTTATCCTGCATTTAATTGTGCAGCACATTGAAATTATTGCTGCATTGAAGAGTGTATGCAGTCAGAATAAACAGTGTTCACCACAATGGTGATATGCAGCTCTTTGCTGCATTGTGAATAGAATGTCTCTCTTTCTGCAGGTGGCATGAGTAGGGATTGGCTTACACACTGGCATGAAGAAAGACTTAAAAAACCAGGCCTGCCAGACTGACTTTCATTATGCAAAATTTCCCTTGAGGCCAAGTGAGTCCTGGATCCCTTGACTCCTCCCCCTCCCCCGACAATCCCAATCACCACCACCTCCGATCTCTCCGTGCTTGGGTTATCTGGTCCAGGGCTCCCTGAGCAATTTGGGACAGAGCCCTGAGCCCAAGCCAGGGAAGCTGTCAATCAGAGCCTCTGCTACATCTTGCGATTCCCCCCTCAGACTAATAATATAGGGCCCGATATTCTTTTGGGATGGCTATATGTTGCTACTGCACATAGCCATTGCAGCGGAACTTTAACCCCGGATATTCAATGTCGAGGTCATACGCAGCCCCGGCATTAAATATCCGGGGCTGTTGCACAGCCCACAAGCCCACAGAAGCTAACGGGGCAGTAATTCAATATCGCTGCTGCCCGGTTAGCTCTCACGGGTAAATATAGGCTAGTTTTTGCTGTGCCTATCTTTTACCTACAGGTGCAAACTGGGCAGTGGTGCAATATCAGTGCTGTCTGATTAGTGACTGGTTCTGGCCCCGGAATGCCCATGCCTTGAAGCCAAGGGTTAACATCGGGGCATGTAGCAGCATTAATCGGGTATGTTCAGTGGCACTCACTGTGTTAGTGCCACTGAATATCCTGTTCAGCAGCATTTCCAGGTTCACAGGTCTGTAAACCATGCAAATGTCTTTGATTATTGGGCCCACAGTACTTACTGGGCTGGGGAGGTGTCCAGTGGCGTCTTCCTTCCTCGCTTCTATCTGGGAAAATGGCAATGCCTGAAATTCATATCTGAAGCACGTGACTATGTTCCTGCCTCCCAACTCTGGAGTTTGGGGAGGAGGGGGGAAGGTCAGGGTGTCCACTTGGGCCCACAGGATATTTCTTTTAAATTATAACAGAAAACATGCAGGATCAGGGGCAATATGGTTTTACTAGAGGCAGGGCGACCATAGAGTTGGACCGAGGAAGAGTCCTAGATGGATTGTATTTAGATTTCAGTAAAGCTTTTGATACTGTTGCACACAGGTAACTTATAAATAAATTGAGCACCCTAGAGATAGACCCTAAAGTGACAGAATGGGTTAGAGATTGGTTGAGTGGGAGGTGACAAAGGGTACAGATAAATGAAACTCACTCTGAGGAGAAAGATGTTACCAATGGTGTGTCACAGGGATCTGTCCTTGGTCTGATTTTCTTTAACATTTTTGTTAATGATATTATGGGAGGGCAGTTGGGTAAGGTTTGTCTCTTTGCAGATGATGCCTCAATCTGCAATAGAGTAGGCACACAGGAAAGAGTAGATAACATGAGGAGGGTTCTAGATAAGCTTGAAGAATGGTTGAGAATTTGGCTGCTAAGAAAATGCTAAAAAATGCAGAGTCCAGGGCCGGCCCGTCCATTGTGCGATAATGTTGTTCTCACAGGGCCCTGCGCTTCAGAGGGTCCCATGCGAACTTCATCTTCATATGATGGACAGCTGTAGAGGGAGCCAGGGAAGCTCGCACAAGGCCCCGGCTCCCTCTGCACAGCCGCCAGTGTAAAGAGTCTTTTCCCTCACGCTGGTGGCTGTTTCTGTGAAGCCGGGAATGCCGGGAAATGACCTTTAACCTTTCCTGGCATTCGCGCGGGCTTCCCCGGCTCCCTCTGCAGTGCCTCTGCGGGGCTCTTTGGAGGGGGAGCTAGGCCTGGAATCAGGCAGTGATGGGCAAGGGGGAACTTGGACTGGAAATGGTCTGTGATTGTGGGGGTGCTAGGACTGGAATCAGGCTGTGATGGGGGGAAACCTGGACTGGAAATGGGCTGTGTTGGGAGGGTAAGCTGGGACTGGAAATGAGCTGTGATGGGAGGACTAGGATTGGAAATTGGCTGATGAGGAGCTGGAATAGGACTGTAAATGGGCTGATGGGGGGAGCTTGGACTGCAAATGGGTGATGGGCTGGAATAGGACCGGAAATGGGTTGATGGGGGCTGGAATAGGACTGGAAGTGGACTGATGGGAGCTGGAATAGGGCTGGAAATGGGCTGACAGGGGGCTAGGATTGGAAATCGTCTGATGGGGGAGCTTGGAATGTTAATGGGCTGATGAGGGGGCTGGAATGGGACTGGATATGGGGGGGGCTAGGATTGGAAATGGGCTGATGTGGGGGCATGGGAGAATGGGACTAGAAGGGAGCGGATGCTGGGTGGGTCTAGAACTAGAAGGGAGCTGATTTGGGGGGAGAACTAGATGGGGATGGGGATGGGGAATGAGAATGGAGAGGGGAAAAGATATTTTGTGTGGAAGGGAAGAAAAATCTAGGATGGGATGGGTATTGGGAGAGTAAGTGGGGAATGAGAATGGACGGGCGAAATTTGAATGGATGATAAAGGCATAAGGAAAGAAATGGGGGGAAAGAGCAAAAGGGGAAAGATCAGTATGTTAAAGCAGATATAGAGAGAGAATGGAAAAAATCTAGAAGAGAGAAGAAAGGACAAATGAACAGCTCGCAGATGACACAAAGAAACCAGAAGAAAGTGACTGGAGCAATTGCAACTGAAAAATAAAATGGTCAAACAAAAGGTACTGTAGAAAAATACTTTTTATTTTGAATTTATTAACTGGAATATTTCAGGTCTGGGAAATGTGTATCGCTAACATCTTTGTGTTTTTGTTTAGTGCAAGAGGAAATTAATTTATAGTTTTATTTCTCCATTGTTGCTGTACATTTCATGTTTGGCTTTTGGGGTTCCCAATTTAATTATTATCTTCCTATTTCTAAATTGTGATCCCTTGTTCTTTGTGTGGTGACGGTCTATGTTCTGCATGTGTAACCAAGCTGAGGTATTCTAAATTACAGTCCCACTTGTTCTCTTTCTCCCACTGAGATGTATTGGTTTAATATTTGCATTGTTGCCTTTTGATAGGTAGGCCTTGGTGCTTTGTGAGTCCTGGTACTGCTGTTATGATACGGTGGGTTTGCTATGGGTTCTAAATGGGCAATGTTTGTAGTACTTTCTAATGTGCTTGGCGGTAGGCACTGGAGTATAGTAATGTAGAAATCTATTAGTCTTTTCTTTTCCAGACACTCATTAAGATGCATGTTTACCAAAAGCGCATGTTAACGTTATGCAAATATGTATGCAAATGAGGCCAGTTATGCATATGAGGCCCCGCAATGAATCTCCGCACATGGCCCCACATCCCCCTTGGGCCTCCCCTGGCAGAGTCATGCCGATTTTTGCAGGGCTGCAAAAATCCAAGCGAGCGGTACAGTATAGGGGATGAAGTACTTCTGTCTACGAAGAAGAATGGGACCTGGGCATGATTGTTTCTGATGATCTTAAGGTGGCTGAAAAGGTAGAAAAGACAATGGTGAAAGCCAGAAGGAAGTCTGCATTGGGCATCGGAGCAGCAGAAGCAAATAGCCCAATGGCACCGAAGTTGAAAAGTAGGCAATGCGAGGCTGTTTGTGTCCATTGCTGCTGCAGCGTGTCTCAGCCGCAGAGCCTATCTGGCATCAGATGCTGAACATCGTTTTGCTGCAGAGCATTTTTGCTATTTAGTCAGTGGTGATGTGCAGCCACTAACCAGATAGCAAAAGCCAAGTTACAGTAGGACAGGTCAATAGCTGTCCTAATTTTATGTGGTTACCTGTCCAGTTGGCGGGTTGAAAATCACCACCCACGCACTGTCCTAGCACTATGTGGTTAGCACCAAGGCAGTCCGTTGGGATGTTCAACAGCACTACTCAGTTGGCTCCAGCAGTCCAGAGAAATCATTTACAGCCTCACAGTATTTCTCAGTGGAAATATTGGAGTTTTAAACATTTTAATGTTGTTCCTAGTTTGTCCTGAGCTCTTCTGTAAAGCTGACTTTTCTCTAGATACAAACAGCAGGTGGCAACATAAATAACAGCACAGTGTTAAGTCTTGACCCAGATCTGGGCTGCCAATATCATATTGAGTAATGATTGATTAGTTTTCTATCAGATACTGAATGAGGAGTCAATGTAATAAGCTTTACTAGATTTAGTGCAACCTATCACTTCTGTTTTAGTACAGGTTTTTAAAGTTATTAAAGGTTTAAGAATAAAAGTGTTATCACAGCAATTTACCATTATGAGTTCCATAATGTTCTCCTCTATCCCTATATCCCTATTGCTCTTTAACTTTTTTTTTTTTTGCACCTTTGGGCCAGTGGATGATGTTCTCCCTTTTATGTATGCAGATGACATACTATTAACTGTTACAATTGGCCAGAAGCCGAATGAGATCATTGAGACTCTTAATAGGCGCCCAGCTATTACAGTGCAATGAGTAAAGGCAACTTAACTGATTACCAGTTCTCAGAAAACCAAGCCATGATGCTTTGGGGGAATCTGGATTGGGCCCAATAATTGGATAGGCCGCATATTGAAGGTATGGTGGTAGTGTTTAAAACTTTGAAACTTGGAAGGGAAATTGGATTCTGTGAGCTCTTTTTCACCACAAACATCATTGGTGGCACACCGGGTGTGTGATTAACTTTGCCTAGTAAGACAACTGAGGTCATGTCTGAAGATGCCAGCTCTTTGCTCAGTAGCACAGGCTCATGTGATCAGTATTTTGGGTTACTGTTATGCTGTATATATTGACCTTTATGGGTTTTTTTTAAAAAGTGCTATTTACAATTTGGATGTCTGCAAATGAGCATGCAGATGTCCAAATCACAGAGATGTCCCCAGAGTCACTTTAAAAGCCAGGTCTGTGGATGTCCCCAGAGTGAGGATATCCTAGTTTGAACAAGGGTGTGGTGGAGGCATGGCCAGGGCATTTCTAAGAATCTTGACGTCCCCGCCTGATCTCAGAAATGCCCTAGACATTCGTAATCATGTCAAACGTTACACCTTCTGCAGGCATGATCAGGCATCTGAAAAGAGCTCATTTTGTCAAAAGGTGTGGAGAAGGAGCTACACTAATACCCCCTGCACTATATCAATGAACACTGCCGGGGAATGGGGGCTCGTGTTTTCACTTTGCTATGCCGCTGGATGTATCCTTATGCTAGCTTGCCCCGAGATGGACGTTCCTGATCTAGGCATCCCTACTGGGGACATCTATGTGGCCGCCTGCATGCATGTCCATATCAGGGAAGTCTATGTGCCTGAAATCAGCCAGAGACATAGACATGGAAGAAGTGCTAACAATTTATTGGCTCATCTGCATTGGCTTCCTATGGTTAAGCAGGCACATAAAAAGATTTCAGTCTTAATACGTATTTAAGGCTTTGCTTGTGAATTGCCCAGTGTAAGGTTATAATAGTATATGTTGGAAAGACCCTTGTGCTGCAGTGAAAGCTGTGTGTTAAGGGTTCCACTGAAGCAGCTTTTAGGAAGGCTTGTTGGAGGGCTAGTTCTTTCTCAGTTTTTGTTTCTGTGTAATGGTCTGACGAGACCAAAGTAGAACAGGTTAATAATGAAATGAAGATATATGTATGGCTCTGGCTGCTGATTTTCAATGGCACCATATGGACAATGCAATGCAATGTGTGCCTTCAAGTCAGTCCTGACTCCTGGCAACCCAGAAGCTCCTGGGTTTTCTTGGCAGTGTCACCGGAAGTAGATTGCCAGGCCTTTCTTCTGAGGCAGTGGAGGGTTAAGTGACTGGCCCAAGGCCACAAGGAGTGCTAGTGGGAATCAAACCCTGGTTGCTTGTTTACCCAGCCAGTGTTCTAACCACTAGGCTACTCCTCCACTCATATGGACCACCATATGGACAGTGACAGCAAAAATCACTCTGATAGCATCTGCCCTATCCGTGCATAGTGTGGAAAGTAACCAACTAAACTTGTAGTGAAGATATTCAGCCACAATAGATATAGCTAAAGGGTTTACTTTAGACCAATGCTTCCCAAACGTTTTTATGGCCCCATTTTAGCAGAGGAAAATTCCTGTGACCCTAGATAGTAATCAAATAAAATTATCACTCAAATAACAAATATATAAATAAGTAACTTTATTCTTTTTTAAAGTAATTATCTGATGTACTCAACACACCTAGCACATACAGGCTTAGAAGTTATGCAGTGTGGGGCTGAACATCTGGGGCAGTGTGCCAGGGGTTAAGCATTGAATGGCAGTGTATGTGTGTATGTGGAGGGGGTGGCTGAATGTCTTGAGGCAGTGTATGTGTGTATGTGGAGGGGGTGGCTGAATGTCTTGAGGCAGTGTGTGTGTGTATGTGGAGGGGGTGGCTGAATGTCTTGAGGCAGTGTGTGTGTGTATGTGGAGGGGGTGGCTGAATGTCTTGAGGCAGTGTGTGCGTGTATGTGGAGGGGGTGGCTGAATGTCTTGAGGCAGTGTGTGTGTGTGTATGTGGAGGGGGGTGGCTGAATGTCTTGAGGCAGTGTGTGTGTGTATGTGGAGGGGGTGGCTGAATGTCTTGAGGCAGTGTGTGTGTGTGTATGTGGAGGGGTGGCTGAATGTCTTGAGGCAGTGTGTGTGTGTATGTGGAGGGGATGGCTGAATGTCTTGAGGCAGTGTGTGTGTGTATGTGGAGGGGGGTGGCTGAATGTCTTGAGGCAGTGTGTGTGTGTAGGTGTAGGGGGTGGCTGAATGTCTGGAGGCAGGGTAGGTGGGTATGTGGAGGGGGTGGCTGAATGTCTTGAGGCAGTGTGTGTGTATGTGGAGGGGGGTGGCTGAATGTCTTGAGGCAGTGTGTGTGTGTATGTGGAGGGGGTGGCTGAATGTCTTGAGGCAGTGTATGTGTGTATGTGGAGGGGGTGGCTGAATGTCTTGAGGCAGTGTGTGTGTGTGTGTGTGTATGTGGAGGGGGGGTGGCTGAATGTCTTGAGGCAGTGTGTGCGTGTATGTGGAGGGGGTGGCTGAATGTCTTGAGGCAGTGTGTGCGTGTATGTGGAGGGGGGTGGCTGAATGTCTTGAGGCAGTGTGTGTGTGTATGTGGAGGGGGGTGGCTGAATGTCTTGAGGCAGTGTGTGTGTGTATGTGGAGGGGTGGCTCAATGTGTAGAGACCGAGTGTGTGTGTGTGTGGAGGGGATGGCTGAAAGTCTTGAGGCAGTGTATGTGTGTATGTGGAGGGGGGTGGCTGAATGTCTTGAGGCAGTGTGTGTGTATGTGGAGGGGGTGGCTGAATGTCTTGAGGCAGTTTGTGTGTGTATGTGGAGGGGATGGCTGAATGTCTTGAGGCAGTGTGTGTGTGTATGTGGAGGGGTGGCTGAATGTCTTGAGGCAGTGTGTGTGTGTATGTGGAGGGGGTGGCTGAATGTCTTGAGGCAGTGTGTGTGTGTATGTGGAGGGGGGTGGCTGAATGTCTTGAGGCAGTGTGTGTGTGTATGTGGAGGGGGGTGGCTGAATGTCTTGAGGCAGTGTGTGTGTGTATGTGGAGGGGGTGGCTGAATGTCTTGAGGCAGTGTGTGTGTGTATGTGGAGGGGGGTGGCTGAATGTCTTGAGGCAGTGTGAGTGTGTATGTGGAGGGGGGTGGCTGAATGTCTTGAGGCAGTGTGTGTGCACGCAGGGGCTCAGTGTCAGGAGCACTGTATGTACTTGGTTGTGGGGGCTAAGGGACCAGGACAGTGTGCGTGTGTGCCGAAGCTGAAGAAAGCGCAGCCTGATAGTGGGCTTTGAGGATTCCTTGCCTTGAGCTTGGTCCCAGCCATATCTAACACTGGTCCTAGCAGATGTGCATTCCAAAAGCTCACCTATTCCAATCACTAAATAGAAAATAAAATTATTTTTTTACCTTGTTTTCTGGCTATTTTATTTTTCCAATCATGTTGGTCCAAGGGGCTGGTTTCTGCTTGTCTCTGCCTTCCCTTAACTCTTGTTTCCAGGGTCACCTGTCTATAAGCCATTTCTTCTCTCCCATGTTTTCACTTCCTCACCTATATCAATCTGTAATACTGATCTCTTCTTTTCAGTTTTCATCCTACTCCTTTTACTATTTAGTTTTCACTCTCCTGCTGTTTGCTACATCTAACCACAGCTTTCCATCATGTTCCCTCATTCAGCTTCTCCATCCCCATCTTTCTCTCTTTCCTAAGCTTTTTATTGACCAGTCTTTCACTAACTGTCTCTCCTCCCCATGTCCTGCATCTCCCCTCTCACACTCCCCATTCAGGCCTCTTTATCTTTCCCATGTCTGCCTCCCTCATCCCTCCTACACATGCCCAGCATTTCTTCTGTCTCCCTCCCTGTCATGTCCAGTTTTTCCTCTTTCTACCTCCCTAGCTCCACCCCTATTATTCAGTATTTCCTGTCAATCTCACCAGCACTTCTGCCCCCCCCCCATGTCCAGCAGCTCCTTTTTTCTCTCCTCCCCAGTACCCCCCCAAAAATAATTTAAAGCATCTCCTGTTTCCTTTCCTCCCATGTCCATCATCTCTTCTGTCTCTCTAGTTCCCCTCCCCCATTTTCAGCATCTACTTTGTCTGCCTGCCCCGTACCACCCCCATGTCAAACATCTCCCTGCCAGTTAAACTATTCCAACCACCATCATGTCCAGCTTCCTCTCTATTTCCCCTTCTCCTGGTGGTCCAACATTCAACGTTCCCTTCCCCTCCTCTGCAGTCCGGCGTCTTATCCAAATCCTGCACTCTCTTAGGTAGGCTGCGGAAGACTGCATTGTGCCCCCATACCGCTCCAAATCTGCAGCCACAAGTACTCACATTACAGATACAAAGTGCCACTGCTGCATTCAACCAACCCTCCTCCACCCCCAATCCAGCATCAGCCTTCCCCTTCCTTCTTTGGGCCAACTGAATCATGCCACGCCTCCCTCCCCTAGAACCTGCATCAGTGCTCAGTGTACAGATATGTTGTACGGGGACCTCAAGCTGGAATCTATGCATGTGCAGAAGGCTCAGCCTCAGCTGTGTCCTGCCCCATAGAAACAGGAAGCCTGGGAGGGGGTGGGACACAGCTAAGGCTAAGACTTCTGCAGACTCCAGCTTGAGATCTCCACACTTCTTAACTGTTTTGTGTCCAGGGAACAAAGGAAGGGCATGATTCAATTGGGTGCTGAAGGAGGGGCACGATTCAATAAGCCACTGAAGGAAAGGGACAGCTGACGCTGGATCAGGGGTGGGGGAAGTTGATTGAAGGCAGCAGTGGCAGAGTATTGGTGACAGTCTTCTTCATCTTCCTCCAGAACTCTGCATGCGGCCACAACTCCAAATGAGAATTTTGCAACCCCATTTGGGGTCGCAACCCACAGTTTGGGAACTGCTGCTTTATACCTACTTAAAAGCCATCCTAAAGTAAATCATCTGACCTATAGGTATAGCGGCTGAATACTCCTACTGTACATAGAGCCAGTGGTGATCACCCTATTATATACATTTTTTTAAACATTGTAGCTGGCATTTAAAAAATGACAGCTGCCATTCAATATTGATCTATAGTTTCTTTGTCTGAAGTCAAGGTAGTTTGGCACAAACCCAACACAGCACTTCGCTTAAAGAACATTAAAGGGATATTTCTCATCGGCAAGAACTGGGGCATTTGCCAGGATAGAAGGGGCAGTGAATGGAGAAAATTACAGAAATGTCCTTGAGGAACACCTGCTACCCTCTGTAAGAATGCTGAAACTAGGACAGAATTTCACCCTTCAGAATAACAATAAAAAGACTGTGGAATAACTAAGGAACAAACAGATAAAGATTCTTGAATGGCTCAGTTAGAACCTTGACTTCAATCCAATGATAAATCTGTGATATAGAAACGAGAATATGACAAAATATAAAGACCTTATGGCCTATCCAGTCAGCCCATTCACACCAACCTCTTTGCTCCACAATCCCTTCCTCTCTTTAAGAGATCCTCTGTGCTTGTCTCATCCTTTCTCTACCATGCCCACTGGAAAGCTGTCCAATGTATCCACTTTCTTTAAAGAAAAAAAAATAGATGCTTAGATTTCTCCCAAAATCTACTGCCTTTCACTTTCATCCTATGAGAGCTCATTCCAGAACTTCCTTACTTGTGCATTTATACCTTGGAGTTATTTAAATATATTGATATTATTTTCCATATCCCACCTTTTCCCCAGGGAATACATATACAAGCATTTTTCTGTTGCCTTATGAAGACCACTGACCACTTTAGCAGCTACCCTCTAGGCTGACTCCATCCAATTTATATCCATTTAAAGGTGTGATCTCCAGAATTGTAAATTGTGATCCAAAAAAGGGCTGACTGCAGAGGCATAAATACAATATCACCTCCATTTTCTCCTGATCTTTTCTCTACTTGTGCACCCACACATTCTCATTGCTTTTACTGTTCCATTATTTGGCTATTTTAAAATCAGCAACTATGATCATCCCCATATCTCACTCTTGCCTTTCACATTCCTCTACTGTACCACTCCCTTTGATTTTTGCACCCTAGATACATAGCTCTACGTATTTTTAGCACTAAAAATTCTAGACCATTGTGACCTACACTTTCCAGTAGATCTTCCCTTTTGCAATGGCAAACCTTTCACAATACACCATCTACAGTAATGCTTAACAAAAATGTTGAAAAGAACGAGATCAAGGCGAGATCCCTGCAGCACACCACTGATAACACCCCTTTCCTAATATCCTCATCATATTTCTAGATGATGACCTTATGCTACCAGGGCCTGGTGGCTGCAGCACCTGAGGACTGAACCCAAGGAGAAAGCTGCTGCTTTGGGCATAAGTCCTCATTCTGGTGATGGGCGTCATTATCTATGGTTCTTCTTGTCTTGTTGTTGGACTTTGGTTAGGTCCCTATCCCAGTGTCCTACTTGCTGCCAAGAATCATTGCATCAAGCCCTGGTCATATGGATCACACAAAGCCAATCAGTACCAGCCACTCAAGGAAAACTCCTGGGGGAATGGAAGCAGCATTTGATGAAGTCTCAGAAGTAGATCAATACTCTTATTCTGGCCATCCCACTGGAACCACTTGCTGAAGTACTGCTTTAGGAACTGATCTCTCCAGCCTGCAGCATATGAAGAACACAGGGTTGAGATTCCCCTTTTTCACAGGAAATCTGAACTCCTGCTCTGTATTTCTGAACCAATGCTCCATCAAGTTTTTCCAATAGACTTTTATCTTTCTCTGACCATAGATCCAGGGTAGCCTATATTATCTTTCTGCTGATAGGAGAGGCCTAGTTTGAGCCTCTCTGGTGTGAGAGAGTCAGGATCCTATTTATTTATTTGTCTTGATATACCATTTATAACTGCAGTGGTGGCCCTTGCTTATCAGAATTTTTCCACCTGTTTTCCTTGGCTCTTCTTCTCTGGCCTTATTGCTGGAGCCTTCCGTCACCTGCGCGTTCTCTTAATTAGATCACTTGATCTTTTCTGTGGTGGGCCTTCTTATCCTAAGGGATTCTGGGACTTGTAGTATGACTGATCCTGTCACAATATGTATATCCATAGACATATATAATTCCATAAACAAAGGGGCCCTATGCCTAGATGCATTGCTGTCTTGGAGGAGTGCCAAAAGCGGGTCTGGATTCTGTGGGAAGGAGTGATGGAGGAGAATTGGATCAGGAGAGTTCATTGTGTGTTAAGGGGGGGGGGGGGAGTTGGGGAATTATTTGTTGGGGGAGGATGTGATCAGAGGAACTGGGGATGCAGGGTAACTATGACCACAGCTGCAACAAATGCCGGCTTAGCCGCCGGGCCCCGGTCCCGCGGCTGCCTGGTAACCGGGTTCCCGGGGCCCGGGTGCGAGGCAGCCACCTCTCGGCGTGGTGGAGTGGGGTTGGTAGTTGGGCGCGTGCTAGGGCCCCGGCGCGCGCATGGCAGCCCAGTGATTGGCTGCGTGCGTTCGCCGGGGGGGGCGGGGCATCGCGAGCAAGGAGGGATCGCCGGTGGGCGATCTCCCTCTTCCTCCTTGCTCGCGGCTGAAGAAAGGTTGGAAAGGTTTGTGCTTCCCTACCGTCGGTGGGTCCTCGGCCTGGTCGGGGGCTTTGTCCCGGGCGGCGTGGGACGTTGGTCCGACAGGCATCGACCGGCTGGGGCTCCTCTTCCGGCCGCGCGGCTCCACTGCTTAACATATATATATCTAATTAATTAAAGGGAGAGCTTTGGCGGCGGGGCGCACGCGTGCGGCCCGGCTTTGGAGCACGTGGGGCTCTTCTGACGGCGGTGCCTGGGCTGCGGGCCCGCGTTCCCCTCGCCGGGGCAGCTCGTGCTCGCTCCTTGTCCTCGGGCCCCCACCTGCCTCCGTCTCCCTTCAACGGGCTGACGGGCGGCTGCCTTTGCTGGCTCCTCCTCTTGTTCTCGGGCCTGGGCAGGGGGCCTCGGCCGATTCGGGCCACGCTGATCAGGCCCGCACAGATGGTCTCACGGCCCCCAGCACGGGGGGTGGCAAAGGCCCCGCGGGGCGGGGCGCGGGGCCGGGGAGCGGCGCGGCGCGGGCCTCTGTCCACTGCCCGCGGCAGGGCAGCGCCCGCTGCCTCTGCACCCAGTGCCCGGGCCGTGTCCCGGCGGGGGCGGGGATCCGGCAGGGGGCGGGCTTCTCGGGGGTGCGGGTCCGGCGGGGGGGCCCCGCCCCCCCGGCGGGCGGCGGGGGGTCCCTCCCGGCCCCCGGGGCCCCCCGGGGCGGGCGACCTGGGGGGGGGTTCCGCATTGGCACCGCTTGAGCAGGACGGCCTGGGGGGTTCGGGGCCGTGGTCGCCGCCGGGCTCGGCGCCTGCCCTGCCCCCCGGGGCCGGGGGGGGTTGGAGATCGGTATCATCTCCGCCCCGGATAGGGGTGGGGCTGGGGCCTCCTCCCTCTGACCTTGGTTCCCCTTCCCCACCGGGGTTCTTCGGTGCAGCGGGCCCTTGGGCATACGGGGTGGGCCCGTGGGGGGGTTTGGGCCCCTGGGGGGGCGGCTGGGGTGGTTGGCTTGGGGGGGGGCGGGGCCCGACGGGGGGGTCCGCGGCCTGGGAGGCTGGGGGGTTAGGGACTTCGGCCTGCGCCTGGGGGGCGGGCCCTCTTTAGCCCTCGGCACTCCTGGGGCCCCGGCTGCTGGTTCTTCTTCTTTCTCTCCGCAGGTCCCGGGGGGTTCGACTCCGGCCACGGACATGGCTGCTGCTGGCGGATCAGCGACAGCGGGCTCTTCGGGTTCCTCGGCGGTGCTGGCTGCCCCGGTCGCCGGCCCGTCCACCGGAGGTGCTCCGGCCGCCGCCACCGGGGGCACTGGTGAGTATACTTGCGGGTCACGGGTGGGCTCAGTGACTCCGTTCCGGGCTGGAGGCGGGGGGCAGGGCAAAGGGAAGCGTAAGCGCGCGCGTCGCTGTCGGAGGGCTTCCTCGTCCTCGTCTTCCTCGTCGTCATCTTCGGGCACTTCGCATACTTCGGTTTCGGCGGGGCGGAGGGGGGGGTCGGGGGCGGGTCCTCGGTTATACGCTGTGCCGAGCTGTGGGAGTCGGTACCGCGGAAGTTGCGGCGGCGGATCAAGCGGCGTAGATACCTCGACATCTTTCGCCTGCTCGACGGCCGCAAGCGCTCCGGGGAGAGCCGTAAGAAGCGCAAGGAGGACGAGAAGGCGGGTCGGGTGCGCAAGGTTTCCCGCAACACCCTCAACTGGACTCGTGCTTTTCTGCGTCTGGCGAGTGTCTGGGGACATTACTTTCCGGACCAGTATGGGGCTCTTCTGGCCTATGCCGACAACATATTGGCGGCGTCCCAGGCTCACGACGGGTGGGCCTGGTTGAATTACGATGAGGAGTTCCGTGATCAGATGGAGGAGAACAGCCTCTTGCAGTGGGGTACCAAGGACATCAACCTGTGGTTGACCCAGATGTCTGCAAAGGGGCGGGGGGGAGGGGCCAGTGTCGGGGGCGGCAAGACGGGTGCGGCTCCGCCGCTCGCCGGGGGTCGGTCCTTTCGTGCCCCTGGCGTGGCCTTGCCCCAGCAAAAGGCGGGGGTCCTCGGGGGGGAGGTCTGTTGGCGCTTTAACAAGGCGTCTTGTCCCTTCCCGGACTGCAAATTTAAGCACGCGTGCTCCTTGTGCGGAGGGGCGCACGCGGCCGCGAAGTGCAGCCGAAAGGGGATTGCGGGGTCCCCTTCGGGGGGGAAGTGAGTCGGCGGCGGTCCTAGCGCGTACCCCCGTGCGGGTCACGGAGATGCGCCCGTGGTTGCTTGAGTACGGGCGTTCCCGCAGGGGCGGGGCGGCTGGGCTGATCTTAAGGGGGTTTACCCGGGGTTTCCACATTCCCGTGCGGGGGGCGACCGCGCGGGGCGGGACCCGCAACGCCGCCTCCGCTCGGCTGCACGGGGATTTTGTACGTCGCAAGATCGCTGAGGAGTGCGCGCTTGGCCGTGTGGCGGGCCCCTTCCCGGAGCCCCCCTTTTCCCCGTTTATGGTTTCGCCGTTGGGGGTGGTCCCCAAGAAGGAGCCGGGCAAGTTTCGTTTGATACACAACCTGTCTTGCCCTCCGGGTGGATCTGTCAACGACCGCATCCCCCGTGAGCTTTGCACGGTGCGCTATTCTTCTTTTGACGCGGCTGTCGCCCTCGTCCAGCAGTGCGGGCCAGGGGCTCTCCTGGCCAAGGTGGACATCGAATCGGCTTTCCGCCTGTTGCCGGTCCATCCGTCGGCTTTCCCACTGCTCGGCTTCTGCTTTGAAGCGCGGTACTATTTCGATATGTGCATGCCCATGGGCTGTGCTATCTCCTGCGCCTACTTCGAGGCCTTCAGTACCTTCTTGCACTGGGTGGTGGAGCGGCAGTCGGGTTTCTCCAGCGTTGTGCACTATCTGGACGATTTTCTCTTCGTGGGCCCCGAGGGTGCCTCGACGTGTTCTGCGCTGTTGAGCACCTTCCTGCGGGCGGCGGCCACCTTCGGCATTCCGGTGGCGGCCGACAAGACGGTGGGGCCGGTTTCTTGCCTCACCTTTCTTGGCATCGAGATCGACACGGTCGCTATGGTTGTCCGCCTGCCGGCGCCGAAGGTTCAGCGCCTCCGCGAGCTGGTGGCCTCGGTCTGCTCTGCTTCCAAGATTTCCCTTCGTGTCTTGCAGTCCTTGGTCGGGCACCTCAATTTCGCTTGCCGTGTCCTGCCTATGGGACGCCCCTTTTCGAGGCGCCTGTCCTTGTCCATGGCGGGGCTGCGGCGTCCGCATCACCGGATACGAGTTTCCTTGGGGATGCGGGAGGATCTGCGGGTCTGGGATGCGTTCCTGGCCGGATTTAATGGGTGCGCTGTCCTACAGTCACCTGAGATATCGAATCTCGATATGCAGTTGTACACCGACGCGGCGGGCGGTTCTGGTTTCGGGGCATTTTGTCACGGCGCCTGGTGTGCGGAGCCTTGGCCTGCCGATTGGGTGCGCTCCGGTCTGACGCGGAATATCACGTTCTTGGAGCTATTCCCGATCGTGGTTTCTCTGTGGGTCTGGCCGGAGAGGCTCCGTGATCGGCGTGTCCTCTTCTGGTGCGATAACGCCGCGGTCGTGGAGGTCCTGAATCGGCATGCGCCCCGGTGTCCCCGGGTAGCTGCCCTGATGCGGGTGTTTGTCCTGGCCTGCTTGCGATTGAATGTCTCCGCTCGGGCTCGGCACGTGCCGGGCTCCCAGAATGCCATAGCTGATGCTCTATCACGTTTTCAGTGGGCGCAGTTCCGACGGCTGGCTCCGGGGGCGGACGAGATCCCCTCACGGGTCCCGGAGCATCTTTGGACGATTGGGACCCCGACCTAATGGTCCTGTTGGCGGCGTCGGTGGCTCGCAGTACCTGGATTTCTTATCGACGGGGCTACTCGCAGGTGAGTGCGTTTATGACCACGCGGGGTTGGTCGGGCGGGCCGGTGTCTGAGAGCGCGGTCAGTCGCTTTGTGCTGTGGGCGAAGGGGGAGGGGTGGGCCCGGTCGGCGGTCTCCGGGGCGCTGGCGGGCTTCTCCTTCTTTTCCAAGGCGGCCGGCTGGGGGAATCCGCGCGTCTCCTTCTTAGTCGGGCGCTTGCTCGCGGGGTGGGCCCGCGCGCAGCCGGGGCCACGGGATTGGCGCCTGCCGGTGACGCATGAGCTCCTGCTACGGATCTGCGAGGTTTTGCCGCGGGTGACCGCCTCGGGTTTCGAGGCGCTGCTTTTTCACGCGCTCTTTACCTTGGCCTTTTTCGGCGCCTTCCGTGTCTCTGAGCTGGTCCCTCGGTCGGCGAAGCGGGGGGTTGGCGGGGGGCTGGCGTTGGGGCACGTCCGGTTGGAGGCCGCGCGCGTCCAGATTTTCCTGTCGCGGGCTAAGACGGACCAGTCGGGGAGAGGCGGTTGGGTCTTGCTGCGTGCTATCCCTCCCTCGCTGTCTTGTCCGGTCCGGGCTCTCCACGCGTATGGGCAGCAGAGGCCGGTGGTGTGTGGTCAGTTTTTCGTTCATGCGGATGGCACGCCGGTGTCGCAGTTCCAGTTCACGGCAGTGTTGCGCCTGGCCCTCCGTGCCTTGGGCCATCCCGATCGGCGCTACGCTTCGCACTCCTTTCGGATAGGGGCTGCGACCAGCGCGGCGGCTGCGGGATTGGACCCTCGGGTAATTCAGCGCATCGGGCGGTGGCGCTCCAGTGCGTACGCTGGGTACATTCGCCGGGCGGCGGATGGCGGTGCGGCGTAGCGGGGTGCGGTGCCGCGGTAGACCAGCTGTCCCTGGGATGGGGGGGGGGGGAGGGGGCGAGGGGTGCTAATCTTTTGCTTCCTGTTGCAGAATTGTGTGCTGGTGGCAGTTCGCTCTTTCTGCTTTCAGATGGCTTGGCTCCCGGGGTCTGGTGGATTGTCGGGCACTCCTTTGTCTACTGGGCAGAGCGTCGCGCGGCGGTCCGGCCGCTGGGTGCTCATCTGGGCCTCGCCGGGGCCGGTGTCCGGCTGTGCTGGATGGGTCGCCGCGGCATGCACTGGGATCAGCTTCTCGATTATGTTCGTCTGGAATTGGGACGGCGGCAGCGGCCAGTCGGGCTGCTGTTACATCTTGGGGGCAATGACATTGCCGGTTGGCCTTGCCGGCAACTTATTGGGACTATTCAGGGCGATATTGCCCTGTTGCGGGGTGTTCTCCCAGGGGTGGCCATTGTCTGGTCAGACGTTATCCCCCGCCCGGCTTGCTGGGCCCAGCGGCGTTGGTCAAGGGGTTTGTGTAAGATCAACCGCCAGGTTGGACGCAGGGTACAGCAGACGGGCGGGATCCAGGTCCGACACCCCTGGGCGGAGGTTTCTTGCGCCGGCTTGTACCGGCTTGATGGGGTTCATCTTGCCCCGGTGGGGCAAGACCTCTTATTCAACGATTGGCAGGAAGCTCTCGAGTCTTGGTGCAGGTCGCAGCTTTTGGTGGGGGGGGCGGTGCTAGGATAGCGTGCTACCTAGCACCGGTGGCGGGGTGGCGAGCTGGTGCTCGCGGACCCGGTGGCTCATTTCAGCTGGAGGCCGCTTTCCATGTGAGCGGCGCGGCTATTCAGGTTGGGGGAGACGGCCCGGCTGGGGTCTCTACCCGGAAATGGCTACCCCTTCAGCTGGCCTTTGCTATCATGGCGGGGCGGGCGTGAAGGGGTAAGGGGGGGGTGGCTTGGATGGTGCTCCACCTTGCTTAATGGCTGGTGGGGGGCATCATCCGGATGACGGGTGGGGGGGGGGGGCATTCACCTGTTATGTTTGATTGCAGAGTTGGCCCATGTTGGGCCGGTGTTCTTTCTGTTAATAAAAGCTGCGACCAGCATTTGCACCAACGACGGACGTCTGTGTGGTTTGTCAATGGTTAGGAGGGGGGGGGGTGGCTTGATACGAAGGGTGTTTGGGGGGGGGGGGGGTTTTGGCCCATGCCGAGCAGGGCCTCCGGATACCTCGGTTAATGCCGGCTTAGCCGCCGGGCCCCGGTCCCGCGGCTGCCTGGTAACCGGGTTCCCGGGGCCCGGGTGCGAGGCAGCCACCTCTCGGCGTGGTGGAGTGGGGTTGGTAGTTGGGCGCGTGCTAGGGCCCCGGCGCGCGCATGGCAGCCCAGTGATTGGCTGCGTGCGTTCGCCGGGGGGGGCGGGGCATCGCGAGCAAGGAGGGATCGCCGGTGGGCGATCTCCCTCTTCCTCCTTGCTCGCGGCTGAAGAAAGGTTCCCTCCCTCCCTCCCTTGTTTTCCGCTTGGGTTGGGGGAGGAAGTAATTTTGTCGCAGCTGGTGGGGGGGGGGTGGAGTAGATTGGGGCCGCTTGTGGGCTGTGTGAGCGGGGTGGCGAGCTGGTGCTCGCGGACCCGGTGGCTCTTTTCAGATGGAGGCCGCTTTCCATGTGAGCGGCGCGGCTATTCAGGTTGGGGGAGACGGCCCGGCTGGGGTCTCTACCCGGAAATGGCTACCCCTTCAGCTGGCCTTTGCTATCATGGCGGGGCGGGCGTGAAGGGGTAAGGGGGGGGTGGCTTGGATGGTGCTCCACCTTGCTTAATGGCTGGTGGGGGGCATCATCCGGATGACGGGTGGGGGGGGGGGCATTCACCTGTTATGTTTGATTGCAGAGTTGGCCCATGTTGGGCCGGTGTTCTTTCTGTTAATAAAAGCTGCGACCAGCATTTGCACCAACGACGGACGTCTGTGTGGTTTGTCAATGGTTAGGAGGGGGGGGGTGGCTTGATACGAAGGGTGTTTGGGGGGGGGGGGGGTTTTGGCCCATGCCGAGCAGGGCCTCCGGATACCTCGGTTATTGCAACATTTGCAGAACCAAAACTCACCACTACAACCCCTCTGACTCTATACAATTGCAGACAAGCAAGAGTACTTATAACCAAATTGATATAGAATTGTTGAACAGGATTCTCTTATCTAATGTTAATTAATTACAATACATCTACTGCTAGTACTACATTATCCCAAACTATTTGGCTATGTATAGACCAAGTTAGCGCTGGTCCTTGTAGCATTCTTCTATCTTGCATCTATATTTTTTAATTTATTCTGATTACTTACCAAATTAAATGTTAGGTGACATGCTAATAGACACACTTCTCTTGTCAGATGCACAATTGTACATATCACTAATTATGTTTGTGATTTGCTCTCCATCTCTGACAATTTACAAGGTATAGTTAATCTTAATACTTAAGGGGTAAAAAAAACATTAAAACATAACTGGCAGTTTATGGCAAATAAACTCATTTCAATTGTTTACCAAAGATTCTTAGGAAGCTTCTTTATCTTAGGTAATGGTTTGACTCATATTACTGACAATAATCAAAATAAGTGTAACTATCTAATTAACATAGACAGCTCAGAAAGAATGAAACATTGTGACTATCAGGATACAAAACAACAGGAATAAATACATAAGGGTCACTACAAGACGGTACCAAGAATTGTGCTCAACAAAAGGCAATGCATTGATAACTACACAACTTCTAAAGATGTACAATTTAAACCAATTAGAACATCAACTGTCATTGGTAACAGCTTAATATTTCTCTTTGTTACACTGTTTTCAGCACAAAACAGCATAGTAGTAAAGGATCAATTAATCTCTTGCACAGGATAAATTTATTTACATATTGAATCTACCTCAATCAGTAATAGTAATTTAGTTAATCAGTCTTGGTGTTTGTGGTATTAGGAGGCAATATCTTTGCTTTTCCTATTCCACTAGTGACAAGACATTTGCTTCACACTTCCATTTACCGTAATAACGTCAGTTCTGCAGGGGTCGTTCCATAATAGCAACTGAAACACACAACACGAGAATTTAAGATTACTCCTCCAATAGACTTTTTCAAGGTAGTTTAAAATAGACTAGGAGAGCCGCTAGCAGTTCTCAATAGAACAAGAGCCAAAACCCAATTACAGAGGGAGTAATGTAAAACAAAAAACAGAGGGATTACAATAAATATAAATATCACATAAACATTAAAAAACAATAAATACGGATAAAAGAGATAACAAACAAAAATCTGGCTAAAAACACTATTTATTACATTCAGACAATTAAAAACAATAATGTGCCATAGACATCCAAGATAAACCAACATCAACCAATCAGAAATGTAATACTTACACTTGTCCGACAAGAGGGATCAGTTGCCCAACATGTTTTGGTGCAAAGCCTTCCTCAGGAGAATTAGGCATGAAAACATTTTTTTTTCAAACAAATTAAACAAAACTCCAGCAACCTACACCACTGTTGGGTTTACCCAATGGTCCACTTTAATGAAAGAATAGAATATAAAAATGCCCTTTTATTTTATTTTATGTTATTCCAACTTCCAATGCCCAGTGGACTAAAAATATTAACTCTCTCTAGTTCTATGCCATTCAAAGAAACAACAGATATCTGACACAGCGCTTTGTTTCAGAAGGATATATTCTATTCCTCCTGCTGCAGGGGGTCGCATTTCAAGGAAAAACTTATTTTATTTAGTGGAACAGTTCATATCCCTGCATCATGCACAATGCCTTCTTCAATGGTAGAGCCACTCATCCGTTAAGTTGCAGCAACAGCATTCTCCATTCAATACCACCAAGCCAGCTTCAATAGTCCAATTTCTGGTTCTATTTCTTTTAAAAAGAATTCTCACCAATGACAGAGCCTCTAGTAACCTAATAAAGAGAACCACTCAATCTCATCATTTAAACCAAGAGGTTCCAATCTATTTAACCTGAAAATCCAATTCCTTCGCGATATTGAGAAACGTTTTGTGGTCACTCATCCCAGAAGAACAGGCCTATCCTATCACTGTTTGATGCTTTTTCTGACCCCTTTGAGGGTAGCTTTTACCTGGAGCAGGAACATAAGGGATCAAGGTGGTGAAACAGTGCGACAAGGCAGTAGCAAAAGCCAGATGGATGCTTGGTTGCAAACAAAGACAAATTACCAGCAGAAAGGAAGAGGTACTAATGACAGTGTACAAATCACTAGTGATGCCTCACTTGGAATATTGTGTTCAGTTTTGGAGACCATATCTTGCAAAGGATATAAAAAGACTGGAAAGGTTCAGAGGAAGGTGACCAAAATGATTTGAAGCCTGCGTCACAAGACTTATGAGAAGAGACTTGAAGACCTAAATATGTACACTCTGGAGGAGAGGAGGGCAGGGGAGATATGATTCAGGCCTTTAAATTCTTAAAGAGTATTAATGAACAAACAAACCTCTTCCAAAGATGGAGAAGCTATAAAACTAGAGGGTATAACATGAAGCTGCAAGGGGGTAAACTGAAAGGCAATGTCAGGAAATACTTTTTCACTTAAAGGGTGGTGGATGCTTGGAATACCCTCCCGATGGAAGTGGTGGGGGCAAATACAGTGACAGAATTCAAAATGGCAAGGGACAGACACAGTGGATCCCTTTATAGCAAGAGGATTAAAACAAAATAAACATAACTAACTCTTATATGTCATCAAATAGGGGTGACCTACACGGAGCGGTGGGTACACCCTTAAACAAAGGCATGGGGAGGTGTGACCTGCATGGAGTGGCAAGTGCACCTACTCTTGCCACCTCACTGGACAGACAAGATGGACCATACTGGTCTTTATCTGACGTCATATACTATGTTACCATGTTACTTTGTAAGTAGTCCACTTGGTCTAAAATCCCCCGTTTGAGGCTCAGCAGGGAAAGCCAGGGTATTTCCGCTGTGCATCTTGTCAAGACTGCAGGCAATCAATAAAGGGACATGAATGGAGTGACCCGGTGACTAAAATACTTTATAAGTCTGCTTTCCACTCTACTTGTCTATCTACAGTGGTTGTTTATAATAAACAATGTCCCTGCCCAAAATTATATGTGGGCCATACTAGCAGGGCATTTAAGAATTTTAGTCCAAAAGTTTTAATTTATTGGGTCATCTTCCTCTATACTCACTTATTTTCTCTTCCAAACAAATTCCTATAAATGCTGGTTCAGGGTCTTCTACTAAAGGCGCTACAGGCTTCAATAGATGGATACAATCCTTCCCATTTCTTTTTTTTAAACACTTCAAACCCCATAGTTCCATATGTTTTAATGCACAGCTTCCACATCCTTGCTAAACTTTACTGAACAAATATTTCCCACAGCTGTTCCTGGAGTCCTGTCATCATAAAGTGAGCTCCAACTTACTCAGCTGTTATTAAAATGTTGCAGGCAGTTTTAATATCTAATGTCCCAAACTTACAATTATTATAATCATGTGGGTAAGTATCAGGTGTGATCTTCAGCATATTTTAAAGAATATAATAAAAAGGACTCAAGTGAAAGAGTGACACCGTTGGTTGTGTGGTCTTTGGAATGGAGTCCAACAAATGGAAAAACCAAGAGGCCATCATCACAGAAATGTAATCCTCTGCCACCAACAACATTCCATACTGCTGCTGCCCAGATGGGTGGTTTGTTGTCAGGGCCGGCCCGCCCATTGTGCGAGAATGTTGCTTGCATAGGGCCCTGCGCTTCAGGGGGCCCCACAAAAAACTTCATGATGAGTGCCTAGAATACCCTCTGGGTGGAGGTGACGGATAAAATGGTGACAAAATTAAGGAAAGCATAGAATAAACACTGAGGATCTCTATGTAGCAAGAGGACGGAATCAAAGCAAACTTAAATTTTACATCTTTAAAAATATAAAGCAATAACCTGCACAGGATGACAGGTACAATCCTAAAAGACATAGAGGGGGTAACCTGCATAGAGCGGAAGGTACAACTTTAAATAAAAGCATGGGGGGGGGGGGGGTGTAACCTGCATGGAGTGGCAGGTAGAACTCCAGCAACCTTACTGGACAGGCTAGATGGACCATGCTGGTCCTTATCTGTCATTATTTACTATGTTGCTAGGCGCTATGACATTGGCAGGAAGATCTCAAGAGACTGAGAGAGGCAAAGCAGCAGCACTATTGAAAGAAAGACTCATAATCTTCTGGGCCTAAGGTAAAGAAAAGCACCAAGAAGGTTAAGTCAGGGTTGAAGTTTTATGGAGAAATGAGTCCATTTGAAGGCTGCGTGAAAGAGTATCCAAGTATCTGGGAGAATCTGATGACAATTATGCACTTAGTATTGTACTACCAGAAATCACATAAATGGACCTAGGGCTTTTCTTTGAAAGGAAGCTTGGAATACAGGCTTCCACAAATACTATTCATCAGTGCCAAACACACTTTCTGAGGCAATGGGATGTGAAACCAATAAATAAAGAAATTTTTAATAGCTTGCAGAAGTAAATTAATCTGCATCTTTTAGGGTATCGGAAGCAGGTCCTTTAAACTGTGTACCGTTGCCCGAGAATGCTTAATTAAAGCAAGCTAGTCTGTTGTTCTTATATGGGGACATCATATTCTTACAGTGATCAAGAATTTTTTGCATTAGCCATTTAATTAGGGATGGTGCAAGGATATTAGTTGTTCGTCAGTTTTGTGGCCCCTTCAATGAACTTTCAGGCCCCTAACCCCCCCCCCCAACTAATAATATGAGCATTTAACAGAATTATTCTAATCAAAACCCAAAGGCACTTCTGCCATAATGAACAAAACACCATAAGAGAAATAAGAAAATGACAAGGCGGATGATCAAACGGACAGCAGTAACCAGAATGGCATCAACAGGCCAAGACATCATGAGGTAGAGCACAGCAGACAGTGGTACGAAAAGCCTAAGACAATTAATGCTAGAAGAGGAAAATATCATCTTTTTTTCTTTATTTTTTCCAAACATTTGGAGACAAAAAACTCCAGTGGAAAAAAGAGCATGACAGCGCGACAGCAGCTAGACTAACACTAGCAAAATGACATAGTGGGACAGTGCTTCTGAACCAAGAAATCAGGCTGGGCAGTGGGACTGGCTGCCGTGTCACAGGCTGCAGCAACACCAGAAACAAAACTTAGCGGGGCCAAGGAGCATAGTGGCAACTTGCAAAACCACAGCAAGACTGTGGGCATAAATTCTTTAGTGGAGCTGTGCACACAATCATCTTCCAAGATACAAAGAAATTAAGGGAAACCAAGCTGAGGTCTTTAGGATTACCAGCTTTTCTACCAGTCAGACCTTGCCAAGAAAACCCAGGAGTCAGCATTAACTTTATGGCACACACACACACACACACACACCTCAATGGGCTCTGCAAGATACCATGCCACAGATGTTCATGCAGTGGTCTTATTGCAGCAGACTGATGCTGTTCTAGGCCACTTATCACTGCAGCAAGGACCTGTGCCAACAAACATAGTTCAGTGGTGCTCACAGGGGATCGATCACTTTCTGAATGAAGATGGGAGGACAAGTGGTAGCTGATAGCATGCTGCTCATACTGCCATTATTGCTTGCCAACCTGCCTACCCTTTACCCTGTCCCATTTCCAATGCCCCTCTGCCTCTGGAGCTCCTTTTCCTCCACCTGAATTGCTATCTTATCCCTTCAGTGCATCAGTGCACCCATAGATCACTCTGGGTGGCTAGCATGTAAACATCCTTCTTGATGAGGGTTTTAACCTATTTTCTATTTGCACAAGCAAGGAGTCCACCAGCACCAACACTTTTGCTGTCAGTTCCTTTTGCTGCTGAAAATCTTTGGCTTCCAGTATATTTGCAATTGGGATCACAAGACCCCGTGTGGTACATCTTGAACTCAGTTCCTCCATGGCATCTTGAAGAACTTTAGAACTTTTGTTACCTGTATGATATTTATCCAACCCTGATGACTCAGGGGACTATCAATACTGGTCTCGGCCTATAAGGACAGCACCCTCTATAACTCATTGTTGAGTTCCTTGCCCAGCTCTAATATCTTCCATAGATTATACTTGTAGAAGATGAGTGACTACTATACAAGCTTAAATAATATATTAAAAATATATCAAACGCCTGAAGTACCCATAATCATTATGTTAGATGTCACCCACTAACGTACCCAGAGGCTAAAAAGGGCTTGGGTCGTTTGATGGGGCAGTATTTTTATGGCTAGAGCTCCTATGAAGGCTTTAGCAAGGCCTTCTGGATCCTGTAGTTTTCACCGTTAGCCAAAGAAGTGTAGTTGAAGCAGAGGGTAAGGTTTAAACTCAGGCTTTATTCCCCCTCCAGGGTGGATTCATAATAGTGGAACTTAAAGCAGGTCAGACCCTTCGTCTGATAACACAATTAAAGAAAAATACTTTCAACAAAACTTAGCTTTCTTCAGCATTAAACCATGAACAAAAAGTAACAGAAAACAGTTCCTTTTACTCACGGAACTCTTGCACCTGTTTCTTCTCACAAACAGTTCTGGCTGCTTTTAACATAGAGATGCTATACATTTAGATAATGTGTACGTGCAGTCCATCTCATTTTCCTCTAAGGATTCTCCAAGAGATTCAATCTGCATTTCCTCTTCATCAGAGTAAACTTCAGGCTCCCAATTGCCGTTAAAGTTATAAGGTTCTTGTCGGGGAGTTAAAACACTCTCCTCCCCCACTATACCAGTGGCCCGTGGGTAACTACCGTATTTCCTGTAGTTGGGTTCCTGAGAACTACAGAGCTCTTGGTACGTGCATAGAAAGTCAGGGTATTGCAAACCTCTCTTATTAGGGTAAATACGCCTACCTTTAGGCACTGCTGTTTCCTGCTCTCTCGGATAAGCACAGCTCTGCTTGGAAGCCCCTTTTCCACGGTGTTTCTCTGATTCATTCAAATGTGCTTCAGGGTAAAAGTTTTCCCCTTCTGCATTTCTGGTGTTAGGTAATTTATATCTTAAAGCCTTGGCTGTTGGACTGCCTTCTCTGCTTGCCTCACAGCAACGCTCCTGGGAATATTGAGAGGCTGTGCACTGCTGTTCCCAACAGCTTCTCTGAGAATCACAAACCTCATGTACTCTGGATAATCCCCTTGGCTCCGTCCTCACAGCTCCACGGACACTGCTCTCAAGCTCAGCAGTTCCTAACGCTTCTCCCGTAGTTCCAACTACAGCCCTTGTAGTTCCTACTACTTCTCTCTCAGTTCTACTTTCTCCTTCCGTTCTCTCTCTACCTCCCGGTAAGTGATTTTTAAGTACGTTCAAATTGGTGTTAGCCTGGGCTCCGCCCCCATGCAGGTGCTCTTCATTTTCTAATGAATTCTGTGCTCCCTTTCTGTTCGGGCGTTCCCTAACACCACGTGGCTTTGTTTTCATCTGTTGCTCATAGCAACCTTCCCCCATGTGTGAACCTGAGCTGTCAGTTTCCCTTACATTTTGCTCACAATCCCCTACTTCCATGGGTTCTGATGGCGCTACCTTATGACATAGATTATCTCTATTTGAAGTTTAAGTAAAAACAATGTGCACAGTTCAATGCAGGTGCAGTAACAACAAAGGTCATAGGAGATAAGTAAGGAATAATAGGGGAGTAAGGAAACTAAAAAGAAAATAAGAAATGAAATCCTGCCTTAAAGCAGAATCTGAGTTTTCTAAATCACAACTTTATCATTCATTATCATTCAGCTCATTATTAAAGCTGTAGGACGGCCATTTTGAAATTTCAGTTCCAGTCTTCACTGCAAAGGTATAATGAGAATTCTAAATACTCATTTTATATTAGAAGGGCATTTGTAAATATGGCAATTTCTCAGGTGGCACTGTTCATCTGGAACTTCATTGAAAATGATTTATTTACAGGATTATAGTCTTGTGTTACTGCCCATAGTAAGTGAAGCAATGCAGATGACTAACACAGGGGAGCTCAAGGCAAGACCATGTTGTATACACAGATAAAGAGAGAGCCAAAGAGACCCTGCAGCATGCAGATATGAATAGATATTGTAAGCTTTCAGCAAAAATACATTTCACTAATACCTATCAGTTGTAACCAACCCGTACATCAGGGCTTTTGAAGCCTGTTTTCAGAATCAGACAGTCAATCAGATTTTCAGGTTATCCACAATTAGTATACATGAGATTAATTTGTAAATGCTAGAGACATAGGAGGTCATTTTCAAAGGTTTAATTGTAATGTAGGACGTCTGAAGATGGGTACGTGGACATCACAATCATGGAGACGTCTCTGCAGTCATTCCACAAATGATGTTTACAGACATCTGGTGCAGGGTTGTCCAAGTAGGTGAGGGGGTGTGGTGGAGGCACTATGTACTTACAAGTCTTCATTCAATTTCAGGAACAATGGGGATGTTTGTGGGCATGTCCATGTTTATACCTGCTACAGGCATGAATAGGCATCAGGGATGTGTTTGTTGTGGCCTTAAAACATCCAGAGAATGTAGTGACTAGTCTAAGATCACAAAGGCCCACACTGGGATTTGAACCCTGGCCACCCCACTCTCCAACCTCCTACTTTTACCATTGTGCTGTTTAATGTCCATATTATGAGAAACTATTCTGGGGACATCTATGTAGATGTACATCTCTATATCGGGCACATCCACGTTTCTGAAATCATGCCCAAACTTGCAGGTGCTTGCTTTTTTTTCAGATGTTCTGGTTTTGATATCCCAGATTGCACTTGAACGTCACATTGTAAAATGTGTCTGATAGTATATGCTGGGGTTTCCTATCTCTCCATTATAACATTATAAAGATCTTCATTCAACAATTTAAAGGGATCATCAGAATAAACGAGCTTTGTGTAGCAGATGAAACTCACATGCCAAATGCTTAGTCAGCTCAGTAGTTCCATCAACAGTACCATTTATGTTAGTGCCAAATATTTAGTTTTTTTATAAACTTATAAACACAACAATAAAACATGTGGAGGGGAATTTTAGAAGGGACAAACTGGGCATGGGATGCACGTCCAAATGTGAATGTGCAACAAATACATGTCATTACGGAACCAGGCCTGGGGATGCCCAGGATGAGAGCAAAATAGGATGAAGGATGTGCCGTGAAATGAATACATGGGCCTAACCATCCTATGGGTAATACAACAATGAGAATGACCAGGACATCGTCAAGGTCTTACTTGGCAAAGGACCTTGATAAATTGGAAGACTAGAAATTCAAATGGTAGATGACATTTAATGTGGACAAGTGCAAAGTTATGAACCTAGGAAAGAACAACCCAAACTACAGTTATACAGTGCAAGGTGTCACATTAGAAACCACCACCCAGGAAAAAGATTTAGGTGTCATCACGGATAATACATTGACACCCTCTGCCCAGAGTGCAGTGGTGGCCAATAAATCAAGTAGAATGCTAGGAATCCTTAGGAAAAAAATGGAGAATAAGACCAAGGATATTATAATGCCTTTATAATGTTCCATGGTGCGACCGCACCTTGAATATTGTGTGCAATTCTGGTCACCATATCTTAAAAAGTATATAGCAGAATTAGAAAAGGTACAGAGAAGAACCACCAAAATGGTAAAGGGGATGGAAGGATACCCCTATGAGGAAAGGCTTAAAAGATTAGGGCTCTTCAACTTGGAAAAGAGATGGCTGGGGGAGATATGATAGAAGTCTATAAATTAATGAATAGCGTGGAATGGGTAAACATAGATTGGTTGTGTACATCATCAAAAAGTAGAAAGACTAGGGAACATACAATGAAGCTACAATGTAATCCATTTAAGACTAATAAGAGAAAATATTTTTTGTTCAATGTGTAATCAAACTCTGAAATCTGTTAGTGTAGATGGATTTAAAAAAGGTTTTGACAAGTTCCTGGAGGAAAGGTCCATAAACCATTATTAAAGAGGATCTGAGAAATCCATTGCTTACCCTGGGACAAGCATTGCGGAACCTGTGCACCTTTTTGGGAACCTACTAGGTACTTGTGACATGGATTGGCCATTGTTGGAAACAGGATACCGGGCTTGATGGACCTTGGTCTGATCCAGTATGGCATTCTTATGTCTTATGGGCCCATGGACATCCAGGTGCCAGCAACAATATGCAAGCATGCACATAGGACCAGAGCACGAGGACCAGCAGAGAAGATGTTACGATGGCCAGCAGACTCCCAAATTTCTCATGTGCAGAGACCAAGAGCCTCTGACACCTCGTGCTTGACAGTGAAGAGGTTATATACTCCCCCCATGTGGAAGACATGTATGTCATATGAAGAACAATCTGTTGACCTTCCATCAGTAAGTATACCAGAGGAAATGGGGTGAGAGCAGCAGCAGGTACAGGAGGGTACAGCGTAGCAAGCAAAAGGAGAGGCAGACAAGCGGGTACTGGATATAGGGGAGCAGTGTGTGGGATGGCAAGGAGGGGCCGAGGGTTCCAGAAGGAGCAGTTGGACGGCAAGGGTTGGAAGGTCAGAATGGAAGGCAGCTGATGGCAGCATAACATACAGTACAACACAGCTGGCTCTAGCATGGGATCAGCAGAGCAGTGGAATGGCAGATGTGAAAACAAATGTACAGGGCAAGTGTGTGTAATGGACAGATGGCAGGTGAGAAAGGAAGGGAAGCATTAATTATGTCACATCCATCTGCAGGTACTACAGTATCTGGCGCTCCACTGAGGTACTCAAGTGACACTTCAGGGCCTAAAGGTGGAAGAGGCCACTGCTCCTGGAGCATCTGCGGAGTGAGCTGGTGGTATAGCAAGGTAAGGACACGATACATGAGCATGGAAGACCAATGTGCTAGCGCGTGGCTGTCCACAGCATGACATGGCATGACACGGCAGCGACACAGGGTGGGGGTCATAGCGGCAGACAGTGGTGACAGCTGTGGTGAGAAGAAGCACAAGTGGTAGGTTGGGGATTAATAGTAACATGTTGCCCCTTCGACCTTGCAGCTCAGGACACTGGAGGAGGAAGCACCAGTAACAGAGGTGCCATGGGTGAGCCGTAGATACAGTAGAAGTGGCCATGGAGGCAGCAGAGGGGGCACTCGGCAGCATTAGTGGTGGAAGTGCCTGCTTAATAATTGACACATCACATTAGAAGAAGGAGGAGGAATCAACTCATGAGCCCCACACTGCACCTCAACTGCAGTGCCTCTGTTATGTCAGTGGCCCGTGATCACCCTGTGCTAGTCTTATGGCATAACCACTAGAGGTCATAAGACTATCACAACATAAGAACATAAGAACATAAGACATGCCATACTGGGTCAGACCGAGGTCCGTCAAGCCCAGTATCCTGTTTCCAACAGTGGCCAATCTAGGTCATACGTACCTAGCAGTTTCCCCAAAAGACACAAGTTCCACAATGCTTGTACTGGGTCAAGCATTGATATCCTGGGTCCCTTTTTAATAGTGGTTTATGGACCTTTCCTCCAGGAACTTGTCCAAACCTTTTTTAAACCCAGCTATACTAACAGCCCTTACCACATCACAAGGTGATCCATTGCCATTTTGAAGGATTCCAGAGCTAGGGCAGGAGTTGAGGGGGACCACTTCTACCCCAATCACCTTTAGACCACCAGAGATGACCTGGTTGGACACCGGGTAAGTGCAAGGGGGAGACTGTGGGAGTATTTTGGGAGAGGGGGGATTGAAGTCCCTGATGTTTATGGACCCTTTTACAGGGCCTTTTGGCCATGATAGTCTTGAAAAGGGGTACCAAGTGTGGGGGGGGGGGGAGGATTTTGGGAGGTGCTGAATTTACTAGTTGAGGGACACGTTGAGGGGCAATCACCGGGGGGTTGATCACTGTAATGGGGTGCCTGTTCAGCCTGGGGTCTGAATTCTCAGGGACGGGGTTCACGGGCCCCTGTGGTATTTGGCAGCCTTGCGTGCTAAATGCAGGGCATGCCTCCCCCCCAGCATTTACCATACAGACTTTGCACCTAGCATGCTGTTTCTCCTGTGAAACATCCATGGTAGGTACAAAGCCCTACCACACTTTAGTGAAAAAACACCCTTACATTATGTGTCCTCTGGGGACAGAGAAATATCCACTGTACCTGACCATAATTTGCCTTAAACCTCTGGAAAGGTGTGAGCTAAATAAATTAATAATAATGATTTAAAAAATCCCTATGCCAGACTTACCGAACATATGTACTGTATGTATGAATATTCTTCAAACTGCAATAAAAAAACTAAAATAATACTTAAAAATACCAGGAAAATACTGAAAATTGACGTAAATAAGCCTGCAGAGCTGTGGGTAACCTTTTAAAGGAATTTTGCCACCTCAGCCGATAGCTGACAGTGTGACCTCATTGCAGGTGCAGCCAAGCTTGACCTCCCACATGATTAAAAGAACACTCAAAATGAAAATAAAATAAAATCAAAATAGTTTTTTTAAGACATGCATTTTTTCTTTAAACGGGGAACATATGTGGCAAGTTCCAGGGCTGCATCAATACTTATACTGCTGATGATGTCACTGAAACTCAGTGTTCTCTGCCTCCATCTGCTGGCTGGAGAGCATGGCTTGCTTGTCTGGAATGGTCTAGAAGGATTCAAGGAAAATAAATTAGCAGGTAAGAATACATTTCACCTTTAGTAACCTGTCTGGTCAACTGAGGAAGACACTTCATCCCTAATTTGATAGGTGAATGCCATCTCTGCTCAGCAGCCCTTGGAAAATCATCTCATGGTCCAAGAAACATAAACAGTTTTGATTACACCATCCATATAACTATGCATTTATCTCTAGGATGTGAGGTTCTCTGTTTCCACCTTTACTCTTAATATGGAGGACTGAAGAGAACACACCTGTGCACCTATCTGCTTCATGCTCTTTCCCAGAGCCATGAAGTCACTCTTGATACATTTGTAAGGATACTTAGCAGTATTACTTGTAACTAAATAAATAAGAACATAAGAACATAAGATATGCCATACTGGGTCAGACCAAGGTCCATCAAGCCCAATATCCTGTTTCCAACAGTGGCCAATCTAGGTCATACGTACCTAGCAGTTCCCCCAAAAGACACAGGTTCTACAATGCTTGTACTGGGTCAAGCATTGATATCCTGGGTCCCTTCTTAATAATGGTTTATGGACCTTTCCTCCAGGAACTTGTCCAAACCTTTTTTAAACCCAGCTACACTAACAGCCTTTACTACATCCTCCAGTAACAAATTCCAGAGTTTGATTACACATTGAGTGAAAAAATATTTTCTTTTATTAGTCTTAAATAATTTACCCTGTAGCTTCATTGCATGTCCCCTAGTCTTTCTATATTCTGATAACGTAAACAATCGATCTACGTTTACCCGGTCCACTCCGTTCATTAATGTATAGACTTCTATCATATTTCCCCTCAGCCGTCTCTTTTCCAGGTTAAAGAGCCCTAACCTTTTTAGCCTTTCTTCATAGGAGTATCCTTCCATACCCTTTACCATTTTGGTGGCTCTACTCTGAACCTTTTCTAATAACGCTATATCCTTTTTAAGATACGGCGACCAGAATTGCACGCAATATTCAAGGTGAGTTCTCACCATGGAACGATATAGAGGCATTATAATATCTTTTGTTTTATTTTCCATTCCTTTCCTTATGATACCTAGCATTCTATTTGCTCTCTTGGGCCGAGGGTTTTAACATGCTATCCACAATGACGCCTAAATATTTTTCCTGGATGGTGGTTCCTAATGTGGAACCTTGCATCGTGTAACCATAGTTTGAGTTGTTCTTCCCTAGGTGCATAACTTTGCACTTGTCCACATTAAATTTCATCTGCCATTTTGATGCCCAGTCTTCCAATTTATCAAGATCCTCTTGCAATTTTCCACACTCCTCTTGGGTTTTAACAAATTTAAATAGTTTTGTGTCATCTGCAAATTTGATAACCTCACTCGTTATTCCACTGTCCAGGTCATTTATGAATATGTCAAAAAAGGTACACCACTATTCACCTTTCTCCATTGGGAAAATTGGCCATTTAGCCCAACCCTCTACTTTCTATCTTTTAACCAGTTCTTGATCACAGTAGTACACTGCCTCCTATCCCATGACTCTTTAGTTTTGCCAAAAGTCTCTTAAGGGACCTTGTCAAAGGCTTTCTGAAAGTCCAGATACACTATGTCAACCGACTCACCTTTGTCCACCTGTTTATTCACACTTTCAAAACAACATAACAGATTAGTAAGACAAGATCTTCTTTGTCTAAAGCCATGTTGGCTGTCTCCCATTAGGCCATGACTATCTACATGCTGTGTAATTTTATTCTTTATGATGGTTTCTACCATTTTTCCTGGTACTGACATCAGGCTCACTGGTCTGTAGTTTCCTGGATCACCCCTGGAACCCTTTTTAAAAATTGGTGTTACATTGGCGATCCTCCAATCTTCAAGTATTATAGATGATTTTAATGATAGTTCACAGATTACTAATAGCAGGTCTGCAATCTCATATTTCAGTTCTTTCAACACCCTTGGATGTATACCATCCAGCCCAGGTGATTTGCTACTCTTCAGTTTATCTAATAGTTGTAATACATCTTCCCGATGTATCGATATTTCCTTCAGTTCTTCCGCACCTTTAAATACCACTTCAGTCATGGGTAACATCCCTACATCTTCCTCAATAAAGACCGAAGCAAAGAATTCATTCAATAAAGATGGTTTTCTTTCTCTTTTCAGCAGTTTGGACTCAGACTGTGGTGCCGCTGGATTTTCCTTTCTTGGGTTTCAGTCAGCCAGCCTTGCTGGTGTTGGGAACTCCCTTTTCACCATGGGTTTTTTCTTCATATTTTTTTCTTTTTTTTCTGGTGTGGAGCTCTACTGCGATACCAGAAGCCTGGTGCTGCTCCTCTTGTGACTCCTGCTGGGTCGGCTTTGTGGCAGGATATTTATGCCTAATGTATGACAGTGACACCTCAAGTCCAATTTTATTTGGGCATTTTTAGGACCCCTCCAGTTGACCCAGGGCTGTCGGGTATATTCGTAGCACAAAAATAAGTTAGACTCTCTGTTGTTGTCTAGGGGAGATAGCTACTAATATACAGCCCAAGGTTCGGAAGTTATTCTGGCAATGAGCCACGAAAGAATTCTGTTCTGCAGATATATATTAGACTTTATTATAGGCAACCAAATAGAAAAATATACAAACACACATATATGGCTAATTAGAAACATAAAGTAACAATTTGTTATTGTACAGATATACACTTGGACAACGTAATAATTAGACTAGTAAACCAGACGTCACTGATTCGCTCTGCACTTAGGAAAAGTAAGAAATATATTGCTAACCCCTTTGCCCTTCCAGGAGAGGAGAGATAAGCTAGTACCTTAGCTCCGTTGGCACTCAGAAGCAGCTTCTAGCTGGTGCGGGCTCTAGCCTCGTCAGGCGAGCCGCAGTAAGTCCGAACCGGAGGGATCAGTGAAAGTCTTATCTCAGACCTGTGAAGGACGGCCTAGCCCACACGTCTGGCGAAAGACTCAGGGCTCAGGAATCAGGTACGCAGTGCACAGCAGCAGGACCGATGCAGAAGTCTATGTCCAGGTGGGGAGAAAAACCCCCAACTCCTTCTCTCACCGCTACTTAGAACTCAGAACCTTTTCCAGCGCAGAATGCAGAATTCTGTGTGTGAATCCTCCGTCATAGGTCTGATGATTGGTGGGCACCAGGCAGTCTGAGGTATTCTCAGCGAATCAGAAGGTCGATGATGAGCAGCTTCTTGCAAACAAAGGAGCCATGGTAAAAGTCAGGCAGAAGCAACAGTATGTAACTTCTGGGCATGTACAAGTGTCCAAGGCCAGCCACGGACAATAGCCTCTGTATGCATGCACACTTAGAAACGCTGTGCAAGCAGTTGCATGAAGGACAGGCTTATAGCTGAACACAGCAAAAGTGAAGTGTAGAATCCATCTTGTCTTGTGCAGTTTGGTTCAGGCCTGAGTTGCTGAGCAGGCCAGAGATTTGCATGTAGAATTGCAGGGGTACCAGCCCTACAGGGCCCCATGCTGTTGTTACTGCCTCCACAGATTTTCCCACAGTTTTCTCACCCACAGGACCAGCAGCCATTTTAGATGCCCCTGTGTCCTCTGTGGAGGGAGCATATATGATGAGGTCACAGGGTCTAGCCAGCATTCCCCCTTAGGCCCTCTGTGGCCATAGAGTTCTATTTCACTTGACTTTGGGCAACAGCTACTGAAGCAGCTCATGGGCTGCTTTTAGACCTTCCTAGCTTCTTGAGAGCCTTCTCCAGGGATAGGTCCATGATCCAGGCTCCCCCACAGGGGACATGGGAACCTGGAGTGTATCTGCCACTGGTGGTGAGGGGCTTAAGTATGCTCACGTTACCCCTTTGCCCTCCCATTCCTCAGGAAGCTCAATCTTATCCACTAAGGAGGTCATTCCAGGGTACAAATAAGGGTTCTGTACATGCAGCGGGGATGTTTATCTGCCGAAAATGTCTCTGACCATATTCTGAACACTGCTGATATGCACGTCCATGGCATTAGCATGGAAATCTCAGAACATGCCCAGAAGGGGAGTAACGAGGACATGGTCAGTCACAGAGATATAAAAAGCATTTTCGGGAAAGGCATGTGTACCTTTTCAGTGTTTCTCGTAAACATCCCTGTTATTCCTGCGGAAACATGGAATAAGGCCAGGACTTAGAAAAAAATTCTGCTCTGCTCTTCAGTGCATTCCATATTGAAAAATGGTTGTGACAAGTATGTTTTGAACTGTTGTGTCTGCATTCTGAAAAAACACAAGATGCAATTTTAAAGAACAGAAAGCAGAGGTGAGGGAAGAAATATTAAGAAGAGCAATAGTGTTTATTCTGGTTATGCTGACATTTGCTGTTTGTGCTAAAGGAACTAATCTAGGGTTCCCTAACAATTCCTATGTTCTGAAAAATGGGACTGTTGATGTAGTAATAGTATGTGAATGACTCTTGTTTGGGTGAGAAATGCAGATCAGCCGCTCTTGAAAGGTGCAGGGCATCTTTTTGGCAGAAGTATGTTTTTATTGACTACAAGTGAAAGTGTGTGTGTGTGTGGTTTGAGTGTTGCATGGGAGGATCTAGTATGCTCATCCTCAATTTTTGGGGTACACGAATGCCTGGCCAGTACCTGGACCATAGGGATGACCTCAGTGTCACCAAGTGTCAGTGTGATGGAGCAGAAAATATCAACAAAGGTTCTCTATAGCAAAATGCAAAACATATTCCTGTCAATAATAAAGGACCCTCAGAATGAGAGCATGCAACAGTGCAAACAGCACTAATACATGCCCAAAAGCACCATTATCGGTCTCCAAATATGTGCACCTGCCCAACTAAAATAACACCTGGTGGCCCAGCTTCCTCAAACCCCCTTCCCCCTCCTGGAACCTTCATAAAGGAGCGGGAATGCTACCTATGCGTTCCTGCTCCAGTGCCATCTTGAAAAATGGCGGCACCTGGTCAGACTGCTATATAGAAATTGCCTTATATGGCAGTCTGACTGTGCCTGGTGCATCCCAGGATGCATTGCATGTGGCCTGGCGCTGCCATTTTTCAATATGGCAGTGTAGGAGCGGGAACTCGTGGGCAGTGTTTCTGGTACTTTGGGAAGGTACTGGAGGGGAGTGGGGGGTTTGGGGTTGCTGGGCTACCAGGCATTATTTTAGTTGGGCAGATGGGTGGATTGGAGCCACTGGGCCACCAGGATTATTTTTAGTTGGGCGGGTGGGGGGTTTGGGGCTGCTGGGCCACCAGGAAGTTATTTTAGTTGGGTGGATGGGGGGATTGTGGCTTTCTGTCGGTGGCACCGCCCCCTGACAGTATTTTTATGGCATCAGAGACTTTCCCCGATGCCTGGATCATCTGAGGGGAAGTTTGACCAGGCATCAGGGAAAGCAGCTGATGCCATAAAAATACCGTCAGGGGCATGTGCTAAACATTTAAGCCACCTCAAGACCAGGCATAGAGATATTGGTGCTAAGGCTGGTAGCGAAATTCTCTACAGGTTTCTCTGCATCAGGTGCAGCTAATATTAGCATGCCATTTTAATATGGCCAGCTCATTTGCCTATAATTTAAATACTCTTGATGTTAATTGTGTGCTAGTTTTTCCTTTGTTGTTATACACGCCTGTCCATCTCTTTTCTGCATTTGGTGGTGGCGGTTATTGTGCCTAAAAGAGGCATTATCTGTGCTTAAAGGCTGCACTTGTTTTTGGCATCAGCCTTTTAATGTACTTTTAGTTCCATAGTTTGTTTTGGCAAGACTGCAATGTGAAGTCTTACTCCCAGTGCTGTCAGTGGCTATATAAATGTGATTTTAAGAATAATAAGTGAGTTTCTGAGCCAGTGTAGCACATATTTTTACTGTATGGTTTTATTTGCTATTTATTTTTATGCTTTTGGTAACTGTTTTTACTGATGTTGGTCATAAAATATCTATTTTGGATCAGTAATAGGAGCACTTGTCAAACCATTCTTTTATACAGTTTTAATAAGCCCACATAGCATTCTAGCTTGCTTTCTTTTTTTTTTTTTTTTATAAACTATGGTTCTAGCAGCTCAATTATCTGTTACTCTTTTTGGTTTTTTTTCTATATGTTAGGTGCTCATATCCTGCTTGTTGCTCTTAGGTTTTTTCCTTGTTTCTTATTTATTTATTTATGAATGACAAAATGTAGCACTGATTGTAATCTGATACAAAGTTTTACTATTCACTTTGTCATTTTTAATAATATCTCATTCACTTCATTTTGTTAGTAATGTTTTATAGTTAACTAATTAGTAATATTTTTTATGTTTTTATGGTTCTTGGATTCCTTTCATCATGGTTTCCATGTGTGTCTGTTTTTTGCTGTTCTTTCTACTGATATATATACTGTATATATATAGTTGCCTCTATAGCAGGGGTGGCTAAACTGCGGATATTTGACATGTGGAGCCCTATTCTCATAGGGACATGTCTGGGCTGTCTGGACGGCCCCAGGCAAGATTGGCCTGTTTGGACTCAATTCTGGTCTGTGGGAACAAAACGTTCATGCAGCAGCCAGAATTGGGCCTGAGGACGGCCCGCATGCCTGTCGATGGCCAGGTGTGCACCTGTCTGCCTGCGGGGACATCTTCCCCGCAGGCTCCCTTGGCTGTCATGGCTCAGCCCCCCTCTTCCCCACTGCCTGACCCACGACTGGCCAGCTGGGGCCTGGTTCAGACAGCAGGGACCTCCACAACCAGTTCTGGCCTGGGGGGGGGGGGCTCCCCATGTCTCATTGCTGGGTCGGTGCGGCTTATACCACCTTTGAGGTGATATAAGCAGCACATCCCCGCGGGCCCAGCAGCACATACAGGGCCATGACCTGAATTGGCCCTGTACGTGCTGCCGGGCTGGCCCGCCCCCTCCACTCCACCCCAATCCCGTCCCCTCTGGCTCTCCCAGTCCTGATGTACAGGACATACAGGAAGAGCCAGTGAGGGAATTGGGTTCCGATGGCTTGTGCAGCCCCATAACTCACGTTTCGGAATGACCTCCATAATATGTGGCTTGCGGGAATATGTTGGCTTAGCTCCTTTCTGCATCACAATTAATATAAAAGGTAAATAAAACGTTTTCAAGCTTTATAATTATTTACCTGGCATAAACTGAGAGTGCATTGGAGTTTGAAGATAAATCTGATGATGTCTCTTTGTACTGCATTGTGAGGTGATTGTCAACCAGCAATGTCTTAATTAGGTTTGTGGATTTTTTGGAGTCTATTATTTATTATATTTATTTATTTATTTATTTTTTATTTATTTAATGGGTCTTTTATACCGCCCTATCTTTCATTCAGGGCAGTTTAAATTATAACTCCAACAACTTTACGATGAACAGGGAGAATAAACTTGGATATATATACATGTAACATATGAACTTAGGTGAACTATTGCACAGTAACATAATACAATGGAACAGTAAGCCCTTAAGGTTACATCATAGGGTTATATTAGAGATTTGGAAGGGGTAGGGATTAGGGTGTGTGGTGTGATTGAGGACAGGGGAGTGTAAGGTAAGAGTTGGTATTTGTCAAGTAATGTTGGCATATTGTTCTGTGAATAGGAATGTCTTTATCGCTTTGCGGAAATCCTGGAGATCTCTGATGACTCTTATACTTTCAGGTAGGGAGTTCTAAAGCTTTGTTGCATAGAGGGAGGGTGCTCTGTTGCAAGTTAGCTGTTTTGCTTTAGCCTATTACTTTTCTTGAAGAAAAGATTCTATCCTCAGATGGAAATTAATGAATGGATGCAAGTTCTAATGTTCCTTACGGAAACATTGAACCATCTACAAACTCTCAACTTGGCACTCCAGGGGAAGGATAAGATTGTTTCTGATCTTACTCGGACAATTTTCAGCTTTCAGAATAAAGTAAGAGTTTTTCAAAGAGACATATTGTCAAGAAACTTCAGTTACTTTTCCAGTCTCAAAAGGAGAGTAAATACATTCCCTGATTGAAATAAAAGACCACAAACTAGAAGAATACAATGATAAATTACACGGACTGCCTGATAATTTCCTAGACAGGTTTGAGGACTTGCAGAAACTGAAGCCCTGCTTTACCTTTCTTGTAAATCTATTCATGGTTGATGTGATCAACGATGGTTGTTCAGTTACAGGAGGACCTGGGTCTACAAATGATTCATACATCCCAGTCTACAACTGAGTTCTGGAAGCAAGTTCCAGAAATAAATAAAACAGTCTGTGACTCATCTCAATTTTCAGTACAACATACTGCTGTGAATCACTGTACTCTCCAATGTCATTTGTGAAGCTGAAGCATCATGCAGTCCATACAAATCATCATCTGACGGAGCTAATTCGTACAGCTTTGACAACATATCAGACAGATTTTCAAGGACTCATAGTCAAGATGGAGACTTACAAGGCCTCTACTAGCAGTAAATAGCCTGATATTTTTAGCATTCTCATTTAATGTTAATGAAATGCAAATTTGCACATATTTCTTAGACGTTTCCATAGTTCATTACCATATTAACAATGCTCAATATAGTTAAAACAATAGTCAGGATTTTGAAAACATTTGGTATAGAGATGTGTACTTTGTGATTTTTGAAACTAATAGAAATTAACAGTTTAAAAATTACATACTGTACGTGAATAAATATTATGTACATGTATTTGTTAATATTTATATAACATTTTTGTAATGTGTATGTAACAATAAAAACGTATGTGTAATATATGTTCACGTCTTGCGGCTTTCAAACATCTGAAGTTTATGGTATGTGACTCTTATGTTAAACTAGTTTGGCTACCCATCTTCTAAAGGTTCTATATCCCTCATTTGGTTTGGAGCTTTTCATGCTGGGAGGACTTGTTCGCATCAGTGATGCTGAGAGCTAAGCTATTGGTAGTGTAACTACTGGCAGGTTCTCCCAAGATGGACAGATCTCAACTGTGATGCAAGACTATGACAAACCACCCATCTGGGCAGCAGCAGAATGGGACAGTGCTGGTGGCAGAGGATCACATTCCTGTGACAATGGCAACAATAGTAGCATTACCTGCGCAAAAGAAAGGACTAATAATCTACTTCCATAATTTTCCACAAAAGCCCAATGGATAGTCACAACAAAACAAATTACACTATAGTGCTGGGAGATGAGACCTCCAAGTCGGAAGGCATTCAACTAGCTACTGGGGATGAGCTGAAGACTTTTCAGAGTAAAGCCAGCATGTATTATGTGGTTGGATCAAAACCTTTGGGACATCTGACTGCTGATGTAGCTGCACATGGAATGAGAGTCAGAAGCTGCAAAGATGTCTTACATATTGGGACATGGAATATATGAAGCACGAACCAAGGGAAGTTGGAGGTGGTCAAGAATGAAATGGAATGTGTACAACTTGATCTGTTGGGTGTCAACGAACTGAAATGGACTGGCTTTGGGCATTTTGCATCTAATGATCACATGGTATACTATGCTGGAAATGAAAGACAAAGAAAAATGGTGTTGCATTTTTAATTAAGAAGAAACTTGCAAGAACTGTAATGAAATACACTGCAATCAGTGAACGCTTAATTTCTATTCGTCTATGAGGAATGCCCATCGATACCACCATTAATCAGGTATATGCCGCAACAACAGCTGCAGAAGAGGAAGAAGTGGATGAATTCTATGAACAAGTACAAGTTGAAATTGACAGAGAATGCAAACAGGATATCCTGATAGTCATGGGTGACTGGAATGAAAAAGTTGGCAACAAAGAAGAAGGCAAAGTGGTTGCTAAATATGGGCTTGGGAACAGAAATGAAGTTGGAGAAAGACTGATAGAATTCTGCAAGGCCAATGATTTATTCATCTCACCTTCTTCCAGCAATACAATCGGTGACTGTATACATGGACTTCACCCAATGGATTGTACAAAAATCAAATTGACTACATCTGTGGATGTCAACGTTGGAAAAGCTCAATAACATCAATGAAGACAAAACCTGAAGTTGACTGTGGTACAGATCACCAACTACTAGAATGCAAACTCAAGCTAAAGTTGAAAAAGAGCAAACCACTCATGAATGTAGCAAAATACGACCTTGAGACTATACCACTGGAATTTAAAGACTGCCTGCAAAATCAATTTGCTGCTTTGGATACAAATGACAGAGTACCAGAAGAGTTATGGGATGAAATCAAGAAAGTTGTGCTCAAAGAAAGTGAGACGTCTCAACAAAAAATAAAAAAGAAAAAAAGCCAAAATGGATGACTGAAGAAACTCTGAAAATTGTCCAGAAATGCAGAGAAGCTAAAGCCAGAGGAGAAATAGAGGCAATCACAGAACTCAAAAGCTATGAGAGTTAAAGAGAAAATTCCATCCTTGAATTGGAATGTTACAAGATGCTCAAGAATCCATGTTGAATGATGCTGAGAAGATCAAGAAAAGGTGGAAAGAATATACAGAGTCATCATACCATAAAGATCAAGTGGAACAACAGCTGTTTCAACTTGTACCTTATGATCAGGAACCATTGGTGATGCAAGACAAAGTCAAAACAGCATTGAAAGCATTATCAACGAACAAAGTACCGGACATAATTTCCCCCTACCTGTTTAATTTATACGCAGAACAAATCATCAGAGAAGCAAGACTGTTTGAAGACAACAGAGGTGTGAAGATTGGTGGAAGACTCATCAACAATGGCATTCTCATTAAAGTATTACAGCAATCAGATGCAGTTGTTGCCATACTTACAAGGCTCTGCTAGAAAATTTGGAAGACAACATCATAGCCAACTGACTGGAAAAAAATCAGGTGATCCAAGTGACTGTGGAAATTATTGCACAATCGCTCTGATCCCAGATGCCAGCAACATTCTACTCAAGATCATCTAGTAGACACTACAACCATACCCAGAATGAGAACTGCCAGAAGTGTAAGCAGGGTTCAGGAAAGAGGAACAAGAGACAACGCGGATGTGAGATGGATCCTTGAAAAGACAAAATACCAAAAGGATATCCATATGTGTTTTATTGGCTACAGTAAGGCTTTTGACTGTGTAAACCAGGGGTCCTCAAACTTTTTAAACAGGGGGCCAGTTCACTGTCCCTCAGACCGTTGGAGGGCCGGACTATAGTTAAAAAAAAAACTATGAACAAATTCCTATGCACACTGCACATATCTTATTTTGGTGATCTGTACCATAGTTGGCTCCAGGTTTTATCTTTGTTAATGTTATTGAGCTTTTCCAACATTGACTTCCACAGATGGAGTCAGTTTGATATTTGTGCAATCCATTGGGGAAAGTCTATGTGTACAGTTGCCACTTGTGTTACTGGAAGAAGGTATTTGAGATGAATAGATCTTTGGTCTTGCAGAATTCTATCAGTCCTTGCCTAGCTTCATTTCTGTTACCAAGTCCAAATTTTCCAACCACTTTGCCTTCTTCTTTGTTGCCCACTTTTGCTCTCCAGTCAACTAATAAATTTTATAGGAAAGAGGAAGCTAGAGTCCTTCTTTAGGGAGAAGTATGGCCTAATTGTATTTTTACTTCTGAAATAAACTCAAATGAGATGTTTTGAATCAAGATGATAAATATCGGGGGGGGGGGGGGAGTATTTTAGGAACACTATTCTTGCTTTGAAAATGGACATACAGATGTTCAAAGCATAGAGGCATCCCTGGAGCCATTTTATAAAGCAGTTCTAAGGATGTCACCAGCGCGAAAACATCCAAGGCTGAATAGAGGCATGTTTGGGGCTTTCCCAAGACCTTGGATGTCCACACCCAATTTCAGCAATGCCCTTCACATATTGAATCCAAATTTATACAGTACCTCCTCCAGGACATGAATACGCATCAGAAAAGTTCTCATTCTGCCATAGACAAGAAGGTATTCTAATACCCCCTACCTTTTTTATGGTCGGCATCGGGGAGGTGAGCGGGAAGTGGAGCCCCTCCCCGATCACCCTCACAAGACCAATCGGGCCACCGGAACACCAAAGAAAGTCAAAGTACCTCTAGGCACGAAGGGAAATCCCGCCACACAACCAGCAACTGCAGCAGTCCCGATCGGCATCGGGGAGGTGAGTGGGAAATGAAGCCCCTCCCTGATCACCCTCACAAGACCAATCAGGCCACCGGAACACCAAAGAAAGGCAAAGCGCCTCTAGGCATGAAGGGAAAGCCTGCCACACAACCAGCAACTGCAGCCGCCTCACTTCGCCTCATGGTGGAGCCGCCCCTGAGGACAGGCAGCTGTGGCAAAAACACCCCGCGGGCCGTAGTTTGAGGACCCCTGGTGTGAACCATGAGAAACTCTGGGCCAAATAAAGAAGCATGGGTATACCAGAACAACTAATAGTTCTCTTGCACAACCTTTACATTAATCAAGAAGCAACAGTTCGAACAGAACAAGGAGAAATAAAATGGTTTAAAATCAGCAAAGGTGTATGACAAGGCTGTATACTTTTCTCATACCTGTTTAATTTATATGCAGAACAAATCATCAGAGAAGCAGGACTGTATGAAGACAACCGAGGTGTGAAGATTGGTGGAAGACTCATCAACAACCTTTGCTATGCTGATGATACCACAATACTGGCTGAAAGTGAAGACAATCTGAAACATTTGCTTCTCAAGATCAAGGAACATATTCTTAAAATAGGCCTGCACCTTAATGTAAAGAAGACAAAGAAAGAGCCTGACAACTGACAAACTCAATAATTTTATCACTGATGGAGAATAATTGAAATAGCTTGGATCAATAATAATCTGCTTGGATCAATAATAAATAAAGAAACGACAAGCAGTCAAGAAATCTGATGATGCATTTATTTATTTATTTAATTAACATTTTTTTATATACTGCTTTTCATGTTTATCAAAACGGTTCACAGAGAAAAGAACATTATTACAAGAAACGGTACTAGAACTATTTACATTTAACAGTTTACAACTCTATAACGATGTACAATGATTCAGACTTTTAGTTGAGGGGAACAGTTGTGTGCTGAGTTCAATCCTGTGGTTGTACATCTGATATGCTATTGTAGTGGTTGTTGAAGAGGTAAGTTTTTAGGTATTTTCTGAAGTCGCCGATGTCTGTGATCTCTCTTAAGTTGGGTGGGAGTGAGTTCCATAGTGTTGGTGAGTAGTATTCAAATGCTCTGTGAAGTACTCTGTGTGGAGTTAGGTTGTATGGAAGCTATTGATAGGGTGTTTTGGTGGGCTTCCTCCTTGAGCGTGTGTTAGATACTTTTCTGATTATCTCTTTTAAGCATTCAGCGGATTGATTATTTCATATCTTGTATGTCATCATTAAGGCCCTATATTCAATTCTGGCTCTGATAGGTAGCCAGTGGAGATCTTTTAAGACGGGGGTGATGTGCTCATGTTTTTTTGATCCAGTAATCAATCTCGCGGCTGTATTTTGTGCCAGTTGCAGATAGTGAGTTGTATTTTTGGGTAGGCCATGGAGTTTCATATTGCTGTAGTCTAGCTGTGGGGTGATTATTGCCTAGCAAACGGTTCTAAAGTAGTTCTATTCCAATATGGTCGTAGGTTCTGTAGAATCTTGATTTTGTAATAGACTTTGGTGGTAGTCCTGTTGAGTCTTTAGTCCAGGTGTATTCCCAGATATTTTACCTCGTTCTTGATTGGGATTGGGCAGCTTCCAATTAGTATATTGTTTGCTCTTGGAAGAATGGTTATGAAGGACCTAGACAAGATTCTCAAGAGTAGATATGTCTCTATCCATACAAAGATTTGACTTTTCCAAGCCATGGTATTTTCAATAACATCTTATGGATGCGAAAGTTGGCCAGTGAAAAAGATAGGAAGAAAATCTATGCCTTTGAATTATGGTGCTGGCAAAGAATACTCTGTATACCATGGCTTGCCCGAAGAACAAACTAGTCAGTGCTAGAGGAAGAACAAACCTAGGCTTTTTTTTAGAAGATCAGATGACAAGACTTTGACTTTCATACTTTGGACACATCATGCGAAGAGAGAGATCATTAGACTTTGGGATATGTTTACAAAGCAGCGGAGGCGGTTACCGCTGCTTTGTAAACATACCCTTTTGACTTGCCCATCCCCCTACCATATGATTTCACCTAACATGCTTAGCCTTGCTCTGGACTTCTTGTAAGATCCTCCTCTCTCCTTCTTTTTTTCCTCTTTATTACAATCCTTTTCTATTCTTTACCTTTACTATCCTGTCAGTTAATTGATGTTCTTTTCCTTTCTTCTCCTCACAGTCTTTGTATTATGTTGTAAACCGTTTGTATTCCTCGGCCTGAGCGGTATATCCAGAAATGAAATAAAGATAAAGATATAAAGAAAGACATCATGCTTGCCAAGGTTGAAGGTCAATGCAAAAGAGGAAGGCCGGCAATGAGATGGAACAATGAGCCTCCTGACTGAAGACCGAAATACAGTTTCGGACAGCTTCCAGAGGGTTGCCATGAGTCCACTGACTCAACAGCACTTAATAAGAAGTGCAGGTTCTATATACATTTTGTATAGTGTTAATGTATTGTTATGGATCACTGCAGCACACTGTACAACACAGCATGGATTTGCACAGTCACAGTTTTACATGTTTTAGTATATTTGATTATACATGTTATGGATTTCTGTTTAAATTTATTTTTCTCTGTGTTCCTTTTCCTGTGCTCATGTTACATCTTACAGTATGTTTTATTATTATTGTTATGATTATTATTAATTATGATTTTATTATGTAATTTATATTTTATACTATTATGTATTTTATATTAATTGTTTTTATGTTTATAAAGTGCCCCTGATGAAGGCAGAGCATGCCGAAACACTGCCATGTTAGGCTTAATAAATTTACCCTGTTGTTATTTATCTGCTCTGTTGCTTCTTTTACTCTTTCCTGTTTTTATTTTTATCTGCATATAACAAGGCCTGCTCCAGCATAAGCTCCACTTGTGGATCTTATTCTGGAGGGTATTTGGTGCCCTTCAGGGTTTTTTTAATTTGCCTGAGCCTGAGGAGATGAGACAAGTCAAATGCTGCATATGTGACAGATGCCCTGTATGACTTGATCCAGACCTCCTCCAAACCTCTGGCAACAGTTGTTGTAGCCAGACAATGGCTGTGGCTCTACAATTGTTTGGAAGATGCAGCCTCCAAGCTTTCTCTGAGAAAATTTACCTTTTGGGGCAAGTTTGTTTTTCAGAAGGATCTGGAGAAGATGGTGAAAGAGACATTAGAGAGGCACATCTTCAAAGGCTCACTGAAGAAAAGCCTAGAGATGACAGGGGTGCACCCTGCAGGGCCTTAGAGGGGAGTTGGAGATGCTAGAAGTTCAGGTAGGACATTCTCAGTTTATAGTTCAAGATCTAAGATGGCTCAGTCCTTTTGGAGTACTCAGCAGTGTCTAGACTCAGCTATGGCTCTTGGCAAAGCTGGTAATCTCCCACATTGAGATACAGTGGATTCTTTCCAAGGTGCAGCTGGTTGGAGGGGGCAGCGCTGTCTGTTTCTCTCTGAGTGGACCAAAATCATGTCATACCAATGGTCCCAGAGGTCCTAAGTCAGGGATACATGCTGAGTTTGTAGAGCCTCTGTGGGACACCTTTATAGTGTTTCCCTGGGTTTCCCCACTCAAGTGGGTGGCGGTTGAGGGAACTCTTTAGCAGCTCCTGCAGTTGCAGACTATTTTACCTGTGCCCTTCATAGAGCAGGGGCAGGGGCATTATTCTACTGACTTTGTGATGCCCAAGAAGGAAGAATCCTTCTGGTCTGTCCTGGATCTGAAGGCAGTCAGTGCCAAGCTTCATATTCCACACTTCTGTATGGAAACCATCAAATTGGTCTTTATTAAATAGACTTAAAATCAGCACCATCTTATAAAATTGCCCTCCTTCCTCATGATTTTAATATGGCAACACAATGCTATGGTGTTAGTGCACATTGAAAGCCACATTAAACACTTAGGGGGTCTTTTACTAAAGAACATTACCTGGCAGCGTGCTGAATGCACATTGGGACATGCATTGCTAGCTAGCGCAGGGTCATGACAGCACAGGACAATTCCCACGCTAACAGGGTTATTCTGAGCTACAAATAGCAGTGATGGATGTTCCAACAATATGTCAATCCCCGCTATTCCTGCCTGCAAATAATTTCCCTGCTGATTGTGTGGGGAACTTAGACAGGGGTGGGGAAGGGGCGGCCCGGGGGCTGAGTCTGGGTGGGCAGTGGGCGGTTGCCAGCCCTGGACATACAGGGCCGATTCTAATATTGGCCCTGTACGTCCAGGGCCGGCAACATGTGCGGGGAAGTTATTCCACCTCCGAGGTGGAATAACTTCCCTGGATGTGTTTTTTTAAATTGCCCGGGGCACAGATGGCACAAGAGGGCCAGGGGACATTCTCTGCAACCTGACCCTGGCCTTAGGAGGCCAGATCAGGGGTCAGGCTGTGGCGAATAAACACTTTTTTTAGGCGGCCAGCATCACGGCTTTTAAATGGAGCCACAGTGCCATGGCAACAGGACGCCATGGACCCACGTCTTCATTTAAAAAACCTGACTGAGTTAGCTGGGCTGTGCATGTATGTGCAGGCCAGACTGAATCGCAGTCCCAGCCTGCACGTACATGCCTGATTGTGATTCTGATCTCGCGGGGCTAGATGTGCACCATGGGATCAGAATCGCGATCCCCTCTGTACGTCTGGCTCAGACCGGACGTGCAGAGGGGATCAGTGTTGGAGATGAAATTGGCCTTAAATGTATAACCTGCAGTAGGGTTGCGAGTGCGCAGATTAGGGATGGGGAGTGGGCGTGGTGAGCTAAGTGCATTTAGTGTTGTATTCACACTGCACGCTACCTGCATTAGTGCAGGATCACCCAATGTCACTTCAACAGGTGGAGTTAAGTGTACCTGCAATAATGTGGCTTGTGGTAAGGGACAGGGCTCTGTGTTAACTTCTGGGGAAATACTTTCCACGCCCCCAAATTAATGCAGTGCTGTTGCACTCAACGCACCATTGTTTCAGTGATTTTGCCATGTTAGGTGCAATACCTTAGTGCCTTTTAGTAAAAGGCCCCCTTAATGCAGATGAATAAATAGGCCCCTACATGTAATAGGTGGCACGTTGGAGATGGTACCTTGAAAAGAACCATTGGTGAGGGCCAAAGAACCCCTATTTGGAGAAGAGAGAGGAAGGTATGCCTTTTGCCAAAGCAATCCGAAGTATGCATGGAGGAAAGGGAGGACAATAATCATATATGTGTCTTCATGGAATAATTTTTAGTGTAAATCACAAAGGAAGGGAGACTTCATGATACATGCAAACATTAGGGAGAAATTCCTGGTTATTTCTTGGACATTGGGAGATATCACTAGAGTCTTATATTAGAAAGATGAAAAATGAGTAGTGATAGAAGACTGGGCACTGTACAGTGAAAATCATGTGTAGGAGAGATCAGGTCACTTGCTGAGCAGAAGTGAATCTCTCAGTAGTGAAGTCCAGTTCCATGAGATTTTGGGATATGAGCTCAGGGACTTTGTGGACTTCTCCTCCAGAAGGATTTGTGATGAGACAATGTATATATGCTTCATATCACAGTAATTGAAGCTGCAATATCATATTATGCAAGAACTATATTGTAATGTCTTCCTTGGCATCCCCAACTCTGTTAGACCAAGGTAGCAAAAAATCTGAACAGGGAAATAAACTGAGGTTCACCTGGTGGCTGTGCACTACCATGCAGGAGAACCTATCTTCAGTGCTGATATGGCAATGAGTCTCAAATCATGTAGCATATTACATCCAGTTGCTCATTAAGACTTGTGGAAGGTACCTCATTTCTCCATTTAGCATTCCCAGAGGTCTTCAAATGGATGGACAGACTTAGCAGCTGAATGTGAGGTTTTTCACATCACATAAAAGAAGTTGTTTATGTACTGTAAACCAAACCACCATTTACTGAATTTAGATGAACTTTACTTTAATTGTGCTTTTCCTATGTGCAAAGATATATTTTTTTTTTAGATACAAAACCCCCCACTTATAATAGTACAGATGTTACATATTTGATCTGAACTACAATATTTTATACTGGTGACACAGAAAATATGTTACAGTATTTTTGTGTAATCATGATTTGATTCAGTATGCCTCCTTATTTAGACAAGTTTTGATTCAGCATAGCACCTATTGTTGAGAGTCAAATGGTCAAGATTTTGATCTGTCTGTATACGTTTGTTTTTGCATGCTTATGCATGCCCCCCCACCCCCCACACACCTGCTGCCCCAAGCAGCAGGATGGCGAACCAATGGCAGTTTTGATCCTGATGGCATGAAGAGCTGGGGCTGCGGCTTGAAAAAGGCTGGCAGGAGGCCCCCAGGTCGCACTGGCCAGATGAGAGTGACTACAATCTGAAAAGGCTGATGGGAGGTCATGGGTCTCGCTGATCAGAAGAGGTGGCGTTTATTTTTTTTTATTTATTTAAAGAGTATTTCTATCCCGCCTTATCCTTTAATCAAGGCGGTGTACACAGCAAACAATCAGTGTCATTGGTGTTTGTGTTGGTGTGTTTATGTACATTGAGGTGTATGAGTGTGGGAGGGCTGATTAGCGTGAGCTATTTACAACATGGGTTTTTACAGTTATATACATATCCATATATACGTGAGCTATTTACAACATGGGATTTTTACAGTTATATACATGGGTTTTGCTGCCTTTGCAGCATACTGTGGTTGATCTTGAGCCCAAGTCTGATGTTCCGTTATGGGCTTGGTCCTGGTCTGTAGAGACTGGCTGCTTGGGCCGTAGTGCTCAGTGAAGAGCAATGTCTTTAGGTGTTTTCGGAAGTCCTTTGGATCTTCAGTTGACCGTAGCTCATCTGGGAGCGTGTTCCATATTGCTGGAGTCGCCATGGATAGGGCTCTTTGTGAGGTGGATTTGCATGCTTTTGTGTAGTTGCTTGGAATGTCTGCTGTGGTCTTTCTTCTAGGTCTAGTGCTGGCGTCAGGAAGTATGAGGGGTTGGAGGCTGAGGGCGGATCTCTTGTGTTTGATTCTGAATATGTTTAGTATCATTTGTATTTGATGCGGTAGCTGATTGGGAGCCAGTGGAGGTCCTTCAGGATGGGGGTGATGTGGTCCTGCTTTGATGAACTGGTGATTATTCTGGCTGCTGTATTTTGAGCCATCTATAGTGGTCTGAGTGATTGTTTTGGCATGCCGTTGTAGATCGGGTTGCAGAAGTCAAGGATGGGAGTTATTAGTGCTTGGCAGACTGTGCGAAAGTGGTCTTGTGTGAGTAGTGACTTGAGGCGTCTGATTATTCTCATCTTTTGGTTTGCGTTCTTGGTGGTTTTTCTGATGTGTGATTGTAGGTTCAGTTCTCTGTCGAGTGTTATTCCGAGGTATTTCACTTCATTTTTCAGTGGTATTGCTGTATTGTTGATGTTGATGAAGGGTGGTGGGCTGAAGTTGGTGTTTCGTGTGATGATGAGTGCTTCTGTCTTGTTGTAGTTTATGACTAGGTTGTTGTGCAGGAGCCATTTGGACATGCTGTTGAGACAGTCTGTTATTTTGGTGTAGTCAGGGCTGTCGAGGCTGATTGGGGTGTATATCATGATGTCGTCTGCGTAGATTGTGTAGTTTATTTCGTGTGCTTTCATGATGTTGCAGATTGGTTGGATATAGAGGTTGAATAGCAGTGAGGATAGCGCAGATCCTTGTGGCACCCCTTGCTTGATCTTTGCGGGTCATGAGATGTTGGATCTGATCTTGACCTGGAACTGTCTGTCTGTTAGGTAAGAGTTGAACCATTTTAAGGATTTTGTGGTCCACTGTGTCGAAAGCAGCTGAGATGTCTAGAAAGATCATTAGTGTTCCTTGCTTGTGGTTATTTATTTATTTATTCAATATTCTCTTATATACCGCGCTATTCTGCATCAGTGCGGTTTACATTGAACAAACTGAAATTACATTGAACAGGGCATTATAACTTGGAGATAACTATTTTACAGGGAACATGGGCTATGGAGGGTTAAGTGGCTTGCCCAAGACCACAAGGAACACCTGTGGGACTAGAAACCCCAGTCCTTCTGGCCCAAGGTTGCTGTCCTCTAGTGGGATTTTAACCCCTGACCTTCCGGCCTGAGGTACCTTGCCCCAACCACTAGGCCACTCTTCCACTCCTATGTCTATGGTTTGGATTATGTCGTTGAATAGGTATAACAGTAGTGTTTCGACTCCGTGGTTTGGGCGGAAGCCATGCTGATCTATGTCCAGTGGGGCATGCGCGTCGATATGATCCTGGAGCTGTTGTTGCATGGCCTTTTCTATGATTTTAGCCAGTAGTGGTATGCTGGAGATTGGTCTGTATGCTGCTGGATTGCTTTTGTCTAGTGTGGTTTTCTTTGGGGTCGGCCTTATTGTGGCTAGTTTCAGCTGGTCTGGCATGGTTCCTTGCACCAGAGAGTTGCTTACCATGTTGTGTATGAGGCTAAGGAAGCTTTCCTTTGTTTCCTTGATCCAGGTGACCGGGCATGGGTCTGTTGGTGCAGTACTTGTGTTGAGAGCGGTGATGATGTCTGAGAGCTGCCACGTGGATGGAGTGCTGAAATTGTCCCATGTTATGGTGGGGATGGTTGGGATGGTGGTTCCTTCCGTTGTTTGTTGTGGTGAGACGTCCAGCCTATCTTGGAGGTGATCAGCAAACGTTTGTGGGTCAATCTGTAGGTCTTTTTCATGATTTGGTTCGTTGGTTAGATTCTTTACTATTTCGAATAGCTCTCTGGGTTTGTTGTAAGCCTTCTGAATGGTGTTTGTGTGGTGTTCTCTTTTTGTTTGATTGATGACTCATTGTAGTTCCTTTGTTTGGTTAGGTATAAGGCCTGGATGGAGGGAGATTTGGAGCTTCTCCAGCGGCATTATCTTCCTCAGGTTTCTTATTGCATTGAGTATGTCTTTGGAGTACCATGGGGTGTGTTGTCTTTTGGTGTTAGTTGTTGTCCCTGTTTTGGGTTTGTTGGCTTTGGCTGCTGAGTTGATGATATTGTTCCATTTGCTTACTTATTTGTTAAGATCGTGCATTTCAAGGTCGAGGTAGGGTAGTGTGTCTTGTATGAATTGGTCCTTGTCGAAGGCTTTGAATCTTCTTTGTCCATGTGGTGTGTTTTGTGTCTTGTCGTGTCTCTCCCTTTGGTTTGTGATTTCTATTTTGATTCTGTAGTGGTCCGACCAGGGCACTGGGGTGACTGTGGGTGATGAGATGCCGCCTTTGTCGATTATGTGGTTGGGGGCGAATATGAGGTCCGGCGATGATCCATGTCTGTGCGTTGGGTGTTGATTATTTGTGTGTAGTGTAGGGAGTCCATTGCTTGCAGGAAGGTTTCCTTGTCCTTGCTGGTTGTAGAGCTGAGGTTGAGGTCGCCCAGTAGAATTAGTGGTTTTTGGTTTGTATTGATTGCACATACTGTCTCTAGCGTGGATGCTAGTTCTTTTGTTGGAGCATGGATGGCTCTGTAGATGAGGCACAGGGCTATTTGCTTATTTCCTACAGCAATTGTGTTACATTGGTCTGAGTCTTGTGAGGTGAGTGTCTTCAGTTTTAGGGCATTCTTTGCAATGATCAGAACCCCGCCTCCTCTCCTCTGTGTGCGTGGACTGTTAAAGGCTGAATATGTGGGGGGGGGGGGGGACTAGCTGATTGAGGAGGACATTGTAAGTGGGGGTAAGCCAATTTTCTGTGATGCAGAGGAAGTCAGGTTGTTGGTCCTTTATGTGGTTTTTGATTGTGTTTATTTTGTTTCTTACTGATCTGGTGTTTATGAGCTCTATGGAGGTGGTGTTTGGCATGTTAGGCTCCTTGTGGTTTGTTTTCATGTTTGTCTGCGGGTTGTGCTTGTGGATTGTGTGTTTGTTGCATTTGCCTTTCATGAGAGAGCTCCGGGTGGTGTATTGCGGAGGGGGGTAGGTTGGCATGGTTGTTGTTGTCCATATGGTTTCTGAGTGTGGGTAGTGTGTTTCTGTGTGCTGTGGGATGAGTTGTGTTATGAGGAGGAATATTGGCAGGTAGGTTGCTGTGGCCATGATGGATTGTGGTGACTTACTGGGATGTTGAGGCTGTTAAGGCTCTGGTCGTTCTTTCTGGTCGGGCCTGCTGTTCCTTTTGTTCTATGTTATGTGGTGGCTGTTTTTGCTGCTGCTTCTGTGGCCGTGCCTAAGGGCCACGCCCAAGGGCCCTCTGATGAGGCCCGCCAGGCGCGGGCGCGCCCTGCTGGGGCGGCTCTTTTAATGTCGGTCCTTTGTTGCTCCCACTGCTCCGATTGGGCAGGAGCTTCCGAGCAGGAGGACTTCCCGCTCGGGTGCTCTACCCCGATTGGGGGAGCTGCGGAGGACAGCGGGGGGTGTTGGAGGCTGCTGTGGCTCATCTCCTGCTGGGGCAGCTCTTTTAATGACGGCCCTTTGTTGCTCCCACTGCCCCGATTGGGCAGGAGCTTCTGAGCGGGAGTTGTTGCATAAAGAGAAGGAGGGTAGCTGAAAGAAGGGGTGGGGCCTAAGGGAAGGGGTAGATGAACGGATAGAGCCTAATGGAAGGGGCAGTTAGAAAAAAAATATAGGCAGGGCATAAGGGGAAGGGGATGTGCTAGAAATGGAGCAGAAGAGAAGGGGCAGAGTTAGAAGAAAGGAAAAGAGACAGTGAGTGCATTAAGGGAGAAGGGAAAGGAGCAAAAGGCCAGAGAGAGTGCAAGAAGGAGCAGTGAAAGATAGGTATGGTGACACTCCCTATGACTTACACATACAAACATACCCCTCAACACTCCCCATGACATCCACAGGAACAGACACTCCCCTCAACACTTCCCGTGACACACAAACACACACCCACCCATCAACACTCCCTATGATAAACACACACACACACACACACCTCTCAACACTCCCCATGACATCCACAGGGACAGGCACTCCTCTCAACACTTCCCGTGACACACACACACACACACACACACACACACACACACCCATCAACATTTCCCATGATAAACACACACACACACATACCTCTCAACACTCCCCATGCCACAAACACAAACCTAAGCCCCCCACCCCTCAACACTCTCCATGACACACAGACACACATACATCCCCAACACTACATCACACACACACACACACACACGTACCTTCCTGTAAATGGGGGAAATGCTCATTGTGTTACATTGCAAATGTACACTTTTCAGATTGTCTAATTCCTGCTCGGAAAATGTCATGATTTCCTTTTACTAACATGTTAGCTTAACCAAGTCCCGCTTTCCAAAGCTTGTATTTCCGTTTGGGAAAAGATCTATGTCCATATCAGTGGGAGTTATCTGTCAAAAGCATCACCACTGCTTTCTTGATCTTCTGTAGAAAAATATTAGTGTTACAAGTTTCTTTATTTCCTATAGTACAAATGTTTCATAGTTGAAAAAAGTCAGATCTTAATCTGTTTTATTGCACATTTTATTAACTTAGTTTTTCATTGTGTAGCACACAGACATTGCATCAGTTTTGGATTCTTTTTATTGCTAATGATTATATGCTTATGACAGGCTTAGAATTTTGGCTTTAATTTGTTTTCTGACCTTGGCAATACTGTTGTTTTAGTCTCACATTTCTGCATGTACTATGTATTTCCTATATATTTGGAAGTTGATACAGAACTATTGTACAATGCTTAGAAAGTATTTAATAACTGCACTCATTGTCTTGAATCAGTTTTCTTCAGTTTAGGATCAGAAGGTTTTATTTTTCGGCTGGAACACAGTATATAAATTTATAGGGAGCAATTTATTAACAGGGTAAACTAATGCCATTAATGCTTGTTATTTACCACAGAGTTCATTTCAGAAACTGGCCCTGTGGTAACATGTTAAAGGTATTATCATGCCCTTACTGTTAGTAACTGACTCTTGTAGTCTTGCTTGACTTTCTTATACACCATTCCCTCTTAGATCTTAAGCCAATCACTAAAATTACTTCTGCCAGATTAAGACTGTAAATTCTTCTGTGAAAAGATACTGTAGCCAAATGAGTTATCTTGTACAGTGTTGTAGATTTATAATTGTATATGACCAACAATGTCCAATGAAACTGCAGCAAGTGGGAAAAGCATGCAGAGCATGGCTCATGGGATTCTTTTCAACCCTTCTGCATATATGTGTGTACATGTGCATACCTGTCTCTATGTGCACTGCATTTGTGTGTGTGTGTGTGTGTGTGTGTGTATGTGTCTTGTGTCTGTGTTATGTCTGTGTGTGTGCATCTCTGGTATTTTTATCTGTTTTGTGTATGTGTATCTAACTCTATTTTGTTTCTATAACTGTGTGTATCTGTGTGGACTGCTATTTCTGTGCATGTTTATATGTTTGTGTCCCTGTGTGTTAGCGCATATATGTTGTGGGCATGTTAGTATGTGTGAATGTATTTATATCTATGCTGGGTCTCTGTGTGTCTATGATGGGGAGAGATGTTTGAAAGATGCAATTCTGTTATTGCTATGTTACCGTAAAGCAGTGTTTGTATGCTACAGCTGTTGGAAATGCTTTTCTCATAGAAATGCACTGGGGTTTTGGTGGTGGTGGTGGGGTTTTCTTATTCTTCTATCTCCCACCACATGCAGAAACTTCATTTCTACAATATAGGAATTTCCCACAGCTCATTATAGCAGACTCCCAGAGCTCTACTTCCACAGTCTTCCCATTGGCTGGATCCTACCCACAGTCTCTTGCTAGTTGCACAGGAAGCAGACAAAGCAAGCTCACTCCAGACATATTAGCCATTCTTTTAGCTTCAGGACATTAATGCAAAAATCAGTAAAATACTGAAAGAAACCCCCAGACTTGTCAATCCTAACCTCATGAATCCTAAGCACATCTGACAGCACCCCATCCCAAACTTTGAACCCAAGGCATGTTCCCCTTGCCAGTGCCATAATGTAACCCTGCCCATGGGAAAAGATATTAGTTGCTAGTACACAGTGCAACCAACAAGAAAGCTGCACAATTTAGTAGATTTTACGGTAGAAACAACAAAGAAAATGAAATATATATATATATATATATATATATATATATATATAATATATACATAAATTAAACTGCAGTTCATCACAGCTAATTGTAATTCTTCTTTGTGTGTGGTGTATTTATATCTTTTATGTCCTTATGCATATGTGTCTGTGTTGTGTGCCTGTGTGTGTATGTGTGTGGTGTGGCTGTTTTTGTATGTGTTTTTGGTGATGGGAGCAGTTAGCAGGGTGATGTGAAAGTTCTGTTGGGGTAGGTTTTGGGAATGAGGCATTTTGCAAGGTGGTGGAGCAGTTGGGGGAAGAATAGTTTTTTGGGGGTTGAAGCAGTGTGCAGGGTGGTGGGGCAGTTGCAGATGGTTAGTTTTTAAGGGAGAGGGTCATTTTGTATGGTTTGGGGCAGTTGCAAAAGGTTAGTTTTTGAGGGTGGGGCAGTTTGCAGGGTCATAGTAAAATTCACGGGTGCATATTTTAGGGGTGGGACAATTGCAGGAGGCATTTTTGTAGGGGTGGGGAAGTTTGGGGTTTGGGGAGACATTAGCATCGGAAGAGGCACTTTGATAGGAGAAAGTCCTAAGAGCTATGTTTCACTGTATGTAAGTTTCTATGCTGCAGAAGTTGGAACTCCTCACATAGAAATGCACTGGGGCATTTTTTGGGAGGTGGGGAAGCCCATTTTCAAACTCAGTGCCATTTACTGGCTTCTCACCCATGCCAAGGTTCATCCAATTCCATTCAGTTTTTAGTGAGTTATTTTGCCCTCAGACAGACAGATGGACAGATGAACAGACAAATATTTCTCCACCTCATTTTGTATAATTCTATCCAGTTTCTGTTGGTTTGAAAAGAATAAAAATAAGTTTCCAGCCTCTGTACTTTAACATTTTTGTTAAATCTGAGCAAAAGAAAATATTATTGATGAGTCATTTCAAAACATAGATGCTAGATCTGTGGGTGCTTACACACCCCAATGTTCTCTACTGTACTTCTAGATTAAGGGGATCTTTTACTAACAGGTACTAGCTGGCAGCAGTCTTTTGGCATGCTTTGAAGATGCACCGAGACCCGCATTTCCAGCTAGCGTGGAGTCATGACAGCATAGGACTCATCCTGCGCCAAATGTGCAATCCACGTTAGGGTTCTGAGTGGGTGGATTTGGGGTGGAGAGTGGGCATGGTCAGCTCAGTATAGCTAGCACTGGGTTCACACTGCACACTAACTGCATTAGCGTGGATTCATCTAGCACCACCTCAATAGGTAGAGTTAAGTGCACTCGTGCTAATGCAACCCATGTTAAGGGGACATGCTCTGCATTAACTGCTAGGAAAATGCTTTCCATACCCTCAACAGTTAATACAGTGGTATTGCACCTAATGCACCATAGTTTCAGCGCTTTTGACATGTTAGGTGCAACACCCTAGTGCCCATTAGTAAAAGGGCACCTAAGAGTTTGAAGCTTTATGCTTGTAGAACCACAGGGAAAGACAGGAAAGAAGTGGTACTGTCTCCTGGGATACTGCTCCCACCTCCCTCTGCAGACTATGTATTGGCTGTATTTGATGAATGGGTTGCAGGAAGAAGAGGGAGCTGCATCAGGGTATAGGATAGACGGGAGGGGAAGAACAATAGAAAGAGATTAAGAAAGGGATCAGGGACCGAGAAGTGCTGCCTGGGAGAACAGCTAAAAAGGGGTGAAAGGAACTGAAAGAAGTTACTGTCAAGATGAGAGAATGTTGCTTTGAAGACAGAGAAGAAAGGCTTGGGTGGTGGGACAGAGGCTTGGAGTGGAGCTCTGAGACAGGAGTAGATTCAGACCGGGAGCAGGAGTGACCCATGGGAAATATGGAGGAATGCAGGGCCATGTGCAAAGACTAATTGCAGGGCCTCATTTGTATAAGTCAGTAAGGGCTGAAAAGCAGAGCAGAAGTGGGGCCATATGCGAAAACCACAGTTGCTCAATGGTAAGGATGGCCCTGGCTGTAAGGGTGAGAGGAGCTGAAAGGGGTCATGGGCTGCGATAGAGGAAGGGAACTGAGAGAAAGGGGCATGATCTGGAAGAGCAAACAGAAGGGCTATAGAGTGGAGAAGTAGCTCAAAGAGATGAAGAGCTGTGCTGGACTGGAAATGAAAGGCTGAAAGAAAGATTATGTTTTGTTTGTAGGATTTCCTGATGCATTTCTATAGTGCAATTAAGTCTCCTAGTAAACATTTTTTTCTTATATGATAAGATTTTTATACCCCTTTGAGCTGCTCTATGGGTAGATGGTAAATATCTTTTGGAGTCTTGGGCTTGTCATGCCTCTTTCTGTCTGCTTTATCCCCCTCTTGGGACCTTGGGATCATTATGTCACTATTAGGTTCTCACATTGCCTGGAGTGTGGATGCCTGATTTGATATTGCTTTGCTCCTCTCATGGCACCTTGGAGTCTTGAAGGATTACTAAAAGGGACTGCTACAACTGGAAGTAGATCTACCCTTGTGAGTATAATCTTCTGGAATAAACTCTAAATCTTGGGGTAAAAGGGACTTCTTGGGGTTAAAGCTGATAAATCTGTGTATTTTAGAATTCAGTGTTTTTGCTGAGTAAGTCAGATCTTAGTACTACCAATAAGCTTTGTATTTAAGTCAAAGCAGAGTATAGCTTAGCATAGAACATAAAATAAGAGTAAATAGACTTTGAAATAAATTTGTTTCTAAAGAGCTTTTTTACTTGAATCAAATCAGAATGTAACTTAGCATACAAGTAGAATAGTCTCTGAGTAGAAAGAAAACTAAACTGGTTTCTAGTGACCTTTACAAAGAGCCTTTCAATTAGGAGGCAAAAGATCTGTGAAGTTGCCTTAAATAGTTGTTAAAGACAAATGACAGATCAAAGGGGCAATTTAAAAGTCCCCTTCTATCAAACCAAGGGCTGTGTGAATCACAGGACAGGGTACTGTATAGCAGCCAACTTTTAATAAGTCTTCTTTCCCTCCTTCCCTGACTCCCACCCACCCCTGGGATAATCATAGCTTTATAGGTGCTTAAACCTCTTAAAGGGAAGGAGGAGCCCATATTCACTCTCAGGTGCATCTGTTTATCCTCATCCGGCTTACATTAAGGACCTGAGATTAATTAAGCTTCAGGTGAACAAAGTCCATTAAATGTATTAGGTATAGTTTTATTAGTATAAGTATCCCCAGCAAAACTAAGTAGACAACTTAAATACCTAAACACAACCTTAAAACTAAGATGCAGACAGCAATCCAGCAGCGAGATGGGGCTTTCCAGTCTTTTGCATTTAGTGCAACATTTAGTGATGGTCTTACATGTGCACTAGGTGCAAGGAGCTCTTTGCTCTCAGGTAACGAGTCTGACCTCTTGAGGCTAGAGTAGCAGGCTTGGAAGACATAAGGAAGATAGAGAGGTACATAGACAAGACCTATAGGGATGTAGTACTGAAGTCCCACCTCCATTCTGGCAGCATCCTTGTTGCCATGGAGGAGAAAGGTCATGTGACAGGAGAGCATCACCCTGATGTGGCAGGAAGTGATCCTGTAGCTGGGACCCGTCCACCAGGTGATGTAAAACCCTCTCACACCAAGAAGGTTTCTCCAGAGCCATGCACCCATGAAGGAAGGGTTAGTTGGTGATTCAATCATTAGGCATGTAGATGCCTGGTAACTTGCCTGCCTGGTGCGAAGACAGTGGACCTCACACACCACCTAGACAAGGTCTTAGATAGTGTTGGGGAGGAGGCTGCTGTCTTGGTACATGTTGGTATCAATGATATAGGAAAGTGTGGTAGGGAGTTTTGGGAGGCCAAATTTAGGCTTTTAGGTAGGAAGTTGAAATCCAGAACTTCCAGAGTAGCATTCTTCAAAATGATTCCCGTTCTACATGCAGGACGCAAAAGGCAGGCAGAGCTCTGGAGTCTCAATGCATGGATGAGACGAGAGTGCAAGGAAGAGGGGTTTGGATTTGTTAGGAACTAGGCAACATTCTGGGGAAAGGAGAGACTTTTCTGAAGGGATGGGCTCCACCTTAACTGGAATGGAACCAGGCTGCTGGCATTAACCTTTAAAAAGGAGACAGAGCAGCTTTTAAACTAGATATTAAGGGAAAGCCGACAGTCACATGGTTCGGAACAATGTATCCTTGAAGGATACTAGCAAAAGATTGAAGTTAGGGCATATCAACAGAGAGGTTCCAATAAAGGCAAAAGTAACCCAAATTCCCTTAAGAACAGAGCAGACAGAGCTTAAAAGATTCCAAATTACCCCTATCTACCGATAACCAGATTAATATGGATAAAATGCAGTCTCTAAAATGCTTGTATGCAAATGCTAGAAGTCTAAAAATAAGATGGGAGAGTTAGAATACAGGGTGACCCAAAAAAAGTGAGAACATCTCATAGCATATAAATTAATTAAAAATTCAAAAAGACAGATGTAAACGATTGACAAATTAAAAAAAAAAAACATGGCGACCGGAAATTGTCGAAATAAAGATGTTATATAGCTAAAAAAGGTAAATAAGTAAACTATTTAAGCTTTTAATTTACGAGATGTTCTCACTTTTTTTGGGCCACCCTGTATATAGTACTAAATGAGAGGTTAGATATGATTGGTATCTCAGAGACATGGTGGAAGGAGGACAACCGGTGGGACACTGTGATACCTGAGTACAAACTATATCACAATGATAGAGCAGATCAAATTGGTGGAGGGGTTGCACTCTATGTTAGAGAGGGTATTGAGTCACAAAGGATTCAAGTTTTGCAGGAAACAAAATACACTGTAGAATCTCTGGGCCCAATTCCATCCCGCATGTAGATCCCCTCTGTGTGTCTAGTCTGAACCAGATGCACAAAGGGGATCACGATTCTGATCCCGCAGGGCATGTCTTGCCCCGCGGTATCAGAATTGCAAACAGTCATGCACGTGCAAGCCGGGACTACGATCCAGTCCAACCTGCATGTGCAGGACTGCCCCTGGCTAACTCAGTCAAGGCTCCTCAATGAAGCCATGGTGTCATTGCATCAAGTTGCCATGGCACCTCGACTCCATTGAAGAACCGTGATACCGGCCACCTAAAAAAAGGACTGTATTCCCCGCAGCCTGACCCCTAATCTGGCCTCCTATTGTTGGAGTCAAGCTGCGGGAAATAAATTCTGGCCCCCCTTGGCCCATCGGTGCCCCAGGCTGTTCAGAAAATCACGTCCAGGGAAATTATTCCACCTCAGAGGTGGAATAACTTCCCCAGACATTTTGATGGCCCTGGATGTACAGGGCTGACATTAGAATCGGTCCTATACCTCCAGGACCAGTGACCACCCCTGGGCCACCCCTTCCCTGCTCCCATCTAACTTCCCTGCACAACTGGTGGGGAAGTTAGTCGGGGACAGGAGCTAGCACGAATAGTGGGGACGGATGTCCCATCGGGCTGCCCATCCCCGCTATTCGTGGCTCAGAATAACCCCCTCTATGGACTGAAATTCCATGTAAAAAGGGGAAGGGGAAGGTGATGGCAGTGGGGTGTACTATCGACAACCTGGCCAGAATGAACAAATTGATGTTGCAATGCTACAAGCTCCAGAGCTTGTTGCTGTACAATCACTACAAGCTCCAGAGCCTTCACATATACTGCCCCCAACCTCTGGAACTTGCTACCTTTCACACTTCGCACAAAGACCTCCAGACATTTAGGAGAGACCTCAAAACATATCTCTTTTCTACTCATTACAGAAACTCAGATTTGAACCCAAATATAGACATGTCCTCACAAAACACTGACCACACACACCCCTGAACTACATCCAACTACAACAATCTCAAACTCAATGTAATTCTTCTAACCTGAAATTTTGTACAAAGTTTATTATCATCCTCTAATAGGCTGTTTGTAGCCAAATGTATATCCTAAACTGTTTTGTTACTCCCAAAAAGTTACTATGTAAAGAGTTAAACCATTGTTCTATGCTTGGAATGCCCTCCCGATGGAAGTGGTGGAGGCAAATACAGTGACAGAATTCAAAATGGCATGGGACAGACACAGTGGATCCCTTTACAGCAACAGGATAAAATCAAAATAAACGTAACTTTCTAATTTCTCAACATACAGGGGGGGGTCCTACACGGAGCGGTGGGTTCACCCCTAAAACAAAGACATGGGAAGGGGTGGCCTGCTTGGAGCGGCAGGTGCACCTACTCTTGCCATCTTACTGGGCAGACTAGATGGACCATACTGGTCTATATCTGCCGTCATTTAGTGTTACTATGTAAAATGTTCTATTATCTGTAAACTGCCCCTGATCTTTGGAAGGAGCGGTATAGAAAATCAAATCAAATAAATAAATGCCCAAAGAAATGAAGGAAACTAACAAAAGTTACAGCACAGTAATAATAATGGGTGATTTAAATTACCCCAGTATCGACTGGGTCAGTGTCATGTCAGGACATGCTAGGGAGATAAATTTTCTAGATAAAATAAATGACTGTTCTTGGAGCAGTTGGTTCATGAACCAACAAGGGGGAAGCTGTTTTGGACCTAGTCCTTAGTGGAACACAAAATCTGCAAGAGATAAGGGTGTTGGGGCCACTTGGCAATAGTGATCATAGCATGATCGCGCTTGATTTAATAGTGGAGGAAGGATGGCAAGGAAATCCACAGTACTACCTTTTAACTTTCAAAAGGGAAATATGATAAAATGAGGAAAATAGTTTAGAAAAAACTAAAAAGAGTAGTTGCAAAGGTTAAAGATTTACATCAAGCATGGATGTTGTTTAAAAATACTATCTTGGAAGCCCAGACCAGCTGTATTCCACGCTTTAAGAAAAGTGGAAGGAAGTCCAAAAAACTGCCAGCATGGTTTAAAGGTGAGGTCAGAAAGGCTGCTGTTGCCAAAAAAGGATCTTTCAGGAAATGATGAAAACTGGAAACAACATAAGCACTGACAAGTTAGATGCAAGGCATTGATAAGGCAGGCAAAGAGAGAATTTGAGAAGAAGCTTGCTTTGGAAGCAAAAACACAAAATAAAGACTTTCTCAAGTATATTTGTAGCAAAAAAATCTGTGAGAGAGTCAGTTGGACCATTATATGATAGAGGGGTAAAAGGCGCACTAAGAGGGGATAAGGCCATAGTAGAGAGACTGAATTAATTCTTTGCTTCAGTCTTTACTGAGGAAGATAAAACTGGTATATAAAACTGGATAAATAAATAAATAAATTTATTTAGGCATCATTGTGGATAACATGTTGAAACCCTCCACCCAGTGTGCAGTGGCAGCCAAGAAAGCAAATTGAATACTAGAAATCATAAGGAAAGGAATGGAGAATAAAATAAAGGATATTAGAATGCCTCTGTATCATTCCATGGTGTGACCACACCTTGAATATTGTGTGCAATTCTGGTTGCCGTATCTTAAAAAGGATATAGTGTTATTAGAAAAGGTACAGAGAAGAGCCATCCAAATGGTAAAGTGGTAAAGTGGATGGAAGGATCCTCCCTGAGGAGAGGCTAAAAAGGTTAGGGCTCTTCAACCTGGAAAAGAGACGGCTGAGGAGAGATATGATAGAGGTCTTTAAATTAATGAATGGAGTGGAACGGCTAAACATAGATTCATTGTTTACGCCATCAAAATATAGAAAGACTAGGGGACATGCAAAGAAGCTACAATGTAACCTATTTAATACTAATAAGAAAAAATATTTTTTCACTCAATATGTAACAAACTCTCTGGAATTTGTTACCAGAGGATGTAGTAAATGCTGGTAGTGTGGTTGGTTTGTAAAACGGTTTGGACAAGTTCCTAGAGGAAAGGTCCATAAACCATTAATAAAGGGGACCCAGGAAATCCACTGCTTGCTCCAATACAAGCACTGTGGAACCTGTGTCCTTTGGGGAAATTGCCAGGTACTTTTGACCTAGATTGGCCACTGTTGGAAACAGGATACTGGGCTTGATGGATCTTGGTTTGACCCAGTATGGGATATTTTATGTTCTTATGTTATGTTCTTATATTCTTATTCATGCCTCTTTGCTCCTCTCGCCTCTATTTGGTCACTTTGTCACTGTGTTCTGTGTGATGCTCATGCCACTCTTATTGCCATTTTGACCCACTCTTTGTGTTTTAAGATGCTATTGCCTCTGCTGATGATGCCTGCCTGAAGTTTCATAACACTTTAGTGGAAAACTCCAATATTATAGACAAATGTAGGATGAACTGCTTCGCCCGCTGAATTCAATGGAAACAAAGTAAAATGAAATAACTTGGATAATTAAAGAAATGGAATGACAGAAAAGGGCAAATGAAATGAAACGAATGGGGCTGATTTTCAGTGCGATTATTTGTGAGTTTTTTATACCTCAATATCTTGTAATCAGAGCAATTTACAGTTAAAACAACAGATACATTGAATAATTAACCCTTTGAAGGCCTACTTTAAATTTTTAATCCACATTCTGCAGCCGGGTTAATTTTTGCATATTTCAGGAAAATTGTACCCGTCTTATTCAATATGTTCTAATAGTGATTTTCCTTCTGCTATAGTCATGTATTATATACCATTTGATAGGAATATTTAGTCAGAAATTTGGATCCCGAGAGTTTTGGGCTCGGCCTGGAAAGGGTTAATCAAATAACAGGTTTTGAAATATTCAATCAAAAACATTTACATGATTTTAACAAAATAACCTATATACAATTAATGGCTGAGATTGTAATTCAGCTTAGTGAAAGAGGAGAGAGGCTACTTATGCTGGGTCTGCGTCAGGTGGTTGAGAGTAAAATGGGTTAAAATTGTGTCCAAAGTGTTCAGTAAAGAGATGAGTTTTGAGATGGGAATGAAATGAGGATAGATCAGTAATATTACGAAGGCTGGTTGGAAGAGAATTCCAGAATGTTGGCGATATGTATTCAAATACTCTATTGTTAGTGCATTGCTTGGTCTTATGGAATTCTGTAGGGGTTTTGAGCATATTGTCCAACTGAACTCTTCTTTGGCGGGAATTAGGCATAACAATGATTAGCTGAGAGAGGGCAGGAGGGGCCATTTTTCTGATGATCTTAAAGGTGGTCATCAGCAATTTGTATTTTATCCGGCTTTGTATGGGAAGCCAATGCAAGTCATAAAAGATTGGAGTAATGTGATCTGTCTGACATGAGTTGCTGATAATTCGTGCAGCTGCATGTTGAGCCAAGATGAGTGGTGTAGGGATATTTTTGGCAGGCCGTGGAGTAGACTATTATAGTAGTCTGTATGTGGTATGATTAATGCTTGCATAATTGTTCTAAAATCAGATTGTTGTAGAGAAGGTTTTATGGGTTGGAGGAAATGTATCTTGTTGAATATTGTTTTAGTTAGGTTCATGATGTGGGATGGAATCTGAGGTGTTTATCGAGTGTTACTCCCAAATACTTAACTTCATCTTTGACTTCAAGTAAAACATCATCAAATGAGATGTTTTGTGGTGGCTTGTATGTTTGATTTGCTAGTGATAATGAACACTTCAGTGTTTTTCTAGTTAATGTTCAGACCAATGTCCTTAAGCCAGGAAGCAATTTCCTTGAAGCAATCGATTAAAGGCCTGAAGTGAGGGGAAGTTATGTTGAAAGGCATAAAGAGCATTATGTCACCAGCATATATGGAAGAATCAATCTTAAATTGTTTTATTAATTGACAGATTGGTTGTAAATATATATTGAATAACAGAGCTGAGAGCGCTGAACCTTGGGGAAGAACCGTGGTTTGAGGGTAGGAGTTTGAGGATGTGTGTCAAATGGTTACTTGCTAGAATCTATCAACGAGATAAGAAGTGAACTATTTTAGGGTTATATTACTTAAACCTATTTGTTTCGATCTTTGTATTAGAAGAGAATGGATTACAGAATCAAAAGCTGCAGCAATATCGAGAAAAATTAGGATGTAGGCATGATTGATGTTATCTATTCCCTTTATTATTTTATTTATTAGAACAAGTAGTAAAGACTCGACAGTGTGGTAGGGTCTACATCCAAATTGGTTGTCATTGAGCTGGCCATGGAAATCAATGTGGTCTTGCAATTGTATGTAAACATGGCTGGAGATAGGTCTATATGAGGAAGGGTCTGATTTGTCAAGGGCTTTGTTTTTACCCCCTCTAACCACCCTGGCACTGCCCAGAGAGTGTCAAGGCAATCTGTGAGCGAGGGAAGGGAAGTCCCAGCACTTAACCAGGTCAGCAGAGATTTTCAGTCCACTAACTGGAAAAGTGGCCACATAAAATTAGATTAAAAAAAACCACTGTCCTAATTTTATGAGGTTTGGCTATCAGCAGGATAGCTGAATATAGTCGCTGTCCAGATAGCCACACTAGTCTGCGTTAACACCAGATATTCAGTGCCAGTGGATACCTGGATTCCAGTGCTTAATATCTGGTTTCAGTTTTACCCACGATGGCCAGGCTCATTTAAGATATTCACCAGCATGGGCTGAATATTGGGCCTAAAATGTTTTGCACGTACATCTCTAGATTATGTTACAACTGTCCTCTTGCTTTTCATGTTATACTTATAGTAAAAGATACATTGAAAGCTGGCAGGATGAGCGTGTGACATCAGTAACTTTGGTGGATGCCGGAACATTGGGAGCTACTGAAGTAAAAGTACATAAAAATGTTACATTTATTTTCTTCTAAAGATACCCAAAACTTTTGCACGACTTAGTTGTCTGGTGCTTATAATTCTGCACTGACTCAAAGGTTCAATTTCTAGATTCTTGCTTTTTGAGCATGAAAAGATTTGGAAGTACGTAAGCACATCCTAATTTTTACCAGTTCATTAAAAAGGAAGAAAACAAACAAACCCAAAGTTGAAAACAGAAACCAGTAAAACTGTTGCAAACAAAAGGAAGTTTTTATTACCCAGATTTTATTGTCTCCAAGTAGTCAGTTCTCTCCAGAAACAGAAGAAACTCATATTTTTAGAAAAAGAAATCAGAAGAAGCCATTGCTCCAAGGCAGACAATAATTTTTCATAGAGACGAATGTAGCTTCAGAGAGGCATTGCTTCACACACAAGCATAGACGCAGACACACAGACACACACATACACACCCCACTGTTGTAGCTGGTCAAACAGGTTTTGAAGTTTTGAAACAATGCAAAAGCTTGTAAAATTTGTTCTCACAAACAAATGTGGGATGAGAATTCAGGTACACCTGACTAGTGATCCCTTTCTCAAACAACCTTCAGCTTTCAAAAACTATTGTCTGCAGTCTAAAAGATCACAGTAGAAAAAGGAGTAGCAGTCCTTAATTTTGGATCATTCACAGTTCCATATTATCCATTGTAAAAATTTATTGCATGCAATTGCTATCAAATATAATCAAATATATCCTTGAAATATTAGAATCAAAAATGTCTTCAATAAAAACTTATGATCCCTTTTACTAAAGTGTACATAGTGTGTGAATTTGCATGCTACTAGCTCATGGTGCTGTTTTGCATATTGTATTGGTGGGATGGGAAAAAGGTGGGGACTAGCCAGGGACTTAAAATGGGCCTTAACATCAAGAAGACAAAGATCCTGACAACTGGCATAAATCAATAGGTCCATCATTGATGTAGAAGAAATAGAAATAGTGGACAACTTTAACCTCCTTGGATCAATAAAGAAATGATAAGCAATCAAGAAATCCGGCAACACATTCCGCATGGCAGAATGGCTATGAAGAACCTAGACAAGATTCTCAAGAGCAGAGATGTATCTCAGTATTTCCAATAACATATGGATAGGAAAGTTAGTGAAAAAGAGACAGGAAGAAAATTGATGCCTTTGAATTATGGTGCTGATGAAGAATACTGTGTATACCATGGACTGCCCAAAGAACAAACCAGTCAGTACTAGAGGAGATCAAACCTAAGCTCTCTTTGGAAGCTTAAATGACAAGTTTTTGACTTTCATACTTTGGAAAGATCATGCAAAAAGAGATATCTTTAGAGAAAGACATCATGCTTACCAAGGTTGAAGATCAACGCAAAAGAGGAAGGTCAGCAATGAGATGGACCAATACAATAACAGCAGCTATGGATGCCACTCTATCAACAATTAGCCACCTGACTAAAAGATCAAAAATTTTAGGACAGCTATCCAGAGCATTGCCATGAGTCTTCCCTAACTCGATGGCACTTAAACAACAGCAGCCAGAAACTGCATCTTCCGGTTATCACATGAAAACATACTGTACATCAACTGCTACCACACCAGATAATACAAATCTCTAAACACCCCGTAAATAAGTGGTATTAAGTACATTCATGCTATCTGCAATGTACATGTGTAAAGTTTCTATGTGAACATTATGGGAAGATGCTTTGCAGTTACTGTGTGTTACGTTTTGTCACTAATGCATGGTAGTCGCAAATGTCTACTACATTTTAGTAAAAGGGCCCTCTAATTTCTGAAATATCAGTAGTTTCTGCTTCTCAGTCTTCCATTTTATTTCCATAGACTTCTGGAAAGTGAAGCAGTGCACAGGTTAAAGCAAGCTTTTCTTACTCTTTCACATGTTACTTTATTTCAAAATTTAGTGCATGCATTTAAAACAGATGGAGGAAGAAATGCATCTTGAATTGGAGGATTGCATATGCTTTGAGCATATAAGAATTGTAATTATCCAATTCAGAAGACTGTCTTACATAAATATAATCTTATGTAATTAAAAATTATGAAATGATATTTGAAAAGCTTGTCTTAAAACCATTTCATTTATCAGTGTTAAAGTGAAGAGCATCATTATAAATTTCAATATTTAATGAAAGCCATTTTTATTTTTCCCCCAAACTCCCAAGTTTTTCACTGCATTGCAGCAGAATAGGGTGGGCCACTGCAGCCATAACCAGACTAACCATTATGGCCGGCATGCAGAGTGCCGACTAGCGGGGTTGGATGTCCAGGGTGGATGCCCAATCCCTTCTAGCCACCGGGATACGATTCTAGGTCCAAAGTTCCCCACATGTTCAGGGCCACTGTGCGGGGAGCACTGGACAGGGGTGGAAGGGGTGGCGACAGGAAGGAGAGTGGGTGGTACGGAGGTGGCCCTATGACCCGGATGTACAGGGCTGATTCCAGTCATGGCCCTGTATGACCGGTGGTGCACAAGTAGCCATTGGACTTATTCCACCTCAGAGGTGGAATAAATCCGATGAATATTAGGGATAGGGGCACGCAGGGTGGCTGAAGATGCAAGACAGCCAGAGGTTGGTCCCTGCTGCCCGATCCTGGCCCCAGCATCCCCTGCTGAGGTCCAGGCAGTGGGCAATGAAGAGTGTGATGGTGGCAGCCCTTCCTGAGCTCATGCATAGCATCCCGGTGTCATAGCAACAAGACGCCATGGCACCATGGCTCTTACAGGAGGATAGGGAGGGCTAGCTGGGGAGGGGGATGGACATCGAGGTCCTTGGGATCGGGGCATGACCAGTCCATCTAGCTCTTGATTCTGCACCTGCAGGACTGCCTGTCTCCTGCGGTTACAGAATTGGGGTCTAATCCAGCCTGTAGCCTGTCCAGATTTTGGACATTTGGTCTGATCGGAGGTGCCCCTTTCATCATCAGGCTCCACATGTACACAGCATCAGGGTTGGCCCAAGGATATCTGATACCTGGGGCAAACGTTCAGCAATGTCCCCCTCCCCCAGTGAAGCTCAAGGCAATCTGCTGCCTGAGGTAAAGGATGAGATGGTACCTTCCAAGGCACCTAAAAGGGAGACCTCCCTTAGAGTTCTGGATGGGAGTAGGAATGGAGATTAGAAAGATCCTCTCACTCAGAATGCTGGCCAGGATGTTGTTCCATGAAAATAGAATGCAATTTATATTCTGATATTATATTAAAAAGAAATGAAAACTATGCAGTTGCTGACTCTACTTAGCAAAAAACTGTGGCAGCTTAATTATGTGGTCTTGGGGGTATGTTTACTAAACTGCGGTAACGTTACATAACATGCGGTATGTAACGTTAACACGCGTTAACGTTACTTAACGATCGTTAACGGCCCTGGCCGCGGTAAACACCGCAGAAGGTGGAGAGAGGGCGGAGAGGAGGGGTCAATGGGTGGAGAGTGGGTGGGGAGAGGCCCCTTTCACACTAAAGCGCTGAACTGAAGGGCTGAATCCTACCGCAAATGAAAATCTGCTGTTAGATGCACATTTGCAGGAGAGAGAAACCATTTAAGTGTCAGCAATGTGCAGCCTAGGCAGGGAGCCCAAGAAACGTGATAGTAGTGCTCCCTTTTCAGCAACATCATAGTGCCAAAGTATGAATGGCCACTATGGTGATGGTGCAAATGGGGCATAGGGGGCCGCAGGCGGGACATGTAGCATGGGCAGATGGGGCACAGGGTGGACCAGGCAGGCACCTAGGTGGCACATAGGAACATAGAAACCGGAAATCAGCAAGACAGCAGCTGAGCAAGGCTAAACACAATCCACCTCTATCTATCTGGGTCACCCTAGCCAATAGTTGTTAGGGCACTGACCTGACATCCCCCCAGCCATCCTGTCCCCATGTGGAAGGGACATAATATTGGTAGGCAGTGATGGGAGGATGTGAGGATGTCCATGTATGGCCCCCCACACCGGGATCTGCTCCCTAGGCGGGCGCCTACCTACACAGTGGATGGCCTGGGACGGCGCACTACCAGCACTGATAGCAAATGACCATGTCAGCTTGACAGGGGGGGGTGCCACCTCCCTGCAGTGGACCTAGGCCATACCCTGCATCAGTACGTGGTGTGCAGTGCAACATACAAAGTCTGGCTGAGGAAAAGTACAGGTAGCCCCAGGGACTATTGTGCATCTGTGGCAACAGTGTGGTGCAGTACACCCAGCCAGTGTGTCCAGAAGCAGAGGGTCACAGGTTCAAGCCCCACCTGTGGTTCCTGCAGAGCATGTCCCTATGTTTTACCCTACAATGCAGATACAACAGCAACATATGCAAAGCCCAAAGCAGCAGCAAACACCCACCTACACAGGCTCCACAATTCAAAGATGCATGGAGAGTCAGGCTGTTGGCCCCAGCATTGAGCTGCAGTTATCATCAGAGCACTACTTCTACCCCCTGCACAGTTTAGCAATGTCAGCACTGTGAGCAGGACCAGTGTGGCAGGCAGGGTTGCCAACCACCCCTATCTTTGTATACTGCTGCAATAGGAGTGAGCGTGTGTGTATGTCTATCCATTGTTCTGTGGCTGCCCACCCTTCACTGGGCCCAAAATGTCCCACTGTTACCAGCATTAGCCTGAATAGGTGCATAATAAGGAGCAAGGTATTTTGGGTATGGCCCGGACAGGGCAGATTGGCCAGGATGCATCTTCACAGGGTGTGGGGCAATGACTGGGACATTGTAGTGCCTGACCACCACCTGCATGGACAGGGTGGCCACAGCATGGCATGCTGGGAGGGCACTCACTCTGACCGAGCAGTGACCATGGCAGGTCTAGGTTCTCACATAGCGCTCTACACTATCTGCCTCCAGTAGCATATTTGTGTTCCCCAGTCCTGGGGTCCCAATCACTGAGTTGCCTGCTTGCTGCACATAGTTCCTCTGTGAGCAGGCTGGTGGACTGTCTGTAGTTAGACTGTGCATGGTCAGAACACCTTTAAGGTACAGTCTGACTGTGCTGTCTGCTGGTGACTGGCAGATAGTGATGGGAGGCAGTTGGGGTTTTCCAGACCTAACCCCAGCATTGCTGCTGGTCTGCCACTGCTCCAGTCATATGTATGGCTCTGGCCCACCAACCCTGGAGAGCTGTCTCATGCAAACAGGATGGAGGTTGCTTCCCCTGGGCAGGGGCACCTGTTCTTTACCTACAAAAAGGGTGATGTGGGCCCTTTGGGGGATGTAGTATATACCACTGCAACCTATAAAGGCACTGCTACACACACCTCATGCAATTCTTGGAACCTCTCTGCCCTGATAACAGCTGCCCATGTCAACCAGACCCTAACACAGGGTACACACCAATCTGGCTGGTGTCTGGTCACACAGGGTGACTGCAGGATACAGATGGACACCAAATTACCTTCAGATGCACTGCACGGAACACCTGTCACACACTGGTAGTGATGGGGATGTACAGCAGGACCTATCTCTAGCACCACATGTACTGCGGACCTAGTGGTGGGCACCAATCCTATCCCTCAGGGTGACCACAGAACCTGCACAATGGCATGGTCTGTAGCTACTCTGTGCCAGTATCACACACTGTCAGTTCGTCTTTCCAAGCTGAGGTACCGGAGAGGTGCAGACCCCATTTGGTGATCAGCTGTAGACAGCTATTCAGCATGTGCATTGCATCATGGGTATGGTGGGGTTACCCTATCCTGGCACTCAGAGCAGACAATTTGTGCAGTGACCTGCAGTCCTTCTGTACCCAGACATTGCTGTGACATACACCATGGAGGTTTAGCCTAGTGGTTAATACAATGCCATTCTCAGCAGTGTTCATGGGTTCAGTTCCTCATTGTTCCCCCCTCTCATGCCTGTCCTACTCATATAGTGTGCATGCCTGTAGAGGTCATATTTTTGCAGATCTGTGCTTCCAGCCCATAATACCCTCGCCACAATTGCCAACATTCCCTCGGTCCGTCTATCTGCGTCTGTCAGCTGTGTAGAGTCCTGTCTGCCAGTGCAGGCTGCCACCCCATGTCATACCCTTTCCTGCATTGCGCCTCTTCATGCTTGCCTCGCCTGTGCCTGATCTGCATGGCACCACCACTCCTCTGTCCACCCATCAATTGTAACTATCCTGCCACCTCCGCCTCCACTGGGGGACACGTATTCCCATCGTCTGCCACCAACTGTTTTTCTGGTACTTTACATTGCCAACACCCTGTGCTGTGGTAAAGCTGCCCCACCATATTTGTCATCAGTACTGGCAGGCACATGGGATACCCGCAGATATGGCAGGTCCAGCGGCTCCCACTTCTCCCTCCTTCACTCACCTGTTCATTGCCTTTCCTGAGTGCTCTATCTAGTGTTAGGGCTACATCTATCTCTGTTCCGCACAGGTCATGCATGTCATCCTGAGGCACCTTGCAGTCCTTAGGGCACACTAACCTAGGACACCATAACCTTGTTAGGCCACCTTAACCTATGGTTCCATAGCCCAGGGTGCCTTCTGCGGTGCCTTGTCCAAGGGTGCCTAATATGGTGCTTAGCCTAGGAGGCCCTATAGGGCACCTTGTAAGGCACTTTACAAGTTGCCTTACAAGGTGCCTTGTAACGCTTGTTAGTCTAAGGCGCCTTGTAATGCGCGTTAGCTGTCAGCTTGCTATAATGATGCAACGCCCATGCCTTTATATGGGCATCTCTACCTTTACCGCGGAGCCTACCGCAGTTTATTAAACATACCCCTTGGGCTCTAATTTATTAATTTTCTTTCTTTCTTTTTTTTTATACTGTGCTCTTTAAAATCAGTGTGGTTTACATGTACACTAACAGGTACTTTTTATTCACTTGTCCCTGAAGGGCTCACAATCTAAGGGGTATGTTTACTAAACTGCGGTAATGTGATTCGCGTTAGGATCCACGGTAGAAGCAGAAATCCCAAATAAGGACATGGGAGGTACATCGTTACCGATAACGCGCGTTACAAGGCGCCATAAATTAACGAGCGCTACATGGCACGTTACCGCGCGTTAATCTTAAGAAGGCGCGCAGGCATGCAAGCACAGCAACAGAGCTGTAGCACAATGGTTACTACACTGACTGATGGTACAGGGGTCATGGGTTCGACTCCCCAGTGGGCCTAATGTATAAGGCTGGCTGAGGCATCACCCTTTACATTTAAGTAGTGATTGTTGACGCATTTGACTTGTATTTTAATTAGTGCTGCCAGCAAACACACCCTCACGGTGGCGTAACCTAAGGTGCCGCATAAGGCACCCTATAACGCACTCCATAGAGCACATTATAAAGTGTACTGTCCGCCAAGGCACCCTATAATGTCCCCTATAAGACACCTTATAAGGCACTTGATAGGGCGCCTCATAGGGCGCCCTATAAGGCGCCTTATGGGGCGCCCTATAAGGCACCTTAAGGTTACAGTACTCTGAGGGTGTTGTTGCTGGCAGCACTAATGTACATTAAAAATAGACAATGCCTCAGACAGCCCTATCAAATAACCCCACCATGGGTTTGAACCCATGACCTCTGGCTTCACAGACAGTGAAATAACCAGTGGGTTACAGCTGTGAACAAAGCCCCTGGCTGGCTGCAGAAGGACTGCACGTCACCACACAAACTGTCTGCTGTGGTTACCAGGATAGGGTTAACCCACCCGTACCCATGATGCACTGCACATGCAAATCAGCAGTTGACAGATGGGCACAAGATGGGGTATGCACCCCCACAGCACCTCGGCCTGATAGGGGGAACAGACCGTGTGTGGTACTGGCACAGAGTAGCCACAGACAGTCATATTGTGCGGGTACTGTGCTCAACTTGAGGGTGAGGTGGGGCGCCCAGCACCAGGTCCACAGCACCTTTCATGGCTGAAATATGCCATGCTGCAGGTCCCCCATCAGTGTGTGATAGGTAATTCCTGTAGACACACCTAGGATACATCTGTGTCCCTCTGTATTTCTCAGTCATGTCTAGCCCTTATGGGCAATGGTGCACCCAGAATAGTGCATATCCTGTGTTGGTGCCATGGTTACCTGATGTAGGTGAAGGGGGAGGGGGGTGTCTGGACCCATAGGCAGATTATGTACCACCACACAACCCACCCTCTGGGGCTCAGGGTGGGAAACAGGATCACCCACCAATAAATCCACATTCTACCCCCCTGCAATGGTAGCAGTAGAGGGGACCATCAACCCCAGTCCTGCTGGGGAACAGACACCCTACAGGGCAGGCAATGCGGAGCGGTACACATCCATAACGCAATAGCAGACAGACAGTAGGCCTGGAAATGCTCAGCTGCCCCCCACCACTGTCTGACATTCTCCAGCAGCAAGCCTCCAGCCGCTGCACCCTGCCAGGTGTTCCAGCAAGACACATACTAGCTGCAGACAGTCTGCTAGCTAGTCCATAGTGCATGGTCCTGGAGGAGATGCGTGTACCCAGAACAGGGATGTCAGCATACACACCAAACAGATAAGTCAGTGATTGGGCCCCAAAAGAAAACCCATAAATATCACATGAGAGAAATGCTATATAGCACTATGGGGGAACCTAGCCATGCCGTGGTCACTGCTCAGTCAGGGTGAGAGTGACCTCCCAGCAGGACATGCTGTAGCCACCCTGTCCATACAGGTGGTGGCCGGGCACTACAATGTCCGAGCCATTGCCCTATGCACTGTGCAGATGCATCCAGGCCAGGCCGCCCTATCCAGGCTATTCTCACAATACCTTACTCCTCATTATGCACATTGGCAGGCCAATACTGGCAACAGTGCTAGCAGTGTGGGCTGTGGAGGGTGTTTTGCAGCCACCACACACTGGACAGACACACACTCCCCACACCTATGCCAGCATTGTGCAACTGTTTGGCAGCCCTGGCCACCACACCAGTCCTGGGCACAGTGCAGGCATGGCTATGGTAAGCAATACTGTTGGGGTCACTCCCCAGGGTGGTAAACACTTTCAGACACCAGACCTGAAGCACACTCCACAGACATCAGAAAGGTTGCTATGATGCAGCTCAATCAGCGAATTGAGCTTAACTTAGGAATTGCTATCTGCCAATGATCATAGCAACCTTTTGATAGCTGTGTACCGTATTCCCAGGTTTAGGGTGGCATTGCTAAGGTATGCAAGTGCTAGTATTGGGAGATGCACGCAGGGCCCAACATCCTGCCTCTCCAGGAGGCATTGGATAATGGAGCCTGTGGGTGCGGGTGTGTCTGATCCTGTTGGCAGAGGTTCCCAACTCCAGTCCTGCAGTGCCAAACACTGTTCATGTTTTCATGCTGTCCCTCATTAATATGCATGAGATACATCTGCATACCATGGGGGTGGCGCATAGAAATGCAGCACAGGCATCTTTATTAGAGGCAGCATGGAACCGGAATGGTGTTTGGCTCTCCAGGACTGCATTTGGGAGACTCTGCTCTAGGTAATGCACATGCTTATGGTGTTTGTGCTCTGTAGGGTAAAATGTAGGTGTTTTGGGCATGTTTATGTCATCTGCAATAAAGGTTCTGTCTGTATTAGCACGTTGTAGTAGTGGGTAAAATATGGGGATTGGGTTGGTAGGAACCACAGCTGAGACTTGAACCTGTGACTTTTTGCTTCTGAATACACTGGTTTTGTGCACTGCACCACCATGTTGTCACAGAGTCAGCATATTCCCTGGTGATACCATGACTGTTCGTCAGACAGGGCCTGTCTGTTGCAGTGCACGGCACCCACCTACACAGGGCTAGGCCATGGTCTGCTCTGGGCAGCTGCCACTGCCCCCTCCACCACCAGTATCCCTCTGCCACCATGCTGACATGCCCTTCTGCTGGTGGAGCACAGTCTCAGGCCATCCAGTCTGCGTGTAGGCGGCTGCCTATGGTGCGTTTTCTGGAGTAGGGGTGCCTGCATAGGTGTCCACGCTTCCCCCCAGCCCCGCCTGCCAATGTTCCGTGCCCTTGGGGGTAGCTGCTGGGTATTATCCCTGTGACACTGTGGGAAACACACTTGTGCCCATGTTGGGCCTTCAGCAGTTGCCTTCTGGCTGCTCTGCTGTTTCAGCATTCATATGGGCCACCTAGGCATCACCCTAGTCCGCACTGTGGCCCAGCTGCACCACAGCATGTGCCGCCAGCGGCCCTCTGTATCCCCTTTTCTGGCATCTGTCCAGTTGCCGTTCCGACATGCCCGCCCTGATGTTGCGGGACATGTGCATGCCATAGGAAACCTGTCCGATGGAGGGGAAAACCCTGATCAGCGCTATTTCACTGTGGGCTCATTCACCTTGTATGGGAATGGAGCATAGACCCTTCCACGATTAATATCTTTTTTGTGGAGCTTTCTCGGGGGGGGGGGGGGGGGTTGATGTTTCCCATTAATCTCACTATTGGCCAGCTTGGTTATGTTTTTTTTCCAGTTTGTTGAGGTCATTTTCAATGTTTATGTGCCCTTTTGTTCTGTGCACATGTATCACAATTATCACTTTTTGTAGGGTTCCCTGCCTATTGTCATGAGGCGTGTGTCAATAAAGATGAGTGGTTGAAAAGAAATCCAGTTTCTTTTGAGGAACTAGGTGTGCAATTACCTCCAGGCACAGCTAGAGGGAGCAGGAACAGACATTCAGGAGTTAATGAGCCTAGGAACTCTGATGACTTGCACCTGGGAAGAAACCCGGAAGTCAGCTCAAGAACTTTGCTTTATAAGTCAGAGCAGAATGCTTCTAGAACAGAAACAGAAGTAGAGAAGGCTGAGAGCCACCGAGAGAAAGAAGTAGAGAAGGAGGTGAAGGCTGAGAGCCAGCGAGAGAAGGCTGAGAGCCACAGAAGAAAGGAGCAAGAGAAAGCTGAGAGGCATCAGGAGAGGACTGAGAAGAATCTGACTGGAAACAGACTTCACAAGGTTGGGAGCCAGAAGGCCCAAACTGACCCTGCTGCAATAGGGAAGTTTGACAGAGCCAGCTCTAAGGTGAGAGTGTTTGCCACGCCCTGTTCTCACAGTCTGCTTGAATCCAGAACAGAGAGACAGAAGCTAAGAACCAGGGGGAAGGGTTCGGAGAAGAGCTTACAATCTCTAAAGGATTATTGCCAAGTTTTACCATGTCAGAGAGGAAAGCACTTTTATGATCGGCTGGAGTTTTTACCCAGAGAGAGAGGAGAATCCAGGCCAAGTTTTACTCAACTGCCTAGAAGCCCAGCTGTGTCCAAAGCAGGCAGGCAGAGGCTCAGCTACCAAGGGAGAGTGGCTGGAAGAGAAAACACGGTGCATTCCAACTCAGCTAAACCCAGGTATGAAACATTAACCAATGACTGTACCTGTTGTGCTCCTAAAGGCTTTGCTAGAACCCACGCTCCTTATGTAAGGGAAAAGAAACCAGATTGGTTTAGTAAAATTCCTGCAACATTGAGAACCCCTGGCTATAGGAAGCCAGACTCCAGAGTTTTAACTTACAAGGCTGAGTTAGACAGGGACAGTGAATACTCCTCAACTGAGTACAGTGAAGGAGAGTCCATGGAGATTGATGATCCAAACACTGTTCCCTCACCTATGCCAGAACTCATGGAATGTGATTGGTGCACTGCCTCAGCTCCAGAGTCTGTATGCTCCATGTAATGAAGAAGAGTGAATGAAATGTAATTGCTGTTTCGTGTATTGAATTCTACTTGTGAAAGCCTGCCTTAACTGTGAAGCAACAGTTAAGCACCCCATTGTAAATACTGGTACCTTTTGACACAAAGGACTTTCTGTTTCATGGATTATATCTTATGTTGAACCTTTGCATTAACCAGGGAATAAAAGCCTTTATTTCCCTCCACCTGGTCTCATTAATGAGGGCTCCTAGGTAGTAGAATCTGTGAGGCCACTTCTTTCAACTGCGCCGAGTGGACCTACATTCCCTTGACTACCTAGCAAAATCTTTGCCCGGGCTCACCCCAACATGAGTAACGCGTAGACGGGGCTGCCCCGCGACACTATGCTGTACATTGCTGACACTGAAATGGTTTCTCTCCCCTTCAAATGTGCATCTAACGGCAGGTTTTCAATCGCGTTAGGATTCAGCTCTTCAGATCAGCGCGTTAGTGTGAAGGGAGCCTCTCCCCACCCACTCTCCGCCCATTGACCCCTTCTCTCCGCCCTCTCTCCACCTTCTGCGGTGTTTTACCGCGCCGCGGAACTTTACGATCGTTACGTTACGTTAACGCGCGTTATGTAATGCTAACGATCGTAACGCGCATTATGATGCATTAACGATCGTTAACGTTACATAACGTGCGTTATGATGCGTTAACGCAGTTTAGTAAACATCCCCCTAAGTGTACCTGAGGCAATGGAGGGTTAAGTGGCTTGCCCAATGCCACAAGGAGTGGCTGTGGGACTAGAGACCCCAGTCCCTCTGGCCTGAGGTTGCTTGTCCCCATGTGGGAATTGAACCCCTGGCCTTCTGGTCTGAGGTAATCTGTCCCAACCACTGAGCCACTCCTCCCTCCCTCCTAATAAAATATACTGACACATTGATCCTGCACATTGAATCATCATAGTGTTAATTGTAGACATGTGAAGGCACATTTTACAAATGACGTCCAAATGCAGTCTGAAAAAAGGAGGCACGATTTCACAAATGTGGGCATGCCTGACATCTGTGGGCATGCCTGACATCTATGGAGACATCTACAAAGACATCCCCAGAGTAGCATGTCAGACTAAGTATGTCTACTAGCCTAATGGGTAGAATAGTAGATTAGGAGCAGCGTAGCCAGGGTTCAAAAGCCTAACATGTGATTTTGTGAGTCACTTAACTCTCTATACTGTCCGGATGTTTTAAGGCCAAAACAAGCACTTTCTTGATGCCTATTTGTGCATGGAGTAGGTCTAAAGATGGATGTGCCTGCAGACGTCCTGGATAGTTCTGAAATTGAAGGGGGACATGTAATTCCATTGCTCCTCCCCAGACACACTTTTGTCACACCTGCTTGGACATCTCACACTGGTGGCATCTTTAAAAGGCATTTGTGAAATGGCTCTGGAGATGTTTCCGTGATTTGGACGTACATGTCTTCAGATGTCCAAATCATGATTAAGACTTTTAAAATGACCCCAATATCCTGTATCCCCAGAAGTCCTCCTCACTTAACATTGGGTATAGAGCAGAACTAAGACATTTTCTCATAGAACTCATCATAGAAATGCCTGAGTCTGGTTTAATCTTAGTAACAGCAATATAAATTGTCTTCACTACCAGGAATATTATGAAGTAAAATAAAACTCTACAACAGTCACTCAGGACCAGAACTCACACAATAAGGAGCTTACCCAGAAATGAGCAGCGCCCAAAATATTCCAGTGGGCCCTGGAACATCAATACACCTACTGAGAAAAATGAACCAAGTTGGACTATCACAGATCCCTTCGTAGAAATTTGGTACTAACAGAATACCTCAGTTACACACTCTGAACACAGATATATCCTTACAAGTACAGAATACATTGCCACAAACTAAAAATAGTAACATGTAGACAAAAATTAAACAGAACTCTGCATGTAGTGCAATCCCAGAGAAAGAGAAACAGTGATGTATTTCCCCCAGTACAAAGCACAATATAAAAACAACAGATGTAAACTTCAAAAACTGGCATATTTCAATCATTCAATTGAAAATAAAATTATGTTTCTTCCTTTATTGTCTGGTTATTCACTTTTTCTAATCAACCTGCTACTAGTCTCAGGTTTTTGCTTTTCCCATCTTAACTAGGTTCCCAAAGTCTCCTGTCCATTTGCCATTTCTTTTCTCTCCTCTTTTCTTTACTTCTTCCCCTATCTCATTCTCAGCAGTTACCTTTTACTTTCAAATTTCTTCCGATTAGTTTTCTGCTTCTCTGTTTACTCAGATATCAATATCAACCCTCCTCACCATTCAGTTCTCAATCTTCCTTTTTACTGCATCTATCTGCAGTTTTCCATATCCCTAGCCCCAATCCTTGAATTCCCAATTTTCCCCAGCCTCTCAATAGCTTCCCCTCTCTATCTCCCACCCATGCTCTAGGTACCACATTTTCCCTTCTCTTTCCTTAATATTGCTCTATTTACAGCATTTCTCTTCTCCTGGACCATGGGATGATGTTCCAAAGGTTGCAGAACAGAGATGGCATCCATCTGTCCAAGAAGAGTCAACATGTTTTCAGTAGCAGACTAATGCCTATTTGTGCATTTGTGCTAATCTAATGAAGAGTGCTTTAAACTAGATTTGTTGGGAATGGGTGAAGAAAGCCCCCAGGTAAGTGAAAGCCCTTAGGTAAATGAAACATTAAATACCTTTATGGAAATGGGTAAAAGAGGCAACATCTGAAAAGCAGTGTGTATAAATGTCCATAGCATGGGAAATAAGATCCCAGATGTTGAAGCTTTAATGGGAGAGGCTGACTTGGATTCAGTGCCAGTGACAGAGACATGGTTCACAGACAACCATGACTGGGATGCAACTATACCAGGCTATACATTATTCAGAACGAACAGGATAGGAAGAAGAGGAGGAGGAGTGGCACTATATGTAAAAAAAATAATATTAAAGCTATGGAAATACAGGGCTTAAAAAGGAGAGAGGAGGCACTGTGGGTTAAATTAGAAAGAGGGAAATAGAAATCCATTTGCATTGGTGTGATATACAGACCTCCCTCACAGGGAGAAGAAATGGATGGAGATTTAATAGAAGACATATGCAGTATTGCCAGGAAAGGAGAAGTGCTTCTGATAGGGGATTTTAATATGCCAGATGCTGATTGGCGCATCCCTGCTGCAGTATCATCTAGAAGTAAGGAGATCCTAGATTCTTTACAGGAAGAACCTACAGGTGAGGGGGCCATACTGGACTTGGTGCTTACCAATGGTGAAAGTGTTTCTGATGTTATAGTGGGAGATCATCTCACATCAAGTGATCCCCAGATGGTGTGGTTCAGTATTAGGACTAGGGCTGATAAAAGCCATTCAAAAGCGAGGGTCTTAGACTTTAGGGATACTAACTTTGCCAAGAAAGGTCAATGCATCTTCGGTAGTGGACTGGCTAATCTACTGAAGAGGGCTTTAAACTAGATTCGTTGGGGATGGGTGAAGAAAGCCCCCAGGTAAGTGAAAGCCCCCAGGTAGGTGATACATTAAATACCTTTATGGAAATGGGTAACAGGGGTAACATATGGAAAGCAGTGTGTATAAATGCCCGTAGCATGGGAAATAAGATCCCTGATGTTGAAGCTTTGGTGGGAGTGTCTGACTTGGATTTAGTGGCAGTTACAGAAACATGGTTCACAGAAAACCATGATTGGGATGTAACTATACCTGGCTATACTTTATTCAGAAAGGACAGGGTGGGAAGAAGGGGAGGAGGAGTGGCACTATATGTAAAAATCTACTATTAAAGCTTTGGAATTACAGAGCTTAAAAGGGAGAGAGGAGGCATTGTGGGTTAAACTAGAAAGAGGGAAAGAGAAATCTATTTGCATTGATGTGATATACAGACCTCCTTCACAAGAGGAAGAGGTGGACAGAGAGTTAATTGCAGACATACGCAGCATTGCTAGGAAAGGGGAAGTGCTACTGATAGGAGATTTCAATATGCCAGATGCTGATTGGCACATTCCTGCTGCAGTATCATCCATCTAGAAGTAAGGAGATCCTGGATTCTCTACAGGGAGAACTATTCAGGCAATTGGCAACAGACCCCACATGTGAAGGGGCCATACTGGACTTGGTGCTTACCAATGGTGAAAATGTTTCTGATGATGTAGTGGGAGATCATTTTGCATCCAGTGATCACGAGATGGTGTGGTTCAGTATTAGGACTAGGGCTGTTAGAATCCATTCAAAGGCGAGGATTTTAGACTTTAGGAAGACTAAGGGGCATGTTTACTAAAGTCCGCAAATCTGCGCGCCGCAAAATAGCGCACGGCAACGCGGCATTTAAACGCACAGAAACGCGTTTAAACGCCCCGCACACGTGCGTTTCACCCCCGCACAGGTACGCGGCACACTAACGGGCCCCGTACAAGTGCGGGCCCGCAAATGTCCGATAGAGGCGTGGAACGGCTAAAAGAGGGCGGAGGAAGGCTCCGGAGGGGCGGAGGGACGGGGTCAATGGGTGGAGAGTGGGAGGGGAGAGGCTCCCCGCACAGTATCGGGCCCGAATTTCCATGTAAATATTAGCGCGAGTGAAACCCTCGCGGTAGAGGGCATTTAAAGGGAAGAGAAACCATTTCCGTCAGCAATGTACAGGAACACCGGGGAAACCTAAAAAACGTGAGCAGTGTGATATATGTGCACAGAACAAAATTGCAAATAGAACCTGAAAATGACCACAACAAAACTATTATAAATAGTAATCCAGCTGGGGAACAGTTATAGTGATGGGCAAATATACAAAACACACCCAGAAAAGCTCCAGAAAAAAGAGATGAATATTGGAAGGGTCTACGGAGCGGAGACTCTTCCGAAAAACATCTCCATTTTTGGAGCGTTCCTCGGAGTGTTTGCTATGGTTGCCCATTAATACCACTGTCGCCCAGCGTGGTGATATGTTGTCCCCCATTTTCCCGTGGTCATTTCTGGTGTTTATGTGCACGTTTGTCACCAGACAGGGTGCATATGCCCACAGTAAAAATGTGTAGAGCAGGGTTTGTGACTCCATCCTGCCAGGCCTACTGCCTCCAGGGGCTGCACTGTCTCTGTGGTCAAAGTGTGGTACAGCGGACAGAGTCATTAACTCTAGGACCAGAGGGCAGAGGTTCAAAACCCAGCTGGGGCACCTGCCAGCCCAGTCCCTATATTTTACCCACCACTAAATAAAGATAGCGCAGACACCCCTGTAGTGCAGGGAACATAAGCATGGGGAAAACACCCATATTTTATCCAACACCGCACACACACCACAACAATGGGCATTACCTACAGCCAAGTCCCCCAAATGCAGTCCCGTACTGCCACATTGCAATCAGGCCAACTGCTTTTTCTGAGAGACGTTCATGCCAGCATGTTGGCGGACAAGTACATGTGGTGCAGGGGGCAGTGGCTGCTAACCACAGAAGACAGATGCATAGCCATGTGCAGGCTGGCACAGTCCACTGCAACAGACAGGCCCTGCCGGATCCACAGGGAATCCAACCAATCTGTGGCTACACAGTGGTGCAGTGCACACAGACAGTGCATGCAAGAACAGAAGGTCACAGGTTCAAAGCCCAGCTGGGGCTACTGCCAATCCTGCCCACATATTTTTCCCACAACTAAACAGTGATAGTAAGGACACACCTTTCATGGCGGGGACATATGCAATGGTAAGACATCTATCTTTTACCGCACTGAGCACAGACACCATGAACAGGGGCAGTACCTAGAGCAGAATCACCCAAATGCAGTCCTGGTGGGCCACACACCAGTCAGGTTCCATGCTGACACTCATACAAATGCCTGTGCTGTATATCTATGCACCACCCCCATGGCATGTAGATGTAGCTCATGCATATTCATGAGGGATAGCAGGAAAACCCGAACAGTGTGATGCAAACCTGGACTGGAGTTGGGAATCTGTGCCGTAAAGCAGCAGCTATCAAGGGCAGACACACCCACACCCACAGGCCCCATTGGCCAATGTCTCCTGGAAAGGCAGAACATTGGACCGTGCATGCAGCACCCACAACGAGCACTTGCATAACTTACCAATGTCACCCTACACCTGAGGTATACGGTACACAGCTCTGAGACGTTTGCTAGGAGCACAGGCAGGCAGATATCCATACGTTACGTACATACTGCTAGTTGACCCCATCCAAACAATCTGTTAGGTGTTTGCGGGGCATGCTCCAGGCCTGGCCTCTGACGGTGTTTACCACCCTGGGGAGTGACCACCAGCTGTAATGCGTACCATATCCATGCCTTGCCGTGCTCAGGACCAGTTTGGTGGGCAAGGCTACTTACCCCCTCAATCGTAGCACCATGATGGCAGAGGTGTGGAAGTGTGTGTCTGTCTATACCAGGGGTGGGCACCTCCGGTCCTGGAGGGCCGCAGACCAGTCAGGTTTTCGGGATATCCCTAATGAGCATGCATGAGATATATATGCATTAGAGATATCCTGCCAACCTGACTGGTTTGTGGCCCTCCAGGGCTGGATTTGGAGACCCCTGCCTTACACCTCTGTCATTTAAGATTGTGAGTGGGCAAGGTACAGATGTCCCAGACATCGAAAGGGTATATAGAATGTGTCATATTTCTCCTCGATTCTCACCACCACCAAAAAGTTGTCTAATAGACAATTTTTTGGTGGTGGTGAGAAGTGAGGAGGACTGTGACAAATTCTATCTAACCTTTTTGATGTCTTGGACATCTGCACCTTGTCCACTCACAATCTTAAATGACAGAGGTGTAAGGCAGGGGTCTCCAAATCCAGCCCTGGAGGGCCACAAACCAGTCAGGTTGGCAGGATATCTCTAATGCATATATATCTCATGCATGCTCATTAGGGATATCCCGAAAACCTGACTGGTCTGCGGCCCTCCAGGACCAGGTTTGCCCACCCCTGGTCTATACAGTGGGTGTTGGCTGCAAGCCCCTTCAACAGCCCACACTGCCAGCACTGTTGCCAGTATTGGCCAGCCAATGTGCATAATGAGGTGCAAGGTACCATGGGTATAGCCAGGGCAGGGTGGCGTGGCCAGGATGCATCTGCACTGGGCATAGGGCCCTGGCAGGGACATTGGCTGGGATATTGTAGTGTCTGGCCACCACCTACACAGACAGGGTGGCCAAAGCATGTCCTTCGGGGGTAACACGCCCACCCTGACTGTGCCGTGACCACCCCATGGCTTGGCCCCCCCCCCCCCCCCCCCATAGTGCTGTATAGTAGTTCTCTCATGTGATAGATATGGGTTTCTCTTTGGGGCCCAGTCACTGATCTATCTGCTTGCTGTGTATGCAGACAGCCCAGTTCTGGGTGCATGCATCTCCATTGGGAACATGCACTATGGACTAACCAGCAGACTGTTTGTAGCTGGTAAATGTCTTGCTATAATGGCTTGCAGGGTGCAGGGGAATATCTGGTGGTGGAGTGCAGCTTACCATACCCTGGGCTTATGTCTGTCTGCTATTGTGTTATGGCTGTTTATGGAGCTGCCTGCCTGGGGGGGTGGTGTTCCTCAGCAGGACTGGGGTTGATGTTGCCCTCTACTGCCACCTTTGCAGGGAGGTAGAGTGTGGATCCCTTGATGGGGACCATGTTTGCCACTGGGGGGGGGGGGGGGGTGTGTGTGTGTGTGTGTGTGCCGGATAGCGGCAGACAGGGATATCCATGGTGTTTGTGCAGAGACTAGCTATCTTACACATTAACACTGCTTTGGAACGCCCGCTTGGCCTCCATCAGCCATGGCAGGTGTTGTTGACCTGGTCCTGGCCACCTCATTGCACACTCAGGGTGAGCACAGTACCCGCACGATGTAACGGTGTGTGGCTACTCTGTGCCAGTAAAACACCCGGTCAGTGCCCCCTACTAGGCCAAGGTGCTGTGTGGGTGCACCCGGTCACTTCCCCCAACAGGGCCGAGGTGCTGTGGGGGTGCATTCCCCATCTTGTGTCCATCTGCGGACAGCTAATTTGCATGTGCAGTGCATCATGGGTACGGGTGGCCTAACCCTATCCTGTTGACACCAGCAGACTGTCTGTGAGGTGACGTGTAGGCTATCTGCAGCCAGCCAGGGGCCTGCTTACAGCTATGGAGCTGTAGTGCAATGGTTACATCACTGCCTGTGCAGCCAGAGGTCATGGGTTCAAACCCACAGTGGGGCCCTTTGGTAGGGCTGTCCACCGCTTTATTTTTATTTACTGTACATATGTCTATGCCGGCAAGACCACCCTCAGCTTACTATACCCATTAGGTGCCTCTGAGGGTGCTTCATAGGGCGCCCTGTAGGCCACCTTATGGTTGCCATCCCTATAGGGTGCACTATACATTATCCTGTGTCGCAACATACATGCTGCCCTATAGGGGACATTCAAGGGTGCCTTGGCGAACAGTGCACTGTAACATGTGCCTTATGGGCCGCCGTATGTTAACATGCTGGGAGAGTGCGTTTGCTAGTAGTGATAACAAAATAAAATTATACAGCCTCCTACAGCACTCCACAACATAATACATACTGCCTCAGCAGGCATTTTTCACTGGGCATTGTGAGGAGTTGAATCCCTGATCCCTGCACCATTGGTCAGTGTTTTAACCATTGTGCTGTGGCTCTGTTCCTATGCTTGTGCATCAGCGCGCCACCTTGTGCCTATCAGCGCGCCGCCTTCTGCCGCCCAAGGGGACCAGTGCGCCGCCTTCTGCTGCCCAAGATGAACTGTGCGCCGCCTTATGCCGCCCAAAAAGCACTGTGCGACGCCTTATGCCGCTCATACATAACTGTGCGCCGCCTTATGCGGTTCCAAATTAATTTGCCTCCTAAAACAATTTTAATCATTACAGTTACTGCCTCAGCTGACCTTTGTCATTGCGCACACTGGGGGATTGAACCCATGGCCCCCTGCACCATTGGTCAGTGTCTTCACCGTTGTACTACGGCTCTGTTGTTTTGTATACTCAGCAGCGCGCCACTTTGCCTTTCCACGCGCTAATGTCGACCCCCGCACATTAGCACGACGCGCACACGTCCGGTTGCTTACTACCGTTTGTTTTCTATTTTCTGCCTGAACCGCCCACTCCTTATATGGCACAGGCACACTAGCGCGGCCCCGCACGTTAGGAATGTTTAGTAAACATGCCCCTAACTTTGTGAAGATGGGCCAATACCTCAGGGAGTCGTTAGTGGGACGGGAACAGCTGGGGGATGTAGAAAAACAGTGGGCAAAACTGAAAGGGGATATTTTAAGGGCAACCAACCTTTTTGTTAAAATGGTAAATAAAGGTAAAAGGAAAAGGAGACCGCTATGGTTTTCGAAAGAAGTAGCTGATAAAGTGAAGAAAAAGAGGGAGGCCTTCATGAAATACAAGAGATCACAGGCATCACAGAGAGAGGAAGACAGGCATCTGTATTTGGAAAAACTCAGAGAAGCTAGCAAAGTAGTCAAGAAGGCAAAGATTCAGAAGGAGGAGGAAATAGCCAATGCAATAAAATGGGGGGATAAGACATTTTTCAGATATATTAGTGAGAAGAGGAAGGGCAAAAGTGGTATTGTCAGACTCAAGAGTGCAGGGGAGGAATATGTAGAAGCTAATAAGGATAAAGCGGAATTGCTTAACAAATATTTCTGTTCTGTCTTCACAGAAGAAGAACTAGGAGCAGGACCTCAGAAAACACCCACAAATAGGAACAGAAGCAAGGGACATCTTGAACAATTTTAAGAAGACTGTGTTCATGAGAAACAAGCTCAACTTAAAGTAGACAAAGCGATGGGACCGGATGGGATACACCCTAGAACTTGGGGACGTTCTAGCAACTCCACTGACTGACCTTTTCAATGCCTCGTTGGAGTCGGGAGTGGTGCCAAAAGACTGGAGAGAGGCTCATGTGGTGCCTTTACACAAAAGCGGAAGTAAGGATGTTGTTGAAAACTACAGGCTGGTTAGTTTAACTTCGGTGGTGAGTAAATTATTGGAAATGCTGCTGAAAGAGAAAATAGTGAGGTTTCTGGAGTCCAGCGGATTACAGGATCTGAGGCAGCATGGATTCACCAGAGGCAGGTCTTGTCAGACAAATCTGATTGATTTCTTTGACTGGGTGACCAGGGAGTTGGACCGAGGGAGAGCTCTAGATGTGGTGTATTTAGACTTCAGTAAAGCCTTTAACACTGTTCCTCACAGGCGACTTATAAACAAACTGAGCACCTTAGGGATGGACCCTAAAGTTACTGCTTGGGTTAGAAATTGGTTGGGTGGGAGGCGACAAAGAGTACAAGTAAATGGAGCTCACTCTGAGGAGAAGGATGTTACCAGTGGTGTGCCCCAGGGATCTGTCCTTGGTCCGATTCTTTTTAACATCATTGTTAGTGATAAAGCGAAAGAGCTGTCGGGTAAGGTTTGCCTCTTTGGGGATGATACCAAAATCTGCAATAGAGTTGACACCCAGGAAGGTGTAGATAACATGAGGAGGGATCTAGCTAAGCTTGAAGAATGGTCTAGAATTTGGCAGCTGAGATTTAATGTTAAAAAATGTAAGGTCATGCATTTGGCCTGCAGCAATCCAAGGGAGCAATATAGTATAGGGGGTGAAGTTCTTTTGTCCACTAAAGAAGAGTGGGACCTAGGATTGGTTGTGTCTGATGATCTTAAAGTAGATAAACAGGTAGAAAAGGTGACGGCAAAAGCTAAAAGGATGCTTGGGTGCATACGGAGAGGAATGGCTAGCAGAAAAAAGGAGGTGATAATGCCTCTCTATAAGTCTTTGGTGTGACCTCATTTGGAGTATAGTGTGCAATTCTGGAGACTGCACCTTCAAAAAGATGTGAACAGGATGGATTCAGTGCAGAGGGTGGCTACTAAAATGATTAGTGGTCTTCATTATAAAGCATATGAGGACAGACTGAAGGATCTTAATATGTACACCTTAGAGGAAAGGCGGGAAAGAGGTGATATGATTGAGATGTTTAAATATCTCCGTGGCATAAATGTTCAGGGAGAGAGCCTCTTTCAATTGAAAGCAAGTTCTGCTACGAGGGGACATGGGATGAGGGTGAAGGGAGATAGATTCAGGAGTGATATGCGGAAATATTTCTTTACCGAAAGAGTAGTGGATCCGTGGAATAGTCTCCCAGTGGAGGTGGTAGAGATGAGGACAGTAACTGAATTCTAAAAAGCATGGAACAAACACAGAGGATCTCTAAAAGTAAAAAGTGGACTGTTGTAGTTGTTGATATGGAAGGACAGACTAGATAGGCCATGTGGTCTTTTTCTGTCATCTTATTTCTATGTTTCTATGTTTCTATATCTCAATGAGTCGTTAGTGGGTTGGGAACAGCTGGTGGATGTAGAAAAACAGTGGGCAAAACAGAAAGAGGATATTTTAAGGGCAACCAACCTTTTCGTTAGAATGGTAAATAAAGGTAAAAGGAAAAGGAGGTTGCTATGGTTCTCAAAAGAAGTAGCTGAAAAGGTGAAGAAAAAGAAGGAGGCCCTCATGAAATACAAGAGATCACAGAGAGAGTAAGACAGGCATCTATATCTGGAAAATATTAGAGAGGCTGGCAAAGTATTTAAGAAAGCAAAAATTCAAAAAGGGGAGGAAATAGCCAATGCAATAAAATGGGGGGATAAGACATTTAACAGATATCTTAGTTAAAGGAGGAATGGCAAAAGAGGTATTGTCAGACTCAAGAGTGAAGAGGAGGAATATGTAGAAGCTCATGAGGATAAAGCGGAATTGCTTAACAAATATTTCTTATCTGTGTTCAAAGATGAAGGACCAGGAGCAGGACCTCAGAAAACCCCCACAAACAGGAACAGAAGTAAGGGGCATCTTGAATGATTTTCAGAAGACTGTGTTTGTGAGGAATTAGCTAAATTAAAAGTAGACAAAGTGATGGAACCGGATGGGATACACCCGAGAATACTGAGGGAACTTGGGGATGTTCAAGCAGTTCCACTGACTGACCTTTTCAATGCTTTTTTGGAATCGGGAGTGGTGCCAGAGGACTGGAGAAAGGCACATTTGGTCCCTTTACACAAAAGCAGAAGTAAAGATGTGGTTGAAAACTACAGGCCGGTTAGTTTAACCTTGGTGGCAAGTAAATAATTGAAAGCGCTGCTGAAAGAAAAAATAGCGAGCTTTCTGGAGTCCAGTGGATTACCGGATTCGAGGCAGCATGGATTCACCAGAAGCAGGTCTTGTCAGACAAATATGATTGATTTCTTTGACTGGGTGACCAGGGAGTTGGACCAAGGGAGAGCCCTAGATGTGGTGTAAAACAAACTGAGCACCATAGGGATGGACACTAAAGTTACTGCTTGGGTTAGAAATTGGTTGAATGGGAGGCAACAAAGTACAGGTAAATGGAGTTCACTCTGAGGAGAAGGAGGTTACCAATGGTGTGCCACAGCAATCTATCCTTGGCCTGATTTTTTGAACATCTTTGGTATGATATTGCGGAAGGACAGTCGGGTAACGTTTGCATCTTTGTGGATGATACCAAAATCTGCAATAGAGTTGACATCCAGGAAGGTGTAGATCACATGAGGAGGGATCTAACTAAGCTTGAAGAATGGTCTAGAATTTATCAACTGAGATTTAATGCTAAAAAATGCAAGGTCATGCATTTGGGCTGCAGCAATCCAAGGGAGCGATACGGTATAGGGCAGCGATGGCGAACCTATGGCACGCGTGCCAGCTGTGGCACGCGAAGGCCTTGCAGCTGGCACGCGGGCAATAGGTCCGCAAAAAAAAGAAAAAGCTGTCTCTGACTGCTGCCGCGGACGCGGCAAGGGCAGAATGCAGCGTCCCGCGGGGCCCCCTCCGCCCGCTAAGCCCCTCTGCAAGAGCTTTCAGATTCGCGAGGGAGAGCGTCTCCCTCGCGTCTCTGTTAAGCCCGCAGGGGCTAATGGGAAATTTCCCATCAGCCCCTTTAGACGCGAGGGACTGATGGGAAATTTCCCATTAGCCCCTGCGGGCTTAACAGAGACGCGAGGGAGAAGCTCTCCCTCGCGAATCTGTAAGCCCTTGCAGAGGGGCGTAGCGGGCGGAGGGGGCCCCGCGGGACCTTGCAATCTGCCGCGGCCGCAGCCTGAGCCTGCTTTTTTTCAAAAAAATTTGCCGGGGGGGGGGGGTTAGGACTGCTAATGGGCAGGAGGAGGGGGGGGGTGTAGGACTGCTAAGGGGCAGGAGGGGGGGTTAGGACTGCTAATGGGCAGGAGGGGGGGGTTAGGACTGCTAATGGGCAGGAGGGGGGGTTAGGACTGCTAATGGGCAGGAGGGGGGGTTGTTAGGACTGCTAATGGGCAGGAGGGGGGTTAGGACTGCTAATGGGCGGGGGGGAGGGTTAGGACTGCTAATGGGCAGGAGGGGGGGGGGTTAGGACTGCTAATGGGCAGGAGGGGGGGTTAGGACTGCTAATGGGCAGGAGGAGGGGGGTGTTAGGACTGCTAATGGGCAGGAGGGGGGTTAGGACTGCTAATGGGCAGGGGGGGGAGGGTTAGGACTGCTAATGGGCAGGGGGGGGTGTTAGGACTGCTAATGGGCAGGAGGGGGGTGTTAGGACTGCTAATGGGCGGGGGCGGGGGGGGGTTTAGGACTGCTAATGGGCTGGGGGGGTTAGGACTGCTAATGGGCGGGCGGTTTAGGACTGCTAATGGGCAGGAGGGGGGGGGTTAGGACTGCTAATGGGCAGGAGGAGGGGGGGTGTTAGGACTGCTAATGGGCAGGAGGGGGGGTTAGGACTGCTATGGGCAGGGGGGGAGGGTTAGGACTGCTAATGGGCAGGAGGGGGGGTTAGGACTGCTAATGGGCAGGAGGGGGGGTTAGGACTGCTAATGGGCAGGAGGAGGGGGGGTGTTAGGACTGCTAATGGGCAGGAGGGGGGGTGTTAGGACTGCTAATGGGCGGGGCGGGGGGGTTTAGGACTGCTAATGGGCTGGGGGGGTTAGGACTGCTAATGGGCGGGCGGGCGGGCGGGCGGGGGGTTAGGACTGCTAATGGGCAGGAGGGGGGGTGTTAGGACTGCTAATGGGCGGGCGGGCGGGGGGGGTAGGACTGCTAATGGGCTGGGGGGGTAGGACTGCTAATGGGCTGTGGGCTGATGGGGGCTGTCTGGAAATGGGGTGATGGGGGTTTAGGGCTGGAAGTGAGTTGATGGGGGGGGCTAGGACTGGTATTGGGTTGGGGGTTGCTAGGACTGGAAATGGGCTGATGCAGGGACTAGAAGGGAATGGATGCTGGGTGAGGCTGGAACTAGAAGGGAGCTGATGTTGGGGGAGGATTAGAATGGGATGGGGCTGGGAGAGTAAAATGGAGAGGGGAAAATATTTTGTGTGGGAGGGATAAAAAATCTACAATTGGCCGGGTATTGGGAGAGTAAGTGGGGATTGAGGATGGAGGGGTAAAATTTGAGTGGATGAAATAGGAATGAGGAAAGAGCAAAAGGAGAAAGATTAGTATGTTAAAGCGGATGTAGAGAGAGAGAATGGAAAAAAAACTAGAAGAGAGAAGAAAGGACAAATGGACAGCAGATGATGGAGAGTTAGCAGAAAACATGAAGAAACCAGAAGAAAGTGTCTGGAGCAATTGCAACTGAGCTGAGGTATTCTGTTTATGTAATTCCTTTTTGACATTGCCACTTGTTCTCTTTCCCCAGTAGGTCATGTATTGTTATTGTCTGAAATGTATTGGTTTAATATTTGCAGTGTTGCCTTTTGATAGGTATGGTGTGGTGCTTTGTGAGTCCTGGTAGTGCTGTTAGGATACGGCGGGTTTGCTATTGGTTCTAAATGGGCAGTGTTTGTAGTAGTTCCTAATGTGCCTGGCGGTTGGCACTGGATTATAGTAATGTAGAAATCTTTTAGTCTGTCTTTATCCATACACTCATTAAGAGACATGTTTACTAAAAGTTAGTGTATGTTAGCATTATGCAAATATTTATGCAAATTGACGTGCTGGCACTTTGAGGAAATTCTTTGGTTTTGTGCGGCAGTTTGGGCACTCGGGCTCAAAAAGGTTAGCCATCACTGGTATAGGGGGTGAAGTACTTCTGTCCACAAAAGAAGAGCGGGACCTAGCCATGATTGTGTCTGATGATTTAAAGTAGCTAAACAGGTAGAAAAGGTAAAGGCAAAAGCTAGAAGGATGCTTGGGTGCATAGGGAGAGGAATGGCCAGCAGAAGAAAAGAGGTGATAGTGCCTCTGTATAAGTCTTTGGTGCAACCTCATTTGGAGTATTGTGTGCAATTCTGGAGATCACACCTTCAAAAAGATAGAAACAGGTTGGAGTTGGTGCAGAGGGTTGCTACTAAATTGGTTAGTAGTCTTTGTTATAAAGCATATGAGGAGAGACTTAATGATCTTAATATGTATGCTTTAGAGGAAAGGTGGGATATGACTGAGACATTTAAATGCACAGGAGGAGAGCCTCTTTCGATTGAAAGCAAGCTCTGCTACGAGGGGACATAGGTTGAGGATGAAAGGGGATAGACTCAAGAGTTAGATGCGGAAATATTTCTTAGCAGAAAGAATGGTAGATGCCTGGAATAGTCTCCCAGTGGAGGTGGTAGAGATGAGGACAGCATCTGAATTCAAAAAAAGCATGGGACAAACACAGAGGATCTCTAAAGGAAAAAAGGAGACTGTTGTAGTGGGTGATATGGAAGGGGAGACTAGATAGGCCATGTGGTCTTTTTTCTATTGTCATGTTTCTATGGGGTATGTTTACTAAAGTGCGGTAAACGTGAATAACGCGCGTTGTACGATGTTAACGATCGTAAGTGCAGTATAACGCGCGTAATCACGCGCCAACGAGCGTTAATGTCATACTACGCGCGTTAACCGTAGTTAACGATCGTAAATCCCCGCAGAGCGGTAAAACAACGCAGAAGGTGGAGAGAGGGCGGAGAGAAGGGGTCAATGGACGGAGAGTGGGCGGGGAGAGGCTCCCCTCACACTAACGTGCTGAATCTCAGAGCTCAATTCCAACGCGAATGAAAACCTGCCGTTAAAGGCATATTAAAGGGGAGAGAAACCATTTAGGTGTCAGCAATGTACAGCCCAGGCAGGAGAACCCAAAGAAAGTGATAAGTGTGATACATGTGCACAGAACAAAAGGGCACAGAAACACTGAAAATGACCCCAACAAACTGGATAAAAACAATAACCAAGTTGGTCAATAGTGGTATCAATGAGAAACACCTCCCCCCCCCCCCGAGTAAGCTCCATAGAACAGATATAAATCGTTGAAGGGTCTATACTCCGTCCCCATACAAGGTGAATGGACCCACAGTGAAATAGCGCCAGATTGGGTGCCTATGGCATGCACATGTCCCCCAACAGCAGGGCGGGCATGTTGGAACGGCAACTGGACAGATGCTGGAGAAGGGGATACAGAGGGCCTCAGGCGGCACATGTCAAGGTACCACCTAGCGAATGCACCATCTCTGTGATAACATGGTGGTGCAGTGCACAAAACCACTATAAGCAGAAGCAGAAGGTCACAGGTTCAAGTCCCAGCTGTGGATTCCGCCAACCCACTCTGCATATTTTACCCACCACTATAAAGTCCTAATACAGACAGAACCTTATTTGCAGATGACGTAAACATGCCCATAACACCTACATCCTACCCTACAGAGCACAGACACCATAAACATACCCATTACCTAGAGCAGAGCCCCCCAAATGCAGTCCTGGAGGGCCAAAGACCCATTCCGGTTCCATGCTGCCTCTGATAAAGATGTCTGTGCTGCATTTCTATGCGCCACCCCTATGGTATGCAGATGTATCTCATGCATATCCATGAGGGACAGCATGAAAACCTGAACAGTGTTTGGCACCGCAGGACTGGAGTTGGGAAACACTGTCGTAAAGCAGCAGCCAACAGGGGCAAACACACCCACACCCACAGGCCCCATCATCCAAAGCCACTTGGAGAGGCAGGACTTTGGGCTCTGCGTGCGTCTCCCAATACTAGCACCTGCATACCATAGTAATGTCACCATAAACCTCGGAATATGGTACACATCTTACAAAAGGTTGTTATGATTACTGGCAGATAGCAATTCCTAGCTTAAGTACAAGTTTTCCCTGAGTGAGCTGCAGCATAGCAACCTTTCTGATGTCTGTGGAGTGTGCTACAGGTCCTGTGTCTGACAGTGTTTACCAACCTGTGCAGTGACACCTACAGTTTTGCGTACCATAGCCATTCCTGCACTGTGCCCCGGACCGTTGTGGTGGGCAGGGCTGCCCAACACCCCCATAGCTGCACAATGCTGGCATAGGTGTGGTGAGTGTGTGTCTGTCTATCAAGTGTGCGGTGTCGGCAAACACCCCCCACAGCCCTCAGTGCTAGCACTGTTGCCAGTATTGGCCTGCCAATGTGCATAATGAGGAGCAAGGTACTGTGGGAATAGGCTGTATAGGGTGGCCTGACCTGGCTGCATCAGCACAAGGCATAGGGCAATGGCACGGACATTGTAGTGCCTGGCCACCACCTGCACGAACAGGGTGGCCATAGCATGTCCTGCTGGGAGGTCACTCTCACCCTGACTGAGCAGTGACCACTGCATGGCTAGGTTCCCCCATAGTGCTCTATGGTATTTCTCTCGTGATATCTATGGGTTCCTTTTTGGGGCCCAATCACTGACTTATCTGCTTGGTGTGTATGCTGACACCCCTGTTCTGGGTGCCTGCATCTCATCCAGGACCATGCACTCTGGACTAGCTGGCGGACTGTCTGCAGCTAGTATGTGTCTTGTTGGAACACCTCGCAGGGTGCGGCGGCTGGAGGTGTGCTGCTGGGGAATGTCAGATAATGTTGGGGGGGGGCAGCTGCGCATTTCCAAGCCTGCCATTTGTCGACTATTGCCCTATGGATGGGTAGCGCTCTGTCTGTTCCCCAACAGAACTGAGGATGATGGTCCCCTCTACTGCTACCATTGCAGTGAGGTAGACTGTGGATCTATTGGTGGGTGAACCTGTTCAGCACCCTGAGCCCCGGAGGGTGGGTTGTGTGGTGGTACATAATCCCCCCTCCCCCCTCCAGCAGGTAACCATGCCACCAACACCGGATATGCACTATTTTGGGTGCATAATCGTCCATAGAGACTAGACATGAGCGAGACATACAGCAGGACACCGATGTAACCACGGTGTGTCTAATGGAACTACAGACAACACACTGATGGGGACCTGCAGCATGGGGTATGTCAGTCATGAAAGGTGCTGTGGACCTGTTGCTGGCCACCCCACCTCAAACTCAGGGTGGTCACAGTACCCGCACAATGTGACTGTCTGTGGTTACTCTGTAGCAGTGCCACACATGGTCTGTTCCCCCTACCATGCCGAGGTGCTGTGGGGCTGCACATGGTCAGGACCCCCATCAGCCCTAGGTGATGGGGGGTGGGGAAACCGCAACATATGACCATCTGTACACTGCTGATTTGCATGTGCAGTTTATCATGGGTGTGACTGCTCCAATCCAACCCTGTGAACCCCTGCAGATGGACTGTGTGGTGAAATGAAGTCCCTCTGTCAAATACACACAAGCTCTCCATTGCTCCCAATGCCACCCCGACATATAACCAATCAGGGACTCCCTCTGTGCCGTTCTCACCACACACCCTCCTCAATCCCTCTAAACAAAAGGGGCATTAAAAATGTGTGATACATCTCCACATTGAGGACATATTTAGTCAAAGGAATGTGAGTGTACCCTAATGTGAGATGTGTGTAGCAGAAGGTGTTATAAAACATGATGCTGATGCTGCAAAATATAGCAGCAGTACTAAAAAGTGGGGGTTGTAAAGTCCAGCTCCTGCTCACAGGCTCTGATAGGCAATAGACCAGCACAATCAGAAATGGTAGCGTTAATGTTAGGTGCAATACACCCTCAAGGATATGTAATCTACAGTGCCCACGCCAGAACCAACGCACGTAGTAACGCCTGCCCACGCTGGAACCAACGCACGTATTCACGCGCGGTGTCACGCCCATACCAACATGTGGGTATGCACGTGGCTACGCCCTCACTAACGCACGTGGCTATGCCCTCACTAACGCACGTAGCTATGCAGCACTGATACAGACGGAGCAAATGGCAGCCATGTCAAGGAAGCCAGCATTTACACAAAGAGACCTCTATCTCCTCACAGAGCTGTTCTGCCTCCGCCAGCAGCGCCTATTTCCTGGCTCATCCAGGAGGCAGAACTTAGCAAGGGTCAGTAGGGCCTGGGAGCGTCTGTCTCACAGATATAACAGGAGCTCTGACTGCCCACGTGAGGTAAGTGCATGGGGACAGGCACCCCAACTGATGATGTGGAAAAAAACACCCTGTAACCAAAGCACAAAGAAACTATGCACTGCCAGGGAATGTCAGGTGTTGCCACATCCAGCTGGTAGCAAAGTCTGTCACACACCCAAAAACAGACCCCCCAGCCCCAAGGGGGTAGCTGCAACCATGGCAGAGGTGCACTACAGACCACATTGGTATGGTATGGGGCGCTGTTGCAGCCCAAGGATATGCCCTATCCACAGGAAACCACGGGCCCACCACTCAGGCCAAGAGACCAACAGGGGTCTGTCACTTGCCCCTGTCAACTAACACAAGGCCCAAATACATCCGCAGATGCTGCAGGCCCCAAGAGAGGGCTCCATCCCCATCCTGGTCCAATGTTATCTGGCCCTGTTTGTGATCACAAAAGACAAACCATAGCCCCAGGATGCTGCAGGCCCCAAAAGAGGGCTCCATCCCCCATCCTTGTCCAATGTTATCTGGCCCTGTTTGTGATCACAAAAGACAAACCATAGCCCCAGGATGCTGCAGGCCCCAAAAGAGGGCTCCATCCCCCATCCTTGTCCAATGTTATCTGGCCCTGTTTGTGATCACAAAAGACAAACCATAGCCCCAGGATGCTGCAGGCCCCAAAAGAGGGCTTCATCCCCCATTCTGGGCCTATGGAAACAGGCCCTGTTTGTGATCACAAAAGACAAACCATAGTACCAGGATGCTGCAGGCCCCAAAAGAGAGCTCCATCCCCATCCTGGTCCAATGTTATCTGGCCCTGTTTGTGATCACAAAAGACAAACCATAGCCCCAGGATGCTGCAGGCCCCAAAAGAGGGCTCCATCTCCCATCCTTGTCCAATGTTATCTGGCCCTGTTTGTGATCACAAAAGACAAACCATAGCCCCAGGATGCTGCAGGCCCCAAAAGAGGGCTCCATCCCCCATCCTTGTCCAATGTTATCTGGCCCTGTTTGTGATCACAAAAGACAAACCATAGCCCCAGGATGCTGCAGGCCCCAAAAGAGGGCTCCATCCCCCATCCTGGGCCTATGGAAACAGGCCCTGTTTGTGATCACAAGAGACAAACCATAGCCCCAGGATGCTGCAGGCCCCAAAAGAGGGCTCCATCCCCATCCTGGTCCAATGTTATCTGGCCCTGTTTGTGATCACAAAAGACAAACCATAGCCCCAGGATGCTGCAGGCCTCAAAAGAGGGCTCCATCCCCCATCCTTGTCCAATGTTATCTGGCCCTGTTTGTGATCACAAAAGACAAACCATAGCCCCAGGATGCTGCAGGCCCCAAAAGAGGGCTCCATCCCCCATCCTTGGCCTATGGAAACAGGCCCTGTTTGTGATCACAAGAGACAAACCATAGCCCCAGGATGCTGCAGGCCCCAAAAGAGGGCTCCATCCCCCATCCTGGTCCCATGGAAACAGGCCCTGTTTCAGATTACAAGAACAAGCTATAGCCAAGGGATTCCGCAGGGAGCACTGCAGGTGGCCACCACCCACCCCAGCAGTGGCTGATGGGCACTGGCAGATGTGTGGAGGTGGCACACAGAGATGTGCTGTGTCAGGCCCGCTGGGGTGCACACACAGGGCACATGGGGCCCAGGCTGGACAGGCGTGTGCGCGGGGCACACATGAGGCTGTCCCTTGGGAAAGCATGGGGCATGAATGTATCACTCAATAGGGGCAGTCACCTGTTGTATGAAGAGATAGATAGGTGTTGTGGCAGAGGACCCCAAAGTGTCTTTGCGGTAGGTAATGTCAATGTTCATTGTCAACCCTACAGGTGGAGGACCTGCGTAAAAAGGCCAGGGAGTTGAGGGCACGTTACCCGCGATTTGTGGTGCGAGTACAGCGGGAACGGATGGCGCAAAGGAATGGTGAGTAATGTGACATGGCCCTGTAGGGCACTGGGTGGCAGAACCACAGGATGATTGTGACTGTGGTATCTGATGTGTGACCATGGAGATGATATGTGTTCCCCTCTCCCACAGCTGATGCACGTGCTGCTGTGGAGCCAGTGGGGCCGGAGGAGGCGGATGGTGCTGCGGGCCTGGAGGAGGCCGTTGTTGATGTGGGCCAGGAGGGCGGCGAAGGCCAGGAGCCCAGTGCGGATGGCGATGGCAGTGGAGGCCATGAGGGGGGTTCCCCAGCCCTCACCGAGGGGGAGGAGGGGGACGTGGAGGATGAGGGGCATATGGAAGGGGATGGGGAGGAAGTGGAGGACAGGGAAATGGATGGGGTGGAGTTGGGGGACGGGGGAAGGGAGGGGGAGGATGTGGGGGACAGGGGAAAGGTGAGGGAGGAGATGGGGGACAAGGGAAGGAAGGGGGAGGAGGTGGGGGACAGGGGAAGGGAGGGGGAGGATGTGGGTGGCAGGGAAAGGGAGGGGGAGGAGGGGAAGGGGATGTGGAGAGGGTGGTGGGGGCTGGGGGGGGGAGGGGATGTATTGGGTGCAGGGATGGGGGGGGTGTGGCAGGTCCCCAGTGGCACGCTCCACCACAGGGCAACGGGGGCACCAGCCACCTGCCCCCTGATGTTGGCGAAGCACACCTTCTGGACATGTGCCTGCCACACATAGCCGCAGACAGGTGCACCGTGCATGCAGCCACACAGACACGGGGAGATGTGTGTCTGTGTGGCTGTATGTGCGGGCTGTGCCTGGCTGCGGCTGTGCGTGCCCAGGTGCACGCTCAGAGGCAGTTTGCCCTCATCCAGGGGCAGGTGCTGGCGACCCTGTCCATGGTGGCTGACCAGCTGCGTGAGCTTGACGAGCGCATTGCCGGTGGCGCACCCGGACAGCCACCATTTGACAGGGGTCCCCGGGGTGTGTAGTGTGGGGACACACATGGCACACCCGCCCTGTGATGGACCGTGCCATTGCCTGCCCAACACCACAGTGACAGGGATGGGTGTGCCCAGCACAGTGTTGCTGGGCAGACTAGATGGACCATGCTGGTCTTTATCTGCCATCATTTACTATGTTACTATGTTGCTATGTTACATGTGCGGCCCAGTTCAAAAAGGGCATTGTAAATAAAACGGTTACGTTTAGTACATAACCCTGGTGGTCAGATGTTCCTCATTGCTATGTGACAGTGCTATGCGAGTGATGGGTGTGTCAGTGTGCACTCCGAGAGGTGAGGGAGGACGTGGACCAGGTAAGGGCTGCGGTGACAGCAGCTCCCCTGACATATTGCAGCAACGTTGCTATGAAGTGGGGAAACGAGCAGGGGGGAGAGTGGCCTGCAGGAGTGACGTGCGACAGCAGATGTCCACAATGGTGCGGGGTGCGCAACACAGGGGGACAATGGTGCATACAGCGGGGGACAGTGGAAGGCCTGTGTAGCGTATCCGACATAACGCCATAGTGTTAAGTTGCGGTGGGAAAGGTAGGACGGCGGAAGGGTCTGTGCAGGGGTGTGGTTAGGGTAAGAACACAGAGGGTGCACCTCAGGAAGAGGTGAAGCTGGTGCCTGAGTAGGGGGTAGATGGAGCGGTGACGGCAGCTGAGGTCGTGTAGGCTCCGGCAATGGTTGGCTAGATGGCAATCACGTATACGAGCATGCAGGGTGAGATAGGGGGATGACAATGGGGTTCCGCAATGGGTTGCTGAAGGGTGCGGGACCACCTCGGTCCATGGAGTGGCGAGTGTAAGGGCTGCCCCTAAGGAGTGATAGACCATACTGTCTGTGGAGTGCATTGGCCCATATGGGGTGGCACCCACATTGGGGTGGGTGTCGGGGGTGGGCACAGCAGAGGGTGGGGAGGGGGGTATTGCTGGGATGATGGTCTGTGGAGTGTCACAGTGTGCCGTGGCCATGGATGGGGTGGAGAGCAGTGTGGATGGTGCGACAGGTGACAGGTGAGTTTATGAATATAGCCTGCGGGGCCTACTATGGTATTGGGAGGTGCCTGATGGGGGGCATGGGGGGGTGGGTGTATGGTGGGGCCACGGGTGCACAGTGTGGTGGGTGGGTCGTAACGGGGGGGCACCCTATGGTGGGGGAAGCTCTAAGGGTGTTTTTAGGGGCACACAGTGGACATGTGTTACGGGAGATGCCATGGTGGGGGGATGGGGTGCCTTGTGACCCTGAGTATGTGACATGTGCAGTGCACAGTCTGTTTGGGTCCAGCGTGATGGAAGCGGCCCATGTGGCTCCCCATGCGGGACATACAGTGCACCTACCTCGGCACAGAGACAAAAGGTGGGTCAGGGCGCCCCAGGGTATTGGTCCACGGGGTGTGTGCACTTCCAAGGCACACAGCGCACCACCCAGGCATGGGAGTGGTGTTCCAGCGTCACAAGGTAAGTGATCGGCTGCCTACCCATGGTGGACATGGCTGGGGAGGGGGGGGGGGGCAAGGGCTGGTTGTGTCAGTGGCACAGTGTCGTCCCTTGGTCACGAGATGGGCAGGGGGGGTGGTTTGTGTGAGTATTGGACCCTCAAATGAGACCCAGAACACATGTCTCCAGCAAAGGCCGCCTGTGTAGCCCTTTATTTACCCCTCCCCCTGCCACACCTTGCGCGGCCACGCCCAACCCTTGGTGCTGGTCGCACCCCTGCTGCCGCTGGTGCTGCTGCCGTTGGTGGTGGTGGTGGTGCTGGATGCTGCTGCCTGGGGAGTGTACCTCCACCTGCCACCAGCCGCTCCAGGCTGTCAGCCATTCTCTCTGCTGCTGTGGCCATGCGCTGCACCCCTGCCAGGACCCCAGACATGGTCCGCTGGAGGCGACGTGACCAACGTAGTTGGCACCGCTGTCCCCGGACCACCACCCGCAGTACATGCTGGATACCTGTGGGGAGAGCCCATAGTGCAATGTGAGACAAGGGGTCATCCAACACCTGTACAGAGGCATAGCCATCATAGCACATTAGGACACTCACCCTCTGCATCTCTCTGTGCCGCCACGGAGTGCGCCTGCATCTCCCCAATGATGTTGTTGACTGTAGCCAGTGCTTCATTTCTGGCCTGCGCTGTCTCATCCATAGGCCCCTCCCCCGTGCCTGCAGTGGTGGGTGGTGTAATGATGTGTGCAGGCTGTGGGCCCTGCATGTCGTCATCCTCCAGGGGTGCAGCTAGCCCCCCCCGCTCCCACCTGGGCCACCTCTGCCACAGGGTCTATTAGGCTGCACGGGCCTGGGGCTGTCTCCTCCTGCGCCTCCTCTTGAGCCTCAATGGCGCAGATGACACCTGTGTGTCACAATGTTATATAGGTCAGATGGGGCGTGACTGTCAGTCCACCCCGTCACACCACCCTAATGGCACATGCGTGTTGGTGAGCCGCATGGGTCTGGTCCAGGGCCCCTGTGCCCACCCACAACATTAGTGCACTCCCCATGCCAGTGGCCCCTGTGCCGTGCTTCCCCAGGCCCCCCCCGGATGCTGCCACACACCCCATGCATGCCCATCACCACCCTAAACCTTGCCACCACTCAGCATGGTCGATGCAGGTGCAGTGTGCCTCCCAGTTGCCCACCTCCCTACCCGTGTGGCCCTGCTGCCCCTGCCAGTCCTGCACTGTGCACCCTGCAACATGTAGTCACCCTCTTCTGCCACTGTGGACCTGCCCCCCCTGCACAGGCACCCATTCACTAACCTGTGCTGCCCACTGCCCACCATTGACATGTCCCCGTGAGGCCTCTGTGCCTCAGTTGCCCCCCGATTCCTGACCAGCCACGTACTGCCCCCCCCTTTGGTGTGCCCCAACACATGTGCCTGTGCTGTCTCCCACTGGTGCACCACACTCACACATACCTGCTTGTGGATGTGCTGTGTCCAAAGCAGGGGGAAGGCCATGGATATACATTGGGCCCAATCTCTCAGCAAGGCGACGCTCGAGGTCAGAGAGGTTTGAAAGCTGTGCTGGGCCCCCTCCAGTGCCCTGGGCCCCACGCCTCTCCCTGGCAAGCTCGTTTCTTATGTTTCTCTTTATGTTGCAGTAGCGCTTCCTCAGGTTCTCAATATCACAGTGTGGGCCCTCTGCTGCTGCCACTGCTGCCTGGACCTCGGTCCATGCCCTGGTGCGTGTGGCTATGGTGATGGTAGCGCTATGGCGTCCAAAAAGTATGTCGTAGCGGTCAAGGATGCTTGCCAGGAGGAGAACATTCTCCTCCTTACTGAAGCGCACCGCCCTCCTCCGAACCTCTGCAGGAACTGGGGTCCTGTGCTGCCTCTGTCTTCCTGCACCACTTGCCTGTGCACTGGGGTTCTGATGTGCAGCAGATGGGCCTGGCATCTCACCATCACCAGATGGGTTTTGCGGTGGTGGGTGTGGTGTGTGGTCCACTCCACCCTCCTGTTCTCCTCCATTGGTGCACTCCATAGCTGAGCATGTGGTTGTGCTGGGGGGTTTGCCATAATGAGCTTATCATACATATAGGTATAGCTTGGGTGTGGGCCGAGGGGCATTGTCTACGCACAAGGAGACACACGTTGCGATGCGCTTTGCACATGCGCACGCAGCTACGCGCAGGGGATGACGTCATCTAATTGCGTTCATATTGGCAGTAGACAGCATTTCAGTGATCCACCTTACATGTGCTCTCCTAACACACTATGTGGTCTCTACTGCTGGCCCACATGCTCCACAGGGTTCGCTATGTTATTTTGTTTGTCGGCACGTTACTAGTCCACGTTGGTAGCTGTATAGCAATGTTTGACATGCACGCTACGTTCATACTGACATTGCACGCTTCGTTACGCGCGTTGCAACGCCTCTTGCGTTCTCCGCTCGTGGACATGTTTGTTGTATGTCTGTCTTACTTTGGCGTCTGGGTGTGGTTTCTGGTGTGATACGCAGTTTCTTTACACCCTGCTTCATCACAGGGACTCACATAAATGACTGTCCTCGAGTGCTTTATTGGAACGCGCGCTCCCGCGCGCGCTGCGCTTGCACACAGGTATTTGGTCTATTTGGCTTATTCTGGATTTTTCTGTCTCACCAGGTATGTATCGTTCATGCGATGTCCATCCCCACCCCGATTCCTATTTCCAACCCAGCTGTCCTCCACCTGTGTCTATCATGGCTCAGACTGCGCATGCAGGTGGTGCACTGGTTGCATTGCTCGAGCTGGCTGGGCTGCGTTTTCTGGAGGAGGGGGATGCTGTTCCTGGGCCTGCAGCCCTGGACATGGGTGAAATGCCGCTGCAACTCAGGCCTGCAGCTGTGGGGGGTCCACAGGCGGGTGTGGGCGACCAACGGCGCCGTAGGCGTGCTGAGGCACGGCCCCGCCTGCAACACCTCTACAGGCCCAGGGCCATGCTCCAGGACCTGAGAGAGGGCCAGGTAATCTCCCTTTACTGGCTGGACACAGGGGCCATTAGGGAGCTCTATGAAGAACTCAGACCTGACCTAGAGCCCCTGACTGCCCGGTCACATGCTATACCGGGTCTGGCCAAGCTCCTGGCTGCCCTACATTTCTTTGCCTCTGGCTGTTTCCAATCCTCGGTGGCCGCAGTAGGTGGGATGAGTAGGCCAACTTTCTCTTGCTGTCTCCACCAGGTACTGCGGGCCATGGTCAGCCGGGTTGGGAATTACATTGCAATTCCCAACGGTAGGCAACATTGGGGGACCCTGGCACAGGCATTCCAAAGGATTTCATGGATACCACACGTGATGGGCGCAATAGATTGCACACATGTTGCCCTCTTCCCGCCACGCGACAGGGAGGTTGTGTACTGCAACCGCAAACACTTCCATTCCCTCAATGTGCAGGTTGTTTGTGATGCAATTATGCGTATCCTGAATGTGGTCCCGTGGTTCCCAGGGTCTGCCCATGACTCCTATATCCTGCAGAACTCGGCACTGTTCGGCCAGTTTGAGGCCAGCCAATATGAGGACTACGTCCTGCTGGGTGGGTATTCACCATGTATAACATGCACCTACTGTAGGTGGTTGACGGGACACCATTGTCACCAGTGTCCACTGCATGCCTGACATTGCGGTGTTATTTCCGGGTGCAGCCTATTGGGGCCATCACACTACATCATGCCCTGTCACTGGTGATTGGATCACAGACGTCTGTGCGCTGCCACACATCTCTCTGTCTACCATGTGTGTGTGGTTCTTCTCACCTGTGTGTCACAGCGGGCATGTGGTGTGGTCTGTTCCCTGCCTGCGCTATTCATTTTCAGGGTTACGGTGTCCAGGGGCACTCGTGATGCATATGATGTGTCCCCTCCATGGCTGTGGGCAACACCTGCGGCTTGCCCATGGCTCCCACACCTGGCCACAGGCATACTGCACAGGCAGTTGTACATATGTCTGCCTGTGGGGTCCATCACTCGCCCACCCCATATGTCGCATGTTTGTGCATGTGCTATCTTGGTTGCGGGGTGGATGGGGACACAGACACATCCATGTGGTGGTCATTCTGTATGTATGGCCTCCTCTCTCTGGCCATGCTGGGGGCTACACGTGACATGTGTTGTGGGCGCTTCTGCTATGACACATGTCTGCTGCATGTCTTGGCACTTTCTCTCGTCTCCACTGCCACCCCCATCTGGCGCCCCCCCCCCCGGGATGTGTTCCATTGGCCTCTGCTCTGTGTGCCCTGGATCATGCCGGTCACCTACTTGCACACCTGTGTATCCCTGCACCCCCGGGTGTGCTTTGCCACTGTCGGACATATGAGCTCACAGCTGCCACCACTGCTCTCTGGGCACAGGTTTGGGACATGTCCTGGGGCACGGTAACATGGATGTGCACTGCCCCTATTAGCATTCCATGGTGCTTTGCCTGTGGCATCATCAGCCTCTGGTGTACTGCCACTGTGTGCACTGATTTGGTGTCATATCTGTGTGCACGGCCTCTTGGCTGTCCATTTGTAGTTTGCTACGTCAGTAATTCCATTGGTGCATCTTCAGACATGTAACTCTGCACCATTTTTTTTGGCAGGTGATGCAGGATATGGGTGTCGCGCCTGGCTGCATACCCCTGTGTGTCTCCCTCGGCCAGGTGCAGAGATGCGGTACAATAAGGCCCATGCCTCCAGCCGCTCAGTCATTGAGCGCACCTTTGGCGTTCTCAAAAGTCGCTTCAGGTGTCTGGATAGGACTGGCGGGGCCTTACAGTATGGACCCATGGCTGTGGCAAAGATCATTCTAGCCTGTTGCATCCTCCACAACATTGCTCTCAGGCACAATGTTCCAGTCGATATTAATAAGGATCTCGGGGTGGATCCTGTGTGCCCTCCTGCCCCTGGCCATGGTGACACACGTGCGGGGATGGCGGCCAGGCAACATCTGATAGATAAGCTCTTCTCCTGTAAGTTCTGCTTGTGCTGGGGACGTGTCTCTGGGTCGCCATGTGTGAGCTGGTGTATGGATTGTGCAGCACTACCATGACATGTATTGATATGTCTGATGTGTTTTTGCCTCCCCAGGATGAGCTTCTGTGTTCTGGGCCCCCAGGGATTGGCTGACCATACTGCCCAATGCTGTGCTGCATGTGGGGAGTGTGTGTACATCACTGCAACATGCAGGTGACTCGGGTGAGTTGGCATACAGTGAGGTTTGCATTGCTGTCGTCACCGTTTGACACATATATGTTGTTCCCTCTCCACTGCTCCTATGGTGCTGCACATGTCTTTGGCCCACTACTCCATCACCCTTAGCTTCCATTTGTCACACATGTGGCCATTGCCTGTGCACATCTTGGGGTCTTAATTGTGTGTCTGCTGCACATAATAACAGGCTGTGTGTGTACACAGGCACAGGACATTGTATTGTTTGGGCGCATGCGGAACACTCACTGCCATTGTGGCATTTGCAAAATTCATGGCACTCATGCATGTACTGTGATGGGTGTCTCCACTTGTCGCTGATTGTCGGGGGACTTGCCATCTGCACCTGCTGGCATGCATACCTTGTCTCACAATGTGTGTCTCTGTGTCTGTTTGACTTGTCTACATGACCGATCATTCTGAGCCACCCTGCCTATGTCTGGTTCAGGGATATGTATGGCCACCTGTCCAGTGATGTTCCCTCATCTCTCTTTTACCTTCTGCTTCTGGGCTACTGTACATTGTGAGCATGTGTCATATATTCTTTTCAGACGTGTCTCAGGTTTGCTGGTGGACCGATGTACGTCTACATTTTGTTTCCGCACAACACAATGCATCTTGGACATGCTCCACTCACAGTTACCCATGCGGATGTGGTGATGTCCGTAGTCCATTGATGTCTGCAGCCTCTATTGGGGCTCTTTGTGCTCCTGCCTGACACGGACATTCCCAGTCAAGCCACAGCTCTACCTTTCAGGTAGGCCTCAGCTTCCATCCTCTGGGACATACACCACGTGCTGATGCTGCATTTGGCCTGTTGCTATCAATATGTCTTTCATTGTTATCTCTGTGCGTCACCACTGCTGGACACGCTGTGGACCCCTGGGATGCCTGTGTGTCATGTGCATTTACATGACCATTTTGGGATGGTGTCCTGGTCTTCAGAGACATCTCCTGCAGTGGTCCATGTGCACTGTGCTCAGTGTTGTGGCCATGTCATGTAGTGCTATCTAGTGTAGTAGTAGTACCAAAGGGAGCTAAGGATCCGCACAGCAATAAAGAACAAAAGAGCGGAGCGTGGACTGACAAATCGTGAACCTTGTTTATTACGCCCCATGTAGTGCTATCTATGCATTCTGGGGGGAACTCTTTCTATCTCACTGTCTCCTTTGTGACCTACAGGAGCCAGGGGTGGGTGTGCCATTCCCTTACCTGATATCTACATCTTTTCACACAGGACACAGACAACATAGATGACACATCTACTACACTGCATCTGGGGATCCCGTCATCCATATGTGCTTGGACACAGCACCTCTGTGAGACTATCCCTGGATGTTGTTGCCACTGGGAGATGGGCCTCTGCAATTTGGACACAGGCCTTTTTTCGAACTCATTGTTGGGCTATTTTGACTGTCACTGGGGGGACTGGCCCATCGTTGCTGCCATGAACTGTCTGGTTGTTTTGTTTCTTGCAGTAGGGGGGGGATGAGCTGAACATGGTTGTGTAACCCTGATACGTCAATGTTGACATTGCATGGTGCCTTGTCACTCTGCATGCTTTAACCTGGGTCTTTTGGTGGCTGGGGATGGTGACTGCTATGCATACGGTGGGTGCGAACACTGTGGGGACATGTCGTGGTGAAACCCTCCACATCACATATTACTGTCTTTTTGCGACAGCTGATGAAATGCGGCCTCGGATTTGGGATGGCACCAGTGGTGGGTGGTCAGGGTGGGTAGGCTCCACAGGCAGCAACAGGTGGGTGGCCTCGCAACATGGATTGGGTGTGTGCTGGTGGCGTTGGCTGCCACACAGGCCCCATGGCTTTCTACATGTCATATGGTGCACCGGGGTGCAGGATACAATGTCTGCTTGGGTCTGGTGACTGCCTTTTGTGGACCATTGTTGGCACTTTCGTTGTTTGGGATATTTGGGATAGTGGTCACACAATTTCATTGCCACTCGGGAGCTTGCCAGTTTGGACAGAACATGGCATTTATCTTTTCCTTCCTTGTTTGCTGCTTACTTGCCCATATGCTGTGTGCAGCCCCATCACATCTACGCCCACCCTTCCATGGTTGAGCTGTGCATGTCAGTGTGGCCTGTTTGCAGCCTCTCTGCCACATTTTCTGGACTACTTGTAGTTTTCCTCCTGGGGTGGGGCATGTGACCAGGCTGCCTGTGTCTTGGGACTGCTGCTGCCGGTTGGTCTGGGCCACATCACTGATCTGGTTGGTCATTCACATGCTCCACTTTCAGTCCATTGCCCTTGTCCACAGCCCATCCACATGGCGTTCCATTGGGCTGGCCTCTTCCACCCCTCATGTGTCGCTCCCCTGATCTATTGCATGTTGTTTACACTGCATTATATTTCCTGGTGTGTGTGCTGACCTGTTCATATGTGCCTCCCATCCCACCTGTGGACTGTGATGTTGGCTGTGGACCCCAGCTCTACCTGTGTACTGCATCATGGTTACTCTTTGGGGTGCCCTCACCTGACACACAGCTGTAGTTTTCTACGGTGACATGCTGTGGTCCTGTCTGCATCCAGTTCTGTGTGCCTAAAGGTGTTGTTGTAGTCAATTGTTTTCTGCAGTGCTTTCCATCCTAGTGGTCATGGCTTTGCACTCTCTCTGTTCTCCTGTTTTGATGCCTTTCATGCACTGGTACCTGTGGTCGCTGTAACAGTCATCTCTTGACTTCTATGTCCTGCCCGCTCATATTGTCCTCATCACATTTGCGGTCCAGCCTTTGGTCCATCTATCTGCATCAGTGTGCTGTGAGATGTCCTGTATGTTGCTGTGCACTGTCACCCCGTATCCTACACTGCTACCCTTGTCTGCATTGCATCTCTTTGTGCTTGGCAGCCCTGTGCCTGTTCTGCATGGCACAACCACTCCTCTGGCCACCTCCAACTCCACTGGGTGACACATATTCTCCTCACCTGCCACACACTGTCTTTCTAGTACTCTAGGGTGCCAACACCCTTTGCTGTGGTGCTGTTGCCCCCACCATGTTTGTCAGTGCTGCTGCCAGACACATGGAATGCCCGCAGGGATGGCAGGTCCAGTAATTCCCTACTCTCCCTCCGTCAGTCACCTGTTCATTGCCTTTACTGTGGGTACTATGTGGTGTTCGGCCTACATCTGTCTCTCTTCCACGCAGGTCCTGCAGGTCCTCCAGATGCAAATAGCAGTCCCTAGGGCACACTGACCTTGGCCACCATACCCTTTTTGGAGCACCGTGACAGATGGTTCGATTGGCCAGGGTTCCATCTGCACTATCTTATCATGTGTACCTCCTATTGCACTTAGCTTGTGGCTCCCTTCTAGACACCATACTGGGCACCTTTTCAGGCTTCTTCTTGGGCACACTGTTGGCCTACTGTCTTTTGCTGCTCTATGGCAGTGGCACACATATTCATTTCTCCCTTCTGGGCCAAGGTGCTGTGAGGGTGCCTACCCCCTCCTATGTTCATCTCTGGAGTGCTTATGCACATGTGCAGTGCACCATGGGTATGGCAGACGTTTTGGGTGGTGGGTGGACATCCTTCAGTGGCCGGCCAGGGATTTGTTGGTGGTTCTAGTGATTTGGCATACTGCGTACTGTGCTGTTGGTGGAGCCAGAGATCATGGATTGCAGCCCACAGTGTGGTTTCTGGGTTGGGCTGTCTGCGGCAGTTTTCTTCGATTAACATTAGTGCTACCAGCACCGCTACCCTCACAGTGCAGACTCCTCACGGTGCCTCATCAGGAGACCTATGACATGCCCTATGGGGCGCTCTGTAACACACCCTATAGGGCGCCCTGGCAGACAGTGCACATTAACCTGTACCCTCTGGTGTGCCTTGTAGGGTACACTATGCAGCTTCTTCGGGTTATAGCCCTGTGAGTGTATGTTTGCCAGCAGCACTTCGTACACGTAGAAAACAAACTGCTTCCGACATCACTGAATTGGTGTACGGGTAATGTTGCATACTCATCCATAGATAACCCCGCCTGGCAGGCACACATTCACTTGCTACCAGGCCCGCAGTTGGTATGAGAAATGCATGTCGTGGTGGCATTTGCTGGTGGAGTACGATGGCGTGACAATTGTGTTCTTAACTGCCTTGGTTCCAGCACGGTTTGACGTTTTATTGCCTTCAGTAAATGATTTGTGGGTATATTTGACTTTGTAAATTTTCTCACCCGGTCCTGGGTGTAGATTCACACTATTTTATCATTGTGAGGGCTGGGGCTCTCTAGAAAAAAGGGGCCCTCCCAATAAGGGGAGGTGGGCATTTTCTCCCACCTCTCTGGTTGGTTGTGCCTGACAAAAATAGAGGGATATCTCATGTTTTACTGGAGTGGTGCCTGGTTATACAAATCAGGGACTGCAGTTTGTGGGGGGTGATGTTGCTTTTGTGCTTAGACCCACAGGGGGAATAGAACTCACAACCCTTGCAACATCTAACAATGTATTAACCATTGTGCTATGGCTCAAGCTGCCTTATGGGATACCTTTTCTAGCTCCTTATGGGGCACCCTGTTGTGCTACTGTCTGTTGCTACTCTGTGACAGTGCTGCACACAGTCATTTCACCCTACCGTGCCAGGGGGCTGTGTGGATACATACCCCTTCTTGTGTTCATCTCTGGACTGCTGATCTGCATGTGCAGTGCACCATGGGTATGGTTGCGTTGACCCAGATCCTGGCCAACACTGCAGGTGGTTTGGGTGGTGGCCTGACGCCCTTCAGTAGCCAGCCAGGGGGTTGTTCACAGCTATGGGGCTGCAGCCCAGTGGTTCCTTCAATGCCTGTGGGTCCAGTGGTCATGGGTTCCCAGTGGTCATGGGTTCAAGCCCACAGTGGGCTTATATTATAGGGCTGTCTGTAGCATTGTATAGTTTAAATGTACATTGGTGCTTCCAGTGACAACCCCTCAGCATACTGTAACCTTACAGTGCCTCATAAGGCGCCCCATGCGGCACCTTCTCTGGCGCACTGTAGGTTGCCTTTTAGGGTGTTCTATCGGGGACATTGTGGTGTGCCTCAGCAGACAGTGCACTTTATAATGTGGCCTATGGAGTGCGTTATGGGGTGCCTTCTACGGCACCGTTGGTTACGCCACTGTGAGGGTTTGCTGGCAACACTACTGGAAAAAAATGTAAAATGCCTACTCATTCACTACGTAATGTACAGGGTGATGCCTCAGACAGCCTTTCTGCATTTGGCACACTGGGGAATCGATCCCATGATGCCTGTATCAGCAGTCAGTGCAGGTACCATTATGCTACAACTCTGTTTAGGTGATTCCTGTCTATGCGCCTTCTTATGCTTAACGTGCGGTAACACGCCACGGCGCCCTGTAACGCTCGTTAGTTTTTGGAACGCGTGTTGGTGGTAACGATGTACCGCCCATGTTCTTATTTTGGGTTTGTGTTTCTACCGCGGCTCCTAACGCGAATCGCACTAACGCACTTTAGTAAACATACCCCTATGTGTATCATGATTTTCAGAAAGCCTTTGACAAGGTCCCTTATAAGAGATTCTTGGTGAAATTAAAAAGTCATGGGATAGGAGGCAGTGTACTATTGTGGATCAGGAACTGGTTAAAAGATAGAAAGCAGAGGGTTGGGCTAAATGGCCAATTTTCCCAATGAAGAAAGGTGAATAGTGGAGTATGCCAGGGATCTATGCTGGGTCCGCTGCTTTTTAACATAATCACAAATGACCTAGAAATGGGAATAACGAGTGAGGTAATCAAATTTGCAGATGGCACAAAATTATTCAAAGTTGTTAAAACCCATGAAGATTGTGAAAAATTGCAAGAGGACCTTGATAAACTGCAAAACTGGGCATCCAAATGGCAGATGAAATTTAATGTGGATAAGTTCAAAGTTATGCACTTAGGAAAGAACAACCCAAACTATGATTACACGATGCAAGGTTCCATATTAGGAACCACCACCCAGGAAAAAGATTTAGTCGTCATCGTGGATAACATTTTGAAACCCTCCTCCCAGTATTCAGCGGCAGCCAAGAAATCAAATAGAATCTTTATCTTTATCTTTATTAAACACTTTATATACCGCCCTTGTCAAGACGTGAGAGCAGTTTACAATAAAAACAATATATAAATGCTAGCGTCGGAAAAGAAAGGAACTCCAATAAAATAAAGACTGACCAAAGGGGCCACTAAAGACAGACAATAAACAATAACTAGACAGAACTGAAAGGTCACTAAGGACAGACAGAACGAAAACTAAACAGGACTGCTGGGAGGGAGGTCATAAACCTGTTGGAACATACGTGTTTTCAATAGGTTTTTGAAATTATGTTTTCATTAGGTTTTTGAAAGAGAATGCTAGGAATCATAAGGAAAGGAATGGGGAATAAAACAAAGGATATTATAATGCCTCTGTGTCGTTCCATGGTGCAACCACATCTTGAATATTGTGTGCAATTCTGGTTGCCATATCTTAAAAAGGATATAGAGTTATTAGAAAAGGTACATAGAAGAGCCACCAGAGAGGCTAAAATGTTTAGGACTCTTCAACCTGGAAAAGAGAAACTACAGTGTAACCTATTTAAGATTAATAAAAAATATTTTGTCACTCAACATGTTATCAAACTCTGGAATTCGTTACTTGAGGATGTAATAAAAGTTGTCAGTGTAGACAGGTTTGAAAAAGGTTTGGACAAGTTCCTGGAGGAGATCCATAAGCTATTATTAAAGGGGACCCAGGAAATCCATTGTTTGCCCCAATACAAACATTGTGGAACCTGTGTCTTTTGGGGAAACTGCTAAGTACTTGTGACCTAGATTGGCCACTGTTCAAAACAGGATACTGGGCTTGCTGGACCTTGGTCTGACCCAGTATGGCACATCTTAGGTTCTTATTTTCTTATATACCCCACACCTGGACTATTGCAGTCTAATACTTCAAGGCCTCCCCAAATGTAGCATCCAAGCTCTACAACTAGCTCAAAATGCTGCAGCCCGATTAATCACCGGATCCAAAAGACAAGAACACATCACACAGGTTCTTAAAGCACTTCACTGGTTACCTATGCAATCCCGCATAAAATACAAAGCAATAATGATGACATGCAAGACTACACACAATCAATCCGCTAACTGCCTACAACCATTGACCTGGATGATCACTGAGTCTCGAACTAGGAGGAAATAGCACCAAAATACTCTCTCAACTCCAGCTTACAAAAACAGTTGTTCCCAAGCAACCTGTCAGAGAGCTTTCAAAATCTATGGACCAACACTCTGGAACTCACTTCCATATCAGACCTCACTTCCACATCAACTAAGATCAATCAACAACTCCTCTGACTTTAGGAAGAAGTTAAAAACTCATCTGTTTGTTGAATACTATGGCTCAACAACTTAGCACCCAGTTGCAACTCCAAGTACTTATACTTACTATTGCCATCCATCCACTAACCAAGTACCACTATCATGTGGACTGTAAATAATCTCATCTAACTATATCCCAGGACCGGCCCGTCCATTGTGCGAGAATGTTGCTTGCACAGGGCCCCGTGCTTCAGGGGGCCCCAGCGAACTTCATTCTTGCACAATGGATGGCTTTAGAGTTGAGCCAGGGAAGCCGCGTGAGGCCCCGGCTCACCTCTGCACAGTCGCCAATGTGAAAAGTGCCATTTTCCCTAACACTGGTGGCTGTTACTGTTACTGTGAAGCACGCGAGTGCCGGCAAATGCCCTTTAATCTTTTCCAGCATTCAGCGCGCTTCAAAGTAACAGCCGCCAGCATGAAAGAAAAGGGCACTTTTCATGCTGGTGGCTGTGCAGAGGTGAGCCAGGGCCTTGCACGGCATCCCCGTATCACTTCTGAAGCAGTTTAGAAAGGCGCAGGGCTCTTTGGTGGGGGGGGGGGGTCCTAGGATAGGACAGGAAATGGCCAATGGGGGGCTTGGACAGGAAATGGACTGATGGAGAGTAGCTAGGATTGGAAATGGGCTAAAGGGGTGAAGCTTGGACTGGAACTGGGCTGATGGGGGCTGGAATAAGACTGGAAAAGGCTGATGGGGGCTAGGACTGGAAATGGGCTGATGGGGGTCTAGAATTGGAAATGGACTGAGGGGAGAGCTTGGATTGGAAATGGGCTGATGGGGGCTAGAATAAGACTGGAAATGGCTGATGGGGGGCTAGGATTCAAAATGGGCTGATGGGGGAGGCTAGGATTGGAAATGGGCTTAGAGGGGAGCTTGGACTGGAAATGAGCTGATGGGGCCTGGAATAGGACTGGAAATGGCTGATGGGGTCTAGGACTGAAAATGGGCTGATGGGGGGGGGAGCTTGGGCTGGAAATGGGCTGATGGGTGTGCTAGTACTGTGAATGGGCTAATGGAAGGTGCTAGGACTGGAAATGGGCTGATGCGGGGGGATGGGAGAATGGGACTATAAGGGAGAGGATGCTGGGTGGGGCTGGAACTAGAAGGGAGCTGATGTTGGTGGAGGACTAGAAGGAGGAGGGGATGGGGCAGGGGCTGGGGCTGGGGGAGTGAGGATGGAGAGGGGAAAAGATATTTTGTGTGGGAGAGAAGAAAAATCTACGATTGGCCAGATATTGAGAGAGTAAGTGTGGATTGAGGATGGAAGGGTGAAATTCAAGTGGATGAAAAAGAAATGGAGGAAAGAGCAGAAGGGGAAAAATCAGTATGTTAAAGCAGATGTAGAGAGAGAATGGAAGAAAAACTAGAAGGGAGAAGAAAGGACAAATGGACAGCAGACAATGGAGAGTTAGACGAAGATACAAAGAAACCAGAAGAAAGTGCCTGGAGTAATTGCAACTGAAAAATAAAATGCCCAAACAACAAAAGGTAGAAAAATACATTTTTATTTTTAATTTATTAACTGGAATATGTCAGCTGTCAGAAATGTGCATTGCTAAAGTCTTTGCGTTTTTGTTTAGTGCAAGAGGAAATTAATTTAGTTTTATTTCTCCAGTGTTGTTGTATGTTCCAACTTTGGCCTTTGGGATTCCCAGTTTAATTATTGTTTTTCTATTTCTAAATTGTGGTTCCTTGTTCTTTGTTTGGTGATGGTCTATGTTCTACATGTGTAACCAAGCTAAAGTATTTTGATTATGTAGTTTCTATTTAATATAAGAACATAAGATATGCCATACTGGGTCAGACCAAGTTCCATCAAGCCCAGTATCCTGTTTCCAACAGTGGCCAATCTAGGTCATATGTACTGTGGTACTGCAGAGCCTATGCAAACAGAAAAAAAGGTTTTAAATTCAGAAAAAAGATTCCAACACCAGATGCGACATTACGAGGAGCCAGATAGGGGGAGCAAGAGAGACCTTCCAAGGCCTAGAGAACCGCACCCCAGAGCTTGTGATGTGATGCCGGCCAACAGCCAATCCAGGAAAGGGGGAGTTCCTCTTAAGAAAGGCTGGGAAGTTGGAAATGGGAGAAGAGGAGTGAAGAAGAAGGAAGAGAAGGAGTCTTGGCAAAGAGACCCGAGAGGAAGGAGTTCCTGGCAAAGAGACACAGGGAGTCCGGTGCAGCAAGATACCAGGAGTTCTTGGCAAAGAGACACTGGGAGGAAAGGTACCAGGAGAGAAGCAGAGGTCAGAGGTTTATCTGATGAACCGGTACCAGCAGACTCAGGACCCTGTGGAAGTTACCAGAAGGGTGGTGAAGTCATTGCCATAGGAGGTAACACTCCTTATTCAAGGAGAAAGAGGTATGGATGTGAAAGAGAGATAACTCCACCCGAAGGCCAGCTGGACAGTGGGAGGCCTGCTACTCGAGTAAGGCTGAATTGCAGCAGGACTAGGCCTCAAACCTCAGCTCACTGGGATAGGCCTGGAGAACAAGGTAATCCACATTTTTATACTTCTAATCGTTATAACCTGGTGACACAGGGAGCACAAGGAGCAAGGGTGTGCTCGCCTTATCAAGCTGTTTGTAAGACAAGACACAAGCTTTTACCAGATAAAAGACTGTTTAATACAAGGCACCAAGACAAAAGAAGGTATTCTCATAGCAAGCATTCGTATGACCGAGGCCCAAACCTAGGCCCAGAACATTGGAGGCTGGTACAAGCTGTGTATGAAAAGCCTCAGCGTATTTCACCAGACTGCACTGATACAGAGTCACAGCTCTCAGACCCACAGACCATGCAGGTGGAATTTATTGAGGACCCTTCTGAAGTGCCCATGGATTGCAGCTACTGTCAGGCAGGAAGCCTAGAATCCCTGCCTAGTGTATAAAGCAGGGCTCAGCAAGCAAAGACTGTGTGTTTAAAATGTATAAATTCCTGTGAAGATAACAGTGGATAAAGCAATCTGGTTATGTTTCTTTTCTACCTGAAGTAAGGTTTCTTTATGTTGACGTAGATTCCACTACTTGAATCATTGTGCATTAAGGGAAATAAAAAGCCTTTCTTTCCCTACTCTCGGACTTTGTGTTTACTTGAGGCTTTGGTACACGGAAGGCCACTGGGAACAGATACCCAGACCCCGCATACAAGAACCAAACTCAAACTAGAAAAATAACTCATGCCCACCCGACCTGCCTTAACCACCTTTGACCACTAGGGCGGCGGTGCGACAGTACCTAGCAGTTTCCCCAAAAGATACAGGTTCCACAATGCTTGTACTGGGTCAAGCATTGATATCCTGGGTCCCTTCTTAATAATGGTTTGTGGACCTTTCCTCCAGGAACTTGTCCAAAACTTTTTTAAACCCAGCTACATCCATGGCAATAATTATCGCACAGTAACGCGCCTTGCTACGTTTAGACCGGAACGCCCACTCCTTTTATGGCATCCTGCACATTATCGCCGGGCGCACGTTAGCGCCCTTTAGTAAATATACCCCTTAATGTACACAAAGTTCAAAGCCTGTGTGCTATTAGGGGTATGGTCTAAAATAATTGTGGATACATTTATCATGCAGATGCTTATTGCATGATAACTGCATCCACAGTCAGCATTGTAAGTATATCCATGCTATCTACTTATGCAGTTACCATGGTCTGCTGCTGCTGCAAAACTCTTGTGATAAGCAGCCCAACCCACCTAATATCCCTCCAAACAACAACCTATCCCACCCCAATAGCTCCTATATCAACATCCCTAACCCCTCCATTGCCTCAATAGCTGCCTATCAGCATCTCAAACCCCCAGATAGCCCCCCATCAGCATCCCTCCCCACACACACACATTCCACCTATAACATTTACTGAGAGTATCCTTGGTGGATTAGTGGTAGGGCAGGAACAATCTCTGGATGTTCCTGAATCATTGCAAGCAAGGTTCTAAATGGCCCCCAGCAGTAGTTTCACAGTATTTCTACTAGGGATCAGAGCTTCTATTTTGAACACAAGTCATAATGACATAAGACCATCAAGGAATCAGTCATGTCTCACTGCTAACCCACCAGGGAGACCTTAGGTAATTGTTAAGGTAGACACAGAATGGAAGGCATGAGGATGCTGATGGGGCTATTGTGAGGTTGGGAATGTTGATGGGGAGCTATAAGAGGTTGGGGATATTGATCTGGGCTCTATCAGATGACTGAGGATGTTGATCAATAAAGTGAAGATTTTGATCAGAGGAGTACAGTGTGGGATGTTGATCAGGAGCTAGAGGGATGGTTGGGATGCAGAGTGGGAAATCAGGTTGTTGTTTTTTTACAAATCAGCAGGCATGTCATTGCATACTGATAGCATAGTAGCACTCAACCTCTCCTCCTGGGGAGATGACAAGTGCACCCATACTATTGACAGCCAAGATAGCATGCAGTAAAGTTCCATATGCTAACTCACTGTGCAATCTACACCCACTCTCCACCCATAACCCATTTTGTTCCCATCATATACATTGGGAAGCTATTAGCCCAGGGGTTTTAGCACACCAGCTGTTTTTAGTGTGTAATATCCATTACCACAGGCCCACACTAATGGATAGTGTATTCTAAATGCCTAGCTAACTGTGTAACGCATTTTAATAAATATGTCTCTAAAATTTTTAATGTGCACTAATAAGCAATGCACAATACAAAAGATCACAGAGAGAGGAAGACAGGCATCTATATTTGGAAAAATCTTAGAGAAGCTAGCAAAGTAGTCAGGAAAGCAAAGAGTCAAAAAGAGGAGGAAATAGCCAATACAAAAGTGGTATTGTCAGACTCAAGGGTGAAGGGGAAGAATATGTAGAAGCTGATGAGGATAAAGTGGAATTGCTTAACAAATATTTGTGTTCTGTGTTCACAGCTGAAGAACCTGGAGCAGGACCTCAGAAAACACCCACAAACAGGAACAGAAGCGAGGGGCATCTTGAACAATTTTTAGAAGACTGTGTTCGTGAGAAACTAGTTAAACTTAAAGTAAACAAAGCGACGGGACCGGAGGGGATACATCCTAGAATACTGAGAGAACTTAGGGACGTACTAGCAGCTCCACTGACTGACCTTTTCAATGCCTCATTGGAGTCGGGAGTGGTGCCAAAGGACTGGAGAGAGGCTCATGTGATCCCTTTACACAAAAGCAGAAGTAAAGATGTGGTTCAAAACTACAGGCCGGATAGTTTGACTTCGGTGGTGAGTAAATTATTGGAAACGCTGCTGAAAGAGAAAACAGTGAGGTTTCAGGAGTCCAGCAGATTACAGGATCTGAGGCAGCATGGATTCACCAGAGGCAGGTCTTGTCAGACAAATTTGATTGATTTATTTGACAGAGTTACCAGGGAGTTAACATAACATAAGAACATAAGATATGCCATACTGGGTCAGACCAAGGTCCATCAAGCCCAGTGTCCTATTTCCAACAGTGGCCAATCTAGGTCATACGTACCTAGCAGTTTCCCTGAAAGACACAGGTTCTGCAATGCTTGTATTGGGTCAAGCATTGATATCCTGGGTCCCTTCTTAATAATGGTTTATGGACCTTTCCTCCAGGAACTTGTCCAAATCTTTTTAAACCCATCTACACTAACAGCCTTTACTACATCCTCCGGTAACAAATTCCAGAGTTTGATTACACGTTGAGTGAAAAAATATTTTCTTTTATTAGTCTTAAATAGTTTACCCTGTAGCTTCATTGCATGTCCCCTAGGGGTATGTTTACTAAAGGGTGCTATTTGCGCTGCTGTCACATTATCGGGCGATAAGGCACATTATCACGCGATAATGGCACTTTACCGGGCGATAAGGTACCTTAGCGTGCGATAATGCGTGCAGCGGCGCAAACAAGCGCTGAAGGCGGAGGAAGGCTCCCCAGGGGCGGAGAGAGAGGGTCAATGGGTGGAGAGTGGGAGGAGAGAGGCTCCATGCACACTAACGCTGTGGAATCAGGGGCTGAAACTAACGCCAGTGAAACCTTCGCGTTAGACCAGATTTAAAGGGAAGAGAAACCATTTCCGTCAGCAATGTACAGCATAGCCGGGGAAACCAAAAAAAGGATAAGTGTGATACATGTGCACGGAACAAAAGGTCAAATAAACATTGAAAATGACCTCAACAAAATGTAAAAAAACCATAACCAAGCTGGGCAATCAGTATATTAATGGGAAACATCATAAAACACTACCAAGAAAGCTAAAAAAAAAAAGATATTAATTTTGGAAGGCTCTATGCTCTGTCCCCATACATGGTGAATGATCCCACAGTGAAATAGCGCTGATCAGGGTTTTCCCTTTATATTGGACAGGTTTCCTATGGCGTGCACATGTCCCGCAACAGCAGGGTTGGCATGTTGGAATGGGCAACTGGACAGATGCTGGAAAAGGGGATACAGAGGGCTGCAGGCGGCACATGCTGTGGTGCAGCTGGGCCACAGTGCGGACTAGGATGATGCCTAGGTGGCCCATAGGAATGCTTAAACATTAGAGCAGCCAGACAGCAACTGATGAGGGCCCAACATGGGCATGAGTGTGTTTCCCACAGTGTCACAGAGGATAGTACCCAGCAGGTACCCCTAAGGGCACAGAACATTGGCAGGCAGTGCTGGGAGGAAGCATGGACATCTATGCAGGAACACTTACCCCAGAACCCGCACCATAGGAAGCCGCCTACGGCACACTGGATGGCCTAAGACTGTGCACCACCAGCAGAAGGGCATGTCAGCATGGTGGCAGAAGGTGTACTGGTGGTGGAGGGGGCAGTGGCAGCTGCCCAGAGCAGACCATGGCCTAGCCCTGTGTAGGTGGGTGCCATGCACTGTAACAGACAGGCCCTGTCTGACGAACAGTCATGGTATCCCCAGGGAGTGCACTGTCACATTGGCAACACAATGGTGCAGTGCACACAGCCAGGATGTTCAGGAGCAGAAGGTCACAGGTTCAAGTCCTAGCTGTGGTTCCTGCCAACCCAGTCCCCATATTTTACCCACTACTAAAACATGGTAATAAAGAGGGAACCTTTATTGCAGATAACATAAACATGCCTCAAACGCCTATATTTTACCCTACAGAGCACAGACACCATAGACATGTGCAATACTTAGAGCAGAGTTTCCCAAATGCAGTCCTGGAGGGCTAAAAATCATTCAGGTGTCATGCCGTCTCTAATAAAGATGCCTGTGCTGCATATCTATCGCCGCCCCCATGGTATGCAAATGTATCACATGCATATTCATTAGGGACAGCATGAAAACCCGAACAGTGTGTGGCCCACCAGGACCGGAGTTGGGAACCTCTGCCCCAGAGCAGCGGCCAACAAGGGCAGAAACACCCACACCCACAGGCTCCAATATCCACAGCCTCATGGAGAGGCAGGATGTTGGGCCCTGCGTGCAGCAGCATCTCCCAATACTAGCACTTGCATACCTTAGCAATCCCACCCTAAACCTGGGAATACGTTACACATATATCAAAAGGTTGCTATGATTAATAGCAGATAGCAATTCCTAAGTTAAGCACAATTTGCTGATTGAGCTGCATCATAGCAACCTTTCTGATGTCTGTGGAGTGTGTTTCAGTTTTGGTGTCTGACAGTGTTTACCACCCCGGGGAGTGACCCCAACAGTATTGTGTACCATAGCCATGCCTGCATTGTACCCAGGACTGGTGAGGTGGCCAGGGCTGCCAAAAGCCTCTATATTTGCACAATGCTGGCATAGGTGTGGGAGTGTGTGTCTGTCCATCCAGTGTGTGGTGGCTGCCAACACCTTACGCAGCCCACACTGCTTGCACTGTTTGCAGTGTTAGCTTGCCAATGTGCATAATGAGGAGCTAGGTAATGTGGGTATAGCCAGGACAGGGTGGCCTGGGCAGCATGCATCTGCACAGAGCATAGGGCAATGGCTGGGACATTGTAGTACCCAGCCACCACCTGCACGGACAAGGTGGCCACAGCATGTCATGCTGGGAGGTCACTCTCACACTGACTGAGCAGTGACCACGGCATGGCTAGGTTCCCCCATAGTGCTATACAGTATTTCTTGTAAATGATGTTTGTGGGTTCTCTTTTTTGGGGCCCAATCACTGATTTATCTGCTTGGTGTGTATGCTGACATCCCAGTTTTGGGTACATGCATCTTCTCCAGGAACATGTGCTATGGATTAGCTAGCAGAATGCCTGCTGTTAGTACGTGTCTGGCTGAAACACCTTTCAGGGTGCAGTGGCTGGAGACTCACTGTGCTTGCTGCTGGAGAATGTCAGATAGTGGTTGGGAGCAGCTGAGCATTTCCAGGCTTACTGTCTGTCTGCCTTGCCTTATGGATGTGTGCAGATCTGTGCTGTAGGGTTTCTATTCCCCAGCAGGACTGGGGTTGATGGTTCCCCTCTACTGCCACCATTGCAGGGAGATAGAATGTGGATCTGGTGGTGGGAGATCTTGTTTCCCACCCTGAGCCACAGAGAGTGGGTTGGGTGGTGGTACATAATCTACCCTATGGGTCCAAACACCCCCCTTTATCTACATCATGTGACCATAGCACCAACACAGTATATGTACCATTCTGGGTGCATTATAGCCCAAAAGGGCTACACATGACTGAGAAACACAGATGAATCTGAGGTGTATCTGCAGAAACTACCTATCACACACACACTAGCACTGATGGGAACCTATAGCAAGACCTATTTCAGGCATGAAAGGTGCTGTGGACCTGGTGCTGGGCTCCCCACCTCACCCTCAGGGTGAGCACAGTACCCACACAATGTGACGGTCTGTAGCTACTCTGTGCCAGTAACACACACGGTCAATACCCCCTACCAGGCTGAGGTGCTGTGGGGGTGCACACGGTCAGTTCCCCCTACCAGGCCGATGTACTGTGGGGGTGCATACCCCATCTTGTGATCATCTGTAGACTGCTGATTTGCATGTGCAGTGCATCATGGGTATGGGTGGGTTAACCCTATCCTGGTAATCACAGCAGACAGTTTGTGTGGTGACCTACAGTCCTTCTGTAGCCAGCCTGTGGCTTATTAGTAGCTGTAACCCACTGGTTACTTCACTGGCTATAGAGCCAGAGGTCATGGGTTTGATCCCACAGTGGGGTTATTTGGTAGGGCTGCCTGAGGTGTTTCCTTTTTAATTTAAATTAGTGCTGCCAGCAAAAACACCCTCACAGTGCTGTAACCTTAAGGTTCTTCATAAAGCACCCTATAAAGCGCTCTATAAGGCGCCCTATAGAGAACATTAAAGGGTGCCTTGGTGGACAGTGCACTTTATAATGTGCCCTCTGGAGTGCCTTATAGGGTGCCTTATGCAGCACCTTAGGTTACAGCACTGTGAGGGTGTGTTTGCTGACAGCACTAATTTAAATTAAAAAAGAAAATGCCTCAGACAGCTATGATTTAAAGTAAAGGGTAATGCCATAGCCAGCCTTATTCATCAAGCAAACTGGGGGATCAAACTCATGACCCCTGTTTCATCAGTCAATGTATTAACCATTGTGCTACACCTCTATTCCTGTGTTTGTAGGTCAGCGCGCCTAATTAAGGCTAACGCGCATTAACGTGCCGCGGCTCCCTCTATCGCACAAAAACGTACCTTATCGCACGATAACCCTAAATGCTACCTTAAGACCGGAACGCCCACTACCTTATATGGCATCCTGCACACTAACGCCGGGCACACGTTAAGACTGCTTAGTAAACATACCCCCCTAGTCTTTCTATATTCTGATAACATAAACAATCGATCTACGTTTACCCGTTCCACTCCATTCATTAATTTATAGACTTCTATCATATCTCCCCTCAGCCGTCTCTTTTCCAGGTTAAAGAACTCTAACCTTTTTAGCCTTTCTTCATAGGAGTATCCTTCCATCCCCTTTAACATTTTTGGTGGCTCTTCTCTGAACTTTTTCTAAAATTGCTATATCCTTTTTAAGATACGGCGACCAGAATTGCACACAATATTCAAGGTGCGGTCTCACCATGGAACGATACAGAGGCATTATAATATCTTTTGTTTTATTCTCCATTCCTTTCCTTATGATACCCAGCATTCTATTTGCTCTCTTGGCCGCCGCTGCACACTGGGCGGAGGGTTTTAACATGTTATCCACAATGACGCCTAAATCTTTTTCCTGGGTGGTGGTTCCTAATGTGGAACCTTGCATCGTGTACCATAGTTTGAGTTGTTCTTCTCTAGGTGCATAACTTTGCACTTGTCCACATTGAATTTCATCTGCCATTTTGATGCCCAGTCTTCCAATTTATCAAGATCCTCTTGCAATTTTCCACAATCCTCTTGGGTTTTAACAACTTTAAATAGTTTTGTGTCATCTGCAAATTTGATAACCTCACTCGTTATTCCACTTTCCAGGTCATTTATGAATATGTCAAAAAGCAGCGGATGCAGCACAGATCCCTGGAGTATTCCACTATTCACCTTTCTCCATTGGGAAAATTGGCCATTTATCCCTACCTTCTGCTTTCTATCTTTTAACCAGTTCCTGATCCAAAGTAGTACACTGCCTCCTATCCCATGACTCTTTAGTTTTGCCAAAAGTCTCTGATGAGGGACCTTGTCAAAGGCTTTCTGAAAGTCCAGATACACTATATCAACTGACTCACCTTTGTCCACCTGTTTATTCACACCTTCAAAAAAACATAACAGATTAGTAAGACAAGATCTTCCTTGTCTAAAGCCATATTGGCTGTCTCCCATTAGGCCATGACTATCTACATGCTGAGTAATTTTATTCTTTATGATGGTTTCTACCATTTTTCCTGGTACTGACATCAGACTCACCGGTCTATGGTTTCCCGGATCACCCCTGGAACCCTTTTTAAAAATTGGTGTTACATTGGTGATCCTCCAATCTTCAGGTATTAGAGATGATTTTAATGATAGTTCACAGATTACTAATAGCAGGTCTGCAATCTCATATTTCAGTTCTTTCAACACCCTTGGATGTATACCATCCGGCCCAGGTGATCTGCTACTCTTCAGTTTATCTAATAGTTGTAATACATCTTCCCGATGTATCGATATTTCCTTCAATTCTTCTGCACCTTTAAATACCACTTCAGTCATGGGTAACATCCCTACATCTTCCTCAGTTAAGACCGAAGCAAAGAATTCATTCAGTCTCTCCGCTGTCGCCTTGTTGCCTCTTAGTGCCCCTTTAACCCCTCTATCATCTAATGGACCAACTGACTCTCTCACAGATTTTTTGCTACGAATGTACTTGATAAGGTCTTTATTTCACGTTTTTGCTTCCGCAGCAAGTTTCTTCTCAAATTTTCCCTTTGCCTGCCTTATCAATGCCTTGCATTTGACTTGCCAGTGCCTGTGCTGTTTCCAGGTTTCATTTTTTCTTTTTTTTTTTAAACTTTTATTTTCATTTTGCAACAAACAAAAGAAACAACACACCAAAGGAGACAAAACAAGTATACAATAAGGAAAAGTAAACCCAATTACCCCCCACCCCCATGCTTCTTCTCTAGCCGATTATGTCAGCATGTGAGCGCTTCCAAACAACAGTGATTGTACATCAAAACGAACAAAAGAGTATCTACGATACAGAATGATCATGGGACAGAGATATATACAAATTTAAACAGTCAGATGAGAGCATTTAGCAGAATGTACATAGTCATTGAGCATCTTCCATTTAGACCGATGATGAGGAGTCTGAACGGGGGAAGCAAACATACGAGGTATTTGTTCATATTTACTGTAGAGACAGACATGATTCCACCATTTATTGGGGCTCAGATGGGAGCTATTTTTCCAGTATTTCGTAATTAGGGAAATAGCAATGCCAAGCATAAAGTCCAAAAGGAAGTAAGCCGTTTTTGGAAGAGAGGGGATCCCCGCAGCTGAGCGAAGTCCCACTATCCTCCAAGAAAGGGGCTCTTGAAAGTGCAAAATAGACTGGATACGACCCCAGACCCGACGCCAGTAATACTGTAGTGCGGGACATTCATACATAACATGAGGTAGTGAACCAATGGCCGCATGGCATGTCCAACAGCTATTGCCCTGAGTAGTGTTCCATTTGGCTAATCTGTCAGGAGTGTAAAAACACCGGTGGGCTAGAAAGAAGAGTGTCTGAGTGAGTGAGGCGGATCGGGAAACCCGTGTCACTCTACTCCAGACAAGGCTCCATTGCTCCGGGGTCAAAGTTACATGCAATTCTCTCTCCCATGCTTTCTGCGCTATAGGGGTATCTCTAGTTATAGCATTACATAAGGTTTTGTAAAAATTGGATGCTACACCCGGTGAACTACCGATAGATCGGATAGTCTCCGACCAACCTTGTGTAGGGGATGCCGATGGCGGGAGCACCTCAGCACTCCGAAGACAATGCTGAAGTTGCACCAACTGAAAGTAGTGTTTCGCTGGGAGACCAAATTCAATTTGCAATTCACTAAAAGTTTTCCAGCGACCATCATGGAACAACTGGTTAGGAATCCAAATGCCCCTAGTGTACCAGGGGCTCCACGCCATCGGCTTATTTTGTATTCGAAATCGAGTATTGTACCAAAGCGGGAGCCTGTCTAACGGACAGAATCGGGAGTCTAAAGATTGCATAAGAGTATTAAAGGCACCTAAAGTGTCTAAAAGCATTGGTGGATAGTGGGAGTCTGATGGGAGAGTCATACCAGGGAGAAAAGTAAGAGGAATCGGTTTGCAAAGGTCCTCTTCTATGTCTAGCCACACAGGTCTACTCGGTACTAGATCTTCCAGCCAACGAGCACCTTGTTTGAGAAGAAAAGATTGATGGTACTTCAGGAAATCAGGGAATCTGACACCCCCATTTTCCTTATCTGCTTGCAGCTTATGTTTCGCTATCCTAGGTGTCTTGTTTTGCCATAAGTATCTAGTCAGAAGGCCCTCTATATCTTTATATGTACGTCGAGGTAAGAGACAGGGCAACATTTCTAAAATATAATTCACTTTCGGAACAATCATCATTTTTATGGTTTCTAAGCGACCCCACCAGGTAAGTGTTAAAGGAGTCCAACGGTGAGTAAGCGCCCGGACTTTAGAGGTTAAGTCTTTGGCATTGAAGGAGATAGTGTCTTCCAAAGGAGAACAATAGTGAACCCCAAGGTATTTGACCATGCGAGGTTGCCATAAAAAGGGAAAGGGTTGCATATCTGCCTGATGAAGCAAAGGATTTAATGGAAAGGCTACCGACTTGGTCCAATTTATCTTATAACCGGAGAGTTGTGAGTATTTACCAATTTGCTCTAGGACAGTCGGTACTGAGTCTATAGAGACAAAAAGCATAAGGTCATCAGCATACGCTGAAATTTTGATTTCCCTATGGGAGAAGGGGACTCCATGAATCTCCTCCGATTGCCAGATTAGTAAAGCTAAGGGTTCGAGTGCAAGATCGAAAAGAAGTGGAGACAGTGGGCATCCCTGGCGAGTACCGCGTTGAAGGGGAAATGGCTGAGACTTTAAAGCATTGGCACATATACTGGCTGTAGGCTGTGCATACATGGTGCGGAGACAACGGAGAAAACCTTCCCCGAATCCGTACCAGCGGAGGACTGCAAACAGGAAGGGCCACTCTAAACGATCAAAGGCCTTCTCAGCATCAAGTGAGAGGCCAACAAATGGGCGATCAAGATTAACTGCGGCAGTCAGTACATGACATAGAGTCCGAGCATTGTCAGCAGTTGATCTACCAGGAATGAAACCGCATTGATCTGGGTGTATTAAGGTAGACATCCTATCAGAGAGCCGGGTGGAGAGAATGGTGGCAAATATTTTATAGTCCGCGTTTAGGAGGGAAATTGGACGATAATTAGCTGTTAGTTGCGGGTCTCTCCCCTCTTTCTCAAAAACTACTACATTTGCCATTGAAAAGGACCCAGAAGGAGAACCCTCCTCGGCCAGAGCAGAAAAATAAAGTTTCAAAACTGGAGCTAAGTCAGCGTGAAAGGTTTTGTAGAATTCAGCAGGGAGACCGTCTGGGCCTGTGGCTCGACCTGTGGCACATTTCTTGATAGCAGAATGAATTTCTGATAAAGTAAATGGTTTGTCCATGGCCACTCTATCTTCGTCAGATAGGGTCGGTCTTTGTACCCCTGAAAGTAAGCGTTCAAATACTTCTGGCTCAAAATCACATTCAGATTGATAAAGCCGAGTATAAAAATCACGAAAGAGTTCTAAGATTTCTGTATCTTTAGTGACCAAGCCCCCCCCCCCGACGGATTACGGAGGGCGGTAACACGCTTGGCTTCTTTTTGACCTTTTAGGGCATTTGCTAATAATTTGCCAGCACGGTTATTTTCCCGGTAATATATCCCTTGTTGTGATTCAATATTTTTAACAGCAGCAGTGTACAAAAGCTGATTGTATTGAAAACGCAAGCGTTGTAAACGGAGTAAAATACATGGGTCAGTACGGGACGTGAGGAGACGCTCCCCAGCTTGTATCTGCTGCTCTAGAATCAGTAAGTGCTGCTTTCTTTGTTTCCCCTGCCGAATTTGATAGCTAGTTATAGTTGCGCGGATAGATGCCTTAAAACCCTCCCACCAAGCCCAGCTCGCTGTGTCATGGGGTGAGTTAAAATGAAAATAATCTTGGATAGCGGCCTTTATATCAACCTGAAAATCTTTTTGACCTAGTAGGGATCTATCAAAAAACCAAGCTCGGGGAGAATCGTCCCGCGCAGTGACATGTAATGATAAAGATATGGCAGCATGATCTGAAATATGGAGAGGATGAGTCCTAGCCGTGTCCACTTGAGAAATCAGTGCTTTGGAAATGAGAAAGAAATCTATTCTAGATTGGGAGTGATGGGGGGCAGAAAAAAAAGTAAACTCTAAGTCGGAGGGGTGAAGCAGCCTCCATATATCTACTAGCGCAAGATCTTGCATCAGAGCTGTAAGGGTAGCAAGACTCTTGGGTGGACTACTCGTTCTAGGCGGCTGTCTATCTATCAAAGGGTCTAACACTTGATTAAAATCACCACCAAGTATTAATGGAGCATTGGCAGAGGCCTGTGCCAACTGCGCAATACTTGCATAGTAAGCAGGGTTGTCCACATTCGGGGCATAAATGCAAATACACGTGAATTCACTATCTCCAACCTTAAGGTGTACACGGGCCCATCTACCCTCCTTGTCAGCGCTAGTATCCATTACAGTAGCTTGCAAAGACTTCTTAACCAGAATGGCTACCCCGCACCGTTTGGAAACGGCGGGAGAATAGGCAGCCACCATGTAAGGCTTAGCATTGAGTTTCAGTGTTTCAGCAGAGTTTAGATGCGTTTCCTGAAGAAACACTAAATCAGCATGCTCATGGCTAAGATAGCTAAGGATTTTCTTTCTTTTGATTGGACTATTGATGCCTTTTACGTTGAGTGATAAGATTTTACATAAGGCCATTCAGAAAAGTTAAAAATTCTGAGCATGATAGCGCACATAATTTCACAATGTCCCTCATATTAACTGTATCTGGCTGTACACATGACATAAAAGAAAATAAGCTAATATAATACAATGAAGCGCCCCACATTAAAAAAGAAAAACCGCAGTGCGGTAGAGAAGAAGCAGAACCCCAGAAATTACTGGCGACCATGTGTCTGCGGGGAGAAACCCCAGAGAAGGCCGAAATTGAAAAAACATATAACCTGTAGGACTGTGCGTGCTCCGAATCCGACCGAGGCACACATCATGGAGGGATAGGAGACCAAAAAACAAAAAAGTCATATAGAGAAAGAAAGAAGAAAGTCCAGGTAGTCTCTGTGCTTGGCTATGACCGCCGCATCGGGCCCTTCAAAATGGCGGACAGAGCCGGCAAATAATAAGTCCAAGTTGTTGGATTAGCGCATCTGCTCTGCTTCTTTGGAGTCTAAAAATGTTGATAGTAGATCAGGATCTTCGAATGTCCTGGTTTGGTTGTGGAGAGTCACTCGGAGCTTCGCTGGATACAACAGGCCAAAGCGAGCCTGTAGCTGTTGAAGTCGAGGGCGAAAAGCAAGGAGTTTCTTCCGACGGTCAACGGTAGGCTTTGCCAAATCAGGGAAGAAGGAGACTTTGTGACCTTCAAATTCCAAATGATGATTCGCCCGGGCAGCATTTAAAATTTGTTCCACTTGTTGATATCGTAGTAAGCGAAAGATAATAGGCCGGGGGGTCGTTCGGTTGAGCGCCATGTGGGTAGGAACACGGTGTGCACGATCGATTTCCAGTTCTCTATGAAAAGTGATCTTCAGCAAGGAGGGAAGAGTTTTGAGCAGGAATTCTCTTATATCTCCTGCTTCCACCCCCTCCGGTATTCCAATGAGCCTCACATTGTTGCGACGGGCTCGATTATTGCTATCTTCTAACTCCTTTTGAAGATTCTGTATCTGGCGCTCAGCCTTGTCCAGTTTGCCCAAGCGCACCGCGTGCGAGTCGAGGATCCCCGCCATGTTGTCCTGCCGTAATGAGAGACTTTCAAGTCGGTCCTGGAGCACTCCAAAGTCTTCTCGCATGGCTCGAAGCGCTTCTCCATTGGACTGCACCAATTCCTTCACGCCGCGTATTTCCTCTAAAATCTCCAGGTGCATTTCGGGGTTTTCACGAAGTGGAACCATCTTCTGTGGGGAAGACACCTCTGTTTTGGAGCGTTTTCCGTGAGAAGAAGAAGGAGACCCGAAGTCCAAGCGCGCTGGTTTATGGGCCGCCATCCCCCCCGAGGTACCCCGGTCAGCTCGGAGCAAAATAGTAAGTTTGTATAGGTATTAAGTCAGGATTCTAAGTAGGCCTCTCGGGAGCTTCAGCGCGAAGCGTCTTACCCGCTGGACATCAGGCTCCGCCCCCCGGTTTCATTTTTTCTTAACTATTTTCCTCATTTTATCATAGTCTCACTTTCGAAAGTTAAAAGGTAGTACTGTGGATTTCCTTACTATCCCTCCTCCACTAGTTAAATCAAAGGCGATCATGCTATGATCACTATTGCCAAGTGGCCCCAACAACCTTATCTCTTGCAGTAGATCTGGTGTTCCACTAAGGACTAGGTCTAATATGGCTTTCCCTCTGGTCGGTTCATGAACCAGCTGCTCCAAGAATCAGTCATTTATTTTATCTAGGAACTTTATCTCCCTAGAATGTCCTGCTGTGACACTGACCCAGTCGATACCGGGGTAATTGAAATCACCCATTATTATTACTGTGCTGTAGCTTTTGTTAGCTTCCTTGATTTCTTTGAGCATTTCATCATCCATTTGTTCATTCTGGCCAGGTGGTCGATAGTACTCCCCCACTGCCATTGCCTTCCCCTTTGTACATGGAATTTCAATCCATAGAGATTCTACAGCAAATTTTGTTTCCTGCAAAACTTTAATCCTTTCTGACTCAATGCCCACTCTAACATAGGGGCATGTTTACTAAACATTCCTAATGTGCGGGGCCGCGGTAGTGTGCCTGTGCCATATAAGGAGTGGGCGGGTCAGGCAGAAAAAAGAAAAAAAAGGGAGTAAGCGATCGCACATTTGCGCGGCGCGCTAATGTGCGCCGTGCAAAATAGTGTGTGGGAAGGCTAAGTGGCGCCCTGATATGCACTCACAAAGGAACAGAGTCATAGTACAATGGTTAAGACACTGACAGCTGGTGCAGCTGCCATGGGTTCAATTCCCCATTGTGTGCAACAAAAAGGGCTGGCTGAGGCATTAATTTTAATGGGTAAAGGTGCTTTAGGAGGCATATTAATTTGGGGCGGCATAAGGCAGTGCGCTGATGCCCAAGCACAGGACCAGAGCCACAGCACAATGATTAAGACACTGACCAATGGTGCAGGGATCAGGGGTTCAATCCCCCACAGTGCCCAATGAAGAAGGCTCACTGAGGCAGTGCATATTATGGGGATGAGTGCTGTAGGGGGCAATTTATTTTTATTTCAGTTATCACTACTAGCAAACGCACTCACAAAGCGTGTTAACATAAGGCGGCCCATAAGGCACATGTTAAAGTTCACTGTCCGCCAAGGCACCCTAGAATGTCCCCTATAGGGCACCATATATGTTGCATCACAGGATAATGTATAGTGCACCTTATATGGACAGCAACCATAAGGTGCCCTATAAAGCACCCTCAGAGGCACCTTATGGGTACAGTACACTGAGGGTGTGTTTGATGGCAGCAACATATGTACATTAAATCTAAAAAAGCTTTGGATAACCCTATCAAATAACCCCACTGTGGGCTTGAACCCATTACCTCTGGCTCCACAGGCAGTGAAGTAACCATTGGGCTACAGCTATATAGCTGCCAGCAAACCCCTGGCTGGCTGCAGAGAGCCTGCATGTCACCACACAGACAGTCTGCTGTGGTAACCAGGATAGGGTTAGGCCACCCATACCCATGATGCACTGCACATGCAAATCAGCTGTCCACAGATGAACACAAGATGGGGAATGCACCCCAACAGCTCCCCGGCCTGGTAGGGGGACGTGTCCGTGTGCACCCACACAGCACCTTGGCCAGGTAGGAGGTACTGACCGGGTGATTAACTGGCACAGAGTAGCTACACACAGTCACATTGTGCGGGAACTGTGCTCACCCTGAGTGTGCGATGAGGCGCCCTGGACCAGGTCCACAGCACCCTCCATGGCTGAGAGAGGCCATGGCAGAGCTCCAAAACAGTCGTAATCTGTCAGATAGGTAGTTTCTGCAGGAACACCTTGGATATCTCTGTCTGTCTCAGTCAGGGGAACCCCCACAGACCCCCAAGGTGGGCCATGTACCACCAACCCCCACCCGCCATGCTGGCAGTAGAGTGGACCATCAACCTCAGTCCTGTTGGGGAACAGACACCCTACAGGGCAGTCCAAGCAGCCCCACACACACCCAGACCACAATATCAGACAGTAGGCCTGGATGTGCTAAGATGCACCCCACCACCATCTGATATTCCCCTGCATCAAGCCATCAGCCACTGCACAGCACTCCAGCAGGGCACATACCAGCTGTGAACAGTCTGCTGGTTAGTCCCACTGGAAATGCATGCACCCACAACTGGGATGGCAACACACACAAGCAGATACATCAGTGACTAGGCCCCAACAGGTGACCCATATATATCACATGAGGGAAATGCTATGAAGCACTATGGGGGTGCCTAGCCATGCTGCCGTCACTGCACAGTCAGGGTGGAGTGAAAGCCCAGCAGCACATACAGAGGTCACCCTGTCTGTGGAGGTGGTGGACGGCCACTACAATGTCCCTGCCAGTGCCCTATGCCCTGTGCAGATGCATCCTGGCCAGCCCACCCTGTCTGAGCTATACCCATGGTACCTTGCTGCTCATTATGCACATCATCAGGCCAAAACTGGCAACAGTGCTGGCAGTGTGGGCTGTGGACAGTGTTTGCAGATGTTCTCTGCAATAAAGGAGTGTCTGTACTATCTCTGTTTAGTGGTGGGTAAAATATGGGGACTGGGTTGGCAGGAGCCCCAGCTTGGATTTGAACCTGTGACCCTCTGGTCCTAGAGGTACTGCCTCTGTCTGCTGCACCACATTGTGGCCACAGTGATAGTGCAGTCCCTGGGGGTGGGAAACCTGACCAACAGAGTCAAAAACCCTGCTCTGCACATTTGTACTGTGCGCTCCGTCACCATGTCTGGTGACATAACTGCAAATACACCCCTCAACCGACCACGAACAACTGGGGATAAATATAACCAAGCTGGGCAACAGTGATATTAATGGGCAACCATAGCAAACACTCCCAGGAAGGCTCAGAAACAAGGAAATGGTTTTTGGAAGGGTCTCCCCTCCGTAGCCCCTTCCAACCTTCATTTTATTTTCTTTGAGCTTTCCTGGGTGTGTTTCTTATGTTTGCCCATTATTATCGGGGTTCCCCAGCTGCCTTCCTATTTTTAATATGTTTGTTTGGGTCTTTTTCTATCTTTATTTGCACTTTTGTTCTGTGCACATGTATCACACTGCTCACGTTTTGCAGGTTTCCCCGGTTTCCCTGTACATTGCTGACGCGAAATGGTTTCTCTTCCCTTTAAATGCCCTCTACCGTGAGTGTTTCACTCGCGCTATTTTTAACCTGTGAATTCGGCCCCGATCATGTGCGGGGAGCCTCTCCCCTCCCCTTCCCCGCCCATTGACCCCGTCTCTCCGCCTCTCGGGAGCCTTCCTCCGCCCTCAGAATGCCTTTCCACGCCTCTATCGGACATTTGCGGGCCGGGTACTTGTGCGCGGTGCGTTGGTGCGGCGCGCAATTGTGCGGGGCCCACGCGCACTTTTGCGGGGCGTTTAAGAGCGTTTCTGAGCGTTTGAGTGCCGCGTTTCCGTGCGCTATTGTGCGGCACGCAATTGTGCGGCTTTTAGTAAACATACCCCATAGAGTGCAACCCCTCCACCAATTTGATCAGCTCTATCATTACGATATAGTTTGTACCCAGGTATCACATTGTCCCACTGGTTATCCTCCTTCCACCATGTCTCTGATATTCCAATCATATCTAATCTTTCATTTAGTGCTATATATTCTAACTCTCCCATCTTATTTTTTAGACTTCTAGTATTTGCATACAAGCATTTTAGAGACTGTATGTTATTCATATTAATTTGGCTATTGGTAGACATGGGTAATTTGGGATCTTTAAGCTCTGTCTGCTCTATACTCGAGGGCATTTGGGCTACTTTATTCTTTTTTGGAACCTCTCTGCTTTTGGTAGTATCCTTCAAGGATACATTCTTCCGAACCATCCACTCTTGGGTGACTGTCGGTGACAGTGCCACTTGTTCTCTTTCCCTTGTAGAAGATGTATTAGTATTAGTATTCTCTTTCCCCTGTAGAAGATACATTAGTATTAGTATTTTCTGAGATGTATTGGTGTAATATTTGCAGTGTTGCTTTTTTGATAGGTAGGGTTTGGTTCTTTGTGAGTCCTGGCAGTGCTGTTATGATACGGCGGGTTTGCTATGGGTTCTAAATGAAACCAAAAAATATACATTGATTTCCTAACTAAGGTCACATTCAAAGGGACCTTCAACCACTATCCCACTTTCAAAAACGTCCAAACTAATTTAACTTTAAGATAATTTAGTTAGTTTGGACATTTTTGAAAGTGGGATAGTGGTTGAAGGTCCCTTTGAATGTGACCTTAGTTAGGAAATCAATGTATATTTTTTGGTTTGATTGGGCTTGATTTCGAGGGGTGTATTTTTTCTACTCGATGGGTTCTAAATGGGCAGTGTTTATATACTTCCTAATGTTCTTGGCGGTTGGCACTGGAGTATAGTAATGTAGAAATCTGATAGTCTTTCTTTATCCAGACACTCAATAAGAGGCTTGTTTACTAAAACTTAGTGCATGTTAACGGTGTGCAAATATGTATGCAAATGAGACCCCTTATGCAAATGAGGCCCCACAATAAGTCTTTGCATATGGCCCCGCATCCCCCTTGGGCTGCCCCTGCTATATCCTACCTTCAACTTTTAAAATGTAAATGTAAATAGTTACCACTGTTGATGCACCCCCACCCTCACATAAACATCATAGAAGAGCACACTGGTTCTCTACTCTACATGAAACAAAAAAAGAACTTAGATGATTAGAACGCCTCTGGCGTTGCTCACATGACCTCGCTAGCCACACCAGATACTCAGAAAAGCTCCACTCCTACTGCTTCGAAACCTTAAGGCAGAAAAGAAAATACAATGAAAATCGAATCTTGTGCTCTGTAAATAAACCGAGGGCGCTATTCTCCTTCACTAAATCCCTATTAAGCGAACCATCAAAACAGGAACTGGATGCTAAAATCTCTCCACAGGCCACCACCTCTGCTCATAGTTCTACCCATCCCCATCTCGCATTAGCCTCCACACAGAGTATTACACCCCTAACAAATCTTCTACAACAACCTGGAATCAGTTTGACCCCCATCTCTTGACAACATAATCACAGTCATCAAAAACCTCAATACTTCTACCTCTGCCCTCGACCCTTGTCCAGGTCACTTGGATAAAAAGCACTAAGGAAGCCCTTAGCCTCTTCATCCGTTCCATTGTTAAAACCTCCCTCCACACTGGCATTATGCTTTTGCCACTTAAAAAGAGCTCTCTTTGCCCCATCCTAAAAGGAACCAAACTAACCACTAACATTGAATATATAGTGACTAAATATTTTTTGTCTGAAGTTTTTGCCTTGAGAGAATTCTTCCTCCTGAAGCATAACTTCCCTTTTAATCAAAACTGCGGTACAAAAACCTCTAGTAAAATATTGTGAAATAATTGCATGCACACCCTTTCCAGTGCTATATCACAATAAAATCATTTCCAACGAACTATGATCCCGGTCACTTCAAAGAGATCTATTTGAACGCTCTACCCACATTTTGCAATCATTTTCAAACACAGCACTGCGTTTAGGGCCAAGTCATCTCTATCTGGCCCTGTCTCAACGCTTAATATTACTGCAAATATATTGGATATGATGTACTTATCCCAGTGAGGCGTCTAGCTGAGACTTTTTCTCCCACGAAGACGCTTGTCATAATTCAGTCCAACTTGCTAAAAGGAAACAAACTTGACCCTATCTTACCCGCCTCCTACAGACCGATATCAAGTATCCCCTTCTTAGCAAAAATAACAGAAAAGATTGTTCAATCTCAACTGCAAATCTACATTGACAACCATGCCCCCCTTGACCCTTTCCAACATGGTTTCAAAAGAAACCACTGTGTGGAAACTCTGATTATGTCCCTTCTTGATTCAGTGATCTCATACAGCCAAACTCCTACCCAAGGTTGTCTAATAATATTCCTTGACATTTAATCCGCTTTCGACTCCCTCCCCCATAAACAACTCCTGGACAGACTACACGACATTGGTCTTAGGGGTATGTTTACTAAACTGTCTTAATATGCGCTCTGCCACGTTGTCACGCAATAAGGTACCTTATCGCTCAATAATGGTGCTTTATCGGGTGCAGAGGTACCTTAGCGCGCGATAACACGCGCAGCGGCGCAAATCAGCGCTGAGGGTGGAGAAAGGCTCCCGGAGGGCGGAGTAAGGCTCCCCAGGGGCAGAGAGAGAGGGTCAATGGGCAGAGAGTGGGAGGGGAGAGGCTCCCTGCACACTAATGCTGTGAAATTCGAGGGTGAAAACTAACACCAGTGAAACCCTGGCGTTAGAGCTGATTTAAAGGGAAAAGAAACCATTTCCGTCAGCAATGTACAGCAAAACCAGGGAAACCTACAAAAAGTGATAAGTGTGATACATGTGCACAGAACAAAAGGGCAAATAAACACTGAAAATGACCAGCAGAAAATGTAATAAAAACATAACCACACTGGCCAGTAGTGATTTTAATGGGAAACATCCAAAAACACTCCAGAGAAAGCTCCAAAAAAAAGATATGAATTTTGGAAGGGTCTATGCTCCGTCCCCATACAAGGTGAATGAGCCCACAGTGAAATTGCGCTGAGCAGGGTTTTCCCTCTCCATTGGGCAGGTTTCCTATGGCATGCACATGTTCTGCAAAAGCAGGGCGGGCATGTCAGAATGGGCAACTGAACAGATGCTTGAAAAGGGGACACAGAGGGCTGCAGGCGGCACATGCTGTGGTGCAGCTGAGCCACAGTGCGGACTAGGGTGATGCCTAGGTGGCCCATAGGAATGCTGAAACAGAAGTTCAGCCAGACAGCAACTGATGAGGGACCAACATGGGCATGAGCGTGCTTCCCACAGTGTCACAGGGGATAGTACACAGCAGGTACCCCCAAGGGCACAGAACATTGGCAGGCAGTGCTGGGGGGAAGCGTAGACATCTATGCAGGAACACTTACCCCAGAACCCACACCATAGGCAGCCACCTACCCACACACTTGATGGCCTGAGACTGCGCTCCACCAGCACCACCAGCAGAAGGGCATGTCAGCAGGGTGGCAGAGGGGTACTGGTGGTGGAGGGGGCAGTGGCAGCAGCCCAGAGCAGACCATGGCCTAGCCCTGTGTAGAAGGGTGCCATGTACTGCAACAGACAGGCCCTGTCTGACAAACAGTCATGGTATCACCAGGGAATACACCATCTCTGTGGCAACACAGTGGTACAGTGTACACAGCCAGTGTGCTCAGAAGCAGAAGATCACAGGTTCAAGTCCCAGCTGTGGTTTCTGCCAACCCAGTCCCCATATTTTACCCACTACTAAAACATGCTAATACAGACAGAACCTTTGCAGATGACGTAAACATGCCTCAAACGCCTACATTTTACCCTACAGAGCACAGACACTATAAACATGCGCATTACCTAGAGCAGAGTCTCCCAAATGCAGTCCTGGAGGGCCAAACACCATTCAGGTTCCATGCTGCCTCTAATAAATATGACTGTGCTGCATTTCTATGCACCGCCCCCATGGTATGCAGATGTATCTCATGCATATTCAATAGGGACAGCATGAAAACCTGAACAGTGTTTGGCCCTCCAGGACTGGAGTTGGGAACCTCTGCCCTAGAGCAGTGGCCAACAGGGGCAGACACACACGCACCCACAGGCTCCATTATCCGAAGCACACTGGAGAGGCAAGATGTTGGGCCCTGCGTGCATCTCCCAATACTAGCACTTGCATACCTTAGCAATGCCACCCTAAATATGGGAAAACTGTACACAGCTATCAAAAGGTTGCTATGATAACTGGCAGATAGCAATTCCTACGTTAAGCACAATTGGCTGATTGAGCTGCATCATAGCAACCTTTCTGATGTCTGTGGAGTGTGCCTCAGGTCTGGTGTCTGACAGAATGACCCCAACAGTACTGCGTACCATAGCCATGCCTGCACTGTGCCCAGGACTGGTGTGGTGGCCAGGGCTACCAAACACCTCTATAGTTGCACAACGCTGGCATAGGTGTGTGGAGTGTGTGTCTGTCTATCCAGTGTGTGGTGGCTGCCAACACCCTCCACAGCCCACACTGCTAGCACTGTTGCCAGTATTGGCCTGCCAATGTGCATAATAAGGAGCAAGGTACTGTGGGAATAGCATGGATAGGGTGGCCTGGCCTGGCTGCATCTGCACAGGGCATAGGGCAATGGCTCGGACATTGTAGTGCCTGGCCATCACCTGCATGGACAGGGTGGCCACAGCATGTCCTGCTGGGAGGTCACTCTCACCCTGACTGAGCAGTGACCACGGCATGGCTAGGTTCCCCCATAGTGCTGTATAATATTTTTCTTGTGTGATATTTGCTGGTTCTCTTTTGGGGCCTAATCACTGGTGTATTTGTTTGGTGTGTATGCTGACATCCCAGTTCTGGGTACATGCATCTCCTACAGAAACATGCACTATGGGCTAGCTAGAAGACTGTCTGCAGCTAGTATGTATCTTGCTGGAACAACTTGCAGGGTGCAGCAGCTGGAGGCCTGCTGCTGGAGAATGTCAGATAGTGGTGGGGAGCCACAGCGGGTGGGTTGGGTGGTGGTACATAATCTGCCTATGGGTCCAAACACCCCTCCTTCACCTACATCATGTAACCATGGCACCAACACAGGATATGCCCTATTCTGGGTGCATCGTAGCCCATAGGGCTAAACATGACTGAGAAATACAGATGGACAAATATGTATCCTAGGTGTGTCTGCAGGAACTGCCTATCACACACAGTAGCACTGATAGGGACCTGCAGCATGGCGTATACCAGTCATGAAAGGTGCTCTGGACCTGTTGCTGGGTGCCCCACCTCACCCTCAGGGTGAGCACAGTACCCGCACAATGTGACGGTCTGTAGCTACTCTGTGCCAGTAACACACACGGTCAGTACCCCCTACCAGGCTGAGGTGCTGTGGGGGTACACACGGTTAGTTCCCCCTACCAGGCCGAGGTGCTGTGGGGGTGCATACCCCATCTTGTGATCATCTGTACACTGCTGATTTGCATGTGGAGTGCATCATGGGTATGGGTGGGTTAACCCTATCCTGGTAACCACAGCAGACAGTTTGTGTGATGATCTGCAGTCCTTCTGTAGCCAGCCAGGGGTTTGTTAGCAGCTGTAGCCCACTGGTTACTTCACTGCTTGTAGAGCCAGAGTTCATGGGTTCACACCCATGGTGGGGCTATTTGATAGGGCTGTCCAAGGCATTGTCTAGTTTTAATGTACATTAGTGCTGCCAGCAAAACCACCCTCAGAGTACTGTAGCCATAAGGTGCTGTATAAGGCGCCCTATAAAGCACCTTCTACGGTGCCTTATAAGTTGTCCTATAAAGTGCCTTATGAGGTGCATTATAAGGTGTCCTATAAAGCGCCTTATAAGGTGCCCCATAGGGGACATTATAGGGTGCCTTGGTGGACAGTGCACTTTATAATGTGCCCTATGGAGTGCCTTATAGAATGCCTTATGCGGCACCTTCGGTTACAGCATGTGAGGGTGTGTTTTCTGGCAGCACTAATTAAAATATACATAACATGCCTCAAAAAGCAATACTTACACATAACAGCTAATGCCTCAGCCAGCCTTATGCATTAGGCACCCTGGGGGATCAAACTCATGACCCCTGTACCATCAGTCAGTGTATTAACCATTGTGCTACACCTCTGTTTCTATATTTGCATGTCTGAGCGCCTACTTAAGATTACTGCGCATTAACGTGCTTAGCGGCGTCTCGCTCGATAATGTGCGCAGCGCATGTTATCGTGCGATAATCACGTTTTGCTACATTAAGACCGAAACGCCCACTCCTTTTATGGCAGCCTGCACACTATCACCAGGCGCACTTTAAGACGGTTTAGTAAACATACCCCTTAGAAATACCACACTAAACTGGTTCCGCTCCTTCCTTGAAAATAGAACACAACAGGTACGAATTGGTGATAAAACCCCACTGCCAGTCACCCTTACACAAGGAGTTCACAAGGCTCCTGCCTATCTTCACTCCTCTTCAATATCTTCCTTCAACCTATTTGCAAAATCTTTCAAGAACACAACATACAGTACCAATTATATGCAGACAATATAATGTTCTTCACCCCCTTTAACATAGCAATGCCTAACCTCACTAACATTAGCAATTGCTTCACCAAGATAAGACACTGGCTCCACCAACACAACTTGATAATTAACCAAACAAAAACAGAAGCCCTCTATATTTCCTTCAATCCATCCTTTGCTCCCCCAACAAACCTTGTCCTTGGTGATTACACTGTCTCTGTAAAGAATGAAGTCAAATACCTAGGCTTAATAATCGACCAAACCCTTTGCTTCCAGGAACAGAGAAAAAAAACAATGAATACAATTTACTCTAAAATTCAAACCTTGAGAAACCTCTGCCCCTTACTAAACCCAGACTCTTTCTGAACTGTTTGCCAAGCTCTAACCACCCCGACCCTTGATTATTACGACCTCATATATCACGGTCTCCAAAAACACAGTATCCTCCCCCTCCAGATGACCCAGAATACTATAGCACGCCTAATAACCAACACATCCAGATGAGCACATATCACCCCTGTCCTCCAGGACCTCCATTGGCTACCCATGCTGGCCAGAATAAAATTTAAAATCATCACACTATTATAGAAAGTAATACACAATGAATCCACCCCCTGTCTACTCTCTCCTCTCTAAACCAAACCTCCAGACCACATAGATCAAATACTGAAAACATCCTAAACATACCATTCCAGAAGAAAAAGAGTAAACAATCCATATGCAACTGAGCCTTCTCCTTCTATGCCCTTTCAGTATGGAATGCCGTCCCACCTGACCTCCGAGGATGCTCCGACCACTCCGAATTCCGAAAAGGCTCAAAACATTCCTTTTTCAAGAATACTTTGCCTTTCCCCCCTAAATCACAGTCTCCAATTTAACGTAATCCAACTATCCAGGGCTCACCTTCCTTGTCCCCTTCCCCCTCCATATGCTCTACCTCCACCTCTTCCCCCCAACGTTTACCTGTACCCTTGCCTACCCACCTTCACCTTGTAAATATGTAAAAAGTTAACTGTTCAATTTACTGTTACTGTTATGTTATAGAATTTATTGTTCTCTGTAAAACAGCTGTGTCAACACTGTTACCTTACGTTCCATGTAAACCGTCTTGAATCGTAGAAAGACGGTATATAGAAAGCATGAAATAAATTAATTAATTAACTCTGTTTGCTGTATTATAGTTAAACCTTTACCAGTTCCATGTATAATTTTTGAGTTAAATTTAAACCAGTTTGATAACATTGACAGGCGGTATATAAAAAATTCTTAATTATTTAATTAATTAATTAATTGTGTCGCCTTGCTAAGATTTATAGATGTTATACAATGGGGTCACCACATGAAGGTATTCAGCAAGACATGAGGCAGGAACTTTAGGGGCATGTTTACTAAAACCCCGGTAATGTGCGGGCCGCGGTAGTGTGCGGGTGCCATATAAGGAGTGGGCGTTTCTTTCTGAAAAAGAAAAAATGGGATTTAAATATGCGCTAAGGTGCGCGGCGCCCATGTGCGCCCCGCACATTAGCACATGAGAAGGCTGCGCGGGAGGCATAAGTGGCGCGCTGATGAGCAAGCAGAAGAGCAGAGCCACAGCACAATGGTTAAGGCACTTACCAATGGTGCAGGGATCAGGGGTTCAATCCCCTACAGAGCCCAATGAAAATGGCTGGCTGAGGCATTACTTTAGAAGGCATGTAAATAATGGGCAGCATAAGGCAGCACGCTGATGGGCATAAGGTGGCATGCTAATTTATTAGGAGGCATTTTAATATTGGGCGGCATAAGGCGGCGCGCTGATGTGCAAGCATAGGAACAAAGCCACAGCACAATGGTTAAGACACTGACCAATGGTACAGAGATCAAGAATTCAATCCCCCACAGTGCCCAATGAACAAGGCTGGCTGAGGCATTATGTATTATGGGGAAGATTGCTTTAGGAGGCAATTTATGTTAATTTTAATTTACATTACTAGCAAACGTACTCTCAAAGCGTGTTAACATAAGGCGCCCTATAAGGCACATTTTAAAGTGCACTGTCCGCCAAGGCACCCTAGAATGTTGCTTATAGGGCGCTTTATAGGGTGCCGTATGAGGTACCGCAAGGTCAGAGTACTGTTTTTGATGGCAGCACTGTGCAGTTTAAGGAATGAAAAGCATAAGTAGGTGCGCTGACATGCAAGGAGGAGCAGCAGTGGAGCACAATGGTTAAGGCACTGACTGCTGATACAGGGGTCATGAGTTTGCTCCCCAGGGTGCCTAATACGTAAGGCTGGCTGTGGCATCAGCTTTGCAATGTACATATTTTTTCCTGCAGCACCTTATGTTTATTTTATTAATTGCTGCCAGCAAACACGCCCTCACGTGCCATAATTGAAGGTGCCGTATAAGGCACCCTATAAGGCACTCCATAGGCACATTATAAAGTGCACTGTCCGCCACGGCACTCTAAAATGTCCCCTATAGGGCACCCTATAAGTTGCGTCACAGGATAATGTATAGTGCACCTTATATGGACGGAAACCATAAGGTGCCCTATAGGGCGCCCTATAAAGCGCCCTCAGAGGCACCTTATGGGTACAGTACGCTGAGGGTGTTTTTGCTGGCATCAAAATATGTACATTAAAAAAAGATAATGCTTTGGACAACCCTATTAAATAACCCCACTGTGGGTTTGAACCCATGACCTCTGGCTTCACAAGCAGTGAAGTAACCATTGGGCTACAGCTCAATAGCTGCTAGCCAGCCCCTGGCTGACTGTAGAGAGCCTGCACATCACCACACAGACAGTCTGCTGTGGTCACCAGGATAGGGTTAGCCCACCCGTACCCATGATGCACTGCACATGCAAATCAGCTGTCCACAGATGAACACAAGATGGGGAATGCACCCCCACAGCACCTCGGCCTGGTAGGGGGTACTGACCGGGTGTTTTACTGGCACAGAGTAGCTACACACCGTCACATTGTGCGGGTACTGTGCTCACCCTGAGGGTGCGATGAGGCGCCCAGGACCAGGTCCACAACACCTTCCATGGCTGAAAAAGGCCATGCTGGAGGTCCAAAGCATTGTTAATGTGTGAGATAGGTAGTTTCTGCAGAAAAACCTTGGATATCTCTGTCTGTCTCAGTCAGGGGTAGCCATCATGGACCCCTAGGTGGGCCATGCACCATCACCCTTCTCCAGGGCTGAGGGTGGCAAACAGGGTCTCTTATCAATAGATCCACATTCTACCTCTCTGCAAAGGTAGCAGTAGAGGGCAACATCAACCCCAGTCCTTCTGAGGAACAGACACCCCCACAGAGCAGTCAGTGCAGCTCTATACACATCCATAACACAATATCAGACAGACATTAGGCCTGGATGTGCTAAGCAGCACCCAACCACTATCTGATATTCTCCTGCAGCAAGCCATCAGCCACTGCAAGCCACTCCATCAAGACACATACCAGCTGCAAACAGTCTGCTAGCTAGTTCATAGTGCATGCTCCCAGTGAAGATGCATACACAACAAGCAGATAAATCAGTGACTGGACCCCAAAAGGAAACCCATATATATCACATGGGAGAACTACTATATAGCACTATGGGGGTACCTAGACATGCTGTCATCACTGCACAGTCAGGGTGAGAGTGATACCCCAGCAGGACATACAGAGGTCACCCTGTCTGTGTAGGTGGTGGCCGGGCAATACAATGTCCCAGCCAGTGCCCTATACCCTGTGCAGATGCATCCTGTCCAGCCCACCCTGTCCGTGCTATACCTATGGTACCTTGCTCCTCATTATGCACATTGGCAGGCCAATACTGGCAACAGTGCTGGCAGTGTGGGCTGTGGAAGGTGTTTGCAGCCACCACACACTGTCTAGACCAGGGGTGGGCAAACCTGGTCCTGGAGGGCCGCAGACCAGTCAGGTTTTCGGGATATCCCTAATGAACATGCATGAGATATATATGCATTAGAGATATCCTGCCAACCTGACTGGTTTGTGGCCCTCCAGGGCTGGATCTGGAGACCCCTGCCTTACACCTCTGTCATTTAAGATTGTGAGTGGACAAGGTGCAGATGTCCAAGACATCAAAAAGGTTAGATAGAATTTGTCACAGTCCTCCTCACTTCTCACCACCACCAAAAAATTGTCTATTAGACAACTTTTTGGTGGTGGTGAGAATCAAGGAGGAATGTGACACATTCTATATACCCTTTCGATATCTAGGACATCTGTACCTTGCCCACTCATGATCTTAAATGACAGAGGTGTAAGGCAGGGGTCTCCAAATCCAGCCCTGGAGGGCCACAAACCAGTCAGGTTGGCAGGATATCTCTAATGCATATATATCTCATGCATGTTCATTAGGGATATCCCGAAAACCTGACTGGTCTGCGGCCCTCCAGGACCGGAGGTGCCCACCCCTGGTCTAGACACACACTCCCACACCTATGCCAGCATTGTGCTACTATAGAGGAGTATATCAGCCTTGCCCACCACACCAGTCCTGGGCACAGTACAGGCATGGATATGCTACGCAATACTGTTGGGGGTCACTCCCCAGGGTGGTAAACACTGTCAGAGCCCAGAACTGAGCCACACACCGCAGACATCAGAAAGATTGTTATGATGGAGCTCAAAGAGCAAACTGTGCTTAACGTAGGACTTGCTATCTGCCAGTAATCATAGGAAACGTTTGATAGGTGTGTACCGTTTACCCAGGTGTCGTGTGCCATTGCTAAGGCATGCAAGTGCTAGAATTGGGAGATGCACGCAGGGCCCAATGTCCTGCCTCTCCAGGAGGCATTGGCCAATGTGGCCTGTGTGTGTGTGTGTGGGTGTGTCTGGCCCTGTTGGCTGCTGCTTTACGGCAGAGTTTCCCAACTCCAGTCCTGGTGTTCCAAACACTGTTCGGGTTTTCTTGCTGTCCCTCATAAATATGCATGAGCTACATCTGCATACCATGGGGGTGGTGCATAGATATGTAGCACAGGCATCGTTATTAGAGGCAGCATGGAACCTGAATGGTGTGGGGCCCTCCAGGACTGCATTTGGGAGACTCTCCTCTAGGTAATGTGCCTGTTTATGGTGTCTGTGTTTGGTGTTTTAAAATATAGGCGTATTAACCATGCGTATGTTCTCAGCAATAAAGGTTTGTCCTTACTATCACGGTTTAGTTGTGTGAAAAATATGTGGATTGGATTGGCAGGAGCCCCAGCTGGGCTTTGAACCTGTGACCTTTTGTTCTTGCACACACTGTCTGTGTGGACTGCACCACTGTGTTGCTACAGGTATGCTGCATTCCCTGGAGAGTCCATGACTGTACATCAAACAGAGCCTGTCTGTTGCGGTGGACGGTGCCAGCCTGCACAGGCCTAGGCCACTGTCTGCTGTGGCTTGCAGCCACTGCCCCCTCCACCACCTGTACCCTTCCGCCAACATGCAGATATGTCCTTATGTTGGAAAACGCATATGACCTTATTGAGTTGTGGCACTCCAGGACTGAATTTTGGGGACTGGGCTGTAGGTAATGCCCATTGTTAGGGTTTGTGTGTGGTGTAGGGTAAAATATAGGTGTTTGAACCATGCTTATGTTATCTGCAATAAAGGAGTGTCTTTACTATCACTGTTTAGTGGTGGGTAAAAGTATGGGAACTGGGTTGGCAGGAGCCCCAATTGGGATTTGAACCTGTGACCCTCTGGGCCTACAGGCTTTGGCTGTGTCTGCTGCACCACACTGTGGCCACAGAAGCAATGCAGTCCCTGGAGATAGGAAACCTGGCCGGACGAGTCAGAAACCCTGCTCTGCACTATTTTAATGTGGGCTCATTTACCTTGTATGGAGACAAAAGGGCAAATAAACCTCAAAAATGACCTCGAAAAAAGGGGCAAAAACCCATAACCAAGCTGGGCAACAGTGATATCAATGGGCAACATTAAAAAACACTCCCAGGAAAGCACCAATAAAAGGAAATGATTTTTGAAAGGGTCTACAGAGCGTAGACCCTTCCAAAAATCATTTATTTTTTTTGGAGCTTTCCTGGGAGTGTTTTTTATTGTTGCCCATTGCTATCACTGTTGCCAAGCTGAATTATAATTTTTAAACTTTTTCTTGTGGTCATTTTAAAGTTTTATTTGAAATTTTGTTCTGTGCACATGTATCACACTGCTCACGTTTGTAGGTTTCCCCGGTTTTGCTGTACATTGCTGACGTAAATGGTTTCTCTTCCCTTTAAATCGGCTCTAACGCGAGGTTTTCACTCGCGGTATTTTTTAGGTTGATTTTCAGCCCCGCTCCTGTGCAGGAAGCCTCTCCCCTCCCACTCTCCACCCATTGACCCCATCCCTCCGCCCCTCCGGAGCCTTCCTCCGCCCTCGGAATGCCTTTCCACGCCCCTATCGCACATCAGTGCGCCGCGCACTTGTGCGGGCCCGTTAGTGTGACGCGCACATATGCGGGGCCCAAAAATGCACTATTAGCGTGCGCTAAGGTACCTTAGCGCACGCTCAAGTGCGCCCCGCACAATTGCGCGGTTTAGTAAACATACCCCTTAATCTCTCCTCCAAGGGATGTACATCAGTTCACCAACTGTTGCACATCTCTTTGACCCTTTTGACCTCAATCTCCCCTTCCTCATATAAATTTTCCAAAAACAATATTTTCAGTTTGTAATGCAAGCAGACAGAGAAAATGCTCTCCAAGCAACAATTATTGGTCTGGGAACTCAATATGCAGGTTTCTTCAGTCAAGTTGTATTATCGAGGCAGTTTCTCCAAAAGGGTTAGTTTTGCGCATACCATGACAGGCCAGAGTATGGGAAGTATGATCTCAGTCTCTCAAATTTATTGCTAAGGCTCAGCGTAATACTTGCATCATGCCAAAGAGAGCCTCCTACTGGAGTTCATAAGATGTAACATGTATGAGTAGTTTGTCAAAATGTGCTTGGAAATTCTTTCTTATCAAGCTGGTGGCACGCAACACAATGGGAAATATTTCTTTATCTTTCTGCCACATTTTCTTGGTCTCTGACTACATTTCCTGGTATTTCAGGATCTTCTGCAACTCCACATGATTCACAGAGTAGTTGTTTGGAACTGTCACCTCTATTATCAATACCGTTCTGGTATTTTGCTCTTTAACCACTATATCCGGTTTCCTGGCATCCAGCTTTTTATCAGTCAGAATGGGAGTATCCCAGGTGACCATAATCTCCTCATTCTCTATAGTTGTCTTAGGGTCATGATCCCAGTGCCCTTTGGGCACAGAGATATTGTAGTGTTTACAGAGTTCTCTAAGGGGCATGTTTACTAAACCGCGGTAAAGTCACCAGCGTTAAGGGCAGCACTAAGGTTCCTGAAGCCATATAAGACTATGGGTGGGTGGGGCAGTCTGGCATTACAGGAGCTATGGGCCATGTAATGCATGGAACAGGGCACCCTGACAATTTAACTTGTGGTAACGGCACATCTCATGTTAAGTTGACAAGCGTTAAGGTGCCCAAGGGGTTTAAGGCACTTTAACCTAAAGCGCCTGAGCTTAAGGCATACTGAAGGGTTAAGGCACATGAAGTTAAGGCACCCTGAGGGTTTAAAGGTGCCTGAGGTTAAAGCATCCTGAGGGTTAAGGCACATGAAGTTAAGGCACCCTGAGGGTTTTAAGGCACCTGAGGTTAAAGCACCCTGAGGAGTTAAGGCGCATGAATTTAAGGTGCCCTAAGGCATTTAGGCACCCAAACATAAGATGGCCAAGGGTTTTAAGGTGCTTCAAGTGACAAGCATGTATCTAAAGTAACAATGAAAACACACAAACCTTCTGAATTGAGCTTATACTAAATAGTGAAACCACCAAACACTCAAAAGAAAAACCAGTGAAAAATACTTTTTTTTGTCGGAATGGCCGGCACAGTATAAACAGGAAGATCACCTGCTACCACTGCGGCCCGTCCTTTTAATCAATTTAAATGTCCATTTAAAACCGCTATAAACAAAATTAGCTGGTACTTAGCTTTGAAAAAAGCATCTCAGGCTGTGATGACGGTACAAAAATCCATAGGATACTCTTGTAGCAATTTTGTAGCAGTAGGTCACTTCGACGACGTGCCACGTTTCGGGGGTACACTCTGCAACCCCCTGCTTCAGGCGAGACCTCTGTGTGAAAAAACCGTCAGCCCTCACACAGAGGTCTCGCCTGAAGCAGGGGGTTGCAGAGTGTACCCCCGAAACGTGGCACGTTGTCGAAGTGACCTACTGCTACAAAATTGCTACAAGAGTATCCTATGGATTTTTGTACTGTCATCACAGCCTGAGATGCTTTTTTCAAAGCTAAGTACCAGCTAATTTTGTTTATAGCGGTTTTAAATGGACATTTAAATTGATTAAAAGGACGGGCCGCAGTGGTAGCAGGTGATCTTCCTGTTTAAGCATGTATCTAAAGGCAGGAAAATAGCTATAACCCTAATGCTGGATTTTGCACCATGGAAAGTCAATGTAAAGACGATGGAAGGAAGGACAGGTGGGAGCTGATGGACCTGCCATATTGGTGTGTACCGTAGGTGGATGAGCATGTGGGAGGCAGCTGTACTGATGCACAGGGTGGTGCCAATGTAAAGTGCTGCAATGTCAGTATGTGGCATAGGATGGGGAAGACGTGTCCCCCAGCCGAGCCAGAAGTGGCTGGATGTTTGCAGCCACAGGAACACAGAGAGGGAGTGGTGATGTGAAGATCAGGCACAGGAGAGCCCTGACTATCACAGGCATGAAAATGACCTGAGTAGCACACATTCACAAAAAGAGCAAGTAAGAAACAAACCTCTGTCTCTTGCTTATGGGGACAATGCACTAACCAGTATGCTACACCTCTTGGGCCTGCAGTGTCTGGAATTGAAGAGCCTGCTGGTCTCTGCCTAAACTGTGTGCTGTGTGTGCTGGTATAGGTTAACCCCTCCAGTACCCATGATGCAGTGCATACACAGAACAGCAGTCTGCAGCTGATCACCAAACAGAGAATGGACAGATACAACACATCAGCTCAGTACGATGCACTGACAGTGTGTATTGCAATCACATAACAGCTACAAACTCTGCTACTGCGCAGTTTCAGCAGTCACCCTGAGGATGAGGATGGCTGCCCAGCACCTGGTCCCCAGGACTTGCAGTACTAGGGATGATTTCTTTTACTTGTGCTGTGGGTCTCTATCATTGCTAGTGTGTGGTAGCTATTGTCTGTAGTGTGTTCAGCTAGTTGCCTTGCTGTGCCTCTCCGATCTGTCCCTGTTGGAGAATGACTCTCCTAGAGCAGTGTATGTTAATTCCCAGTGTTAAACAGTTGATGCTGAGCAGGGGTAAGGTGCGTCTAGGCTTGTAGGGATTTGTCACTAGAGGCCTGCTGGGCTTACTATTACCACAGTGAGTAGTGGTTGGAACATATCCTTTCCCAACCACCTAGATCTAGCAATCACCCACAGCAAACACAGTTAGACAGCACCTGCTGCCCATCACTGGGTTTTCCAGCCATGCACATACCAACTACAGACAGTCCACTGGTCAGTACATATTGCATGTGTACAGAGCAACCATGGACACACAGCAGTTGGTTGAGCAATCAGGCCCCCAGGACAAGAAGTGCACCCACATCACTAAAACCAGATGCTATACCGCGCTATGTAAATACATAGTCATGCCATGGTCACTAATCGGTCAGGATGAGAGTGCCCTCTCAGCAGGATATGCTGTGGCCACCCAGGCCATGCACATGACAGATGGGCACTACAGTATTTCAGCCATTGACCTTACCTCCAAGGCAGACCTATCCTGGCCAATCTGCCCTGTTTCAGGCCATGCCCACAATACTTTGCTCCTCATCAAGCACATTTGCAGATTTAGTGCTGGAAACTGTTTAGACCAGGGGTGGGCAAACCTGGTCCTGGAGGGCCGCAGACCAGTCAGGTTTTCGGGATATCTCTAATGAATATGCATGAGATATATATGCATTAGAGATATCCTGCCAACCTGACTGGTTTGTGGCCCTCCAGGGCTGGATCTGGAGACCCCTGCCTTACACCTCTGTCATTTAAGACTGTGCGTGGACAAGGTGCAGATGTCCAAGACATCAAAAAGGTTAGATAGAATTTGTCACAGTCCTCCTCACTTCTCACCACCACCAAAAAATTGTCTATTAGACAACTTTTTGGTGGTGGTGAGAATCGAGGAGGAATGTGACACATTCTATATACCATTTCGATGTCTAGGACATCTGTACCTTGCCCACTCACGATCTTAAATGACAGAGGTGTAAGGCAGGGGTCTCCAAATCCAGCCCTGGAGGGCCACAAACCAGTCAGGTTGGCAGGATATCTCTAATGCATATATATCTCATGCATGTTCATTAGGGATATCCCGAAAACCTGACTGGTCTGCGGCCCTCCAGGACCGGAGGTGCCCACCCCTGGTTTAGACACTGCTCAGTGAGGTGGAGAAAGTTGCAAAATAATGGATAGACATACACACACACACACACTTTGGGGGATGTTTACTAAAAACCGGAAATGTGCGCGCCGCAAAAGAGCGCACGGAAACGCGGCACTGAAACGCTAATAAACGCTAATAAATGCCCCGCACATGTGCGTGTCATCCCCGCAAAGGTGCGCGGCACACTAACGGGCCCCGTACAAGTGTGGGCCCGCAAATGTCCGATAGAGGCGTGGAACGGCTAAAGGAGGGCGGAGGAAGGCTCCGGAGGGGCGGAGGGACGGGGTCAATGGGTGGAGAGTGGGAGGGGAGAGGCTCCCCGCACAGTATCTGGCCCGAATTTGCATGTAAAAACTACCGCGAGGGAAACACTCGCGGTAGAAAGCATTTAAAGGGAAGAGAAGCCATTTCCGTCAGCAATGTACAGGAAAACCGGGGAAACCAGCAAAACGTGAGCAGTGTGATACATGTGCACAGCACAAAAGTGCAAATAAAAATAGAAAATGACCACAACAGAACTATTAAAAATAGTAATTCAGCTGGGGAACAGTTATAGTGATGGGCAAATACAGAAAACACACCCAGCAAAGCTCCAGAAAAAAGAAATGAATTTTGGAAGGGTTTACGGAGTGGAGACTCTTCCAAAAAACATTTCCTTTTGTGGAGCTTTCCTGGGAGTGTTTGCTATGGTTGCCCATTAATATCACTGTTGCCCAGCGTGGTGATATTTTGTCCCCCATTTCCCGTGGTCATTTCCGGGGTTTATGTGCACGTTTGTCACCAGACAGGGTGCATATGCCCACAGTAAATTTGCGTAGAGCAGGGTTTGTGACTCCATCCTGCCAGGCTTACTACCTCCAGGGGCTGCACTATCCATGTGACCATAGTGTGGTGCAGCAGACAGAGTCAGTACCTCTAGGACCAGAAGGTCATAGGTTCAAAGCCCAGCTGGGTCACTTGCCAGCCCAGTCCCTATATTTTACCCACCACTAAACACAGATAGCACAGACAACCCTGTATTGCAGGGGACATAAGCATGGGGAAAACACCCATATTTTACCCAACAACGCACACACACCACAACAATGGGCATTACCCACAGCCAAGTACCCCAAATGCAGTCCCGTACTGCCACATTCCAATCAGGTCACCTGCTTTTTATGGGAGAAGCTCATGCCAGCATGTTGGCGGATGAGTACATGTGGTGCAGGGGGCAGTGGCTGCTAGCGACAGAAGACAGAGGCCTAGCCATGTGCAGGCTGGCACAGTCCACAGCAACAGACAGGCCCTGCCGGATCCACAGTCATGGACTATCCAGGGAATTCAGCCAAGCTGTGGCTACACAGTGGTGCAGTGCACACAGACAGTGCATGCAAGAACAGAAGGCCACAGGGTCAAAGACCAGCTGGGGCTACCGGCAATCCTGCCCACATATTTTCCCCACAAATAAACAGTGACAGTAAGGACACACCTTTGGTGACAAGGACATATGCAATGGTAATACGTCTATCTTTTACCCCACTGAGCACAGACACCATGAACAGGGGCAGAACCTACCGCAGAATCCCCCAAATGCAGTCCTGGTGGGCCACACACCAGTCAGGTTCCATGCTGCCACTCATACAAATGCCTGTGCTGTATATCTATGCACCACCCCCACGGCATGTAGATGTAGCTCATGCATATTCATGAGGGACAGCAGGAAGACCCGAACAGTGTGATGCAAAACTGGGCTGGAGTGGGGAAGCGCTGCCGTAAAGCAGCAGCCAACAGGGGCAGACACACCCACACCCACATCCACAGGCCCCATTGGCCAATGTCTCCTGTAGAGGCAGAACATTGGACCCTGCGTGCATCTCCCAATACCAGCACCTGCATACCTTAGCAATGTCACCCTACACCTGAGGTACACAGCTCTGAAATGTTTGCTAAGAGTACAGGCTGATAGATATCCCTACGTTACGCACATACTGCTAGTTGACCCCATCCGAACAATCTGTTTGGTGTCTGCGGTGCGTGCTCCAGGCCTGGCCTCTGACGGTGTTCACCACCCTGGGATTGACCCCCAGCAGTACTGCGTACCATATCCATGCCTGTGCTGTGCCCAGAACCGGTGTGGTGGCCAAGGCTAATCACCCCCTCAATAGTAGCACAATGCTGGCATAGGTGTGGGAGTGTGTGTCTGTCTATACCAGGGGTGGGCACCTCCGGTCCTGGAGGGCCGCAGACCAGTCAGGTTTTCGGGATATCCCTAATGAACATGCATGAGATATATATGCATTAGAGATATCCTGCCAACCTGACTGGTTTGTGGCCCTCCAGGGCTGGATTTGGAGACCCCTGCCTTACACCTCTGTCATTTAAGATCGTGAGTGGGCAAGGTACAGATGTCCTAGACATCGAAATGGTATATAGAATGTGTCACATTCCTCCTCGATTCTCACCACCACCAAAAAGTTGTCTAATAGACAATTTTTTGGTGGTGGTGAGAAGTGAGGAGGACTGTGACAAATTCTATCTAACCTTTTTGATGTCTTGGACATCTGCACCTTGTCCACTCACAATCTTAAATGACAGAGGTGTAAGGCAGGGGTCTCCAGATCCAGCCCTGGAGGGCCACAAACCAGTCAGGTTGGCAGGATATCTCTAATGCATATATATCTCATGCATATTCATTAGAGATATCCCGAAAACCTGACTGGTCTGCGGCCCTCCAGGACCAGGTTTGCCCACCCCTGGTCTATACAGTGTGTGTTGGCTGCAAACACCTTCCCCAACCCACACTGCCAGCACTACTGCCAGTATTGGCCTGCCAATGTGCATAATGAGCAGCAATGTACCATGGGTATAGGTCAGACATGGTGGGCTGGCCAGGATGCATCTGCACAGGGCATAGGGCACTGGCTGTGACATTGTAGTGCCAGGCCACCACCTACACAGACAGGGTGACCTCTGTATGTGCTGCTGGGGGAGCACTCTCACCCTGAGTGTGCAGTGATGACAGCATGTCTAGGCACCCCCATAGTGCTGGATTGTGTTTCTCTCTTGTGATATATATGGGTTTCCTGTTAGGGCCTCCTTACAGAACTCTCTGCTTGTGTGTGCTGCCACCCCAGTTTTGGGTGCATGCATTTCCATCAGGGCTAGCCAGCAGACTGTTCACAGCTGGTATGTGTCTTGATGGAGTGCCTTGCAGGGTGCAGCGGCTGATGGCTTGCTGCAGGTGAATATCAGATAGTGCTGGGGTGCATCTTTGGATATCCAGGCCTAAAGTCTGTCTGATATTGTGTTATGGATGTGTGTGGAGCTGCTTGGACTGCCCTGTATGGTGCCTGTTCCCCAGCAGGACTGGGGTTTGATGGTCCACTTTGCTGCCATGGGGGGGGTTTCTTTGACCACCTAGGGGTCCATGGGGGTTTCCACTAACTGAGACAGACAGAGATATCCAACATGTTTCTGCAGCACCTGCCTATCTCACAGGTTAGTACTGTTTTGGAGCTCTGTCATGGCCTCATCCAGCCATGGCTGGTGTTGTGGACATGGTCCTGGCCGCCACATCACACCCTCAGGGTGAGCACAGTACCCGCACAATGTGACGGTGTGTAGCTACTCTTTGCTTGTAGTCCACCCGCTCAGGACCCCCTACCAGGCCGAGGTGCTGTGTGGGTGCACATGGACAATTCCCCCTACCAGGCCGGGTAGCTGTTGGGGTGTATTCCCCATCTTGTGTGCATCTGTGGACAGCTGATTTGCATGTGCAGTGCATCATGGGTACGGGTGGCCTAACCCTATCCTGTCTACAACAGCAGATTGTCTGTGGGGTGACGTGCAGGCTCTCTGCAGCCAGCCAGGGGCTTGCTGTTAGCTATAGAGCTGTAGCCCAATGGTTACATCACTCCCTGTACAGCCAGAGGTCATGGGTTCAAACCCACAGTGGGGCCCTTTGATAGGGCTGTCCACAGCTTTATTTTTATTTACTGTACATATGTCTATGCCGGCAAAACCACACACAGCTTACTATACCCATTAGGTGCCTCTGAGGGTGCTTTATAGGGCGCCCTATAGGCCACCTTATGGTTGCCATCCATATAGGGTGCACTATACATTATCCTGTGTCGCAACATACATGGTGCCCTATAGGGGACATTCTAGGGTGCCTTGGCGGACAGTGCACTGTAACATGTGCCTTACGGGCATCCGTATGTTAACACACTGTGAGAGCGGGTTTACTAGTGGTGGGAAATAAAATATAAATGGAAGGCCTCCTACAGCACTCCTCACCATGATTCGTGCTATCACTGATCTATCCCTTTTCAGAAAGGCACTCAAATCCCACCTCTTCCCCCAATATTACTTGACCAACTAACCAATCTTAATCACTACCCAAACTAAGAACAAATCCTGTTATGTATACTTGTAAATACTCTTGTAAATACTCTTGTAAATAGTTGCAGTAATGATGTCCCATGTTTTATCCAAGTTCTCTGACCTTGTTCTCTGTAAAACCTAACAGTTTGTTGTTATGGTATGTTGTTATATTGTGAACCGCGCTGATTCTGAATAGAGCGGTATATAAGAGCCTGTAATAAATAAATACTGCCCCAGCCAGCCTTGTTCACTGGGCACTGTGAGAGGTTGAACCCCTGGCCCCTGCACCATTGGTCAGTGTCCTAACCATTGTGCTGTGGCTGTGTTCCTGTGTTTGTGCATCCGCACGCAGCCTTGTAGCCATCAGCACGCCATCTTGTGGCGCACTAAATTAACAGCGCGCCGCCTTATGCTGCACAACATGGATATGCCCCTAAAATAATGCCTCAGCCAGCTGTCTTCAATGGGCACTGTGGGGAATTGAACCCATGATCCTTGCACAAGTGGTCAGTGTCTTAACCATTGTGCTATGGCTCTGTTCCTGTTATTTGCACATCAGCGCGCCACTTCTCCCTCCCACTATTGGACTGCCCCCTCACACATCAGCGCGCCGCCTTCTGCCCACCGGCTCGCTGCCTTCTGTTGCCCACATTTATCAGCGCACCACCTTCTGCCGCCCAAACTTACCAATGCGCCGCCATCTGCCGCCCACACTAAACAGTGCGCCGCCTCATGCCGTAATAAAAATAACAGTGCGCCGCCTTCTGCCGCCCAAAATTAATATGCCTCCTAAGCACTTTTGCCCATAAATGTTGGTGCCTCAGCTGGTCTTTTTTGTTGAGTGCAATGGGGGTTTGAACCCCTGGCCCCTGCACCATTGGTCGGTGTCTTCACCGTTGTACTACGGCTCTGTTGTTTGGTTTTGCAGCAGTGCCCCACTTAGCCTTCCCACGCGCTAATGTGGGCCCCACACATTAGCGCGACGCACACACGTACGGTCCGTTTTTTTGCTTTTTTCTGCCTGGCCCGCCCACTCCTTATATGGCACCAGCACACTAACGGGGACCCGCACAGCAACGGAGTTTAGTAAACATAGCCCTTTGCTGTGCAAAAATGGGGATGGTTGGCATTCCTGCCTGCCACCTTGGTCCAGATATCATCTCAAGCATTGTTAATATGTGCTCCTTGTGCAGGAGCTAGTAGCATGCTCCGATGTTAATGCCCGCTCAGTGTGCTGGTGATGTCAGCCTGACTCTCCGTCCAGCTGAGGATAGTGGATTCTGTTTGTGTGGCTGATGGGTTTTTGTGCCCTTGCTGGCCAATTCATTTGGGATTGCATATGTTGGTGTTGTGCCTGCACTGTGGGATAATGTTTAGCCACAGGAACATGTAATGCATAGTCCACAGCCCAGACCCAAACCTGTGACCCTCCACTCATATATACAACGGTGTACATGGAGCCACAGTGCTGCTATATGGTATATCACTCCCTAGGGCTGACATACTTCACATTAGACAGACCTTGGCACATGTTGCATTGTGCTCTGTGCACAGGACATGGCTTTGGTCTGCTGCGAGGGTGCCACTGCCCCTCCGCCAACACCCCATACCATACTGACATGCCCGTGTGTTATCCGTGTTGGTAGTGTGCAGTCCCAGCCCATCCAACATGTGGTTTAGCAGGTACCTAGGGCGCAGAGTCCGGAAGGGGGGCAGAGGCATACATGGACAGCCACACATCCCCCCCACAACCATCTGCCTCTCCAGGGATCCTATCACTGCCTGCCAATGTTATTTCTCTTCAACCTGGGGAAGTGACGACTGAGGGGTGTTAGGTTAGAAATCTAAGAAATATTGGCTGGAGTGGAACAGGTAAACATAGGTCGATTGTTTATACCATCAGAATGTTGAAAGACTAAGGGACATGGATTGTGGCTACAGTGTAATCCATTTTGGACTACTATGTGAAAATACTTATACCTTCAACACGTAATCACACCCTGCAATTCATTACCGGAGGCTGTAGTAAAGACTGTTAGTGTAGCTGGGTTTATTAAATGTTTGGACAGGTTCCTGGCAAAGGTCCATTAACCATTGTTTGAAAGGATCTGGGATATGCACGGCTTGCCCCGTTACAAGCATTGTGGATCCTGGGTGTCTGTTGGGGAAACTGCTATATTCTTGTGCCCTAGATTGGACACTGTTGGACACAGGATACTGGGCATGATGGGCCTTGGCCAGACACAGTCTTGCATATTTTCAATTCCTATGTTCTTCTGTGCCACCTAGGCAACTGCCTGGTCCACCCTCTGCACCAGCAGCTCCACTGCATGATCCACATGCACCCTCCTTTGCCCCATTTGCACCATCAACATAGTGACCTTTCATTCTTGGGCAGTGTGCTGTTGCTACTATCACTTTCTTGGGCTCATCTGTCTGTGCAGCACATTGCAGACATTAAGATAGGCTTTCTCCCCTCAAAATTCACCCTTACCGATAGGTTTTGATATGCATTAAGGTGCTGGCATTAAGGGAGCGCACCTTGTTCCCGCCCACTCCTAGTCCATTGACCTCTACTCTCTGCCTACTCTCCGCCCATAGGGCAGTTTATGCCATCAGTACCACTAACGTGCAGTAAGGTGACATTTAGGATGTGTTAAGGGCTAAAGTGTGCCGTTAGCGCGTATTAACGGAACACTTGCTCCTTTACCGTTGTTTAGTAAACACACCCCTAAGCCTCTTGTCTTCCCCAGTGAGTCCCTTTCCCCAGCTTCTCATCCTGAATGTCAACAGTTCAGCCCACTTTTTGGCACTGCAGCTGCTGCATGGGACAGTTCTGACAGTGATTCAAGCCCAGCTGGTGTTGGCAGCTGTCCTGCATCATGCAACCCTTGCAGCATGTGATCAGCAATCCTGTGCTATTGTCTTATGAGAGCAGCACAGAACTTCGCCACTGCACTGATCATGGACTGCAAGGGCCACATGATGCGGGCAAGCCAATGACACTAGCTGCCTATGAATCACCAGCTCCAACTCCCACTGTTTTTTTTTATATGATTATATGATTATGTGATCATTAATTATGCAGAAAATTATGCATATGTATAATCACATAATTCCCAAGGGTATAATTAAGCCTACAATAATTAAGTGAATTTAGCAGTCTGGTATGCCATTCCACAAAATTCCTACAGTAAGTGTATGGGTCTGGCACCTTATGATATAAATTATATTCTACTATCACTGAAGTATAACTTTCACATAAACATTATGTAGGTCTTACAGATGTATTCATGAAAAAAGTTAGTAAATCCTTGAGTGACAATTTATGGCATCAGGAGCTCCCTATCCCTTTGCTATGGTTGCACATATTCATAAATTTTACTCTGATATTATCCATCTGAAATAGTATAATCTAACATTATTTTGAAATGTCAGAGATGATGGGCTAACCATGCGTGAGGAGGAACAGTACCAAAGAGATCTGGGTGATTATGAATGAGAGTATTAATCATTATAGTTTCATTTTTTATTGTGTCCTTTCTATGCTTGATGCATTGAACAATATAAAACTTTAAGGGCCCAATATTCGATGGGCAGTTACACTGTTTGCAGCCCTGTAAACCTTGTAACTGCTGCTGAGAGGCATATTCAACAGTACTAACACGGTTAGTGCTGCTGAATATCCGCAATTATCTCCCTTACACACCCTGATGCTACAGTAACTGCTTAGCATTGGAGCTTGTCGGGGGTGTTCCAGGGAGGAGCAGAGGTGGAGACAGTCCCAAACCGGGCAGCAGTGATATTGCTTGCTGCCCAGTTAGGGACCGGCGGCTAAAAGACAGGCGAGGAAAACCTTTGTCTATCTTTTAGTCACAGGAGCTAACTGGGCATGTGCAGCAAACTGTAACTTCTGGGCATGTGCAGCAAACCTGGATATTCAATGCCAAGGTCACATATGACCCCGGCATTGAATATCCGGTGTTAAGGGTATGCACGTATGGCTATGTGCCATAGCAGCAAATAGCCTGCCCAAATAAATATCAGACCCATAAAGTAAAAAGGGATACAAAACAATGATATTTAAAACAGTTCACCTCCTCGAGGCAAATAAATCCCATCTAACAAACATCATCCTTGGGGGTCATAGGAAATTTAATCAGTATGTTCTTTCTATATGTTTCAGAAGAATGTTCTTCAAGCCAACTCTAACTGCACTGGAAAGGACACACTCAGCCAGAATTCCCCACTACAATGTGAAACTTAGGATAAAAATAAATAGAGGGAAGAAACTCTGGGAGTTATTAAACTGAGAGTAGACTTTTGATGTGTGGAGGCAAAATCAGGGAGGGATAAGTGGTTAGCACTCCCCTGTTAATTTTTGCTCCACACACTTTAAAAAGGGGCTCAATCGTTCCCACCAGCCATATAATTTTCATTTGCAAATCTAATTAATCTGTGAATAAACCCTTTTCTGAAAGAGGTAGAATTGCCTTAAAATGGAAGGTACCTTTCAACCAATGCTGCCACCTTTAATCTCTGGCACTCGATTTCCCTGGTGAGAAAATAGCTCCTTGCTATCTGTGTCTCTTTCCCAGCTCACACTACATGGCTCTTTCAGTTCTATTATACAATAATGGCTTTAATAGGTGAATAAAAGGTTCAGCAAGTTTTACAAAAATGAGATGCTATTCACTCCTCGCTACCTTTAATCTATGGCATTCTCCTGCTAATGAGGATAAATTAGCCTGAGCTATTTCACAAGGCCTTTAGACTGCATAATATTAGCAGCCTGTTTATGTCAGACTTTTCTTAACTACTTCCTTTTATCTTTTCTGATATAAAAATTCAAGGCAGTATGAGATCTGCACAAAATATCCACACATAGCATAAAGCACTGTTGAGGACATGTGGGAAACAAAGAACTACTGGGACACATGGGGCACAAACAATACTGTTTTAAGCATGTAGCATGCAACACTGCTGGGAACGCATGAGACTCACAGATGCTGAGGTGAATGGGCCATATAGAGTATGACAGAAAGCATATATTCATTTTATGAAGTCATTTTAGCATGTATGTGGTAATAGATGCACATAAAAGGGCTGATTTTATAAGGGGTGCACAGTAAGTTACACTCTATTTATGCAAGTAAGCACCTGTTTTAAAGGGCTTACATGCATGAATGGACACTTATGCACATGCTTTATGCAGTTGCTATTATGTAAGTGTTTGCATACATTCCATCGTGTGCACTTTCAGTTTGGTTAAGCACATAAATTATAGCATATTATAACTTTGGTGTGTTTCTGACCAATCTAGGCATGGGTATTTATGCCTAATCTAGAACAGGCATAACTTTTCTGACTAGATTGAGGCTTAATTTTACACCACTATTTTATAAAGCAAAGTATACATCTATTTTACTGTATAAAATAGGCTCCAAATACATGCATGGCAACATGCATTAACTGAACTAAAGTTTATAAAATTACCCTCCAAATGGCACTTTTAAAATTACCTCAGACATACAAGTATGCATCATTGCATGAATGGTGCATATTTTTACTGTAGGCATTGTCAGCGGTGCATTCTGGTCAGAGCATGGGTGGAGTCATGAACTACATGCATTGATTACACTGGTCAACCAAGTTTTAGAAAAGTCATGTTACTGAAATAAAAATAGTCATTTCTTATCAATTTTTATATGCTGAAAACAAATATGGCAGTGAAATTGCAAAGTTGGTTCTAGTTTTTTTGTAATCTACAAGAATTAATGTTTACATCATGAAATGCATGTCAATAGTAAATATAATAGGCCTTCGGTTAATGCCTGTAAAAAAACAAGTCATAGACTACTTCTTAGATTTTTTCGCCTGTCTCTTGTACAGCTGTTCAGGAGCTTCTCTGGGGAGTGTCCCGCAGTAGTCAGCCAGCATTGTAGTGGACCATTTTCCCTGGTATCTTTGCTCCATCGTTGCGATATCCTGGTGAAAACATTCGCCCTGTTCATCACTAACCATATCACAGTTGTCAGGAAAGAAATTGAGATGGGAATCAAGGAAATGGATCTTTAGAGACATATTGCAGCCAAGTTTCTGATACTGCATCAGCATGTCTTCTACTAGTTCCTTGTAGTTTTCTGCCCTAACATTCCCGAGAAAGTTTGTTGACACTAGGCGAAAAGCATTCCATGCTTGTTTCGCATCACCCTGCAGCAAGTTGTTGAACCGGTCATCTTTGAAGAGCTCTCGAATCTGAGGACCCACAAAAACTCCCTCTTTAATCTTTGCTTTGCTGAGTCGAGGGAATTTTTCATGCAGGTATTGGAAAGCTGGCGAAGTGCGGTCCATGGCTTTCACAAAGTTTTTCATCAAACCTAGTTTGATGTGAAGGGGTGGTAGCAGGATTTTGTGAGCCTCAACCAGAGCTGGGTGCTGGATATTCTTCTCTCCAACTGTTACATTTTGTCTGCAATTTCATTCCTTCCGCAAGTAGTGCCAATCCCTTGCTCGGCTATCCCACTCACATAAGAAACTCATGTATTTTATATATCCCTGCTGCAGTCCCATTAAAAGGGCAACTACCTTCAAGTCACCACAGAGGTGCCAGCTGTACTTGTTATAGTTAATGGAAGTCAGTAGATGCTTTAAGTTATCGTATGTCTCTTTCATGTGGACGGCATGTGCTACTGGACTAGATGGAAGACGGTTTCCATTGTTCAAAAGCACAGCCTTCAGACTCAGTTTCGAAGAATCTATAAATAGTCTCCAGTCTTGTGGGTCATGAGTAATTTTTAAGGCATTCATGAGGCTTTCAATATCGGAACAGAATACCAGATTACTTTCCTTTCTGAAGAAAGTCTCCAACTGCTGGTGGCGCTTTCGATATGAAGTAATGTTGACATCTTCTTCTAGAAGATTCCATTGTTGCAGTCTTGATCCTAGCAATTCTGCCTTGTTCTTGGATAAGTCCAAATCACGAACCAGGTCATTTAGTTCTTCCTGTGTTATTCTGTGTGGAGTTGATATGCATCCCAGTGAAAATCTGGGTCACTGCATGCTGACGGACCAGAAGAAGAACAGGTCGGCTCACCCTTGTCCTCATCAGATGAATCAAGAGAATATTCTGATGGAAGTTCTGGAACAGGAAGTCCCTCACTATGTGGAACTGGTATCAATGCACACAGAATGTTTGGGTAGACTATGCTCAACTTCTTTTGCTTCGTTATTCCACTGGAAAGAGGAGGAACCAAGCAGAAGTAACAGTCATTTATATGGTTGCTTGGCTCTCTCCACACCATGGGGACTGCAAACGGCATTGATGGTCTTTTGCAATTCAACCACTGTGAAAGCTGTGTTGTACATGTAGTGCAGCATATATGTGGGGCCCAAGGCTTGTTTTGGTCACCAATCTTGCATCTGAAGTAAAGATGATATGCCTTCTTCAGTTGAGAAGTGATACTTTTCTTCTGGTTGGCAAATGTCACTTCCCCACAAATGTAGCAGAAATTGTCAATGATATTAACGCACTTTCGCGGCATTACTGTTCTGTATTGTACCTAAATGGCTAAAATTATATGATTAATAAAAGTTACATGTAGCAGTAACTTAAACTGTCTCGCACACAGTCTGAGATATTTTAAATGCTCAACCTTTCCGACTGCGTATAGTACACTGCTGACGTCAGATGGCTTCAGCAGCTGTCTGGCAGTAGTATTGCATTGCATCAGAAAATGATGCAATCAACTCTGGATGATGTGTGCATGCTGGTATTATGCAATGTGATGCATTATTACATCATTCAAGGCTTATTTGGGATGTTGTTGATGTCCTACAGGATAAATTTACACGGTGAAACGTCAAAAACGAACTACATGCAATATCTTCAAAACGAGAGCCAATAAAAAACTTTTAATGTTATATTTGTGTTCAGCTCACCAAGATACTACAGATTAGGGCCTTTTACAGTTAGTAATGATTTCAATGTTGACCAATGTTATAAAATACGCTAATCTACATGTGGACGTTTACACCTGGTCCTCAGCAGGTGCAATTATCTGTGACGTCAATGTAGCCATGATTGCTGCTGGATTTGTGCTAGTTTTATCTCCAGGAACAAGCAGGAATGTAGTCCTCACATATGGGTATAGTCGGTACCGACGGAGCCTGCGAAGGAATGCTCCCCAGCGTCCAATAGGAATGCTTTTGGGAGCATCCCTCAGCACATGCGTGCTGCCTTCCCGTCTTTCCAACTGTCCCTCTTCAGTTATTCGTTTTCCGCGAAGCCGACAGGACCTATTCCCTGTCACCGCAGAAAATTCCATCTTTAAATTTCTTTCTTATGGTCGTGTTTGCCTACTGCACAACGCCTACCGGTACCATCGGTTCTTTTCTTTTCTTTTCATAAAAAAAACAAATCAAAAACATAGACTTTCTTTTCAGAAACTTTCCTCTTTGGTGCTAGGCACCATTTTGGGCATTAGGCCCCATTTTCCTAAATCATGGAAAAGCCAACTAGTGGTTTTAAAAAATGTACTAAGTGTGGCAGTACCATTTCCGTCATTGACACCCATAATTGGTGTCTAAAATGTTTAGGACCTGCTCATTCTCCAACTGAATGTCTCTCCTGCATGGGGATGACCAAAATAGGAAGACAGAACTGGGCCGCAAAGCTCGGTACCCTCTTTTCTTCAGATGCCAGATCCATTGCATCAACATCGTCAAGGGCCTCTTCTTCCTCCCATGGATCTCAGGTAACTAAACATAAAAGCCGGTCCTCGAAGGGTAGCTCTCCTGCTAAGCGTCGAGAGGCCATTGGCATTGCCCTTGAGGGAACCACACCGGCAAAACAGCCCCAGCGGGAGGCTTTGGCTTCCAAAGCATCGATGGGGCATCAGGATGCTCTCGAGGCCTCAACCTCGCAAGAACTACCTGTGCCATGCTCAGGAGTTCTGACCGTCCTCACCAGTACCAACACCCAGGCAGCGGCAATAGACCAGAGGTTCCTCACTATCGAGCGCAGTATCGCAGCTCTTCTTTCGGCTGCGGTACCGGTGGTCCCAAGGGCACCGGTGCCGACATCGACATTGATGCTGGTACTGACACTGGTACAGACACCGGTACCGACACCGGCGATGCCGGTACCAATGGTACCGGCCCCGGTGGGAACTCTTCCGATGCCATCTCTGGCTGGAGTGGACAAAGCGGTACCGGGCCACCTCGGTACCGACTTCAATCGGTACCGGGATCGTGCCTTGCAAGAGCATCGGGGTCAGGAATACTTTGATTCCTCCGATTCCGAAGACTCTGACAATTCTGCTGGCACTAGAGGATTTCTCCTAGAAGATCCCTCTTCTCCCCAACGCAGAATGTCACCTCCAGAGGACATGTCATTTCAGGATTTCATTCGTGATATGGCCAAAGGTCTTTTAATCACAGTAGCTCCTGAAGAGGAAATCCTCCAATATCCTAAAGCTCCTAAGGAGGCAGCTACTCTGCCTATCCATGAAATTCTGCATAGCTTGATGCTCAGAATGTGGGAGACACCTCTGACTACTTCTCCTCACTCTAGGAGACTTGATACAATGTATCAATTTCCACCATGTCCTGGATTTCAGAAAACTCAGCTGCCACACCATTCAATGGTAGTGGAATCAGCCATGCGTAGGATGAAAAGTGCAAAGAGGCATGCATCCAATCCTCCAGGTCTTGAATGTAGGACTCTGGATGCTTTTGGACGCAGAACATTTCAAGCTTCCATGCTTTCAGCTAGGATCAGTTCATATATCCTATATATGGGAATGTTCCTTAAGGAAGTCACAGGAGACTTGGAACGTATGAGCCCATTTCTCCCAGATGATAAGAGACAAGATTTTCTTGCTCTAGTTAAGCATGCTGAAGATGTCTCCAAGTTTGTCAATCGTGCAGCCTTTGACTGCTTCAAATGCATCAGCAGAACCTCTGCTATTGCCACTGGCGCACGACAGATTGCCTGGCTACAGGCATCAGACTTGAAGACTTGGGTACAGGACAAGTTAGGCAACATTCCTTGCACAGGGGAGAATCTCTTCGGAAAGAAATGTCAGGAAAAGGCTAACGAGTTAGATGCTGACAATTCTACTTTAGATAGATTGTCAAAGTCTCCAGCCACTCCAGCCAAAAGAAAGCCTTATAAAAACCCCTCTTTTAACAAAAAGAGTAAGTTTTATCCTTCCTATACCCAGCAGAGTCAGACTTCAGGTCAGGTTGCCCAAAAGGGACAAACTAGACAGCAAAAGAAACCAAAAGGCCTGAGAGCCCAACCAGCTCTCCAGGTTCAGCCCTCTCAAAGGCTTTGACTCCTTCCTAGAGAGCTTTGCCTTCCTGCCTCTGAGGGGTCCCCAACCCCCCAATATTCTGGGCAGGTTATGCCACTTTGTCAACAGATGGCATCAGATAACAACAGAAGACTGGACTTCGTCCATTGTAGGAGAGGGGTACAAACTACATTTTCACAGCATACCCCCTCCTACAATTCTAAAGCAATTCAATTCACAAACCTCTGCAGATAATCTGCTAGATCACAAGGTCTCCATACTTCTTGCCCAAGGGGCAATAGAGGAAGTACCTATTTTTCAAAAGGGGACAGGGTTCTACTCCCCCTATTTTCTTATTCCAAAGAAAACAGGGGGACACAGACCCATTTTAGACCTCAGAGAATTGAACAAATATTTGTTTTGAGAGAAATTCAAAATGATTTCTCTAGGAACTCTTCTGCTATACCTTCAAAGCCAGGACTGGCTTTGCTCTCTAGACTTAAAGGATGCATGCACTCACATTCTCATCCATCCAGATCACAGGAAATGTTTATGTTTCCTTTTCAAGGGAAGACATTTCCAGTACAGGGTTCTTCCTTTTGGTCTGGCTTCAGCACCAAGGGTGTTCACGAAATGCATGGCAGTAGTAGCAGCATTTCTACGAACCCTGGGGATTTTTGTCTTCCCTTACTTAGACGACTGGCTCATTCGAGCCTCCACAGTTGCAGACGCCAGTACTGCACTGTCCCGTACAATGCGAATCCTCCAATACTTGGGATTGGAAATAAACCTCCCAAAGTCTCAACTAGTTCCTTCCCAATGCCTGGAATTCATAGGAGCCTGTCTGGATACCAGACAGGCAAGGGCTTTCCTTCCACAAGCCCGGTGTCTTCGCATTATGCAGCTAGCTTCCCAAGCAGCAGGCAATCCTCCCTCACTGCTCAGGAACTACTGCAGTTATTGGAACACATGACATCCACAGTTCATGTAGTCCCATATACTCACCTCCACATGCGAGCAGCTCAGTGGACCCTCTCCACACAGTGGACACAGGCCACGGGTCATTTGTCGGACAAAATAACAATCTCTCAATGACTAATTTTGTCCCTCCAATGATGGCAATCACTAGAAAATCTGACAGTGGGGTCTCCGTTCCATCAACCCCTCTTTCAGGCCACCCTAACAACAGATACATCACAGGTGGGTTGGGGAGCACACCTGAATCATCTCTCTACCCAGGGCACCTGGACTCCACAAGAGGTTGGTTTACACATAAACCTCCTGGAATTAAGAGCAATTTATTTAGCTCTTCGAGTGTTCCATGCCCAGCTCAGCTATAAGACAGTCCTAGTCCAGACGGACAATCAGGTAGCCATGTTCTATGTGAACAAGCAGGGGGGAATGGGCTCTCTGTCGTTATGCAACAAAGCTTTACGACTATGGGCCCTCACCAGAGAGCATCAAATTCACCTTCTAGTGGTATATCTTCCAGGCATTCAAAACCTTTGGGCAGACAAACTCAGTCGAGTACTGCTACCTCACGAGTGGTCACTTCACCTAGACCAGGTGGCAAAGATATTTCATCTATGGGGCACTCCAGACATAGACCTCTTTGCAAGTCCACTGAATGCCAAACTTCCCCGGTTCTGTTCCAGGATTCTGGCACACAACTGTCAGGCAAGGGATGCCTTCCTCCTTCACTGGGGTCAGGACTTCCTTTATGCCTTCCCACCCATTCCCCTCATCCCCAAAACACTCTTCAAGCTTCAGAGAGACAGGGGTCGCATGATTCTCGTAGCACCACGATGGCCACGCCAAACGTGGTATTCCCTGCTTCTCTCAAGCGGCACCTCTGGAGTTAGGACATGCTCCAGATCTCCTTTCCCAGGAGAACGGGACGCTATGGCACCCGAATCCCCAGTCCCTGCACCTCGCGGCCTGGTTGCTGAAGGCTTAGACCTCCAGGATTTCAACCTCTTCCAGCAGGTAAAAGATATCCTTCAGGCTTCTAGGAAACTTTCCACAAGAAGATCTTATGCCTTCAAGTGGAAACGTTTTACTATATGGTGCTCCAAGAGGGGATTAAACCCCCTGGTCATACCCTTAGAATCGATACTAGAGTATCTCCTTCACTTATCAAATTCTGGGTTAAAGACCAATTCGGTAAGAGTCCATCTCAGTGCAATTACAGCTTCTTATAAGCCTCTAAATGGACAACCAATTTCCTCTCATCCACTCCTATCAATATTTAGGAGAGGCCTTTTATTAACTAAACCTCCCATCAAGCCACCGCTGGTGGCATGAGATCTCAATTTAGTTCTCGGGCAGCTCATGAAGCCGCCTTTTGAGCCTTTAGCCACTGCAGACCTTAAGTTTTTGACCTGGAAGGTCATCTTCCTAATTGCAATCACCTCTGCCTGTCACATCAGTGAATTGCAAGCTTTAGTGGCTGATCCTCCTTATACTAGGTTTCATCATGATAAGGTTGTTCTTCGAACTCACCCACATTTTATGCCAAAGGTGGTTTCGCCTTTTCATTTAAATCAATCAATTTACCTTCCTGTATTTTTTTCCGAGGCCTCACGCCTCTAATGCAGAAAGAAACCTTCATACTTTGGATTGTAAAAGGGCCTTGGCCTTTTACATACAAAGAACACAGCAACATAGAAAGTCCTCACAACTTTTTATAGCTTTTGACCCTAGTCATTTGGGACTTCCAGTCTCCAAAAGAACTTTATCTAAATGGATTGCCCAATGCATATCCTTTACTTATGAGAGTAAGGGTCTTCCTCTTCAGGACCATGTCACAGCTCATAATGTGAGAACCATGGCAGCTTCTATGGCTAATCACTCTGTGTCTATCGATGACATTTGTTGAGCAGCCACCTGGGCTTCGGTACACACCTTCACAGCCAACTACTGCCTAGATAAAGCCTCCCGTCAGGATGCCTTCTTTGGCCAAGCTGTTCTTCAAAATCTCTTTCAAACCTAAACCAACTCCTACCCACCAACCCTGGTGGGATGCCAGAGATCCATTTGAGGAAGGATTCTCACCTTCGACGGTTGGCACCTTCCTGGGGCTATCTCCCTGGCATCTTCAGCTAGGGAGTCCCCATATGTGAGGACTACATTCCTGTTTGTTCCTGGAGATAGCATAGTTACTCACCTGTAACAGGTGATCTCCCGGAACAGCAGGAATTTAGTCCTCACAACCCACCCACCTCCCCTAGGAGTTGACTCTCTCTTTGTCTCTTTCCTCTCTCCCTCTATCCTTTCACTCAGCTACAAACTTAACTGAAGAGGGACAGTTGGAAAGGTGGGAAGGCAGCGTGCATGTGCTAAGGGATGCTTCCAAAAGCATTCCTTTTGGACGCTGGGGAGCATTCCCGCACAGGCTCCATTGGTACAGACGATACCCATATGTGAGGACTAAATTCCTGCTGTTCCCAGAGATCACCTGTTACAGGTGAGTAACTACGCTTTATGTGCAGATAAAGGTCAACAAAGAAGTCATAGGTGATACCTTTTTATTGAACTAAATATATTTTTTACAAGCTTTCCAGAGTTATATTCTCTTCATCAGGTCTATGAAGATATAATGCTGTTACACTGGGTTTAAAAAATACAAACGTTTCTATGCTCTGGGCTGTCTGCATACGTCATTACATATCAAAGCAAGATGTGGGAGACAGTCATAAGTTACATCACACAGGTCATTAAACCTCATTGAGATAGTTGCCCTTTTCATTTCAAGATTTTATGTCTGATAATGTGTCAGGAAGTCAATGTCTCTATTCAGTCCTTTTTGTCAATGTCAAAGTATTTGATCATTTTAATTTCAAATGTTTTCCTTTCATGTGTGTTCCTGAATTTCCTTTCAGTAATTTGAGCATGAGGAGCCTGATATTCATCTGAGCAGGACTAAGCACTGTAGCTGCATAGCTCTACCTGCTGACCCCTTAACCCCGGATTTTCACTTCCGTGGTGATGGAAGTGAAAATCCAGGGTTTGCCACATAGCTGGAATGCTGCCAAGCCTAACGGGGCAGCAGAGATTTTTGCAGAGCACTAATCGGGCAGCACCCAAAATTGCTGCTACCTTGTTAGCTCCATTCCCCACCTCAGCTCTGCCCCGGAACACTCCCAACGTGTCCTGATATTAACCGGATAGCATCGGTGCGTGTAGAGGACTTAATCGGGGATTTTCAAAGGCACTAGCTGTGTAGGTGCCTTTGAAAATACCTAATTAAGGCATTTACATGGTTAACATGGGCTGTTAACCGTGTAAATGCCTTTGAAAATCGGGCCCGAGATCATTAAGGAAATGGTTTTCCTTTGAGAAGTACTGGCAGGGCCAGCACCATTAGGCAAACTAGACAGTTGCCTAGAGAGACAGATCTCTGAGGGCACCAATTGCTGCTAATGTCACCCCTCTCAGGACAGAGAGCGATGGTAATGGCCGCAAATAGCCCCATGGCACTTGCCTGTAAATTTTGGCGCAAGGGCCTATTTGCTTCCGCCCTTCCGATGCCAAATGCCAACCTCCTTCTGCAAACAGGAAGTCAAAACTAAACAACCCAAGACTCTAAACAAGGCAGACCAAAAAAACAAAAATAAAAAAACAAAAAACAAAAACACAAAGTGAGACAGAAATCACCGGTGGGGTGAGCATCACAGAGGAAAAAAGACCTCAGTAACCCCCGATACTGGCAGCGGAGGATGTGAGTCTAACATCAGGGTACGAAGCCCAATAAGAATGAAAAGACTCTTCTCACATCAAAGGTCAGACAAAAAAACCTCTGGGGATGCAAAAACAACGCACCCACCGGTGTGTTTGAACACAACAGCACAGTCACTCAGCATAAGAAAAATAGTAGCAGGTCAGCAAAGCAGCAAATAGCCAAAAGGTTAAAGCTAGAGTCTTATCTGAAGCCAGAGCACGAAGAATCTCCAAACGAGCCCCGACTTGAGCCCCGACACCAGGTGTTTCACCTTGCGTCTTCCTCAGGGAGCTTCAACATATGCAGAACTGAAGTCCAAAAGAAGAACACTGACCTGCAGAAACGTGAACAAACAAGACTGTCTCACTAACAAATAAACAAAAAATACTCAAAACAAGCTATCCCCTATCGGAGACAAGTTGAAAAGACTTACTGAAGACGCCAGGTGGGTGAAGCAAAGAGCTGTGTCAAATCACGGCGTGTCAGCTACATAAGATCCAAAAAACGCCGAGAAGAGACGCCGAAAAAAGGATACCAGCGCATGCGCTTAAAAAAGGCATCCCATGACGTCAGGGAAAACCCCAACCTGAAACGTCAGCACAAGCCAGCCAATCAATCACACCAGGACAACTGCAGAGAACAAAAATCAAGAAAAACCCACCAGCCCACCCAAAATCTTAAGCAAAAAACATATAGAGGAAATAAAAAATCAGACACAATGCTTCCAATCGATGGATTCATTCAAACCATAGGGAACCACCGTATTTAAAGAAAAAATCCATCGTTGTTCCAGTCAAGTCAAAACAAAGTCCAAATCACCACCACAAGCAGATAGGACACACTGCCGGATCACCACACACCGAAGATCTTCAAAGACATGTACCAAAGACTGAAAATGTTGGACAAGAGGTGCACCATCCACAGCATAAGTTAGATGACTACAATGTTCAATTAGACGTGTCCAGAGAATCCGAGTGGTCTTCCCCACATATGCCAGATCACAGGGGCAACGAAGCAGATATACCACTCCCGAACTGCTGCAGGTGGTGGATTGGACTAAACGGTATGACCGTTGATTGTAAGAAAAAGACTGACAAGTCTCCATAATGGAACATAACGAACAGTGACCGCAACTTTGATGCCCATGAGGAGCCAAAGGAGCAGAGGAAGGGCCAGGAAACGCAGAGGGACAAAGCAAATCCTTCAGACTGGAACCCCTGGTGTAAACCGAATGGATGTTCTGATGCACCAATCCAGGAGTGAGACAAAACACATGAGCATGATGCCGGAGAATCTTTGTAAGCTGATAACTGAGAGGGTTGAATCTGGTGACAAAATGCACAAAGGATGAATCCATCGAAGCAGGGCAATCACGGGGGTGTAACAGCCAGGACTGGTCGTTAAAACGGGCCCTAGTTCGAGCCCGACGAACCAGACGGAACGGATAACACCGATCCAAAAAAGAATCTTCCAACAGCTGAGATTGTGTCTTGTAGTCAGAAATTAAAGAGCAATTGCGGCGATAATGAAGAAACTGGGCAAAAGAGACACTGTCCTTCAGTCGCTGTGGATGAGCGCTGTGAAAATGAAGGAAGGCCGTACGATGTGTTGGCTTGGTATAAACTGAAGTAACCAGCAAATCATCACGTCGTGTGATAAGAACATCCATAAATGAAATTGATGTACTACTGAATTCTAAAGAAAAATGAAGATTGGGGTCACATTGATTCAACCAAACATGAAAAGAGGACAATTGTGCCTCCGAACCTTCCCAAAGTAAAAAAATATCATAGATATAACACACCCACAATTTAATGCAGGACCGATACGGGTTTGCAGCCAACCATTGCTCTTCAAAACATATATAAATTGGCAATAGACGGAGCCATGTTAGCACCCATGGCGACCCCCCGGATCTGCTGGAAAAAAGAACCAGCAAAACAGAAAATGTTCCGTGTCATCGCTAAAGTCAAAAGTTGAACAAAAAAATCCACTTTAGCAGAACTGAGGTCCCGTCGAGCAACCAAGGTCGACCGACCAATAGCAATGGCCTTCTGATGAGGGATGCTAGTATATAATGAAGAAACATCCATGGTCGCCATCACTAATCCTGCTGGTACTACCGTATCATAACCCAACCCCAAAATCTGTAAAAAATGCATGGTATCCCGCAAGTATGACAGTATGCGAAACACCGATGGTCGTAGAAAAGAATCAACAAAAATGGAAAGAGGTTCCAAAAGCGAACCCTGCAGAGACACAATCGGACGACCCGGTGAATGTCGCAAATGTTTATGAAGTTTAGGGAGTGTGTAAAATTGTGGGATACGTGGATGGGAAGCACAAAGAAAACGTTCCCCTTTTCTTGTGATTAGGCTATGATCCAGGGCCAACAAAACTTGGTCCTTAATCAAAATTTGAAGATCTCCTGTAGGATCAGTAGGCAATGGTAAATAAGTAGATACATCAGACAACTGAGATTGAACTTCAGCCACATAATGAGCAACATCGAGCACAATTACCGCACCTCCTTTGTCAGCTCTACGGATGATGATGTCATCAAAGCTACGAAGATCCCTCAAGGCCTGACGTTCCACCGAAGACAAACTATGATGAACTTTGTTGGAAGATGACTGTTCCAAGCGGGCAATATCCCTGAGCACAAGTTCACGAAAAATTTGCAATGTAGATGGTAATGGACCAGGCGGAGTCCAAGTGGAACGCATAGGGAGACGAACAATATCCAGAGAGCTATGCTCTTCGATCTCAGAAGATGTAACTGTAGCATCTGCGGCTGCTGCAAAAAAAGCCTTCAAATGCAATTTGCACAAAAAACGCTCCAAATCCACCCGAACTTGAAAGGCATCATAAAAAGTGTGAGGTACAAAGGACAAACCTTTCTCTAATACACTCTCTTGGGCAGAAGATAACACACGGGAGGATAAATTAACTACAAGCCCTCGGGATCCGCTGCGATGGGATCCGGACAAACCTTCGCTCTGTTTGTTCTTCCCGCGGCCCTGGCCCTTCTGCTTGCGGGTGCCCCTGCCAAGTTCGGGAAAATCCTCTGAACCGGAGGCATGCTAATCAGACAAAGCCGAATCATCAGAATACTCAAAAGACACGTGATTAGGTTTCCTCCTGTCCGGTTGCATCCATGCATAGACAAAACCGGTATTGTAATCTGTATCATCCCTGTGCAATTTAGATAGTTTAAAAGCTTTTGTTTCCTGATGAAAAGAATCAAGCTGAGATTGTAACTTTTTCAAATAGACTGCAAACTCATCCTCTTTTTCCTCAGATTTCAGAGCAGCAAGCGTCTGATCAATTTCCAAACCCATAGTTGCATTGAAAGACTTGGTGGCATTTACCGTGAGCATCATCAAATCTAGGGAAGATTTGTTGAGAATTTTATTCCAATTATCAACAAACGAGTCATCCTCCACAAACAGCTGTGGTTCCTTCTTGACACAGAAACCACGAGGAATTCGTTGATGACGAATATATTCAATAAGAGTAGCACAATGTAATTCAGCGCGAATTTGGCGCTTCCACAATCTAGTCAATGAAAGCCAGGAGGCATGACTATCCAAAGAATCGATGGATTCAAAACATAACGAGTCCTTAAGTAAGTCTTGAACTTGATCCGCTGAGAAGGTCTTGAAGGACTAGAAAGGGGGACTGTTACTTCTGGAGAGCAATCTCCAACAGTGAGTATATACTTCTGATAATTTTCTAAAAATAATTCTTTGTATTAAAGCTACTTAATCTGTGAACCCACTGTTTTTTGTTGGATCAGTTAGGGCCTAGTAGCAGCAATTAAAGTTTGAATTTAAAACACAGAGGAGAGCGTTCTGGTTACATTTCATACCCAGCAGAGAGCTTGTAGTTTAAATTTTAATAGTCACTCAGGTCCAAGTAACAGCAAAGTACTTTTAGTTTAAATTTAACACACCGAAGAGAGCTTTCTGGTTAAATTTAGTACCCAGCAGAGAGCTTGTAGTTTAAATTTCAGAAGTTAGAGCTTAGCAGCAGCTAAGAGCTATAATTTAAATCAAATCAGAATTTAGCTTACCTCAGCAGCACAAGACAGGGTACTGTGTAGCAGCCCTCTTTTAATAAGTGTTATTTCTCTCCCTCCCTCCCCACACCCACCCTCCCCTGGGATAATCATAGCTTTATAGGTACTTACACATCTTAAAAGACAGGAGGTGCTTTCAGGTGAAGCTCATTACCCAAATCAGTCATACACTAGGGACCTGAGATTAATTAAGCTTCAGGTGAACAAGGTATATTAAACGTATTAGGTACAGTTTTATTGGTATAAATACCCATAGCAATCCCTAGTAAGTAAGAACTTAAAGATCTAGACACAAACTTAAAACTAAGATGCAGACAGCAGTCCAGCAGCGGGATGGGGGCTTTCCAGTCTTTTGCATTGAGTGTCACATGTATGATTTTCTCCCAGTTGATGAGAGGTCTTACGTGTGCACTAGGTGCAAGGAGCTCTTTTCTCTCAGGGAACAAGTCCGTTCTCTAGAGGCTAAAGTAGCAGACTTGGAAAACATAAGACAGACAAAGAGGTACATAGACGAGACCTACAGGGATATAGTCCTGAAGTCCCACCTCCAGTCTGGCAGCACCCCTGTTGCCATGGAGGAGAGAGGTCACGTGACAGGAGAGCATCACCCTGGTGTGGCAGGAAGTGATCCTGTAACTAGGACCTATCCTCCAGGTGAAACTATGTAAAACCCTCTCGCACCGAGGAAGTTTCTCCAGGGCCATGTGCCCATGAGGGAAGGGTTAGGACAGCTGTTATAGTTCTTGATTCGATCATTAGGCATGTAGATAGCTGGGTGGCTGGTGGAGGTGAGGATCACCTGGTAACATGCCTGCCTGGTGCGAAGGTAGCGGACCTCACGCGCCACCTAGATAAGGTCTTAGATAGTGCTGGGGAGGAGTCTGCTGTCTTGGTACATGTCGGTACCAATGACATAGGAAAATGTGGTAGGGAAGTTCTGGATGCTAAATTTAGGCTTTTAGGTAGGAAGTTGAAATCCAGAACTTCCAGGGTAGCATTCTCCGAAATGCTTCCTGTTCCACGCGCAGGACCCAAAAGGCAGGCAGAGCTCCGGAGTCTCAATGCGTGGATGAGACAATGGTGCAGAGATGAGGGTTTTGGATTTGTTAGGAACTGGGGAAAGGAGGGGGAAAGGAGGGGCTCTTCCGAAGGGATGGGCTTCACCTTAACCGGGATGGAACCAGGCTGCTGGCATTAACCTTTAAAAAGGAGATAGAGCAGCTTTTAAACTAGATATTAGGGGAAAGCCGACAGTCGCCCAAGAGCGGATGGTTCGGAAGAATGTATCCTTGAAGGATACTAACAAAAGCAGAGAGGTTCCACAAAAGAGTAAAGTAGCCCAAATGCCCTCAAGTATGGAGCAGACAGAGCTTAAAGATCCAAATTTACCCATGTCTAACAACAGCCAAATTAACATGAATAAAATACATTCTCTAAAATGCTTGTATGCAAATGCTAGAAGTCTAAAGAATAAGATGGGAGAATTAGAATATATAGCACTAAATGAAAGGTTAGATATGATTGGAATATCAGAGACATGGTGGAAGGAGGACAACCAGTGGGACACTGTGATACCTGGGTACAAACTATATCGTAATGATAGAGCTGATCAAATTGGTGGAGGGGTTGCGCTCTATGTTAGAGAGGGCATTGACTCAAAGGATTAAAGTTTTGCAGGAAACAAAATCTGCTGTCGAATCTATATGGATTGAAATTCCATATAAAAGGGGGAAGGCGATGGCAGTGGGGGTGTACTATCGAGCACCTGGCCAGAATGACCAAATGGATGACGAAATGCTCAAAGAAATCAAGGAAGCTAACAAAAGTTACAGCGCAGTAATAATAATGGGTGATTTCAATTACCCCGGCATCGACTGGGTCAGTGTCACGTCAGGACATGCTAGGGAGATAAAGTTCCTAGATGAAATAAATGACTGCTTCTTGGAGCAGCTGGTTCATGAACTGACCAGAGGGGAAGCCATATTAGACCTAGTCCTTAGTGGAATACCAGATCTAGTGCAAGAGATAAGGGTGTTGGGGCCACTTGGCAATAGTGATCATAGCATGATCACCTTTGATTTAATTAGTGGAGGAGGAATAGTAAGGAAATCCACAGTACTACCTTTTAACTTTCGAAAGGGAGACTATGATAAATTGAGGAAAACAGTTAAGAAAAAACTAAAAGGAGCAGTTGCGAAGGTTAAAGACGTACATCAAGCTTGGGTGTTGTTGAAAAATACTATCTTGGAAGCCCAGACCAGCTGTATTCCACGCTTTAAGAAAAGTGGAAGGAAGTCCAAAAAACTGCCAGCATGGTTTAAAGGTGAGGTCAGAGAGGCTGTTGTTGCCAAAAAAGCATCTTTCAGGAAATGGAAAAAAGAGCCAAACAACGAAACCTGGAAACAGCACAAGCACTGGCAAGTCAAATGCAAGGCATTGATAAGGCAGGCAAAGAGAGAATTTGAGAAGAAGCTTGCTGCGGAAGCAAAAACGCGAAATAAAGACCTTTTCAAGTACATTCGTAGCAAAAAACCTGTGAGAGAGTCAGTTGGTCCATTAGATGATAAAGGGGTTAAAGGAGCACTAAGAGGCGACAAGGCGATAGCGGAGAGACTGAATGAATTCTTTGCTTCGGTCTTTACTGAGGAAGTTGTAGGGATGTTACCCATGACTGAAGTGGTATTTAAAGGTGCGGAAGAATTGAAGGAAATATCGATACATCGGGAAGATGTCTTACAACTATTAGATAAACTGAAGAGTAGCAAATCACCTGGGCCGGGTGGTATACATCCAAGGGTGTTGAAAGAACTGAAATATGAGATTGCAGACCTGCTATTAGTAATCTGTGAACTATCATTAAAATCATCTCTAATACCTGAAGACTGGTGGATCGCCAATGTAACACCAATTTTTAAAAAGGGTTCCAGGGGTGATCCGGGAAACTACAGACCAGTGAGCCTGACGTCAGTACCGGGAAAAATGGTAGAAACCATCATAAAGAATAAAATTACTCAGCATGTAGATAGTCACAACCTAATGGGAGACAGCCAACATGGCTTTAGACAAGGAAGATCTTGTCTTACTAATTTGTTATGTTTTTTTGAAGGAGTGAATAAACAGGTGGACAAAGGTGAGTCAGTTGATATTGTGTATCTGGACTTTCAGAAAGCCTTTGACAAGGTCCCTCATCAGAGACTTTTGGCAAAACTAAAGAGTCATGGGATAGGAGGCAGTGTACTATTGTGGATCAGGAACTGGTTAAAAGATAGAAAGCAGAGGGTAGGGCTAAATGGCCAATTTTCCCAATGGAAAAAGGTGAATAGTGGTGTACCCCAGGGATCTGTGCTGGGTCCGCTGCTTTTTGACATATTCATAAATGACCTGGAAAGTGGAATAATGAGTGAGGTTATCAAATTTGCAGATGACACAAAACTATTTAAAGTTGTTAAAACCCAAGAGGATTGTGAAAAATTGCAAGAGGATCTTGATAAATTGGAAGACTGGGCATCAAAATGGCAGATGAAATTTAATGTGGACAAGTGCAAGGTTATGCACCTAGGGAAGAACAACCCAAACTATGGTTACACGATGCAAGGTTCCACATTAGGAACCACCACCCAGGAAAAAGATTTAGGCGTCATTGTGGATACCATGTTAAAACCCTTGGCCCAGTGTGCAGCGGCAGCCAAGAGAGCAAGCAGAATGCTAGGTATGATAAGGAAAGGAATGGAAAATAAAACAAAAGATATTATAATGCCTCTATATCGTTCCATGGTGAGACCGCACCTTGAGTATTGTGTGCAATTCTGGTCGCCGTATCTTAAAAAGGATATAGCGATTTTAGAAAAGGTACAGAGAAGAGCCACCAAAATGGTAAAGGGGATGGAAGGATACTCCTATGAAGAAAGGCTAAAAAGGTTAGGGCTCTTTAACCTGGAAAAGAGACAGCTGAGGGGAGATATGATAGAAGTCTATAAATTAATGAACGGAGTGGAATGGGTAAACGTAGATCTATTGTTTACCTTATCAGAATATAGAAAGACTAGGGGACATGCAATGAAGCTACAGGGTAAACTATTTAAGACTAATAAAAGAAAATATTTTTTCACTCAACGTGTAATCAAACTCTGGAATTTGTTACCGGAGGATGTAGTAAAGGCTGTTAGTGTAGCTGGGATTAAAAAAGGTTTGGACAAGTTCCTGGAGGAAAGGTCCATAAGCCATTATTAAGAAGTGACCGAAGATATCAATGCTTGACCCAGAATGGAAACAGAATACTGGGCTTGATGGACCTTGGTCTGACCCAGTATGGCATATCTTATGTTTTAAGGTAAGTGTGTCACGCCAAATAGGAGGAACAGGATCCATAGTCACACTATATTAGAAAAAAATCCTCAAAGAGCCAAAACAATTAAAACTAAACAACCCAAGACACTAAACAAGGCAGACCAAAAAAACAAAATAAAAAATAAAAAAATAAAAAAACAAAAACACAAAGTGAGACAGTGGGGTGAGCATCACAGAGGAAAAAAGACCTCAGTAACCCCCGATACTGGCAGCGGAGGAAGTGAGTCTAACATTAGGGTACGAAGCCCAATAAGAATGAAAAGACTCTTCTCACATCAAAGGTCAGACAAAAAAACCTCTGGAGATGCAAAAACAACGCACCCACCGGTGTGTTTGAACACAACAGCACAGTCACTCAGCATAAGGAAAATAGTAGCAGGTCAGCAAAGCAGCAAATAGCCAAAAGGTTAAAGCTAGAGTCTTATCTGAAGCCAGAGCACAAAGAATCTCCAAACGAGCCCCGACTTGAGCCCCAACACCAGGCATTTCGCCTTGCGGCGTTCTAATTTTATTGCAGACAGATCTGGTGGTGTTTCGTATGTGCTCCTTAAAGTCAAAATACTGCTCCAGAGTAATCCCTAGGTAGCAAATGGAAGGTTTACTAGGGAGTTCCGCATCTCTTACTCTTAGGGAGGATGGAGGGGAGAAATCTTTGTTCCTTGATATGAACAGAACTTCCATCTTCTTGAAGTTTATGCAGAGATTTTCAGATAATAACCAGTCGGTGATGGCGTTGAAACAGTTGATAAGGCTGGAGAAGTCTGGTTGTTTGATTTTGAATGGTGTAAACAGCAGGACGTCATCTGCATAGATTAGAGTGGAGATATTGAAGGAGCATATGATGTCACATATCGGCTGCATGTAGACATTGAACAGCAGCGCGGATAAAGAGGAGCCCTGCGGAACACCTTGGTGTTGGTGGAAAGTTGCGGATGTGGTGGAACCAACTCTGACATGCTGCCAACGATCCGATAGATAAGACCTACTCCATTCCCAGGCGAGGCCACAGATGCCCTTCTCCTGGAGACGAGTAAGAAGTTGATTGTGATTAATGGAGTCAAAGGCAGCGGAGATATCTAGGAAAATGAGAGCGAAGCCATTTTCAACCTTGTCCAATCCTATATTCAAAGCGTTGGTTTGGGTGGTGAGGAGAGTTTCTACACTGTGAGACTCCCTGAATCCGTGTTGACAGGGGTCGAGAGGTGACACCTCATCAATGTGGCGTTGAATCTGCCTCTGGACAACCTTCTCTATTATCTTGGATAATAGAGGTATACTTGAGATTGGGCGGTAGGAGTCAGTCTTTAGTGGGTCAAGTCTGTTATTCTTCAGAAGTGGTCTTATTGATGTTTGTTTGAGGTATACGGGGAAAGAGCCTGTTGCAAAGGAAAGTCCAATGATGTTGATTAGAATTGGACTAAGTTCAACTCGCAGAGTTCTGACCCAGTATGCTGGGCAGGGGTCACTTGGAGCTGTAGAGGTGTTGATGATGGCGATGAGATCCTGGATGTTTTTCTCTGTTGGGGTTGTGAACATTGTGATAGGTGGAAGTGAGGTGTGCACGTAGCAGGGAGTGGTAACTGAAACTGTGTCAGTTATGGAAGTTTTAGATTGGAGGTAGTCAGCATATGACTGGGGGGGAAATAGGATCGAGTTGGGTAGGTGAAGGTTCCTTAGTTAGGGATTTTGCTAAGCTGAAAAGGTCTCTAGATTTGTTTAGAGAGCGGAGAAGGAGTTTGGCATGTTATTCGCTCATTCTGAGGTATATGGTTTCGCGGTGGAGTTTAAGGCTGGTTAGGTATGTTGCTTTGTCAACTTCGGAGCGGGATCTTCTCCATTTCCTTTCAAGTTTCCTAAGGGAGAGGAGAGATGACCGAAGATCTGCTGTAAACCACGGGGATGGATGTCTCCTTCTTTTAGATCTCTTGGGGGCTAATGATTTGTCTATGGCTGGTAGTTGAGCAAATGTTTTCAGTGTGATGTTCCAGTTGGTGGTTGCTTCCTCAAGGTTAGGAGGCATTGGATTGAGCTTAGGTAAGGCGAGTTTAACAAACTCTTCTTTATCAAGTGGTCTGAAGTGAGAAGTAGTTCTGGATTCTGTACTGGAGTCATTGGAGGAGAAATGAGTAAAATGGATGGGTATCTGGAATGTGATTAGCTTGTGATCCGACCAAGGGATGGGGGTGATATCCATGTTTAGGTTGGCCTTCTGGCTGGCAGCAGAGTGGGGAGCGAAAATTAGGTCCAGCGGATTTCCTTTAAGATGGGTGGAGGTGTTCACTATTTGCTCAAACCCAAGTGTTTGCATAGCTTCTAGGAAGGCGTCTGCTTGGATGGACTGCAGGGAGGGTAAGTTGAAGTCTCCGAGCAGCCAGTTGGGGTTGCGAGGATTAGTTGGGTTGCAGGCTAGGTCAATAAAGGTAGAGATGACCTCAGGTGGAGAAGAGGGGGATCTATAAATGAGGTTTATGATGATCTCTTTATTGGCAATGGTGATTATGTCCGTGTGTATGGTGCTCTTGGCTGTGAGTAGTTGAAATCCGAGTTCGGTTTTTGCAAGGATAAAAACTCCGCCACCTTTCTGGTTGGCCCTGTGGCAGGTATGAATGGAGAAGTTGGGGGGGATTAGTTGGTTTATGAGGGCTGTATCAGTGTCCTTGAGCCATGATTCTGTCACCATGAGGAGATCCAGGCCATGGACAGCTATCAAGTCAGGGATGACCGGCCATTTCTTGCGTACTGAGCGTGAGTTTACAAGGGCACGTTTCAGGAAACGTTGCATTTCTGGTTTCTGTTTGGGATTGTCAGGATGATTAAGGGCCACGTACAGTAGGTGTGAGTGTCGAGAGTGGTGTGGGGGACTGGTATCAGGGTGGAAGGGGTTAGAATGATTCCTCTTGCCCAGGTAGGGTAGGGTAGTGATGTGATACTGTCCGGCAGAGAGGGCTATTGAGTGTTACATAAGAACATAAGATATGCCATACTGGGTCAGACCAAGGTCCATCAAGCCCAGCATTCTGTTTCCAACAGTGGCCAATCTAGGTCATACGTACCTAGCAGTTTCCCCAAGGGACACAGGTTCCACAATGCTTGTACTGGTTCAAGCATTGATATCCTGGGTCCCTTCTTAATAATGGTTTATGGACCTTTCCTCCAGGAACTTGTCCAAACCTTTTTTAAACCCAGCTACACTAACAGCCTTTACTACATCCTCCGGCAACAAATTCCAGAGTTTGATTACACGTTGAGTGAAAAAATATTTTCTTTTATTAGTCTTAAATAGTTTACCCTGTAGCTTCATTGCATGTCCCCTAGTCTTTCCATATTCTGATAAGGTAAACAATCGATCTACGTTTACCCGTTCCACTCCGTTCATTAATTTATAGACTTCTATCATATCTCCCCTCAGCCGTCTCTTCTCCAGGCTAAAGAGCCCCAACCTTTTTAGCCTTTCTTCATAGGAGTAGCCTTTCATCCCCTTTACCATTTTGGTGGCTCTTCTCTGAACCTTTTCTAAAATCGCTATATCCTTTTTAAGATACGGCGACCAGAATTGCACACAATATTCAAGGTGCGGTCTCACCATGTTGAAAGGTGTTTACTAGGAGGATTATGGTGGAAAAGGTAAGTAGTGGGAGGGCCATGGTGGCTTGGTGGCTGCTGCGTGGCCTTGAAGTGTGAGAGTAGAAGTGCAACTTATTTATGCTGATGCTAGATAGTGTGTAAGAGGATGTGTCGCCACTTGGGACAAATTACAGTGGAGACAGCGTTTGAGTGAGACACAATAAGGGCCTTACAGATGGTTGTAGGAACAGCACTGCAGTATATGGAGATGATTACCTAGTATCACAAAGTGGTAATTATCATGTAACAATGTTGCTTAGAGATGAACTTAAGGACAACAAAGGCAGCAGAGACAACTGACTAAACACTTGTGAGGCTTAACACAGGGAGGGATAAAACTTTAGTGTATGGAACAGATTGCTCTGTAACCTCATGTAGCAATTATCATGTAGCAATATTGTTAGAAATGACCTCCGGAATAGAAATGACCTCCGGAACAGACAGACACTGCAGAAAACAAAGTTACTGAGAGTACCTCAAGCAGAGAGTTAAGAGATGTTGAGTTTGTGCAGCTAACAGGGCACAGCAGACTGTTCAAAAGATCGCCCTGGATAGTGGCCTTTCACGCCCCACCTAAGGGCCATGCCAAAGGGCCCTCTGTCGAGGCCCTCAGGCGCAGGCCCGCCAGGCGCGGGACTGCCTGATGGCGGCTGATTTTCAATGCCGGCTGGCTCCTCCTCCATCTCCCACAGCCCCGATTGGGCTGGAGAACCCTGAGCGGGAAAGCTGGCAGGCCCGCTCGGGTTGCTCGACCCTGATCGGGGGAGCAGAAGATGGCTGCTGGTGAAGAGGCTGTCCCGCCGACGGCGGCTGATTTTCAATGCCGGCTGGCTCCTCCTCCGTCTCCCACAGCCCTGATTGGGCTGGAGAACCCCGAGCGGGAAAGCTGGCAGGCCCGCTCGGGTTGCTCGACCCCGATCGGGGGAGCAGAAGATGGCTGCTGGTGAAGAGGTGATGTAAATCTTTAACCTTTGCAACTGCTCCTTTTAGTGTTCTCTTAAATATTTTCCTCATTTTGTCATAGTCTCCTTTTTGAAAGTTAAAAGCTAATACTGTGGATTTCTTTACTGTCCTTCATTCATTTATTAAATCAAACATGATCATGCTATGATCACTATTGTCAAATGGCCTCAACACCCTTATCTCTTGCACAAGATCTTGTGTTCCACTAAGGACTAGATCCAAAATGGCTTCCCCTCTTGTTGGTTCATGAACTAGCTGCTCCAAGAAGCAGTCATTTATTTCATCTAGATACTTTATCTCCCTAGCATGTCCTGCCGTGACACTGACCCAGAAGTAAATACTTACAATTGCAAATCTCTCTCCAGAAGTAGCAGTCCCTTTTTATAGTTCTTATGGTCTATCTGTGAAGATTAATATGTGTTCTCTGTTTTTGACTTGTTTCTGCAATGTAGCACACAGATAAGGAGTGGAGATCAAACCCATGTCCCTTACTTACAGAGAAAGTGCCCTAATCATTAAGTTACACTTCTATACCATTTTGGGCATTTATGTCTGAAATCACAGAAACTGCAGATTCCTGCCTGCAATGTCAGCTGTGTGTACCAGAATAAGCTAGCCCCTCCATTATACATGGCAGGTTCTGGGGAGCAGGTGCTATGCGCCCCTTCTCGCCTTCAGGGTGACCTCTGAAACCAGTTAGTAGCACATTTTGCAGCTGTTATGTGCTTGTAGTAAACACTGCCAGTGCATATTACTGAGCTGCTGAGATGATTCACTACATCCCCCATGTGGTGATCAACTATAGCAAGCTGCTCTTTGTGTGCAGTGCATCCTGGGTAATAGAGGGGCTAACCTATTCTGGCACACACAGAAGACATTGCAGGCAGGGATCTGCAGTTTATGTGATTCCATACATAGATGTGCAAAATGGTATAGAGGTGTAGTGTAATGGTTAGGACACTTTCTCCTTAAGTAAGTGATAAGGGTTTGATTTCCATACCGTTGCTGTGTGCTAATCAGTTCACTTTTATGTCTGGGACAGTCCAGGGTCTGCTGTGATTGGTTGACACACATTTTTATGCCTTGTTATGTGTTCCACCCACACTTTCGGTCTGCACATACGCATTTTGCCATCCTTCCCTTATTGGCTCAGCTGAGGGCCTTTGCAGGTGGTCAGAAATGCTCACCCTACAGATGCATGCCACACAGCTGGAGATATAGCCTAATGGTCATGGCACTAGCTTATGAGCCACAATACCTGTGTTCGATACCCAGTGCTACTCCATGTGGGACTGATGTGATTGTTATCTCCAGGAACAAGCAGGAATGAGTCTTCACATATGGGTACGTCGGTACCGACGGAGCCTGCATGGGAATGCTCCCCAGCATCCAATCAGAAAGCTTTTGGGAGCACCCCTCGCGCCTGCGCGCTGACTTCCCGCCTTTCCCACTGCCTCTCCTCAGTTTTCGTTTTTCCGCGGAGCCAACAGGACGTCCTCCTGTCACCGCAGAAACTTTTTTCTTTGAAATCCTTATTTTCTTGTTTTCTTGTGGTCGCGGCTGTCTTTCCCGCCGATACCGGTACCGTCGGTGCTTTATTCTTTTCTTTTCAAACTTAGAGAAATATTTTCTCCTCAGTTTTTTGTTTTAACTTTTTGGGGCCTACCAGGCCTTTTCCAACATGGAGCCTTCTTCCCCTAAGAAGTGCCTTCACTGTGGAAACTTAGTTTTCTTTTTAGACTCCAATGCTTGGTGTCTAACCTGTTTGGGTCCTGACCCTTTTTCCCCTGATACCTCAGGCTATTTTATTGGGAGAAGACCTTCCCTTTTTCGAGTTTCCCTCGATGCCGTTTTTCCTCCTGAGGTGAGGACACCGGTTTATTCTTCTCTCCAGGATCAGGTAACCCACAAACAGTCTGTTAAGACTAGCCAATTCTTGAAGGGTAAGTCTCATGCCCAGCATGATGACAGCTCCAGCCTTGCCCTCAAGACCCCATTGACAATAATACCCCGGCGGGAGTCTTCGGGCTCCAAAGCATTTTCGGGGTTTCAGGTTGTTCCTGGGGCTCACCCCTCACAGAACATACCTGAGCCATGCTCGGGGGTGGTATCCGCTTCGAGCGGTACCGATCCCCCGGCATTGGCACCGGTGTCGAGTGTTCCACTCTTCACCAGGGATCGTCATCTGGTTCCCTCGGTACCTTTGGGGCCGATCGATATCACCCAGATTGGCTTTCCTGTAACCCAGCCATGCTCGGGGTTGGTACCGGCTTCGAGCGGTACCGATACCCCGGCATCGGCATCGGTGTCGAGTGTTTCACTCTTCACCGGGGATCGTCATCTGGTGTCCTCAGTACCGATCGATACGACCCAGATTGACTTTCCTGTATTCTCGCCATGTTCGGGGTTGGCATCGGCTTCGAGCGGTACCGATACCCCGACATCGGCGCTGGTGTCGAGTGTTCCACTCTTCACCAAGCATTGTCGTCAGACGTCCTCGCTACCTTCGGAACCGATCGATATGACTCCGATTGACTTTCTTGTATCGGCATTGCCGATACCGCCACCAACGTCGGTACCTTCTGGACATGCATCGATAGACTCGCTCCCTTCGATGCCGAGTCTAGAATCGATATCCAATCTCGATGACTTGGTACCGACGCGTTTCGGAACCGATCCATTTCATTTCCAACTGTGCAGTACCGAGGATATTTACCAAGGCTCTCTGGTTACCTCGGCACCGCTTCAGCAGCCCCCGATTACTGCTTCAATGACATTATCGTCTCCGATACTGGTACCGGTATCCATGTCGATTCCTGCAGTTCCATCGGTGCCATCGATCCTTTCTATGCCTAGTTTAGAATCGATACCAGGCACTGACAATGCAGTACTAACTGCCTCAAATCAGAACTGTCAGTATCACAGTCCATCTAGCAGGATTCTTTTTCTGCACCAGTCCAGTATGTCTTCTGGTGCTCAAGCTGCTCCTTCAACCTCAGCTTACCCAGGAATAGTTCCTATTGGAGATACTTCTTTTCAGAAATTTCTCCTTGACATGGCAACCTTTCTTGCCATTACTATTCCTGGCTTTACTCAAGATCCTGCAGATAAGGAAAATATAATGCTTCCTTTACATCATTCTTTGCAGGATCTTCTTCTGAGGATTTGGGAATCACCCTTAAAGGTTCCTTCGCCTTCTACAGCCATGAATGTTCTGTATCAGGTGCCTCCCTCTCCGGGGTTTCAAAAGAACCAACTTCCACATCATTCCATTGTAGTGGAAGCAGCAATGAGGAAGGTAAGAAGCAAGAAGAAGCATTCTTCTTATCCGCCAGGTCGTGCATCTAAAGCACTTGATACCTTTGGACGTCAAACCTTCCAAACGTCTATGCTGGCTTCAAGAATTATCTCATATATTTTTTATATGAGTCTGACACTTCAGGAGATCACAGAGAAATTATCTCTTTTGTCCCCATTTTTGTCAGAGCCTAAGGCCACTGACTATTCCTTGCTTCTTAATCATAGCAGGAATATCTCTTGGTTTCTTTCTCGTGCTTCTCTAGACTCTTTTGAGTCTGTTATCAGATCCTCTGCTATTGCCATTGGAGCACGTCGTAAAGCCTGGCTGCAAGCTTCAGACTTGAGCAGATGAGCACAACATACACTGGGTAATTCTCCTTGTACTGGAGAAAATCTTTTCAATAGAGAGGCTTTACGTCAGGTTGCTCATTGCTCCACTGACCTCCCTGGTTCTGGAAACCATCCTAAGCCTTCTTTTTCCCCAGGACGTAGGAAATGTCCTACCAAACCTCCTTTCCCTAAGAAAAGAAGGTTTCACCCTTCTCCTGCCAATCCTCCAGATGTACCCAAGCAAGGGACATCTCATCCTAGTCTGAAGTCTCCAGACTCTAACCAGTCTAATCATATCCAGCAACCATAGGTTCCTGTATGTTGCAATCTACAGTTAACTTCTTCTAGCAGAAGTTTATTCTTCAAACTCTACACTGTTTTTTTCTTTTTCAGTATGCAAAGCTGTTAGGATACTTTGTCCATGGGTTACAGAATTCTCCCCTTCTTACTACCACGAAGGGAGGCCACAACTATCCCATGATAGTTTCTGTCCCCACATGGACATCTTTTCCTTCAGCTAACTTACCATATGGTGAGTCACCTTCCACCTCTCTTCCAGGGGTTTCCCCTGCTTGAGTTGGTACCATACTGAATCACTCTTCTCTCTTTCCAGTGTAGATTTTTTGTTATCCTTCAATGCATGCTCTGAACAACTCATCAGACAGGGACGGGAATGTCTCTGCTCCCTTTGTCTGTTTTTCTCTCTGTTTTCATACAGGAGAATCCCCTCTGCTGTTTTGTTCAGTTGCTGTGCATGCAGGAGTTCCAGTGATTACTTTAGTGCTCATTGCAAGCTACTTTCAACTATCTTGCATAGTACTACTCACTGCAGGTTATCTTCTTCTAGCCATATCCTTTCCTAGGATGTGGCAACACACCTGACCTCAGTCAGTTTTATCTCATAATTCTCCTGCACAATGCTCTCTGCAATCCTCAGAGAAGCTTACTACTATGGGCCCTTGCTACAGAGCATTGAACTTTATCTCTGAAGGGTTTTTCCATATAGTAGAAAAAACTTATATAATCATTCCATGACTATATGGGTTCTTATACCCTCTTGTCTCCTGTTGTGCTACAGAAGACAAGCTTTTTCTGCGTGAATGTCCAAGGAGTTCCCAATCTTGCAGGAATCCACCCTTTTTTCCTTACAGCTTGGCATCATGCTTTCTGCTCCACCTGGACAACGCATACTCTTTTGGTGTACTTGATACCCCTGTGTCCCTTGGCTGGGTCATCCTGGTGTCTTAGTCTATGCGTTTTTTTGTCATTTGGACATGTCAGAGTCCTAAAGTACTCCTGACGTGCTCTTGCCAGACTGCTATTATCCTCTGTTTTTTCACGCAACCATACTGGTTATTCCACTGAAATACATTCCTGCACCATAGAAATAGATTCTCTATATATCTTCAGGTGGTTTTCACCCCCTTATTATTAGATGAATCTTTTTCCATCACATTCCCCATGTGAATGTTTTTGTGGAGCTCAGTTGCAGGCATGTATCCTCAGACTTATATTCATGTATGTATATGTCCTATACATACATATTTCTGTAGTCTGTGTAGACATAAGTCATGCCCATATATATATATATATATATATATATATATATATATATATTTCTATATATATATATATATCACACATATCTAAACATATATGCACCTATCTATAGATATGTCTGTATCTCCATATATATATATATATATATATATATATATATATATATATATATATATATATATATATGTGCCCATCGGGAGATGTCCATAGGACGCTATGTATTACCTACTATCCCCCTAACTGTCTGTGCTATAAAGCTTTTACCTTCTTAAGGGGTCCAGACAGTCAACTTGCCTATTCTCATACGGCTCAGTAACTCGGTGCGGTTATATACACAATTACTGCTGTGATGTCAACAGCTTCTCTTTTTGTTATAAATCTCCCTGTCTATGAAGTATCAAACTTCAATGTCTTCCTATCTCTTACCAGCTAGGAAAGACAGTGTACATCTTCAGTATTTCTGAGTACACTTCTGTTCTCCTTGGGAATAGGGGCTTTTTTCCATACCCCCTCTTCCCTTCAGGACTGGGCTAATTCTCCAGATCGGTCAGTCTTCTTCTTTTAGTTTTCAATGTTAATAACTCTGTACCTAAAAGAGTTTTCAGCTTTTTTCCATAAAGCTTTCCATTGAAGACCTGCCGTTCTTCTCCTGCCCCAGTTGACACCTGGGTCCCCTGCCCATTCCAGATTTGGAACTTCATCCTCACTGCCATGAAGTTACCTTAAGGATTCCGCTACTGCATCTACAGTACACTCCATCACAGTTCTACTTCCTACAATCCAGTAGGTAAGCTCTATATTGTACTAGTTCATTAAATATTTTAATGATACTTGACATACATTCTAAAGACTCTTTTTCCCTGTAGTCTTTAGGTTTGCTGTTCCTCTACAGCTCTTCTCTATTCAACTCCTACCCCCCATCCCTCAGGGGATGCCGAGATCCAGGTTTGGGAAATGCCGTCCTGTTCCAGGGATACGCATTTTATGGGATCTCCCCCGACACCCACAGCTAGGGAGTCCCCATATGTGAAGACTCATTCCTGCTTGTTCCTGGAGATAGCACAGTTACTTACCTGTAACAGGTGATCTCTGGGAACAGCAGGAATTAGTCTTCACAACCACCCACCTCCCCTAGGAGTTGTATCTCTCTATCTCCTTTCCTCTTTCTCTCCTTCTGTCTCAGCTATGAAACTCAACTGAGGAGAGGCAGTGGGAAAGGCGGGAAGTCAGCGCGCAGGCACGAGGGATGCTCCCAAAAGCTTTCTGATTGGATGCTGGGGAGCATTCCCGTGCAGGCTCCGTTGGTATCGACGTACCCATATGTGAAGACTAATTCCTGCTGTTCCCAGAGATCACCTGTTACAGGTAAGTAACTGTGCTTAACTGCAGCTTTTTATGTATGGCACAGTTTTCATAGGATGTCCTCAACAACCTTTGATCTTGGGCAGGTCACTTAACGCTCCATTGCCTCTGCAGACTGCAGCTTCTCACAGTCCCTGTTATTCATTATTAACATGGTTTGAGTACACTGTACCCTACTTAGACTGCATAGATACAGTGGAGTAATAGAGGGCAGTTACATACATACAGATATCACCTACTTGTGATACCTGATTGAGGTATTACCAGGGGCGGCCCAAGGGGAGTGTGGGGCCATGTGCGGAGACTCAGTGCGGGGCCTCATTTGCATAAGGCGCCTCATTTGCATAAATATTTGCATAATGTTACCATACACTAACTTTTAGTGAGTGTATGGATAAAGAAAAAATAAAAGATTTCTAAATTACTATAATCCAGTGCCAACCGCCAGGCACATTAGGAACTACTACAAACACTGCCCATTTAAAACCCATAGCAAACCCGCTGTATCCTAACAGCACTACCAGGACTCACAAAGCACCATACCCTACCTATCAAAAGGCAACACTTCAAATATTAAACCAATACATTTCAGAGAATAACAATACATGACCTACTGGGGAAAGAGAACAAGTGGCAATGTCAAATAAGAATTACATAAACAGAATACCTCAGCTCAGTTACACATGCAGAAAATAGACCATCACCAAACAAGGAATCACAATTTAGAAACAGGAAGACAATAATTAAACTGGGAACCCCAAAAGCCAAACTTGGAATGTACAACACTGTAGAAATAAAACTATAAATTAATTTCCTCTTGTACTAAACAAAGTACAGACGTTAATGATGCACATTTCCTAGAGCTGACATATTCCAGTTAATAAATTCAAAATAAGGAGATATTTTTCTACCTTTTTGCATATTTTTTTCTGTTGCAATTGCTCCAGCTACTTTCTTCTGGTTTCTTCGTGTCTTCTGCTAACTCTCCATCGTCTGCTGTCCATTTGTCCTTTCTTCTCACTTCTAATTTTTTTTCATCCTTTCTCTACATCTGCTTTAACATACTAATCTTTCTCCTTTTGCTCTTTCCTCATTCCTATTTCATCCACTCAAATTTTACCCTTCCATCCTCAATCCCCACTTACTCTCCCAATATCCGGCCAATTGTAGATTTGTCTTCCCTCCCACACAAAATATTTTTTCCCTCTCCATTTCACTCTCCCAGCTCCATCCCATTCTAATCCTCCCCCAACATGAGCTCCCTTCTAATTCCAGCCCCACCCAGCATCCGCTCCCTTCTAGTCCCTGCATCAGCCCATTTCCAGTCCTAGCCCCCATCAGCCCATTTCCAATCCTATCCTAGCCCCACCATCAGCCCATTTCCAGTCCTTGCTCCCCCATCCATTTCCAGTCCTATCCGAGTCCCTCCATCAGCTCATTTCCAATCCCAGCCCCCCATCAGCCCATTTCTAGTCCTTTCCTAGCCCCACCATCAGCCCATGTCAAATCCTAGCTCCCCTCCATTCAGCCCATTTCCAATCCAAGCCCCCCATGAGCCTAATTCCAGTTCTAGCCCCTCCATGAGTCCATTTCAATTCAAGCCCCCACTACAGCCCATTTCCAATCTTAGCACCCCCCAACAGCCCATTTCCAAACCTATCCTAGCCCCTCCATCAGCCCATTTCCTGTCCTAGCCCCCCCCCCACTCAGCCCATTTCCAGTCCTAGCTCACTCCCCTCACAGCCCATTTCCATTCCAAGCCCCCTCCCCATCAACTATTTGCAGTTTAAGCCCCCCCTCCACTCAGCCCATTTCCATTCCAAGCCGCCTCCCCATCAGCTATTTGCAGTTCAAGCCCCCCTTCCACTCAGCCCATTTCCAGTCCTAGCAACCCCCCCAGCCCATTACCAGTCCTAAGCCCCCCACAACACATTACCAGTCCTAAGCCCCCCATCAGCCCACTTCCAGTCCTAACCCCCCATCAGCCCATTTCCAGTCTTAGCCCCCCATAGCCCATTACCAGTCCTAACACCCCCATCAGCCCATTTCCAGTCCTAACCCCCACATAGCGCATTACCAGTCCTAACGCCCCCATCAGCCCATTTGCAGTCCTAGCCCCCCATAGCCCATTACCAGTCCAAATCCCCCATCAGCCCACTTCCAGTCCTAACCCCCATCACCCCATTTTCAGTCTTAGCCCCCCCATAGCCCTTTACCAATCCTAACCCCCCATTAACCCCCTTCCAGTTCTACCCCCCATCAGCCCATTTCCAGTCTTAGCCCCATGCCCCCATAGACCATTACCAGTCCTAACCCCCCATAGCCTATTACCAGTCCTAACCCCCCATCAGCCTACTTCCAGTCTTAGCCCCCCCATAGCCCATTACCTGTCCTAACCCCCTATAGCCTATTACCAGTCCTAACCCCCCCCCCCCTCCATCAGCCCAGCTAGATAATAAAAAAACACAAACCGGTTGCTGCTGCTGCTTCCACCGTGGCAGTGGCAGAATAGAGCACCCCACGGGGTCCCCCCTGCCCTGAAGAGTCCTCCTTTCAGCATCAGCTCCCAAAGCGCGGGCTTTTCATAGCTGCGAAGGGAGAGCTTCTCCTTTCGCAGCTCTGTTAATCCTGCTGCAGGGATTTTTCATCAGCCCCGTGGCGGGATTAACAGAGCCACGAGAGGAGAAGCTCTCCCTTCGCGGCTCTGGCAGCCGACACTGAGGGAATTGATGCTGAAAGGAGGATTCTGCAGGGCAGGGGGGGCCCCGCGGGGTGCTCGATTCTGCTGCTGCCATGGCGGCAGCGGCAGCAGCAGCCGGTTTGTGTTTTTTTTTTAATCTAGCTGGGCTGATCGCTGATGCAAGATGTTTTTTGCGCAGGGCCCCCTAAAACGCGGGGCCCTGTGCAAAAAACATTCTTGCTCAATGGACGGGCCGGCCCTGGGTATTACATCAGGACTGTGTCTATATAGCTTTGGGACCATTACATCTCTGCATTACATGCGGACACATCCTATGCTTTGGGTGGCTACCTGCAGGCCTCAACTCATGTCTTCATGTGCCCCATTGGCCCTGTTTAAGCAATTCCTGTCAAGGTTGTGTATGCACATTTTCAGGAGAGTTGTATGGTTGCTGGGTGGCTGGGACAGGGGTGGTACCAAATGTCTGGTAGCAGGCCTTCCTTGTGGCACCTGCACACGTTTCCCCAAACCAGTACACATGCATTGGAAATGGCACCTCAGATTTATTTATTTAATATTTATTTAATATTTCTTATATACCGCACTATTATGATCAGCGCGGTTTACATGGAACAGAGTATATACTTACAGGGTAACTGTAGTGCATTTTACAGGTAACAGGGGTTGAGAACTTGGCAGTAACAGGGTAAACTATATAAACTATATACAGTAAACTATATACATTAATTTACAGTCGAAATTCTCTAGATCTGAACATGGTGTGACTATTTCTCTTAGGAGAATTTATACTGGGAAATAACTTGAGAATAGGTAGTGCTTGAGTTTTTTCCTGAATTGTGTTAGACTGGTTATGGCTCTCAATTCTGGTGGGAGGGCATTCCATGCTACTGGGGCATGAATGCTAAAGGCTCTTTTAGATGTTTCCTTAGTGAATCTGACTGTTTCTTTCGGGACGGTTAAGGTATTTATTGCTGATGATCTTCTGGCTCTGTTGGGGATCTGGGTGTGTAATAGGTCAGTGATGGTTGAGGGTGCTTGATTGTTTAAGGCTTTGAAAGTGGTGATTATGATCTTGTATTGGATTCTGGCATTGGTTGGTAGCCAGTGGAGTCTTTTTAGGATTGGAGTTATGTGGTCTGTTTTTGATATTCCTTCGAGTACTCTGGCGGCAGTATTCATTGCCAATTGGAGAGGATTTAAAGTTGATTGAGGGAGACCGTATAGAATTGCATTTGCAAAATTGAGGTGTGGCATCACCAAGGCTTGGAAGGTGGTTCTGAAATCTGTGGGTTCCAGTAGAGGTCTTAAGTGGCGTAGTGTACGTATCTTGTGATATATTAGTTTTGTTATGTTTTTTATGTGAGTTTTCATATTGAGACGCTGGTCAAGGGTGATGCCTAGGTATCGTATAGTAGGTTTTACTGTCAGTTCCTTGTCCTTTATCTTTAATGTAGCAGGGGGTGTGAAGTTTTGATTCTTCGTGATAAACATAACATCAGTCTTACTGTGGTTGATTCGTAAGTTCTGTGTGAGGAACCAGCCTTCTACTGCTTCAAAGCATTTTACCAGTGGCGTAAAATCGGGGTGGTTGATGGAGAATGGCATGTATAGGAGAATGTCGTCTGCATAGGCTAAGCAGGTAATGTTAAAAGAACGGATGAGGTCACAGATAGGTTGCATGTAAATGTTAAACATTAATGCTGAAAGTGAGGAGCCTTGCGGTACACCCTGTTCTTGCAGAAATGGATCTGATGTTCTTTCGCCAATAATTACCTGTTGCCATCGGTTAGACAGGTATGATTTGCACCAGTTCAGTGCAGAGTCATGTATTCCTTTCTCCTTAAGGTGATCAATAAGTATTTGATGACTTACTGAGTCGAACGCAGCCGAGATGTCCATGAATATAAGGATGAAGCCTTGCCGAATATTATCTATTCCAGTAATTAATGTATTGAAGAGAGGGATGAGGAGGGTTTCTACTCCATGAGATTCCCTAAAGCCATGTTGGGCCGGATCAAGCGGAGCTTCAGTGTCTATGTGTTGCTGTATTTGACGTTGGACCACTTTCTCAATTATTTTGGCTAACAGTGGGATGCTGGATATTGGCCTGTACGATTCAACTCTTAGAGGGTCCAGTTTATTGTTCTTCAGTAATGGTCTAATGGATGTTTGTTTTAGGCTCTGAGGAAATATTCCGGATGCAAATGATTGTTCTAGGATTTTATATAGGAAGAAGCTTACTTCACATCTGAGCTCTCTTATCCAGGCTGCTGGACATGGGTCATTTGGTGCAGTGGTAGCGTTGATTGAGGCAATAGTGTTTTCAATATCCTTGGTTGATATCATGTCAAACTTGGTTAATGTGGATGACTGTGACAGCTTGGATATGCTAGTTGACCCAGTGGTGCAGGGGTTCTTGACTGTTTGCATCATTTTTGATTTTAGGTAGTTGGCATAGTCTTGAGGGTGTATTGTTTGTGTATGATGAGGAGTAGGTTCCTTTGCCAGTGTTTTTACAATATTGAAGAGATCATGGTGTTTATTTATCGATTGCTTTAGGAGATTTGTATGGAATTGTTTTCTTCTATCCGCTATTGCTTGGTGATGCTTTCTTAAGTGCGAGCAGTAAGCTGTATAGGCTTCAGTAGAACGGGATTGTCGCCAACGTTTCTCGAGTCTGCGAAGACGGAGGAGAGATGTTCTTAGTTTGTTAGAATACCAAGCTACATGTGTTCGATGATTGGACCTTCTTGACATGTTCGGTAGTTGAGAGCTGGATCTGAGGGTGTTATCCCAGGTGTTGGTTAGGTCATCCAGATCGGGTTTAGAGGTGTGTAGCATTGGGAGAATGTTCTTAAGTACATCCTCTTCATCAAAGGAGCGGAATCTCCTAGCTGTTGGTTTGGAGGGGGTGGTGTTGGAATTAAGAGTATTAAAGGAGTTGGGTATTTGGAATATGATCAGACTATGGTCAGACCATGGTACTGGTGTTAAGGAAAGAGCATAATTGTGGTCTGCTTCCGTGGAGGTTTGTGGTACGAAGATCAGGTCAAGTGTATTTCCCATAGCATGAGTAGGCTCTCTAACTATCTGGTTGTATCTGAGGTCATCAAGCACTTCCAGAAATGCTGCGATTTGGGTGTCATGTAGGGAGGGGAGGTTGAAGTCTCCTAATATCAAACTCGATATTCGTGGTTTGCAAGCCCATACCACACTCTCATCTACTGTCACTTCCCCCTCAGCCCATCCGTCAGACTCTTCCAGCTAGGTGCAGTCCTGTATTATCCTGCAAGCTGCTACAGCATGGCCCATACATGTACTCTTTTCTGTATGTCGACCTCTCACGCACACCTCTCCTGTACCTGATCTGCACATCACCACTCCTGCCCCATCATCTTTTGGCTGCACACAATGTGCCACTACTGACTCCACAAGGGAACATGTCATCCCCATCCTCTGCAACTTGCTGCCAGTGCAACATTTTCCATGCTTGCACCCCAGTGCATCAGTACAGCTGCCTCACACATGCTCATCCTACCTACTGACTGCCATTTAAGGTGCCCACAGATCTGTCAGATCTATTAACTCCCACCTGTCCTTCCATCCATCACCTTTACATTGCCTTTCCCTGGTGCTTCCTTATCAAGCATTAGGGTGACAGTCATTTTTGGGCTTTAACGTGCACACTTGGCACCTAAACGCACGGTGTCCTGGTAGCACATGTTAAGCAGCTCATTGAGCCCTTTCTGCCAGAATGTTTCCTACCCACCCAGAGCCATTTTTGCACAAAAAACCTTAACGCTGCCATTTTCACTCAATATCTCCTATTCCTTTAGCACCCTTTAGTAAACATAATCCTTAGTTGTGATTTAGGACATCTGAGGACATGCAGGTGGACCTGCTGCAAGCACAAATAGGCATCAGGAAAGTGCTTGTTTTTGCTTTAAAACATCCAGAGAGTATAGAGAAGATGGAGAGTTAAGTGGCTAGTCAATGACAAAGACCCATACTGGGATTTGAGTCTTGCCCACCAAGTTCCCAACCATTATTTTAACTGTTATGCTATTAGACATGCATGTTCTATGATGAATTCTGAGGACATCTATGTAGATGTCTCTATAGATATCCATATTGGGCATGTCTATGTTTTTGAAATTGTGCCTGAACTTGCACATGCCTTCTGTTTTTTACAGATGATCTGGCTTTGACATCCCAGATTACACTTGGACGTCATATTGTAACATAGTATATGACGGCAGATAAGACCACTATGGTCCATCTTGTCTGCCCAGGGGCGGCCCAAGGGGGGTGCGGGGCCATGTGAGGAGACTCAGTGCGGGGCCTCATTTGCATAAGGGCCTCATTTGCATACATATTTGCATAATGTTACCATACACTAACTTTTAGTAAATATGCCTCTTAATGAGTGAATGGATAAAGAAAGACTAAAAGATTTCTACATTACTATAATCCAGTGCCAACTGCCAGGCACATTAGGAACTACTACAAACACTACCCATTTACAACCCATAGCAAACCCGCCGTATCATAACAGCACTACCAGGACTCACAAAGCACAAGACCCTACCTATCAAAAGGCAACACTACAAATATTAAACCAATACATTTCAGAGAACAACAATACATGACCTACTGGGGAAAGAGAACAGGTGGCAATGCCAAATAGGAATTACATAAACGGAATACCTCAGCTCAGTTACACGTGCAGAACATAGACCGTCACCAAACAAGAAATCACAATGTAGAAACAGGAAGACAATAATTAAACTGGGAACCCCAAAAGCCCAACAACACTGTAGAAATAAAACTTGTAAATGGGGGCGCTGGGCGTGAATGTCCACAGTCTTGGCAAAGGCAAAATACTATTATGACTTGCAAAGGATTGTGGAGAATGTAGTCCATTCATACCAGAATCAGCCGTTCACAAAATAATGAGTTGTGTTGCTCGAGTGTAAGCAAAGAAAAATATATTTTATTCATGGGGTTAATTCTCCCACACAGATTTACTTGGTAACACAAAAGGACACTTGCTTTCAGTATTGTACTTAGGAAAAACAAATCATGATATAAGCAACTGAACTTGTTAAGCAATCAAACAATAAAGACCTTGATGGGAAACAGAAAAGGTCTTTTTGAGGGCTCCTGCTAATAACTTTTAGCAGTGCTCCAAAAGCAAAAATAAAACACAAAAGTAACCAAAAACTGTTCTTTTTCAAGGATAACTTTCTTCTATTTTCACACACAAACGGTAGTTTCCTTTCAGAGCTCACGTGCAACTGTGCATGGCTTAATTACCAATAATTAGCCAGCTGCAAACCCCTTTGCTGGTTCATTTTCTCTACGTGGCTCAAATCCTACCCTAAAGCCTTCTTGCAGACTTTTCTGGGTAGATAAAAGAACAAGTTATAGTTCCTTTTGATGGTTTTTGTATTTGTGAAAGTATTTTACCACAGCAGCCTAGTCAGAGAGCAATCCATGTATTCATTCTGATCATTTAAAATATCTCCTTCTTCAAATATCATAGAATCAATATCATGGTCTGGCTCAGAGGAATTCCTTAATGGAGCACTCTCAGGATAATAGTTGTTTCCCTGCTGTCTTCCAAATGAAGAGCTAGGGTATAGATCAGTGTTCATACCTGAGCTTTCTTTGCTGTTAGGTTTCCTCTCCAGATATCCTGGCCAGTAAGTAGTCCAGCTTTTATGTCCAGCCTTCCAATCAAGATCCATGGACACTGGGTCTCTCTTCACATACCTTCTTGCACTGGTCTTAGGGCCCCTTCCAAATGCAGCCGTCTCCCTCAAAGGTGCTGTCTGGGAATTCCTGGCTCTGTAACCCCACTCCTCTGGCTTCCTCCAGTCCAGTGGAGTATGCTTGCCTCTGGAATGACTCCCAACACACGTGCTGCTGTGGGCTCCTTCTTTAGACCACCAAGATGTCTTTCTCCTCTTTCTTCCCCGTTGCTGCTGCTGCTTCTCGATCCTCAACTGATTCTGTGTAGAATATGTTTTACTTTTAACTTGTTTAGAGGGATACTCCACCCTAGCACAGCTCAGCTGTGCTGAATCAAGCCCTGCCCTTGGAGATGAGTGATTGGGAATTACCTCATAGCTCTCCTGATTGAACACACGTTTCCCCACTTCAGCTCTTCTAGAGGCTGTTTGAAACCTGGTGCATTCTGGGACTGGTAGTCTTTTATGAAAACATTCTGTTTTAGTATTTCTACCAGCAAAGACAGGTTGCTTATTCAGAGCCAATTCATCTCTATTATAGCTCCTTCCTGAACTATGATAAGCTTCCTTATCACAAACTATAAATTAATTTCCTCTTGTACTAAACAAAGCACAGACGTTAATGATGCACATTTCCCAGAGCTGGCATATTTCAGTTAATAAATTCAATAAAGAGATATTTTTCTACCTTTTGTGCATTTTTTTTCAGTTGCAATTGCTCTAGCCACTTTCTTCTGGTTTCTTCATGTCTTCTGCTAACTCTCCATCGTCTGCTGTCCATTTGCCCTTTCTTCACTTTTCTAGTTTTTTTCCATTCTCTCTCTACATCTGCTTTAACATACTAATCTCTCTCCTTTTGCTCTTTCCTCATTCCTATTTCATCCACTCAAATTTTACCCCGCCATCCTCAATCCCCTCTTACTCTCCCAATATCCGGCCAATTGTAGATTTGTCTTCCCTCCCACACAAAATATTTTTCCCTCTTCATTTCACTCTCCCAACTCTATCCCATTCTAATCCTCCCCCAACATCAGCTCCCTTCTAGTTCCAGCCCCACCCAGCATCCGCTCCCTTCTAGTCCCCGCCTCAGCCCATTTCCAGTCCTAACTCCCCCATCCGAGTCCCTCCATCAGCTCATTTCCAATCCCAGCCCCCCAACAGCCCATTTCCAATCCTATCCTAGCCCTCCATCAGCCCATTTCCTGTCCTAGCCCCCCCTCACTCAGCCCATTTCCAGTCCTAGCTCCCTCCCCTCACAGCCCATTTCCATTCCAAGCCCCCTCCCCATCAGCTATTTGCAGTTCAAGCCCTCCTTCCACTCAGCCCATTTCGTCCTAGCCACCCCCCCAGCCCATTACCAGTCCTAGCCCCCCATAGCCCATTACCAGTCCTAAGCCCCCCATAACCCATTACCAGTCCTAAGCCCCCATCAGCCCACTTCCAGTCCTAAGCCCCCCCATCACCCCATTTTCAGTCTTACCCCCCCCCATAGCCCATTACCAGTCCTAACCCCCATCAGCCCATTTCAAGTCCTAACTCCCCCATCCGAGTCCCTCCATCAGCTCATTTCCAATCCCAGCCCCCCATCAGCCCATTTCTAGTCCTTTCCTAGTCCCACCATCTTCAGCCCATGTCAAATCCTAGCTTCCCTCCACTCAGCCCATTTCCAATCCAAGCCCCCCATGAGCCTACTTTCAGTTCTAGCCCCCCCATGAGTCCATTTCAATCCAAGACCCCCCAACAGGCCATTTCCAATCCTATCCTAGCCCTCCATCAGCCCATTTCCTGTCCTAGCCCCCCCCCCTCACTCAGCCCATTTCCAGTCCTAGCTCCCTCCCCTTACAGCCCATTTCCATTCCAAGCCCCCGTCCCCATCAGCTATTTGCAGTTCAAGCCCTCCTTCCACTCAGCCCATTTCCAGTCCTAGCCTCCCCCCAGCCCATTACCAGTCCTAGCCCCCCCACAGCCCATTACCAGTCCTAAGCCCCCCATCAGCACACTTCCAGTCCTAAGCCCCCCCATCACCCCATTTTCAGTCTTAGCCCCCCATAGCCCATTACCAGTCCTAACCCCCATCAGCCCATTTCCAGTCCTAGCCCCCCATAGCCCATTACTAGTCCTAACCCCCCATCAGCCCATTTCCAGTCTTAGCACCCCCATAGCCCATTACCAGTCCTAACCCCCGCATCAGCACATTTCCAGTCCTAGCCCCCCCCATAGCCCATTACCAGTCCTACCCCCCATCAGCCCATTACCAGTCTTAGCCCCCCATAGCCCATTATATTCTAACCCATCAGCCCATTTCCAGTCCTAACCCCCCATCAGCCCACTTCCAGTCTTAGCCCCCCCATAGCCCCTTAGTAGTCCTAACCCCCCCATAGCACATTACCAGTCCTAACTCCCCTCCCCCATCAACCCACTTCCAGTCTTAGCCCCCCCATAGCCCATAAGTAGTCCAACCCCCCCATAGCTCATTACCAGTCCTAACCCCCCCTCCCCCATCAACCCACTTCCAGTCTTAGCCCCCCCATAGCCCATTACCAGTCCTAACCCCCCCATAGCAAATTACCAGTTCTAACACCCCTCCCCCCATCAGCCCTGACAGCTTTAAAAAAAAAACGGCTGCTGCTGCCGCTGCCGCCATGGCAGCAGCAGAATCAAATGTCCCGCCGCAGGGCCCCGCCTGCCCGGCAGAGCCTCCCTTCACCATCAGCTCCGGAGTCCCTCCCAATGCGCGGGCTTTCAGAGCCGCGAGAGTTTCCCTTTCTTCTCGCGGCTCTGTTAATCTTGCCGGGGCTGATGGGATTTCCCATCAGCCCCGGCGGGATTAACAGAGCCGCGAGAGGTCAGAGAAGCTCTCGCGGCTCTGAAAGCCCGCGCATTGGGAGGGACTCCGGAGCTGATGGTGAAGGGAGGCTCTGCCGGGCAGGCGGGGCCCCGCGGAGGAACATTTGATTCTGCCACTGCCACGGCGGCAGCAGCACGTTTTTTTTTTCAATCTGCTTTTGCTAATATAGAATGTTTTTTGCACGGGGCCCCCTGAAACGCGGGGCCCTGTGCAAAAAACATTCTTGCTCAATGGACGGGCCGGCCCTGTGTCTGCCCAGTAAAGTGGCTAGAATAGGTGTATCTGCCACTCCATGCAGGTCACCCCCCTCTATGCCCATTGTAAAATACACCTTATATTTCCTATTTTACAAGAGCTACACCAGCTCCCTGTAGCTTGGAGGATAAAATTCAAGATTTTTACCTTTATTCATAAGGCCTTGGAGGGGTGCAGCACCTATGTATGTTAATACCATATTAAAGATATATAAACTTGTGCATGATTTGAGGTTGATGGACATTCAACAGCTTGATATTCCATTTGTTAGAGAATCACACTAGGATGTTCTCGATAGCTGGGCCATTAGAATGGAATAAGCTACCTGTTTCATTCCATCTGAATATTTGTGTAACCTCCATTTGAAAGAATCTGAAGGCACTTTTTTCAGCAGGCCTTTAATTAAATTAATATAATTCTATGCTGTTATATTATTTTATTTTTTGTCTTATTTTGTTTCAATATTGTTTTATGTCTGCAAATTGTGAACACGACATTGTAATCCACTTAGAATATAGGATAAGCGAGATATTTTAAATTTGAAAAAATAATAATTTTTGGACCCTTCTCTAGTTCTGTTATATCTTTGTTGTGATGTGGCAACCAGAATTACACACGATACTGAAGATGTGGTTATGCGTTATGCAATGATACAAAGGCATTATAATATTCTTTGGGGCATGTTTACTAAACCACGCTAAAGAAGCAAGTGTTCCGTTAATGTTTGTTAATGGGGCATTCATGCCGTTTAGACATGCTAAGGTGCCATTAGCATGCGTTAACGCCACTTTAGCGCATGCTAACGGGATTGGCAGTGTAAAGTGCCCTATGGGCGGAGAGTAGGGGGTCAATAGGCGGGTAGTGGGCAGGAACAAAGCCCGGCTCCCTTAAACTTAACACCAGGAACCTTACCACATATCTAAACCTGTCGGTAAGGGTGCATTTTGAGGAAAGAGAGCCTATTTTAATGTTGCAATGTGCTGCACAGACAGGTGAGCCCAGGAAAGTGATAGTAGTGCTCCATTAGCAGCAACAGGATAGTGCCCAAATATGAAAGCCCGGGCGTCTCCTCATGGTCTGGGCCTGCTTGGTCCCCGGTGCTGGGGGGAGGTCCGGGGCCCTTTCTGGCGCTGGGGGGGCAGCCGTGGATGTCGGGCTCCCCCGGTGTTGGGAGGGGCGGAGGCACTTGTGGCCTGGCGGGGTGGGCTGCGGGGGTTGCGGCTTTCCCCGATGTTGGAGGGGAAGTCGTGGGCTGCCTTCCTTTCGTTGGGGGGAGCTGCGGGGTTTGTGTATCGCTTCAGTGTTGGAGGGGGGTGTTTTGGGGTGTGTGGGTCGTGGAGGAAGGCCCAGAGTGTGGGGGGAGGGGCCGGATGGTCCAGTCTGAGGGTCCAGGATGCTGGGTTGAGTTTCGGGAGTTGTGATGGGCCCGTCTGGTAGCCGGGTTGGTGGATTGGAGTGGCCAAGGAGCCCAGAGAATGGATTGCAGTTTTGATTCTTTGGTGGGGGGGGCTTGGGGGGGCCTGGTGTGGAGGTGGGGGAGGGTGCCAGGGGGTGCCTTGCAGCAATTACGGTTGAAGAGGGTGGGGACCTTTCTGGGGTCCTGAGAGCCTAATTGGGTTTTAAAAAATGAAATAAATGAATAAAAGTTTACTTCAATGACTTTAGTGGTCTCGGGGGTGTGGGGGAAGCCCTGGGAGTTGGGATAAATGAACTTGGAATGTTTTTATACCGTTTTGAAGTCCAAGTTCAATTCGATGTGCAGGGTGTCTTATTTGACAGCTTAAAAACAGGAAAAATATGTAAAGGATGTACACAGCTAATATGGATGTTTTTTGGTATAAAGTATATTATGATAAATCTTTGTGTGTATAAACTGCCAAATTTGGTGAAAGAGAAGTTCCAGCTAGGGAGAGGGGAGAAATAATATGCTTTTGCACTTTGTTACAACCAGGCAGTTGTAGCTGGCAAGGAGGACGTAGGAGGGCGAGGGTGCATGTCTCAGCCTGAACGGGACACAGATGGAGAGGTGACAATTCTTTGAGCTATGAATTGGGAAAGGAAAATTGCTTCAGAGGCTTTATATGGGAAAATTGGATTTTGTTTATATTGGAATGGAACTCTATGGTGACATTAGCAGGTGTAGATGCTCTGACTGGGGCAATTTGAATGTGAGGAGAGAGGGTGAATTTCAGGCTGAGCTCCCTTTCGGGTCTTCAGTGGTCTCCCCACCTTGGTTTTCTTCTGTTGTTCTCTTTGTCTCCACAGGTGCGCTACGAACTCGGCACACTGGCAGGTGCAGTGGCGGTGGTCGGCTGCGAGCAGAGAGCACCGGACGGGCTGCACCAGATGAACGAGGATGGTGGACGCTTGAGGCTTCAGCCTTCGGCAGCACGGTGGCCGAGACTGGGGCAGCAGGTGAGTGGCAGGCAGACCGGGGGGGGGGGGGGGCTGGGTCGCCGGCGGAGATCGCGGGGAGGCACAAGGGTAATCCGCGTGTGAAAAACGGGGCAGTGGTGTCGGGGCGGCTCCCCTGTGTGGAGTCATTCCCCGCGGCGTTCACCAATTATTCGACCGCGTTGCTGGGGAAGGGGCGGGAAGCCGTGTTTCGAGGGGGAGAGGCTCTGGGATGGAGTCTGAAGACTCTGGCCGGAGGATTTGGAAGCGGCGATATGTAGAGCTTTCCGCCTTCTAAAGGGCTGAAGTTGGGTAAGCGGGAGTTAAAAAAAAAAAAAACAAGAGAGAGTGGCGGTGCGGCGGTGGATAGAAGGCAGTGGGGCAGGTGAGTGGCACGGGGGTCCCAAGTCCTTTTGCACTTTTCTGGCTGCGAATAACGTAATGTGGACTCAGTATTTAGGGGATGATGCGCAGCAGGAAAGTTGGAAAGGGGATGCGTGGCGGGAATGGTGGAAAAGGGGCCCGTTAGGCCTCAGTGCTGGCCCCCTTGAGAATTCAGCGGGGGGCTGCCGGCCTACTGCACTAATTTGTTTGGGGTCTTCAGGAGTTGGCTGTGACAAGACGCACTGCGGAGCGGAGGAGGTATTAGGGGGCATAGGGATTCCTGGAAGGTTGTGGGAGTCCGGTATATGAAAATGTGGGAGCGGCCCTGGCGTGAGGTCCCTGGGTGGCGACACTTCAGCGCAGGGTTAGGTACGAGTGGGAGGTAATTTAAAAAAAAAGAAAAAATAGAAAAAATACCGAAACACGAAGAAGAACCTCGGACTCCGGCGGTTTCATAAATTGTCGGTGGTGTGGGGCATGCTGGTAATGATCGCAGCCCATCGAGCGGGGTACGGGTCGTGGTACTTGTGGATCTGACGGTTGCAGTGGTTGACCAATGATCGCGGCCCGTGGAGAGGGGTACGGGTCATGCTACTTGTCGATCTGATGGTTGCAGTGGTTGACCATTTTGGTCTTGGGGCGCAGATGCTACAGGTGTTACGGAATCAGTTGCAGTTGTGGACAGCTCCCCTGTCGGTGTCAATGGTGTGTTTTCTGCTGTGGCGGGGGAGGTTAGTGCGAAACTGCATGACGATGGCTGTGCAGTTGCGGTTGCCTACTTGCGGTTTTTGTACTTCCGGTACAGATGTGGGAGCGGACGGTAGGTTTGGCAAAAGGATTTGCAGCACGAACTGTGTAAGACCGAAGGCCTGGTGCGGAGGAGTGCCGGTTATGCGGGGATTTGGATGTCGTGGAGTTGGCGGGTTGCCTCCTTCTTGCTAAGGTCGATACGGCGGGTGTTCGTGATGACTGGGTCGGCTGCATGGTAATTACCGTTGCAGGAAGCGCAGGCTCCCTGATGCAGGGTTGCTGCAGCAGTGGGTGGTGGCGGGAATGCTTGTACTGCACCACTGGTGGTGGGAAGCCGAGTTATGCGGGCAGATTGGGGTGTGGGCCTGCGGGACATGCTATGCTGGGATTGCCAGTCTATGGGTGCGGGAATTCTTCCAAGGGAGCGTGGGCGTGTTGGTAACTCTTCGCCGGCTGGGCGTGACTCCTGCCTGTCTAGCAATAGCCTTCCAGGAATTGGTGTTCCAGTTCAGGGAGGGAGGGCTGTTGCTCGATAAGCGCACAACCGCAGGTTACTGGAGTGGGGCGACAATGTTGCAGTGGTTGGAGCAGGGCAGTGGTATTGGCATGTTTGCATCGGCGTGCGGGGGATTCGTCTCGGCATCTCCCTGAAGGCTCTAAAGGGCTGGTGGACGGGTTTGCCCCTCCCGCAGGGGTACGGTGGTAGACCTGAACAGGCCTGGAAAGGTGCGGGGTCCCGCGGGGGGGATGGAACATGGACCGAGAGGGATGCGGCGAGTGCGATTGGCTGCGGGAGTTGGAGTTTTCTTGGTCAACGCCTTTTGACACTGGGGGGCCTATTACGCAAGGGCTGCTGGAGGAAGTGCTGCTCGGCCTTACCAAGGGGGGCAGGATTGCAGTATGACGCCTCCCTATTCCGGGCATTGATGCCGGGTAATTTCGGTGCGGTCCATACGGGTGGGTCTGTAGCAAATTCCAGCAAGGCGGGGGTGTGGGGGGCTATACAGCGACAGCGGGTACGGGCAGGACAGGGGCGGTTGCGGGTCATCCTAGCGAAATCGGTAATGGACTGCAAGGGAAAGGATTTTGGAGGTACGCTGGGCTAGTGTTCTGCCCATTGGACACCTTGTGGACACCTTGTGGTGTTGGTGGCGTTCATGCCAGCCCTGGAGGCGAATCTTCAGGTATGAGGATTCGGGGCGCGGGAAGCGTTGTCAGTCAGCTGGGCTGAGGAAGCGGCGACAGACCGTAGGGATGGACGCGGTGGTAAGTTCAGCGGTGCTGAGGATGGTGTGTCAGCATGTCTGAGATGGCACGAGGCAGTTTGCAGCCAGCTTGTGCGATTTTGGGGGGGCAGTGACCAGGGGGGGGGTCGTGGTGGGGGTGCCGGATTAAAAGCTACAAGCATCGGTGGAGGGGGACAGGGGTTTGCGGGCTGGTTTCGGCTTCGGGGAGGTGAAGGGGCACGCCATAGTTGGAGGCTAACCGGTTGAAGTTTAGTTGCTAACCGGTTGAGGGTCCGTGGTGGAAAAAAGGCCTAGGGTAGGTTGGCTGATGGTCGCCCCATTGTGGCGGGGGATGGTGAGCGAGAATCGGTGGCCGGTGTGGACTCAGGTGGTCAGGAGCCGGCTAGGGTGTTATTATGGCTGGGGGAGCGCGGTCGCATTTCGTCCGCTCCTAATGCTTTTGCTCGGTCTCCCTGGGGATCAAGGACCAAGCCGGCATGGATCGGGCTACATTTGCAGAAGGGCGACGATTGGGTCGGGGAGCGGACAGTGAGTGCTACGAGTGGTATTGAAGAACCTTGCTGCACTTCGGTGTAGGTTTCCCAGTGGGGTCTCTGGGGTGGACTGAATGTCATGGCCAGCTCGCTGGCTTTATAAAAAAAAAAAAAAGGGGGGGGGGGGAATCGGCTGGGTGCCAGTCGGGGTCCGTGTACAAGGCAGTTAGCTCATCTGACATTTGTGCGTGGAGAGTGAGGGTGCATGGTTGTTAAGGGGACAGTGAGCACTTATCCTCTAGTGAAATGTGTGCTTAGGTGGGGGGCTCACCGGTCGCAGCTTGTGGGGGGGGGCGGCTTCGGGACATTAATGTCACCGGTGCCAGTAGAGGGATCCCGGAGGTCCGGGGTCCGGAGCTCTAGGCCGTACCGGGGTGCCCTCGACCTGACATTAATGTCCTCTGTGCCGGTGGCGGGATCCCGGAGGTCCAGGGTCCGGAGCCTTAGGCTATACTTGGGGTGGGGGCGGGGTGCCCCCGACCCGGACAACCCCTGGCTGACTTTTGCTAATTACATGGCGAGGTCGGGGAAAGGGGATTAGGAAGATTGCCGTTGGCATGACCGCGGCAGAAGCGGAGGCAGGGTCACCTTGCTAATAGCATGGCTGATGAGGCATTGCTCCGCTGTTTGGATTGTTAACAGGATTATTCTTGGATTGTAATGTTCGGTATGTTATAAAGGTTAATAAAGCTGCGTCCGGTTATTTCCCAAGAGCCGTTGTCTGTGTGCATTTGTGGGCAAAGAGGGGGAACTAAAGGTGGGGGCGGGGGAATGAGGGGTGGTTGGTTAGAGGGGCCCGGAGCACCATGTCCGAACTACCTCGGTTAATGAAAGGCCGCGGGGCAGGGTCCCGGCGGCCACGTGTAACCGGGTGTTCGGCTGGTGCGAGGACCCTGGCCCGCGGCCGTCACCAGAAGGGGGCGAAGGCAATGACGAGAATGCCTCCATTGATGTTCATTGGCTCCACCCGCGTGCAGGAACCCGGTGGAGTCTGGGAGCTGGAGGCGGGCGGCAGTGAGGGGGAGGCGCCATGAGTCGGCAGCGGTTGCCTGAATTCAGGCGTCTCCTCGGGGTCTGGGCCTGCTTCCCTCCCTCCCTCCCTGTGTTAGGGATTTGGGGATGGGGGCTGATGGGGTGTCGCAGGGGGGGGGGGGGGATCCCGGAGGTCCGGGGTCCGGAGCCTTACGCTATACTTGGGGTGGGGGCGGGGTACCCCCGACCCGGACAACCCCTGGCTGACTTTTGCTAATTACATGGCGAGGTCAGGGAAAGGGGATTAGGAAGATTGCCGTTGGCATGACCGCGGCAGAAGCGGAGGCAAGGTCACCTTGCTAATAGCATGGCTGGTGAGGCATTGCTCCGCTGTTTGGATTGTTAACAGGATTATTCTTGGATTGTAATGCTCGGTATGTTATAAAGGTTAATAAAGCTGCGACCGGTTATTTCCCAAGAGCTGTTGTCTGTGTGCATTTGTGGGCAAAGAGGGGGAACTAAAGGTGGGGGTGGGGGAATGAGGGGTGGTTGGTTAGAGGGGCCCGGAGCACCATGTCCGAACTACCTCGGTTACTTACATATGCATGAAGACGCAATGGATTACAATGCGAAAAAAGTACATCAATGAAACTTAAGCAAGCACCAGTAGCCAGCTAACCAAAAATCACAATGAAATTGCTATGTGGTGTAGAAAAAACGAGCGTGTTGTTTTGAAAAAATATATATACACCGGCAAATAATACTGCCGCGCAAGAGGGATAGCGTTCAATAAATGACTTAAGGAGAATGGCGTAAAATAAGCTACTAAAAAAGTGAATTCTACAAAAGATAATAAAGTCAAAAGCCACACATACCTTCACTACCAGCAGAGAAACAAAACAACCCTTTCATGAGGCGCTAGATTTGGTGCGCTTTAAAGGTCAAAAAACATAATATACATATATGCATATGGATGACAAAAAACGATTGTGAAAAAACCAAACGATACCATTGATTAAAAACGGGAGATGTTTAAACATTCTTTTTGAGGGTAAATCTTTAAACACCCAATTGTACTAATGTCATAGAAAAGTAGTATACCTCCATAAAAAATAAAAACGTAGTATAAAAAGGAACAGTATTGTAGTGCAAAGAAGGAATGGCTCAGAGTAAAAGTATTCAAAAGAGAACTTCATATCAAATAATATGGGCAACTGAAAGATCAAGAGACGCACGTACCTGGAGCACTAACAGCAAGGGTCAAAATGAAACAAACTATTCATGAGACGCTGAATTTGGCGCGCTTTAATAGGTCAAAAAAACATAATTAACATATATGCATATGTATAAGAAAAACGATTGTGACCCCTAAATAAATAAAAAACTTAATTCTGCCATTGATAGAAAAAGAGGAATACAAGCATAAATTTAAAAATTAAAAACAGATTATGCCGTTGTCTTTGAAAAGTATATACAGACAAGCCATACTAAAAAATACTCCACGTGTAAAAAGTCAAGAGCTATACTAGGCTAATCTGAACTACACATAGCAAATATGAAAACCTATGAAGAAGAACTACCCCGTGGTGAACTGTGCAATCAGGCTAAAAAAGCTAAAAAGGTAGAAGGGCACAACCATACAATGAAAAATTGATAAAAGTAGACTAACCACATACAGACAAAAGGAAACCAAAATATTAAAACCTCCTGAACACGTGTAAAGAACCTGAAGGGACAGTGCTGAACAAAGGGTAAAAAGCAATATGTATAGATAAACCTAGAGTCCTTGCAAAAATTAAGCAAAACACTACATCACTGAAACCCTACGTAGACTAACCTACTTTTATCAAAAAAAAATTTATAACTCCAAAGAGGAAGTTACCCACAGTGCTTATGCTGTACAAGATAAATAACCATAAAAACACGAATAAATTAAACTCTAATTAATACTAATACTGTAAAAAATCATAAGAAAGATTTTAATCATAAAAACACGGATAAGTTAAACTCTTGATTAAGACCAGATGGTTTGAGGGACTGCAGCTCATAAATAAAGCATTGTTCCAATCGAAGAAGAATCTGATCCAAGTTACCACCTCGCCAATGTGGGTGTACAACCTTTATGACAAAAAACTTCAGATCAGAAACTAGATGACCTTTGCTAATCCAATGCTGAACAAAGGGTTTATCCTTGACCCGTCTGCTTAAACAACTTTTATGTTCAATGATGCGTGTCTTAATAGGGCGGGTAGTTTTCCCAACATAAAGGAGCTTACAGGGACACATAATAACATATATAACATTGCTCGTAGTACAATTAGAGTAATGGTTGAGGAAAAACAGACAGAACACCGTCCACATGTAAAATGGCCTTTTATTTTGACGGCTGGTCTAGGTTTGACAAGAGCTGATGGAACTAAAATACTTCTAATGTTACGGTTCCTTTTATATGCAACCATAAGGGATTTTTGCGCCAGCATGGGAAGAGAAGAAAGAAGATGCCATTCACGTCTAAGAATCTTCGAAATCTCTTTGGAGAATGATGAAAAGGTTAAGGCACATACTACACGGTCATCCTTCAAAGGTATGTGTTTTTTAAGAAGCTCAGTCCTGTTGGAAGATTTAGCTCTACCATATGCCTTTTGAATCACATGGGAAGGATAGCCTCTTTCTTTAAATCTGCTAATCATATTAGCGGCACGGTGCTCAAAATCTTGATTTAGAGTGCATAACCGCTTAACACGTAGAAACTGGCCATAAGGTAAATTATCTTTTAATGATTTATTGTGAAAGCTGTCATAACACAACAAAGTATTGCGATCAGTTGGTTTACGAAAGAGATCTGTCTGAAAGCCATTCTTACCTTTTTTAATATTAATATCAAGATAAGAGATCTGTACAGAGCTAAATACTCCTTCAAATTGTAAATGCTCATCCTTGGAATTGAGCCACTGAAAAAATGCCTGTAATTTGTCTTCTGTTCCATCCCAAATGAGGAGAACGTCATCTATGTAGTGGAGCCATAACTTTATGTATTGTTTGAAAGGATGATACTGAAGATACTGAGAAAGGCTGAATGGGCCTGTATGCTGTGTACCATGGCATGTGGACCCAGGCACTTGCCTGGTCTCCCTAGCGGATGAGCCGGGCCATGGATCAGGATGCCCCCCACCTGCACATAATGAGTGGATATGTGCATGTGGGGGGACAAGTATGCCACAGAGACAAGAAGACTATGAAATATAATAACAGTCCATCTTAGAGGAAAAATGACCACCCTGCCCCATCAACTCCAAGATGACAACCACACTGTGTATGTGAACCTGTGACACCCCCCCCCCCCGCCCTGACCTGCTCCACCCCCCCGGTATGTATTCTGTCAGTTACAACCACCTGATCCACATGAGAATCTGCATCAGCTAAGGTGGTCTGTAAGATATGGCATTATTCCATGACTGCCCTACAAGCACACACCAGGGAATGGAGACATTGGTCACTCTGGCAATACATCCGTGGTCTTGAATGCATGTGCTCAGGTATCATGGTCTACCCTTTTGCTGCACATATCCCATAGGCAACACATGAATTCCAATTAAACCAGCAGCAGAGCGAGACAGTGCTATAGACAGACATAACAGGATATTCCCCACCCCCACCTGACACACATACATTGTCGGACGAGTATGGCAGAGAGCATGCAGAGATGAAAGCGCACATAGGTATACCCCAACAAATGCCCACATGCATTCTGACAATGATCACATATATACCCATGGATCAATGAACATACATGTCTGCTCTGTGGCTCCACACACGTAGTTAGTATGTACACAAGAGACAGGTCACAGGTTCAAGTCCAGCCTGTGTAGTAGGAATGTCATGTTCAGTTGTGTTATCTTTATCCAACATCCAGGACTTTCTCTGCATGGGCAACACTCAACATTTCAGTCAACAAGAGTTTACACACTCGGGAGCCACACTGAGAAGCTGCGAGAGCCATGTCTGGATGGCAGAGCACACTATCAGTAACTTCAGACTAAGCATAGCAAAATGCACTAATAGCACCTGCACATTGGGCAGACGTAGACAATGGCAGATCAATCAGAGGAGGAATGCTGGCCAAGTAGGAATGCCATGTGGTGTCACATTTGCACATCAGAGTCATGTATTTGTATTTGTGTCTCCAGAGTAGTGTGAGTCTTTGCAAGGCACAGTGCATGCATGTGGGGCCAAGGATTCATGGCTGTGCATGCATCCTGCTGTTGGCTATCTAGACAGCTGACTCACATACTGTGTGAGAAGCCATATACAATCAGATGATGGGGCATCATAGAAGGCATGGTGGTGTTCAGCCTCATAATACACTGATAGCCTGTCCTTGAACTAACAAGTGCAGGCTCTCAGAAATGGTGAAACTCCAATTGTTGTATGCATACACATCATCAATCTCATAGGTAGATTAGGCTTTTGTTTCTACTATTGGCTGGTTCACACTAGGAACACATGTTTTTTTTGCAGTTGCACTCATGATGGCCACAGACCCATCTCTTTGCCTGACCTTGCATTTAAGGAGAGCACAGACTATCCTGTCATATCCCGGGAATCTATTAAGGGCAGAGGTTTCTGCATCAGCAGAGTTCCTTACCAACATTAGGACACACATTCGCATAGGGTCATGGAATCATATTTTGTTTGCACAGCGCATTGTATTTGCGAGCATGGACATCACATTCATGACCAGACTGCATGACTCTATGGTGCATCATGCAGCATGTCATTTGGGTGTGTCCTGCAGCCTTTTCGTCCTGGACTTCAAATGACAACATGTGAGTGATAGTGCATGATATCTGCAGAGCTAGGACTTAGCCTCCTTTGCATATATGTAGTACACTATGCCATATCCTACTCCAGTGACAGTGATCTGCAAACATGTATGCACATCCTTTCTTGGCTTCATATGCGCAGTTTAACAGACAGGTCATGTCACAGACATGATGGGACAACAGTGGAGGCAGATCATGCGGGTGAGTCTGTGACACCATGACATATCACAGTCTAGTTGCTGTCCTTACACCCACAATGCAGGAAGACACAATGTTGTTGCTGCACATTTTGCATCATGATGCAATTCATACAACGTAGTGACTACTACCTCCTGGAATCATGGCCTACTTGTGTGGTCAGGCAGTGTATGCATGTATATCCCACTGTCTGCTTATTAGAGGACCTGCTGCAGATATGAGAGGAACCATCTGCAGGTCAACGAGGGACATGTGACCCACAATGATAAATATGACAGCAACATTATGCAGCTTGCATTACCTATGAAAGGCCAGAAATAGGGATGCAGAGGCATAGGGGCACAGTCCATGTTCATCAGACCATTTGACAGTACCCAGACCATGATCCATTCTATATATTAAGAGTGGTCAGATAGTTGGCAATGTCCTCTGCAATACAAAACATTCCTATCACACTATCCGTTGCCTTCAACATCCACTGAGAGAGGTTCACATCTGGATTTGTACAATCCTTTCGCCTCCTTCCCTTTCTTGCCCATGGCAAAAAACAACTGTATTTGATCACTGTTGTTATTGTGGGTCTGACAGATGTAGCATACATGCTGATATATGGGAATTATGGGATGTCCTAAAGACATGTACCACCCTCGCCATTCCTTTAGTGCAGACAGACGCCTATCATCTCACGTCGGTGAGGGGGCAAAATAGCACCACTGAATGCCTTGCAAGGGTAGTGGACTTCCACGTTCCAGCACATAGCACTATGATCCACAATCCAAACAGACTCTCCCCCCCCCCTCCCAAGCCAAGGGCTTGTCAGTCAGCAGCTTAAGACATGCCTGATACTTCCATATGTAACATGCATTTCCCCTCAGGGCTAGCCTCTCCCAGACCCTGGCCTTCATACACAACTGCAGTCCCCTCCCACCCGATAATTTTTGGTTGGCTCATCAGCCACAGGCCATGACAGCCTCTGCATTCAACAGTATTGATCCAGGCACAATGTGTGACATCCTAGCATATGAATAACAGTTTTTCTAAGGGTCATCATTTGCCCAACAGTTGCACCCAGACATGTTTTTTTCAACAACAGATGTGCCAGACCCTGCTAAGTCTTGAACTCCCAATGTTGGGTGTCTGTGGCAGTTGCATTGCAACTGTGCTAGCAGAGGAAGCTGTTGCAGTGGTTTGGCAGCAGGACACTTGACCACAATATGGAAAGATGTGGTTGACCCAGGTCAACTTTCTTCATTCCATGAGCACAGCCTGTGTTGACTCATCAGGATTTGTAGTGTACAGTTATCTCAGTTTGGATCGTTCACAGTTTGACATAAGACACAGGTGCAGATTGAAAATGGGCTGTCTGCAGGGACCAGTCAATGTCTGCTTACAGCACTCATCAGCCAATATGCAAGAGTCTTTGTTCACAATCATGATTTCTAATGCATTCAGATGCTTCTCTCAGACATCCCAGAAAAGCACTTCAGGTGGCTCATCCCATACTGATGTCATTTTCTCATGTTGCCATACTATAGGGGTTCAGACATGTAACTCAGCTTCCCTCCCCCAAAATTGCACCCCTGGCAGACCACAGCACACCATAGCAAGTCATGCTCCTACATTTGCTGGAGGTGTGCCTTTTGTGCAGCTGCTGTCATGGCTGCTGCAGGGGCTGCAGTGCTGTATCACACAAGAGCTATAACTGCAACAGAGGCTGAGTAAACCTCTGTCATGCAGCAAATGGAATGTGTGACAATCATGCTCCTATCACATTGATAACATTATTCCTGTGCAACCCAAAGGTTTGTACACATGCCCATGCATCAGATACTCCTGCTGACCAAGAGAAATGTCTTGCGGAATATGAGTGTGGAGCCAAAAGCTTGCCTGGTTTTAGCCATGGATGGCTAACCGAGTAGTGGTCCAATATCGCCGCTACACGTTTACTGGGAATCCCCACTTCCGCTCAACCCTGGAACACCCCAACATGCCCTGATGCTAATCGGATAGCATCGGGGCATATAAGGCACATAGACAGGAATACTCAATGGCACTAACCAGGTAGGTGCCATTGAATATTCCCACATAAGGCATTTACAGGGTTTACAGGGCTGTAAACCAGAAACCTGTAAATGTCTTTCAAATATCAGGCCCTTTATGTACAGCACATTGGATGAGGGTGAAGGGGGATAGACTCAGAGCTGATATGCAGATAACTTTCTTTAAAGACAGAGTGGTAGATGCATGGGACAGGACCAGAGAGTCTGTAACGGGATGTAGGCAACTGTTTTGGTTGATAAGAACAGCCAGACTAGGTGGCCATTTGGTGATTTTATGCCATTATGTGTGTGTGTTGCAATTGTTTTCTATGCACCCTGTGCACCATAGACAAGGAGGAGGAAACAGCCAATGCAATAAAATGGGGGGATAAGACATTTTTCAGATATATTAGTGAGAAGAGGAAGGGCAAAAGTGGTATTGTCAGACTCAAGGGTGCAGGGAAGGAATATGTAGAAGCTGATAAGAATAAAGCGGAATTGCTTAACAAATATTTTTGTTCTGTGTTCACAGATGAAGAACCAGGAGCAGGACCTCAGAAAACACCCACAAATAGGAACAGAAGCGAGGGACATCTTGAACAATTTTCAGAAGACTGTGTTCGTGAGAAACTAGCTCAACTTAAAGTAGACAAAGCGATGGGACCAGATGGGATACACCCTAGAATACTGAGGGAACTTGGGGACGTTCTAGCAACTCCACTGACTGACCTTTTCAATGCCTCATTGAAGTCGGGAGTGGTGCCAAAGGACTGGAGAGAGGCTCAGCTGGTGCCTTTAAACAAAAGCGGAAGTAAGGATGTGGTTGAAAACTACAGGCCGGTTAGTTTAACTTCGGTGGTAAGTAAATTATTGGAAACGCTGCTGAAAGAGAAAATAGTGAGGTTTCTGGAGTCCAGCGGATTACAGGATCCAAGGCAGCATGGATTCACCAGAGGCAGGTCTTGTCAGACAAATCTGATTGATTTCTTTGACTGGGTGACCAGGGAGTTGGACCAAGGGAGAGCTCTAGATGTGGTGTATTTAGATTTCAGTAAAGCCTTTGACACTGTTCCTCACAGGTGACTTATAAACAAACTGAGCACCCTAGGGATGGACCCTAAAGTTACTGCTTGGGTTAGAAATTGGTTGAGTGGGAGGCGACAAAGAGTACAAGTAAATGGAGCTCACTCTGTGGAGAAGGATGTTACCAGCGGTGTGCCCCAGGGATCTGTCCTTGGTCCGATTCTTTTTAACATCTTTGTTAGTGATATAGCGGAAGGGCTGTCGGGTAAGGTTTGCCTCTTTGCGGATGATACCAAAATCTGCAATAGAGTAGACACCCAGGAAGGTGTAGATAACATGAGGAGGGATCTAGCTAAGCTTGAAGAATGGTCTAGAATTTGGCAGCTGGGATTTAATGTTAAAAAATGTAAGGTCATGCATTTGGGCTGCAGCAATCCAAGGGAGCAATATAGTATAGTGGGTGAAGTACTTTTGTCCACTAAAGAAGAGCTGGACCTAGGCATGGTTGTGTCTGATGATCTTAAAGTTGCTAAACAGGTAGAAAAGGCGACGGCAAAAGCTAGAAGGATGCTTGGGTGCATACGGAGAGGAATGGCTAGCAGAAAAAAGGAGGTGATAATGCCTCTGTATAAGTCTTTGGTGTGACCTCATTTGGAGTATAGTGTGCAGTTCTGGAGACCGCACCTTCAAAAGGATGTGAACAGGATGGAGTCGGTGCAGAGGGTGGCTACTAAAATAATTAGTGGTCTTCATTATAAAGCATATGAGGACAGACTGAAGGATCTTAATATGTACACCTTAGAGGAAAGGTGGGATAGAGGTGATATGATTGAGATGTTTAAATACCTCCGTGGCATAAATGTTCAGGGAGAGAGCCTCTTTCAATTGAAAGCAAGTTCTGCTATGAGGGGACATGGGATGAGGGTGAAGGGAGATAGATTCAGGAGTGATATGCGGAAATATTTCTTTACGGAAAGAGCAGTGGATCCGTGGAATAGTCTCCCAGTGGAGGTGGTAGAGATGAGGACAGTAACTGAATTCAAAAAAGCATGGGACAAACACAGAGGATCTCTAAAGGATAAAGGGGACTGTTGTAGTTGTTGATATGGAAGGACAGACTAGATAGGCCATGTGGTCTTTTTCTGTCATCATATTTCTATGTTTCTATGTTTCTAATCCCCCTGGTCAGATCAGAAAAGGAAAAAAAATGCCCCATTAACCTTCACATTATCTTGACTTTCCAATCATTTAATAGTTTCCTGGAGGCCCTCTTATTCTGTTTTCTTTATCCATCTTTTTTTGACCAGCCACTCTTAAACCCTTCCTATAATGTTGCTATTGATACTTCCCCATCATCACTGATGTCAAAATATCCCTGTATGCCTTTCACAAGTCCCTTTATGATCCTTGGATCACCTAATGCATGTCTGACCACATTTTATTCCCAATTTCTATCCTCTCCATCCACGAATAAAATTGGATAACAACAAATCAACTCGAGAGTAAGAGCCATGTGATCTAGAGAAAAAAGTAAAATCCCACATCCCTATGTGCAATTGGCACAATAGTTCTACCAAGTTTCACCCTTCCAAAAAAGTTACAATTTCTTCCTATTCCCCCTTCATCTCTCCCCACCTCTGTCCAATTTAGGTGTTCAATGCCAAATTAAGCTTATTTGTCAATATCAAATTAAAGTCTCCCTGGACCCCCCTTAGGTGCATAAATGTTTACTAGAACAATGTTATCCACCTCAGACACCACCTTTACAATCCCTCTTCACTTTTACTTCCTGAAAAGGCATAGACTTCACTCCCCCCCCCCCTTCCCTTTCTCCTTCCAGAGATATTAGAGGCAAACATCTCTGTTGGAAAATACTAGTTGCATAGCAGACTTTCATACCTCCTCTGCAAATGTATCTCTTGTATCACTGCTATATGGGCTTGCACATGCTGCAACTCTTTAAACAATGGCTGCCATTTAAAAATGGGAATTAAGAGCTTTTATATTCAAAGTAACAAATTTTAGTGAATTATCCTCCATCAAATTGCTCATTTACTGTCCATCTCACCTTACCCTCAAACCCCCACTCTTCTCCCCATCCCTCCATCCCATCCAAATAGTCTTAAGCAAGACTATACGAAAAGAAATGATGTACCAGGAAGGCCAGCCCACATCCCTATCCCTCATCATTTTACCACCCCTCTACTCCACCCACTTATCCCCACTGTCCATGCACCACCTTTCACAGAAACGCATACCCAACCTACCCTTCTTTATCTCCTTTCCTTATCTTTCCCTCATCTACTCCATCCACTCATATTCTCTCAGACTCCACTGCACCCACATCACTCCATCCTTACCAAACACCCATTCTGACTCATTCATCAACATTTACCCCAACGCAACTACCAAAAGCAGAGAGGTTCCAAAAAAGAGTAAAGTAGCCCAAATGCCCTCGAGTATGGAGCAGACAGAGCTTAAAGATCCCAAATTACCCATGTCTACCAACTGCCAAATTAATATGAATAAAATACAGTCTCTAAAATGCTTGTATGCAAATGCTAGAAGTCTAAAAAATAAGATGGGAGAGTTAGAATATATAGCATTAAATGAGAGGTTAGATGTGATTGGAATATCAGAGACATGGTGGAAGGAGGACAACCAGTGGGACACTGTGATACCTGGGTACAAACTATATCATAATGATAGAGCTGATCAAATTGGTGGAGGGGTTGCGCTCTATGTTAGAGAGGGCATTGAGTCAGAAAGGATTAAAGTTTGGCAGGAAACAAAATTTGCTGTAGAATCTCTATGGATTGAAATTCCATGTAAAAAGGGGAAGGCGATGGCAGTGGGGGTGTACTATCGACCGCCTATCCAGAATGAACAAATGGATGATGAAATGCTCAAAGAAATCAAGGAAGCTAACAAAAGTTACAGCGCGGTTTTATTTATTTATTTAATTTATTTATTTATTTAACTGCATTTATATACCGCTTTTCACCGGGTCATAATAATAATGGGTGATTTCAATTACCCCGGTATCAACTGGGTCAGTATCATGTCAGCACATGCTAGGGAGATAAAGTTCCTAGATGACATAAATGACTGCTTCTTGGAGCAGTTGGTTCATGAACCGACCAGAGGGGAAGCCATATTAGACCTAGTCCTAGGTGGAACACCAGATCTAGTGCAAGAGATAAGGGTGTTGGGGCCACTTGGCAATAGTGATCATAGCATGATCGCCTTTGATTTAATTAGTGGAGGAGGGATAGTAAGGAAATCCACAGTACTACCTTTTAACTTTCGAAAGGGAGACTATGATAAAATGAGGAAAATAGTTAAGAAAAATCTAAAAGGAGCAGTTGCAAAGGTTAAAGGCATTGATAAAGAAGGCAAAGAGAGAATTTGAGAAGAAGCTTGCTGCGGAAGCAAAAACGCGAAATAAAGATTTTTCAAGTACATTCGTAGCAAAAAACCTGTGAGAGAGTCAGTTGGACCATTAGATGATAGAGGAGTTAAAGGGGCACTAAGAGGCGACAAGGCGATAGCGGAGAGACTGAATGAATTATTTGCTTCGGTCTTTACTGAGGAAGATGTAGGGATGTTACCCATGACTGAAGTAGTATTTAAAGGTGCGGAGGAATTGAAGGAAATATCGATACATCGGGAAGATGTATTACAACTATTAGATAAACTGAAGAATAGCAAATCACCTGGGCTGGATGGTATACATCCAAGGGTGTTGAAAGAACTGAAATATGAGATTGCAGACCTGCTATTAGTAATCTGTGAACTATCATTAAAATCATCTCTAATACCTGAAGATTGGCGGATCGCCAATGTAACACCAATTTTTAAAAAGGGTTCCAGGGGTGATCCAGGAAACTACAGACCGGTGAGCCTCACGTCAGTACTGGGAAAAATGGTAGAAACCATCATAAAGAATAAAATTCCTCAGCATGTAGATAGTCATGGCCTAATGGGAGACAGCCAACATGGCTTTAGACAAGGAAGATCTTGTCTTACTAATCTGTTATGTTTTTTTGAAAGTGTGAATAAACAGATGGACAAAGGTGAGTCGATTGATATAGTGTATCTGGACTTTCAGAAAGCCTTTGACAAGGTCCCTCGTTAGAGACTTTTGCAAAACTAAAGAGTCATGGGATAGGAGGCAGTGTACTACTGTGGATCAGGAACTGGTTAAAAGATAGAAAGCAGAGGGTTGGGCTAAATGGCCAATTTTCCCAATGGAGAAAAGTGAATAGTGGTGTACCCCAGGGATCTGTGCTGGGTCCGCTGCTTTTTGACATATTCATAAATGACCTGGAAAGTGGAATAATGAGTGAGTTTATCAAATTTGCAGATGACACAAAACTATTTAAAGTTGTTAAAATCCAAGAGGATTGTGGAAATTTGCAAGAGGATCTTGATAAATTGGAAAACTGGGCATCAAAATGGCAGATGAAATTTAATGTGGACAAGTGCAAAGTTATGCACCTAGGGAAGAACAACCCAAACTATGGTTACATGATGCAAGTTTCCACATTAGGAACCACCACCCAGGAAAAAGATTTAGGCGTCATTGTGGATAACATGTTAAAACCCTTGGCCCAGTGTGCAGCGGCAGCCAAGAGAGCAAATAGAATGCTAGGTATCATAAGGAAAGGAATGGAAAATAAAACAAAAGATATTATAATGTCTCTATACTGTTCCATGGTGAGATCGCACCTTGAATATTGTGTGCAATTCTGGTCGCCGTATCTTAAAAAGGATATAGCATTATTAGAAAAGGTTCAGAGAAGAGCCACCAAAATGGTAAAGGGGATGGAAGGATACTCCTATGAAGAAGGGCTAAAAGGGTTAGGGCTCTTTAACCTGGAAAAGAGACGGCTGAGGGGAGATATTATAGAAGTCTATAAATTAATGAACAGAGTGGAACGGGTTAACGTAGATCAACTGTTTATGTTATCAGAATATTGAAAGACTAAGGGACATGCAATGAAGCTACAGTGTAAACTATTTAAGACTAATAAAAGAAAATATTTTTTCACTCAATGTGTAACCAAACTCTGGAATTTGTTACCGGAGGATGTAGTAAAGGCTGTTAGTGTAGCTGGGTTTAAAAAAGGTTTGGACAAGTTCCTGTAGGAAAGGTCCATAAACCATTATTAAGAAGGGACCCAGGATATCAATGCTTGTCCTAGTACAAACATTGCAGAACCTGTGTCTTTTGGGGAAACTGCTAGGTACCTATGATCTAGATTGGCCACTGTTGGAAACAGGATACTGGGCTTGATGGACCTTGGTCTGACCCAGTATGGCATATCTTATGTTCTTATTGTGTTATGTTCTTATGAATGAAATTTGAATAAGACATTGTCCATTGTCTATACATCTGACAGTCTTCAGGTCAGCGTTGACTCCCCTCTCTGCTGGTCACCGAATACTCTGCTCTCCCCAGCTGTGAGGCTGAGAACCTTTTTAGGTACTTGTTCTTCCCTATAGTTTGATACTACCTCAGCTCTTCTATTGGTAGATTCTGCTTTCTTGCTTCTTGCAGCCCTTTACAGGCCTCATCCACTATCTGGACAAGGGACAAGGGGCAATATGATGAATAGGGATCACTGTTTACTCTATATCATGTTATTAATTTGAAGCATAAGAACCTAAGGACATAAAAAATGCCTTACTGGGCCAGACCAAGGTCCATCAAGCCCAATATCCTGTTTCCAACAGTGGCCAGTCCAGGCCACAAGTACCTGGCAGGTACCCAAAGAGGCACACAGACTCACAATGCTTGTCTAGATGCAAGCAGTGAATTTCCTGGGTCCTCTATTATAATGGTTTCTGGAGCTTTCCTCCAGGAACTTGTCCAAACCTTTTTTAAACCCAGCTACACTAACAGCTTTTATTACATCCTCTGGTAATTTGGTAATTTGGAATTTCATTAAGCCTCAAGTGAAAAAAGGTTGCATTGTAGCATCATTGTGTGTCCTCTAGTCTCTACATTTTGATGGCGTAAAAAAAACGATCTACACTTAACCGTTCCAGCCTATTCATCAATTTATAGGCATCTATAATATCCCCCCTCAGTCGTCTCTTTTCCAAGTAGAAGAGCCCCAACCTCTTAAGCCTCTTCTCTTAGGGGTATCCTTCCATTCTCTTTACCATTTTTTGCCGCTCTTCTTTGTACCTTTTCTAATTCAGCTATATCCTTTTTAAAATATGGTGACCATAATTGCACAGAATATTCAAGATGCGATCGCACCATGGAATGATACAGAGGCGTTTGTTTTATTCTCAATTTATTTCCTTATGATTCCTAGCATTCTATTTGCTTTCTGCACACTGGGTGGAGGGTCTCAACGTATTATCCATGATGACGCCTAAATCTTTTTCCTGGGTGGTGGATTCTAAGGTTGTACCTTGCATTGTGTAACTATAGTTTGCGTTGTTCTTTCCTTGGTGCATAACTTTGCATTTTTTCACATTAAATTTCATCTGCCATTTGGACGTCCAGTCTTTGAATTTTTCAAGGTCCTCTGGTAATTTCTCACAATCCTCTTGCGTAATTTTATGTCATCTACAAATTTGATCACCTCATTCGTTATTCCTATTTACAGGTAATTTATGAATATGTAAAAAAGCTCAGTACAGATCCCTGGGGTACTCCACTATTCACATTTCTCCACTGAGAAAATTGGCCATTTAGACCTACTCTCTGCTTTCTATCTTTTAACCAGTTCCTGATCCACAATAGTAGACTGCCTCTAGTCCCATGACTTTTTAATTTCACCAAGAGTCTCTCATGAGGGATCTTGTCAAAGGCTTTCTGAAAATCCAGATACACTATATCAACCGATTGTCTACCTGTTTATTCACACCTTCAAAAAAATATAACAGCTTAGTAAGACAAAGATTTTCCTTGGTGAAATCCATGTTGACTTTCTCCCATTAAACCATGGCTATCTACATGTTCAATAATTTCATTTTTTATACTGGTTTCTATCATTTTGCCCAGTACTGATGTCAATCATCAGACAGAGGTCACTTTACAGAGTGAAAAAGTCAAAATCTATTATTAAAAATAGCCCAACGATATGCCTGATGAATCACATTATCAGGATACCTTCTATTCTTGTTTTGATGTTGGATTTCAGGAATAGAGGGTATCCTGATAATGTAATTCATCAGGCATATCGTCAGGATCTTTTTAATAATAGAGCTCTGTTGTTAAGTCCACGACAGAAAGTGAGTGCTGTACGGAAGGAGGAATGGGTGAATTTTATTTCTAAATATTTCCCTTTTAGTACACGCATCCAGCGGATTATTAGGAAACATGCTAATGTTTTAAGGGCTATCCCGGGTTTCTCTGGCAAACAGGCTAGATGTGTTTGGTGGCGGGATCAGAATTTAAGTCCTGAGTGTCTACGTTCATTGATTTCTATTGAAGGTGAGAGTGGTCATAAAAAATGTGGCAATTGCTCCATCTGTCCAGTCTCCCGTGATAAGGTAACATTTGCATATCATGGGAGGACTTATACTCTTCGGAGGGAGACTTTGTGTGATTCTTCTTTTGTGGTGTATGGCATTTTTTGTCCTTGTGGTTTGTTATATATATAGGGAAGACGGTGAGGCCTTTCCATATACGGCTTTATGAACATAGCAGTAGGCTAAAATGTAAAGTGATGGAAGCTCCTATAGTGCAGCATTGCCTTGCAGAAGGGCATGTCTTTAGTGATTTAAGTTGTTTTTGTATTGATTCTGTAACCAAGGGTAATAAGGGACGAGCTAGAGAGCAGGCTCTGACTTTTTGTGAGCAACAATGGATTTTCCGTTTGCAGACAGTGACCCCCGGTGGTTTAATTCACAGATAGACTGGGGTGCATTCTGCTAAGTAATAGGGAGATTTTGTGATTGGTTGGCTGTTTTTTTGTTGTCTGTCATGAGTTGCTAGGTAGGAAGGATGGATGAGCTGGTTTGTGATTGGTTGTTTTGAGTATTTAAAAAGGGTGGGGATGTTTAAAATCACACGTACAGCATTTGTTTTGTGTGAGGACTGTGGTGAAGAAGGTTCTGTCATGAGTGTAGATGTGGATATGCGCTGGTATACAAGTAAGCAGATGTTCATTCTGATATTTTCTTGTAGTAGCATGCTTTGCTGGGAATTGCTGAGAGGGAGTTACTGACATGTTTATGTTTGTTTTTCTTGTGGCAGAGTTTGAATCCCCCTGAAGCAGCTGTTTAGTGAAATGCTTTATGGGCGTCTTGAGATTGGCGTTGGGGTATAGCAGATCAGCAGGAGGCTGTTCCCCTGTCTGTTCAAGTTAAGTTGAAAGCATTCCTGACTTATTTGTTTGTCACTTAAAAAGTATGACATTAAAGTAGGAGTAGGAATGGTCATTGATGTACAAGGGCAGCGGCTTGCAGATGTTTTTCTGAAGGCCGGTTTTCTGAAAGAAGCCCGTTGGTTCTGAGACCTTCCTTTCTCCATGTACATTTTTTGTGGATTCTAAACACTTTTCCAAGTGTTTTGTTTTATACAGAGTGTTTTTTTTCTATGATTTTGACAGTACTGATCTCAGGCTTACTGGTCAGTAATTTTCCCAGATCACCTCAAGAACCCTTTTTAAAAATTGGAGTTACCTGAGAATTGGAGAGTGGCCAATGTATTACAGATGATTTTAATGATAGTTTACAGCTGACTATCTGCAATCTCATATTTCAGTTCTTTCAACACCATTGTATGTATATCATTCAGTTCAGGTGATTTGCTACTCTTCAGTTTATCAAACAGTTGTAATACATCTTCCCACTTTATCCTGCCTGAGGTTGCTGTCCTCCAGTGGGATTTGAACTCTCAGCCCTCTAGCCTGAGGCAACTTGCCCCAAACACTAGGCCACTCCTTCCTCTCTCCCCCTGGAAGGGGTTTGTACATGCAGCAGGGACGTTTATGTGCCAAAAACATCCCTGACCGTATTCTGAAAAACTGCTGTTGTGCACATCCATGGCGCTAGCATGGAGATCTCAGAACATGCCCAGAAGGGGAGGAACAGGGGCATGGTCTGCCATGGAGACATGCATAGCATATTCCGGAAAGGCCCATGTATGTTCTGTGATGTCCCCGCGGACATCCCTGTTATTCCTGCTGAAATGTGGAATAAGGGCAGGACTTAGCAAATATTCTGCTATGCTCTGCAATCCATCCCTTATTGAAGAATGTACTGAACTGTTGTGACTCCAGCCTGAAAAAATACAAGATGCAGTTATAAAGAACAGAAAGCAGAGGTGAGGGAAAGTTGTAAGGTAAAGAAACATTAATAAACACCCTTATAGGATTATTAACAAGAGCAATAGTGTTTATTCAAGCTATGCTGAAATGTGCTGTTTGTGCTATAAGTGCTCATCCAGGGAACTTCAACAAATCCTGTGTTCTGAAAACTTGGATTGTTGATTTAAGAATAGTATATGAGTGAGTCTAGAAACAAATCATATTGGAGTGAGAAAGGGAGATCACATGTGTAGTCCTGGGACGTCATGCCATTATTGTATAGCAGTTGTTAGTTATAGGTTTGGTTTGGCAGAATGATGTCTTTTGTGACTGCAAGAAGAGTGTGTGGTTTGCGGGTAACAAGGGAGGATCTGGTTTGCTGAACGGCAATTCAAGGAGGCCATGAATGGCTGGCCGGTATCTGGACAATATGGATGACCACAGTGTCACCGAGTGCCAGTGTGATAGAGCAGCCATATATTAGCTGTGCCAGTGTGATAGGGCACTCACATCCAATGCTGGTCTCTTTCTGAACGCTAACTGAAGTTCAATCAAAAATACTTCGTTCAATTTAAACCAAAAAGGGATTTCATTCAAAATCTATATAGTCAATATAGACTAGAGACTCTCGTGCAATAGACGAACTGCTGGTCTCAGAACTTTTCTCACCATTCAGACTAACGTCTGTGTCGAGTGAGCTATTAGAACATCAATGACCAGCTCCCAATTTTTTAGGAATCGCTATTGCACTTAGCTCTATTCTTGCTGGTGCTCCTGATAGTAAACACCCCCCATTCGGCTAATCCTGTATATTTTCAAACTGGAGTGTAATTACTATGACTGGCACTATCCAAGTATTAAAACTCCTCTGCTTATTCAACTTCAATGAACTTCAATAGACTCATTAAAGTACTATTTCTTATTCTTAGATGGGCAGACTAAACAAAAGCAGAACTTATGTTTCTTAAGTGCCATTCATTCAGGAGCTTTCCACGCTAATCTTGATCTCAACGCTCTGCCTGGGCACCACCGAGGCGTTTCACGGCCACAGTTTCATCAGGAGATCGTTCCCACAGCGATCTAAAAATAAAGCACAAAGACCCTTTCAAACTTGTCCCTAACCTTTAAAAATTCTACTTTTCCCAAAACCTCTAAAATCTCACACTTACTAGGGCAGCCATACATCAGCTGTGCCAGGTACTGGGAGACATGATTGACCTTATGCCAACATCTCTCAGATTGTGCCATGAGGCCTGCATCCTTCCTCAGTGCAGGATCTATGCAAGCTGCGAGAGTGGTGATAATATCTGGAGGCTGGCTACCTGGGTATAATGGCACAGGGATTCCCCCTCCCATGCTCACACAGGCCTTACCAGGGGAGCAGTGCCACAAAGCTGACTGTGGAAAGGCAGATAGGGTTGCCCCACAGATAATGGATGTATACAGAGTGACATATAGATCTATGAGATAGGTGTACCTGCTGTGAGATATGCCAGTACCCAGATATGTGGGAATTCGATACCATAGCGAGAAGGCCATACTACTACTACTACTACTCCTACTCATTTGTATAGCGCTACAAGGTATTCGTAGCACTGCAAAGAAACATGTAAAAGATGGCCCCTGCACAGCAGAGCATACAATCTAGTCAAGACAGACAACACAGCAGCTGTGGACAGGATACATCTAGGGGGAATAGTGAGGAAACACAAGAGAGATCAGGCAGATCAGATCCAGAAGCGGCAATGAAGAGGAGAGCGTTCAGCCTGGATTTGAGAAGGGCCAGAGAAGTCTGACGTAGACTCAGGTAGTTTATTCCAGGCATAGGAAGCAATAAGATTAAAGGACCAACATCTGGGGTTGGCAGTAGAAGAGAAGGGCACAGATAGAAACGATCTGCCAGAAGAGCGGAGTTCCCGAAGAGGGGTGGGGAAGAGATAAAAGAGGAAAGGTACTGTGGAGCAGCAGAATGAGTGCACTTATAAACAATAGGCATGAAAGGGGCATACATTTGTGATTCAGCAATATTATGTATCCTTTTTGGAACTGCAATGTTAGTTTTGGGTTTTGTGCACTTGGTAAGGGTCCAGCCTTAGCAATTTCAAACGTGTTTGTAGAGATGACCAAGGCAGGGATCATTGGAGCCATTTTATAATACCAAATACCATTTGATGCAAGGAGATAGAGCAGCTTTTAAACTAGATAATAGGGGAAAGCCGACAATTGCACAAGAGCGCATGGTTTGGAAGAATGTATCCTTGAAGGATACTACCAAAAGCAGAGAGGTTCCAAAAAAGAGTAAAATAGCCCAAATGCCCTTGAGTATGGAGCAGACAGAGCTTAAAGATCCAAAATTACCCATACCTACCAATAGCCAAATTAATATGAATAAAATACAGTCTCTAAAATGCTTGTATGCAAATGCTAGAGGTCTAAAAAATAAGATGGGAGAGTTAGAATATATAGCACTAAATGAGAGGTTAGATATGATTGGAATCTCAGAGACCTGGTAGAAGGAGGACAACCAGTGGGACACTGTGATACCTGGGTACAAACTATATCATAATGATAGAGCTGATCAAATTGGTGGAGGGGTTGCACTCTTTGTTAGAGAGGGCATTGAATCAGAAAGCATTAAAGTTTTGCAGGAAACAAAATTTGCTATAGAATCTCTATGGATTGAGATTCCATGCAAAAAGGGGAAGGCGACGACAGTGTGGGTGTACAATCGACAGCCTGGCCAGAATGAACAAATGGATGATGAAATGCTCAAAGAAATCAAGGAAGCTAACAAAAGAAAGACTAGGGGACATGCAATGAAGCTACAGGGTAAACTATTTAAGAATAATAAAAGGAAATATCTTTTCACTCAACGTGTAATCAAACTCTGGAATTTGTTACCAGAGGATGTAGTAAAGGCTGTTAGTGTAGATGGGTTTAAAAAAGGTTTGGATAAGTTCCTGGAGGAAAGGTCCATGAACCATTATTAAGAAGGGACCCAGGATATCAATGCTTGACCCAACACAAGCATTGTGGAACCTATGTCTTTTGGGGAAACTGCTAGGTACGTATGACCTAGATTGGCCACTATTGCAAACAGGATACTGGGCTTGATGGACCTTGGTCTGACCCAGTATGGCATATCTTATGTTCTTATATTCATACATGTTTATATTTACATTCTCTCATACCGTACTAGGGTGCACTGGGATTACCTAGCACCTTTCAGAGACTGAAGAGGACTGGTATATGGTCTAGGTTGCAGCAGCAGTTATTTCTCATTGGTATTTATGTCTAGTTTGCATTAGCAAACTACTGTCAGTGTGAAGAACAGCTTAGAAGATGCATGTTTTATCAAGGAAGCGTGGCATCCGCAGGTACATCATGGAGACGGGCAAGATCAGAAATGTGCAACTTTTCAGAATATGGTCATGTGGGGACATCCAAAATGTTTTCCTGTATCCCATAATATTGATGGGGGATGTGTTTCTCCATTATGTTGTATGGCCCCTGCCTGTACCCATACGTGGGCTGCACACCAGATGTGAGCATGGGCTGGCTGAATAGCGCTTTGCCCGTGCCACGACAGCCATGGCTATCTCCCCAATTCCAGACCAGCGGGCACATCTAGACCTGCGGATGCAGAATTAGGTTCAAAGGGAGCCAGTTTTTAATTTAGACACATCCCTAGGCCAGACATGCATGTTATCGAATTTGCCTCCACGTGCATATTATATAACTAAACCAAATAGTGTAATTATTCTAAGATATAAAAACATGAAAATATAAATATGTGTAAAAATCACATATATGTATCCCAAAACATTTTAAAGGTACTATGTGACCAATCTGAAATTGTATTTATTCTTATCAAAGACTTGTGAAAAAGTGCAAATTATGCCTAAATACAAAAAATATGCATGTAAATAAAAGAGAATTTTCTTTAAAGAGTTTTTGAAAGGTGAATAAAAGAACCAAGTATAGTTATCAATGATGTGTCGTATCAAAAATACAACTCAAAAAATCTGAAAGAACCAAAAAATGTACTCCAGAAGGAAAGCGGAAGAAAGAAAGGGGGCAAAGAGGTAAGGGGTGCAGGAGGCAGAGGAGGCAAATGGTAAGGGCAAAGAGCTGCAGTCTAATTTAATGGCATAACGTCAAATAGACCTAATCACATTAAGCCTCCTAAACTGGAAACTTCCCCTAGTAAAGCAGGCCTAAGTTTCTATCTGGATAAGTGCTGGCTGAATATCACTGCTATGTGGAAAAGGTTGGTAGTTAACTGGATAGCAGCACTCAATCCGGATATTCAGTGGCAGCCACTATCTAGATATTACTGCTGAATATGTGGTCGATATTTAAGTGCCATGGCATTTAATATCGAGTCATTTGAAAATTGGCATATATACCACAACAGGCAGGGAATTCTGCCCCTTCTCCCATCACCACTCCAAGAGTAGGCAGGCAGACACTTCCCCAACCCCAAAGAATAAAGCAACAGATGCACATACACACAGAACAGAGAGATTGAACTGTTTGGAGAGGCTATTATTGAATTTAACCTGGTGTGTGCGATTAGAGAGGTAGGAATCCAACCATTGAATTATATTGCCTCCTATTCTAAGATGTTTTAGGCTGTTTTACATAGTATAAGCACTCCTTCTTTTTTATGGTGTCTTGAACAGTGGAAGATGTTGTAGTCTGGTGCTTCGATCTGATTAAGGAGAACTGTGTCTGTGTCATAGAACCAGGTTTCCTTGATGCAGATGATGTCAGGTTTAGAATTGTGAATGAGGTCAGATATAATGGGGGATCTTGTTCCTGTCTGATCTTGCATTTAATATAAATCATTTTAGGGTATTTGAGTTATCTTTTTCATTGCATTTGCAATTCCATTTTTGTGTTTGTGGTTTTATACATATTAACTGTTTTTGCATGCTATGATGTGTAGTGTGATAAGTGTTTGTTGCTACTGTCTCCGTGGGTCTAGTTTGGTGATGAATTATTGGTACGTAGTGCTGCTGTTGTGTGAGTGAGTATGTTTGGTTTATGATGATTACAATCAGCGATATTGAGATAAAAATAGCATTCAATTTGTGTTCGATGATTGCAGGAGTACTCAGTAGTGTGACCTTTCTGGTAGCAGGTGGGGTTCTAAGGTAATTGATCTATTCATATAGATATGGAGTAGTGTTACCTTTTCCGAAGGTTTTGCTGTTAGAATTGTGGTGGGCTGTTGAACCTCCTGAATCAGCTGGTTTTAGTAGAGGCGCTGGAGATTTATTTTGCAGTTATCTTTTGACCTTCAGAGGCTTTGCTGTTCAGATTGTAGTATTATCAGAGTGGGGTTTCATTTGTGCAGATATTCATATGGATGCTTGTTTTGGCGTCTTGTGTTTCAAGACTGAGGTGTTGTATCCGCTCAGCATCTCCTATGTTCCTTGTCTAAGGGCCTCGCCAAAGGGCCCTCTGGCAAGGCCCCCAGGCATGGGCCCCGTCAGGCACGAGTGCACATGTGCGGTGCTTGTATTTAAAGGTCCTCTTTGCTAATGCTGGCTATATTGCAGGCCGATTGGTCACCGAGCACAGCTGTGGCCTGGCTGAGGCCCGATTGGCTTTGTCGGCTGGGGGGCGGGGAGGGGGAAGCCGCTTACCCACTCCCTGCCATCGAAGTTGATCGGGCCTGACTGACAAAATCCTCCTTGTGGAATGCCTTCCCTTCTTCTCTTATGTTAGAAGTGAATGGGAAGCAATTTTGCAAGTAGTTGGAGACATTTTTATTTCAGCAGGCATATGGCGTTGAAACATGAGTTTGATTTAAGAGTTAGTGATTTTACTGTGTATTGTGTTATGTTATTTTGTTGTCTATTTTTGTAATGTTTTTACTTGTGCTGTGCTCTGCTGATATTAATATTATTTAGATGAAGTTGAATAGAAATTGTAATACATAAATAAAATATATGGTATGCCCTTACTTCCTAAACATGCCCTTGCCAAACCCATAAATTATGCTCACTTTGTTTTGTATAAATATGTACCCAATTGCTGTTTTTTTTAAACTGTCTTAGGTGCACAGACTTCTTTGTGTGAAGTACCTTCTGCTTCTATCCCATGCAAGCCTTTTAAAATCATTCTCCTGTATGGGACAAGAGGAGACCACTTTCTGTTAAGTGGCCTTTAGTCAATTGAAAACAGTCTCAGAGCTAGCTAGCATTATGACATTTTCTAAGCTCTGAGAGCTTTTACAAAGTCTGGCATTCATACATGGAGTAAAAGGTAATATAAAAAAGCATTCTTAGTGGTACTCATTCTTCCTCTCTTCAGACATTCCCTTCCTCTCTATGAGATATAGAAAAAATTCCCCAGCATTTAGTTTCTTCTATTCCACTTATAATTTTGCTGTTCCAACACAAACAGTTAATTATTCCCTCCCACCTTAATCTCACCTGAAATCAAGGACAACATGATTACCTTTATTCTCTGTCTCTGAGAATTTGGTTAGGTGTTCACAAAAGATAATCACAAAAGATTTTTCTTTTCAATGGAAGGCTTTTTGTTTGTTTCTGTGTAGCTTTTTCTGTATCCTTTCAGATAAATGTTCACTATGTCCTCTCAGAATACATTGTAGGACCTGCATATCCTCCTCAGTCCCTCACTATTCACACTGCTGCACAAAAGCCTTTGTTTCAGAAGTGCCTTGAATGCCAGAGCTATTATATCCAGAGCGTAAGATTTCAGCGGAGGGGGACAGAGGTTGGAAGGAAGGTGAGTGAAAAAATTTTGGTGCAAATGATTGAGTCCTTCACACAAACAGTGCTACAAAAGAAAGTACATTCTTAAAAGCTAACACAGCATTTGCTTGTATTGCAGACAAAAGATGCACTAGTTTCCCATACAATCGGCCCCGCACCTTCACCTTGATCAGATATAGTGACACTTGTTTTTTTTTTCCTGGCTTTGTGCTATAATAAGCTTTGCTTTGTCTGCCAAATATGCACACCATTATGGTTTAGCTTGTTCCTATCTTTTAAAACTTTCTTTGTCTATTATGTTTAATAAAGCAGTTTATAATGAATATATCAGGGTAAAGGAACTGTGCTGCTAGGAGTTCTTAGGTCTCCTGGAAAACCTTTATACTATGACTTCCAACTTTTTATACAGTGACATGAGAGAGTGAGTAAAGAGGAAGGTGAATTGTGATCAGAAAGTTCAGGCTGTTGTATTTGTTATGAATGATCATGTTCTAATTGTCAGTATATCCGTGAAGTTGAAAACAGGTTACATTGTTGCATGATTTGGGTTTTTTTTGTCAAGGTCTGTCCATGATAAATAGTTGCATTGGAGGTCATTTTAGAAACATCTAGATGCTTAGATTGCTTATACGTCCAAACAGTGATTTTATAACACTACAATATGGAGGTGTACACTCTAGGGAATTGGTTGGGTAGTCTGAAAAATATCTACCTTCACTTGCGTACCTGCCTTGAGGCACATGCAAATGTCTGCCTCCAGTTGAGATCTGAAGCAATGTTCCCTCTAATTTTCTGTAGGCTGTTTGCGCATAAAATATCAGCTGTGTGCAGCTTTTGAAGGAAGGTTAAATTTTTGTGCGCCACATAACGACACTCGGAGTTATATACTTTAAAATTTGACTACATGTCAGAATACTGTATGTACACCACATTGATTTTAATCAAATTAAATGAAAATAGATGATTACTAAATGAAGCGGGAAATTTCTAGTAATTACAATCATAACTTTTAAATTTTAAGACGTCTGTGTTGTTTTCTATCAGAATCAGAGACGTAATTTTTGTGCACTCTGTTGTAAAGTATGTGCGCTCGCTCGGCGAGGTGTGTGCACGCGCACATGTGCACAGCTTAGAGGGATCAGTGATCTGAAGTATCAATCAAGTTGGAGATGCCAAAGCTTATGGCACCCCATCACCAGCGCCAAGACTCACCTGACATCAATCACAACCCCCTCACCGCTGCTTGAATCCTCTCTCACCAGAAGTCTTCTTGGTGTTTCGTGGAGTGCAGGAATGATCCTCTGTATCTCTTGTCCCAGTTGAAAATGATACATCTGACTTCCTAGTGACTGTCTTCTAGTGCTATTACTACAGATGAAGATGCCAAATAAGGAGCATGTACCCCTAGTAGTAGTACCATGAGACTGTTGCTAGATGGCCAGAGGTGTCATTTTAAACTAGGCAGATGATAGGGCAGAGGTGACTGAGGATCTTTCTAACTAGTCACCAGGGAGACATACCATAAAAGTGGTAGGTATCTGGAGGGGGGAGGGGCCGGGGGAGTCTGTGGTACAGCTGTGATTGATGTTGCAGAGATTTAGGGAAGGTGGGAAGGGGTTGTGATTGCTGTTGGTTGGGGACCAGGGGAAGTAACTTGATTCCCCTATTCGCCCCTTGGAGCCCGCTGTTTCTTTGCTCAGTTAGGAACCCGTGATGTTCCTGGCGGTATCAACGCTAATGAAAAAGCTTGGAAGACTTGTTTTCTACTTTTTCTTTTTAAAATCACTGTTCCAACTGCACACACTGGCCTAAAGAGTTCACCCCTGCATATCCTTATGCATATTTTACAAGAGGCTGTGCATTTGATAGCCATTTTGTAAAATAAAGGGCAGCATTACTGGACAACTCAGTTCTTCCCTTGGCATCCTTTGCAAATTGTGGTTTATTATCTCTGAATAATCTCTGTAGTATGCCATTGGATCTTTTTAAACTTGTGGTACTAATCTTCATTTTGTCCTTAAATGGGGGAGTAGTACCAAAATAAAGTCCATAAGAGCCACAGGCTGCTGGTAGACATTGATCAATGGTAAACGCTTGCAAAATACACATATTTTAAAGCATCATATTTCATTCAATGTTTCAGTGATCAGAATTTGCCATAAAAAATAGGAACAGGCATGAAAAGTCCTCCCTGCTTCTAAGTTTTGCTTCTAATTCAAAGATCAATATTTTTTGCAGTTTATGACTTTACCAGTTGCCACTGTAAGACAGGTGTTAAATATTCCAATAGTACAACATTCTGGGAGCTATTTTCAAAGGCATAGTCAGACTGTGCACGATGGTGTATACTTACATATGGACCAGCTGTTGTAGATGTTATGAATGAACAGAGGTCACATACTTCATTCTCCAAGTCAATGCAAATACAAAATGGATATTTTGGAAGATTTTGGGGGCATGTTTGAACTGAACACATGAATGCTGCATTAGCAAGAAATAGGGATCCTTTTACTAAAGCGTGCCAAGCAGTTAATGCACGGTTTTGAGCATGATGACTACTTGCCATGGAACATGACAGTTACTGCATGCTGATTAGTGTGCTGACTTCCAATCACTCGTTAGGGGGATAAATGGGTGGGTAAAGTAGGGGCAGAGAGTGGGTATGGTAAGCACATTGCAGTCCGTGGGTGGGGGGACGACATATTACATGTTATCAATATTGCCATTCATACAGGTGCAACTAATGCCACCTCAATAGATGGTGGTAAGCGAACTTGCGGTAGCACTGTGCATTATAGTACTCATCTGTGAGTTCACTGTCAGGAAAATGCTGGTCACTCCCCTGACAGTTACTGTAGAGGTTTTGCACTTAACACATGTTGTTTTTTTTGTGCTAAATGTGCATTAGGTTCAGAAAACCTGACACTTTAGTAAAAGGGCCACAAAGTTGAGGTCATTTTGCTAAGCTTTTCTCTACCCATAAAGCATATAGGTACAGGCTCATAAAAGATTGTGCACGAATATACACATATAAAAAGAAAGCATACCCATCTGGGCAGCAGCAGAATGGGACAGTACTGTAAGCGGAGGAGCACATTTCTGTGACAAATGCAACGACACTGAAATTACTGTAACTGCGCTGAAGAAAGGCCTAGCAAATCTACTTCTGAATCTTGCCATGAAAACTCAAAGGATAGTCACAAAATAAATTGCACTATAGTGTGGGAAGTTGAGACCTCCAGGTTGGAAGGCATTCAAGTGACTACAGGGGATGAACGGAAGACTTCTCAGAGTAAAGCCAGCTTTTATGATGTGGTTGGATCTGCTAATGTAGCTGCGCATGAAATGAGAGTCAGAAGTTGCAAAGATGTCTTACATATTGGGACATAGAAGATACGAAGCATGAACCAAGGGAAGTTGGATGTGGTCAAAAATGAAATGGAACGTGTACAACTCGATCTGTTGGGTGTCAATGAACTGAAATGGACTGGCTTTGGGCACTTTGCATCTGATGATCATATGATCTACTATGCTGGAAATGAAAGACGAAGAACAAATGGTGTTGCATTTATAATAAAGAAAAAACTTGCAAGAACTGTAATGAAATAAAATGCAGTCAATGAATGCTTAATTTCTATTTGTCTACAAGGAAAGCCCATCAACACAACTATAATTCAGGTATATGCCCCAACAACAGCTGCAGAAGAGGAAGACATTGATAAGTTCTATGAACAAGTACAGGCTGTAATTGACAGAATATGCAAACAGGATATTCTGATATTCATGGATTAATGGAATGCAAAAGTTGACAATAAAGATGAAGGCAAAGTGGGAGAAAAATATGGACTTGGCAACAAAAACGAAACTGAAGAAAGAATGATAGAATTCTGCAATTCATCTCAAATAACTTCTTCCAGCAGCACAAGCGCTGACTGTACATGTGGATTTCACCCAATGGATTGTACAGAAATCAAATTTACTACATCTGTGGAAGATAATGATGGAAAAAATTGATAACATCAACAAGACAAAACCTGGAGCTGACTGTGGTACAGATCACCAACTACTAGTATTCAAACTCAAGTTAAAGCTGAAAAAGAGAGCCACTCATGGATGTAGCAAAATATGACCTTGTGAATATACCACTGACATTTTAAAGACTGCCTGAAAAATTGATTTGCTGCTTTAGATACAAATTGCTGGGTTCCAGAAGAGTTATGGAATGGCATCAAGAAGGCTGTGTTGGAAGAAAGTGAGAAATCTCTACATAAGTTGAATAAGCAAAAATGGCCAAAGTGGATGACTAAAGAAACTCTGAAAATTGTCCAGAAATGCAGAGAAGCTAAAGTCGGAGGAAAAATAGAGGCAATCACAGAACTCAACAAATTTCCAACATGCAGCAAGACAAGACAAAGAAGTACTACAATATCACATGCAAGTAAAAAGAATCAGAAACTATTAGAGGAAGAATAAGATCGGCTCTTCTAAAGCTACGAGTGTTAAAGAAAAATTCCAGCCTCAAATTGGAATGCTACAAAATGCTCAAGGATCCCTCTTGAATAATGCTGAGAAGATCAAGAAAAGGTGGAAAGAATATACAGAGTCATTATACCATAAAGATCAAGTGGACCAATAGCTGTTTTGACCTGTACCTTATGATCAGGAACCATTTTTGATGAAAGAAGAAGTCAAAGCAGCATTGAAATCCTTATCAAAGAACAAAGCACTGGGCGCTGATGGCATTCCCATAGAAGTATTACAGCAATCAGATGAAGCTAATATGATACTTACAAGGCTCTGCCATGAAATTTGGAAGACAAATTCATGGCCCACTGACTGGAAAAGATCTGTGTTTATAACAATACTGAAGAAAGGTGATCCAACTGACTGGAAATTATCACACATTCTCACTGATCCCACATGCCAACAAGATTCTGCTCAAGATCATTCAGCAGAGACTACAACCATACCTGGAAGGAGAACTGCCTGAAGTGCAAGCAGGGTTTAGGAAAGGGCGAGGAACAAGAGACATCATTGTGGATGTGAGATGGATCCTTGAAAAGATGAAAGAATACCAAAAGGATATCCATATGTGCTTTATTGACTACAACAAGGCTTTTGATGTGTAAACCATGAGAAACTCTGGGCCACATTAAGAAGCATGGGTATACCAGAAGACCTGATAGTTCTCTTGCACAACCTTTACAATTATCAAAAAGCAACAGCTTGAAAAGAAGAAGGAGAAACAGAATGATTTAAAATCAGCAGAGGTGTATGACAAGGCTGCATACTTTCCCCCTATCTCTTTAATTTATATGCAGAAGAAATCATCAGAGAGCAGGGCTATATGAAGTCAACCATGGGGTGAAGATTGGTGGAAGACTCATCAACAATCTTCGCTATGATGATGATACCACATTACTGGCTGAAAGTGAAAACAATCTAAAACATTTGCTTCTCAAGATCAAGGAACCTAATCTTAAAATGGGTCCGCACCTTAACATAAAGAAGACAAAGATCCTAACAACTAGAAAAATCAATAAGTTTATCATTGATGGAGAAGAAATTGATTTACTAACTTGGATCGACAATCAATAAAGAAAGGACTAGCAGTCAAGAAATCTGACAACATGTTGCTCTTGGTAGAATGGCTATGAAGGACCTAGACAAGATTATCAAGAATCAGAGATATCTCCCCCCTATATAAAGATTCAACTTGTCCAGGCCATGGTATTTTCAATAACGTCACATGGATGTGAAGTTGGACAGTGAAAAAGATAGAAAGAAAATTGATGCCTTTGAATTATGGTGCTGGTGACAAATACTGTGTATATCATGGACTGCCCAAAGAACAAACCATTCAGTACTAGAGGAGATCAAACTTAAGCTCTCCTTAGAAGCTCAGTTGACACAACTTTGGGATATGTTTACTAAACTGCAGTAACGTTACATACCGCGCGTTATGTAACGTTAAAGATTGTTAGGTAACGTTAACGCGCAGTATGTAACGTTCATGCGCGTTAACGTTACTTAACGATCGTTAACATCCCCGGCCGTGGTAAACACAGCAGAAGGTGGAGAGAGGGTGGAGAGAAGGGGTCAATGGGCGGAGAGTGGGCAGGGAGAGGCCCCTTTCACAGTAACGCACTGAACTGAAGGGCTGAATCCTACCGCGAATGAAAACCTGCCGTTAGATGCACATTTGCAGGAGAGAGAAACAATTTAAGTGTCAGCAATGTACAGCCTAGGCAGGGAGCCCAAGAAATGTGATAGTAGTGCTCCATTTTCAGCAACACCATAGTGCCAAAGTATGAATGGCCACTATGGCGATGGTGCAAATGGGGCATAGGGGGCCACAGGCGGGACATGTAGCATGGGCAGCTGGGGCACAGGGTGGACCAGGCGGGCCCCTAGGTGGCACATAGGAACATAGAAACCAGAAATCAGCAAGACAGCAGCTGACCAAGGCCAAACACAATCCACCTATATCTACCTGGTTCACTCTAGCCAATAGTTGCTAGGGCACTGACTTGACATCTTCCCAGCCATCCCGTCCCCATGTGGAAGGGACATAATATTTGTAGGCAGTGATGGGAGGGGATGTGAGGATGTCCATGTATGCCCCCCCCACCTCGGGATCCGCTCCCTAGGCGGGCACCTACCTACACAGTGGATGGCCTGGGACTGCACACTATCAGCACCGACAGCAAATGGCCATGTCAGCTTGGCAGGGGGAGTGTGCCCGTGCTGGAAGGGGCAGTGCCACCTCCCTGCAGTGGACCTAGGCCATGCCCTGCATCAGTACGTGGTGTGCAGTCCAACATACAAAGTCTGGCTGAGGAAAAGTACATGTAGCCCCACGGACTATTGTCCATCTGTGGCAACAGTGTGGTGCAGTATACCCAGCCAGTGTGTCCAGAGGGTCACAGGGTCAAGCCCCAGCTGTGGTTCCTGCAGAGCATGTCCCTATGTTTTACCCTACAATGCAGATACATCAGCAACATGTGCAAAGCCCAAAGCAGTGGCGAACAGGGGTACAAACATCCACCCACACAGGCTCCACAATCCAAAGATGCATGGTGAGTCAGGCTGTTGGCCCCAGCATTGAGCTGAAGTTATCACCAGAGCACTATTACTACCCCCTGCACAGTTTAGCAATGTCAGCACTGTGACCAGGACCAGTGTGTCGGGCAGGGTTGACAACCACCCCTATCTTTGTACAATTCTGCAATAGGAGTGAATGTGTGTGTATATCTATCCATTGTTTTGTGGCTGCCCACCCTTCACTGGACCCAAAATGTCCCACTGTTACCAGCGTTAGCCTGAATAGGTGCATAATGAGGAGCAAGGTATTTTGGGTATGGCCCGGACAGGGCAGATTGGCCAGGATGCATCTTCACAGGGTATGGGGCAATGGCTGGGACATTGTAGTGCCTGACCACCACCTGCATGGACAGGGTGGCCACAGCATGGCATATTGGGAGGGCACTCACTCTGACGAGCAGTGACCATGGCAGGTCTAGGTTCCCACATAGCGCTCTACACTATCTGTCTCCAGTGATATATTTGTGTTCCCCAGTGCTGGGGTCCCAATCACTAAGGTGCCTACTTGCTGCACATAGTTCCTCTGTAAGCATGCACTATGGACTGGTTGGTGGACTTTCTGCAGTTAGACTGTGCATGTCAGAACACCTATAAGGTGCTGTCTGCTGGTGACTGGCAGAAAGTGATGGGGGGGGGCAGTTGGGGTTTTCCAGACCTAACCCCAGCATTGTTGCTGGTCTGCCACTGCCCCAGTCATAGGTATGGCTCTGGCCCACCAACCCTGGAGGGCTGTCTCATACAAACACAATGGAGGTTGCTTCCCTGGGGCGGGGGCATCTGTTTTTTACCTACAAAAAGGGTGATGTGGGCCCTTTGGGGTATGCAGTGTATACCACTGTGACCTATAAAGGCACTGCTACACACACCTCATGCAATTCTAGGAACCTCCCTGCCCTGGTAACAGCTGTCCATGTCAGCCAGACCTTAACACAGGGTACACACCAATCTGGCTGGTGTCTGGTCCCACAGGGCCACATGTGACTGCAGGATACAGATAGACACCAAATTACCTTCGGCTGCACTGCAAGGAACACCTGCCACACACTGATAGTGATGGGGATGTACGGCAAGACCTATCTCTAGCACCACATGTACTGCGGACCTAGTGCTGGGCACCCATCCTATCCCTCAGGGTGAACACAGACCTGCACAATGGCATGGTCTGTAGCTACTCTGTGCCAGTATCACACACTGTCAGTTCATCTTTCCAAGCTGAGGTACCAGAGAGGTGCAGACCCCATTTGGTGATCAGCTGTAGACTGCTATTCAGCATGTGCATTGCAAAATGGGTACTGGTGGGGTTACCCTATCCTGGCACTCAGAGCAGACAGTTTGTGCAGTGACCTGCAGTCCTTCTTTACCCAGACATTGCTGTGACATACACCATGGAGGTATAGCCTACTGGTTAATACAGTGCCATTCTTGGCAGTGTTCATGGGTTCAGTTCCTCATTGTTCCCTCCTCTCATGCCTGTCCTACTCAAATAGTGTGCATGCCTGTAGAGGTCATATTTTTGCAGATCTGTGCTTCCAGCCCATAATACCCTCACCACAATTGCCAACATTCCCTCGGTCCGTCTATCTGCGTCTGTCAGCTGTGTAGAGTCCTGTCTGCCAGTGCAGGCTGCCAGCCCAAGTCATGCACTGCTACCCTTTCCTGCATTGCATCTCTTCATGCTTGCCTCGCCTGTGCCTGATCTGCATGGCACCACCACTCCTCTGTCCACCTATCATTGTAACTATCCTGCCACCTCCGCCTCCACTGGGGGACATGTATTCCCATCGTCTGCCACCAACTGTTTTTCCGGTGCTTTACATTGCCATCACCCTGTGCTGTGGTACAGCTGCCCCACCATGTTTGTCATCAGTACTGGCAGGCACATAGGATGCCCGCAGATCTGGCAGGTCCAGTGGCTCCCACCTCTCCCTCCTTCACTCACCTGTTCATTGCCTTTCCTGAGTGCTCTATCTAGTGTTAGGGCTACATCTGGCTCTGTTCCGCACAGGTCATGCATGTCATCCTGAGGCACCTTGCAGTCCCTAGGGCACACTAACCTAGGACATCATAACTTTGTTAGGCCACCTTAACCTATGGTTCCATAGCCCAGGGTGCCTTCTGCGGTGCCTTGTCTAAGGGTGCCTAATATTGCACTTAGCCTAGGAGGCCCTCTAGGGTGCCTTATGAGGCACCTTACAGGGCACCTTACTAGGCAACTTATAAGGCACCTCACATGGCACCTTACTGGGCACCTTATAAGGCACCTTATAAGGCGCCTTACAAGGTGCCTTGCAAGGTGCTTTACAAGGCGCCTTGTAATGCTCATCAGTCTAAGGCGCCTTGTAACGCATGTTAGCTGCTACAGCTTGCTGTAACGATGCAATGCCCACACCTTTATATGGGCATCTCTACCTTTACCACGGAGCCTAACGCGAATGACATTACCACAGTTTAGTAAACATACCCCTTTGACTTTCATACTTTGCACACATCATGTGAAGAAAGAGATTACTGGAGAAAGACATAGGGGTATGTTAACTAAAGCGCGGTAATGTTACCATCGTTTAGTGCCCCGGTAATGTTACGGATGCCCATATAAAGGAGTGGGCGGTGCATCGTTAAAGCAAGCCTTGTCAGGTAACGCACGTTACAAGGCACTTAACGTGCGGTACAGTGCGCCCTGGACCTACCGTGTGTTAACATCACAGCTGACAGGAAGCAGCAGCATGTCCGAAGGGGTTGCAATCCAAGGTGTGCAGAAAGTAGAAGACGCGCTGAGAGATGTGCAGACATGGTGCCATATGAAGAACGGAGCCATAGGTGTAAGGCCGTAGACCACAGGCAGCTGATATCATAGTCTGTAATGGGGATGTGAGACACAGATCAACACATGCACACACACCATGAAATGGTGTGCAGTGAAAACAGCATGCATAAGAGTAAACAAATTAAATGGAAAGGGAGTCAGGGGTCGGTGTGAAGGGCCAGCCGTGTGGATGGTGTGTGTGCAAGGGCAAAATGGGCAGGAGATCCAAAAAGGAGCATGAGGGAATTGAACCGGTACACTGAAGAACCCAAACACAGTTTAGAGACACCATTAACAAACCACTGAGCTAACTGCCCACCCAGACAGCCCAAAGAAAGGGACCATATATAACAGCTATCATGTGAGGTAAAGGCTGCATGGAGGGGACACTGCAGTGTACAGTGAAGAGAAGAAGGGTGTGTGGAGAAGTGACGGAGCCGGAGCCAGTGAATGGTAAGGTTAGCAGAACACAAGAAAAGAAAAGAAAGGTGTGGAAATCAAACCCATAACCAATGGTGGCTCAACACACATCTGTAACCACTATCCCAAACAACCACAATGCAAATAGGTTCTGCCAAAGGGAATGTGTGTATGGAAACCCGTAGAACCGGCAGATGACTGGCACACAGAGGCGGCAGATGACTGGCACACAGACAGCTGCCACCATTCAAGGATGTGAGCATAGGTGGGCCATGTACATCAGCAGAATACCACTAAAGACACTGGTCAATGCAGTGATGCAGCAGCACAGACAAATGTGTGTCCAACATGTCACACAAAAGTCAATGGCCCGTCCACAGATGATGAGCAGGACAGATCATGTCCATGAGCTGCATGGTGTGTACTGTTCAGTAGGCCTCCCCCCAAAGCAGCTGCATGCACCAAATGCCGTAGTCACATATGCATGCATGTAGACAGTAGGTGGTGCATGATGGGGACCCAACACACATCAGTCATGAAATGTCCACAAAAACATACCTGCCTGGAAATACAGGACACACAAACCTAAAAAAGAATACCCTGCAAAATGTTAGCAAGTGTACAGACATATATATGTAACAGCAAGTATACAGACATATATATGTAGCAGCTGGCTGATACTGCCTCATTATATCAATCAAAGCAGTGTACATTGCAATGTAAACCTGGTAATGTACATTAAAGAGAGACAATGATAGCTGGGATCATGTCAGAGCAATGGAGAGTATGTGACCTGACAAACACCACATGGAGTGCTAATGGGAATCAAACCCTGTTCCCCTAGTTCTCAGGCCAGTGTGTGAACCATTATTCCACTCCTCCACACCATCAATAACTGAAACCCACAAAACACTGTAGAATCCCACTTGAATAATAGAAAATTCTTTTTGTCGGATAGAGTTGGAGGAGAATGGCAAATCAATCCACTCCCCAAAACAACAATAGTCCTTTTATTCACCTGTTGTGTCTAAGATCAAATTACATTTAAAAGTCCATCACTTATCTTAATGCTGAACAAACCAGCAGAGCTGCACTCCTCCACACCATGACATGATCATCTCTGCAGTTGATGATGTGTAGACAAGGAGGCAGGTGCATCTTTAGTCTGCCCCACCACCACTGTCAGCAACAGTGCCAACGAACACCAATGCCAGCTATGTCCCACAAACACCTCCCAGGTTTGGATGTACAGGCGCCAGCATGAGCATGCATGTGGCCAAATAGTAGAGATGCCCACCCAAAAGAAGCCACAATGGTCCAAATGAGCCAACATGCAACTGGCCAGGCACATGGGAGCGATGAATGTACTTGTGTTAAAATGGAACACCTATGTGTATATCATTGAAGCCATCTGTGGGGAGGAATGCAGCAGCACAACATCGGATACACCACACACATCCTGTGTATGATACAACACACACACTGGTCAATGATATGAAAGGTAGACTGTGGTTATTGTGCTGTGAGTGAGCCAGACAGCATCAACGTACGTTGTCTGCATCATCACAGCAATAGCACGAGAACACATGGCGCATGGTTGACGTTCCAACATACCTGGTTGGAATGTCTGCACATGTATAGCTGTCAGTGTGAAACACCTGTGCACGAGTCATTGTAAGATGGACAGGACATAGTGATCGCAACATGTGTCTAATGTCCACCAACTGTACCATGGCCATGTGAGTGCTCTGATAGGTGGCTCAGCCATGAAATATGTGTCAGACTACACAACTGACAGGGAGCATGGTCCAGGCAGGTACACGAAGCTGACCACACAACCACAAGGCAATAAGGTAGGAAACGAAGATACAGAGATATAATGCCACGCTGTCGTGCAGTGATGTGGATCTGCATTGCACAGGCAAATGCACAAACATGACAATGATGTCATGTCCCAATGCCCTAGTACAACCCCTCAGCTGTGTAGACCATATGTGTGTGTATCAGTGGATCATACAACAGTGTAGATGGTCAGACAACAGTAAGTGATGTGCCGAGAAAGAGCAGATATCAGGTATTCAGGTAAATACACACCTTTAATGCACAAATGGGAGCAAAAACAGTGACTCAATTAAAAAAAAGGACACGGTAACACGTATGAGAGGCACATGTTGCCAAAGAACAAACAAAGCAGAACCTCACAGACATACAGAGATAGCACTATGCAGAAGGCCTGCTGCAATGGGTGCTGTGGATACAGGAGCATCACATATATGTCAATGTACATGGAATGCACAAATGAAGTCAGAAAATGGACACACCCACTGCCACACTGCAAAGTTACCGGTGCAATGTGAGTGGCACAATGTCATGTGATAAAGAGGACTGGGGGAGGAAGCATTTTGAGCCAGCCACAGGTGATCAGAGCGGCAGGCTCTCGGAAGGACGGCCCCGACGCCCTTGGGGGCTTTTACATCTCTAATTTATTTTCCTCTACCTGTTCCTGCGCGGGTAGTGCACGCGGGTGGTGCACATCAAAGGGGCGCACTACAAGGGGCATGTCTAGCTCCTTGTAAGCTCCTTGGAGCACCGTCAGAGCAGCAGAAGAGCACAAGGGTACAGTGTGTGTAGCCATGGGGAAGCGGAAAAAGAAGATGGTGACATCAGCAGCAGTAGCAGCTTCGTCTTCTGTGGTGAGTGGCCCCATGGATCGTCATCTGATACCTTTGTTGGGGGCTGCCATTCCTTTAGCCATGGGGTCCCCATTTGACAGTTCAGGGGGGCCTCTTTGAGCTCCATTGACCGTACTCCGCCCCCTCCTCCCCAGGGTTCTACTCCTGCCGAGTCTGCATGTAGTTCTCTGTTGAAACGGGACACTCTGGCTCCAGGGATGAGGCCATTGATACCGGTCTCTTGGACTCCCCCTCAGGCTGAGGCTAAGGAAATTTTGGATTCCCAGGTTTCCTTGGCTGACGTTTGGAGGGTGGTAACATGGACAGAGCGTACCTTAGTATCTACGGTGACCCAGCTCTGCTCCTTTACCCAAGATGTAGTAGCAGGGCTGGTTCATGTAGAAAAGCAGGTGGAATTACTTTGTAACCAAGTTCCTAAATGTGAATCATTGTATCAGTCCCTACAGACAGTTCAGTCTGCAGTAGTGAAGGATAATATATTGTTAAATCGTAAGTTAGAAATGTATGAGAATGTGATAAAATCTAAGAATATTAGGTTTTTAAATTTTCCTTTGTGCCATTTGCTATCTCCAGAGATTTTATTACGTAAATATTTTTGGGAAGTGTTAAAATTACCTAATGCGGATGTTATATCCTTTTCAAAACTTTATTACCTATCAGGACGGGGTGATTCTCCTGGATGGTCTGTCGCTGATTCTCAGCAGCAGGTATCTCAGGAGCTTAATTTGACTGAGTTCCTTGAGGACACCCAGGATAACATCCCGACTCGTGCTACATTGCTTGTTACTTTTGTTTTAGAAAGTGATAAAATCTCTGTATTTAAAGAATACTTTAGGAATCAAAATGTTTCTTTTTGTGGATCCCCCATTCAACTGTTTCCAGATGTGTCCAGACCTACACAGGCACGTAGGAAAGCCTTTTTGGCTTTTAAACCTTGTGTCTTGGCCTTGGGCGCCTCTTTCATTCTGAGATATCCATGTAAATGTTTGATAGTCCTTCAGGGGGTGAGATATGTATTTTTGACCCACTTCAACTGGAGGCTTTTTTGTCTAGTAGGGATACCATAGATTCTGTGGTTCAGGGGGCGGATTGATTGAAGGATACTGGCTATGATATGGAGTTTATTCTCCTTGTGATTTCCTAGATTTATTATGTTATTAATCTGGAAAAGTCTTCCTCCCCTTTTTTTTTGTGGACTATAATATTTTCTGTTTCTTTTTTCCTTATATTGGATCCTCTTTGTGCTATGCTAATAGTTTTTGCTTCATTATTTGTAACTGATAATATTTGGAAAATCAAATAAAAAGTTGAATCATAAAGAGGACTGTGCAGACATGCAAACAATAGCTTGTAAATCAATGTACAGCACCGCATCTGTACAGTAACCAAACACAATAACATGTAGGTGGAGGTAGAAAGAAAGGTCAACAATGGTGCACTAACCCACACAAAATCCTCAACGGCACATGCACCAGTGTAACAACAGAATCAGACATATGCACATGTACCATGTATGTTGAACCATGATAGAGTGCTGCCCCAGATGCACTGTAACACCCCCTGCAAGGGTCAAACAACAATCACAGATGTTGGCACAAATCACAATGGTGTGGTGGCAAACAGCGTGTCATGTCCAAGTGTAAGGTAGACAGACAAATAAAACAGGACCTACACAATGTTCCTCCTGTGTCACACATGTGGCTGCATGCACATGTTGATCCAAACATATGAGGAAATCCTGCAATGCAACTCACACACATGGACCACACACACGAACACAATGTCAGATGGATGTACAACATACAGCGAATATGTGAGTTCCTGCTGTACATGCATGGACCAGTACACAGTGTCCGCAGTGCAAATGTCATCTGCAACCTGTAAACGGGGGTGCTTGTTGTGAAAGTTCCACAATCTTGGCAAGGACATGAATTTACTTGGCCTGCAAAAGATTGTGTGTCTTGTAGTTCAATCACACAAAACTAGCCATTTAACAAGAATAAAGAATTGTAGTTGCTCGAGTATAAAGCAGAAAACAGATTTTATTTATGGGGTGTTATTCCCTCGCACAGATATGCTTGGTAACATCAACAGGATAATTTCTTCAGGAGTTTTATTCAGGAAACAAAACAAATAAGGCAACTAAATTACTTATGCAAAAACTTAGTAAATACCTTGATGGATCAGAAAAGGTCTTTCTTCTAGCCCCTGCTAATAAACTTTCTTAGCAGTGCTGGAATGAAAAATAAACCCAAAAGGAAAATTCTCTTTATCAAAAAAAAAAACAGCTCTCTTCCATTCATACAGAGAAGAAGCTTTTTCCAAAGTCCCACGTGCACTTGTGCCTTGCTCTAATCACAGGTGCTTAACCAGCTGCAAACGATTGCTGGTCCACTCTCCACGTGGCTCCAACTTTCCCCAAAGCTTTCTCTCAAAGAAACTTTTCTGGGAAGTTAAAAATAAGTACAGTTCCTTTTGGTGTTTGATCCTTATCTGAGGATTACTTTAGAACAGCAGCTTAGAAAGAAAACAATCCATGCATTCAACTTCCTCATCTGATATTTCCCCTTGCTCTTGAAATATCATAGGATCACTTTCATACACTGGCTCAGAGGATTTCTCTAACTGATCTCTACCAGGATAGAAACTGTTTCCCTGCTGTCTTCCTTGTGCATAGCTAGGGAACAGATCAGAGTTCATACCTGAGATCACGTTGTCATTAGGTTTCCTCTATGGGTATTTTGGCCAGTAGGTAGCAAAACGTCTGTGCCCAGCTCTCCAGTCAGAATCCCTGGATTTCAGGTCTCTTTTCCCATACCTCCTTAAATAGGTATTAGAGCTCCTTCTTTATGTAAATGCAGCCACCTCCCTTACAGGTGCTGTCCGAGGGTTCCTGGCTGTATATCTCCAAGCCTCTGGCTTCTTCCAGTCCAATGAAGAATGCTTACCCCAGGAATCTCTCCCAGCATACGCACTGCCTCGGGCTCCTTTCTTAGACCTTCTGGACGTCTTGCTGTTCTTCCTTCTGTTCACGATTAGTCTCTCCTTCTTCAGCTGTCCTTGCTGTCCTTGCTCTTGCTGTTTGTCTGAAGAATTTCTTCTAGCTTTAAAGTGCCTAGATGGCCGCTCCACCCTAGCACAATGCAGGTGTTCTGAATTAAGCCCTGCCCTAGGAGATGTGTGATTAGGGATTACATCATTGCTTCTCTGATTAGGCACACGTTTCCCTACTTCAGCTCTCCTAGAGGCTTCCTGTAAACCAGTGTATTCTGGGTCTGGTAGTCTTTTAGGTAAACAATCTGTTTTAGTGCTTTTACCAGCCAGCACAGGTTGCTTATTCAGAGCCAATTCACCTCTTGCATTATTTCTTCCTGAGCTATGATAAGCTTCCTTATCACAAACCCCACATGTCCCGTTACGACTATCCCTGAATCCATGGGGATGCAAAGTCACGTGTGACATCTCAATGTGCCACAGTATTGCAAAGGTGCTGTGTGTCTCCTGCGATGAACATGACACCCAGCCAGAGCATGGCCACAATGGTGTGTTGGTCATCCTTGTGCTGCTCAAAGTACCAGTCCAACAATAATGTCCATCATAGGCGTGTGTCCCACTTGCATAGGTCCATCGCCCAATGGCACCATCTCCCAGGGATCATTGCATACAGTTGCTGTGTCCTCCAACAGTTGGTTGATAGTGACTGCAGATGCAGTGTAGTAGATGTGCTGTGTGTGTTGGCTGTGTCCTGTGGTAAAAGGAGGAGAAACAATGTCATGGTATGCTGCACACAATATCAGGTCACTTTACAGGGAGTGAAACAACAATATGTACATAATGAAACCTCAGACATGCAAACATGACACGATCACAACACAGAGCACAGTGCATGTCGAGGACATTAGGAGATGGCACTGTAGACCAGATTTCCATCTCAACCTGGTCATGTCTATGCCCATGTCACACAGGCATCTCAGAGGTCCACAGCATGTCCAGCAGTGTTGGTGCACGTAGATCCCACAGAAAAGCACAACAAAACAAATAGCCCAACACAAACATGTAAAGGTTGATGTTAGTCATTAAAGATCAAAGGTGCAACCTACCGTCTGTGTGCAGCAAGTATCTGATAGGGACTGTATGAGGCAGGCAAAGGCTACAAGAGGTCATAGTAAAGGCAGAGGATGTCATTGAAATGCATTGAATCACCATGTCTGCATGTTCAGCTGTCATTGCCACATGTCCAAAGTATGGCAACATGTGTGAAACTGAAATGTTGATGCGTAGTGGTCTGGCAGCATATAAGAGATAGGTCAGGCAGCAACACAGAACACATGCGTAAACAAATGCGCACAATCTACACAAAGGCAACAGCAGAAAGGTAGAGACACATCCCGGCACAAGATAATTCTAGAGGACTGCACAGTGTATCATTACATAGACACGTACAAAACACACACACACACAGAGTGGGACAGGGTAGGCATGCCTCCAGTAGCATACGGCCTGTATGTGCACAATCTAAGATCAGTGGAGACAATCATTATGGTCCATGCAATGATACACTGATGTTGGTTAATGCCACAATGCCAGGGAAGGGTGAACATGCCATCCACCACCACCACAATCTGGACCTGTAGACACACACAGCTCAGTTAAATGTGTCTCAAATACAGTGTTGAAACATATGAACTGGTCACGAACAAATGGGCATATGTGTGCCAACAAGAACATATGGGGTATGGGGGCGCAGGTCAAAGCGGTGTATAACAATATATGTGCAGTGGACAGATAACCCCAGACACGTGCTATGCTGCACTGTCCCCACAGTACAGTTACCTGTATGTTTACCTACCCCAGTCACCTGCAGGTTGAATGATGTACACACAGTTTCCACTGCACCACAGCACCGAGCAGGTCCAAAAGCATATCCTGGGGAGTTATAAACACAAGTGAAAATATACATATGTCATGATAGAGCCTTGCAACACACACGGCAGCATGTACATGTATACTCATATGCATTCCCCCACATATGCAGGACTTACATGAGAAGAGCTCATCGATCAGATGTTGCCTGATTGCTGTGCCCTCACGTGTGTCACCACAGGCACATACAGGATGGCACATAGGATCATCTTCCAGATCCGGATTAATTTTGACTGGAATATTGTGCCTGAGAGCAATGTTGTGCAGGATGCAACAGGCCAGAATGATCTGTGCCACAGTCATGGGTCGGTGTTGTAAGGCCCCACCGGTCCTACCCACACACCTGAAGCGACTCTTCAAAATGCCAAAGGTGCGCTCGATGACTGAGTGGCTGGAGGCATGGACCTCATTGTACCTCATCTCTACACATGTCTGTGGAAGACGCATAGGGGTCAGCAACCAGGTATGACACCCATATCCAGCATCACCTGCAGAAAGAAATATGGAAAGTTCAATCAGGAGCTGATGTTCACACACATGCACAAAAGCATGTATGTGCAAATGGACAACAGATAAGCGAAGGACACAAACATATGATAGCATATGATGGCACACAACAGCTATGCGCTAGCGCCTGGAGGTTTGAGACACAGAACACCGGGGAAAGGTAATGAGGGCAACACACTTCAACTGTATCCATACCAAACACATGACCAACCACCTGTACCCGAAAGGCAATAGTGGCAGTCCTGAATGCATCAGGCGGACACATGGCAATGCGCCATGGAAAAGAGCAGAGATGCACATGTGTGCAAGCATGTGATGGCCATGATACAGTGCACACATAGCAGTTGTTACAGTAACATATACCTGAGGGGTCCAGTCAAGATGGCAGAAATGATAAAACAATGTTGACATACATGATGCATACATGTTTGATGAAACATGTCACCACAAAGCTAACAACATGACATGGCCAAAACCATCATCAAAGGTGAATGGGCTCCCAACACACAGTACAGCAGGAAAACAATTTTGGGAGCAAATCTACTCCCCCCCCCCCTAAGGTAGCACACACACACAGATTGCATACAGAGTCAACTAGGGACACACCACAAAAGCAGACACATATACATTTGTGTATGTGGTTGGTATGAGGCCATGAGCCGTAGTTGTCAACCGAAAGATGTTGCAGCACACTATATAAGAGACACACCATATGTGCCCAGAGGTTCCCTGTCCAAAAGACCTGTGCAATAGAGCAGCAGTACCAAACACCAATGGAAACCGCATGTGTGCCGAGACACCCAGAAGAGCCATTACGCACATATGGTAGACATATGTAAGTGTAGAAACCCATAAAGGTACGTGAACACGTCCCTGGTGACAGTGACATGGTGTGATAGTGGGCACAATTCCATACAAGGTCAGCACTCCACCACCACAATGCAAGGAAAGGGATGCAGAGGTCATAATTGCCAATGGGACCTCCTAAATCACACACTGGCTGGGCAGTGATATGTCACTGCCTGATGGTCAGTGTCCTGAATGTTGCCAGAAAATAAGTCAGATCTGCATCAGGGCATGTCATGTGTATCACAGGGGATATGCAGTCTGAGGGGTCGAACGGAAAACCACAGGTGACCCTGTCCCACCTGTGAGAAGTGATGAGCACCCCAGGACACAGGAACACCACGTGCATATTAGAAATGGTAAGTACCCACCCAGCAGGATACAGTCCTCATATTGCCCAAAAAATGCTGAGTGAGGCAGGATATTTGGGTCATGGTTGGACCCTGGAAACCTAGGAACCACATTCAAAATGTGCATATTTACATCACAAACAACCTGCACATTCAGGGAATGGTAGTGTTTGTGGTTGCAAAACACTGCCTCCCTGTCTCTGGGTGGGACCAGGGTAACATGTGTGCAATCAATAGCTCACATCACATGTGGTATCCCTGCAATCTGCTGAAATGCCTGGTCCAGGGCCCCCCACTGTTGCCTATTGTTAGGAATCGCAATGTAATTCCTAACCCTGCTGACCATGGCCTGCAGTACCTGGTGGAGACAGCGTGAGAAGGTGGGAAGGCTCATCCCACCCACTACGGCCACTGAGAATTGGAAACAGCCAGAGGCAAAGAAATGTAGGGCAGCCAGGAGCTTGGCGAAACCCAGTATGGCATGTGCCTGACCAGTCTGGGGCTCAAGGTCAGGTCTTAGATCCTCATAAAGCTCCCTAATAGCCCCTGTTATCAGACGGTAGAGGGAGATGACCTGGTCCTCACGCATGTCCTGGAGCATGGCCCTGGGCCTGTAGAGGCGAGGCAGGTGAGGGAACAGCTCGCCATGCCTACAGCACTGTGCTGGAAAAGCCTCAGCCTGTGGAGCCTCCACAGTTGCAGGTCTGTGATGCAGCGGGACTGCACCCATGCCCTGTGCCGCTGCCCCATGGACACCATCTCCCTCTTCAGGCAACTGCAGCTATTCCGCATCATCAAGCGCCTGTAATGCACACCCCGCAATGAGAATGTGAGCCATGATAGACCTCAGGTAGAGCAAAGACACATGCTAAATATGGCGTGGGGAATGGCAAATAATCAGAACAAACATAACACACCTGTAGATGCAGCGGTGCACTCCAGCATCAGTGTTGCAAAATGGTCCGTCAAATATTGGGTTGTCACTTATCAGAACTAGATGCTATGTAGCTTCAAAATAATATAACTAGCTCTACTCTTTTACCATTAACCAACTCTAGTATCCTATAACAAGAGTGTATTATTTCTTGTATAGCGAACAGATCTCAGAATCGAATCGGCTATAGACTGCTTTCACTTTCGTAATGCAGCCAGGTGCCTTCAATACATCAATGATCTGTTAATTTTGCTATTAACTTTTAATTTATTTTTCTTCTTTAAATTAATTTTTATTTTTATTTTCAATAAAATTATTTTCAATAAAATTGAACTGCAGTTGAAGCCTTGTATTTCTTCTTTGTTTGGAACAACTTTAAATGATGTTGTAAATCAGCCTCAAGCGATCGAAAATCTCTCAAATCAATTAATGCTATAAGGTTGACATTGAATCTCTCTGGGCTCGTTGTAGGGCGATGAAAATACTTCCACTCTAACTATAGCACTTCCATTATCACCATGCTGCACTCAAAAGCCTCATAGTGAGGGATTGTCCAAAAGTATCCTATAGCTTGTAACTTTGTGTCATATAATGGACACTGTGCTGATCCAAAAGATTTTTCTTCAACGCTCCATATGTGCTTAAGCTTCACGGCTAAGTGTCTCACACTCAGTGTTCCAACATGAAAGCTGCTGCTGCAGTGTTTTAAACTGTCATAAATTACTCCATTCCATTTTAAACTGTTAGAAATTGCTCCATTCCCGACGCATTAATAGGCGCCACAGCGTTTCACTATTAGCGTTTCTTCAGCCCCACTATTAGCGTTCCTCAGCCCCACTGTATTAAGAATAACATCTTCCAACGAACCAAATATTCGGGGTCATTATAAATGTGGGTCCTGTACCATTTGTTCGATTACTTTAGAAACGGATCATTTTGTACATAACGGGAAAACTTATAAATTGAGACATCACACCACTTGTAATTCTACATTTGTAGTGTACGCCATTGTCTGTCCGTGTCCACAGGTCTATGTAGGTAAAACTATTCGGGCTTTTCAAGTTAGAATGAAAGAACACAAAAGTCGATTGGCTTGTGCATATGTACAAGCCCCTATAGTATCACACTGTATAGAGAACAATCATTCATTTACAACACTACACTGTCTCTGTATTGATCATGTTATTCAGGGAACAGGAGGTAAATCTCATGCACAGACATTGCTGAGACGAGAACAGGAATGGATTTTTAGATTGGGCACTTTCTATCCAACAGGCCTAAACAGTGCCATTGAATGGGGGATATGCTAAAGAGGTCTACTTCACGTGACTGCTCCCAGGCATTTAAAAAGGAGTAGCAATTTCATCCCGCATGCGCGGCGTTTTTTCAATGCAAGGCTCAGTGTGGAAGCGACCGTGAGTATCTCTTTGTAATCATAAAGACCAACCTTTTCAGATTCAAGTGTTATTGGATAACTTAAGGTAAATGTTCCATTTTTTATAGGCAGTCCCCTGAAGAAACGCTAATAGTGAAACGCTGTGGCGCCTATTAATGCGTCGGGAATGGAGCAATTTCTAACAGTTTAAAATGGAATGGAGTAATTTATGACAGTTTAAAACACTGCAGCAGCAGCTTTCATGTTAGAACACTGAGTGTGAGACACTTAGCCGTGAAGCTTAAGCACATATGGAGCGTTGAAGAAAAATCTTTTGGATCAGCACAGTGTCCATTATATGACACAAAGTTACAAGCTATAGGATACTTTTGGACAATCCCTCACTATGAGGCTTTTGAGTGCAGCATGGTGATAATGGAAGTGCTATAGTTAGAGTGGAAGTATTTTCATCGCCCTACAACGAGCCCAGAGAGATTCAATGTCAACCTTATAGCATTAATTGATTTGAGAGATTTTCGATCGCTTGAGGCTGATTTACAACATCATTTAAAGTTGTTCCAAACAAAGAAGAAATACAAGGCTTCAACTGCAGTTCAATTTTATTGAAAAGAAAAAGAAAAATTAATTTAAAGAAGAAAAATAAATTAAAAGTTAATAGCAAAATTAACAGATCATTGATGTATTGAAGGCACCTGGCTGCATTACGAAAGTGAAAGCAGTCTATAGCCGATTCGATTCTGAGATCTGTTCGCTATACAAGAAATAATACACTCTTGTTATAGGATACTAGAGTTGGTTAATGATAAAAGAGTAGAGCTAGTTATATTATTTTGAAGCAAAATGGTCCGTGCCTACAGAAGCGTAACTCCATAGCCCGCATAGGAACGTGCGTTCTGCATCATCTAAGGTGCGTTACGTGATTTGGCCAGTGTAAGGTGCTTTCCCAGGTGTGTAGGAGGTGCATGGCACATGTTCCATGCGTTGCGCAGGCGCGTGCTGCATCCTTGCACATGTTCTGCAGGTGGCAGTGCACAGATGCCCACTATACGCATGCGGGGATGCAGTGCACGCATGTGCAATGCATGGAACACATGCCGTGCACCTCCTACATGTGCGGGAATACACATTATGCAGGCTGAATCACATAACGTGCTCTTGCGCAGAAAGCACGCAGGAGCGTACCACATACACAATGCATGTTGTGCATGTGGAACATGCATAAGACCGCACCCTAGGTAGCCATAAAGGCACATCATCATGCACATAGCGTTGAAGGTGTATAGTAGGAGAGGAAGTGACGGAGGTGTAGTTTGGAGCAGCATTTAGAAATGAGAGAAATGAGTGAGGGTGACAAGGGCAGCCAACAGCCTCCAGTGGCCGCCACCATTGAGGAGCCTGAGTGTGAGGAGGCAGGCCCATCCGGGGTCTCCGGGCCCTACCGGATCAGCTGGAAGGTGCACCGGGGCAAAACAAAGGGGGAAGCCCGTGCCTGAGGATGCCAGGAGGAGGGCAGTCCCATTCTCATAGGAGGAGAATGACCTCCTGCTGGCAAGCATCCTCGATAACTTTGAGGTCCTATATGGGCAACAAAGCAGCACCACCACCATCAGTGCACGCAACAGGGTGTGGGAGGCAGTGTGCTCAGCAGTGGCAGAGGCAGGGGGCCCAAGCCGGGACATCAAAAGCATACGGAAATGTTACAGTGACATCAAGCGGGGGGTACGGGAGCACCTGACTGAAGAGAGGCGCAATGTGCAGGCCACAGGTGGGGATGGACCCAGAAGACCCGCCCTATCCTTGCTGGAGCAGCGCCTGGCAGAGAGACTAGGCCCATGTACCTTCATGGCCTGCCCCCATGCTGGATACAGCAGATCCATGTGCAGGTAAGACGGAGATATGTAGTCCAGGGAACGCTAACAACCCAGCACATGCAGGGGCTGACACAGGGGTGTGTGGAGGCCATGTCCCGAGACTCAGTGTGTGGCAACATGTCCAGCAGAGGCCACAGATGCATCAATACCTGCATTCTGTTAGGTTACCCCAAATGATGTCGGACATGTCACATACTGAGTGCATGGACATGGAAGGGGGCCAGATATCCACAGTACAACATGTCAGTGCCAACTGGCATCATGAGTAGGAGTAACTGCAAATACAGGCCACGTAGAACTCCCAGCAAACCCGACGTACCATGACAGCACTACCAATACGCAGAATGCACCATACCAGACCACTCAGAGGGCAGCAGTGCAAATATCAGACCAAACCATTGCAGAGAATAACAACACATGGCCTATTGGGGGAGGTGAACAGGTGGCAGTGAGAACCGCATTCCACAGTAACAGCATAGCACAGCTCATACTGGACATGCGGGCCACAGACCATCACCAAACAAGTGACAATGAAGCACAATACAGACCCAGGGGGACAAGTATATGACATGGAAATCAGAAGGGCCAAACATGGAAGGTACAATACCACTGTAGGTGGTAAGCTACACAGTACTGACCCCTTGTACAACTCATAGCGCTGACATTCACGGTACACAAATGCCAGAGCTGATCCATACCAGGTGTGATGGTCAACGGACAGAGATAGCTATGATGGCCAGAGGACAGAGATAGCCATGGGAGTCAAAGGAATGAAATAGCTATGAGGGCCACAGGAGAGAGATAGCTATGAGGGCCGGAGGAAAGAAATATCTATGGGGGTCAAAGTAAAATATAGCACCCCACCTCTCGTCCGTGTGTATACCCTGTTGCCAACAAACCGGCTGCACTCCATTGTTGTCTACGTGTCCGCTGTGAACATCCTGGTGCTTGTTGTGCGTGTGTCCAGTCATCTCACCTCATGTTTCCAGCCAGTCTCTCGCAACATATGGCGTAAATGACAAGCCTTTTGCAGCATGCCCACACTGCCCCCGGACTGTAGTCCCCTGTTTAGTTTTAGTTTAGTTTAGTTTTATTTGCATTTAATATACCACCCTATGTTACATCAGGGCAGTTCACAATTTATTAACAATCAGAAAAAGTCACCTTGCCAGGAAAAGGAAAAGAACTACAATCTTTGACAGAAAAGAGGAAATAATAAAGAGTATAGAGAGAAGACATAAGGAAGAAATTTAGACAAACATAGATAAACCAGGTCAGGTTTGAGAGACTGGAAGATTATAAGCCATGGTGAAGACTTGGGTTTTCAACTGTGACTTAAAAGTGAAATAATTTGTTTCAAGACAGAGTGAGGTAGGCAGGGAGTTCCACAAGGCTGGACCGTGGAAGAAAAAAGCAGAGTGTCTGGTGGATTGAAGGTGTGCACGTGAAGGTGAGGGGAGATGAAGGTGATTGCCTACAAATTGTATATATTGTATATTTTATGGTTGTACATAGTTACCCTGTTAGCCAAGTTGATTATCCTGTTCATATGTAAACACAAAGTACTATTGGAAATGTGTATGTTCACTGTTTATTGTAAACCGCGCTGATGCTGAATAGCGCGGTATAAAAGAGACTTTAAATAAATAAATAAATGAACGGAGGGAACGAGTGGGAGTGTGAAACTGAAGGAGGTCAGTGAGGTACTGTGGCATGTTAGTATAGATGGCTCAGTGAACCAGAGTAAGAATTTTAAAGTGAATACAGAACTCGATGGGAAGCCAATGTAAGTGAAACAAAAGTGGTATAACATGATCCTTATGAGAAGAACGAGTGATAATCCTGGCTGCGGTGTTCTGTAATAATTGTAAGTAATGTAACTGAGTATGGGTGATATCTGTGAGAACGGAGTTGAAATAATCGAGATGAGAAAGAACACTAGCTAGAGTAAGGGTGGTCAGGGCGGGGGGAGAGAGAAAGGCACGTATGGAACGTATTTGGCGTAAGAAGAACTAAGAGGTTTTTGCAAAGTAAGAAATATGGTCCTGAAAGGAAAGAGTTAAATCAAGAAGAGCCCCAAGATACCGAAGAGACCAGAGGAATTGTGGAACCATCAACGGAGGGTACAAGTGGAGGGCAAGGGCTCCCAAAAGTGAACCAAGTACAGGAGGTTTTGGTCAAAAGTTGAGATGAAGGCAGTGGAGGAGTGGCCTAGTGGTTGGGGCAAGGTACTTCAGGCCGGAAGGTCGGGGGTTCAAATCCCACTAGAGGACAGCAACCTTGGGCCGGAAGGACTGGGGTTTCTAGTCCCACAGGTGCTCCTTGTGGTCTTGGGAAAGCCACTTAACCCTCCATAGCCCATGTTCCCTGTAAAATAGTTATCTCCAAGTTATAATGCCCTGTTCAATGTAATTTCAGTTTGTTCAATGTAAACCGCACTGATGCAGAATAGCGCGGTATATAAGAGAATGTAAATAAATAAAATAAAATAAATAAATAAGTTAGAAGAGAGCCAGTTTGATACAAGAGTGAGACAGGAATTTAGAGGAGTGAGATCAGGATGAAGAGGACTAGTGTGATGCAGAATGATGATGTCATCAGCATAAAAGAAGGCAGAAAGACCAGATTGCTGAATACAGAGGGCAAGAGGTGCAAGAAAAAAGATCAAACAAAAGAGGTGCCAGAACTGATCCCTGAGGAACACCACAGGGAAGGGAGGTGGGAGCAGAAGAGTAATGTGGACTGGACGGTGAAACCACAGAGAAGGAATGGGAGGATAAGAAAGAATGAAACCAGCGGTAAACTGTTCCCCTAAGCCCAGCATCCCAAAGACGTGAGAAGAGAAGAGAGCGATCAACTAGGTCATAGGCAGCAGAAAGATCTAATGAACCCACCATTGAAATTTCACCTTTGTCATGTGAGGAGTGGAGATCATTGAGAAGTGCTACTAGAACTGTGTCTGTGCTATGGCCCTGACGAAAACCCGACTGTCATGGATGTAGAAAGTTTACGGACTGTAAGTGTTGGGGAGGTGGGAAAAGACAATTCTTTCTGCAATTTTTGCGATGTAGGGTAGGTTGGAGACAGGACAATAATTGGCTGGGATGAGTAGATTAAGAGTGTTTTTTTTAAGATGGGACGGACCAGTGCTTGTTTCCAGAGGGAAGGGAAGGATCCAGAAGAGAGAGAGGTATTGATTATGACAAGAAGGTAGGGTATGAGAGCAAGAGAAGGGTCGGTGAACCAGACAGAAGGGATAGGATCAAGGGGGCAAGTGGTCTTTCACACTGAGGAGATGATAGTTAAGAGTTCGGATGAGTTAATAGAATAGAAAGACGACCAACAGTGAGAAAGAGAGGGGAGGAAGGGGGAGGAGGGGGAGAGGACAGTGGGGGAGGACAGGAAGGAAGGGCAGCACCCAAGTCTGAAATCTTGGTTCCAAAGCACAAAGCAAGACTAGAGGGAGAAGGTAAGGACTGGGGTGGATCTGAGGAGGAATCAGTGTTAAGTGAGGTAAGGGTTCGAAGTACAGACATGTAAGAGACAGCCCTGCCCATCAGAACCCACAATCTAGTCAAGACAGACAACATAGGAGGTGTAGGAGGAGATAAAACAAGGGCGGGGGGAACGGAAAAGAAAAAGGAGAGGAGGTGAGGCAAGATCCAAAAGCAGCAGCAAAGAGGTGAGTTCCCACCCTGGATCTGAAGAGGACCAGAGAGGGTGCCTGGCGTACAGACACAGGTAGCTTGTTCCAGGCGTAAGGTGCAGCAAGGTGAATGGAGACAGATCTGGAGGTAGCAATAGAGGAGAAGGGCACAGATAGAAGCACTTTGCCAGACGAGCGGTGTCCCTGAGAGGGGGTGTAAGGAGAGATAGGAGAGGAAAGATAGTGAGGAGCTGCAGAGTGAATGCAGTTATAGGTCAGTAGGTGAGGTTTGAACTGGATGTGGAAATGGATATGGGGCCAGTGGAGTGACCTAAGAGGAGGGGTAATATGGGCATGACGAGGCTGGCAGAAGATTAGCTGTGCAGCAGAGTGTTGAACAGAATGAAGGTGAGAGAGATGATTCAAGGGGAGATCAGCAAGAAGTAGGGCACAGTAGTCCAGATGGTAGGTGATCAAGGAGTGGATAGGCATCTCAGTAGTGTGTTCAGAAAGGAAAGGATGGAGTTCACTGATACCATAGAGAAAGAAACGGCAGGACAGAGCTATCAGACGAATGTGTGCAGAGACGGAGAGAAAAGAATCGAAGACAACCCCATGATTGCCATCTGCGGAAACAGGAATGAGTACAGAGTTATCCACAGAGACGGAGAGAGGAGGAAGAGGGGGGAGAGTATAGGGGTAAGGATAAGAGGTCCAGCCCTGGCCATGTTCAGGTCCAAGTGGTGGTGAGACATCCAGGCAGCAATGTCAGAGAGGCAGGCAGAGCTCCGGGTCTGGATAGCCAGAGAGATGTCAGGTGTAGAGAAGTAGATCTGGGTGTCATCAGCATAAGGATGGTACTGAAAACCATGGGAAGAGACTAGCGCACCAAGGGACTGCGTATAGAGAGGAAAAAGGAGTGGACCCAAGCCAGATCCGTGGGGTACACCAACTGGGATCAGGATAGCAGAGGAGGAGCAGCCAGAAGAACACACACTGAAGGAGCGATGGGAGAGATAGGAGAAGAATGAGGATAGTACAGAGCCCTGAAAACCAAGCGAGGGCAGGGTAGCAAGGAGAGGAATGTGGTCAACAGTGTCAAGAGCAGCAGAGAGGTCAAGAAGGATGGGGACAGAGTAGAGACCCTGGATCACGCCAGAAACAGGTCAGTGGAGGCCTGGGAAAGAGGCGTTTCAGCAGAGGGTAAAGGACGGGAGCCGGACTGTACAGGATCCAGTTGGACATGTGAGGAGAGGACATTGAGGCAGCAGCAATGAGCAGCACGTTCAAGTAGTCTAGAAACGAAGGGAAGTGGAGAGATGGAATGGGAATCAGAGGGACAGGTGGGATCAAGTGAGGGTTACCTGAGGAGAGATGAGGCATGTCTGAAGGCTGCAGGGACAGTTGCAGTGGAGAGTGAAAGGTCGAGAATATAAGAAATGGATGGTACAATAGTGGAGGAGATGGGGCCTAGGAGGTGGGTGGGGATAGTATCAGAGGAGCAGGTGGTGTGTGTGGAGGGTGAAAGAAGGTGTGCAGGTTCCCTTTCGGAGAGCACAGGAAAGGAAGAGAGAGTAGCAGAGGTAGGAGAGGAAAGGTGGGAGGGATGAGAGGGAGGAGGGGACGTAGCTGACCCTGTTTGGAAGTGGAGGGTGATCCTGTGGATATTGGCATGGAAATAGACAGCCAGGGTTTGGGCACAAAGGGAGGGTAGGATCAGAGGCAGAGGCACCCTGAGGAGGGAGCTGAGAGTAGTACGGATATGGCGAGGGCCATATACAAGAGAGTCAGTCAGATGGACATAATAGTCCTGTTTGGCAAGAGCTATGGCTGACTGGAAAGAGACAAGTATATACCTGAGGTGTAGAAAGTCCTCAAGGGAGCAGGATATGAGCCAAGCAGGCCCAGCAGAGCGAGCACAGGAATGTAGATAGCGGGTAGTGGATGAAGGAAAGGGCTGGGGTGCAGAGGGCCCACAGGACATGGCATTGGAAGAAGTGAGAGCATCCAGAGCAGAGGTGAGTGCAGTGGTATAGGACGTTACTGTGTCGTCCACCAACCCAGATGACACAGTGTGAGAAAGAGATATCAAAACAGGGGAAGAGAGAACCAAAGGATTAATAGCATGAGTATATCTGAATAGGTTGCAGGAGATAGGACAAGACTGAGGCAGCGGATGATGAGGATAGAGGCATAAAAGGGGATGGCCACATAAGGGAAGAACTGAGCTACAGAGGCTTGAGAGTAGGCAACTAGAGAAATATACCAGGTCAAGGCAGTGGCCATGCTCGTGAGTGGGAGCGGTGGAACAAAGCAGGAGGTCAAATGGGGAGGAAGAGAGAGGAGGCCCAAAGCAGAGGGTACAGAGGGGCCATCAACATGAATGTTAGGACCCCTGGGAATATGAGTTGGGGAAGAGGACACCAGAAAGATGGGAAGCCATGAGTGAATGGCAGTGAGAACAGTAGATGCAGACCTGTCAGGTGGTCAACAAATAACAGCTACCTGGAGAGGAGGTGGAATGAAAGGATGGATGGAGGGAACAGAAAATGAGAGTAAGGAGTGAGACTGGGGTAGCAGGAGGGAGAATGTAGGAGCCCAACACCACAATTACGGCCAGGGGGACGAGGCTTGTGGGAGACCCGATAGCCCCCATGAGAGAGAGCTGCAATAGATGCAGTATCATCTGGGAGGAGCCAGGTCTCACTTAGAGCAAGACGAGGTAGACCATTAGAGATAAGGGGTTCATGAGTAAAGGCAGGTGTATGAGAGACGGAGTGTGCATACCACAAGGCACATGAGAAAGGGAGAGTGGAAGGGGAAAGGAGAGGGATATGGATATGGATATGAACATAAGAACATAAGAACATAAGACATGCCATACTGGGTCAGACCGAGGTCCATCAAGCCCAGTATCCTGTTTCCAACAGTGGCCAATCTAGGTCATACGTACCTAGCAATATCCCCAAAAGACACAGGTTCCACAATGCTTGTACTGGGTCAAGCATTGATATCCTGGGTCCCTTTTTAATAGTGGTTTATGGACCTTTCCTCCAGGAACTTGTCCAAACCTTTTTTAAACCCAGCTATACTAACAGCCCTTACTACATCCTCCGGTAACAGATTCCAGAGATTACACGTTGAGTGAAAAAATATTTTCTCTTATTTGTTTTAAATAGTTTACCCTGTAGCTTCATTACATGTCCCCTAGTCTTTCTATACTCTGATAGCGTAAACAATTGATCCATGTTTATCCGTTCCACTCCATTCATTAATTTATAGACCTCTATCATATCTCCCCTCAGCTGTCTCTTCTCCAGGCTAAAGAGCCCTAACCTTCTTAGCCTCTCTTCATAGGAGTAGCCTTCCATCCCCTTCACCAATTTGGTGGCTCTTCTCTGTACTTTTTCTAATAACGCTATGTCCTTTTTAAGATACGGTGACCAGAATTGCACACAATATTCAAGGTGCGGTCGTACCATGGAGCGATACAGAGGCATTATAACATCCTTTGTTTTATTCTCCATCCCTTTCCTTATGATACCTAGCATTCTATTTGCTTTCTTGGCCGCCGCTGCACACTGGGCGGAGGGTTTTAACATGTTATCCACGATGACTCCTAAATCTTTTTCCTGGGTGGTGGTTTCTAATGTGGAGCCTTGCATCGTGTAACTATAGTGTGGGTTGTTCTTTCCTAGGTGCATAACTTTGCACTTGTCCACATTAAATTTCATCTGCCATTTGGATGCCCAGTCTTCCAATTTATCCAGATCCTCCTGCAGTTTTCCACAATCCTGTTGGGTTTTAACAACTTTAAACAGTTTTGTGTCATCTGCAAATTTGATAACCTCACTAGTTATTCCCTTTTCCAGGTCATTTATGAATATGTCAAAAAACAGCGGACCCAGTACAGATCCCTGGGGTACTCCACTATTCACCTTTTTCCATTGGGAATATTGGCCATTTAGCCCTACCCTCTGCTTTCTATCTTTTAACCAGTTCCCGATCCACAATAGTACACTGCCTCCTATCCCATGACTTTTTAGCTTCGCCAAAAGTCTCTGATGGGGGACTTTGTCAAAAGCTTTCTGAAAGTCCACATACACTATATCAACCGACTCACCTTTGTCTACCTGTTTATGCACACCTTCAAAAAAACATATCAGATTAGTAAGACAAGATCTTCCTTGTCTAAAGCCATGTTGGCTGTCTCCCATTAGGCCATGACTATCTACATGCTGTGTAATTTTGTTCTTTATGATGGTTTCTACCATTTTCCCTGGTACTGATGTGAGGCTCACCGGTCTGTAATTTCCTGGGTCACCCCTGGAACCCTTTTTAAAAATTGGTGTTACGTGACTAGACATGTTGCATGACGATCTCCTCTCTGAGTGTGACAGAGGTCTAGGGGGGCCAGAGTTGGGGCTGACATCTCCAGTTGAGAGAGGGTGAAGGGGTAGTAGAGTATGGGGCAGAGAGGGGACAGTATGGTAGAACCGAAGGCAAGGCTGCCTTAGAGAGAGGGGAGATGGATGAATCAGAGGCAGAAAGCTGTGCTGCACAAGAGCTGATGATAGGGTAGAGGACAGAATGGAGGGGGATGTGAGGTTGGCAAATGGGAGAAATGGAGGGGAGGGGTGAGGGTGCAGGTAGGAAGGGAGACAGTTAGGGGATGACAATGTGATGAGGAGCCATAGTGCAGGAGTAGAGAGGACAGCAAAGGCCAGAGGATATAGAATGTGGGGGAGACAGAGATTGGCCGCACCTGTGTGTGAGGCAGGTGATGAGCAGATGACAGCTATAAGGGACAGTGAGCAACGGGGTGTGTGGGTAGAGGGGAGGGCGGAGGGGTATGGGTCGGCAACTGAGGTAGCCGAACAGAAGGTGCAGCAATAAATAAGGGGCAGAGTGGTCAGGGAGCACACTCCCACCCAATGATAGTCCAGTGGCACTGGCCGCACAGAGAGGGGTAACATAGGTCTGCACCTCCCACCCCCATGCCCCCCAACCGACCCCCCTTACCCGCACACTGCTGAACACCTGCCCAGCCACTCCCCATAGCAGATGCAATGAGGCTGTTCCCCCACCTGGCAGGCCACCTGGCACAGCAGGCCCAACACAAACCATGTGGCTGATACCCACCCATGCACACAAATCCCAGGGCCCCCCTAGGGCACAACTACCCCAGCCCACAGTAGGCCCATCACATCCAGTCCCACCCCACAGTCATACCTGTCAATGTGACACTTCTGCAGATGCACCCACATGTGGGCACCAGCAGGGCAATGCTGGCACCTGTAGCACGAACATCCGATGGTACACACATCCCTGCACCCGTACATTCCCGGCTCCCCATGCACACCACCTGGGTGGTCCCACTGACCAGATGCACCCAACGGATGGGCACCTCACGGCTCTGTGTTGTCTCCCCATGTACAATGTATATCCAGTGCCCCTGGTATTGGCGTAACATAGATATGTATGGGGATGGGCAGGCACACCACACCTAAACTGTGTCCCTTGTTCCTCCCCAGGTGACATACATGCCATGGAGGTGGAGGAGGAGGAGGGGGCAGGGTCATGAACAGGGCCCCTGCCTGAAGCAGTATCCACAGTGTGGCCACCGACCACTGCTGGTGTGGTGCCCGGAGGTCCCGATGAGCCAGAGGAGGAGGTGGAGAAATCAGCACCCCACCTGACAGGACACAGCAGGGCCAGCACTGAGGTCATCGAGGGGGCAGAAACTGTGGCATCTGGGCCTGAGGGGGTGCCATTGCGACCAGCACCAGGTCCTGTGCCACGGGCCGCACACGCCACCATGGGGGAGGTGTTCCATGAGATGAGGGCCCATTCCGCCACAGCGCATGAAGATGCCGAGGGTGAGTGACTGACCATACGGTTGCAGGTGTGGCCCATCTGTGGTCAGGGGTGTCCTGCTCCCAGTGCACATGTAGGGCCACCTACCAACTGGGGGTCACCCATACATTTGTGACCCATTGCATGTGGCCAGACAGCTCCCTTCACACTGCTGGCCTGCTGTCCATGGCTGTGCCCTATGCCTGTGATCTGGGACTTGGGATCACAGCTCACCAGGGTCTGCTGGGGATACCCATGCCAGTATAGCATGACCTGCCACATATGATGTATGCTGTCCACCCGATGCCCATGACCCCCTGGCTGTCTGGTATGCTGCCCAGCCAGGTCAGCTGGACCTGTGGGCAGATGTGGTGCCCCAGTATATATTGGGGGACATAGCCACCTATATGGCTATGGGTGGCCCGGGGGCAGGGTGGTATGGGGGATGGGGTGGGGGGGCAACCACCAACTGGCTGCGACACCCAGGGCTGCACCGAGTGTAAAGCTGTGGGAAAGGGGAGGCGCACCTGATGTGCAAGTCGCCGGCATGCTAAGCAAATCTGTCCTTCCAGGTCTGCTTGGCATGCTGGCGTGAGGCTACAAGGATGCATATTAACTGTCTGTCAATGCCTGCCACCATAAGGTGGCTGCAGCAGGCAATGGCAGACAGTCAATATGCACTCCTATGCCTCTGTGTCCTGTGCGGCCACACTGCTCGTACAGGGCTAGCTACGACATGGCTACACCACACCCTGTCCTGTGACATGCAGGTGAATGGTGAACAGTCACCTGGGGGTGTCCCATGCCTGGATAGGGGGATATGGGGGTACAGTTGTAACCTGCCACCTCCCCTCTGTGCCCTGTGTATGACCTGGGCACTGCCAGGGTAGCACGCACGACATTTGAGCTGTCCGTTGGGGCATCATGTGACCGTCCCCCTCCCCCTTAGGGCCATGGATGTTAGTGGGGCCCTGACTGGGTTGTACATCTGGGTTGGTGGCCCTCTGCTGAGTATCACCGGTACCCGGTCAGGTGCTGCCCATGTTGTACATGTGGGCCAACACTCCCTGCTGCTAAGGGCCCTGTCCGATGGTACAGATACACATAGTGTACAGATGACACAGATCATTTCCATGGATGCTCCGTGTCCTGCATGTGTCAGGGAATCCCCTGCTGTATCTCCACATCTGCTGGTATCACCCTGACATAGCCATCCCCTACTGTGCTCTGCCGGGTCACCTGTTGCATGTGTCATGGTGGCATGTGCAACCCATGTCTCACAGGTCACACCGTGTCTCACCCACAGGCATACAGCTGGCAAAGCAGGCGTTGACCCGGGAACACCATTGGCAAAGAGAAGAGATGGCCATTCTCTGCTGGGAGGTGTGGGGCCTGCACCAGGAGCTTGGACAACAACACGAGACATCAGGGTCCATGGCAGCCAGCATGGAGCAGATGACGGCTGCATGCGAGGCCATGGAAGGAAGTGGGCAATAGCCGGCAGCAGCAGCAGCACCAGCGCCACGGGGTGGGAGGGGCCGTGCTCAGCACAGACGAGGTCAGCAGCACAGGGTGTAGGTAGGTGCAGCCGGGGAAATATGTGCGGCCAAATAAAGGGCTCTACGCATGAGTACTCCTGTGGATACATGCCCAGTGTTTCATTCTGCGCTCCCATGATTACCCTGTCCCCCATGTGGTCACCCTGGGCACATATCCCTTGCCATGGCATGTCGACCCAGTGTCACACTGTTCCCTATCCCCATCCTATGCCACAGGGGAGTATGGGGTCTGCCCTACCACCATTTGCTGCATGTATGTTCTGATGTGCCACCTGTGCTGTGCACTGTGGCATGTGTGCACTAATGGCATGTCCATGCCACTGTGCATGTGCCCATGTCTTCTGGTCATAGCAACACATTGGTACATCCTAGATGCTGTGAGGGCTACATATGTCCGCGCCCATGCCCATCCCCCACCCTTGCCATGGTGACTGTACCATGTATCTGACAGATGTCTCGCACCCATACACACAGGGACATGCTCACATGTGTCACTCTCAGTGCAATGGCATGTCAGGAAATGAGACACATGACCATTGCGATATAGTAAATAAAAATATTTATTGTACAACAAACTAGTTACATGGGTACATATCTCCCATATGGTGTCAGTTTGGACCCCGTCCCCCTTGCCCCTGTGGTAGTGGCAGTCCCGGGGCACAGGACAGCACAGGGCATGGGTGTCACATACCTGGGTGATGTTCACACCTCCCTGGGGGCTGCCCTGGCTGGATGGCTGAAGAGTTGCACTGCCCATGATAACCTCATGCCACCACATATGTGCCAGGTATCTGTGTGGTGGCATGTTCAGACATCCTGTCTGCGGCACTGTATGCTGGCCCCGCACCCAGATGGGTGTCATCCCCGGTACCATGGGGCAGATGGCATGGGCCCCCAGTGCCCTGTGCCGGCCTGTGCTGCTCGGGACTGGCCATGACCTGCCCTGTGTGGCAGGATGCACCTATGGAGGTGCATTACCTGCCAGGCCCACGTGCACAACCACAGGTCCTGGCATGTCATGCAACTCCAGGGGTGCATCCTGCCCCAAACCCACCTGCACCCACTGCTCCTCCCCCCTGGTCTTCCCCTCCCACACCTCCCACACCACACCCTCCCCTGCCCCGACCCCACCTCCACCCCAGCCTCCCACCCTTCCACCACCTCCCCCCAGCCTCCCACTCTTCCTTCACCTCCCCCTCAACCTCACCCCCACTCCTTCTCTGGGTCCCCCTCCTCATCATCAGCATTGCGGTCCTTGTGCTCTGCCTCCTCCTCCACCAGCAACGTTGTCGACCATGCCAGGGGGCTCTCCAAATGTGGCCGCTCCTGAAACGGCCCTTCGCCAGCATCTACATCTGCTGTGGAGGGAAACCAGACATTACCACCATGTTCATGCGTTCGGCACATCATGTAAACATTGTAGGTGGCCTCATAGGCTGCTGGGTCACTGGAACATGCTGTTGTGCGACACACAGGCAGCATCACTCACCATCCTGTAGCCGCATTGCCTCCCACTGCATCCTCAGCATGTAGCGGGGGTACCGCTGCCGCAGCTCCCCTACTTTCTTCCAAATATCCTCCACCTGGGGGTACAGCAATGGATAGGGACTGTTAAGGGACAGACATCCCTGGCCCACAGCTACTGCAAGTCACACATGGCTGTGAGCAGCAGGGGGCTGCTCCTGCTGTACACGGTCAGTCCATAGCTAGCTGTTGCCGACAGCACTTGCATGTGTGTGAGTGTGGCTCAGCATTTGTGGATTGGCCCCTACGTGTCCCATGTGCTGCCACCCTGGCACCCCAGGCCTACCTGATGGCCTACCTTTGCAGAACACGGTTGCCGCATGGCATACATGGCATTGTGATGCTGATGATCATGTGCATCATAGCAGCAGTGCTGCTATGTGCCGTGATCCATGTGATGGCCTGCCAAGAGGTAGGTTGGGCATGCGCCACAAACCTACACATATGCATGGGGTCTGCATGTCTGCTACACCTTTCGACATGTCTACAACATGTGGCTATCATATGCTGTGACTGCATTTGTCCATGCCACCGTACCCCATGGCAACAGTGATGCACATGTGGTCACGCCATTATGCCATGAAACAGCAGCAGACGCATGTACGACGGTGCAGGGAATGTATCTCAGACCTCTTTGTATAGTCCAGGGGACGCCTGGGATTAGGACAGACCTGCGCATATCAACAAGCGCACCTACCATAGCACCAGGTGTATACACAGACCTCTGTAAATAGGCCTGGGGCCACCTGGGGATAGGGAAGACTATGCACATCAACAAGTGCACCTACCATAGCACAAGGTTTATACACAGACCTCTGTAAATAGGCCTGAGGTCACCTGGGGATAGGGCAGACCTGCGCACATCAACAAGTGCACCTACCATAGCACCAGGTGTATACAAAGACCTCTGTAAATAGGCCTGAGGCCGCCTGGGGATATGGCAAACTTGCACACATCAACAAGCGCACCAACCATAGCACCAGGTGTATACACAGACCTCTGTAAATAGTCCTGAGGCCACCTGGGGATAGGGCAGAACTGTGCACATCAACAAGCGCACCTACCATAGCATCAGGTGTATACACAGACCTCTGTAAATAGGCCTGGGGCCGCCTGGGGATAGGGCAGACCTCCACACATCAGCAGGCGCACCTATCATAGCTCCAGGACTAAACACAGACCTCTGTAAATAGGCCTGGGACCACCTGGGGATAGGGCAGACCTGCGCACATCAGCAGGTGCACCTACCATAACACCAGGACTAAACACAGACCTCTGTAAATAGGCCTGGGGCCGCCTGGGGTTAGGGCAGACCTGCGCATATCAGCAGGCGCACCTACCATTGCTCCAGGATTAAAGACAGACCTCTGTAAATAGGTCTGGGGCCACCTGGGGACAGGGCAGACCTGCGCACATCAGCAGGCGCACCTAGCATAACACCAGGACTAAACACAGACCTCTGTAAATAGATCTGGAGCTGCCTGTGAATAGGGCAGACCTGCACACATCGGCAGGTGCACCTACCATAGCACCAGGTGTAAACACAGACCTCTGTAAATAGGCCTGGGGCCGCCTGGGGATAGGGCAGACCTGCGCACATCAACAAGCACACTTACCATAGCTCCAGGATTAAACACAGACCTCTGTAAATAGGCCTGGGGCCGCGTGGGGTTAGGGCAGACCTGCGCACATCAACAAATGCACCTACCATAGCTCCAGGATTAAACACAGACCTCAGTAAATAGGCCTGAGTCCACCTGAGGATAGAGGCAGACCTGCACACATAGACAGGCGCAGCTGCATTGCTCCCAGGTTAAGCCACAGACCTCTCCCTTTTCCCTGCTGTGTGTCTATGATATGTCTGTTGGTTGCTGGCTACTGTGTTGGTTTGTGTGACCTGCCCCCATGCACTTACCTCACGTGGGTAGTCAGTGGCTGCATTAAAGTGCCTGGTGAGGTTAACGCTCGTTAGGTAACGTTAACGCGCGTTAAGTAACGTTACCGCAGTTTAGTAAACATACCCCTAAATGAAATGTTAGATATAATTGGCATCTCAGAGACCTGGTGGAAGGAGGACAACCAGTACCATGATACCTGGGTACAAACTATCGCAATGAGAGGCTACATCAAATTGGTGGATGAGTTGCGCTCTATACTAGAGTGGGTGTTGATTCACACAGGATAAAAGTTTTGCAGGCAATCAGAGAGATTGTTGTAGCCAAAAAAGCAGGAAATGGAAAAATGAATCAAATGACGAAAAAAGGAAACAACAAAAGCACTGACAAGTTAGACACAAGGCTTCGATAAGGTAGGCAAAGAGAGAATTTGAAAAAAAAACGTTTCTGTAGAAGCAAAAACGCACCAGAATTATTTTTTTCAATAATGTTCATAGTAATTGATTTATATATCGCTTTATCTGGGTAATCAAGGTGGTTTACATGGAACATTTACAGCTACTGCTCAGGGCAGTTTACAATGAACAGTTTACAAGTTTCCGGTGTACAGATTACAAGCATACAGGGGTATTTAATTCAATTATATACAGTACGTGGAAATTTTACATACATTACTATGTACACATAAAGAGGCTGTGTGATGTTATCATGTGGAGGAAGGGTATCATGATTTACAGAAGATATGAACATGGGTCATAACTATGTTGTGGGTGGGGGAATTTGAGGCATTCTTGGATGTCGGTAGGGTGGGGAGGAGGGAATCATGGTTCTTGTGGGTTATTCATGTTGGTAGAAGTCTGTAAAGAGGAATGTCTTAAGGTGTTTTCTGAACAGTGTTAAGTCTTTGATCTCTCTCAGGTTGTTGGGTAGGTTGTTCCTTAAAGTTAGAGCGAAGAGGGAGAACACTCTGTTTGTTGTTGCTTGAGTTGTGTTTTGGAATCTTCTTATTTATTTATTTATTTATAGTCTCTTATATACCGCACTATTCGGCATCAGCGCGGTTTACATGGAACAAAAATGCTCAGTACAGTTAACATGTAAGAGTTTACAGATAACAGGGCAAGTAACTTGGATAACAGGGGTAAGCTATTTACAGCATTTGCTACATAAACTTGTATAACAGTGGTAAACTATTTACAAATATTGCTACATAAAGTCGTATGATCATGAATACCATAGAAACAAATGCACCACTAAGGGTTAGGAAATCTTTCTTAGCATGTTGTTGGGAAACCATATAATTGCTTAGCGGGTTGCATCTCTGTCTCAGTGGGTGAGGTTGGGATCTATGAGGTACTTATTGAAAAGATGGTATTTAAGGGCTTTCCTAAACTGTGTGAGGCTCTTAATCGCCCGGATATCTGGAGGTAATGCGTTCCAGCATCTTGGTGCACTGATACTAAACGCCCTATTGGCTGTAGATGTTGTGCATGCTGTTAATGCTTTCGGGACTTTTAGGGTGTTTGTAGCTGTGGATCTCCTTGCTCTATTAGGAGATGTGATATGGATGAGGGCCGATATTGACTCAGGGGAGAGCTTGTTAATAGCTTTAAAAGTGATTAACAGTGTCTTGAAGACGATTCTAGCCTGGATAGGTAGCCAATGTAATTGTATCAGCAGAGGTGTCACGTGGTCACTTCTGGAGGCTCCATGGATGACCCTTGCTGCAGCGTTCATGGCGAGCTGTAGTGGATGTAAGGTGGATAGGGGCAGGCCTTGAAGGATGGCGTTGGCGTAGTCAAAATGAGGTATGATCAACGCCTGGTATATAGTCCTGAAGTCATTTGGTTCTAGCATGGATCGTAAATGCCTAAGTGAGCAGATCTTATAGTATACTGCTCTGACAGTGTTCGCTATGTGGACTTTCATGTCCAGGCGTTGATCCAAAGTGACTCCTAGATAGCGTATTGAAGGTTTAGAATGTAACTCTGCTCCTTTTACTTTAAGGAATGGTGGTGGGGTGAAGTTAGGGTTCCTCGTAATGAAGAGTACTTCCGTTTTCTTATGTTGTATTCGGAGGTTTTGGGAGGAAAGCCAGTCAGATATTGCGTCGAAACAGCTCGTCAATGAGGAGAGGTCCGGATGTTCAGTAGAGAAGGGTATGTACAACAGGACATCGTCAGCGTATAGCAAGCAGTCGACATTGAAGGATCGGATGATCTTGCAAATTGGCTGCATGTAAATGTTAAACAGGAGGGCTGAAAGGGAGGAACCTTGTGGGACTCCCTGGCTTTGGTGGAAAGGTTCGGATGTCATGCCTCCGGAACGCACATGTTGCCATCTTCCGGACAGGTAAGATCTGCACCATTCAAGAGCTCTACCAGTAATGCCTTTCTCAATTAGTCGACCTACGAGAAGCTCATGACTCACTGAATCAAAAGCTGCAGCGATGTCCAGAAAGATGAGAGCAAAACCTTGACGGATGTCATCGATGCCAGTGATTATCTTGCAGAAGAGGGTGGTAAGAAGAGTCTCCACACCGTGGGATTCCCTAAAACCATGCTGGCAGGGGTCCAATGGTGCGGCAGCGTCGACGTGATCCTGTAGTTGTCGTTGTACCTCTTTTTCGATGATCTTCGCAAGCAGAGGTATACTGGATATAGGTCTGTATGAATCTACTTTTTGGGGGTCGAGTTTGCAGTTTTTCAAAAGAGGTCTGATAGAGGTGTGCTTAAGCGCTGAGGGGAAGGAACCTGTTATGAAGGAGAGGTTCATTATATTGGATAGTATTGGGCTGAAATGGCTGCGGAGCTCCTTAATCCAGAAGGCTGGGCAAGGATCGGACTGAGATGTGGTGGTGTTAAGGGCCATAATAGAGTCTTCAATTCCTTTCTTGGTAGGGGTAGAGAATACGGTTAGGGCTGCAGGGCAGTCTCGTACTGGGGTGGTGGTTGTAGTCAAGATATTGATAGTCCGGCATATCTTGGATTGTGCATAGTTAGCAAAATCTTGTGGGTGAATCTCAAATTGAGGTCCGGTGGTTGGTTCCTTTGATAGAGTCTTGACTAGGTCAAAGAGATCGTGGGGTTTATTAAGTGATCTTTTTAAGGTCTCTGAGTAGTATTGTTTCATTGCATCAGTGATTGCCTTGCGGTGAGCAGCCAGATGACAATTGTATGCTGTCTGGTCAACTGTAGAGTGGGATCTGCGCCAGCGCTTCTCGAGTTTCCGTAATTGGGTAAGAGAAACTCTAAGATCTGCTGTGTACCATGGAGCGCTCGTTCTTTTCCCTAGGGGCTTGTCGGTTGGTGTGCGTAGGGCGATTGAACTGAGGCAATTGTTCCAGTGAGTAATCAGGTCATCAAGGTTCGAGGTGGTTTCGCTAAAGAGTTGTTGCGTTTCGGTGAGGATAAGGTCTCTGTTGAAAGGCTTGAAACATCTGGAGTGAGGTCTTGTAGTGTTGTTTGGTTTCTTATTGAGCTTTGAATCGCTTTTGTGCAAAGAAATCTGGAGGATGATCAGTTTGTGATCTGACCATGGCACAGGAGTTACGGCCATTATGGGGTCATGTGATGGGTTAAGGGATATCTGAGGGGCGAATACTAAGTCCAGAATATTTCCCTTAGTGTGGGTAGGTTCCATTACTAGTTGTTTGAAGCCGAGATTTGTGAGGGCCTCAAGGAAGGATAACACTTGATTGTCCTGCAGTGTTGGCAGGTTGAAATCGCCTAGGATCCAGTTTGGGACGTTTGGGTTTTGCGTGTTGGAGGCGAGATCAATTATTGCAGCAAGATCATCCGGGGAAGCTGAGGGTGCTCTGTAAAGCAGGCTGATTGAGCATCGTTTATTGGAGATGGTGACGGATTCAAGGTGATTAGTGCTGGTGGCGTCAACTGTCTGGAAATGAAGGTCTGTCCTGGTGAGGATGAGCACCCCTCCTCCTCTTTTGTCTCGTCTATGACTTGTATGAGCTGTGAAGTTCAGTGGTAGGAGCTGGTTGAGTATGACGTTGTCTTCATCGGATAGCCATGTCTCAGTGACCAAGAGTATATCAAGGTCGTGGAGGGAAATCATATCAATGACAGCTGGCCACTTCTTCCGGATAGAGCGGGCATTAATGAGGGCACATTTTAGGTTATGAGAATAGGAGTTTTCCACCTTCTTGGAATTCACAGAGTGCTGAAGCGCAATGTGTAGCAGATGTGGGTGATGTGCTCGGGTATCCCAATTTACATTGTTATGGGATGCACCAGACCATCTCCTTCCATGGCTTTGTAATATTGGGATATGATTGGAAGGCGGGGTTAAGGTAAGAGAGCAAGAGAACCAACTAGCAAGGATGATATAACATCCTATTAAGGTGGGGAAGGGGGAACCCATTGTGGCAAGGTACTGTGTAATTGTGAAATGGGTAGGTTAGGGCAGAAATACTTGTGATTGTGGGCATGTATTGTGAGAATTAATGACAACGGTGCAATGGTAACTAGCTAGATAACATTAGGAGTTGTTGACAGTAATACAGTGGTTAGATAGCAGTAAGGAATAATTGACTATAGTACAATAGTAATAGTTACTATAGTAATGGTAATAATTACTATAGTAATACAATAGTAATAGTTACTATAGTAATGGTTAGAGCGGCCTCTGGCCCGCCCTCACTCCTCCTCCGGCCTGCCCCCTCCCACCTCAGTCCAGAGTTCCCCGCACATCTCCTCTATAGGTGTGGGAAGCTTTGGAGCCTGAATCGGACCCAGGCATTTAGCAGGGGATATATGACCAACCTGGATGTATAGCCCTGCTAAACGCCGATCGGAATGACCCCCTTAGGGAAGAACAACCCAAACTACAGTTACACAATGCAAGATTCCACATTAGGAATAACCACCCAGAAAAAGGATCTTGATGCCATTATGGATAATACATTAAAACTCTCTACCCAGTGCGCAGCATCCAAGAAAGCAAATAGAATACTAGGAATCATAAGGAAAGGAATGGAGAATAAAGCCAAGGATATTGTAATGCCTCTGTATCAGTCCATGGGGTGACCGCATCTTGAATACTGTGTGCAGTTATGATCGCTGTATCTTAAAAAAGATAAAGCAGAATTAGAAAAGGTACAGAGAAGAGCCACCAAAATGGTAATGTGGATGATAGACAAAGGTGAGTCAGTTGATATAGGGGCTTGTTTACAAAGCCGCGGTAGCGGTTCGCGATCGTTATCGGAACCGCGGCCCCATTGATTTCAATGGGGCCGTAGCTCCGATAACGATCATGAACTGCTACCGCAACTTTGTAAACAAGCCCCATAGTGTATTTGGACTTTCAGAAAGCATTTGACAAGGTCCCTCATCACAGACATTTGGCAAAACTAAAAAGTCATGGGATAGGAGGCAGTGTACTATTGTGGATCAGGAACTGGTTAAAAGACAGAAAGCAGAGGGTCGGGCTAAATGGACAATTTTCCCAATGGATAAAGATGAACAGTGGTGTACCCCAGGGATCTGTGCTGGGTCCGCTGCTTTTTTTTTATTTTTTATAGAATTTCACAAAAACAACAAGAAATGCAACAATTTCCTGCAAGAAATTGGGGTACATGTCAGGATAAATCCATAAGCAGATCAAAGTAATACAAGATAATAATTCAACATTACCCCAAGTAGTCCACATGTGAAGGGGGAGAAAGAAAGAAAAAAAGGCTTCCAACAGAGGCACTTGGAAGCCAATACAAGCAATCAATTAAAGAAAATCCAAAACCTGCGGAGGACCCAGGAAATACTAATTCACAGAGAATATTCAGATAGCATCAACAAACAGCCGATACAGTAGATGAAAGTCTGGCATTAATAAAGGTATTCAAATCATTCGGGTCAGAAAAAAACACATTTAACATCCTGAAGTATTACCAGACATCGACACGGAAACCTGAGGAAAAAGGATCCCCCCACCTGAGCCACACCTGCCTTATACAAAAGAAACTGTTTTCTCCGCTTCTGAGTTTCTTTGGTTAAATCAGGAAACAGAGAAATAGTTAAACCCAGAAAAGTATCTAAACGCTTTTTGAAAATCAGCTTCAAAAGCCAATCCTTGTCAGAGATTAAAGCACATTGTACTAATAAGGTAGAGGCAATACAAGTTTCCCCCCAAACATCAGAAATATCCAGAGTGTCAAAATTAACTTGTGATACAACCACTGGATGCTCAGCATTCTTCTTAATGGAAGGCAAATAGTATACTTTAGCCAAAGGAGGAATCAATCCTTCCGGGATTTTCAAAATTTCCAGCATATATCTTCGGAACATATCCACAGCTGTGACACCGGATAAACGAGGAAAATTCAAAACACAAAGATTTGCAGCCCTGGAAGCGTTCTCCAACACTTCCAGTTTATATTTAAGTGTCCCATTTTCTTTCATCAGAGCCGAAGAGATAAGAACATAAGAACATAAGATATGCCATACTGGGTCAGACCAAGGTCCATCAAGCCCAGTATTCTGTTTCCAACAGTGGCCAATCTAGGTCATACGTACCTAGCAGTTTCCCCAAGGGACACAGGTTCCACAATGCTGGGATTGGTTCAAGCATTGATATCCTGGGTCCCTTCTTAATAATGGTTTATGGACATTTCCGCCAGGAACTTGTCCAAACCTTTTTTAAACCCAGCTACACTAACAGCCTTTACTACATCCTCCGGTAACAAATTCCAGAGTTTGATTACACGTTGAGTGAAAAAATATTTTCTTTTATTAGTCTTAAATACTTTACCCTGTAGCTTCATTGCATGTCCCCTAGTCTTTCTATATTTTGATAACGTAAATAACACAGGTACACTAAAAAAAATTTTTTTTAACTGCCTCTAATGTTTCGATTGATTTTTACGTTTTTTGGTGCGCTGAATCCAAATCTGGTAACCAATTTGCTCCATCACGTACAGATTTTTTGCTACATTGGGTTAGCAGTTTGAGGTGAACGTTTCAGATTGAGTGCGATCGAGATAAAAGTTTCTTGGATGAATTCTTTATACTAATTGTTTAGTAGTTATTCAAATAAGAATAAAGAAAATTGTAACAAGGCAGCACATAAGAATAGAGTAATGTCAACAAAACACACTGTGATGGTAGCAAAATTGTCTGCACTTAAAACAGCCACATACATGTGCACAAACATTGAGCATATAAGAGCGAGGTTAGACACAAAGCAAAGCAAAGAAATGTGCAAAAAATGTTGTACAGGTATGTATGTAAGAATAGAAAACGCAAACCGCACCATTGCAATACATGAAGACAAACACCCGATGGTGTGAAAATAAAATTCTAATAAATGAGATCCGACACTGTGGTAATAACTAGCAAATTTTTATTTCAAAGTTTAGTAAAAACACGATATTTGTCAACACAGTTTAGATTTTAAAGTCATTCTTGGGTCAATCAATCTCCTGGTGGGTCCGTTTCTTCTTCCCCCGAATGCTTCTCTTGGTGCGCTGCTTGGCGTATTTTTCATCTGGGGTTTCCCGCAGCAGCAACCAGCAGAAATCAGCCATCATAGTGGTGTTCCATCTTCCTTGGTACCTTCTCTCTGCGTCCTTGATGTCCTGGTGAAACCTTTCACCTTGTTCTTCACTGTACGCCCCCAAGTTTTCGGGAAAGTAGTTCACATGGGAGTGCAAGAAATGGACTTTCAGGCTCATGTTACAGCCTTGTTCTTTGAAGGCATTGAGCATCCTGGCAACAATATCCTTATAGTTCTCATCCCGCCTGTTCCCCAAGAATTTGAGAACAACATCCTTGAAGGAATCCCAGGCTTCTTTTTCCTTCTCAGACATCGTTTCAGCGAATGCTCCATCGGAAATTAGTTTCCTTATATCAGGGCCAACAAACACTCCTTCCTTTAGTTTTGCTTCAGAAAGTCGGGGGAACTTTGAGCAAAGGTACCGAAAGCACTCACCATCATTTGGAAGGGACTTGATGAATTGCTTAATGAGACCCAACTTAATGTGGAGAGGTGGTAATAGAATTTTATCATGAGGTACCAAGCTCTCATGAAGAACATTTTTCTCACCGGGTCTCAAATACTCCCGAATTGGCCAGTCTTTTTCCCCCAGTGTAGGTCGCGGGCCCGGCTATCCCACAAGCAAAGGAAGCAGGGATATTTGTTGAAACCGGATTGCTGCCCTAATAGCATGGATAGAATTTTAAAGTCTCCACAAATCATCCACTTATGCTCATCATAACGAATCTTCTGAAGAATCAGGGCCAAATTCTCGTATTTTTCTTGGAGAATAACAGAGTGAGCAATAGGAACTGAAGCGAATGTGTTGCCATTATGAAGAAGAACACCTTTTATGCTGTCTTTTGACGAATCAATGAACAGCCGCCATTCAGCAGGATCATACTTGAGTTTAAACTTTTCCATCACTCCGTATATATCGTTGCAAAATACCAAATCTTCCTCTTTGCTGAAATACTTCAAAAATTGTGTCTCGCGGTTGCGGTACCAATAAAAAGTTGTTCCTGGTGACAATAGATTTTTCTGTTTAAGCCGAGAACCTAGCAGTTGGGCAGCATCTTTTGGGAGTCCTAAATCCCGGACTAAATCATTCAATTCAGCTTGAGAGAAAAGTTCAGGTTTCGGATCTGGTTCAGTTTCAAACTCGGAAGTACTGGACTCATCGGGAAAAGCCATCTGATGAGTCTCATCATGATCAGAACCGTCCACACAAATATGATCCAAAGATTTTGGTGGTTCAGGCACAGGTACTTCGTTGCTATGAAGCATAGGCCTAATTGCTGAGGGAAGGTTGGGGTAACTTATTACGTTCTTATTTTTTAAGTTGTATCCCTTCACAATGCAAGAGCAAAAATAGCAGTCACTGCTGTGGTCTCTTTGTTCACGCCACATCATAGGTATTCCGAAACGAAATGCTTGTTTTTTACCTTTCATCCATAAGCGTAGATCTTCCTCACATGTCTTGCACACTTTGTGAGGAGCCCACGGTTTGTCTTGATCGCCTAACTTCAAACCAAAATAGGCGAAATATTCTTTTTTAACAAATGCAGAAATGTTCCTCTGCCGCTTTTTCACGGTATATTCCCCACAAATAAAACAAAAACTGTCCGGAGAGTTGACGCAACCTCTGGCTCTGTGAGCCATCACAAATACACAGCACTGCAAACTACAACTGTAGTGAACCACTTCGGAATAAAGCTGGATTACGACTGAGCAAACAAAAGGTAATAATGAACTTGCAAGAAACTGAAATTTGACAGGAACGTTCATGTCGCAACCACCGTGTTTGAGCGAGCGAACGAGGCGAGGCGAACAGGAAAGAACATGCGCCAGCGCGAGTACTGGATTTAGCCCCCCGCCTCCCAATTGTCCTGTTAATATATAAAATGAATACAAAACACTCTAAAATATCATGAGGGAGTGTTTCTAGTTAGTTAACCATTACAACCTCTATTTTGGGCCAAGAAAATAAACTGCAGTCGGCTAAAAAGAAATTATGTGAACATTCCTTATATGGGTAAGAAATCTAATTTTGCAAGAAAACGTGACGTGATGGAACATTTTGGCTATTTTTCCTGGATTCAGCACCCCAAAATCTATAGGAATCAGTTGCAAAATGGAGGCAGTTTTTTGGTAGTATACCTGTGTAATCGATCTACGTTAACCCGTTCCACTCCGTTCATTAATTTATAGACTTCTATCATATCTCCCCTCAGCCGTCTCTTTTCCAGGTTAGAGCCCCAACATTTTTAGCCTTTCTTCATAGGAGTATCCTTCCATCCCGTTTACCATTTTGGTGGCTGTTCTCTGAACCTTTTCTAAAATCGCTATATCCTTTTTAAGATACGGCGACCAGAATTGCACACAATATTCAAGGTGCGGTCTCACCATGGAACGATATAGAGGCATTATAATATCTTTTGTTTTATTTTCCATTCCTTTCCTTATCATACCTAGCATTCTATTTGCTCTCTTGGCCGCTGCTGCACACTGGGCCGAGGGTTTTAACATGGTATCCACAATCTTTTTCCTGGGTGGTGGTTCCTAATGTGGAACCTTGCATCGTGTAACCATAGTTTGGGTTGTTCTTCCCTAGGTGCATAACCTTGCACTTGTCCACATTAAATTTCATCTGCCATTTTGATGCCCAGACTTCCAATTTATCAAGATACTCTTGCAATTTTCCACAATCCTCTTGGGTTTTAACAACTTTAAATAGTTTTGTGTCATCTGCAAATTTGATAACCTCACTCGTTTTTCCACTTTCCAGGTCATTTATGAATATGTCAAAAAGCAGCGACCCAGCACAGATCCCTGGGATACACCACTATTCACCTTTCTCCATTGGGAAAATTGGCCATTTAGCCCTACCCTCTGCTTTCTATCTTTTAACCAGTTCCTGATCCACAATAGTACACTGCCTCCTATCCCATGACTCTTTAGTTTTGCCAAAAGTCTCTGATGAGGGACCTTGTCAAAGGCTTTCTGAAAGTCCAGATACACAATATCAACCGACTCACCTTTGTCCACCTGATTATTCACTCCTTCAAAAAAACAACAGATTAGTAAGACAAGATCTTCCTTTTCTAAAGCCATGTTGGCTGTCTCCCATTAGGTCATGACTATCTACATGCTGAGTAATTTTATTCTTTATGATGGTTTCTACCATTTTGATCGGTACTGATGTCAGGCTCACCGGTCTGTAGTTTCCTGGATCACCCCTGGAACCCTTTTTAAAAATTGGTGTTACATTGGCGATCCTCCAATCTTCAGGTATTAGAGATGATTTTAATGATAGTTCACAGATTACTAATAGCAGGTCTGCAATCTCGTATTTCAGTTCTTTCAACACCCTTGGATGTATACCATCCGGCCCAGGTGATTTGCTACTCTTCAGTTTATCTAATAGTTGTAATACATCTTCCCGATGTATCGATATTTCCTTCAATTCTTCCGCACCTTTAAATACCACTTCAGTCATGGGTAACATCCCTACATCTTCCTCATAAAGACTGAAGCAAAGAATTCATTCAATCTCTCCGCTATCGCCTTGTCGCCTCTTAGTGCTCCTTTAACCCCTTTATCATCTAATGGACCAACTGACTCTCTCACAGGTTTTTTGCTACGAATGTACTTGAAAAGGTCTTTACTTCGCGTTTTTGCTTCCGCAGCAAGCTTCTTCTCAAATTCTCCCTTTGTCTGTCTTATCAATGCCTTGTGTTTGACTTGCCAGTGCTTGTGCTGTTTCCAGGTTTCGTCATTTGGCTCTTTTTTCCATTTCCTGATGGATGCTTTTTTGGCAACAAAAGCCTCTCTGACCTCACCTTTAAACCATGCTGGCAGTTTTTTGGACTTCCTTCCACTTTTCTTAAAGCATGGAATACAGCTGGTCTGGGCTTCCAAGATAGTATTTTTCAACAACAGCCAAGCCTGATGTACTTCTTTAACCTTTGCAACTGCTCCTTTTAGTTTTTTCTTAACTGTTTTCCTCATTTTATCATAGTCTCCCTTTCGAAAGTTAAAAGGTAGTACTGTGGATTTCCTTGCTATCCCTCCTCCACTAATTAAATCAAAGGCGATCATGCTATGATCACTATTGCCAAGTGGCCCCAACAACCTTATCTCTTGCACTAGATCTGGTGTTCCACTAAGGACTAGGTCTAATATGGCTTCCCCTCTGGTCAGTTCATGAACCAGCTTCTCCAAGAAGCAGTCATTTATTTCATCTAGGAACTTTATCTCCCTAGCATGTCCTGACGTGACACTGACCCAGTCGATACCGGGGTAGTTGAAATCACCCATTATTATTACTGCACTGTAACTTTTGTTAGCTTCCTTGATTTCTTTGAGCATTTCATCATCCATTTGGTCATTCTGGCAAGGCGCTCGATAGTACACACCCACTGCCATTGCCTTCCCCCTTTTACATGGAATTTCAATCCATATAGATTCTACAGCAGATTTTGTTTCCTGCAAAACTTTAATTCTTTCTGACTCAATGCCCTCTCTAACATAGAGAGCAACCCCTCCACCAATTTGATCAGCTCTATCATTACGATATGGTTTGTACCCAGGTATCACAGTGTCCCACTGGTTGTCCTCCTTCCAACATGTCTCTGATATTCCAATCATATCTAACCTTTCATATAGTGCTATATATTCTAACTCTCCCATCTTATTTTTTAGACTTCTAGCATTTGCATACAAGCATTTTAGAGAATGTATTTTACTCATATTAATTTGGCTATTGTTAGATATGGGTAATTTGGGATCTTTAAGCTCAGTCTGCTCCATACTTGAGGGCATTTGGGCTACTTTACTCTTTTGTGGAACCTCTCTGCTTTTGGTAGTATCCTTCAAAGATACATTCTTCCGAACCATCCGCTCTTGGGCGACTGTCGGCTTTCCCCTAATATCGCGTCCTCAGGAGATAAGGAAGTAGTCATACATATGGATGAAAAGAGAAAGGGGATGTGGACAGCATAAGTATTAATCATACGAGAGGATCTCCTGATGAAACGCCTGAGTGGCGCCAAATTTGAGCGTCGGGATCCGTTCACTTTGCTAGGCATGGCTCGTAGGAGTGATTAAGTTAAGTTAAATTTTATTTCACCGTTAAAGAGTCAGCACAGTGAACTAGTAAAAATAGATTACAATAGTTTATAAGGTCATTGATGCAAAATATAGCATTAAATGAAAAGGCGTAAGCCCGGATTTAAGTGCGATACCAGTCTGAGACCTTATTATAGTGTTGCAAGAAGAATGATTGATTCCACTTTACTATAGTGTTTTGAGTGAACGTGCCATTCATCAGAGATCTTCATGGTTCAGACATCGTGAAAAGGAGTTCGTTCCTTACTTCGCCCAGGAAGACAAGTTGGTTTATTGCATAGATGTCGAAGGTCTGATGGGTCAATTTAAAATCCAATATGATTCAGAGCAATGGCGTCTTTTTATAGATTCTTCAAAAAGAAGTCTCAAAGCAGTTTTACTCCACAACAGTTTTTACGCTTCCATACCTGTAGGTCATTCCGTACACTTGAAGGAAACCTACGAGAACTTGGAATTGGTTCTTCGTAAACTTAAATATGAAGACCATGGTTGGCAAGTGTGTGGGGACTTGAAGGTCTTGTGCATGCTGCTCGGGCAACAAGCTGGGTATACCAAATATCCTTGTTTTCTGTGTCTATGGGACAGTCGAGACCGACAAAATCACTGGACCAAGAAGAGTTGGCAGCCAAGGGTGCTAACAGTCGGTGAAAAAAATGTCCTCCGAGAAACTTTGGTACCTTCCCATAAAGTTCTACTACCACCTCGCCACATAAAATTGGGATTGATGAAGCAATTCGTAAAATCACTTCCAAGAGATGGAGAATGCTTCAAATACTTGGTCACCAAGTTTCCAGGCCTGTCGGAGGCAAAATTGAAGGAAGGTGTGTTCGTCGGACCAGCCATTAGAAGGCTTATAGTTGATCAAGATTTTGTCAATATCATGACAGATCCTCAAAAAGAAGGGTGGATTACATTTAAAGAAGTCATACAGACATTTTTAGGCAATAACAAAGATCCTCACTACAAAAAGATCGGACGAATGCTGAAAGCATTTCAAGCTTTAGGTTGCCTGATGAGTTTGAAAGTGCATTTTCTCCAGTCCCACCTTGACTACTTTCCTGAAAATTTGGGAGATGTGAGTGAGGAACAAGGTGAATGATTCCACCAAGACATTAAAGAGATGGAAAGGACATACCAGGGAAAATGGAGCATTACAATGATGGCAGACTACTGTTGGATGCTTCAGAGAGACATTCCAGATGCTACTCACAAGCGTAAATGCACCAAGAGGAGCCTCACAAGGAAGAAGAATCGAGTTTAGTGTGTGTAGGTGAGCTCATTTCAGTTCAAAAAAGGATTTTCATGAAAATATTGTAATAAAACTATAATTTTATAAGTCTATTTCCATTTATTTTGAGGTATTGCCTTATTTAACATAGTTACCTAAATTGTCAGGGAAAGTGATGTCCTATGACAAAATGGAGGTCATTTTCGGATTCAGCGCACCAAAAAACATAAAGATTACGTGGAATAACCAAAACAACTCTCGAAAAAAAATTGTTTGCAGACATGTGTAATCACATAAGAAAACTATCACTGATAATCACATAAGAAAACTAGATCGATGAACGAAGGGAAAAGAGACAGGAGACAAAGGACTCACCGTTGAATCTGCACTGCACAGCTTTGCCGGTCAAAATAACACTATGAGGCTTAATGCAGGTAACAGCTTAAAAAACTGGCGTTTTCCCGCCTCAGTGGGTTAAAGGTCAAATGAAAAAGGATGAAAATGTAAAACTTGATATCAAGAAATACGAAAAATGGAGGACCCTTGTTGTAGGATACATTCTATTAAAGAACCGTGCAATTGAATTAATGTACTGCTAAAAATAAACGAAACGACCGAGCTGTCATAAAAAATAACCAGTGCTGATGACAACTTCCATAAACCAAAAAGACACTTCTCCATGAGACACTGAAGAGGGGGGGAAGGGTGGGGGGAGGGGGAGGGGGGAAGGGGAGAAAGAAAGGGGGGAGGGGGGAAGGGGAGAGAGAAAGGGGGGAAGGGGGAAAGGGGAGGGGGTATGGGGGAGGGGGAGGGGAAGGAAGGGGAAGGAAAAGGGGGAAGATGGGGAGGGGAGGAGGGGGAATGGGGGAAAGAGAGGGAGAGAAAGGAAAGGAAAGGAGGAGGGGAAGAGAAAAAGAGGAGAGGGAAGGGAAAGGGAGGAAAGGGGGAGGGGAGGAAGAGAGGAAGAGAGGAGGGGAAATAGGGGGAGGAAAAAAAGGGGGGAGGGGGAGGGGGAAGGGATAAAAGGGAAAGGGGAAGGAGGGGGAGGAAGGGAAGGGAAGGGGGAAGGGAGGGGGAGGGGGAGAGAAAGGGGGGAAAGGAAGGGGAAAAGGGGGAATGGGGGAAGGGGAGGGGGAGGGGAGGAGGGGAGGGGAGGGGAAAAAAGGGGGGAAGAAAGGGGAAAAAAGGGGGGAGAGGGAGAGAGAGAGGAGAGAGAAGAGGGGGAAGGGGAGGAAGAGGAGAAGGGAAGGAGGTGGGAAGGAGAGGGGAAGGGAAAGGGGGAGGGAGGGAAAGGGGGAAGGGGGGAGGGAAAGGAAGAGGGGGGAAAGAGGAGGGAAAGAAAAGGGGGGATTGGGATATACTAACTTTATAAAAAAATAGAAAGATCAACTTCTTGATTTAAACCCATGGGCTGCAAAATACGAAGTTCATAAATAAACCTCTGTTCAAACTGAAGGAGGAGCCTATATCCAAGTCACCCCCTCTCCAGTGAGGCTGTACCACTTTAAGAACCACAAATTTAAGATTAGAGAGCGTATGACGAGCATTAACCCAATGGTCTACTAAAGGTTTATCTAACACTTTTCTCCGTATATTGCTCTTATGCTCAATTACACATGTCTTAACACTTCTTTTGGTTTTGCCAATATAGCACAGTTTACAAGGACAACTGATCAAATATGACATTTGCGGTTTCACAATTAGAAAAATCATGCAACAAAAGTTTGCGTGTAGAGCCGGGCATTGAGAATTCTTTTTTGGACACAACAACATTCTCACAAACGCAACACCTACCACATTTAAAATGTCCACAAGCTTTGGGAATAAATTTAGGTTTACCCAAAGCAGATGGTACAAGAATATCTCTTATGTTAGAATTTATTTTATACGCCACCAAAAGTTTTGTCTCATTTAAAAATGGTAGGGGAGCTAAAATGTGCCAAGCTCTCCTTAATATATTAGTAATTTCCCTAGAATGTTCGGTGAAAGTTAACGTGCACACAATATTATTGGATTTTTCAGAAACATGTTTTTGTAAGAGGGTTGTCCTGTCTGTGGGCCAAGCCCTATGTAGAGCCTTTTCAATACAGGCAATGGAGTACCCTCGATCTCTGAACCTTTGACCCATATCAATGGCATGAGTATTGAAGTCTTCATCTGTGGTGCAAAGACGCCGAATTCTCAAAAACTGGCTCATAGGAAGATTTTCTTTTAGAGACCGGTTATGAAAGCTACTAAAATACAGAAGAGAATTCCTATCAGTGGGTTTACGATACAAAGATGTTACAAAACGATCTGATGTATTTTTGATTAATATATTGAGATAAGCTATTTCTTTTGAGCTGTATGAATAATCAAATTGTAAATGCGGGTCACAGGAATTGAGCCATTTGATAAAGGACAGCAATAAATCCTCTGTGCCTTCCCATATAAGAAAACATCATCAATATATCGTTTCCACATTTGAATATGTGTTTTATAATGATGTGTGGTCAGAAATGTTTTTTCAAAATGTGATACATACAGGTTTGCCACATCTGGTGCAACAGATGAACCCATTGCCACCCCCTTTGTTTGTAAATAAAACAAATCCTGAAAACAAAAGAAATTGTTATACAATTTCAAAGTGGCCAATTGAATAAGAAAACTAGTGGGAGTACAAACTGGCCTTTTTTCCCCTCCCCCCCCCCTTTTTTTTCCTCCCCCTATATCCCCTCCTCTCTTCCTCTCTTTCCCCCTCCCCCCTTTCCTCCCTTTCCCTTCCCTCTCCTCTTTTTCTCTTGCCCTCCCCCTTTCCTTTCCTTTCTCCCCCTCTCTTTTCCCCTTCCCCCCCTCCTCCCCCTCCCCCTATTCCCCCCTCCCCCCTTTTACTTCCCCTTCCCTCCCCTCCCCCTCCCCCCTTCCCCTTCCCCCTTCCTCTCTCCCCTTCCCCCTTTCTTTCTCCCCTTCCCCCTCCCCTCCCCCTCCCCCTCCCCCCTCCCTTTCCCCCCTCTTCAGTGTCTCATGGAGAAGTGTCTTTTTGGTTTATGGAAGTTGTCATCAGCACTGGTTATTTTTTATGACAGCTCGGTCGTTTCGTTTATTTTTAGCAGTGCATTAATTCACTTGCATGGTTCTTTAATAGAATGTATCCTACAACAAGGGTCCTCCATTTTTCGTATTTCTTGATATCAAGTTTTACATTTTGATCCTTTTTCATTTGACCTTTAACCCACTGAGGCGGGAAAACGCCAATTTTTTAAGCTGTTACCTGCATTAAGCCTCAAAGTGTTATTTTGACCGGCAAAGCTGTGCAGTGCAGATTCAACAGTGAGTCCTTTGTCTCCCATCTCTTTTCCCTTCTTTCATCGATCTAGTTTTCTTATGTGATTATCAGTGATAGTTTTCTTATGTGATTATCAGTGATAGTTTTTTTATTTATAATACTCTGTTGCTATTCAGTGGTTACTTTATATAAATACATCATTTGTATGTTAGCCACGAGTGCTCTCTAACTTCAATTGTTTCACGTTGCAATCAGAAACAGCTTTTTTACAATGTCTCCCTTTTTTTTTAAACAGCAAGCTGCCACGTGGGCAACAAAGAACCAGTCAAGGAACGTGGCAGGTAGTTCAAAAGTTGCCTTTATTGTTCCACGGATCAAGTGTGCCTAAACCCGATACAGGCCGTGTTTCGTTCACCACTTCCTCAGGGGTTAAGGGCTCACTAGAAAATATCCACATACATGTTGAATAAAAACCACAACAGATAAAACAAACATATTAATACAATAAGCATAAAACAATAAATAAATTAGAAACCATCATATATAAATAAATAAATCATCATATATAAATTAAAACAATAAAAACATAAATAAATATAATGTGATAAACCACTGATAAAATAACTGTTATGTATTAAATAATCACTAAATGACATATAACGGGATAAATTGCATCAATGTAAAAAATACATATACTGTAAACACAATATGTACACAATAAAAACAACAATAAAAACAAAAATCAAACCAGGAGAAAAAGGAGAGAGAGGAGGGCTAAAAAATACGTAAGCAATGCATAATCAACATTGTGGAAACAATAATCAATAACCAGTGACAAAAAACCATGCTGGCCAGAGAAATCCAAATAAACTGAAGGAAATAGGAGTGAATAAAGGGGATACATATGAACCACTCTGAAAGACCATCTTGTGAATATCAACCAACAGACAATATAAAATATATAATATATGACATACACACAAGAAAACAATTAAAAATCTACCACTATAACAGCCAATATAAAACGCAAATCTCTTTGATTGGCAGGGCCGTGGGAACAACCTGCCCCACAGGTGCGATGTAGGTTGAACTATACATAAAAAAATAAATATAAGTAAAATGACCAGAAAAACAACTAAAAGGCCACTTAAAATAATAAATACATGTACACACACGACCATCCCCAAAGGGAGGGATAACAGAAGCTTCAATTAATCTTCAATAGGATAACTTTATCAAGTCAACGCTAACACGCATCATCCAGAAGTAGGAACCTTATGTGAATAAAACTAATCCTTATATTCACTGAGTTAAAAAACAACCAATGCCCTCATGCTCAATAGGGGAAACCTTAAAAACCACACCGGGGGAAGAATCCTACATGCGCATAAAAAAGCAGCATAAAATGCACTGGTGGGCAAAAGCAAAGGAAGCAGTGAAAGATGCTAACCACGATCTTTCAAAAAAACCAAAATAGGAACGAGGGACCTGAACATGTCCATACACAAACCATCTAACTACCCCATTGTCAGCATATCAAATCGAGCAAACACTTGTGAAATCAAACCTGAATCACATTCAATAAGAATGCTGTCAGCAGGCTCATCCAAAACAAAGCTAGAAACCGCTCTCCATCGCAGCTGCCCGCACATGCGCACCTAGCCAATAAACTATCTTTCCGGCGGGAAAAAAAAGGGGGAATTGAATAACCGCACCTAGACCAGTCATTCACTAAAAAAACCACAACCTTCAAAAATATAAATGAACCCACAAAGGGGATAAAAATATATGAAGAATGAAGATAAATATAAAAATGAGAATAAAAATGAAGCCAAAACGATTACAGCAGCTGAGATGACAAAACTGTGATGGATACCAGGATGACTCTCAAAATTGTAACAGACTAGAGAAAGGGGTAAAAAACATTAAGTAAGCAAAAATATATGTAGAAACCAAAAACGATGTAAAAAGCAGAGAGGGTTTTCTTTTATAACGTCTAACAATTACAAAACAAAAGTGGCAGGTTGCAAAGGAAAATAAACATATACTAAATTACCAAAAGGGTGTGGAACACGACACCTAAATCTAAAGAGAATAAATACTTACCACTTAAAAAACGGATAAGAACATAAAAGCCACACCGGGGGATGGACCTTGAACGTGCATAAAAAAACAGCGAAGTGCGCCGGTGGGCAAAAGCGAAGGACGTGGTGAAAGATGCTGGACACGATCTATCTAAAAACCAAGGTTAGAACCAAGGGACGTGAAACATGTCCATACACAAACCATCTAACTACCCCATTACCGCATATAAAATCGAGCAAATACTTGTGAAATCAAACCTGAATCACATTCAATAAGATCGCCGTCAGCAGGCTCATCCAAACCAAAGTTAGAAACCGCTCTCCATCGCAGCTGCCACCACACATGCGCACGTAGTTTATAAACGATCTTTCCGGCCGGAAAAAAAGGGGGGGAATGAATAACCACATCTGGACCAGTCATTCACTAAAAAAACCACAACCTTCAAAAATATAAAATGACCCCACAAATGGGATAAAAATATGTGAAGAATGAGGATAAATATAAAAATAAAAAAGAAGAAAAAAGAAAAAAATGAAGCCAAAACAATTACAGCAGCTGAGATAACAAAAAACTGTGATGGATACCAGGATCACTCTCAACATTGCAACAGATTAGAGCAGGGGTCTCAAACACGCGGCCCGCGGGCCGCATGCGGCCCGCAAGAGCATTTTGTGCGGCCCACGACGCCATTTCACTTTTCTCACCTGATTGCCTGGCGTGGCCGCGTGGGGTTAAAAAATACTCTCAGTCTTCTCCCGAGTCACGAGCCTGCCCTCAACCAATGAGAGACAGGAAGGAGGGGGGGCAGCCAGCCGAACGCCATGAGGCACCACGCGCCCTCGAGGATCCATTTTGTGCACAGCGCGGGCAGGTATGGAGGCAGCCCCCGGAATTCCCCGATGTTAGCCAGCCCTGCCTCCCTCAGTCCCTCTCCTCTTCGGCTTTCAGAGCCGCGAAGGGAGAGCTTCTCCCTCGCGACTCTGTTAAGCTCGCCGGGGCAGATGGGAAATTTCCCATAAGCCTCAGCGGGCTTAGCAGAGTCGCGAGGGAGGAACTCTCCCTTCGCAGTTCTAAGCTGAAGCAGAGAAGGACTGAGGGAGGGAAACAAGCAGGCAGGCAGGGAGGGAGGGCTGGCTCTGCCAGGCAGGGGGGGTCCCGCGTGACATGTGATTTTGCCACGGCTGATTGGGGGGGGGGTAGGACTGGTAATGACATGGGGGGGGGTTAGGACTGGTAATGTGCTGTGGGTTGATGGGGGGTGGGTTAGGCCTCGTAATGACACTGGGGGGGTTAGGACTGGTAATGTGCTGTGGGTTGATGGGGGGGTTAGGACTGGTAATGCCACTGGGGGGGGGGTTAGGACGGGTAATGTGCTGTGGGTTGATGGGGGGGGGTTAGGACTGGTAATGCCACTGGGGGGGTTTAGGACTGGTAATGTGCTGTGGGCTGGGGAGGGGTTAGGACTAGTAATGCCACTGGGGGGGTTTAGGACTGGTAACGTGCTGTGGTCTGATGGGGGGGGGTTAGGACTAGTAATGCCACTGGGGGGGTTAGGACTAGTAATCCCACTGGGGGGGTTTAGGACTGGTAATGTGCTGTGGGCTGATTGGGGGGGGGGGGGTTAGGACTGGTAATGCCACTGGGGGGGATGGAGCTGGGAAAGTGAAATGGAGAGGGAAAAAATATTTTGTGCGGGAGGGAAGACAAATCTACAATTGGCCAGGTTTTGGGAGAGTAAGTGGAGATTGAGGATGGAGGGGTAATATTTGAGTGGATAAAATAGGAATGAGGAAAGAGCAAAAGGAGAAAGATTAGTATGTTAAAGCAGATGTAGAGAGAGAATGAAAAAAAAACTAGAAGAGAGAAGAAAGGACAAATGGACAGCAGACGATGGAGAGTTAGCAGAAGACACGAAGAAACCATAAGAAAGTGGCTGGAACAATTGCAACTGAAAAAAATGCACAAAAGGTAGGAAAATATCTCTTTATTTTGAATTTATTAACTGGAATATGTCAGCTCTGGGAAATGTGCATCATTAATGTCTGTGCTTTGTTTAGTACAAGAAATCAATTTATAGTTTTATTTCTACAGTGTTGTTGTACATTCCAAGTTTGACTTTTGGGGTTCCCAATTTAATTATTGTCTTCCTGTTTCTAAATTGTGATTCCTTGTTTGGTGATGGTGTATGATCTGCATGTGTAACTGAGCTGAGGTATTCTGTTTATATAATTCCTATTTGACATTACTACTTGTTCTCTTTTCCCAGTAGGTCATGTATTGTTGTTCTCTGAAATGTATTGATTTAATATTTGCAGTGTTGCCTTTTGATAGGTAGGGTCTGGTGCTTTGTGAGTCCTGGTAGTGCTGTTATGATACGGGGGGTTTGCTATGGATTCTAAATGGGCAGTGTTTGTAGTAGTTCCTAATGTGCCTGGCGGTTGGCACTGGATTATAGTAATATAGAAATTGTTTAGTCTTTCTTTATCCATATACTCATTATGCAACATTATGCAAATATTTATGCAAATGAGGCCCCTTATGCAAATGAGGCCCGTGTCTTATGCGGCCCCCGGGTTACTTTACAAGTCCTCATTTGGCCCTCAAAGCAATTTGAGTTTGAGACCCCTGGATTAGAGAAAGGTAGTTTAAAAGCTGCTCTATGTCTTTTTTTAAGGTTAATGCCAGCAGCCTTGTTCCACCCTGGTTAAGGTGGAGCCCATTACTTTTGAAAGTGGTGTATTTAAATTTTAGCAAAGCCTTTGACACAATTATGCACAAGCGACTTATAAACAAACTGATTACCCTAGGGATAGACCCTAAAGTTACTGCTTGGATTAGAAACTTGTTGAGTGGGAGGTGACAAAAGTTACAGGTAAATGGAACTCACTCTGAGAATAAGGAGGTTACCAGTGGTGTGCCCTAAGGATCCTTCCAAATATCATATCAAATTTGGAAGTGGTATATTGATGATATACTGATGATTTGGGAAGCAAGTATCAAGTTTCTTAAGCTGTTTCATGAATGGCTTAACATCAGAGGTGTCAATTGAAATTCAATATGCAGGATAGCTGAAAGAAATTCTTTTTCTGGACATAATGATACAAATAAAAAAGGGGAATGCTTCATACTTCTATTAAAAGAAAATCCACCGACAAAAATAAGCTCCTGCATTTCGAAAGTCAGATGATAGACATCTTAAATCCAATTTACCTATTAATCATTTCCTTAGATAAAAGTGTTTATGCTCTGAAAAAAGATGATTTTGAACATCAAGCATGAGATATGAACGAAAGATTCATCAATAGAAGATATGCTAAAGATTGTATCGATAATGGTTATTTAAGAGCTAAAAATCCAAAAAGATCAATTGAAAGGACACAAAAACAGGGACCACATCTAATCTGTACTCAACAGTTCTCACATCTTGCTAGCAGTATTAAAAAAGTATAATAAAATCACATTGGCCCATTTTACAAAGGCAAGAGGTTTTTAAGGACAAAAATATAATTATTTTTCACTAAAAGCCTAATTTAAGAGACAGACTAGTATCATTAGATACTTATGAAATAGAGAGTAGATCAAAGAAAACTGGACACTACAAATATGTGTGTCCGAGTCCTTTAGTTAGGGTGCATTCACTCGCCCTATGTTGCATTTTACATGTAAGCTAAGACATTATTCCAGTTGTGAATTGAGTAATGTTATCCATATCATAGGGGTATGTTTACTAAACCACGTTAACGTAGCAGCGGCTATGTTAACGTGCGTTAGGTAACGTTAACACGCGTTAGGTAACGTTAACGAGCATTAAGGGTTCCTAACACGCATTAATGTCACTGTCCACGGTAAGTTCCGCAGAGGGCAGAGAGAGGGCGGAGAGAAGGGGTAAATGGGTGGGGAGTGGGTGGGGAGAAGCTCCCGCAGCACTAACGTGGGGTACTGAAGGACTGAACATTACTGGGAATGAAAACCTGTCGTTAGCTGTAGATATGCAGGAGGGTGAAACCATTTTAGCGTCAGCAATGTACAACATAGGCAGGGAGCCCAAGAAACGTGATAGTAGTGCTCCATATGCAGCAACAGCATAGTGCTCAAGTATGAAAGGCCACTATGGTGATGGTGCACAGGGGGCTGCAGGCGGGACATGTAGTCGGGGGAAGCTGAGGCACAGGGTGGACTAGGCTGTTGCCTAGGTGGCACATAGGAACATAGAAACTGGAAGTCAGCAAGACAGTAGCTGGCCATGCCAAACACAATCCACCTACATCTACCTGGCCACGCTAGCCAAAATTTGCTAGGCCAGTGACCTGACATCCCCCCAGCCATCCCTCCCCCATGTGGAAGGGACATATTATTGGTTGGCGGTGATGGGGTGGATGTGTGGATGTCCCTGTATGCCTCCCCACCCCAGACCCTGATCCCTAGGCGACCACCTACCTGCATAGTGGATGGCCTGGCACTATAAGCACCGACAGCATATGGGCATATCAGCATGGCAGGGGTGTGTGTGTTGTGCTGGAGGGGGTAGTGGCACCTGCCTGCATTGCACGCAGGCCATGCCCTGTGCCAGTACGTGGTGCACAGTGCAACAGAAAAGGTTTGGCTGAGGAGAAGTGAAGGTAGCCCCAAGGACCACTCTGCTTCTGTGGCAACAGTGTGGTGCAGTACACACAGCCAGTGTGTCCCAGAGCAGAGGTTCACAGGTTCAGGTCTTAGCTGTGGATCCTGCAGAGCATGTCCCTATATTTTACCCTACAATGCAGATACAACATCAACATGTGCAATCCCCAAAGCAGTGGCCAACAGGGGTGCAAACACCCACTCACACAGGCTCCACCATCCAAAGCTCCATGGAGAGTCAGGGTGTTGGCCCCAGCATGGAGACTTCTGTGTTTTATCTTAACTAGATTGTAAGCTTTGATGAGCAGGGATTGTCTCTTACATGTCTGTGCAGTGCTGCGTATGACTGGTATAGCTATACAAATGCTCAGTAGTAGTAGTAGTAGTAGTAATTATCACCAGGGCACTATTACTATATCCTGCACTGTTTGCTAATGTCGGCACTGTGACCAGGACCAGTGTGGCGGGCAGGGTTGCCAACCACTCCTATCTTTGGCGTGGCCCTTCGGAAGGGCACATAGTTGGCCGCATCATCACCCTCAACCACAGCAAGTGAGTCAAAACCACTGAGTCGGACCTACAGACACCGACCACACAAGATCGAAACACCAGCAGCAAAAGCATCACAAGAGACAATCCCTGCTCTATGTTTCTATGTTTCTAAAATGTAAGAACATTAACGGCCAAGAGAACCTTCCTAAACACAAACATGACTGCACTGCATTATCTGCCCATATGCCTCCTCCTCACCCAACTCCTTCCCTATCACACACCAACCCACTACATACCCATGAACACCCTGTGGATACCAGCACCACAACAAATATATACCCCCCTCCAAAAAGCAGGTCAGCACACACACAAAAACCCCAAGCAAAGATGGCCCACAAACGCTGAGACAGGTACCCACACCCACTCAAACAAGGCTCCCAGAACCTCAAACATACCCCTGCCTATCTCCATAGAGCTCATTAATGCCAGATCAATTCGCAACAAAATTAACACCCTAGCAGACCACATAGAAGCTCAGCAACCAGACATACTTTGCATCATTGAAACATGGCTCACCCCCACCAACAACGTACTCCTCAACCAGTTACTCAGCCTTCAACTGTCCATGCACACTCCAGAGAGGAGGAGGGGCACTGATTCATCGCAAGGAACAGCCTAAAGCTCAAATCCCGAGCCACCACAAACACAAGCCAATGCAACACAATCATCATTGAGAACAGATAACTAGCCCTGTGCCTCACCTACAGAGCTCCTCATGCCCTTCCGGATGAGCAATCTGCTACACTGGAATTCGTCTATGCAGTCAACACCAGCCACAAACCTCTACTACTACTTGGAGACTTTAACCTAAAATCCACCTCGACCAAAGATGCAGAAGCCTTCCTGACAGCATTGGACTCCCTACAATACACTCAACTGATCAAAGCACCCACCCACAGACACGGATCTTCACCCGATCTCATCTTTGCTCCCAACTACCTACTGGACAGAAACAGCATCACAGAAACACCAATGCCATGGTCAGACCATCATATAATCAAAATAAAAATTGTGCTACAAGGAATAGGCCACAACGTCACTCAAGACAAACCATATTCACATAGAAGATTCAAAAGCTTCGACAAAGACAACTTCCTACAAGACACTCTACCCCACCTGATCACAAAAACAGACAACATAGATGGTCAAATTGACACATGGAACAGAATCATCGCATCTGCTGCCAAAGCCCCTGAACGCAAGACCCATAAAGCTCACCATGCCAAAAGCCGTCACACCCCCTGGTACTCAAAGGAAATCTGAACCGCAAAGAAAGACCTAAGAAAACTAGAACAGAGCTGGAGACGCACCAAATCAGAAACCACACAGGACCTATACCAATCGAAGCAAAAAGACTACAACAACCTCATCAACCAAAAGAAAAGAGAATACTAAATAAACCTGATACTCAAATTCTCCAATAAACCTAGAGAACTCTTCAAAATAATGAAAACCCTTACCAATGAACCCAATAATTAAAAATCTGAGCTAATAGATCCACAGACCTTCGCAGACCACCACCAAGAAAAATTCTCTACCTCTACCGCACCGCACCACCACCGAACCAACAAACCCCAAGAAAACCTGGGACAAATTCAGCACCCCATCTACAGATCAGCTCTCACACAACATCACCTCGTTCAACACCAGCACTGATCCAACAGACACATGCCCAATGGTATGGATTAAAGCAGCAAAGAAGGACTTCATCCACACCATACACAACATGGTGCACAATTCCCTGACCCAAGGCATCATGCCAAACCTTCTAAAGCTAGCAACAATATGACCAATCCCAAAAAAATCCCCACTAAACAAGAACAATCCAGCTGCATACAGGCCCATCTCAAGCCTACCGCTACTAGCAAAGATTATCGAAAAGGTGGTTCAAAATCATCTTCAAGACCACAGTGACAACCATGCCCCGCTGGACCTTAATCAACATGGCTTCAGTCCAAACCATGGTGTCGAAACACTACTGTTATACCTCTTTGACAACCTTATACAAATCATCGACAACATCAAGAGAGGCATCATCATGATCTTCATAGACATATCATCAGCTTTCGACACTGTGGACCACAACACACTACTATCAAGACTACAGGACATTGGCCTACATGGCACCACCTTTAAGTGGTTCACCTCATACCTCACGCACAGACAAATACAAGTCAAGAGCGGCCCCATCACCTCCCGACCACTAAAAATCTATCAGGGCATACCGCAAGGATCATCCCTCTCCGCGCTCTTATTTAACCTCTACATTCAACGAATCTGCAATATCATTAAAGACTACAAGTTACAATACACAATCTACATGGACAACATCATGATATACATGCCAATCAATCTCGACAGTCCAAGCTACACCAAAATAGCAGACTGTCTTCAACAAATGATGAGCTGGCTTTAAAAAAACAACCTAAATATAAACCACAACACAGAAGCTCTATTCATCACCAGTAACACCACCTTCACCACATCACCCACCATCAAGCTGAACAACATCACAATACCAATAAAGCACTAAGTAAGGTACCTAGGAGTGATGCTCGACAGAGAACTAAACCTACAGTCACATATCAACAAAAGCACCAAAAACGCATACCTCAAAATGCGTACAATCCGACGCCTCAAGCCAATCCTTTCTTAGGATCACTTCCGTACCATTTGTCAAGCCCTTATCACCCCCATTTTAGACTTCTGCAACCCAATCTACCTCGGACTCTCAAAACAAGCTCTCCAGCCCCTGCAGATGGCACAAAACACTGCAGCCTGCATAATAACAGGATCATCAAGACAAGATCACATCACCCCCATTCTCAACCACCTCCACTGGCTCCCAATCAGCTCCTGTATCAGATATAAGACAATAATAAACATCTTTAAAATCAAGCACAAAACATCAGCAATCAGCATACAGCCACTCATAAGACACGACACAAGCACCCGACCAAGGAGGAGAGGCACCTCAGATTCCATCAATACATCCAAAGCATTCACCAAAGTATGACAAGACACCTCAAGAATTGCACTCTCCCTGGCCGCACCCACTTTCTGGAACTCCCTCCCGGGCGACCTACGTTTGATGAAGGACATCAAGGACTTCAGGAAACAGCTCAAAACTACTCTCTTCATTGAGCACTACAGAGACATCACTTAGACTGCCCAATAGCCCCTCTGGCTCCATAACAAACCCCCATCCCCCACCCCTTCTATCCCTTTATATATATATCCCCCTGTACATAGCACACTCTGTATATAGCTCACCTCTAAATCAGTGCCACCACACACTCATACACTCCCCCATGTTAACACTGCATGCATACACATCTTGACATTTTACTTTGATTGGTTGTTGTGAAAACCGCTTTGATTTTAGGTTGCCGTGTCCTGCCATGGCCTCCCATGCAGCCGCCATCCACCCCATGCTGGCTGCCATGCTCTCCACTGCCCTGCGCAGGGCCTGCACCTCCATCCTCATCCAGTGGGCTTCGTGGCGCTGTCTGCACTGTTCCCGTGCCACCTCATGCAATGAAAGTTGTATGCCTGTGGGTGAGACATGGTGTGACCCATGAGACATGGGTTGCACATGCCACATGTACACATGCAACAGGTGACTCGACTAGTCAGTCACTCACCCTTGGCATCCTCATGTGCGGTTGCAGAGTGGGCCCTCATCTCACACAGAATCTCACCCATGGTGGAGTGTGCAGCCTGTGGCGCATGACCTGCTGCTGTTGGGGCAGTCACCCCCTCTGCACCGGCTGCTGCAGCCTCTCCACCCTCGCCATCACCTGCCGGGTGGGGTGCCTGTTCCCCCTCCACCACTGGTGATGCAACAGGTCTACCAGCTGCCTCACTGGTGGACTCTGCCCCGGGCAGGGGCCCTTGCCCAGACCCTGCTCTCAGCTCCCCCTCCTCTGCCTCCATGGCATGTATGTCACCTGGGGGGGTACAAGGGCCACAGCTTAGGTGAGGCATGCCTGCCCATCCCCGTACATATCTCTGATACATCATAACATAACGGACTGTCTGACACGCAGGATATCTATGTCAATATAGGCCTACCCAGGTTGCGTGCACGTGGGCAGGGAATATACGGGTGCAGGGATGTGTGTGGTACCATAGGATGTCTGTGCCCCAGGTGCCAGCATCGCCTCACAGGTGCCCGCGTATTCATGCATCTAGGGATGTGCCACATCAACAGATCTGACTGTGGGGGTGGGGCTGGGGGTGATGGACCTACTGATCCATGATGGCTGATGGCTGGGACAGGTGTGCCCTGTGGGAGGGCCAGGGATTCATGTGCATGGGTACATGCCCCAGGGTGGTGGGGGGCCCTGGTGCTCTGACTGGTACTGGACATTTTGTGGCTGTGCGGAGAGGGTGCATGGGTGGGCGTGTGCCACACGGTATGTGTTGGGCCCACTGTGCCCTCTGACCACATCGATCCCTGTATATTGTTGCACTTTTTGTCCGGCCTCCCAGCTGCCATACCCCTCCCCCCCCGCCTCCAGCCACCCACCCTGTGGCTCACTGTCTCGTATAGCTTGCAGCCACTCATCACCTACTTCAAACACAGGTGCAGAAAATACATTGGGCCAGGTATTGAGCATATGTAGCTGGGGACTGCGGGTGGCAGGTTACACTGTGCATCGCTGACAGGGGACTACAGTCCGGGGGCAGTGTGGGCATGCTGCAACAGGCTTGTCAGTTATGCCATATTTTGTGTGGGACTGGCTGGGGACATGCATTTCCATGAGTCTTGGACATGGCCCTCACACCCCCCTGCGTCAGCCCCTGCATGTGCTGGGTTGTTAGCTTTCCCTGGACCACATATCTCCATCCTACCTGCAGATGGGTCTGCTGTGTCCAGCATGGGGGGGGGGGGCAGGTCATGGAGGTAGATGGGCCCCAGTCTCTCTGCAAGGCGCTGCTCTAGGGGGACAGAGCGGCTCTCCATGGTGCACCTCGACCTGTGGCTTGCGCATGGCACCTCTCCTCTGTGAGGTGCGCCCTTATCGCCCGCTTGATGTTGCAGTACCACTTCCTTAGACTTTCTATATCACAGCTAGGGCCCACTGCCTCGGCCACTGCTGCACACACCTCCTCCCACTCCCTGTTGCATGCTCCGATGGTGGTGGTGCTGCTCTGGTGGTTGGTCATGTGTTTGGTCTGGATACAGTTGGTGAGAGTTGCCCTCATTACCCTTTCCCATTGTTCTGTGTCTCAGACCTCCAGACACTAGCGCATAGCTGTTGTGTGCCATCATGTGCCGTCATATGTTTGTGTCCTCATTGATCTGTTGTCCGTTCGCACGTACATGCTTGTGTGCATGTATGTGACCATCAGCTCCTGATTGACCTTTCCACATTTCTTTCTGCAGGTGATGCAGGATATGGATATCATGCCTAGTTGCAGATCCCTGTGCGTCTTCCACGGACACATGCAGAGATGAGGTACAATGAGGCCCATGCCTCCAGCCGCTCAGTCACCGAGCGCATCTTTGGCATTTTGAAGAGTCACTTCAGGTGTCTGGATAAGACCGGCGGGGCCTTACAATACCGACCCATGACTGTGGCACAGATCATTCTGGCCTGTTGCATCCTGCACAACTTTGCTCTCAGGCACAATATCCCAGTCGAAATTAATCCGGATCTGGAAGAGGATCCTACGTGCTGTCTTGTACGTGCCTGTGGTGACACACATGAGGGGACGACAGTCAGGCAACATCTGATCAAGGAGCTCTTCTCATGTAAGTCCTGCATATGTGGGGAGATGCATATGGGTAAACATGTACATGCTGCCATGTGTGTTGCAAGGCTCTACCATGACATATGTGTGTTTCACTTGTGTTTTTGACTCCCCAGGATAAGATTTTGGACCTGCCTGCTGCTGTGGTACAGTGGAAACTGTGTGTATGTCATTCAACTTGCAGGTGACTGGGGTCTGTAAACATACAGGTAACTGTATTGTGGGGACAGTGCAGCCTGGCACATGTCTGTAGTTATCTGTCCACTGCACATATGTTGTTGTACACCTCTTTGACCTGCACCCCCATACCCCATATGTTTCTGTTGGCACACATATGGCCATTTGTTCGTGGCCAGTTCTGGGGTTTCAACACTGTATTTGAGACACATGCAGCCGAGCTGTGTGTGTCTGCAGGTCCAGAGTGTGGTGGTGGTGGACGGCACGTACACCCTTCCCTGGCATTGTGGCATTGACCAACATCAGTGTATCATTGCATGGACTGTAATGATTGTCTCCACTGGTCTCAGACTGTGCACAAACAGGCCGTATGCTACTGGAGGCATGCCCACTGTGTGTGTGTGTACATGCGTGTGTGTGTGTGTGTGTTCTGGATGTGTCTATGTAACGGTACACTCTGAAGCCCTTTAGCATTATCTTGTGCTGGGATGTGTCTGGACACCTGTGTGGGTGGTGATCACTGTTCTATCTCTAACTTTCTGCTGTTGCCCTTGGGTACATTGTGCGTATGTGTTTACTCATGTGTTCTGTGTTTTTGACCTGCCTCTTGTGTGCTGACAGACCACTACACATCAAAGTTTCCATTTCACACATGTCACCATAATTTGGAAATCAGGCAATGATGGCTGAACATGCGGACATGGTGATTCAACACATTTTGATGACATCCTCTTCCTTTACTATGACCTCTTGTAGACTTTTCCTGCCTCCGACAGTCCCTATCAGACACTTGCTGCACACAGACGGTAGGTTGCACCTTTGATCTTTTGTGACTGACATCAACCTTTACATGCTTGTGTTGGGCTGTTTGTTTCTTCGTGCTTTTCTGTGGGATCTATGTGCACCAACACTGCTGGACATGCTGTGGACCTCTGGGATGCCTGTGTGACATGGGCATGGACATGACCATGTCGGGATGGCAACCTGGTCTGCAGTGCCATCTCCTAATGTTGTCAACATGCACTGTGCTCTGTGTTGTGACTGTGTCATGTTTGCATGTCTGAGGTTTCATTATGTACATATTGTGGTTTCGCTCTCTGCAATGTGACCTGATGTTGTGTGCAGCATACCATGACCTTGTTTCTCCTCCTTTTACCACAGGGCACAGCCACCACACACACCACATCTACTACACTGCATCTGCACTCCCCATCACCCAACCTTTGCAGGACTGGGCAACTCCATGCAACGATCCCTGGAAGATGGTGCCATTGGGTGTTGAACCTTTGCGAATGGGACACATGCCTATGATGGACATTATTGTTGGACTGATACTTTGAGCAGAACAAGGTTGGCCAACACACCGTTGCTGCCATGCTCTGGATGGGTGTCATGTTCATCGCAGGAGACACATAGTACCTTCTCTTTATTGTGGCACATTGAGATGTCACTCGTGACTTGGCATGCCCATGGATTCAGGGACAGTCGTAATGGTACATGTGGGGTTTGTGGCACCGCAGACCAGCTGCAAGCAGAAGGAAAAGTTTTAAACACAGAAAAAAGAGGTAAAGTACAGCTGCAGCGACAGGAGGAACCACATAGAGGGAGCCAGAGAGACCTCTGGAGATCTGAGGAGCCGCGCCTTAAAGCCAATGATGTAATTCCAGCCAACACCCAATCCAGAAGGGGAAGAACTCCTCTTAAATACTCAGTTGACTGGAGGAGAGACAGATCAGGCGACAGAGCAGGCGAGAGAGCAGGAGACAGAGCAGCCGACAGAGCAGTCGGGAGAGCAGTCGAGGAGAGACAAGGAGACTGGCAAGGATACGTGCCAGAACACAGTCAAGGAGACTGGCAAAGAGACAAGCCAGAACACAGTCAAGGAGACTGGCAAGGAGACCTGTACAGCCAAAGAGGTTGGAGAAAAAGAGAAAGACAAAGAGGTTGGCAGACAGCTTCAGACAGACAAGGAGACTGTCAGGAAATTGTGCAGGAAGCTTCGACTCCCGAGCTACATGGATATCTGGAGAATCCAGGGAGAGGACTCCTGACCAAGGGAACCAGCCTAACCGTGCCAGCCAAACCAGGTACAGGAATCTACTGTAAACATTTTAAAGAAGGGAGAGATAAATTCTCCAGGAGAGAAAGCTTTTATAAAGCTGCTGACCCTGAAGGAAATTGGACTATAAGAGAGAGACCCAGGCCTAAGTTTGATAAGAGCCTGAAGCCTACCTGTGTAGCAGATAATCTAGGACCTGCCAGGCCCAAACCTCAGCCTACACCTTTCAGAGAGCAACATGGAAGCAAAGGTAAATGCTATTTTTATAATGGTAATAGTTTGAATACTGTGACACAGAAAGGGGCAGACACTAGAGCCTGTTGTCCTCACAGAGGCCTGCCTGAAACAAGGTTCAAACCTGCACTTAATAAAAAGCTTAACAAAGAAAGTACTGTATGCAAGCGAAACTATCCTCAGCAGAGAAGTTTACAAATACAGGACTTACCTTGCAATGCTGACTACTGGCGTTTAATCCAAGCACTAAGCAGAGAGCCTGAAGGAAACCTCCCAAACGCTCTAAGCAGTGAACCGATGCAGGTGGAATACCAAGAGGATCCTTTAGACATTCCAATGGAAGTGAATTACTGCCTGTCAGAAAGAATTGAGCCCTAAGAGAGGCATAGCTGGGGTGAGCTAAGAATTGAATGTTATATTTCATGTGCCTGTACTGTGAAGAGAACAGTGTTTTCAATGCTTATGTTTTCCTTTACCTGAAGCAAGGACATTTTCTTTTTATGTGTTGTTTTTGTACTCTGGGCTAAAGAACCTGTTTTGCAAAAGAGGGAAATAAAAGCTTTACCATTTCCCTAACTCGGACTATATTTCCTTTGGAGAGTTAGTTGTACAGAAGGCTACCAGGCCTACAGAAGCCTGGGCCCTGCATAAGAACCAACCTCCTCCCTAAACAAACTTTTCCCCTCTCTGTCCACGCCCTTCTGTCGTGCCACGCCATCACCACTAAGGGGGGCAGTGTGACAGGTTGCAGACGACATTTGCACTGAGTGGACAATGTGTACTGGTCCATATATGTACAGCAGGAACTCACATACTCGCCGTATGTTGTACATCCATCTGAGTTTGTGTTCATGTGTGTGACCCATGTGTGTGTCTTGCATTGCAAGATTTCCTCATATGTTTGGATCAACAGGTGCATGCAGCCACGTGTGTGGCATATGAGGTTCATTCTGTAGGTCCTGTTTATTTGTCTGGCTACCTTACACTTGGACATGACACGCTGTTTACTACCACACCACTGTGATGCGTGCCAACATCTGTGACTGATGTTTGACCCTCACAGGGGGTGTTACAGTGCATCTGGGGCAGCACACTGGCATGGTTCAACGTACACGGTACATGTGCATCTGCCTAATTTTGTTGTGCCGGTGTTGGTTTTGTGTGGGTTAGTGCACCATTGTTGACCTTTCTTTCTACCTCCACGTACATGTTATTGTGTGTGGTTACTGTACAGATGTGGTGCTGTACATTGATTTACAAACTAATCTTTGCATGTCTGCACAGTCCTCTTTATCACATGACATTGGACCACTCACACTGCACCGGCTACATTTTGCTGTGTGGCAGTGGGTGTGTCCATTTTCTGATGTCATTTGTGCATTCCCTGTACATTGACATATATGTGATGCTCCTGTATCCATAGCACCCATTGCAGCAGGCCTTCTGCATGGTGCTATCTCTGTATGTCTGTGAGGTTCTGCTTTGTTTGTTCTTTGGCAACATGTGCCTCTCGTACCTATTACCATGTCCTCTTTTTGCATTGTGTCACTGTTTTTGCTCCCATTTGTGCATTAAAGGTGTTTATTTAAATGAGTACCTGATATCTGCTCTTTCTCGGCACATAACATACTGTTGTCTGGCCATCTACACTGCTGTATGACCCACTGATACACACACATATGGTCTACACAGCTGAGGGGTAGTGCTGGGGCTTTGGGACATGACATCATTGTCATGTTTGTGCATTTGCCTGTGCACTAAAGATCCACATCACTGCATGGCAGCATGGGATTACATCTCTGTAACTTCCTTTCCTACCTTACTGCTTGTGGTTTTGTGTGCAGCTTGGTGTACCTGCCTGGACCGTGCCCCCCGTCAGTTGTATGTTCTGGTGCTATTGCCATGATGATTCAGACAACGTATGTCGATGCCATCTGGATCACTCACAGCACTATAACCACAGTCCACCTTTCATATCATTGACCCGTGTGTGTGCGTTGTATCATATACAGGATGACTGTGGTGTATCTGACGTTCTGCTGTTGCATGGTTTCAATGTTATCCACATAGGTGTTACTTTTTAACACAGGTACATTCATCTCTCCCATGTGCCTGGCCAGTTGCATGTCGGCTCATTTGGACCATTGTGGCTTCTTTTGAGTGGCCATCTCTACTACTTGGCCACATGCATGCTCAGGCTGCTGCCTGTACAGCCCCACCTGGGAGGTGTTTGTGGGACATAGCTGGCATTGGTGTTCATTGACACTGGTGCTGACAGTGGCGGCGGGGTGGATTGTCTACACATCATCGACTGCAGACATGTTCATGTCATGGTGTGGAGGAGTGGCATAATGGTTCACACACTGGTCTGGGAACCAGGTGACAAGGGTTCAATTCCCACTACCACTCCATGTGGTGTTTGTCAGGTCACATACCCTGCATTGCTCTGACAGGAACCAGTTGATCATTTTCACTCTTTAATGTACATTACCAGGTTTACGTTGCCATGTACACCGCTTTGATTGACATCATGAGGCAGTATCGGACAGCTGTTACATATACAGCATGTTTCAAAAAGAATGACCCAATTCTGAAACATTATATTTATTGATTAGAGCGCATTACAATAATGGAACAAAGTTCAAAATACTAATATAATAACAAAGTTTCAATTACAAATGCTCTATATGTCCTCCATCAGCAGCACGGACATCAATATGACAGCTAAACTCGTCCCACACTTTTCGCAAGGTAACTTCTTTGACTGACTTCACTGCTGCTGATATCCTGTTGTTGAGCTCGTCTAGGTCACGAGGTAACAGTGGAACAAAAACATGTTCCTTCATGTATCCCCACAAGAAGAAGTCACATGGGGTCATATCTGGAGATCTTGGAGGCCAAGAGTGTAGGGCAGTGTCTCGGGGTCCCATGCGCCCTATCCAGCATTGAAGCAGTGTGTCATTGAGGAATTGCCGTACATTGTTGTGCCAGTGTGGTGGGGCTCTGTCCTGTTGGAATACAAAATCATCAGAGTCCTCATGAAGTTTTGGTAAAAGCCAGGTCCGCAGCATTTCAGGATAGCTCAGTCCCGTCACTGTGTTCCCTCAAAAAAAAATGGCCCATAAATCTTTGTATGAGAAATCGCACAAAAAAACGTTTACTTTTGGTAAATCTCGCTCATGCTCTACGATTGCATGAGGATTCTGTCCAATGCACGGAGTGGCATCTAGCATCGGTTTGCTAAAACTCTAGGCCACGCCGATTTGAGCAAAACACCTTTTATTCATAAGATGTTCGTTGTTCTATAAATATAACGTTTTATATTCAGGTCATTCTTTTTGAAACACACTGTATATATGTGTACACTTGCTGACATTTTGCTGTGTATGCTTTTTTAAGTTTGTGTGTCCTGTATAACCGGGCACATATGTTTTTGTGGACATTTCATGTCTGATGTGTGTTGGGTTCCCATCATGCACCACCTACTTTCTACATGCATGCATATGTGACTACAACATTTGGTGCGTGCAGGTGCATTGGGGGGTAGCCTACTGACCAGTACACACCATGCAGCTCCTGGACATGATCTGTCCTGCCCATCATCTGTGGATGGGCCAGTGACTTTTGTGTGACATATTGGACACACATTTGTCTGTGCTGCTGCATCACCGCACTGACGAGCGTATTTAGTGGTATACTGTTGATGTACATGGACTGCCTGTGCTCACATCCTTGGACGGTGGCAGCTGTCTGTGTACCAGCTGTCTACCACCTCAGTGGGTGCTACGTGTTTCCATACACACATTCCCTTTGGTGGAACATATGTTCATTATGGTTGTTTGGGATAGTGGTTACAGACATAGGTTGTGGGTTTGATTCCCACACATTCCTTATCTTTTCTTTTCTTGTGTTCTGCTAACCCTACCAAACAGTGACTTTGGCTTCTTTACCTCTCCTCATGCTCTTCTTCTCTTCACTGTACAGTGCAGTGTCCCCTCCATGCAGTCTATCCGTCACATGCTAGCTGTTACATATGGTCCCTTTCTTTGGGCTGTCTGGGTGGCTCAGTGGTTCTGTATTGGTGTCGATGAGCTGTGTTTGGGTTCTTCAGTGTATCACACAGGGTCAGTTCCACCTATCAAGCTGAGGTACTGGGGAGGTGCATACCCCATCTGGTGAACATATGTAGACCACTGATCTGCATGTGCAGTGCATCATGGTTACTGGTGGGTTTACCCTATCCTGGCAAACACAGCAGACAGTTTGTGTGGTGACCTTCAGTCTTTCTGTAACCAACCATTGGTCTGACAAAAGTCAGAGAGGTGTAGGCCACTGGTTAATACAATGACCTCATAGCCAGAAATCATGGGTTCAATCCCCCATTGGTCTCAATTTAGTGGGCCTGTCTGACACAAGTCCTTCTCATGCCTTTAACAGTCAGACACATATTTTCAATCTGTGCATGCAGCCAAGAACACCCTCACCTCAGTGACCTAACCTACGGTGCCTATGAAATGCATTAGCCCAAGCCATGTTGTAAGGCACCCTCTACGGTGCCGTAATCCAATGTGCCGTAAAATACGCATTACAATTTATTTATTTATTTATTTAATTGGATTTCTATACTGCCTTATCATGTAATCAAAGCGGTTTAACATACGAAAAACACAAAATGCAAAAGTGAAAACAATCAGTGATAATAGGTACATAGTTTGATAAAAATGGGTGCGTCGAGTGCGTAGGAATGTGCCTCATTGCGCAGACACATTTATATTGTGTCATGAGGTCATACACGCACTGCACATAGCAGACAGGATAGCGGCCAGAGCATCAATGCCGGTGTTCACACGTAACGACCTGCACCTCCTTGCCCACCTCATCTGCGCCCGGCAGAGGCACCTGTTTCAAGGCTACACCAGGTGGCAGATCCTCAGGAGGGTGAGGGGGCCTGGAGGCACCTCACCAGGTGTTTCAATAGAGCTGCTGCCTACCCACATGAGGTAAGTGCATAGGGACACGGGGCCACCACAAGGCTGGGGCAGCCCCTGACACCCCCTGTTACCACATGGGGGGAGATGTTTTGTACATGGCCCACCTGTGCTCACATCCTTGAACGGTGACAGCTGTCTGTGTGCCAGTTGTCTGCCACCTCACAGGGTGCTATGGCTTTCCATACACACATTCCATTTGGTGGAACATATTTGTATTGCACTTGTTGTGTTTGTTTGGGATAGTGGTTAGAGACATGCATTGAGCCACCATAGGTTGTGTTGTTTTGATTCCCACATGTTTCTTTTCTTTTCTTGTGTTCTGCTAACCTTACAATGCAATGGCTGCAGCTTCATCACCTCTCCGCACACCCTTCCTTCTCTTCACTGTGCACCACAGTGTGCCCTCTATGCAGCCTATCTGTCACATATTAGCTGTTACATATGGTCCATTTCCTTATACTGCCCAAGTGAGCAGTTGGCTTGGGGGATTGGTATTGCTGTCGTAGAACAGGTGTTGGATACATTGGTGTACAGGTTCAAGTCCATCGTGCTCCTTTTTGGTTCTGTTCCCTGTTTTGCCCTTGTCCACAGAACATCCACACTGCTGTCCCCTCAGCCAGCCCCTGACACCCTTTCTATTTGGGACCTTTGCTCTTTGGCATGCTGTGTTCACGGCATACCATTTCATGGTGTGTGTGTGCATATGTTTATCTGTGGCTCTTGTCCCAATTACAGACTGTGATATCAGCTGTGGATGTCTGTTCTGCATTTGTATTGCATCATGGGTACTGGTGGGGTTGCCCTATCCTGGCACACAGCAGGCATTTTGTGTAGTGCCCTGCAGTGTTGTTGTATGCAGCCATTGCTGTGGAACTCAACATGGTGGTGTAGCCTACTGGTTTGTGCACTGACTTTCTGGCCAGTGGTTATGGGCTCAATTCCTCTTTGTTCTCCTTTTTTATGTCTGTCCTACACAATACTTGTCATTCCTGTAACAGTCATATCTCTGCAGATCTGTGCTGCCAGCACATACTACCCTCATCACAGTTGCCAACTATCCTTCTGTCCATCTATCTGCATCTGTCAGCTGTGTAGCGTCCTGTCTTCATGTGCAGGCTGCTACCCCATGTCCTGCACTGGTACCCTTTTCTGAATTGCGGCTCTTCATGCTTGCCTCTCCTGTGTCTGCTCTGCATGGCACTACTACTCATCTGTCCTCCTATCATTGCACTTATCTTGCTACCTCTACCTCCACTGGTGGACACGTATCCCCATCCTCTGCCACCTAGGAAAGAACAACCCACACTATAGTTACACGATGCAAGGCTCCACATTAGAAACCACCACCCAGGAAAAAGATTTAGGAGTCATTGTGGATAACATGTTAAAATCCTCCGCCCAGTGTGCAGCGGCGGCCAAGAAAGCAAATAGAATGCTAGGTATCATAAGGAAAGGGATGGAGAACAAAACAAAGGATATTATAATGCCTCTGTATCGCTCCATGGTACGACTGCACCTTGAATATTGTGTGCAATTCTGGTTACCGTATCTTAAAAAGGACATAGCGTTATTAGAAAAAGTACAGAGAAGAGCCACCAAATCGGTGAAGGGGATGGAAGGCTACTCCTATGAAGAGAGGCTAAGAAGGTTAGGGCTCTTTAGCCTGGAGAAGAGACGGCTGAGGGGAGATATGATAGAGGTCTATAAATTAATGAATGGAGTGGAACGGATAAACGTGGATCAATTGTTTACGCTATCAGAGTATGGAAAGACTAGGGGACATGTAATGAAGCTACAGGGTAAACTATTTAAGACAAATAAGAGAAAATATTTTTTCACTCAACGTGTAATCAAACTCTGGAATCTGTTACCGGAGGATGTAGTAAGGGCTTTTAGTATAGCTGGGTTTAAAAAAGGTTTGGACAAGTTCCTGGAGGAAAGGTCCATAAACCACTATTAAAAAGGGACCCAGGATATCAATGCTTGACCCAGTACAAGCATTGTGGAACCTGTGTCTTTTGGGGATATTGCTAGGTACGTATAACCTAGATTGGCCACTGTTGGAAACAGGATACTGGGCTTGATGGACCTCGATCTGACCCAGTATGGCATGTCTTATGTTCTTATGTTCACTGTCATTGTAGCACTTTACATTGCCGACACCCTGTGCATCGGTACAGCTGCCTCCGATAAGTTTGTCTACTTTGCTGGCTGCCACATAGGCTGCACGCAGATTTGGCGGGTCCATCAGCTCCCACCTCTCCTTCCTTCCATCACTTGTCCATTGCCTTTGCTTGGTGCTCTGTGCAGTGTTACGGTTACATCTGGTTTTAGGCCTTACATTTCATGCTTGTCAACTTGGGGCACCTTACTGCCCTTAGGACACCATATCTTGGGCCACTTTAGCATCATTGTGGCACCTTAATCTAGGGCACCTTATACGGCACATTAGGTTAAAGCACCTAATGGGGCCCCTTGTAGGGTGCCTTAACCTAAGGTGCCTTGTAAGGTGCTTTGTAATGCACATTAGCCTAAGGCGCCTTGTAACACACATTATCTGACACAGCTTGCTTTAATGATGCACCGCCCACTCCTTTATATGGGCTTCCATAACATTACCGGGGAACTTAACGCGGATAATATTACCGGGGTTTAGTAAACATACCCCATAGAGTGCCTTATTAGTTTTTATATATTGGTAAAACCAAAATAAAGTTAGAAGTAAGAATACTGGAGAACAAAAGTTGTATTAAGCACAAGCTAAAAGACAAACCTATGGTTTTCCATTGTCTTGAAAAGAATCGTTCATTCTCTGAGTTGAGATTTCTTGCCATTCCATGTAGTGCGTATTTCATGAAGTAGGGCTGACATAGAAAGTATTTTATTAAAAGAAGAGCAGAGATTCATTTTCAATTTTTGATATGATGCACCCCCATTGGCTGAATCAGGAAGTCAAGGTTTTTCTTTGATGTCCAGTGGGTTTTCCCTTTCTTCTCCTTCTTTCTCTTTCCCTTCCTCTTCCACCCCTTTTTTTATCCCCTTTTTTCTTTTCCTTCCCTTCCCCCCTCTCTTCTCCTTCTCTGTTTATTCCCCTTCCTCCCCTATTATCTCTTCCCCTCCTCCCCCACTTTTCTGTCCTTCCTTCACCATTCTTGTCATAGCTTTTTTTAACCTCTCTAAAGGTTTCTCATGTGCACATATATTTGGATCCCCCTTTCCCCTTTTTTTGTAATCTCATTTTTCATTTGTTATTATGATCTGTTAAAATCTTCCTTTTTGTGGTAATATTTTCATGTATGGTGCTTTTTATATTATTCAAGACCCCCTTTTTTAAGCCATCAATCATGATGATGTGGGTAAAGCCAGCTCTTTGTTTTCTGTCGGTGACCATGCCAAGTTTATAAGACGATTTTGATTGAGGTAACCATTGCAATTAGCTACAGGGTAAGAATTTTATGTACACATTTATATTTTTAAGGTGAATTTATAAAAAAGATATATTTGTGAGTTTTCCTTGAAAGGTTACATATAGAATATTATGGCAGATAAAGATCAGCATGGTCCATCTAGTCTGCCCAGTGAGGTAGCAAGAATAGTTGCACCTGCCGCTCCATGCAGGGCACCCCTCCACATGCCTTTGTTTAGGGGTGTATCCAACACTCCATGCAGGTCACCCCTATTTGTTGAGATATAAGAGATAGTTAAGTTTATTTTGATTTTATCCGATTGCTATAAAGGGATCCATTTTGTCTGTCCCATGCCATTTTGAATTCAGTCACTGTATTTGCCCCCACCACTTCCATCGGCAGGGCATTCCAAACATCCACCACCGTTTCAGTGAAAAAGTATTTCCTGATGTTGCCTTTCAGTTTACGTTGCCTTGCAATTTCATGTTATGCCCTTTAGTTTTACAGCTTCCCCCTCTTTGTAAAAGGTGTGTTTGTTCATTAATACTCTTTAAATATTTAAAAGTCTGAATCATATCTTCAATGTCCCTCCTCTCCTCTAGAATATACATATTTAGGTCTTCAAGTCGCTTCTTATACATCTTCTGGCGCATGCTCCAAATCATTTTGTTCACCTTTCTCTGAACCATTTCCAATCTTTTTATATTCTTTGCGAGATATGGTCTCCAAAACAGATCACAATATTCCAAGTGAGGCCTCACCAGTGACTTGTACAGAGGCATTAGCACCTCCTCCTTTCTGCTGGTAATTCCTCTCTGTATGCAACCCAGCATCCTTCTGGCTTTGGCCACCGCCTTGTCACACTGTTTTGCCACCTTGAGATCCTCAGAAACAATCACTCCAAAGTCCTTCTCCTGGTCCATGCACACCAACCTTTTGCCTCCTATTGGATTGGATTTCTGCACCCCAAGTGCATGACGCCACACTTCTTCACAATAAATTTTAACTGCCAAGCATTGGACCATTCTTCGAGTGTTTTTAGCTCTTTACTCATGTTGTCCACTCCCTCAGAAGTATCCACTCTGTAGCAAATTTTTGTGTCATCTGCAAAAAGGCAGACTTTCCATTTAATCCTTCAGCAATATCGCTCACAAATATATTGAATAGTACCAGCCCCAGTTAAATTATTACTGTAGCTGGGTTTAGCTGCATTCAAGAGGAAAACATTTTAGCATGTTTGTTGCCATTTTAATCAGACTGATTGCAGATTAGAGTTATAAGAACATAAGATATGCCATACTGGGTCAGACCAAGATCCATCAAGCCCAGTATCCTGTTTCCAACAGTGGCCAATCTAGGTCATAAGTACCTAGAAGTTTCCCCAAAAGACATAGGTTCCACAATACTTGTACTGAGTCAAGCAGTGATATACCGGGTCCCTTTTAATAATGGTTTATGGACCTTTCCTCCAAGAACGTGTCCAAACCTTTTTTAAACCCAGCTACACTAACAGCTTTTATTACATCCTCCGGTAACAAATTCCAGAGTTTGATTACACGTTGAGTGAAAACATATTTTCTCTTATTAGTCTTAAATAGGTTACCCTGTAGCTTCATTTCATGTCCCCTAGTCTTTCTATATTCTGATGACGTGAACAAACAATCTATGTTTACCCATTTCACGCCATTCATTAATTTATAGACCTCTATCATATCTCCCCTCAGTCATCTCTTTTCCAGGTTGAGGAGCCCTAACCTTTTTAGCCTCTCTTCATAGGGGTATCCTTCCATCCCCTTTACCATTTTGGTGGCTGTTCTCTGTACCTTTTCTAATAACACTATATCCATTTTAAGATAAGGTGACCAGAATTGCACACAATATTCAAAGTGCGGTCGAACCATGGAACGATACAGAGGCATTATAATATCCTTTGTTTTATTTTCCATTCCTTTCCTAATGATACCTAGTATTCTATTTGCTCACTTGGCTGCTGCTGCACACTGGGCGGAGGGTTTTAACTTGTTATCCACGATAGCGCCTAAATTCTTTTTCCTGGGTGGTGGTTCCTAATGTGGAACGTTGCCTCCTGTAACCATAGTTTGGGTTGTTCTTTCCTAGTTGCATAACTTTGCACTTGTCCATATTAAATTTCATCTGCCATTTGGATGCCTAGTCTTCCAATTTATCAAGATCCTCTTGCAATATTCCATAATCCTCATGGGTTTTAACAACTTTAAATAGTTGTATGTCACCTGCAAATTTGATAACCTCACTCGTTATTCCCTTTTCCAGGTCATTTATGAATATGTCAAAAAGCAGCGGACCCAGCACAGATCCCTGGGGTACACCACTATTCACTTTTCTCCATTGGGAAAATTGGCCATTTAGCCCTACCCTCTGCTTTCTATCTTTTAACCAGTTCCTGATCCACAATAGTACACTGCCTCCTATCCTATGACTTTTTAGTTTTGCCAAAGGTCTCTGATGAGGGACCTTGTCAAAGGCTTTTTGAAAGTCCAGATACACTATAGCAACTGGCTCACCTTTGTCTACCTATTTATTCACACCTTCAAAAAACATAACAGATTAGTAAGACAAGATCTTCCTTGTCTAAAGCCATGTTGGCTGTCTCCCATTAAGCCATGACTATCTACATGTTCAGCAATTTTGTTCTTTAGTATGGTTTCTACCATTTTTTCCTGGTATTGACGTCAGGCTTACTGGTCTGTAGTTTTCAGTATCAGCCCAGGAACCCTTTTTAAAAATTGGTGTTATATTGGCGATCCTCCATTCTTCATATATTACAGATGATTTTAATGATAGTTCAGAGATTACTAATAGCATTTCTGAAATCTAATTTTTCAGTTCTTTCAACACCTTTGGATGTATACCATCTGGTCCAGGTGATTTGGTACTCTTCAGATTATCAAATAGTTGTAATACATCTTCCCGGTGAATCAATATTTTTTTCAATTCTTCTGCAGTATCACCTTTAAATACCACTTAAGTCATGGGTAACATCCCTACATCTTCCTCAGTAAACACCGAAGCAAAGTATTCATTCAGTCTCTCCGCTATGGCTTTGTCCCCTTTTACTGCCCCTTTTACCCCTCTGTCATCTAATAGCCCAACTGACTCTTTCACAGGTTTTTTGAAAAAGTCTTACACATTTTTGCTTGCATAGCAAGCTTATTCTCAAATTCTCTTTGCCTACCTTATCAATGCCTTGCATTTAACTTGCCAGTGCTTGTGCTGTTTCCAGTTTTCATCATTTGGCTCTTTTTTCCATTTCCTGAAAGATGCTTTTTTGGCAAAAACAGCCTCTTTAACCTCACCTTTAAACCATGCTGGCAGTTTTTTGGACTTCCTTCCACTTTTCTTAAAGCGTGGAATACAGCTGGTCTGGACTTCCAAGATAGTATTTTTCAACAACACCCAATCTTGATGTAAGTCTTTAACCTTTGCAACTGCTCCTTTTAGTTTTTTCTTAACTATTTTCCTCATTTTATCATAGTCTTCCTTTCGAAAGTTAAAAGGTAGTACTGTGGATTTCCTTACCATCCCTCCTCCACTAATTATATCAAACGTGATCATGCTATGACCACTATTGCCAAGTGGCCCCAGCACCCTTATCTCTTGCACCAGATCTGGTGTTCCACTAAGGACTAGGTCCAATATGGCTTCCCCTCTGGTCGGTTCATGAACCAGCTGCTCCAAGACGCAGTCATTTATTTCATCTTGGAACTTTATCTCCCTAGCATGTCCTGCCATGACACTGACCCCGTCGATACCGGGGTAATTGAAATCACCCATTATTATCACTGTGCTATAATGTTTGTTAGCTTCCTTGATTTCTTTGAGCATTTCATCATCCATTTGTTCATTCTGGCCAGGCGGTCGATAGTACTCCTCCACTGCCATCGCCTTCCCCTTTTTACATGGAATTTCAATCCATAGAGATTCTTCAGCAAATTTTGTTTCCTGCAAAATTTAATCCTTTCTGACTCAATGCCCTCTCTAACATAGAGTGCAACCACTCCACCAATTTGATCAGCTCTATCATTACGATATAGTTTGTACCTAGGTATCACAGTGTCCCACTGGTTGTCCTCCTTCCACCATGTCTCTGAGATTCCAATCATATCTAACCTCTCATTTAATGCTATATATTCTAACTCTCCCATCTTATTTTTTAGACTTCTAGCATTTGCATACAAGCATTTTAGAGACTGCATTTTATTCATATTAATCTGGCTATTGGTAGTCATGGGTAATTTGGAATCTTTAAGCTCTGTCTGCTCCATACTCAAGGTCATTTATGCTACTTTACTCTTTTTTTGGGACCTCTCTGCTTTTGGTAGTATCTGTCAAGGATACATTGTTCCGATCCATGCGCTCTTGGGCGACTGCCGGCTTTCCCCTATTATCTAGTTTAAAAGCCGCTCTATCTCCTTTTTAAAGGTTAATGTCAGCAGCCTGGTTCCATCCCGGTTAAGGTGAAGCCCATCCCTATGGAAGAGCCCCTCCTTTCCCCAAAATGTTCCCCATTTCCTAACAAATCCCAAACCCTCATCCTTGCACCATCGTCTCATCCACGCATTGAGACTCCAGAGCTCTGCCTGCCTTTTGGGTACTGCGGGTGGAATGGGAAGCATTTTGGAGAACGCTACCCTGGAAGTTCTGGATTTCAACTTCCTACCTAAAAGCCTAAATTTAGCCTCCAGAACCTCCCTACCACATTTTCATATGTCATTGGTACCGACATGTACCAAGACAGTAGACTCCTCCCCAGCACTATCTAAGACCTTGCCTTGGTGGCGCGTGAGGTACGCTACCTTTGCACCCGGCAGGCATGTTACCAGCACCACAGAACACCTCCTGCGTTGCACCCAAATGTTGCAAAATGCAACCAATCTGCATGGAAAATAGCATTTTCCTTATTGTTCCTCCAATTCAGTCCTGCACTGCTGGGTAGTGTACCTCTTCCTGCAACATGGAGACTGGGCATGTCAGAAGCTTGATGCATCTACCAGTTGCACCTCCCACCAGCTTCCAGTGTGTCCAGTCTCCATGCAGCAGGAGGTTGTGAGCCTAAGGTGTAGGCTCAGCAGGAAGAACATATAAGAAGATTTGAGTGTTTAAAAAAAACAATTTGGGCTTAGGATTTGGTTTTAAGGTGTTTGTTTTTTTCAGGGTACGCTGTACCTTTAATTTATTTTTCTAGTTAAAAAAAAAAGGAATAGAGATCAGTGTCGGTAAGGACAGAGAAGGGGCAGTGGAGGGGATTCCTGCTCCTCTTCCCTTCATCACTCGGTGTGGTTTCTTGCCCTGTAACTCTCCCTGCCTAGCAAGGATGGTGGGGAGCTGTGTGTTCAGGCTCTGAACAGGCTGCTGATTCAGTCAGCAGCGTTGGGGAGTGCTGACAAGTGGTGGCTACACTTCCTTCAGCATCAGAGCTCACCTGTATGGAGCAGTGACAGTTACTGGCAGGAATCCAGGTATTTACCCTCTCTTTTACCTCCGGATCAGGGAGGAACACTGTAGAGGGTGGTGGAGAAACTGCGGGGCCTCTGGCTGTTGGTGAAGCCTGCAGCCTCGTGTAAAGCCAAGGACTAAATTTTTGCGGGGGCCATTTTTGCCGGTAGCGTTTTTTTCTTGTGGGTTTTTTGCAATCACTGTGTTTGGCTGTGCAGGCCATTCCTGTGGGTTCAGGTCATTAGTTTTTGAGAGAATATTAATTTTTAGTGCTTGCCCCGAGTTTTTAGAGTGCTTGTAGATAGGCAGGCAGTTAAAAAAAAAAAAAAAAGAAAAGATTTTAAAGGTTGTTTTTTTTCAGTAGGGTTAAGGGCAAGCTTGGCTGGAAGGCCATGCCCGGTGGCTGGGAAGCCTCATTACCTGGTAAAATGGAGTTTGGTAGCTGATGCCTGCTCATGCGCAGTGCCTGGTGTGCGGAACCCACAGTCTCTGCCGACGGGGTGTGTTGTGACTGTGCGGCAGAAGCAGTACAGATGGAGCAGCAGTCACAGGACCAGGGTAAGGAAGAACCCCTCTCCAAGCCCCTTGGGTTTGGAGGAGAGGAAAAGGAAAAGGGGGGACGACAGGTCCCTCTTTCACCGCAGACTTCGGCTTCATCTCGGCCAAGCACTACTGTGCCTTGCGGAGCGCCAGCCACGGTCCTGGAAGATTTTTCCCCAGATTTTGTGCTACTGCTTCATCAAGCGTTTTGCCTTCGTAAGCAGGGGGCTATTCCGGGAAGTTCAGGATTGAACCCCCGCTGTAGGTCCCTCAGTGACACAGACAGTGGAAGGTGAGATTCAGGAACTGGAGGATGAGGCCTGGATTATTCGGGTGTTCAGAAGAGAGGAGCTGACGACGCTGATTTTGGAGTTGCTGCAGGCTCTTAACCTGTCCATAGCGGCGCTGGTGGAAGAAGACAGTGTGGAAGATCCACTTATCCAAGCAGTGACGAAGTCCCAGGCGGTGTTCCCAGGCCATAAGGTAGTTAAGAAGATGATTCAGGATGAATGGGACATGCCAGAGTCAGCTCTCAGAGGCGGAGGGTCCATGGCTTGGCTCTATCCGTTGTCTGATCAGGAGCGAGAGCTGTTTCACTCACCTAGAATAGATGCGGCGGTTTCCGCGGTAATGAAGAAGACTACCATTCTGGTGTAAGGTAAAGCAGCATTGAAGGATGGACAGGACAAAAAGATAGACACGATGGTGAAGCAGGCTTTTGAGGCCAATGCCTTGGCGCTACAGGCTTCCATTTGTGGAGCATGGGTAACGAGGGCTTGTCTATGTTGGTCTCAGCGTTCGCTGGTGGCAGACTTGTCACAGGGCCAGTTAAAGGACTTGTCCAGAGCAGCTTATTTAGCGGACATGCATTATGAATTTAGCGAATAGTATGTCATCTTTAGTGGCGGCATGCAGATATATTTGGTTGCGAAACTGGGCGGCTGATAGTTCCACTAAGTCACGCCTTAGTAAGCTCCCCTTTAAAGGGAAGCTACTTTTTGGTGAGGATCAGGATAAGCTGGTTAAGGACTTGGGGGAGTCCAAAGGAGGTCGGCTGCCAGAGGATAAGTTGAAAACCGGGAGACCCGGAGCGGTGTTGAGAGGCCAAACTCGTGATATTCGCTGTTTTCGGTCTTCGCGGTTAAGATAATTTCAGAGTGGGCGGTTCCCCTTTCATGGCCAAGGTTTTCGCGGATTCAGAGGGGCAGGCAGGGGGGTTCACAAACCCACCAGCTGCTGGTTTCAAGAAGTTGCAATGAAATGAGGGGAACTCAGGCGGGTGTTCACCATGTAGGAGGTCGGATGCAGGAGTTTTTGCCAGCCTGGGTTCAAATTACATCCGATCAATGGGTGCTGTAGGTCATTAGAGAGAGCTACGCTCCCGAATTGGCTTGGCCAGTTCTAGACTCATTTGTTCTTTCTCCTTGCAGGGGGCGGAACAAAGAGTCTGCGGTTCGTGCAACTCTGGAGCAGCTCAAGCAGCTCGGGGCCGTGGTTCCGGTCCCTCAGGATCAATGCGGCTCCGGTCGATACTCAATTTATTTTGTGATCCCAAAGAAGGACGGGACTTTTCATCCAATTCTGGATCTCAAAAGTGTCAACCAGTGTCTGCGGGTAACCCATTTGCGTATGGAAACCCTAAGGTCTATAATGGTAGCTATTCATCAAGGAGAGTTCTTGACTTCACTCAGTCTCACAGAGGCTTATTTACACATCCCGATCCAACTAGAGCATCAAAGATTTCTGCAGCTTGCGGTCCCGTGGGGTCATTTTCAGTTCCAGGCCCTGCCATTCAGATTAGCGATGGCTCCGCATACGTTTACCAAGGTAATGGTAGTGGTAGCAGCATTTCTCTGCAAGGAGGGTGTGCTCGTGCATCCCTACCTGGGCGATTGGTTGATTCGGGCAAAATCGCAAGAGGAGAGTGAAAAAGCAACGGACAGAGTAGTGTGGTTCTTACAGAGCCTTGGTTGGATAGTCAATGCCTCCATGAGTCGATTGGTGCAGACGCAGTCCTTGGAGTATCTCGGGGTTTGCTTCGACACGGAGGTTGGAGAGATGTTCCTTCCGGAAGCTCGAGTGCTGTCGATGCGTGTTTTGGTGCTCGGGTTTTTGAAATTGAAGGCACTGATGGCGTGGCATTACCTGCGGGTGTTAGGTACCATGGCGGCTGCCCTCAAAATAGTCCCTTGGGCTCGGGCGCACATGCGGCCATTGCAGAGGTCTCTGCTTCATCGTTGGTTGAACCAGGAGGATTACTTGAACAAACGCTTGCCCTGTCCGGGGAAGATTTGAGCGTCTCTCCAATGGTGACTGTGACGAGAAAACCTGGCGGCAGGAATGCTGTTGGAACAGCCACAATGGGTTCCGGTGATGGCAGATGCCAGCCTGGCGGGCTGGGGAGCTCATTGCGAGGGACGCTACGCACAAGGCATGTGGAGCCTGGAAGAAGCTCGGTGGTCCATCGATCGGTTGCAGTTACAAGCGGTGCCTCTGGTTTTAAAGGCGCTCGAGTCAGTTTTGTTCAGGAGAGCAGTGCGAGTGCTGTCAGACAACGCTTCCGTGGTGGCGTATTTCAATCATAAAGGAGGAACAGGCAACGTGGCACTGGAAAGGAAGTGGGAGTTCTGTTCAAGTGGGCAGAGCCTCGGCTTCTAGTGCTGTCGGCGGCGCACATTGCGGGAAAGGACAATGTGATGACAGATTACCTCATTCGAGTTTGCGTGGATCCCGGGGATTGGGAGCTGAATCCCGAGGTATTCAGGCAGTTGGTAATCAAATGGGAAATGCCAATGATGGTTCTCATGGTGACTTATGACGGCCCCGGCCGGACGGTTTTTTAGCAGGAGAAGAGAGAGGATGTCCGAGGGGTTTGATGCCTAATTCAAAAGTGGCCAGATCAGGGTCTTCTCTATGTCTTTTCCCCCTGGGCGCTCATAGGCTGAGTGGCTCAGCGCATAGAGAAGCATCTCATAATCGTGATTTTAGTAGCACCGGCTGGCCATGTCGTCCATGGTACACGGACCTGGTGAGGCTACTCGATGGTCAGCCCTGGCAACTGCCCATTCGGGAGGATCAGCTCTTGCAGGGTACTCTTCGGATGCCACAGGTGGCTTGATTCTCGCTTACGGCTTGGCCATTGTAAGGGCTAGGTTGAAGAAGAGAGGTTATTCACCAGCAGTGGTGGCTACTTTGCTGGCGGCTAGAAGTTCCACATCTTATAGTCGCATTTGGTGTATCTTTGAAGGATTTGTGAAGCTAGGCAGTGCGTCCTTCTGTAGTCTCAATTCCAGAGGTTTTGAGTTTTCTTCAGGATGGCTTGATAAGAGTTTGGCGGCCAGTTCATTAAGAGTTCAGCTAGCCGCTATAGCTTGTTATTGTGGTAAGGTGCAAGAGCGTGCAGTAGGAGCTCACCCAGATGTCTTGCGTTTCTTGAGAGCGGTATCACATTTGCGGCCTCCTCACCACGTGTTATTTCCCCCCATGGGATCTCAATTTGGCACTGGGGGCGTTGACAAGAAGGCTTTTTGAGCCATTAGGTGAGGCCTCAATGAAGGACTTAACGTTGAAGATGGTGTTTCTGGTGGCTATCTGTTCGGCACGTCGGGTTTCAAAGTTGCAGTCTTTATCTTGCAGGGAACCTTTCCTAATGTTTTTCAAGGACAAGGTTATGTTACGTCCAGTGCTGTCGTTTTTGCCAAAGGTGGTTTCTCCATTTCATTTGAATCAATTGGTTGTTTTACCAGTTTTAAGGTCATTGGAGGGAGTGGCGGTTGATTGTAATTTGCGGTTGCTGGATGTGAAGAGAGTGCTCCGTCATTACTTGTGGAAGTCTGATGCTTTTTGTAAGTCGGAGCGTTTGTTTGTTCTTTTTGGAGGACCATGTAAAGGTGAAGCAGCATCTAAGGCATCCATTGCTAGGTGGATTAAGGAAGCAAATGCATCAGCTTATCTTTTGCAGGGGCGTCAAGCGCCTTTGGAATTGAGGGCTCATTCAATTGGGGCCCAAGCCACGTCTTGGGCAGAATGCAGCTGTGTTCCAGCAGCTGAAATCTGTAAGGCGGCCACGTGGGCCTCTTTGCATACTTTTAGTAAGTATTACCATCTTGATGTGCAGGCGGCAAAGGATGCCTGTTTCATGTCAGTGTTTTGTGGGCTGGCGTTTCGGGTCCCTCCCATTAGTGTACTGCTCTGCTACATCCCAGTGGTGCGGGACTGAACTGGAGGAACGATAAGGAAAGAGAAATTAGACTTACCTGCTAATTGTTGTTCCTTGAGGAACTCCAGTTCAGTCCCGATTCCCACCCAGGTTGGGGATTCAGTCAAGGGTCTCGTGACATTAAAGGGACCGGCCACGCATAAGAAAGCCTAAAGGTGTTTATTACTTCTTTTGGTGAGGTACTCGTCAAATTGGCGGCTCTGCTCAGTACTTCTATCTGTTATCCTCTTTCATGTATTTCATATCTTTACTGTTGGTTTCCTTAGGTGGGGGGTGGAGCAGTTATCCTCTCCTTACAAGGGTTTTTATTGCAAAGGCGGAAAGACCACTAGGTTACAGTTCATGTTGGTTATAACTACTTATGTGTTGCTCTGTAGAGTATGCTTTGTCAATAGATCACTGGAAGCTGGTGGGAGGTGCCACCAGTAGATGTATCAAGCTTCTGACATGCCCAATCTCCATGCTACAGGAAGAGGTACACTACCCAGCAGTACGGGACTGAACTGGAGTTCCTCAAGGAACAACAATTAACAGATAAGTCTAATTTCTCTTTCATTTTCATTGTATGCTCCAACGGTATGGAACTCTCTCCCTGTGACACACAGCCACAGACTCCAAGGATTTCAGGAAACTCCTGAAAATGCACCTGTTCCAAATGCACTTTCAGGGAATAGCATAAGCAAGCAAACAGCATCATTAAACTATATACAAAACGCAGCTAAGATATAGCCCACCCTCGCCCCTCACTAACAAACTCTTACACCACATCAATCTCCACATCAATACACACGCTCGGTATTTGTATATATATATTGTATATGCCGGGGGTCATTCTGAGGCATGGATAGCGTGGATGGACATCCCAACCGGACATCCATCTACTCTATTCATGCTGGCTCCTGCCCCTGTATAACTTCCCCACCAGTTATGCGGGGAGGTTATACGTGGGTGGGGAAGGAGCGGCACGGGGGCAGTGTAGTGGGCAGGCAGTGGGTGATCGCTGGCCCTGGACCTACAGGGCCAATTCTAATGTCGACCCTGTACGTCCATGGCTGGTGATATGGCCAAGGAAGTTATTCCACCCCTGGGGTGTAAAAACTTCCCTGGACGTTTCAATTTTGCTGCTCTGGGGGGCGTAAGGGGCTGGGAGGGACAGTGTTAATTCCCCACAGCCTGACCCTGGCCTTAGGAGGCTGGATCGGTGGTCGGGCTGCGGGGAATTAACATTTTGGGCAGGCGGCCAGCATTGCGGCTTTTAAATGGCGCCGCAATGTCATGGCAACATGACGCCATGGCACTGCAGCTCCATTTAAAAACCCTGGCTGGGTTAGCCAAGCTTGTTTGCGATTCTGATCCTGCAGTACTAGACATGCCCTGCAGGATCAGAATCGTGATCTCCTTTGTACGTTTGGGTTAGCCCGGACGTACAAAGGAGATTTATGTCAGGATCGGAATTGAGCCCACTGCATATATGTTATTATTATGCCTTGGATCATAATGGATCCCTGCATGATTTTATGGGTTTCTTTCTGTAGTAATTGTTCTTTATAATGTTCACACATTCCATGTAATATTTTGCTCTGTTCTGTTATATGTAAACCGTATTGAACATTGGAAATGCAATATATAAACTTCTTTCTCAAATAAATGTAGCCAGTTAAAAAAGAAGATGATGGGGGCCACAAGCATAACCACTGTTAATACTGTGTGACTTGACTGTCTATCCAATCAATGCAACGTACATGTCTGTATGGCAGGTCTGGATGTGAAAGCTGGTCTTTCATGGTACAACACATTCTGTCCATCCTAACTGTTCTTTTCAGGCTTTGTTCCCTAACTGTGATTAGCATGGAACATTCCCCAGTACTGTTGCTCAACAAACATGACTTAGGGGCTTGTTTACAAAGCCGCGGTAGTGGTTCGCGATCGCGATCGCAGCCGCGGCCCCATTGAAATCAATGGGGCCGCGGCTCCGATTACGATCGCAAACCGCTACCGCGGCTTTGTAAACAAGCCCCTTAGGGGCATTATGTGACAACAGCAGAGCATGGTGGAATCACACAATGATGTGTGTATGTGTGTGTGTATGTCACTGGTAAAGCCATTAGGAGGGCCAGCAGTCGAGGCCTTAGTTTGAACCATAAGGGTGCCACCTATGATATACATAATTGGGATATCAAGCCATCTGGAATGTGTTGCCCTGTCTGTTTCCACATGAATATTTCCATGTGTTTGTTGTGAACTCAATTCTCAACTGAGGCATATGACATGATGTGCACATATGTGAAAGTGTGACATGAATGATCCAACACTATTGTCTCTCCCTATACCCTTTCTTTCTGCTCTCCTCACAAATCGGGTCTATCTGTGCCCTCTCTGCTCTTGCAAACTCCTCACTTCGCTCCTTTCACCTTGCTGTTCCTTATGCCTGGAACACACTAACCGAGTCTATATCATGCCTCTTCCCTGGCCCTTATCAGATCCAGACTTCAAAATCACCTCCATTCTGCTGCTCCTGAAACATGATTTGTCCAATTTCTTTTGTGTGTCCTTCCCATTCCTCCTAAAATAAAATGCTTGTATGCAAATGCTAGAAGTCTAAAGAATAAGATGGGAGAGTTAGAATATATAGCACTAAATGAAAGGTTAGATATGATTGGAATATCAGAGACATGGTGGAAGGAGGACAACCAGTGGGACACTGTGATACCTGGGTACAAACTATATCGTAATGATAGAGCTGATCAAATTGGTGGAGGGGTTGCGCTCTATGTTAGAGAGGGCATTGACTCAGAAAGGATTAAAGTTTTGCAGGAAACAAAATCTGCTGTAGAATCTATATGGATTGAAATTCCATATAAAAAGGGGAAGGCGATGGCAGTGGGGGTGTACTATCGAGCACCTGGCCAGAATGACCAAATGAATGATGAAATGCTCAAAGAAATCAAGGAAGCTAACAAACGTTACAGCGCAGTAATAATAATGGGTGATTTCAATTACCCCAGTATCGACTGGGTCAGTGTCACGTCAGGACATGCTAGGGAGATAAAGTTCCTAGATGAAATAAATGACTGCTTCTTGGAGCAGCTGGTTCATGAACCGACCAGAGGGGAAGCCATATTAGACCTAGTCCTTAGTGGAACACCAGATCTAGTGCAAGAGATAAGGGTGTTGGGGCCACTTGGCAATAGTGATCATAGCATGATCGCCTTTGATTTAATTAGTGGAGGAGGGATAGTAAGGAAATCCACAGTACTACCTTTTAACTTTCGAAAAGGAGACTATGATAAAATGAGGAAAACAGTTAAGAAAAAACTAAAAGGAGCAGTTGCGAAGGTTAAAGACGTACATCAAGCTTGGGTGTTGTTGAAAAATACTATCTTGGAAGCCCAGACCAGCTGTATTCCACGCTTTAAGAAAAGTGGAAGGAAGTCCAAAAAACTGTCAGAATGGTTTAAAGGTGAGGTCAGAGAGGCTGTTGTTGCCAAAAAAGCATCTTTCAGGAAATGGAAAAAAGAGCCAAACGACGATACCTGGAAACAGCACAAGCACTGGCAAGTCAAATGCAAGGCATTGATAAGGCAGGCAAAGAGAGAATTTGAGAAGAAGCTTGCTGCGGAAGCAAAAACGCGAAATAAAGACCTTTTCAAGTTCATTCGTAGCAAAAAACCTGTGAGAGAGTCAGTTGGTCCATTAGATGATAAAGGGGTCAAAGGAGCACTAAGAGACGACAAGGCGATAGCGGAGAGACTGAATGAATTCTTTGCTTCGGTCTTTACTGAGGAAGATGTAGGGATGTTACCCATGACTGAAGTGGTATTTAAAGGTGCGGAAGAATTGAAGGAAATATTGATACATCGGGAAGATGTCTTACAACTATTAGATAAACTGAAGAGTAGCAAATCACCTGGGCCGGATGGTATACATCCAAGGGTGTTGAAAGAACTGAAATATGAGATTGCAGAACTGCTATCAGTAATCTGTGAACTATCATTAAAATCATCTCTAATACCTGAAGATTGGAGGATCGCCAATGTAACACCAATTTTTAAAAAGGGTTCCAGTGGTGATCGGGGAAACTACAGACCGGTGAGCCTGACGTCAGTACCGGGAAAAATGGTAGAAACCATCATAAAGAATAAAATTACTCAGCATGTAGATAGTCACAACCTAATGGGAGACAGCCAACATGGCTTTAGACAAGGAAGATCTTGTCTTACTATTCTGTTATGTTTTTTTGAAGGAGTGAATAAACAGGTGGACAAAGGTGAGTCGGTTGATATTGTGTATCTGGACTTTCAGAAAGCCTTTGACAAGGTCCCTCATCAGAGACTTTTGGCAAAACTAAAGAGTCATGGGATAGGAGGCAGTGTACTATTGTGGATCAGGAACTGGTTAAAAGATAGAAAGCAGAGGGTAGGGCTAAATGGCCAATTTTCCCAATGGAGAAAGGTGAATAGTGGTGTACCCCAGGGATCTGTGCTGGGTCCGCTGCTTTTTGACATATTCATAAATGACCTGGAAAGTGGAATAACGAGTGAGGCTATCAAATTTGCAGATGACACAAAACTATTTAAAGTTGTTAAAACCCAAGAGGATTGTGAAAAATTGCAAGAGGATCTTGATAAATTGGAAGACTGGGCATCAAAATGGCAGATGAAATTTAATGTGGACAAGTGCAAGGTTATGCACCTAGGGAAGAACAACCCAAACTATGGTTACACGATGCAAGGTTCCACATTAGGAACCACCACCCAGGAAAAAGATTTAGGCGTCATTGTGGATACCATGTTAAAACCCTCGGCCCAGTGTGCAGCGGCAGCCAAGAGAGCAAATAGAATGCTAGGTATGATAAAGAAAGGAATGGAAAATAAAACAAAAGATATTATAATGTCTCTATATCGTTCCATGGTGAGACCGCACCTTGAATATTGTGTGCAATTCTGGTCGCCGTATCTTAAAAAGGATATAGCGATTTTAGAAAAGGTACAGAGAAGAGCCACCAAAATGGTAAAGGGGATGGAAGGATACTCCTATGAAGAAAGGCTAAAAAGGTTAGGGCTCTTTAACCTGGAAAAGAGACGGCTGAGGGGAGATATGATAGAAGTCTATAAATTAATGAACGGAGTGGAACGGGTAAGAACATAAGAACATAAGACATGCCATACTGGGTCAGACCAAGGTCCATCAAGCCCAGTATCCTGTTTCCAACAGTGGCCAATCTAGGTCCTACACACCTAGCAATATCCCCAAAAGACCACAGGTTCCACAATGCTTGTACTGGGTCAAGCATTGATATCCTGGGTCCCATTTTAATAGTGGTTTATGGACCTTTCCTCCAGGAACTTGTCCAAACCTTTTTTAAACCCAGCTATACTAACAGCCCTTACTACATCCTCCGGTAACAGATTCCAGAGTTTGATTACACGTTGAGTGAAAAAATATTTTCTCTTATTTGTCTTAAATAGTTTACCCTGTAGTTTCATTACATGTCCCCTAGTCTTTCTATATTCTGCTAGCGTAAACAATTGATCCACGTTTATCCGTTCCACTCCATTCATTAATTTATAGACCTCTATCATATCTCCTCTCAGCCGTCTCTTTTCCAGGTTTAAAGAGCCCTAACCTTTTTAGCCTCTCTTCATAGGAGTAGCCTTCCATCCCCTTCACCAATTTGGTGGCTCTTCTCTGTACTTTTTCTAATAACGCTATGTCCTTTTTAAGATACGGTGACCAGAATTGCACACAATATTCAAGGTGCGGTCGTACCATGGAGCGATACAGAGGCATTATAATATCCTTTGTTTTATTCTCCATCCCTTTCTTTATGATACCTAGCATTCTATTTGCTTTCTTGGCCGCCGCTGCACACTGGGCGGAGGGTTTTAACATGTTATCCACGATGACTCCTAAGTCCTTTTCCTGGGTGGTGGTTTCTAATGTGGAGCCTTGCATCGTGTAACTATAGTGTGGGTTTTTCTTTCCTAGGTGCATAACTTTGCATTTGTCCACATTAAATTTCATCTGCCATTTGGATGCCCAGTCTTCCAATTTATCCAGATCCTCCTGCAGCTTTCCACAATCCTCTTGGGTTTTAACAACTTTAAACAGTTTTGTGTCATCTGCAAATTTGATAACCTGACTAGTTATTCCCTTTTCCAGGTCATCTATGAATATGTCAAAAAGTAGCGGACCCAGTACAGATCCCTGGGGTACTCCACTATTCACTTTTTTCCATTGGGAATATTGGCCATTTAGCCCTACCCTCTGCTTTCTATCTTTTAACCAGTTCCCGATCCACAATAGTACACTGCCTCCTATCCCATGACTTTTTAGTTTTGCCAAAAGTCTCTGATGGGGGACCTTGTCAAAAGCTTTCTGGAAGTCCAGATACACTATATCAACCGACTCACCTTTGTCTACCTGTTTATGCACACCTTCAAAGAAACATATCAGATTAGTAAGACAAGATCTTCCTTGTCTAAAGCCATGTTGGCTGTCTCCCATTAGGCCATGACTATCTACATGTTGTGTAATTTTGTTCTTTATGATGGTTTCTACCATTTTCCCCGGTACTGACGTCAGGCTCACCGGTCTGTAATTTCCCGGGTCACCCCTGGAACCTTTTTTAAAAATTGGTGTTACGTTGGCGACCCTCCAATCTTCAGGTATTACAGATGATTTTAATGAAAGTTCACAGATTACCAATAGCAGGTCCGCGATCTCATATTTCAGTTCTTTCAACACTCTGGGATGTATACCATCCGGTCCAGGTGATTTGCTACTATTCAGTTTATCAAATAGTTGTAATATATCTTCCCGGTGTAGTGATATTTCTCTCAATTCCTCTGCAGTATCACCTTTAAGTACCACTTCAGTCATGGGTAACATCCCTACATCTTCCTCAGTAAAGACCGAAGCAAAGAATTCATTCAGTCTCTCTGCTATATCCTTGTCTCCTCTTACTGCCCCTTTTACCCCTCTATCATCTAACGGTCCAATTGACTCTCTCACAGGCCTTTTGCTACGAATGTACTTGAAAAAGTCTTTATTTCGTGTTTTTGCTTCCGTAGCAAGTTTCTTCTCAAATTCCCGCTTTGCCCGCCTTATCAATGCTTTGCATTTAACTTGCCAGTGCTTGTGATGTTTCCAGTTTTCATCATTTGGCTCTTTTTTTCCATTTCCTGAAGGTTGCTTTTTTGGCAGCAACAGCCTCTCTGACCTCACCTTTAAACCACGCTGGCAGTTTTTTGGACTTTCTTCCACTCTTCTTAATGCGTGGAATACAGCTGGTCTGGGCTTCAAGGATAGTATTTTTAAATAACACCCAAGCTTGCTGTAAGTCTTTAACCTTTGGAACCGCTCCTTTTAGTTTTTTCCTAACTATATTCCTCATTCTATCATAGTCTCCCTTTTGAAAGTTAAAAGATAATACTGTGGATTCCTTTACTATCTGTCCTCCACTAATTAAATCAAACATGATCATACTATGATCACTATTGCCAAGTGGTCCCAACACCCTTATTTCTTGCACCAGATCTGGCGTTCCACTAAGGATTAGGTCCAGTATGGCTTCCCCTCTGGTCGGTTCATGAACCAGCTGCTCCAAGAAGCAGTCATTTATTCCATCTAGAAACTTTATCTCTTTAGCTTGTCCTGCCGTGACACTGACCCAGTCGATACCGGGGTAATTGAAATCACTCATTATTACTACTCTGTTGTGACTTTTGTTAGCTTCCTTGATTTCTTTGAGCATTTCATCATCCATTTGTTCATTCTGGCCAGGCGGTCGATAGTATACTCCCACTGCCATCGCCTTCGCCTTCATAAATGGGATTTCAATCCATAGAGATTCTACAGCAAATTTTGTTCCCTGCAAAACTTTAATCCTTTCTGACTCAATGCCCGCTCTAACATAGAGCGCAACCCCTCCACCAATTTGATCAGCTCTATCATTACGATATAGTTTGTATCCAGGTATCACAGTGTCCCACTGGTTATCCTCCTTCCACCATGTCTCTGGTAGATCGATTGTTTTCCTTATCAGAATATAGAAAGACTAGGGGACATGCAATGAAGCTACAGGGTAAACTATTTAAGACTAATAAAAGAAAATATTTTTTCACTCAACATGTAATCAAACTCTGGAATTTGTTACCGGAGAATGTAGTAAAGGCTGTTAGTGTAGCTGGGTTTAAAAAAGGTTTGGACAAGTTCCTGGAGGAAAGGTCCATAAACCATTATTAAGAAGTGACCGAAGATATCAATGCTTGACCCAGTACAAGCATTGTGGAACTTGTGTCTCTTGGGGAAACTGCTAGGTACATATGACCTAGATTGGCCACTGTTGGAAACAGAATACTGGGCTTGATGGACCTTGGTCTGACCCTGTATGGCATATCTTATGTTCTTATGTTCTTACATGTATGCTGTGTCTACAGCTACTGTGTTGTCTGTACTGATTAGATAGTAAGCTATGTTGAGCAGGGCCTGTCTTTTGCATGTGTCTGTGCTATGCTGCGTATGTCTTGTTATGCTATACAAACATTCATCAGTAGTAGCAGTCATAGCACTAAGATATCAAGAATGTGTCCGATGTGTCAACCCTGTGAGATAAATGAGCTATACATCTCGCACCAATAGCTGCCCATCATCAACATCCTGGTGCTGCTATGAGAATGTGCACAAATACTAACCTCCCTGATGGAGTAGCCCTGTTTTGGAGGATCTGTCACCATTGTTATGTATGTGATATGTCACGTGGTTCCTGAGTTCCCATCTGCTGTGGTGGGTGATCCATGGTATACATCTGATCATGTGCCAAGCACATTGTGTGGCTGCATGAGGTGTATAGTTGGCTTGCAGCAGCGCAAGGGAAAACACACAAATAGCTTGCACAGTATACAATGGCTGGATACTGGCTTGCATATGATACCTTATCCAGATCCGCTGGTCCCTGGAAACTATACTTATATCCATCACCTATATGTAGAGATGTATCCCTGGGACCTCAAATGTTAGTAGTCCTTGCCTCTGCATGTACATACATGTCAGGATAGTTGGCCAAAGCATACATATGTGACAGCTGGTATGAGGTTTCTGCTGATGGTTCTGAGAATGGCAGAACATGTACTAATATGTTGGAACTATGTAAATCTGTCCTTTCCCAAACACCACCCTTCACCTGTAGTCAGTTATCTCACGTGTGGATAACTGTCATGCTGGTATCTCTTGTCTCCCCCAACAACACTTTTGCAGTATACATTGGAATGGACATACTGCTGCTTGGATCATGTATCCTACCACCTGCTCTGACCATGCTTCCCTATTGCTCAATGATCTCCACTGCCTACCCATCAAATGTTATATCCATTGCAATATCCTCAATCTGGTTTAGAGGTCCATTAACATGCATACCCCACAATATCTGATTGTCCTCTGTTTCATGACCCCTCCAGTAGTCTCTTGCTCCAGTCATATCAGCCATCTGCACCCTCTGCCAGCCTCATGTGCATGCCTTGAGTCAAGGTCCCCTGCTGCCTTCTTCCTGGGTACTCCCTTTGGAACTCGCTCCCCATTGTTCTCTGTATAGAACCTTCCCTTCAGACCCTCAAGATTCATCCTTAATACCCATTTCTGTAGAGCTATCTCTGATTTAACCCTTCCGATCACCTGACCTCTCCCTGGCTTCTCTGTTCTACCCAAAGGTCACTGGTATGTCTGTAACTCTCTGAAGTGAGGGTTTTCTGTCCTACCTAATTAATGTTGATCCCATCCTTTGCAAACATGCCCCTACTGTGAACCTTGTAAACTATACTGATGTCTGAAGGGTGTTGATGTGAATGTTCTAAAAAAGTCCCAAGAAAGATCAATCTATGAACTCCAATGGCCCCCTGGGTCAAACCCATACAGTGCATCCACATGTAGGGTGCATTTAGCCAATGTGATACAGGGGACATGGAGGCAGGGCTGGGCTGTCCACTAAGCGGGATTGGAGGCTGCCAAGGGCCTGAAGATCTCTGAGTGTGGCAGTGCCTGTGGTTCACCACCCATTGCCTGCGTCATTTGACACCCCTCTGACAGAGGTATGGGGGGTCACATGCGGCAGACCATGTGTGCTAAAGCACATGGTGTGCATCAGAGCTGAGCGGAGCCCCCTCACCTGACCCTGTTGATGGAATGAGAGGCAGTGTAGGGGTGTGGCAATGCACCCTGGGGGTTTGGGGGCCTGCACACCATGTGGGTGGCAGCATAGCTGTAGATCCTGGCTTGGGTAGAAGAAACCCCTGGCTTGGCCCTGCATGGAAATTCCCCGGGTCTTGTGAGCTAGGCTATATGCTGTAGAATTTCTATGGATAGAAATTCAATGTAAAAAAGGGGAAGGCAATGACAATGGGGGTATACTATCAGCTGCCTGACTAGAATGAACAGATGGATGATAAAAAGCTAAAATAAATCACAGAAGCTAACAAAAGTTACAACACAGTAATAATGGGTGATTTCAATTACCCGGGTATCGACTAGGTCAGTGTCACAGCAGGACATGCTAGGGAGATAAAATTTCTAGATGAAATAAATGACTGCTTCTTGGAACAGCTTGTTCATGAACTGAAAAGAGGGGAAGCTATTTTGGACCTAGTCCTTAGTGGCATGCAGGATCTGGTGCAAGAGATAAGGGTGTTGGGGCCACTTGGCAATAATGATCATAGCATGATTGCATTTGATTTAATAAATGAAAGAAGGATGGCAAGGAAATCCACCATTTAACTTTCAAAAGGGAGACTATGATAAAATGAGGAAAATAGTTAAGAAAAGACTAAAAGAAGCAGCTGTAAAGGTTAAAGATTTAAGTAAAGTGTGGGCATTTTTTAAAAGTACTTTCTTGAAAGCCCAGAACAGATGTATTCCATGCTTTAACCCTGGGAGTACCGATGCGGTCAAAAGTGACCCCATTGCAAGTTTCACAACGCGTATCTCGGAAACTAGTTGTTCAAGAATGCAATATTTTTATGACTTTTCACATGTCAATATTCTCTTTATATTGCACCATGAGAGGAATAATTTTCATCTGCTAGGTGAAGCTAGTGATGAATTGCAGCACAGAGTACCAGTGGGGACATTTTTGACCCCAGTTGCTTACGTGATACAATTTGCAGTTTTGTGAATTTTTTGATCTGACAAAGGTATTTATCATTAATTATGTATCATTTATTTTTTGTACTCTTATTTTATGAAAATTACACATTTTCTGCAATTGATATCATACGTTCTCTCATTATTTCCGATGAAATAAAAAGGCTTTCAGCTCGTTCATCACGATTATTGTACACCTATAGTAAAACTGCTTTGCATTTTATTCAACTTTATCTTTGTTTATTTATTTTAGGTTATTGTTTATGATGTCAAAACAAAAATATTCAGCTGCCCAAGTAAGAGAAATATTGCAACGAGATGCTGGCAGTGACGGCTCTGAGTCGTCTGATGATGCAGCATATTCAGCAAGCGAAGAAGCATATCAGCCAAGTTCGGGCAATAAATCTGATGATGACAGTCATGATTCAGATGGCGACAGCAGCTGGTTGCCAAGTGAATGTGAGTCTGATATTGAGCCGGTAACATTGCCTGCAGCAAAGAGTCAAGTTACAGGTCAAGGCTGTGCTGGACGGGGAAGAAGGCAGGAGTCCTCGGTGTCAGTATCATCTGTGAGGAATCTTAGTTGTGGTCGTAGAGGAGCTAAGAGGTTATCAACTATAAGCACAAATGTTGCCATTGAAGCCTATGTATCTAAGGATGCCACATCATGGAACAGGAAACCTATAAAGCAAGCTGCTGGAAGATATGCCAGAGCTAATGTCTTGCCTTTTAACTTTCGAAAGGGAGACTATGATAAAATGAGGAAAACAGTTAAGAAAAAACTAAAAGGAGCAGTTGCAAAGGTTAAAGACGTACATCAGGCTTGGCTGTTGTTGAAAAATACTATCTTGGAAGCCCAGACCAGCTGTATTCCATGCTTTAAGAAAAGTGGAACGAAGTCCAAAAAACTGCCAGCATGGTTTAAAGGTGAGGTCAGAGAGGCTGTTGTTGCCAAAAAAGCATCTTTCAGGAAATGAAAAAAAGAGCCAAACGACGAAACCTGGAAACAGCACAAGCACTGGCAAGTCAAATGCAAGGCATTGATAAGGCAGGCAAAGGGAGAATTTGAGAAGAAGCTTGCTGCGGAAGCAAAAACACGAAGTAAAGACCTTTTCAAGTACATTCGTAGCAAAAAACCTGTGAGAGAGTCAGTTGGTCCATTAGATGATAAAGGGGTTAAAGGAGCACTAAGAGGCAACAAGGCTATGGCGGAGAGACTGAATGAATTCTTTGCTTCAGTCTTTACTGAGGAAGATGTAGGGATGTTACCCATGACTGAAGTGGTATTTAAAGGTGCGAAAGAATTGAAGGAAATATCGATACATCGGAAAGATTTATTACAACTATTAGATAAACTGAAGAGTAGCAAATCATCTGGGCCGGATGCTATACATCCAAGGGTGTTGAAAGAACTGAAATATGAGATTGCAGACCTGCTATTAGTAACCTGTGAACTATCATTAAAATCATCTCTAATGCCTGAAGATTGGAGGATCGCCAATGTAACACCAATTTTTAAAAAGGGTTCCAGGGGTGATCCGGGAAACTACAGACCGGTGAGCCTGACATCAGTACCGGGAAAAATGGTAAAAACCATCATAAAGAATAAAATTACTCAGCATGTAGATAGTCATGACCTAATGGGAGACAGCCAACATGGCATTAGACAAGGAAGATCTTGTCTTACTAATCTGTTATGTTTTTTTGAAGGAGTGAATAATCAGGTGGACAAAGGTGAGTCAGTTGATATTGTGTATCTGGACTTTCAGAAAGCCTTTGACAAGGTCCCTCATGAGAGACTTTTGGCAAAACTAAAGAGTCATGGGATAGGAGGCAGTGTACTATTGTGGATCAGGAACTGGTTAAAAGATAGAAAGCAGAAGGTAGGGCTAAATGGGCAATTTTCCCAATGGAGAAAGGTGAATAGTGGTGTACCCCAGGGATCTGTGCTGGGTCCGCTGCTTTTTGACATATTCATAAATGACCTGGAAAGTGGGATAATGAGTGAGGTTATCAAATTTGCAGATGACACAAAACTATTTAAAGTTGTTAAAACCCAAGAGGATTGTGGAAAACTGCAAGAGGATCTTGATAAATTGGAAGACTGGGCATCAAAATGGCAGATGAAATTTAATATGGAAAAGTGCAAGGTTATGCACCTAGGGAAGAACAACCCAAACTATGGTTACATGATGCAAGGTTCCACATTAGGAACCACCACCCAGGAAAAAGATTTAGGCGTCATTGTGGATACCATGTTAAAACCCTCGGCCCAGTGTGCAGCGGCGGCCAAGAGAGCAAATAGAATGCTAGGTATGATAAGGAAAGGAATGGAAAATAAAACAAAAGATATTATAATGCCTCTGTATCGTTTGTTCCATGGTGAGACCGCACCTTGAATATTGTGTTCAATTCTGGTCGCCGTATCTTAAAAAGTATATAGCGATTTTAGAAAAGGTTCAGAGAAGAGCCACCAAAATGGTAAAGGGGATGGAAGGATACTCCTATGAAGAAAGGCTAAAAAGGTTGGGGCTCTTTAGCCTGGAGAAGAGACGGCTGAGGGGAGATATGATAGAAGTCTATAAATTAATGAACGGAGTGGAACGGGTAAACGTAGATCGATTGTTTACCTTATCAGAATATAGAAAGACTAGGGGACATGCAATGAAGCTACAGGGTAAACTATTTAAGACTAATAAAAGAAAATATTTTTTCTCTCAACGTGTAATCAAACTCTGGAATTTGTTACCGGAGGATGTAGTAAAGGCTGTTAGTGTAGCTGGGTTTAAAAAAGGTTTGGACAAGTTCCTGGAGGAAAGGTCCATAAACCATTATTAAGAAGGGACCCAGGATATCAATGCTTGAACCAATACAAGCATTGTGGAACCTGTGTCCCTTGGGGAAACTGCTAGGTACATATGACCTAGATTGGCCACTGTTGGAAACAGAATACTGGGCTTGATGAACCTTGGTTTGACCCAGTATGGCATATCTTATGTTCTTATGCCCGTACAACAAGGTCCTACAAGGTATGCTGTATGAAATGTTGATGGCCCTCTGGCAGCATTCCACTTGTTCATGAGGAAGAACTTATTGAATGAAATCATGATGTGGACGAGCAAACAAGGAAGACACATTTATGATGACACCTGGAAAGATTTGACAGATGGAGAATTTCAACGTTTTCTTGGACTTCTGATTCTCTCAGGCATGTACAAGTCACGAAATGAATCCATAGTTCAGTTGTGGAACCTTGAAGATGGTCATTCTGTTTTCGGCAAAAATATGGCCCGTAACCATTTTCAGAAAATTTCTTGTGCTCTCAGATTTGATGATGCAACCAACAGATGTGAACGAGGCGTGGATATGCTTGCTCCAATCAGACACGTTTTTGATACCTGGGAAGCAACTCTAAGTGTCACCTTTGTTCCTGGTGAAAATGTTACCGTGGATGAGCAACTGCTTACATTTCGTGGCCGTGTTCCATTCAGACAATATATTCCCAGCAAACCTGGGAAATATGGCATAAAGCTATGGATGTTGTGTGACAGTGCAAAGTCATATGTTCTGCGTCTTCAAGTATAAACAGGAAGGGAACTCGGACAAAACAGGGAACAGAATCAAGGTGAAAGGGCTGTGCTGCAACTCACTGAAGGATTGACGTGATCTGGCAGAAATGTTACCGTTGACAATTTCTTCTGTAGTTTATCCCTGTCACGGAAATTGCTAGAAAAACAAATGACACTTTTGGGTCAATTCAAAAGGACAGAAAAGAATTACCTCCAGAATTTGTAACAGCAAAGGGCCGAGAGGTATTCACTTCACTGTTTGCCTTTCGTGATGACGCCATGTTTCCTATTGCCTGAAGAAAGGAAAAGTGTTTGTTTTTCTGAGCAGTTTGCATGATCAAGAAGAAGTAGATAACACACGTCCAGACAAAAAAACCACGCATGATCTTGGACTATAATTCTAGTAAAGGTGGAGTAGATACGGCAGATCAAATGTTGCGCACGTATACCACAAAACGAATGACAAGACGCTGGCCAGTGACAATCTTCTACAACATGTTGGACATCAGTGCTTTGAACGCCTTCATTGTTTGGATGTCACTAAATCCAGAATGGCAGTCCAAGTCAAAGCATAGACGTTGTCTATTCCTCTTGGAATTAGGAAAGCAGCTGTTTCAGAGCAATTGCAGCGTGACTTCTTCCAGCATTGAAGAAGCCACTGATGCTGTTTGCAATGTCGGCATCCCAAAGAAAAGGGCAAGGTGTCACTGCTGTTCCAGAGAAAAAGACAAAAAAAGCAACATAGTTTGCACCTCCTGCAAGCGCAATGTTTGCAAAGAACATTCAGAAATTGTCTGCGTCTCATGCAAATTACTGTAGTACTTTACTGTGTTCATCAAGTGCATGCAAAAACTGCTTTCATGGCAACTCTTCTTCATGTAATTTTATGATAAAGCATTAAATTTTAAAACATTTAACCTTCATATAATAAATAATTAATTCAGAATAATATTTTGTCTGTTTAGTTTAAAATCTTCATGGTTAACAATTAAAATTTGTCGTGGGGTCATTTATGACTCCAACGGTATTCAGTGTGTGCAAAAAATGTATTTATTTATTTTTATTTATTTTATTGTTCTTATATACCGCCCTCTTAAAAATCAGTGTGGTTTACATAAAACGAATACTGTGCCAAGTAGACACTTACAATGAAACAGGGGAATGAAACTTGGACTTGAACAGGGGAGCTATGTACAATATTAAGAGAAATAACTACAATATGTATCTACAGTATGTACATTCTTAGACAGGCTTTCAGTTGGTTCTTGTTGTGAACATAATAGAGGGTGTTGGGTTGGTGTATTGAGAGTAGTGTAGGAGAAATAGGTCATTTTTTAATGCCTTTCTGAATTGTGTCAGGTTTGGCTCCTTTTTCCATTTCCTGAAAGATGCTTTTTTGGCAGCAACAGACTCTGACCTCGCCTTTAAACAAGGCTGACAGTTTTTTGGGCTTACTTCCACATTTCTTAACGCTGGAATTACTGAGATTCAGGTCTGAGGCATGGTACTACACAGGCATGGTACTACACAGGTCTCAGGTCTGAATCTCGGTAATTCCAGGGTTAAGAAATGTGGAAGTAAGGCCAAAAAACTGTCAGCCTTGTTTAAAGGCGAGGTCAGAGTCTGTTGCTGCCAAAAAAGCATCTTTCAGGAAATGAAAAAAGGAGCCAAATGCTGAAAACAGGAAGCAACATAAGCATTGGCAAGTTAGATGCAAGGCATTGATAAGGCAGGCAATGAGAGAATCTGAAAAAAAGCTAGCCATGGAAGCAAAAATGCATAATAAAAATGTTTTTAAGTACATTCATAGCAGAAACCCTGTGATAGAGTCAGTTGGGCCATTGGATGATAGAGGGGGGTAAAAGGATCTACATTGTCACTAAGACAATCGGCAGGGATTGTCAGCTACATCTACATGCAACAGAGGGAACTGTCAATTTCGGAGATGTCATAATTTTAAAAAGCAGTAGTGAAAAATGGTACAATTTCATGTGGCAAATAAATAACTAGCTTTAAATTTTGTGTAATATGTTATTTACCTACCTGTAATTTCTAGAAAATTATGCAAAAATATACAAATGACTGAAATATGTTTAAGTGCTCTGATAATAGTTTTTATGTGTTTGCATTGCATATTAATGCCTTTTGTGCCTCAGTTATCAATTTTTCTTACTTATTTACACTAACACATTAGTTTCATTTTCTCCTTCATAGGTTTTCAACATAGCATCGTCAAAGCGATAATGTATTGAAAATGTCCAATAGAAAAACAAGACTGCAAGTTTGGACTCATTTACATCATTTGGTGGGATCAGGCAGATAACTACCTGTAGCTGAAATACCAACTGTCAGGGATCTCATTTGAGAGACCTCAGTGATCAAGACAGAAGGAATTACAGCACTGATAAACTGGTCAATGACCTAACAACTGGATTACTTGCTCAGTGGTACAAAGCAAATCCAATATTCAGTGGTCCTGTTATAAACAGCCACATTAGGATTAAAGCAAAGTTGAAATCCATGTGGGAACAAGCCAGCAACGTTTCTGTGGGCAGAGCAAAACTGGAGGAGAAAGACAGATTTATGGAGAAGCTTGACAGACTGATGGACATCCTTACCTGCAAGTGTGAGATAAACAGTTGTACTGATGTGGGATACAATTCTGCCTGCGACAATGGAATACACATACTTTGTGACTGCAGCAGAGAGAAGAAGATTCCTGTGATTGAGTTAGCCCTTATAAAAGATCAAAGAGAGAAAGTTGGGGGTGTTGGACCTCATCAGATTGGACCAGTTGACTTCCCTGAGACCAGAAGATAAGAACTACAGAAGGAAAGGCAGTCAAAAAGGAAGGAAAACGAAGAGCAGTGGAGAATGAAGAGTGCAAAAAGAACAGCAGAAGACCAAGAGATGATGGAGAGATCTGTGCTTGAAATAGAACAGGGAGATTTGGATGACATGACAGATGAACCAATGGAGGAAGCTCCTGTTGCTCTAGAAAAAGCTAATAAGAGGCCAAAATAAAATACTGAGGATATAACCAACATAGTCCTTGCCAGTTTAAGACACCATACTGGACAGAGAGACAGAAGAGATTGCTACTGCTGCCTGTATTGATGCAGGACTCATCACTTACTTGGACACTGCTTTGGTGATTGATCACAACCAGGTGAAGAGGACGCAGATGAGAATCATGAAAAAATTAGAGGTACAGTTTGAGGATGAACTGCAGCAGAATGGCATCAGTTAAGAACATAAGTTGCATTTTCTTTGATGGCTGCCAAGATACCAGGCTCATGTTAAAGGCAGAAGAGAATAGCAAAACGTATCCAGGTATGGTGAAAGAGGAACATTACATAGTTTGTATGGAGCCAGGAGGCAGATATCTACAGCATTTTGTTCCTGCAAGAGCAACTAAAGAGAAGACTCATGCAGAAATAATTGCTGATAAGGTTGCACGGCGGAGAGAAAGAGGAGCATACAAAACTGTTCAAGCTACTGGAGGTGATTCCTGTAATGTAAACACTGTCTGGGAGGGAGGAATGAAGCATTATGTTCAGGAGAAGCTACAAAGGAAGCTGTAAACTGGTGAACTACCATTGAGGCACATGGTGACTGCTTTAGATGGCAAGACATTAAGCAACAACAAATGGACAGGTCCCATAGGAAAAATGCTGGATTCTGGAAATAAATCCTGATTTTACTAAGATCCCTGTAGGCCCTGATCTTCCTCAGCTCAGTGATGAAGTGATCAAAGACTTAAGCACAAATCAAAGCTATGGCTATAGAATTATAACTGCCATTAGAACAGGTGCCTTGCCAAAGGATCTGACTCTGTTGGAAATAGGATCTGTGTCACATAGTAGATGGCTTACAACAGCTCTAAGGTTTCATGAGAATATGGATTTCCAAGCATGATCTGAAAGGAAAGAATCTGAAAAACGTAAGAATGATTGTAGAGTTCTGTGTTGGGGTTTACATGGTGAACTGGTTCAATATAAAACTAAAGAGGCAATTGGACACAAGGTCCCAGGCATTTCCTTTTCCAGCAGCAACTGTTTTTTTTTAAATTTATGTAGTTTTATAATATACAAGCACGGAAACAACCACTACCCGTGGAAAACCATGGGAGCTGAGTGAAAAAAAATAAAAAGATTACATCTTGGTAACAAATCAGGAAAACAACACAGAAGATAATAAACAAACATTCAGCCCCAAACCCAAGCACACAATAATGGGGAGTAATTCCATAGATATCAATTACTTACAAACATGAAGGAAATAAGTCAGTGCCAACACAGACCTATAACTTAAGGCTGTGCAGATACATCCATAACTGGACTAGGGACAGGATGAGCATTCAAAAACTAAATAAGTTGAGAAGGATAAAGAAATATATACACATTAGTTTGATATTTGACTATATATTTACATGGGTACTTCAGAAAGAAACCAGCACCCAGCTGTGTAACCCGAAGGCAGAGAAGAAGAAATTCCTTCCAGCGTCTTTGGGTATCCCTAGCCAGGTATGGAGAAACCAGTCTCTCTCCGAAGACAGGGCAAACTGAACAAGGCAAGTTGTTGGAGCAATTGTATCCAAATCAGAGCTCTCTAAAATAGTGAGCACATTTAAGACATCCATTGGCTGAGCTGAGAGCGTCTCTCCTTGCACAGAAGATTTCTTTCCCTGCAGTAAATTGTAAACCTTTGTAACTAGGGGGGGGGGGGGGGGCAGGGGGTGTGTCTCAAGAATTGCAACTGGGGGGGGGGGGGGTGTCTCAAGATGGACACCCAGAGCCTCAGACAAATAACATTTAAACATTTCTTTTGAGGAAACCAACTGAGATATCGGAAAGTTAATACACCTCAAATTAGAGCCTTGAAGTATTTTTCAGCTGTTCAATCTTTGCCTTAAAAACGGATAAATTTTTAATAGTACATTCCGAATAGCCTTCCACACTAGCCATGCGAGTAGTCAAATCAGCACACAGTACTTGCATTTTTGAAAGATCCTCAGTGCTCTTAACACACTCCGCTTATATTGTTCAGAGCTGGGTCTGCATATTCTTCACTTGTGGAAGTAATGCCTCAGCCAGCTGCTTAATAGCACACCAGATTGATTCCAAAGTGATTTGGCCAGAAGGTGCAAGAAAGACATCCAAAGTAACCCCTCCAACTGCTCCTTCCAAGTCAGACATCTGAGAATAATCCATCCTTACTGCAGAGTCATTGAATCTGCCATCCCTGTGGCCGCACTGCTGGATTGATGTAGGCGTTTCCACAAATACCCCACCTCTGCCAGTCACCAGCCCCCTCACATCGGCCAGCACGCCAACCTCTGGACTGCTAACCGAACTTCCAGCTTCTGGTCCCAAAGCAGTGTCAGGCCACTTACCAAGGCATAACACTTCAGGAGGGTTGAGATCAGCTCCTAAGGAGGACACCTAGCTAAATTTCCCCCACACCCCCACTGCCAGGCTCCTCACTCTGGTAACGTCTGGCTGCTGCTCAGCACACAAGAGGAAATGGTCCAAAAGGACCTGTCGCAGACAAATCAACAGACGGAATTTGGCTCACCTGGGTAGGCTTAGCCACTTTTTCCTTATTTTATTTATTTATTTATTTAGCTGTATTTATATCCCGCTTTTCACTGGGTCAAAGCGGTCAATTGGGGGATACATTTAACATGAGGGGATATGAGACACACACACTAATACATACAGGGAACATGGGCATTGGAGGGTTAAGTGGCTTGCCCAAGACCACAAGGAGTGCCTACACACAGGTAAAGCATGTCTGCAACTCAGGCATAGGCTGCCGCCATCTTGGACCCACCCCTACCCAGCTGGAGCTATTGAAAGAATAGTGTGAATAGATAAGGAAGATAGTCATACCAACAGTGAGAAGATCAGCTTTGAATGGTTACAGCGAGTCTGTTCTGCAAGCTATGTTGTGCAGTGAAGAGGAACAGGAGAGAGAAGGTGCAGTGGAGAAGATATTGACGATCAGAGATGAAAGAGATGAAAAGACTCAGCTTGGAGACAGCAGTATGAGACCCAGGTACATGCCATTCATCAACACTGAGGCAACTACACTCACCCAATTACTTGACTGGAGCTCCGGAGTCTCTGAGCATCCTCTTACCCCTATCATGACAACAGCAGAGATCAAGGCATTTCTGAGCAAGCCCATGGTGGTTCCAGACTGGCCATAACACACCCAATCCATAGAAAGATGTGTAAAAGTGACAACCGAGGCTGCTGGTCATGTGTACAATCAGAAGAGGAGGGAATATTATATTAAGGGTCAGATGGTCAGCAGGGAGCTCATGAGCCAAAACAGAAGCAAACAAGATATGTTTCTTTGCTGGATTTTGTTAAATAACATTAAATTAACTGCATAAATGACATTTTAAAGACAATTATGTGGTTACAGATGTTGTTCAGACTATTTGTACGTTCAAATACATCTTACTTAATTTCCACATATTTTAACTGTGATTTGATGTAGGTAAGACTCACTTTAAGCAGTTTCTGAAGATATCCATAGATTTAGCATGCAAAACTGCAGAATTTGGTCACTAGTAGTTTGTAAAATTTGGAAAAATAAAAATCTACTCCTAAAATTGGCACGCCCTAGTGAGGCATGGTACTACACACCAAGATGGCCCTAGGGAATGGCCAGATCCAAAACAAAGTTCCTCAGTCACTTATCATGACATATCTGTGAATACCCAGCACAGTGCTTGTACACTGACAACAGACAATATAGGACCCCCATAGACAAATTGCAAGCTGTGAAGGAGTGAGGGAACAATGTGTGTGCCAACACAGTCACAGCAAGTGTTGGTCTGCACCACCTGTGTCAACTGCTGCAGCATCAAAGGCAGGTGAGTCATACAGAGCTCACAATGCTGAGGTAACTGTACAACTGGCTCAATCCCTGCATGCATGTGCTTTTCCCTTGGACCCTCCAAAACAGCAAGCATCATTAAATCATTACAACATACTGAATGTCACCTACAGTAGGAGAGATGATATGTGTGAGATTTGTGTGGGAACCCCTGTCCAGAATGTCAACTACAATCTTGAGGTGCAGAACAAGCAGAGTACCACAGTGCCAAGTCTCTGATAAACATGTCCATTGGCATTCCAGATCTCACCATGGCACATGAGTGTTCACTTGGCTGTGGGGTAGCAAATACTGGTTACAAGATCCTGTGCAAACAATAGTGCCTTGCCAAATAATGCATTCAGCAGACACAGTGAAATGCCCATTGGACAATGAGCAGGTATGACACACACAAATGCTTGCCAAAAGTCCAGATCCTGGCCTGGGTCTACCCCATAGCTTGTGTGGACCTGTGATTTGCCAGATTCCAACAAGTGCATTTGTGGATCAGAGAGTTCCAAAGCCCTGTATTACAATGGGATAAAGCACGGACTGGATCAGGTTTGGTGGGAACATATGGACTCATGTAGCTAACCCTCATACACCTCCAGGGTGGTTGAAATTGCCATCACAATGGACACACAGATATGGGAATATCATCAGAGCCAAGTTGATCCACGTAGCTCTGCTGCACTGCAGGCCAATGTGATTTCCGTGAAATACATTTAAATTGGCCAAGCACTGAGCTGTACATTCATGAGATGGCAATGGGAGGGTACAAATGGGTGCTATTTGAGAGTGCTCACATAGCACGTGCATGTAGCGCCCATTACTATAAATTGGGAGTTCCTGCTGGTTCACACTGTCCCAGCACCTGCAAGTGCGGAGAGCGATGGGCCTAACTGGCAGACGAGGAAAGGATGGTGGAAGAGCTGAGGCTGAGCAGGATCCTGCAACACCCCAGGCTACAGACAACCAGTTGAACACCCTCCCCAAGATGTGTCAGCAGAGGAGAGGAGCCAGGTGGAAGGCCAGGACAGTGAGAAGCCAGGGACATCCTCTGCATGTCAGCCTGCCCAACAGAGCCCATCCACAGGACAGGTAGCTGAGGAACAGCTTCTAAAGAAGAGAAAGAAGAAGAGCGTCCCAGATGAATCCCATAAGAGGGCACCCAGATTTGATCCTGAGGAAAATAAGGTGCTGCTAGAGAAGGTACTAGACAACTATGAGCATCTGTTTGCGCGCTTCAGCTCCCAAACCTCAGTCAACACAGGACATGCCATTTGGGAATATGTGAGGGAGGCTGTGGCAGCTGTGAGGGTACCTGAGCAGAACACAGAAAGTATGTACAAGAGATTAAATGACATTAAAAGGTCACTGCAGTTCCGCCTCATTGCTGAGAGGGCACACACCCAGGGCACTGGTGTTGCATGGGCCCATGCAGATCCAATTCATCCCCATGGAGGAGAGCCTAGACCAGCAGCTGGGCATCATCTATATTGCTGGACTGCCCCCTGAGCTGGTCACCAGCTTTCAGGATTCGGGTATGGAGACACCCACAAATACTTGTATATCAGTCTGTGCTTTGAGAAGTGTATTGTTTCCATGTACATTTGCAATGGTTTGTGATGTGTAACAGCTCCTCAGCTGTGTCTCTGGCTTCAGTTGCAAGGTTACTGGGTTCCAGGAGGCCTCATTGATTCTACCAATGGGTAACACATGGCTTAGATGTGCATTATGCAATGCCTATCCATTTATTTCCCCTTTGTAATCAGGGATGCACATCCGACACTACACCATCAAGAGCTTCACATAAGTCCATGACAGGCTGTCCATCTCAGATATGGATATGGCTAACAGTGCAACCCTACAACTGCTACCCACTGTCTATATATGAAATGCGACCCTTGCTAGATACCATACCTGCTGTCCCTTAGCCTGTCATCCTGATTTAAACCCCACAGAAACATATGGCCTCATGGCTCCAAATGTAGATCTGCAAATTCCTCCTCCCCCCCCCCCATCCTATATCTCACTGCATGTTGATTTGGAACTGTGGTTCCTATCCCAACTGCTGCAGCTATTCTAACACCCAATATACATCCCTGTCATTGCCCTCCCTGACAACACTGTCCCTGCATGATGCTGGCCTCTGACTCGTCCCCCATGGTAATGAGGTGTACACAGTGTGGAGCTATTTTATCCATGTGTCAGCATGCAGCCTTGAGACTAGCCTGCATGGAAACATATCTGTGTACAGGTGCAGTGGGGACAGATTTCATGGTTATGAGTTGTGCTGCCCTCATTCCTAATACTGTCTATATACCAAATATGGTGAACCGCAGTCCTAGCGTGTCACAAGCCAGCCGGGTATTCAGGATGTCCATAGTGAATATTCATGAGATATACCAGTCATATGTAATTTTGTCAGATGTTTCTGTTCCATGTAAACCGCGCTGATGTCAAATAGTGCGGTATATAAGAAATGTTAATAAATAAATAAAAATAAATAAATCTATTCATCCATTACCTCCCATTCTCTGCAAATATCACATAGATATTCATGAGGGACATCCAGAAAACCAGGCTGCACTGTAGCACTCCAGGACTGGGATTCACAATCTCTGCTCCACATTATTGTTTATTGTTTATAATCACTTGATATACCGCCTCCCATTACATCGAGGCGGTTTACAATAAAACTATAAAATATATAAAATGATTAAAAAGAAAAGGAAAATAACAATACTTTAAAAAAATACTCTTTTTCTTAAAAAGGATAGGGGAAAAAGAAGGCCAGGATAGAGAAGATAGATTGCAAATAGGAGCAAATCATAGGGGAAGCAGAAATCACTGGAGAAGATTAAAAGCAGTAGAGAAAAAATGTGTTTTAAGACGGGAACGGAAAGTAGGCATGGACTGTTCTAAACGGAGGTCAGTGGGGAAGGAGTTCCAGAGAGCAGGACCAATGTAAAAAAAGGCTGATTGCCGGGTAGAGTGAAGGTGAGCTTGAGAGGGAGAAGGGAGGTGCAAGCGATTAATATGAGCTGAACGGAGACTGCGGGTGGGAGTGTGAAAGGTTAATAGATCGGATAAATACTGAGGTGTGTGCAGATAAATAGCCCGATGGACAAGAGTGAGGATCTTGAACTGAATTCGAAAGTTTATTGGCAACCAGTGAAGATGCTGAAGAATGGGAGTGATATGGTCACGGGGAGAGGCATGGAGGATCATCCGAGCTGCAGTATTCTGTATAAGTTGTAATCGGTGGCGCTGGTATTGGGGAATGCCAGCATAAACAGGATTGCAAAAATCTAACCTAGTGATAACTAAAGAAAGCAAGAGGGTGGAAAGAGCCTGAGGGGAGAGAAATGGTCTGATGGCACGGATTCGTCTAAGACAGGGGTCTCAAACACGCGGCCCGCGGGCCGCATGCGGCCCGCGAGAGAAGGTTGTGCGGCCCGCGACGGAGGGAAATAAAAAAAGCCTTGCTTCTGCCGTTGCCGCCGTGGCAGCGGCAAAATCGACTGTCAATTTTTTTTTTAAAACGGGCTTCTGCTGCTCAAGCAGCAAAATCAGCTGTGCTGCGGTACCTTCCTCTCTGCCCGGAGATCCTTCATTGTGCTCCATCAGCGTGTGCTTTTCAAGCCGCGAAGAGAGTATTCCCCTCTCGCGAGGCTTGACAAGTGAATAGGCTTAAGCCGCGCGAGAGGGAAATACTCTCTTCGCGGCTTAAGAAGCACACGCTGATGAAGCACAATGAGGGATCTCCGTGCAGAGAGGAAGGGGCCGCGGGACAGCTGATTTTCTGCTGCAGCAGCAGCAGCAGCAGAAGAAGCCAGGTGTTTTTTTATTTACCCGGGGGGGGGGGGGGTAGGACTGGAAATGGGCTATTGGCAGGGGGGGGGTAGTAATGGAAATGGGCTATTGGCAAGGGGGGGTGTAGGACTGGAAATGGGCTATGGGCAAGGGGGGTTATGACTGGAAGTGGGCTATTGGCAGGGGGGTTGTAGGACTGGAAATGGGCTATTGGCAGGGGGCGTGTAGGACTGGAAATGGGCTATTGGCAGGGGGGGGGTTATGACTGGAAATGGGCTATTGGCAGGGGGGGTTATGACTGGAAATGGGCTATTGGCGGGGGGGGGGGGGGTTATGACTGGAAATGGGCTATTGGCAGGGGGGGTATGACTGGTAATGGGCTATGGTGGGGGCTAGGACTGGAAATGGGCAGGTGGGGGTTAGGAAGGACTGGAAGTGGGCTGATGGGGGGAGTTAGGACTGGTAATGAGCTATGGAGGGGCTGACTGAAATGGGGTAATGGGGGTTAGGGCTGGAAGTGGGCTATTGGCAGGGGGGGGTTATGACTGGTAATGGGCTATGGTGGGGGCTAGGACTGGAAATGGGCAGATGGGGGTTAGGACTGGAGGTGGGCTGATTGGAAGGGGGGCTTGAACTGCAAATGGCTGATGGGGAGGGGGCTTGGAATGGAAATGGGCTGTGAGGGGAGGGAGCTAGGATTGGAAATGGGCTGATGGGGGGCTAGGATTGGAAATGGGCTGATGGGGGCTAGGATTGGAAATGGACTGATGCAGGGACTAGAAGGGAGCGTATGCTGGGTGGGGCTGGAACTAGAAGGGAGCTGATGTTGGGGGAGGATTAGAATGGGATGGAGCTGGGAAAGTGAAATGGAGAGGGGAAAAATATTTTGTCTGGGAGAGAAGACAAATCTACAATTGGCCAGGTATTGGGAGAGTAAGTGGGGATTGAGGATGGAGGGGTAAAATTTGAGTGGATGAAATAGGAATGAGGAAAGAGAAAAAGGAGAAAGATTAGTATGTTAAAGCAGATGTAGAGAGAGAATGGAAAAAAAACTAGGAGAGAAGAAAGGGCAAATGGACAGCAGACGATGGAGAGTTAGCAGAAGACATGAAGAAACCAGAAGAAAGTGGCTGGAACAATTGCAACTGAAAAAAAATGCACAAAAGGTAGATGGGAAATGTGCATCATTAATGTTTGCGCTTTGTTTAGTACAAGAGGAAATTAATTTATAGTTTTATTTCTACAGTGTTGTTGTACATTCCAAGTTTGGCTTTTGGGGTTCCCAGTTTAATTATTGTCTTCCTGTTTCTAAATCTTTTAGTCTTTCTTTATCCATGCACTCATTAAAGAGGCATGTTTACTAAAAGTTAGTGCATGGTAACATTATGCAAATATTTATGCAAATGAGGCCCCTTATGCAAATGAGGCCCCGCGTCTTATGCGGCCCCCGGGTTACTTTACAAGTCCTCATTCGGCCCTCAAAGCAATTTGAGTTTGAGACCCCTGGTCTAAGACAATGGAAAGAGCGACGGGACACCTGGGAAATGTGATCATGAAACGAGAGATTACTATAAAAAAAAGACACCTAAATACCGAAGCTTAGTGACTAGAGATATTGAGGTACCTGAAAAAGATGGAGCAAGTGATGGAGCAGTAGAGCTGTGCTGTTTGGGGAATTTGTGGACATCACAATGTCATTGGAGTGTGAGGTATCATTTCTACAGTCATGTCACCTTAGTCAGACTGTGCATGAAAGATGCAGGATAGGTTGCAGTCTCTCATCTCAAGAACAACACTGTAGCTCAAAGGGAGGTATCATGCATACCCCACCCTGTGAAGATCTGGGTGTCATATCACCTCTGTATGTGCTGCTATGCTGTTCTCACAATTGCTAAGACAGGTGGATAAAGCTAGCAGTTCTGCTCCTCCTAATATGTATGAGGTTTCTCCTGATGGGAACAGGACACAGCACACCACATATCCCACATTGCTACTCCTGAGCTGGCTCACTGACATCCTCACCTTGCTGTCACTCTGTGACTGTTTCCCCTCTCTGCAATGATATTCCTTCTGCCTGCAGCTATGCCACCTCAACATGTGTAACTGTCAGCTGTGCCCCTCAGTCTCCTTCCACCACCCCACCATTTATATCCCTATCTTTCCCTAACATCCTGCCAGGAGCCCACACTACACAGTCTGCATGCATCTGCCATGCATCCTCATTTCTCGCATTACTGCTATGTTTGCTGGGGGGGGGGGGGGGATGATCCATAGGGGCACAGAGGACTGGACTAAGTAATCCAGCCATACCCACCTCATTTGACCAAAGCTGCACTGCCTCCCTGTTGGTAATGTCACAGACCATTCCCCTGTCATGCAGATTGGCCCAATGAACATGTAACTCTGAGAATAAAATTGTCATGTGGAAGAGTCCTGTGAGCATATTGGCAATCTTCTGGGGTGTCATCGGGAAAGCTCCCATTGCAGTGCAGACAGTGACAGCGGGTGAGAAATGGTTGGCTGAGCACTGATGCAGCCCAGCTGAGAGGTGTATGTGAAACGGAGGTGCACACAGGGGATGAAAGATTGCTTCTAAGATAGAAGATCCATTCTCAGTTAATGCATATCCCCTTGCTTGCAGCTGAGATATGTGAGGACAACATTGTCTTTGTGCCATAGTTGCAGCTACAACTGCTGCTTAGGACAGGAGCTGTCTTTCACATTGTGGGGAATCAGAACATTCACATGGGCTTTAGGTGCTTTCATGTTTCTCCCTCAGTCATGAGTCTAGGCCTTGGTTGCAGTCACTTTCACACTGCAGTGTACTAGATCAAATCAGAATGGTATATAACAGAGAGTTCCAGATGGGTATATGAGAACTGCAGCAGAGACTGACGGATGTTCTCATCCACCTCTTGCTTATTGCCCGGGGGGGGGGACTACATATATGACATGTGCATTTGTAAAGCTGTCCCCTGCCAAGATGAGTGAATGTGTAATGTGAGGATAGGTAGGCCACCTAAAATAGGTAGGGACATATGACATGCAGGGCAGCTGTGGATGCCCTTCATGTGGATCTGGACACTGTGTAGCCTACACTGTTGCCAAGTAACACACTAGAAGGAGTCACAGTTCTGTACAGTTCTGTTGTCATATATGCCAAATAATGTGATAAACTGCTTGCAGTCCCTGATCTGTGACTGCTCTCCTCAGTGCTGTCCATGCATTAATGTGTCTGGAAAAACATGTTCAGATAACACTGACTGGATTGAAATGTCAATGCATATACCAGGGGAGGTCTGAAACCTGTCCATCAGGTGCGTGCTCCTAGCAGGCACACATGTCCCTTTATCACATCAGTCAGAAACAGACTCTCAAGCTATACCTGGCACTGCCAGCTACTGATGTGGCCTTGCTGGTTGTTAGGGTCAGAGGAGGGGGCCCTCCTCAACCACAACACCCTGAGAGTCTCTTGCTGATGACTAGGTGAAGATCATAGACTGGTGTTTCCATTGCCACTGGTGCACTGTAAAACACTGTAGATGTGCACATATTACAATGTGAATATGCACTGTGCCTCTGTCAGGCCTCATGTGAGATTGTATGGCAGCATTCCCTATCACATGATGGACAAGGCACAATTGCTTGCTCATATGAGTAAGAGAGTGTGCTGAATCAGTTCTAAGCTCACCTGGTCTTGAGGCACAGTGCTCTGATTTGAACTGAAGAACAGGACAGGCTCTAGGCCACACACTTCAAATAGGTGCAATATTGCCTGAGATAGATGTGCGCCTTTACAAAACATCCATCAAACACTACCCTGAACTTTGATGTGCAGAGCTCACTGTTCAACATACTGCAGCAAATGTCAGCTATGCACACTATTACCTACATTGACTGGCACAGCACACCATGTCCCTGCACAGACCCAGGCCAATGGTTGATCCAAAGAGCACCCTTCACCTCCACTGAGGCCACAGGAGCTATGCACATATCGAACTATACAATGTTGCGGTACTCAATAGCTCTGCAGTATATTCAAACACATTAGACATCCTGTCTAATGTGCTTGGACATACTGTGACTGTGCAGAATAGAAACATAAAAACATGATGGCAGAAAAAGACCACATGGCCTATCTAGTCTGTCCATATCAACCACTACAACATTCCCCTTTTTCCCTTTAGAGATCCTCTGTGTTTGTCCCATGCTTTTTTTGAATTCAGATACTGTCCTCATCTCTACTACCTTCACTGTAAAACTATTACATGCATCTACCACTCTTTCTGTAAAGAAATATTTCCGCATATTACTGCTGAGTCTATCCCCTTTCACCCTCATCCTATGTCCCCTCATAACAGAGCTTGCTTTCAATCGAAAGAGGCTCTTCTCCTGTGCATTTATGCCACAGAGGTATTTAAACGTCTCAATCATATCACCTCTATCCCGCTTTTCCTCTAAAGGACTTAAGATCCTAAAGTCTTTCCTCATATGCTTTATAATGAAGACCACTAACCATTTTAGTAGCCACCCTCTGTATCGACTCCAACCTGTTTATATCCTTTTAAAGGTGCGGTCTCCAGAATTGCACTAAATACTCCAAATGAGGTCGCACCAGCACTATCACCTCCTTTCTTCTGCTGGCCATTCCTCTCCCTATGCACCCAAGCATCTTTCTACCTGTTTAGCTACTTTAAGATCATCAGACACAATCATGCCTATGTCTCCCTCTTCTTTTGTGGACAGAAGTACTTCACCCCTAAACTATATCGCTCCCTTGGATTTCTGCAGCCCAAACGCATGACCTTGCATTTTTTAACATTAAATCTCAGCTGCCAAATTCTAGACCATTCTTCAAGCTTAGCTAGATCCCTCCTCATGTTATCTACACCTTCCTGGGTGTCTACTCTATTGCAGATTTTGGTATCATCCGCAAAGAGGCAAACCTTACCCGACAGCCCTTCCGCAATATCACTAACAAAAATGTTAAAAAGAATCGGACCAAGGACAGATGCCTGCGGCATACCACTGGTAATCTCCTTCCCCTCAGAGTGAGCTCCATTTACCTGTACTCTTTGTTGCCTCCCACTCAACCAATTTCTAACCTAAGCAGTAACTTTAGGGTCCATCCCTAGGGTGCTCAGTTTGTTTATAAATCGCCTGTGCGGAACAGTGTCAAAGGCTTTATTAAAATTTAAATATACACATCTAGGGCTCTCCCTCAGTCCAACTCCCTGGTCACCCAGTTAAAGAAATCAATCAGATTTGTCTGACAAGACCTGCCTCTGGTGAATCCATGCTTCCTCGGATCCTGTAATCCGTTGGACTCCAGAAACTTCACTATTTTCTCTTTCAGCAATGCATTCAATAATTTGCTCATCACTGAGGTTAAACTAATCAGCCTGTAGTATTCAACCACATCCTTACTTCCGCTTTTGTGTAAAGAGACCACATGTGCCTCTTTCCAGTCCTCTGGCACCACTCCCAACTCCAATGAAGCATTGAAAAGGTCAGTCAGTGGAGCTGCTAGAACGTCCCCAAGTTCCCTCAGTATTCTCGGGTGTATCCCATTTGGTCCCATCGCTTTGTTTACTTTAAGTTTATCTAGTTTCTCATGAACACAGCCTTCTGAAAATTGTTCAATTTCATGTCATGATTGTGACCCATATACCTCTGGATGTGGGCCCTGTAGTTCTGTAGCTTAACTGGCATAAAACAGCTTTTTACCATCCATATATGGCCAAGGACTTAGCTGCCCATGCTCATACAGTGATGTTGGAAAAGCTGACACAGGCACATACCTGCAAGTGCTAAAACAGCCACTGTGGGGATCATGCACACAGCACATCAGTTCTGTGTCTGCTGTCTGTCTGTGACAGTGAAGCTGGGTCTAAGGCAAGCATCTCAACAGGCCCCACAGTCTGTGTCCTCACCCCATGAATGGATGACATACAGCCTCAGACAACAGATAAATGTGCAGATGCTCAGGTTATACCATGCTCAGATGTGGGGACACTGTTATGTCCATGGCTGTCACATGCACATGCTCCAGCAGGCTGCACATCCACCATTATCAGCAATGTTTGCATTCTGTTATGTATCACTGGTAAGTAGTGATGGCTCTTATCTGTGCAAGTGCTATTGTTGCTACTATATGCCTTTCTCAGACACCCCAGAACTTAGGCTTGCCAATAGTCTCCAGATATGCCTGGAAGAAAAATTCAGCCTTGTATCCAACATATTTCATGCTGGGATGTGTAAATTTCTCCCATTGCTATGGTGTCCATACAACAAACATGATTAGAAGTGCATGATATGGGGACATTTCTGCTCAGTTACAAAATGCTCAAGCACATATGGAGACTGTTTCCAACAGTGCCGGCCCATCTTTTGAGCAAGAATGCTGTTTGCACAGGGCCCCGTGTTTCAGGGGGCCCCGCGCAAACAACATTCTGCCCATCAGCCCAGGAAAACTTTAAAAGAAAATGCTAACTTGCTGCTGCTGCTGCCGCCCTGGCAGTAGCAGAATCAAGTGTCTCCCACGGGTCCCCCTCCTGCCCAAAAGAGCCCTCCCTCCTGCCCAACAGAGCCCTCCATCGATCACTCTCGGCGCAGCTTTCAGAGCCACGAAGAGAGGGTTGGTTTCCCTCTCGCGGCTCTTCCAGTTTCCCATCAGCCCCGGCCCGCTTAACAGAACCACAAGAGGGAAACCCTTCCTTCGCGGCTCTGAAAGCCGTGCTGAGGAAAGTGATCGAGGGAGGGCTCTGTTGGATGAGCGGGGACCCCGCGGGAGACACTTGATTCTGCCGCTGCCATGCCGGCAGCAGCAAGTTTGTTTTTTCTTTTAAAGTTTCCCTGGGCTGATGGGGGGGGAGGGGGAAGGGGGTTAGGACTGGTAATGGACTAAAGGGGGGGGGGGTCTAGGACTGGAAATGGGCTGATGGGGGTTAGGTCTGGCAATGGGCTATGGGGGGGCTAGGAATGGAAATGGGCTGATGGGGGGTTAAGACTGGTAATGGGCTATGGGGGAGGCTAAGACTGGAAATGGGCTGAGGGGGGGTTAGGACTGGTAATGGGCTATGGGGGGGGGCTAGGACTGAAAATGGGCTGATGGGGGGGTTAGGACTGGTAATGGGATATGGGGGGCTAAGACTGGAAATGAGCTGATGGGGGATTAGGACTGGAGGTGGGCTGATGGGGGGGTTAGGACTGGTAATGGGCTTTGGGGGGGCTAAGACTGGAAATGAGCTGATGGGGGGGTAGGACTGGAGGTGGGCTGATGGGGGGGTTAGGACTGGTAATGGGCTATGGGGGGGGCTAAGACTGAAAATGGGGTGATGGGGGGCTTAGTACTGGTAATGGCTGAGTGGAAGGAGGGACTTGAACTGCAAATAGCTGATGGGAAGGGGGGCTTGGAATGGAAATGGGCTGTGAGGGGGGAGCTAGGACTGGAAATGGGCTGAGTGGGGGGAGCTAGGACAGGGAATGGGCTGATGGAGGTGCTAGGATAGGACTGGAAATGGGCTGTTTGGGGGTGCTGAGATTGGAAATGGGCTGTGAGGGGAGGGAGCTAAGACTGGAAATGGGCTGAATGGGGGGGAGCTAGGACAGGAAATGGGCTGATGGAGGTTCTAGGATAGGACTAGAAATGGGCTGTTGGGGGGTGCTAAGATTGGAAATGGGCTGTGGTGTGGGCTTTGAATGAAATCGATTCATGGAGGGGCTAGAACTGGAAGTAGGCTCATTGGGGGCTTGGATTGGAAATGAGCTGAGTGGAGGGGAGCTAGGATTTGACATGGGCTGATGGTGGGGCTAGGAAAGGACTAAAAATCGGATGATGGGGGGCTGGGATTGGAAATGCGTGGATGGAACGACTCGGATAGGACTGGAAATAGATGGGGGAGCGAGGACTGGAAATGGGCTGATGGTGGGGCTAGGATAGGACTGGAAATGGGCTGATGGGGGGCTAGGACTGGAAATGGGCTGATGTGGGGACTAGAAGGGAGCTGATGCTGGGTGGGGCTGGAACTAGAAGGGAGATGATATTGGGAGAGGATTAGAATGGGATGGGCTGGGAGAGTGAAATGGAGAGGGGAAATATTTTGTGTGGGAGGGAAGAAAAATCTTCAATTGGCCGGGTGTTGGGAGAGTAAGTGGGGATTGAGGATGGACGGGTTACATTTGAGTGGATGAAATAGGAATGAGGAAAGAGCAAAAGGAGAAAGATTAGTATGCTAAAGCAGAGAGGGCATTGAGTCAGAAAGGATTAAAGTTTTGCAGGAAACAAAATTTGATGTAGAATCTCTGTGGATTGAAATTCCATGTAAAAAGGGGAAGGTGATGGCAGTGGGGGTGTACTATCGACCGCCTGGCCAGAATGAACAAACAGATGATGAAATGCTCAAAGAAATCAAGGAAGCTAACAAACGTTATAGCGCCGTAATAATAATGGGTGATTTGAATTACCCCGGTATCGACTGGGTCAGTGTCATAGCAGGACATACTAGGGAGATAAAGTTCCTAGATGACATAAATCACTGCTTCTTGGAGCAGCTGGTTCATGAACCGACCAGAGGGGAAGCCATATTAGACCTAGTCCTTAGTGGAACACCAGATCTAGTGCAAGAGATAAGAGTGTTGGGGTCACTTGGCAATAGTGATCATAGCATGATCGCCTTTGATTTAATTAGTGGAGGAGGGATAGTAAGGAAATCCACAGTACTACCTTTTAACTTTCGAAAGGGAGACTATGATAAAATGAGGAAAATAGTTAAAAAAAAACTAAAAAGAGCAGTTCCAAAGGTTAAAGATTTACATCAAGCGTGGGTGTTGTTGAAAAAAAAACTATCTTGGAAGCCCAGACCAGCTGTATTCCACGCTTTAAGAAAAGTGGAAGGAAGTCCAAAAAACTGCCAGCATGGTTTAAAGGGGAGGTCAGAGAGGCTTTTGTTGCCAAAAAAGCATCTTTCAGGAAATGGAAAAAAGAGCCAAACGACGAAACCTGGAAACAGCACAAGAACTGGCAAGTCAAATGTAAGGCATTGATAAAGCAGGCAAAGGGAGAATTTGAGAAGAAGCTTGCTGCGGAAGCAAAAACGCAAAATAAAGATTTTTTCAAGTACATTCATAGCAAAAAACCTGTGAGAGAGTCAGTTGGTCCATTAGATGATAGAGGAGTTAAAGGGGCACTAAGAGACGACAAGGCAATAGCAGAGAGACTGAAAGAATTTTTTGTTTCAGTCTTTACTGAGGAAGATGTAGGGATGTTACCAACGACTGAAGTGGTATTTAAAGGTGCAGAAGAATTGAAGGAAATATTGATACATTGGGAAGATGTATTAAAACTATTAGATAAACAGAAGAGTAGCAAATCACCTGTGCCGGATGGTATACATTCCAGGGTGTTGAAAGAACTGAAATATGAGATTGCAGACCTGCTATTAGTAATCTGTGAATTTTCATTAAAATCATCTGTAATACCTGAAGATTGGAGGATCGCCAATGTAACGCCAATTTTTATAAAGAGCTCCAGGGGTGATATGGGAAACTACAGACCGGTGAGCCTCACGTCAGTACCGGGAAAAATGGTAGAAACCATCATAAAGAATAAAATTACTCAGCATGTAGATAGTCATGGCCTAATGGGAGACAGCCAACATGGCTTTAGACAAGGAAGATTTTGTCTTATTAATCTATTATGTTTTTTTGAAAGTGTGAATAAACAGGTGGACAAAGGTGAGTCGGTTGATATAGTGTATCTGGACTTTCAGAAAGCCTTTGACAAGGTCCCTCATCAGAGACTTTTGGCAAAACTAAAGAGTCATGGGATAGGAGGCAGTGTACTACTGTGGATCAAGAACTGGTTAAAAGATAGAAAGCAGAGGGTTGGGCTAAATGGCCAATTTTCCCAATGGAGAAAAGTGAATAGTGGTGTACCCCAGGGATCTGTGCTGGGTCCACTGCTTTTTGACATATTCATAAATGACCTGGAAAGTGGAATAACGAGTGAGGTTATCAATTTGCAGATGACACAAAAGTGTTTAAAGTTGTTAAAACCCAAGAGGATTGTGGAAAATTGCAAGAGGATCTTGATAAATTGGAAGACTGGGCATCAAAATGGCAGATGAAATTTAATGTGGACACGTGCAAAGTTATGCACCTAGGGAAGAACAACCCAAACTATGGTTACATGATGGAAGGTTCCACATTAGGAACCACCACCCAGGAAAAAGATTTAGGCGTCATTGTGGATAGCATGTTAAAACCCTCGGCCCAGTGTGCAGCGGCAGCCAAGAGAGCAAATAGAATGCTAGGTATCATAAGGAAAGGAATGGAAAATAAAACAAAAGATATTATAATGCCTCTATATCGTTCCATGGTGAGACCGCACCTTGAATACTGTGTGCAGTTCTGGTCGCCGTATCTTAAAAAGGATATAGCATTATTAGAAAGGTTCAGAGAAGAGCCACCAAAATGGTAAAGGGGATGGAAGGATACTCATATGAAGAAAGGCTAAAAAGGATAGGGCTCTTTAACCTGGAAAAGAGACGGCTGAGGGGAGATATGATAGATGTCTATAAATTAATGAACGGAGTGGAACGGGTAAATGCAGATCGATAGTTTATGTTATCAGAATATAGAAAGACTAGGGGATATGCAATGAAGCTACAGGGTAAACTATTTAAAACTAATAAAAGAAAATATTTCTTCACTCAACGTGTAATCAAACTCTGGAATTTGTTACTGGAGGATGTAGTAAAGGCTGTTAGTGTAGCTGGGTTTAAAAAAGGTTTGGACAAGTTCCTGGAGGAAAGATCCACAAACCATTATTAAGAAGGGACCCAGGATATCAATGCTTGACCCAGTACAAGCATTGCGGAACCTGTGTCTTTTGGGGAAACTGCTAGGTATGTATGACCTAGATTGGCCACTGTTGGAAACAGGATACTGGGCTCGATGGACCTTGGTCTGACCCCGTATGGCATATCTTATGTTATGTTCTTATGTTCAGATGTAGAGAGAGAATGGGAAAAAACTAGAAGAGAGAAGAAACGACAAATGTACAGCAGATGATGGAGAGTTAGCAGAAGACACGAAGAAACCAGAAGAAAGTGGCTGGAGCTATTGTAACTGAAAAAAATGCACAAAAGGTAGAAAAATATCTCTTTATTTTGAATTTATTAACTGGAATATGTCAGCTCTGGGTAATGTGAATCATTAACATCTGCGCTTTATTTAGTACAAGAGGAAATTAATTTATAGTTTTATTTCTATAGTGTTGTTGTACATTCCAAGTTTGGCTTTTGGGGTTCCCAGTTTAATTATTGTCTTCCTGTTTCTAAATTGTGATTCCTTGTTTGGTGATGGTCTATGTTCTGCATGTGTAACTGAGCTGAGGTATTCTGTTTATGTAATTCCTATTTGACATTGCCACTTGTTCTCTTTCCCCATTAGGTCATGTATTGTTATTCTCTGAAATGTATTGGTTTAATATTTGCAGTGTTGCCTTTTGATAGGTAGGGTCTGGTGCTTTATGAGTCCTGGTAGTGCTGTTATGATACGGTGGGTTTGCTATTGGTTCTAAGTGGGCAGTGTTTGTAGTAGTTCCTAATGTGCCTGGCGGTTGGTACTGGATTATAGTAATGTAGAAATCTTTTAGTCTTTCTTTATCCATACGCTCATTAAGAAGCATGTTTACTAAAAGTGTATGGTAACATTATGCAAATGTTTATGCAAATGAGGCTCCTTATGCAAATGAGTCCCCACACCGAGTCTCTGCACATGGCCCCACACCCCCCTTGGGCCACCCCTGGTTTCCAAACTAGGACCAGACCATTGCCCAGACACATACATGACTCTTGACAACATCACAGAATACAGAAATCACACAGGAGGAGGCCTGCACCCATCAGACAGCTTGCCACAGTGGACATGATGCCTAGTAAACATCTTTATCTGTATCTTTATTTAAAAACTTTATATACTGCCAAAACTATAGGCATATAGCGGTTTACAATAAAATAATAAAAGCACTACCGAAAAGAAAGGAAAAGAACGCCATAAAATAAATAGGAAAGGGATAGAGAGAAAAGGGAGAAAGTAAAAAGGGGGGACAGTCAGGAGCAAAACAGACAGAAGTAAATATCAACGGGGAGGGAGGGGAAAGAGGGGAAGAAGGGGGAGGAAGATCAAAAGCCCTGCAAAAAAGATGTGTCTTAAGTCTAGTTTAAAAGGTGGAAAAAGAGAGCTCGAGATGAAGCGTAGGTGGCAGAGAGTTCCATAAGCGGGGACCCAGAAAGAAAAAGGCAGAAGAGTGTGTGGATTCCAGATGTGCCTGGGAAGGGGAGGGAAGAGATAACCGATTGGTGTGAATTGATCTGAGAATTCTAGGGGGACAGTGGAAATGAACTAGATCAGAGAGGTAGAGAGGGATACCAGTGTGAAGTGATTTGTGTTCGAAAATGAGAATCTTATATTGAATCCGGAAAGGAATGGGAAGCCAGTGCAAATGGATGAGAAGGGGGGGGTAACGTGATCAAATCATGAGGCATGAGTCAGAATGCGGGCAGCGGTGTGGTATACCAGTTGGAGCCTACGCAATTGGGAAGAGGGGAGACCAGCTAGCGACGCGTTACAATAATCTAAACGTAACAAGAGAGAGAAGCAATGTGGTTAAAGAAGATGTAGAAAGAAAGGGGTGGACCACACAAAGTTGCCTTAGGGTGTACAAAGAACGCTGGACGATCAAAGAAATGTGATCCTTAAAAGTCAAGGCCGAGTCAAGAGTAACACCAAGATATTGTATTGAAGTGACAATAGGAATCGGAGCAGATGAGAGAAACGGGACAAGAGAGGGGATAGGTTTACCAGCAGAGAACCAAATAGCCAAAGTGCCCCTAAGAGGTGTGCTGACAGTCAGGAAAGGGACAATCATATACAGCACCAACAAGCTACCATGGGACTCTCACTACCAGTGCCAACACATTCGCACTGGCAGCAACAGTCACATTGTCACCAGTCAGTGCTACTATATTTTTAACATCATTGTTTGGCATTGATAGGGATCACTATTGTTCATTAGGGTGGTCATGGAGTCCACATTGGTGTGGGCAATGATGCAACCTACGCAAAGGTCAGACTTTGGAGAGAGTCAGTAACCTCTAACAATAACATGCACAGGGAATGTGCTGTTGCACGTCAGCAATATGGCAGTCCCTGGCTGCACCACAGTAACATAGGAACTCAGACAGATGATATCAAATCACTATGTGTGTGTGACATGATAGGAAAACATTATTCAACATTGCAGGAACATGACACTGCCTGCCTCAGTGCACCTGTGGTAGAAAGGCAGCACACCTTGTGGTGGGGACATGCAGGACTTGCTCAGTGGCTTACAGTGGAGAGGTGAACTGACTGCACACACACATGATGTCAATGGCCCTGTATCCACCAAAATATGCAGAATGTCAACTACCACCATGTGGGATGCCTGCTACATGCTAGACGTCTGATTATAGTACTGTGTGACTCTCTTCTCAGCTGTCCCAATGGCACCATCTGGGCCTGCAGAAGAAACTATAGATACCATACAGGAAACACAGCCACAGCGTATCCTTGGCAATGGTGCACAGGAATCCATCGAAGAGGAGACATCCCTAAGTAGCAGTGCGTGGCATAGCAATAGTGTCTTTGGACATGACAGCATAGATGGGAGGAATGGGCAGGGCAGTGCTCCACAGCTGGAGAAAGTGAGGCTGGGGCCAACATTACACTACATCTGGAGTCTGAATCTGAGTCTTAAATGGAAGGTGGCCAGACACAAGAGGTGCAGGACTGACCCCAGGAGGCAGGCGGCATGGAGGATGTTGTGCAAATGGCAGGAGCTGGCCAGCTGGAGGCCTAGGTGGAAGGTTCCGAGGCTGCACCGGGAAGGCCATGGGACATTATGGAGGGTCTCCTGTCCAGTCTTGTCACCTACACCACAGGCAGCCACAAGGACCTCTCAGGTTAGTTTTCATGCATGTGTGGTGCATTCCTTTGTGAATACTAAGTGCAATGTGTGACATGTAGCTCACAGGGGACATGAGACAGAGTGGGCATGGTGCCTCTCTCATCTGAGTCTGATGATGAGGCAGTATTCTTCTGTAGGTCCTGGGTTCATTTCACGTCACAGAAGCAGGAGGACTTGTAATAAGACAACCAAACAGGTGTGGCTTGGAGAAAGATTTTTTATGTAGAAATAGGCTTATTACATAGGTATTGAACAGTGGTATATAGTGATTGTTACAGAGCTGTTTCAGTGTGCATCAATGAATCTGTGTGTGCATGTGCATGTGTGAAGTGTAAGAGAGAGATAGGCCAGAACATGTGAGTCATAGCCTCATGGCAAGGAAGAGAGAGAGAGAGCGGGGGAGGGGTGAAGGGAATTGATTATCAGAGCCTCCTGTCCTTCATGTCCGATGAATGGTGGAAGAGAGAGAAGGAGGAAGTGTTTCTGTCCTTTATAGTGAATTGAATCCTCTCCAGCCCTTCCCCTTGAGGTCTGCTAGCCACTCCCTTTAAGGTCTGCCATTCTTGATTTAGTAAGGAGGGGCTTCAGACAGGCCTTGGAGACTGAAATCACCAGGGCGTCAGAGTTAATCTCATCTTGTAAACTGTCCTATTACCTTTGGAGACTGAAATCACCAGAGTCCAAAGCTGCATGAAATGTATGCTGACATCTCCCACACCTTTTTTATTTTTATTTATTATTTGTGCCTGGAAATGGTGGAAGCAAGCCTGTGGTACCTGTCCCAGCTGCCATTACATGATAGTAGGCAGCTTGTCTAATACCTCCTGTATTAAATACCTTGCTATGTCCAGCAAGTCCCCTGTCCTGCACAGTACTGTCTCTAGTACTGTCTCTAGTGTTCTAGAGATAAACAAGTCTCCTTATGAGTCTAAACCTCGTGTCTTAGGTAGAGCAGCCACTACTGGGGGGGGGGGGGGGACCCAATATGCTACCTCCGTGCCCGTCTTAGAGAGAGTGAACAGTGCATAAGGTCTGCAGGAAGTTTTGAGGAGGCTAAAGCAAAAAGGTACCCAGATGCTATGAGTGAAGATAGGAAGCAATACTAGACTGCAGCTGACTCTGGTATTCAGTGTAATAGGAATTCCAAATTAGCCAAATTAGCAGGCCAAATTAGCCTGGATGTAGGGGTGGATGCTGGAGAAGTTCAGTGTAAGTACCTTAAAATGTTGTGGTTCTGTATGACATGTGCTGCAAGGATATGTACATTTGTCTCATTTTACAACACAGGAAATGATGATAATGCATAGAAATATTTGTACAGCAGTTAAAATAATAATAGGATGAATAAAAACATTAAAGACATGATCAGCAGTAGGTGAGTAACCAAATAACAATTCCCACACAGACACATGAGCATCTTGTAGCAAGTGTCCAACAATTTGTTGAATGTGTCCATTCTCATAAGCGATGGTGTGATTCACTTCAGTGGATGTTGTTTTAAGGTGATCAATATAGGCATGGAGTTCTGTAAAGTTGAGCAGTTTATGTAGTGTTTCTTCTCCCATGCCAAGTGGTAAGGGATGCACAGCATATGAGATAAAGTCTGGAATGTCCATAGAGTCATTAGTAACCAGCGGTGTGGACTAAGTTGTCCCATTAATGGTGAGGGAGACCAGTGGGGTATGACTGCACCAGGTATTGTTTGGTAAATAGTTTGAACTGTACAACAAAGTGTTCTTGGGAAGGCGAATGTCATGCATTCTGGGAGCAATCGAAAAAGAAACATTCTGGGGAAAGAACAGATGAAAACAAAAGTGTCCAGCTCCCAGGTAATACAAACTGTGTGAGGTAGTCAGGGAATATGAGAGCTTAACAGTCAGGGAGCAAGAGGAGGAATTGTTCCAGCAGGAGGTGTCAGCCTCTTTAAACTGGTGAGGTTGACACTTGAACTGAAATGTAGTCTGCTCACACAAACTGGGGTCCATCGGCTTGAATGAAGTCCAGGTGTCGTCCAGTGGCTGCACTCATGTGTGATGGTCCACAGGATACATAAGCATATTATCAAACTGCACCCCAATATTAACAATAGGATAAATAACTGTGTGTTGTCCTGGCCATGGGATCAAAGTACAGATAGAGCAGCCTTGTGGTGAACAAATGGGAACACTAACTGTCCACCAATCAAGGTGCGCTATAGCAAATTCAGGTATTTTGGTACTAGCCATATGAATGAGAGATGGTGGCCAGTGTCCTAACTTAGCAGTGATCAGAATTTCCTTTAGTATAGTAATAAGCTCGATCTGTACTTGATCACAGGCAAGAGCCCAGGAAATATTCTTTCCCAATCTATATTCTGCATGTGCTAAGGTAACAATTTTCTGTTCTATAATGGGAGATATAAGAGCAAAGGTATCTACAAATACATTGGACAGTTTAGAGGAAGCTTCATTAATAATATGTTGTGAGGTAAAACCATCAGCAGCATGCTGAGCAGTGGATCCCATTTTATTACGGAGCACCTCTATATCAATTATATTAAGGGCACCCAGTGCAGTCCCTGTGCCACCTAAAATTGTATCAATTAATTCACGCTTGTGTCAAAATTGCTTGGCTCGGGGTGTTACTGACTGCATATCAAAACAAGTATTGAGCATTTGTATGTGGTTGGCAACAAACTGAGAGCAATTTGGATATTTGTGAGTAACTAGAAACAATTTGGAAAATAGATGCCAAGTAAGAAAATGGTATTCCACATCATATAAAACATCGTGTGGTGCATCATATTTAATCTGAAAGGGATGTCCTTCCTGAAATGGGTGGATATCAGAAAGGTAGAGTACAGGAGGAGCCGAAGTGGTGGGAGGGGCGGGATGAGGGGTGGTAGGTAGACAAGATACATCCAAAAGGAATGAAGTCTTAGTGATGTGCTGTTGATCACTCACAACCCATGTATAAGTTATTTTCCAGGTACCTTTGTCCTGACAGGAAATATTGTACAAAATCAAAGCAGGAGGACCTAGAAAGTAACGTTCTGGGCGTGCCCTCAATTCTTGTGTCCTTTCTAGAGAAGTGGAAACTGGTGGCTCCCACTGTACTTGAGTGATGTTTAATGAATAGAACACTGGCTTGTCCTGTACCGAACAGAAACTCAGGATGACCAGATCCTTTCCTTCCGGGAAAGGTGGGGGTATTTCTTGGTAGCGATATACTCCACCTGTGGAATTAGCCCAGCCAATCGTGCATATTCGGATGATAGTTCCTGTAATGAGACTTGAGTAGAAGAGAGCAGATACAAGAACAACAGGAAACCGAGACATAATAAAAGCTAACTTGTTTCACTCTACTAGGGAGTAAACTAATGCTCCCCACTTATACTATGTAACAACAAAACAAAAAAAAAAAATAATAATTTCTACTACTTATTTACATAACTATTAAACACATGTCAACTATACAGCAGGAGTAAATAGTTACCATCCTCAAGCGACTTTTGTTCAGAAAGCAGCTGTCCGTGCTGTCTTCAGGTGGTGTCTGAAAACAAAGACTGATAAAACACGTTTTACCCATATGGTTTTAACTGGGTGATGTGTTTCCAGTACTGCTGGTTGTCAGGCATTAGGATCTGGTATAGGTTTGGGCCTAAGGTATCAGTAACTAAGTATGGTCCTTCCCACTTTGCAGTTCCAAAGGGGAGGTTTGGTCTAGGTCTCAGAATCATCACTTTACTCCCAACCTTGAGGGTTCTTAAATCAGAACCTTTTGCATGTACCTCCTGCAAATAATCTCTAGCTTTTTCTGTGTTAGCTATCACAGAGGTCTGAATTTCTTTTAGATGTTCTTGCAGGGATTTCATCCACTCATTGGTGAGAATTACGGTCCTGTCCTCTGGAAGAAAAGAACTCAGCATATTTTCCCATCGTTGCATTGGCCTTCCCATTAAGGCTTCATAGGGTGCAAAACCTGTGGATTTACAGACATTAGCTCTGATACGCATAAGGACTAAAGGGAGCACCAGATCCCAATTTTTCCCGGTCAGATTAAGCATAGGGCTGAGGTGGACCTTAATTGTTTGATTCATTCTTTCTACCTGCCCTGCTGCCTGTGAATGGTACGGAATGTGGAGTTGTTGTTCTATGCCTAGAAAATCAAACAGTTCCTTGATGAGCTGAGAAACAAATGCAGGACCATTATCAGAATCAATAGTCTTGGGAATGCCCCAGCGTGTAAAAAATTGCATAGTTAGGATTTCTGCAGTGGTTCGAGCAGTTTGATCTGGGACAGGGAATGCTTCTACCCAATGAGAAAAGGAATCAACAACAGTCAGTAAAAATCTATTTTTCCTAGCAGTCAATGGGAGAGGGCCCACATGATCTATTTGCAATCTCTCAAATGGGCCACGAGGAGGTGCTCTCATTAACTGTCCCCTTCTCTTTTTAGGTTGCCTCCCAAATGAAGCACAGATTACACAGGAGGAAACATGATCCTGTATATCATGTTTCATTTCTGGCCACCATACCAACCTATTGAGGATAGTCTGCATTTCTTCTGCTTTAGGGTGTCCCATAGGACCTGCATAGGGTTGCCAACTGGCCGGTTTTCAGCCGGCCTGGCCGGTTTTTCTATGGCCAGGCCGGCTGCCGGCGCAGAGGCAAAACCGGCCCTTGAAAAGCCGGTTTTTTTGCTCTGGCCGCAAGATCGGGAGCGGCCAGAACAAAAAAACCGTCTTTTCTCCCAACCCGGAGGGCTTCAGAGGGAGCCGGGGAAGCCCGCGCGAGGCCCCGGCTCCCTCTGAACAGCCGCCAGCGTGAAGAGCCTTTTCCTTCACGCTGGCGGCTGTTCCTGTGAAGCCGCGATTGGTGGGAAAGGTTAAAGGCAATGCCCTTTAACCTTTCCCAGCATTCGCGGCTTCACAGGAACAGCCGCCAGGGTGAAGGAAAAGGCTCTTCACGCTGGCAGCTGTTCAGAGGGAGCCGGGGCCTCGCGCGGGCTTCCCCAGCTCCCTCTAAAGCCTCAGACAGCCGCGGTTTTGGGGGGGAGGCCAAGGACTGCCTGGGCTGTGATGAGGGGAGGGGACCTGGACTGGAAAAGGGCTAGGAGGGGGGAATTTGACTAGAAATGGTTTGTGATGGGGGGGGGACCTGGACCGGAAAAGGGCTATGGGGGGGGGGGACTTGGACTGGAAAGAAATGGGCTGTAATGGGGGGGGGGCACCTGGACTGTAAAAGGGCTATGGGGGGGGAGGGGACATGGACTGGAAATGGGTTTTGATGGGGAGGGGGACCTGGACTGGAAAAGGGCTATGGGGGGGGGGGGGAACTTGGACTGGAAATGGGCTATGGTGGAGGGAGGGGGAACTTGGACTGGAAATAGGCTGTGATTAGGGGGACTTGGACTGGAAATGGGTTGTGAAGGGGGGGGGGGACCTGGACTGGAAAAGGGCTGGGGGGGGGGGCATTGGACTGGAAAGAAATGGGCTGGGATTGGGAGGGGGACCTGGACTGTAAAAGGGATATGTGGGGGGGGGGGGGACATGAAATGGAAATGGTTTTTGTGGGGAGGGGGACCTGGACTGGAAAAGGGCTATGGGGGGGGGGGGAGACATGGACTGGAAATGGGTTGTGATGGGGAGGGGGACCTGGACTGGAAAAGGGCTATGGGGGGGGGGGACTTGGACTGGAAATGGGCTGTGGTGGAGGGAGGGGGAACTTGGACTGGAAATAGGCTGTGATTAGGGGGGCTAGGACTGCAAATGGACTGTGATGGTGGGGGGGGGGCTAGGACTGCAAATGGGCTGTGATGGTGTGGGGGGACTCGGACTGCAAATGGGATGTGATGGGGGACTTGGACTTAAAATGGGCTGTGATTGGGGGGGGGCTAGGACTGGAAATGGTCTGTGATGTGAGGGCTAGCACTGGAAATGGGCTGATGAGCTGGAATAGGACTGGAAATGGGCTAATGTGGGGCATGGGAGAATGTGATTAGAAGGGAGTGGATGCTGGGTGGGTCTAGAACTATAAGGGAACTGATTTTGGGGGAGGACTAGAATAGATGGGGAATGAGAATGGAGAGGGGAAAAATATTTTGTGTGGAAGAAAAGTCTATGATGGGCTGGGTATTGGGAGAGTAAGAGGGGCTTGAGAATGGAAGGGTGAAATTTAAACGGATGATAAAGGAATAAGGAAAGAATTGGGGGAAAGAGCAAAAGGGAAACAATCAGTATGTTAAAGCAGAAATAGAGAGAGAATGGAAAACATCTAAAAGAGAAGAAAGGACAAATGGATAGCTCGCAGAAGACACGAAGAAACCAGAAGAAAGTGACTGGAGCAATTGCAACTGAAAAATAAACGCCCAAACAGAAGGTAGAAAAATACTTTTTATTTTGAATTTATTAGCTGGAATATGTCTGGTCTGGGAAGTGTGTATTGATAACATCTTTGCGTTTTTGTTTAGTGCAAGAGGAAATTACTTTATAGTTTTATTTCTCCAGTGTTGTACATTTCATGTTTGGATTTTGGGGTTCCCAGTTTAATTATTATCTGACCAAGGAAGTTAGCCTACACGTATCCTCGGTAATTTTTGTGGGTGGGGCTGGGGGCGGGGCAGGGGTGGGACTAGGGGCGGAGAATGGGTGGAGCATGGCGAGCCACAGGTGTCGGGTTTTTCTCGGTGAAAATGTTGGTAGCCCTAGACCTGCACCATGAACCCAATGCATCCATTCTTTACCTCGAGCTCTAGGGATAGCTATAACCAAGCCTTCCTCTCTTTTTGCACATAGAATGTCTTTCTCTATAGCGAGTGTGAGAAAGGGTGTGTGCTGATATAGGTTATCTGGGGCGTCCTGCACAAACTTCCTTAAATTGGAAAGCTCAGGGTCCTTTGTCTGCAGTGCTACAAAGTAATCTGGTGGTATTATCTGATCGTAATCTGTGGAACGTGTAGCAATAGAAACCATGTGTGTCTGCTCATACCAGGGCCATATGTGGCCTACATGGCATGCTTCCTTGGCTAGTGAGTCTGCTAATGTGTTTCCTTTCACTAAAGGGCCTTTCTTCCTATGTGCCTTTACTTTAACTAAATGTACTCTCTGAAACTTCTCACTCAGTTCTTGTGCCATAGTCCACAGTGATGAATTTTTCACTGTGGACCCATCTGTAGATTTAAATTTATTTGCCAGCCACCAGGGTAACAGGGCAATGGCACTTTTAAAGACATAATCAGAAACTAAAATGATTTGTATCTCTGGGTGTGAATCCTGATATTGTTGCATACAAGCTACAAAAGCAGCCAGCTCACAGTACTGTGCTGACGCTGACCCACATGAATACTGTCTTTGCAGTACCACTTGGATATTTGGGTCCAATTGTACAATTGCAAAACCTGCTAGTCGCCTGCCTCCTTCACATTGGCTACTACCATCAATATATACTGTAGGAAGAAAAGGTGAAATTTTGTCTAGTCCTAGTTCCCTAAAAATCATGTGATAAGGGGCACTGGGTGAGGACCGACAGTCATGAGGTTGCCCCTCCAGCAAGATTCCAGCCACTTGCACGTTAGGTTCTTTCAACCAGGGGCGGCCCAAGGGGGGTGCGGGGCCATGTCCGGAGACTTGGTGCGGGGCCTCATTTGCATAAGGGGCCTCATTTGCATAAATATTTGCATAATGTTACCATACACTAACCTTTAGTAAACATGCCTCTTCATGAGTGTATGGATAAAGAAAGACAAAGATTTCTACATTACTATAATCCAGTGCCAACCGCCAGGCACATTAGGAACTACTACAAACACTGCCCATTTAGAACCCATAGCAAACCCACCGTATCCTAACAGCACTACCAGGACTCATAAAGCACCATACCCTACCTATCAAAAGGCAACACTGCAAATATTAAACCAATACATTTCAGAGAATAACAATACATGACCTACTGTGGAAAGAGAACAAATGACAATGTCAAATAGCAATTACATAAACAGAATACCTCAGCTCAGTTACACATGCAGAACATAGACCATCACCAAACAAGGAATCACAATTTAAAAACAGGAAGACAATAATTAAACTGGGAACCCTAAAAGCCAAACTTGGAATGTACAACAACAATGTAGAAATAAAACTATAAATTAATTTCCTCTTGTACTAAACAAAGCACAGACATTAATGATGCACATTTCCCAGAGCTGACATATTCCAGTTAATAAATTCAAAATAAAGAGATATCTTTGTACCTTTTGTGCATTTTTTTTCAGTTGCAATTGTTCCAGCCACTTTCTTCTGGTTTATTTGTGTCTTCTGCTATCTCTCCATCGTCTGCTGTCCATTTGTCCTTTCTTCTCTTCTAGTTTTTTTCCATTCTCTCTCTACATCTGCTTTAACATAGTAATCTTTCTCCTTTTGCTCTTTCCTCATTCCTATTTCATCCACTCAAATTTTACCCCTCCATCCTCAATCCCCACTTAGTCTCCCAATACCCGGCCAATTGTACATTTTTCTTCCCTCCCACACAAAATATTTTTTCCCTCTCCATTTCACTCTCCCAGCCTCATCCCCTTCTAATCTCCCCCAACATCAGCTCCCTTTTAGTTCCAGCCCCACCCAGTATCCGCTCCCTTCTAGTCCCCACATCAGCCCATTTCCAGTCCTGGCCCCCCATCAGTCCATTTCCAGTCCTAGCTCCCCCATCCATTTCCAGTCCTATCCGAGTCCCTTCATCAGCTCATTTCCAATACCAACCTCCCATCAGCCCATTTCTAGTCCTTTCCTAGCCCCACCATCAGCCCATGTTAAATCCTAGCTCCCCTCCACTCAGCCCATTTCTAATCCAAGCCCCCCATGAGCCTACTTCCAGTTCTAGCCCCTCCATGAGTCCATTTCAATCCAAGCCCCCACCACAGCCCATTTCCAATCTTAGCTCCCCCCAACACCCAATTCCCAGACCTATCCTAGCCCCTCCATCAGCCCATTTCCTGTCCTAGCTCCCTCCCCTAAGAGCCCATTCCAAGCCCCCCTTCCCATCAGTTATTTGCAGTTCAAGCCCCCTTCCACTCAGCCCATTTCCATTCCAAGTCCCCCTCCCCATCAGCTATTTGCAGTTCAAGCCCCCCACTTCCCCTCAGCCCATTTCCATTCCAAGCCCCATCCCCATCAGCTATTTGCAGTTCAAGCCCCCCACTTCCCCTCAGCCCATTTCCATTCCAAGCCCCGTCCCCATCAGCTATTTGCAATTCAAGCCCCTTTCCACTCAGCCCATTTCCAGTCCTAGCAACCCCCCAACCCATTACCAGTCCTAGCCCCCCATAGCCCACTCCCAGTCCTAATCCCACCAGCCCATTTCCAGTCCAAATCACCATCACCCAATTTTCAGTTTAAGCCCCCCCATAGCCCATTACCAGTCCTAACCTCCCCATCAGCCCACTCCCAGTCCTAATCCCACCAGCCCATTCCCAGTCCTAATCCCCCATCACCCAATTTTTAGTTTAAGCCCCCCCATAGCCCATTACCAGTCCTAACTTCCCCATCAGCCCACTCCCAGTCCTAATCCCACAGCCCATTTCCAGTCCTAATCCCCCATCACCCAATTTTTAGTTTAAGCCCCCCCAACGCCCATCACCACTCCTACCCCCCCAGCGCCCATCACCACTCCTAACCCCCCCCCCAGCGCCCATCACCACTCCTAACCCACCCAGCCCAGCCCAGCCCAGCCCAGGGAAAATTTAAAATAAAAAAAGCTGTCTGCTGCCGCTTCTGGGGCCGCCGCGGCAGAATCGAGTGTGCCGCGGGGCCCCCCCTGTGCCCGGAAGAGCCTGCCCTCCCCGGTATCACCTCTCTGTTTCCAGCTTCAGTCACACGTGCCGGCTTTCAGAGCGCGAAGGGACTAGTTTCCCTTTCGCGGCTCTGTTAAGCCCACGGGGGCTGATGGGAACTTCCCATCAGCCCCCGCGGGCTTAACAGAGCAGCGAGGGAGAAACTCGCCTCTCGCGCTCTGAAAGCCGGCGCGTGTGACTGAAGCTGGAAACAGAGAGCTGATACCGGGGAGGGCAGGCTCTGCCAGCACAGGGGGGGCCCCGCGGTACACTAGATTCTGCAGCGGCGGCCCCGGAAGCAGCAGCAGACAGCTTTTTTTTTTTTTTTTAATTTTACTTTTGGATCGGAATGTTTTTTGCGCGGGGCCCCCTGAAACGCGGGGTCCTGTGCAAAAAACATTCTCGCTCAATGGACGGGCCAGCCCTGCTTTCAACAATTCAAACTTTACATTCTGTGCTTGCAACATGAGAGTCCACTGGACTATTCTCTCCGTCCTAATCTTGCTACATGCTAACTTTCCTTCTACAATGAATTTGAGGGGGGTGTGATGGCTGCATTTTTATGTGGTTTGAGCACCAATGATGTATGTAAATTTCTGCATAGCAGCATAGGAAGCCAGTACATGTTTTTCACAGTTTCCCATTTTGAGTTCAGGAGAATTGAGAACTCTGGAACAGAAAGCGATAGGGCGATCTACTCCTCCTAAGCGTTGTGTTAGAGCTGCACCTATACTGTTCTCTCCAACTACAGGGTACAGGAAAAAATGTTGTGTGTGATCTGGGTGTGCAAGAACAGGAGCAGAAGTCAGAATGTGTTTTAATTTAGTTACAGCGTCTGTATGTCCTTCCTCCCAAACATAACTTTTACTTTTTAGCAGGGAGTAAAGTGGAGCTGCCACTTCAGCATAATTGTGCATGAAGTCACGACAGAAATCAGTGAGCCCTAGAAATGACTGGAGTGATTTCTGATCTGTAGGAAGTGGAAGTTTCTGTATCAGCTCTATCCTCTGAGAATCTACAGATTTACCGTCCTGGCCAATAGTAACCCCTAAAAAGGAAACCTGTGATTTGCACAGTTGAGCCTTGGCAGGATTAACTTTAAGACCAGCTTGTAAGAGGGCTTTTAAAACTTCTCTTACATGATTCCAGTGTTCGGCTTCATTCTCAGACTGAATCAGAATGTCATCTACATACTGAATTATATTATCTCTGCAAGACAATAGTGATAGGGCTTCCTGCATGTATTTATGAAATATTGATGGGGAATCATTATATCCCTGTGGGAGCACAGTCCATGCATATTGTTTATTCAGCCACTGAAAGGCTGTTTTGTACTGGCACTCAAGGGCCAGGGGCAGACTCCAAAACCCATTGGATATGTCTAAAACTGAGAAAAATTTACATTTGGGATTCAGTTTAGAGATCATTTCAGGGTATGAGGCTACCACGGGCACTACAGATTTTGAAACTTGATTCAGGGCACGAAAGTCCATAGTGAGCCTGAAGGAACCCCCCCGGTTTAACTATTGGCCAGGCTGGTGAATTGCATGTGGAAGAAATAGGTCTAATCAGACCCCTCTCCTCCAGTATCTTCACAATTTTAGTCACTGGTTCTATAGCCTGATAAGGTACTGTGTATTGTTTCTGTGGTAGAGGATCCTCACCTTCCAGCAGTATTTTTGTGTGCATTTTCCCACAATCTAACTTGTCTTGAGCCCAGACTGGAATATCAGCCACTTCTGAAGGAATTACACACAGATCATACTGCTGAGCTGCCTTGGTGCACTGAGTTGCTAACTGCATGGGAATGACTTCATGCACTAAAGTTTTAGAAGCACTTAAAGTTCCTGAATACTGCCACAATTTAAGATTAGCCATATCCACCACCAAATTTAACTGGTTGAGAACATCAATTCCAATTATTTCTTTTGGTGTGTTCACTATAGTGGAGGCAGTGGTTTCCAACATTTCCTTATTTTGTTCACTGTGCACAGGGATACCCCATTTAACTGGGATAGCCACACATTTGGAAGCTGTGTCATTAATTCCTTGAATTTCATAAATTTCCATATTTTTCTGATCTGTAGTGGGAGAAGCTCTGTTTGTAAAACTAATTCCAGCCCCTGTGTCAATCAAAGCTAATTTATCCTGACCCCCTATTCTGCTGATAACATTGGGGCGTGCACAAGAGTCCAGTATCAAGGGTGTTACAAGCCTTAAATTGTGTCCTGAGCCTGTATCCATTTCATCATCCAGAGGCTCTGGAATTGAGTCCTCTGCTGAGATAAAGGAGGCAGGCTGGGCTATGAAGGCTTGAGACATTTTGATATCTGAACTCAAGAGGTCAGGACATCCCTATGCACTAGCCTTATGTTTGTCCTGAGCTGCTTGTAAATCCTGTTTTAATTTATCTATTTCTATCTGCAGTATATGTTTGTCTTGTTCCCATTTAGTTTTCTCCTTTTCTAGCCCATCTCTCTGTGCTTTGAGCTCCTGAAAGGGGATGTAACCTGAGGAATTTCTAAAAGTACCTCTGCCATGTGCTCTCCAAGGTGTGTGTCCTCTGTCTGTGTTTCTTGTGTACTGAGAGGATCCCTCGGCTTGCCACTTAGGTGTGTGTCCTCTGTTTGTGTTTCTTGTGTACTGAGAGGATTCCTTGGCTTGCCACTTCCATGCTTCTGATACTGTAATGACCTGTGAGGGCTGGGTCTTCCAAACAGACCCAATTCTGAGCATTAAAGTATCAAAAGGGGTTGCTTCGGGGTCTTCAGAAAATAACAGAAGGTGTTTTGTAATCTCAGGGGATAGCAATTCTAATAAAAATTCCTTATGCATGCTCTCCCCATAATCTTCTGCCTTGGGCCAGGACTCCTGCTCATTAAGAACTTCTTTTAAAATCCAGGCTCTATATGCAAACTGTTCCAGTGTATCATTTGGTAGAGGTGAAATAATTTTAAATACTTGCATTGGGGAACAGTGAAATAGTTTCTCAGTACCCCTTTTAACCAACTGGTATGGGTAAGTGAGAGAGCCAACTCTATAATAGTGTGGCCCTAGAGCCAAATGCATAAGTCTATCAAAGTCTGATTGTTTTCTTCTGTATTTCCCTAGACCCCAGTGAATCAGAATATCAATCGCCCATTTAATCCACTGATTTACATTAAGAGGCATAGTGCCAATTTTCTCAACTATTTTTTTTATATCTCTATCTTTTAAATTTTCCTGCAGCATTAATTTAACTGGTGCTTTGAGTTCAGTACTGGGTGCCATGTCTAAGTCATCTGAATTATCCTCCTGACGGAGATCCTGATTATTGCTGGGTTCTGGCTGAGATAAACTATCATGAATTTCTTCATGTGATTCATCTGTATTCTTCCCATTTCTAAGTTGAACTATGCATACTTTAATATTCTTTTGTTTGTCAGTAGCTTGTATGCATTGCTCATAAGGTGTGTCATAGGCATAAGGGGATGTGGGTGTTGGCTTTTGTCTTACAGAGGCCAATTGATCCTTAACATGCCTCAATTCAAGTTTAAGTGCTTCTAATTGCTCACTAACAGTTATAAAAGAATTTGTGGCTTGTATCACTTGAGTTCTTTGTATAGAGATGCAAATTTGTGCCTCCTCAAGGTCTTTGGTCAATTGGGTACACTGAGAAGTCAGTTCAGTATTGTCCTTTTTCATGCTAATGAGCCCCCTGCACATGCCTTGGATAAAAAGGCATTTTCTTTTATTTGTTTTCTTTTTGAATTCTTGATCATGGTTTAACATTTGTCTTTGAATATTATACCAGGATGACTCAGGGAATTCACCTTCAAAGGGACCCCCTTTCCTCTTACAGTATGAAATTAAAATTTCTTTAAGTTCTTTAAAATCAAAGGCTTCCATATTTGATACTGCAGAAAGGCTGTAGTTGGACTATCTCAAATGTGTAACCTTAGAAGGAGGAATGCTCACTTTTATGAAGAAGTGAGACAGAATTATAGTTGGAATGGTATAAATTTTATGGGTGTTCAGTAAAGAGTACTGGCATAAAGACCACACCTTAAAATTATACCTGAATAAAAAGTGCTTAACACCTTTTTAACAGGGTGGAAGTTTAGGGTGAAGTTCTAGTAAGAAGGGTGTTAGGAGATTCAATTGCAGCCAGCTTTAAGCCTGCTCTCACTAAGATAGTTACTGACAGGAGACAGAGAAATAAAAGTTAAAAGGGACAGGAGGTAATAGCTTTATCAGGAAAGATGTATATTGTATTCAATGAGGGACTGTTTACCTGTGTACCACTTCCAAACTAAATCTGGACTATCTCTCTGTCTTTTCTTAGCAGCTCAAATAATATAGCAAGCCTATACATCATAATAAGACAATTGCAAGCGACTCTGTGTGATGTCTTTAAAATTCTAGATGCTTACAGAGCCTTTTGACAATAAAAATCTCACCTTGTCTAACCCACAAAACAAATTTATTACTGGAACTGTTCACTAAATAGTGTCTAAGTGTCATCCAGTCTGTCAATTGTAAATGGTCACAAGGACTTTTGATTCTGTCTGAAATCTACTTAATGTATTATACAAAATTATTACTTACCCAACTGGTGATCTGCTGTGAAATCCGAGAGACGAGCCCCCATAAAGATGTAAGATTTGGTCAGTTATTCTTCTGTAGGTCCTGGGTTCATTTCACTTCACAGAAGCAGGAGGGCTTGTAATAAGACAACCAAACAGGTGTGGCTTGGAGAAAGATTTTTTATGTAGAAATAGGCTTATTACATAGGTATTGAACAGAGGTATATAGTGATTGTTACAGAGCTGTTTCAGTGTGCATCAATGAATCTGTGTGTGCATGTGCATGTGTGAAGTGTGAGAGAGAGATAGGCCAGAACATGTGAGTCATAGCCTCATGGCAAGGGAGAGAGAGAGAGCGGAGGAGGGGTGAAGGGAATTGATTATCAGAGCCTCCTGTCCTTCATGTCCGATGAATGGTGGAAGAGAGAGAAGGAGGAAGTGTTTCTGTCCTTTATAGTGAATTGAATCCTCTCCAGCCCTTCCCCTTGAGGTCTGCTAGCCACTCCCTTTAAGGTCTGCCATTCTTGATTTAGCAAGGAGGGGCTTCAGACAGTCCTTGGAGACTGAAATCACCAGGGGGTCAGAGTTAATCTCATCTTGTAAACTGTCCTATTACCTTTGGAGACTGAAATCACCAGAGTCCAAAGCTGCATGAAATGTATGCTGACAGCTTCCTATAACACTGCACTCTCATCTGTTCTGATGCTCTTGCTTCACCCATGACATGTCCTGTGTGATGTACTGCACCCCAGCCCTGGCTGTCTTCAACTACCCACTGTCTACATTCCTGTGCCCGCACTGCTGAGCACACTTGGCTCACATCCTGCACTCTTCCGGACTTTCTACACTACAAAATCATGCTTGCCGCTGTCCAGTCAGTCATAGCACTCGCCAAACAGGACTATTATGTCCACCTGACTAATTATCTTGCTTCTGACCATCACCGTCTCATTACAACTCTCAACTCTCTCCTCAAGGTACCTCCGCCTCCGACCCCTCCTTCTGTCTGTGCCCAAACACCAATATGTGGTGTCTGTGTGAGGTGCCTGGATCCTTTGTTTGGACAGTGATGTCTATCCAGATGGTGCTTGACAGCTCTCCATTGGATCAATTTCAGCAGATGAAGGCCATGTTCAAGCTTTATTGTCCAGTACCCAGTTGCTTAAGTATGAATTACACCTGTTATACCATATCTCTGCTGTGTACAGTTGTAAATAGTTACCCCCTTGTTGTCTATCCAAGTTCTGGTGCCTGTTAATTGTAAACACAAATCAAATGTTTTGAGATGTGTATTTAACTGGTTCTATGTAAACTGCACTGATGGAAAATAGCACGGTATATAAGTGCATGTAATAAATAAAATAAAATAAATAAATAAGTATATTGTGTGGCCTTTGGAGTGACGCGCCACATATCCCATTGGGTTTGCTGATGGCTATACTCATAACTATTTTGTAGGTCTGCATAGGGGTCTGGCAATACAGATGTGCATTGCTACTCCTCTCATATCAACATGCCTATCCTTTCATATTAATCCAAGCAAAATCAGGGAATGAATGTGGACATGATGCAAACATATCTCCTCCAAAATACTATCTGGTACAATAAAACACATACAATATGAGGCTTCTGCACTAGTGCTTTGGGGAAGGGGGGGTCATTCAACCATGATGTGCAGCACATACAAGCACATTGGCCACCAGGAAAAAGTGTTGACTTGGATCACGTCTGACCCCATGTGTAATATATCTGTGGGCATTCAGTAGGAAGCGAACTCCATCTGTACAATGTCGCACAGATCACACTATGGGGCTGATGCTATGCCATGCCATGTCACCACATGGGCACATCTACTGGGATTTGTTTCCCAGAGGCTGGGTCACTATATAGCATGCAGCCATGTGCACAAACCATTTGACATGACTCAGAAATCTCACTACCACCATCTTCCCCAATGTGATGTCTGCTTATGCAACAATTGTCTGACCTTATGTTTCTTCTGACATCTCCCCAGTTATCCATCAAGGTCTGTTAGATATGCAAGGCTGCATATCTGATGTGGGACACTCAGTCAGAGCTGCATTTGAGGAGATGTCTACCTCTGTAACAGTTGCATCTGACCAACTCAATGCAACAATTGGACAGCTGCTGCAACAACGCCAACAACCATCAACACCAGGGACAAGCTCTACTAGCACTACAAGAGTTGCAGGCAGAACACCAATGAGGGGATGAGGACATCCTCCCAAATGATGATAGACTTGTTCAGAGGGACATGCTTTGCATGTAGGTCACTGTCCATACAGCAATGTGTGTATTTCTTTCACTGGGTTATAAATATGATTGTCTTGCTACATGTGTGCATGTCTCATTTCATGGCCTTTTGTTGTGGAAATTATGACCTGTACCCATGGCCTATACATAATCTGTACCCTATGCCTGCACACAAGATGTGTGTAAACCAGCTGTGCCCTTGGCAGCAATATGTCAGGATCTACATATCATTCCCCCTTTTATCATGGTTTAGCAATCCCACACACAGAACAGTTTTCTTATTCAGTTGCCCTTGATGAATCTCATATGTCTTTGTTAGTTCAACATGGGAGGGCACCTCTTGTTAGTGTGACAGCCATAACTGTGGTATTGTGGTCATAGCCAGTTTTGCTATTTTTGCATTAGTTCATGCTGTTAACTATTATGTTTATTGTTACAAAATGTTCGATGTAAAACTAAGCTTTTGCTTTGTGGATTGTTGTTTTTTGTGAACCGCAACTGAACTCTGGAAGTTGCGGGTTATAAATATATGTTAAATAAAATAAATAAATAAATAAATAAATGAGCTAGTCAACCGTGTGCTATAAAATACTGCCTGTGTATCCTGATGACATAGTGATATGTGTGCCTTTGGTGTGCACTGCCAAGGTGTGCCATGGTCATATATTTCTGACAGGCAATGTTCTGCCCATTCCACTATTTTCATCTTAGCTAAGATCCTAGCACTGCTAGTCTCCCATTAAGTAAATGTGGACAACATGTGTTTTTGCATTCACCACCATCTGGAGGCATAGGTTCAGATACCATTCAGGTCCCCTCCAGCCCTTTCACTGAGGGACACACATACATAGTATTGGGATAACTGTCATCACCCTCATGCCCACCCTTACAGTTGTTGATCATGGTTACCACTACATCCATTCAGCACCTGTGTACACATACAAGATATGCAACTCCCATGCCCTGCTATCCACCCATGTGTACAGGAACTCCAATTCACATTAGATATATATATAGTATGTGGGTCACAGAGACTTCATGAACTTCAGATCACATCTGCTAAGACACACCATCCAGCCTTATGTTCCATACATGCTCCAATGGTGGCCATGCAATCAGTGATCATCTTGTGACCTTGCTGGACATACCCTCCAGGCACTTCAGTTAGTGACTACACATGCACAAAGCCTCTCACTGTGTCTGATATGAGCTCTCTGCATGGGCCATGTGGCCTGACATACAGTTTCTCACACACACCTCTAAGGGGCCTGAGTGACAGTCAATTGAGAGTCATTGCCGTAACCCCACTGCCATATGCTCCCTGGGGCCAATGTACACACTCCCTGCTAATCACTGATATATGTTATTAACCATCTAATGAAACTGTAGACATTCCCAGATGGCATATATCAACAGTAAACAGCAGCTCTACCTGGTCTAATATGTCTGGCCTTTGCAAGGCCACAAAACCTGGGGACATGCCTCTGTTGGCTACATATGACAGAATCCTTGATTGCCTATGTGACAATCCTTGATCGTCCTTGAACCCAGTCTGCAAACTCCTCTGGCACACATCACTAGCATTGTATATCAAATTCAATAAACTTAACATAAACATACCCTGTCTCCAGCCTGTATGAGCATCTGCCTGTCTCATGTTGTTATCTATTTGTGCTCTTTCCTACCTGTGCTCATACCCATGTGGTAACTATGAACATCCTTTTTCACAATTCTGACATTGTGCTACAATTGAAGAATGGTCTAGAATTTGGCAGCTGGGATTTAATGTTAAAAAATGTAAGGTCATGCATTTGGGCTGCAGCAATCCAAGGGAGCAATATAGTATAGGGGTGAAGAACTTTTGTCCACTAAAGAAGAGCGGGACCTAGGCATGGTTATGTCTGATGATCTTAAAGTAGCTAAACAGGTAGAAAAGGCGACGGCAAAAGCTAGAAGGATGCTTGGGTGCATACGGAGAGGAACGGCTAGCAGAAAAAAGGAGGTGATAATGCCTCTGTATAAGTCTTTGGTGCGACCTCATTTGGAGTATAGTGTGCAATTCTGGAGACCGCACCTTCAAAAGGATGTGAACAGGATGGAGTCGGTGCAGAGGGTGGCTACTAAAATGATTAGTGGTCTTCACTATAAAGCATATGAGGACAGACTGAAGGATCTTAATATGTACACCTTAGAGGAAAGGTGGGATAGAGGTGATATGATTGAGATGTTTAAATACCTCCATGGCATAAATGTTCAGGGAGAGAGCCTCTTTCAATTGAAAGCAAGTTCTGCTACGAGGGGACATGGGATGAGGGTGAAGGGAGATAGATTCAGGAGTGATATGCGGAAATATTTCTTTATGGAAAGAGTAGTGGATCTGTGGAATAGTCTCCCAGTGGAGGTGGTAGAGATGAGGACAGTAACTGAATTCAAAAAAGCATGGGACAAACACAGAGGATCTCTAAAGGTAAAAAGGGGACTGTTGTAGTTGTTATGGAAGGACAGACTAGATAGGCCATGTGGTCTTTTTCTGTCGTCATATTTCTATGTTTCTACAAAACACACAATGACTGTGTAACCTTGAGTCACCTGTATGAGGAGAGCACCTGTGACTTACATATTTGTCTTGAGCCAGACATGCACATGTGAAATGTACATCACATAGTTTTGATGCATAAGTGTCATAGAGATACATATAGCATGTTATACAGATATACAGATCATCCTCTCTGATAGAGGAGGCACTGCCCTTTGGAAGGGCCACTACACTTTGTCCAGTTTGCATCTCTCACTCTTTCATGTACCCTAAACCAATGATAAGTACAACGGCAGGAGACATATAACAGTTGGTGCGTATTACTGCATATCCTATGCCAAGATGGTGGAGAGAAAGAAAATGTGTCCTAACTCAGTTCCGGCACAACTGGTGCCATTACAAAGCAACACACGAGGGGGAGTCCCAGGTATTCTCCCACCCATCCTTGTATTTATTAAAGTTATTCTATATAAACATATTGATGGAGCATGTGATTTGGACAGGACCTACCTGCCTGTTCTATCTGGTATGTGGCAGGAGTATTTCTGTTGTATTGTCACACAACATGTGTGGTAACAGTCCTGTTCCCTGCTGTTCCTTATCTTTGGGCTGTGAGAAAAGTCAACACTCCCTTTCTGTATCATACAGAGTTGTGATGGCTCTCCATTGCTACACATATTTGTACCATGTCCCATGTGAGATTGAGAAGGTGGAGCTCTGTGTTGGTGTCTGAGGCATATATCATGTTTTTCCATTGATACAGCAAGCATCCTGAGATCTCTGAATGTGTTGCTCTTTTCCATTTGTAGATATGTTGGACAGAGACATTATACCAGTAGTACTTTATTCAAAGGTATGTAAAATGTTATAATCATGAGTAAGCCCCCATATATAGGTCCCAGCTTTGTACACAGTCATACATACTTTAAAGGTGCATCACCACAATCGTTTTCCCAATGTCCATGAGACACTGTCCATATAGTACTGCAGCGAGAGCATGGATCTAAGCAGGGGCTATATATCTTACTGGGACAATGAGGGGCTGCTACATCTGCAACCATCATAATTGATATTATGTGGAGTTCCTGCAGCCACTAGCTATGTGGACAGTAATGTGTCAGTCACCTTTATGCCATAATATGTTGTAGCACCTCACCCTTCCATGTGACCACTGCTGTGCTGTAAGGTATTTTGGGCCAGATGGTTCCTGATATGTCACAACATAGGACCCCAAACAAGAGATCTCTATTTGTAAGAACAAGCAAAGGGATGATAAATATTCCACCATTACCCAACAGAGTGCATATCACTAAAGGACATTCTTGCTGGTACCTAGCTTTCTACAAGGAACACCCTTTGCATTAGGCACAAGGGATATGTGTTATTCATTGCATGGTCACCTGTCTACTAATGCGGAACAACGTGGGATACTTTTGGGCTTCTGACATATATTTGTGTTCCTTGTTAATACTTGGATTGTAGCCACAGTCCTAGCAGTCCTATGTCTGAAGATGTACCTATGCAGTGCTCTAGTACCTATGATTTCCCATAATGATAACATATGTGGGGCATGGCTAATTTGGTTTCAGGAACAATGTACGGTACATGCAAATGGACAATCATACTGGCAAGTAATGTGCACAACTACCATCCATTAATCTCACTGATATGTGATAACTTCTGAAATATTTGTTCATGTACTGTATTGATTCCTATTGGGTGTGATTTGCAGCCTCATTATCTGACCTCACTGCATTCAGATATATCTTGATACACAATGTTCTGTTGGAGACAGAGTGCACCATTTCATTGTCTTTGGGCCATACACAATTTGTGGTGGTGTCCATTGTGGATGAGTTAATTAGGCTGCATCTGTTGCACATATATCAATATTTCTAGTGCTACATATCACTATGGTATCTAGCTGATGTGTTATGGAGAAACCAGAATATATGTGACTCCACTTGTGCCATTTCAGCTGGGGCAGCAAGCGCTACCTCTTAAAGATGCATGTACCAGCACTGGGTTGTTCGGATCATGTACCAGCACTGGGTTGTTCGATAATATAGCTTACCAATTTGGATACTAACAGCCTGATTATGGACACTGTATCTGTTACACAATACTAGAGTGATGTGTTGTGGAATGCAGTATGTGTGTCCACTCCCTCTTGCTCTGTCTTTTACATTTTTGCGTGTGTCCACAGCATACAAGCTAATAAATCTTTGACATCATGATAATAAAAGCAGTATACATGTTTGAACATGTATGTTTAAGTAACATATTCACTCCTGACCTCCACACGTGTAACTTTCTTGCACCAACCTATTGAGATCCTCCAAATACAATTCTGTTGGTTGGTCTGCAAACCTCTTTTCAGTAGCTGATGCAGCCTCATCAATGCTTGAAGATGTTCCTCCCTTCAAGTCGTTTTGGAGGTTCGGGTACAGGTGATAGTCAATAGGGGCCAGGTCAAGCGAGTATGCCTGGTGTTACAGCAATTTAAAGCATTGATCCGCCAGTGTGTGTTGCATCCTGGCTGCAGTGTGAGGATAGGCATTGTCCTGCAGACCCCAGAAGCATCTTGCAAGCTTTCATAGATTGTGGAGAACAGTTCCCCTCTTCAATTTGTCCAGGAGGGAAATATAGTAGTTTGCAATGTGGGTTCCCCCTTTTGCAGGTAATCAACAAGCACAATTCACTCTTTGTCAGCACGGATTCAGAGAGGCACATGGCGTCGAACCCTCCTTACCAACCTCTTCAATACGATAGTACTAGGAATTGATGACATCCGACAAGGGTTACATAAGATATGCCATACTGGGTCAGACCAAGGTCCATCAAGCCCAGTATCCTGTTTCCAACAGTGGCCAATATAGGTCATACATACCTAGCAGTTTCCCCAAAAGACACAGGTTCCACAATGCTGGTACTGGGTCAAGCGTTGATATCCTGGGTCCCTTCTTAATAATGGTTTATGGACCTTTCCTCCAGGCACTTGTCCAAACCTTTTTTAAACCCAGCTACACTAACAGCCTTTACTACATCCTCCGGTAACAAATTCCAGAGTTTGATTACACGTTGAGTGAAAAATTATTTTTTTTTATTAGTCTTAAATAGTTTACCCTGTAGCTTCATTGCATGTCCCCTAGTCTTTCTATATTCTGATAATGTAAACAATTGATCTACGTTTACCCGTTCCACTCCATTCATTAATTTATAGACTTCTATCATATCTCCCCTCAGCTGTCTCTTTTCCAGGTTAAAGAACCCTAACCTTTTTAGCCTTTCTACATAGGAGTATCCTTCCATCACCTTTACCATTTTGGTGGCTCTTTTCTGAACCTTTTCTAATAACACTATATCCTTTTTAAGATACGGCGACCAGAATTGCACACAATATTCAAGGTGCGGTCTCACCATGGAATGATATAGAGGCATTATAATAGCTTTTGTTTTATTTTCCATTCCTTTCCTTATGATACCTAGCATTCTATTTCCTCTCTTGGCCGCCGCTGCACACTGGGCCGAGGGTTTTAACATGTTATCCACAATGACGCCTAAATCATTTTCCTGGGTGGTGGATCCTAATGTGGAACCTTGCATCATGTAGCCATAGTTTGGGTTGTTTTTCCCTAGGTGCATAACTTTGCACTTGTCCACATTAAATTTCAACTGCCATTTTGATGGCCAGTCTTCCAATTTATCAAGATCCACTTGCAATTTTCTACAATCCTCTTGGGTTTTAACAACTTTAAATAGTTTTGTGTCATCTACAAATCTGATATCCTCACTCGTTATTCCACTTTCCAGGTCATTTATGAATATGTCAAAAAGCAGCGTACCCAGCACAGATCCCTGGGGTACTCCACTATTCATCTTTCTCCATTGGGAAAATTGGCCATTTAGCCCTACCCTCTGCTTTCTATCTTTTAACCAGTTCCTGATCCACAGTAGTACACTGCCTCATATCCCATAACTCTTTAGTTTTGCCAAAAGTCTCTGATGAGGGACCTTGTCAAAGGCTTTCTGAAAGTCCAGATACACAATATCAACCGACTCACCTTTGTCCACCTGTTTATTCACATCTTCAAAAAAACACAACAGATTAGTAAGACAAGATCTTCCTTGTCTAAAGCCATGTTGTCTGTCTCCCATTAGGCCATGATTATCTACATGATGAGTAATTTTATTCTTTATGATGGTTTCTACCATTTTTCCCGGTACTGACGTCAGGCTCACCGGTCTGTAGTTTCCCGGATCAGCCCTGGAGCCCTTTTTAAAAATTGGTGCTACATTGGCGATCCTCCAATCTTCAGGTATTAGAGATGATTTTAATGATAGTTCACAGATTATACTGGAAATCGTTACTGACTTTAAAAGGCCCTAATCCGTAGTATCTTGGTAAGCTGAACACAAATATAACATTAAAAAAAATTTATTGGCTTTCGTTTTGAAGATGTTGCATGTAGTTCATTTTTGATGTTTCACCAGGTAAATTTATCCAGTAGGACATCAACAACATCCCAAATAAGCCTTGAATGATGTAATATTGCATGACATTGCATAACATCAGCATGCACACATCATCCAGATTTGATTGCATCATTTTCTGATGCAATGCAATACTACTGCCAGACGCCTGCTGAACACTTATTAAAAGAGGGCCTCTACACAGTACCCTGTCCTGTGCTGCTGAGTTAAGTTATATTCTGATTTGATTTAAATTATAGCTCTTTGCTGCTGCTAGGCTCTAACTTATTATGAAATTTAAACTACAAGCTCTCTGCTGGGTTCTAAATTTAACCAGAAAGCTCTCTTCTGTGTTTTAAATGTAAACTAAAAGCACTTTGCTGATGGTAGGCCCTGAGTGACTATTAAATTTAAACTACAAGCTCTCTGCTGGGTATGAAATGTAACCATAAAGTTCTCTTCTGTGTTTTAAACTTAAACTTAAACTGCTGCTACTTGGCCCTGACTGATTTAACAAAAAATACTGGGTTCACAGATTAATTAGCTTTAATAGAAAGAATTCCTTTTAGAAAATTCCCAGAAGTATATACTCACAATTGCAGATCTCTCTCCACAAGTAACAGTTCCCTTTTTCTAGTCCTTCAAGACTGAGGATCACAGAGCTCTGGTTGAGCTATTTATGCCTGTGCTGCTGAGGTAAGCTGTAACCAACGTCCTGGGTGATTTACAGTCCTTGCTTGGATAGAAGGAGTCTTTCAAAATGGCCTTTTGACCTGTCACCTGTTGTTAACACCTATTGAAAAAGTTTCACAAGTCTCTTGCCCCATAGGTAGAAGGCCTCTTTGTAAAGGTCTCTAGAATACTTTATTTGTTGCTCAAAGAGTACTGACCCTGTTTTGCCTTTTATGCTAAGCTATATTCTGATTTGATTTAAATTATAGCTCTTTGCTGCTGCTAGGCTCCAACTTATTATGAAATTTAAACTACAAGCTCTCTGCTGGGTTCTAAATTTAACCAGAAAGCTCTCTTCTGTGTTTTAAATTTAAATTAAAAGTACTTTGCTGATGCTAGGCCCTGAGTGACTATTAAATTTAAACTACAAGCTCTCTGCTGGGTATGAAATGTAACCAGAAAGTTCTCTTCTGTGTTTTAAATTTAAACTTAAACTGCTGCTACCAGTCACTGACTGATTTATCAAAAAATAGTGGGTTCACAAATTAATTAGCTTTAATAGAAAGAATTCCTTTCAGAAAATTCCCAGAAGTATATACTCACAATTGCAGATCTCTCTCCACAAGTAACAGTCTCCTTTTCTAGTCCTTCAAGACTGAGGATCACAGAGCTCTGGTTGAGTTATTTATGTCTGTTCTGCTGAGGTAAGCTGTGACCAACTTCCTGGCTAATTAACAGTTCTTTCTTGGATAGAAGGAGTCTTTCAAAATGGCCTTTTGACCTGCCACCTGGTGTTAACACCTATTGAAAAAATTCACAGGTCTCTTGCCCCCTAGGTAGAAGGCCTCTTTATAAAGGTCTCTAGAAGACTTCATTTGTTGCTCAAAGAGTACTGACCCTGTTTTGCCTTTTGTGCTAAGCTATATTCTGATTTGATTTAAATTATAGCTCTTTGCTGCTGATAGGCTCTAACTTATTATGAAATTTAAACTACAAGCTCTCTGCTGGGTTCTAAATTTAACCAGAAAGCTCTCTTCTGTGTTTTAAATTTAAACTAAAAGTACTTTGCTGATACTAGGCCCTGAGTGACTATTAAATTTAAACTACAAGCTCTCTGCTGGGTATGAAATATAACCAGAAAGTTCTCTTCTGTGTTTTAAATTTAGACTTAAAATGCTGCTACTAGGCCCTGACAGATTTAACAAAAAATCACAGATTAGCTTTCACAGATTAGCTTTAATAGAAAGAATTCCTTTCAGAAAATTCCCAGAAGTATATACTCACAATTGCAGATCTCTCTCCAGAAGTAACATTCCCCTTTTCTAGTCCTTCAAGACTCAAGGGTTTGCCCTTATCTTCTTGGATATCACAGCAGCCTTCGACTCTGTGAGCCATGAGCTGATATTGGGACGTCTCGAAGGAAAGGGAATACAGGACGCAGCTCTAAGCTGGTGCAAATCCTACCTGAATGACAGATGGAAGCACGTAAGAACCGGCACCTCAACCTCGGAACCCTTCCAACAAAAAAAGGGTGTGCCACAGGGTTCCTCGCTATCGGCACTGATGTTCAGCATATACATGCAACCCATCTGTGCCTTGATCCACTCTTTTAATGTTGCCTGCCTCGTATACGCAGACAACATTCTGCTATACATGCCATTCGTTATGGACCAGCACGACTTCTCCCCACTAACAAGCTGTTTCAACGCTGTTGCTGACTGGCTCCATACCCAATATCTACGAATAAACCACAACAAGCCAGATGTTCTCTTCATCACGAGAAACCATGGTTTCACCCTCCAGCTTCCTTAAAGGTAAAGAATGCCAAGCTGGCTGCTAAACCCACGATCTGCTACCTAGGAGTCACGTTGGACCAACGGCTGGATTTGAAAATCCACATAGGAAACACAGTCAAGGCAATATACCATAAAATACGGACACTATGGCATCTGTGACCTCTATTGGACCCAGATGACTTCCGTACAGTCTACCAAGCTCTCGTAATCCCACATTTCGACTATGCTAATGCAATTCTACACGGACTCTCACAGGCAGCACTGAACCTACTCCAGCTGGCAATGAATTCAGCCGCCAGAATTCTATACGGAGCCTCAAAAATAGAACACATTACACCAATCCTGAAACAACTCCACTGGTTACCAATCCACGGCAGACTAGCTTTGAAAATCCTAGTAATGACCTTAAAGGCCATAAACAACCTCCATCACTGGGCTAATCCACCCCACACCGCAGACCAGATCCAGAAGATCCACAGCTGTCAATAAACTGACAACACCCAATGCAATAATGAAATGCAACCACGCAACATCCAACAGGGCATTCGTGCTTTATGCACCCAGATGTTGGAATGCCCTCCCTACAGCCATTAGAGAAGGCACTGTCCTGTCCCAATTTAGGAAGGTGCTGAAGCACCACCTATTCTTATAGTACTACCCAGAAGACAGCTCACAAACAGACACTCCAAGATGCAGGACCTCTCCAACAACACACCTAGCACACTCTCCTGCAGCTAACCCCATCAACATCACTCCATGTAAATACTAGTAGGATCAGATTGTTACTAGTGTTTCTAGTGTATATAAGTTGTAGATAGTTACCCCAGTTATGTCCAAGTATTAGTTCCTGTTCATTGTAAATACAATACAGCCTGACTGCATTGTATACGGTTCTGTTATATGTAAACCACACTGATTTGAATAGCGCGGTATAGAAGAAAACTTAAATAAATAAATACATAAATTATTTTTGCTAAGTTCCCTTGTAAGGACAGATATTTCATCACTGCTTTTCACACTTTTGTCATAATGACTCTGTTGTTCTATGACTGTCAGACTTCACACCTAAAGTATATGAGTTTTAATCATTAACTTTGGAACAGTCACATTGAAAATACTGACATGCAACATGATAGAGTTCTGTTACGTTAAAGATGTTCATGGAATCTGGTCAGCAAAAGACATATCAGCAATCTCTCATTTGTGTAGAAGCAGTCAAAATGGCACATGTGAGCTCTTCATGCTACATTGTTTCCTCTTATTCTGCTGAACACATCATCCTTGTCAGCACTTGACAGTGTACCTGGCCCTACAGAACACTGCAGCTGCAGGCATATAGTTGCAAGTTAAGTGTGGTATTCCATGATCAAAGTACTTGCCCTTGTGATTCTTAAACATCTGAGAGAAACCCTAACAGCCATCACAGTGGTTTGCAACAATGCTTGACATCTACTATATACAGTTACATGTCTGCATGCCAGTCCAATATACCATCCAAGCTGTTGTGTTATACAGCAGCAATGGCCATTAGACAGACATGCTGCTTCAATATGTCCTTATACCTTCTGGCCAGTCTGCATGGTGTGTGTTGAACACACATTATGGATGGATATATTCTGTCTCATGCACATACCTTCTACAGTGGCTCATCCTGATGGCTTTGTGGCAGATAAAAATCTCATGAACACTCCATGTTTGTGAGCTGCGACACAGTCAAGACACCTATTCTGTAGAGAAACATTTGGTATTCCATCAGAGGGATGCGTATGTGTGTCAAAAAGATACTTTGACATTTTTAAGCATCTCCATCTGGTGGCTCTGGCTATATTTACAGCTATATGACAAATCACATATCTGTGGATATTTTCACTCATTACAGTCTGTGTGGGCCCATACCAAGACATATTGCACTATGGCCATGCTTTGCCACTTGGACACCTCATAGCATGTACTGCTTAGAAACCAAGTATACATACAGCAGACAAACAGTAGTGTTTGCTATCAAAGTAGCACTATCACAGAGCACTATACACCTCACCTGCTATTCCACATCATAATGGAGTTCACCACTTCCTAAGATGTACCACAGTTGAACATCATGTCATTTCAGTACCATATCAAGGAGACATATGAGGGTAAAACAGAGCTGTCAAATGCCATTCACATCCCATAGTGCAAAAAATGCCAGAAGATGTGCCATGTCATGGATGTGCCATGTCATGGAAATTCAAAAGCTGAAGCAAGACACATTACACTATCTGCTGGGGCAGCTGCTAGAAAATGCATCAGCAGTATACATTACATGGGTTCTACAGATTGACACACTTGATCAGTTTGCAAAGCCCATAATCTTCAAAGTAACATCATATCAGCCACTGCATCAGAATCTTCCATATTGCTGTCATTGGGCAAAGTGCTTGTCCAAACAAATGCTACAATAAGTGAGTACTTGATGTCTTTATGTGGTGATATGGCACAATTCCCTACAGACATATCTTCCTAACTTGGGATGGACAGTGTAGTCCAGCACATTGGATCATAATATACCAACATTGGAGCCTCATTGACTCTGGTGTGATCGACTATATGCAGCAGATGACCTAACGAATGAGCTATGTAATCCCAGTCTAGTACCCTCATAAGATCTTCAGGTACTCTTGTGCAGTGATGATCCATCTCTGGACTTGCATCTTAACTCACACTAGATGGTAGCATCATGTATCACATGCAAACCAGACAGATGTTGCTGACACTGCATTGGAATATGAGAGATAATGGTTATCAGGTGAGACCCATCCAAAGTGCACTATAAATGTTCAGCATGCAATTTGCTACATTTATGATGTGTTTCACATCCCATGACAACACTGCTCTTCTCACTTCCCTCACAGTCAACACAAGAAGATGTCTTAGTGGAACCAAGATTCAGGGCAGATTTGAGGAGGTCAGTCCAGTATAACACAATGCATCATACTATAAAATGGGAACCCATAACAGATTGGACTCACCTTTTTACATCCTTGGTCTTTGTGTTTTGCAAAATGTCCCTCAGGTCACCAGAGTGGTGCAGTGTACTGCTGAATGAGCTGTGGAGCTGCCATTTCTCCTTAGATCCTGAGATGCAAGAGACAGAATGCAGAGGACTTTGCAAGATTGCTGACTTTAAACATGAATGTTGTTAATATGATTATTACACATATCCATAGCTTTACCTAGACAGCACTTACATGGAAATAGCTGCTGTATCAGGAATTGCCTGATCTCTAAGCCCATCTGTGTGTTCTCACAGTCACGCACAGGACAGCACAATAGATCTGGCTCCAGTTCCAGGTTAATTTTGACTGGGATGCGATGCCTTATTGGAATATTGTGCAGAATGTAGCAGGCCAGAATTATCTTAGCCACAGTCAGAGGTTGGTATTGTAAGGCCCCACCTGTTTTATCCAGACACCCGAAGCGACTTTTCAATACACCAAAGGTGTGCAAATGACAAAGTGAGTAGTGGCATGGGCCTCATTGTACAGTACCTGGTCTCTGCATGTGACCGTGGGAAACGACTGGGGTCAGTAACCAGGCTCTGCATCCATATCCAGCATCACCTGCAGACATAACATGTGATACTGTAACACCATTTGCATATGTAGACAGACAAGACCTACATGAACATGTGCCCACTGGCCATTGGTTCAATGCATGTGACGTGCAATCTCACAAACAACATAGGCCTAGAGTGGAACCTTTTTGCTATCATTATGTTCACCCGGCATGGGGCTAGAGAGGTTATTTCTGGCCAAATGTCTGCAAAACCTCCACCGGCAGCTAATGGGTAACCTGAACAAAGGGAACCTGTTTACAGTGCTGCCTTCCAACTGCTGAGTATGGAATTCTTGAGGTGTGTCTCTCTTAGGGATTTTCTATTCTCATGGGCCAATAATGGCAAACCGCATATCCACTGTGAATGTACTGTTATGATGGGTACTGTGCCCTCCATTCAGGATGGTACATTGTTACAAACTTCAGTATGAACAGGCCACCTCTCTTGCCTTCCCTATGAGTAGTGCACAGCTGTGCTAAGACACAAATGATATTGCAGGGGTTCAATTTGTGCAGAGTTTCCAAAGTGCTCATTCCAGGCTGTGCTGTTTCATCACCATTCCCATGAGGATACACTCTGCAATTGCTGGCACATACTTGCTATCCTTGTAGCACAGCATCAATGTATGTTACTGTTCATATACACTGAAATGCCATCAGTGAACAGCACATTGGGACGGATGTCAATGTAAGTGACAGGCACAATAGAATCACACTATTTGAATATATACCTACATAGCTCTAGGTGACATTCTCAATGACTGAAAAAGTACAGTGATGTTGATTGTGATCAGCAGGTCAGGTATGCTGATTCACTCATGACATACCCATATTAAGAGTTACATATATTAACAACCGTACCAGGGTCTCAACAACAGTCATTTGCAGCAGTCAGCATGTGTATCAGTGTGCAAAGATATTGTCCGGGGATACAAAAGCAGTATGTGAGCAGACATGTAAGTCATTATATCCACAGTGATGAGGGTGTCACAGCACAATGGCTGGAATGTTGGTGTGAGGCAGATCGGTGCAATATTTTGTCCGAGGTGTGGGAGACCTAAGCAAACCTCACGTTTTGCACCCTTTACTGTTGTCAAAATCTAGTATTTAGCTTTGAATACCTTGGTTTTGCTGCCCACCAGAGGTTGCTGCCCTAGGCACCATCCCAGGTTTGCCTGTGTTTTGGCAGATTCAGGTGTGAGGGACAGAGAGATGGCAGCTGGTAACCAAAATCTGCTTTCCTACTGTACTCTTATATCACTTAAATGTACATAGAACCTGCATAAGTAGTGCTATCTTATCTGAGTCAGCATCATGGGGTTGGCAACATTCCTTTCCACCAACAGATTATAGTATTGGAAGTAGCATGTTGCACAGATGAGAACAAATGTGTGACCTTACAGCAGTGATGGCATTATTACTCCTGTCTTTCTGTAGTCCTCTGTGAACACATCCCATTATACAGGTGTGAGATAGTCAAATTGTGGCTGCTACATAGCTATTTCATTATGGGCCTAATCAGTGCATTGTTATCCAGTCTGCCACTCGCTGAATCTTTGCATCTTCCCAGATTCACATCTCCAACTCATTTCCTGCATCTAATACATGAATTCAATGGCTCTCCACAATGACAAACAACATGTACCTGCTGATCTTGACCCTCAGACAGCACAATGACCATATGTATTACATACACATCTCAATCCAAGGTAGTGATGGCTATTCCTCCACAGAGAGCTAGATTTCAGAGAGTACATAAACAGCTATATAGAGGACACAGACAAGCTAAAGCAAGAGGAGAAAGAGAAGCAATCCCAGAACTCAACAGAGATTTCCAATGTGCAGTAAGACAAGACAAGGAGAAGTACTACAATGACGCATGCAAGGAAATAGAATCAGAAGCGATTAAAGGAAGAACAAGATCGGCTTTTCTAAGCTATGAGAGTTAAAGAAAAAATCCCAGCCTCGAATTGGAATGCTACAAGATGCTCAAGATTCATGTTGAATGATGCTGATCAAGAAAAGGTGGAAAGAATATATAGAGTCATTATACCATAAAGATCAAGTGGACCAACAGCTGTTTCAAACTGTACCTTATGATCAGGAACCATTTGTGATGAAAGAAGAAGTCAAAGCAGCATTGAAAGCTTTATCAAAGAACAACTGGGAATGCATTATTGCATTACAGCCACAGGTTGCAATTATTTACTAAAAACTAGCCTTCTGCTTGTAAATGGGGTCTCACACAGTATGTAGAGTTGCTGAATAGCTGACTTGCAGCATGTTGTATGCACAGACAAATTCTGGGCATCACATGCATGCACAGTGCATTGCTGAAGCTCACAATCCTCTGGAGAAACACACACACACACACATAAACACACATGACCCCGCTGTCCAAAAGTAGTGCAAATTGGCATTCTTACCTGCCCCTTAGGCCTCATTTCATGCTCCACCATTGCCAATGCCTGCTCAGTGTATCATGCTATTGGCATGCTCTGCCCTCCAGCCACTGGTGGTGCAGCTTCTCATTGTGGCAGCTGAGTGTGAGGACCCATGCTGGATGAAATTTTGAGGGTTGCATATGATGATACAGGTTTAGGAAGGTAGAATAAAATTAACACACCATTCCTGATCCACAGGTTGGTCTCAAACCCACCACCCATCTCTTATACACATACTGGCCATGTGTTTGTAGCCACAGAACAGTCATGGGGGTTTATCATTCCATGGATATATATGTGTTCATTGTTGCACTGCATTGATATGCTGATGATTCAACTGATATTCATGTCTTACATATAGAATCTCTCCAACCATGATACAAGAAACACACACAAATTCCAGACCATGGGTAACCTAGCAGAATGAGTAATGTACCCATTTCCTGGTGTGTGCTTATGGCCCAATCATGGAATCATCTCATATTTTGCAGACCACATAAGCTACTTTAGATTCACATGTGGTTCTGATGGTCACCAGTTCATATCCAGATTATTTGGCAGGTGAGAGAGCAGGGTGGTTATTTTACCTCTGACATGGGTGTAATCATATTGTATAGTATTCCTGCTTCAATGGCATATTTTGCACCCAACTTGCACATATCTACTCAATATGTGCAAGTGGGGGACATCCTGATCCCAGGGCCAGCCCACCTACTCAGCAAACTAGCCAGGTGCTAGGGTCCACCAATCATGGTAGACAGCATGCCAGCCAATCCCCCCATCCCTGCAAACGTGGCACAGCCACCACTTCACTGCTACAGGTAGCCTTATTGAAGTTGCACACATGCAACTAGTCACACCATGCCGCTCCTGCCCCTCTCCACCAGGGGATGTGGGCATGCATGCTGTTGCCTTAGACCTTGGAAAGGAGGGATCACCATGAGCTCTGCTGTACCTGCTGATGACATGCAGGTCCGGGACACATATTTCTTCTGCAGCAGGCCCCAGCCACTGCACTCCCCACCTCCTCCCTCACCCAATGCTGATATGGCAGCATGGTGGCAGTGGGGGTGGTAAAACTCCTTTTTGACTGTGGCAACATGTATGTGTGCTGTCACTGTCATAACAGAGTCATACCAGCATCACAGATGTACACCCTAGGCAGTCACCTTGTCAGCCTAGTGGATCAGCTAGCCTCACTGCATCACTCACATGACACCTGCTTTGCCAATTTGGCACCAACTTTGTGCCCTTTATTAATGTGACACCATGTTGTTACTGCCAATGGAGCACTACTATCACTAATTTGAGAACTACAATGGGTGAAGCACATTGCATACATTAAAATAGGCTCTCTCCCCTCAGAAATAGCCCTTACCGTGAGATTTCAGATGACGTTAGGTTTCCCAGTGCAGGGAAATCTAATGCACGGTAACATAAACGATCATTAAAGGAGCACATGGTATCCCCAATCCCATTAATGCCCACTCTCCACCTTCTTTTACCTTAATGCTATGGGTCCAGCTTCTGCACATTCATCCTGCATTATCGGCGCTTTCCACAGGGTTAACTGCTCACCGGTGCCAATAACACCTGTTAACTGCACCTTTGCTACCTTAATGCTTCTTAGTAAACATACCCCAAAGTTTAATATTGCAAAGTGCAATGTCTAAAAATGCATTTTTATAAAATTGTTCTGGAAGGGATGATGAGATGACTACTGTACATCTGAGTATAATATTAAAAATGTGTGTGGGGGGGGGGGAGCTAGGAGTCTAAAAGCTAATTGTGATGGGGTACAAGGTTGAAGTTTTGCATAGAGCACCTAGCCACCTACTGCATGCTTAATACCCTTACTGCATGCTTAATACCCTTACCCTTACTGCATGCTTAAAGTCAACCCTGTACTTTGGGATAGTTCACCCTTAGCATCTCTGCCATTGGGCATCAGTCATTACAAATCACCACAGAAACAGGCTGCACCAACTTCAAACAGCAGTAGCAACAGGGCAGTGGGGCACTGTAGGCAGGCACAGGCAGGCAGGGCATTTTGTCAGCAGAAAAGAAAAACATCATGATTCTATGTTGCATTTTTCACTTACAAAGCAGTACTATACATTTTGTTTAGATTTATAACCCGAATAAACCACTGGGGTGGTACATCTCACTTTTAGGCAGGGCTGGCCCAACTACTAAGAAAACTAGGCTGTCACCTAGGGTGATGACTTGGGGAGGGGGCAGCAAAGAGCAGCCACAGTCAAAGTAAAGCAATGGGTCCTAGCACTGGCAGCCACACAAACTCAAAAGAACCATTAACACATATAATATTTTTACCTGCAGGAAGATTAGGCAATATGACATGCATATTCGTATAGTCCATTTGCCATTGTGAGTGACTTTTTAAAATCTCCCTCATTATGCATATATTTAGAAAATAAAGTTTAATATTTCAAAATGTGATGTTCAAAAATGAGCTTTTATAGGATTGTTCTGGGAGGGTGGAAGGGATGGTGCTGAAATGATTAAACATGAGTTTAATGATCAAAATCTTGGGGAACCCTAGAGGTCTAAAAGCGAATTGTGATGGATACAAGACTGAACTTTCATACAGCCTCCTATCAACCACTTAGTATCCTTACCCTTGCATCACCCCTGCTCTTTGGGATGGTTCACCCTTAGCATCTCTGTATCATTGAGCATTACTTATCACTAGACTCCAGCAACTTGCAAGCAACAGGGGTCCACTGGAAGAGACAGGTAGGCAGGACACTTTGTCAAAAAGGCAGGGAGAGCACTCTCAGGCAAGTAGGCAGGAATGCAGAGCATTCTCGGACAAGCAGGATATTCCAGCAACTTTGGCAGTTTGGGGTTTATGTAAGAGTGCATACTATTTGAAAAGACTGCACATACTCTTCAAATAGTGCACATTCTCTTGAGTATGTGCTATTTTCAAATACTGTGCTCTCTTCAAATAGTGCAAGCTATTAACCATATTTTCCCCGGAAATGAAAATCTTAAAATAGTGAAACAAGACCAAATGAAAGATCCCTCAAATGAAATGAAAAACTAAACAAAATGCACATTCCTATGTCTTACTGTTGTTCTCTTCTATGAGAGAATGAAATATCGCTATTAGGTATATGCACATGCTAAACATTTTCAGTTCATATTTTAGTTCATTTGAGTTTTCCCCAATTTTTAATCAGTTTCACACATTTGTTTTAATATTTTGATGCATATTAAGTTATAGATTTATGTGTGATAAATTGATTTTCAGATGTCTTTTTACTAAAGTATGGTACTATTTTGCACTTACTGGGCATTTTGAGTGAAAATTAACATGTGGTAAATGCAACAGTCAAGCAATAACTGTCAGAGCCATGCCCAGCAGGTTCCCAGAAGTTAATGCACCTGTGCTAATTACCACATTGATAGTGCATGATATGTGCCCCTGGAATAACCCTAATGTGCTCTCCACATCCACTCTCTGCCCATAACCTGGCTCCATCTCGTAATGAACACTTAATGCAGGGCTTAACATGTGATAACTGTGATGCCTGCTCATGCCAGCACATTAGTAGTTATTGCAGCCCTGCATTGTCAGCTATTGCATGCTAAAACATGCATTAAGTGCTTAGAGTACTTTAGTAAAAGCCCCTGAAGACACATTAACAAACCAAGGGGCTTTTTTACTAAAGTGTGACAGGAATTTGCATCTAATGTGCATTTAGCACAAAAACTAATATGTGTTACTTGCAAAGCCTCCTTGTTAACTCTCAGGGGTGTGGCCAACATTTGGATGAATACCCCAACACATGGTGCTATCATCGTGAGAGCACTTATCTCCACCAATTGAAGTGGTGTTAGGTGAAACTTCGCTAATGACAACATTGACAGCATGTTATATGTCCTCCCTGCTCTACCTACAATGTGTTTACCACATCCACTCTCCACACCTACCCTACCCATTCGGCACCTTAATGCACAAGAGGCAGTGTACATTAACAGCAAATTAATGTGCATTAACCATAGTGCACCCTAATAGCTAGACCCCTTAGTGCATGCTAAATTGATTTAACGCATATTAATTCACAGGTTAATGCATGTTAAGTCAATTAGGGGAATGTTTACTAAGCTCCACACTAGTAATATATATTTGGGGTACTGTGCTAGAAGGGGGCAGGGATAGTCATCTCCTTGAATTTAGTGCCGCTCACCTTGTAAAAGCTGTCACGAAGAAAAACTGCCACTACCCATTGTGCTGGTGGTAGTTGCTCTCCACCAAGAGCCAGCACCATGAGCTTTGAAGGCCTGCACTAGTGCTGCTGCAGTGGGAACACACCCACCCCACCATTGCCACCCATATGTATGCTGCCTGGCAGCAAGAGTTTTTCATCATGGGACACCACACTATTTTTTAGCGTAGGGTCAATAACACATGCTTATCCTGAACTACTTAGGTAGCACCTTTTAGTAAACATGCCCTTTAGTGTGCATTACAAAGTTGTAACTTGCATTTAACAATTTGTATTAAAATGAATGTGCAAAATGAATCGAGAACATTTGAAAATTGAGTAACAAGTCAAACAAGCTAAAAAAGAACAAAAAAATGTGGTCATGTGTAGAAGGCCTGCTCTTCTGACGAGTAAAACTAGTTATTGCTAGGCATGTTAACCCTTTGAGCTCAGTACCTTCTTTTTCTCTGCGGCCTCTGCAATTGTCCTGCCTCTTCTCTTCCTAGCAGCATCAAAACAACCACAATGGAAACATTCTGCCCCAAGCAATATAAATGAAAAAACACCCCGTGTCCTCTAAGATCAAAACAATAGCTAAACATACACGACCTAGAGGAAGACAGTGTAAATCCAAAATATATATTTTTTTATTTATAAGAATTTCACAATACATAAGCAAGTCTACAAACTTAAACATGCAAATAGGCATGTGCAGGAAATATATTACAAAACAGTTTACAAAGGCAAACAAATAAACAACAATACATGCCTAACTAGCCCTCACACTAAGAGAGACCCTAGATAATTAAGGAAAAAGAAGAACAAACGTTACCTTAAAGAAGAAATGTAAATCCACCTGAGGTTCGGAATACACCTAACACTGTAATATAACCCACCCACCCAGGGGCGGCCCAAGGGGGGTGCGGGGCCATGTGCGGAGACTCGGTGCGGGGTCTCATTTGCATAAGGGGCCTCATTTGCATAAATATTTGCATAATGTTACCATACACTAACTTTTAGTAAACATGCCTCTTCATGAGTGTATGGATAAAGAAAGACTAAAAGATTTCTACATTACTATAATCCAGTGCCAACCGCCAGACACATTAGGAACTACTACAAACACTGCCCATTTAGAACCCATAGCAAACCCACCGTATCCTAACAGCACTACCAGGACTCACAAAGCACCAGACCCTACCTATCAAAAGGCAACACTGCAAATATTAAACCAATACATTTCAGAGAATAACAATACATGATCTACTGAGGAAAGAGAACAAGTGGCAATGTCAAATAGGAATTACATAAAGAGAATACCTCAGCTCAGTTACACATGCAGAACACAGACCATCACCAAACAAGGAATCACAATTTAAAAACAGGAAGACAATAATTAAACTGGGAACCCTAAAAGCCAAACTTGGAATTTACAACAACAATGTAGAAATAAAACTATAAATTAATTTCCTCTTGTACTAAACAAAGCACAGACGTTAATGATGCACATTTCCCAGAGCTGACATATTCCAGTTAATAAATTCAAAATAAAGAGATATCTTTGTACCTTTTGTGCATTTTTTTTCAGTTGCAATTGTTCCAGCCACTTTCTTCTGGTTTATTTGTGTCTTCTGCTAACTCTCCATCGTCTGCTGTCCATTTGTCCTTTCTTCTCTCTTCTAGTTTTTTTCCATTCTCTCTCTACATCTGCTTTAACATACTAATCTTTCTCCTTTTGCTCTTTCCTCATTCCTATTTCATCCACTCAAATTTTACCCGTCAATCCCTACTTAGTCTCCCAATACCCGGCCAATTGTAGATTTTTCTTCACTCCCACACAAAATATTTTTCCCCTCTCCATTTCACTTTCCCAGCACCATCCCCTTCTAATCTCCCCCAACATCAGCTCCCTTCTAGTTCCAGCCCCACCCAGTATCCGCTCCCTTCTAGTCCCCGCATCAGCCCATTTCCAGTCATAGCTCCCCCATCCATTTCCAGTCCTATCCGAGTCCCCTCATCGGCCCATTTCTAGTCCTTTCCTAGCCCCACCATCAGCCCATGTCAAATCCTAGCTCCCCTCCACTCAGCCCATTTCCAATCCAAGCCCCCCATAAGCCTACTTCCAGTTCTAGCCCCTCCATGAGTCCATTTGAATCCAAGCCCCCATCACAGCCCATTTCCAATCTTAGCTCCCCCCAACACCCAATTCCCAGTCCTATCCTAGCCCATCAGCCCATTTCCTGTCCTAGCTCCCTCCCCTAAGAGCCCATTCCAAGCCCCCCTTCCACTCAGCCCATTTCCATTTCAAGCCCCCTTCCACTCAGCCCATTTCCATTCCAAGCCCCACTCCCCATCAGCTATTTGCAGTTCAAGCCTTCCCTTCCACTCAGCCCATTACCAGTCCTAGCAACCCCTCCCACCCACCCATTACCAGTCCTAGCCCCCCATAGCCTATTACCAGTCCTAAGCCCCCATCAGCCCACTCCCAGTCCTAATCCCACCAGCCCATTTCCAGTCCTAACCCCCCATCACCCAATTTTCAGTTTAAGCCCCCCCATAGCCCATTACCAGTCCTAACCTCCCCATCAGCCCACTCCCAGTCCTAATCCCATCAGCCCATTTCTAGTCCTAACCCCCCATCACCCAATTTTCAGTTTAAGCCCCCCATAGCCCATTATCAGTCCTAACCTCCCCATCAGCCCACTCCCAGTCCTAATCCCATCAGCCCATTTCCAGTCCTAACCCCCCTCACCCAATTTTCAGTTTAAGCCCCCCCATAGCCCATTACCAGTCCTAACCTCCCCATCATCCCACTCCCAGTCCTAATCCCATCAGCCCATTTCCAGTCCTAACCCCCATCACCCAATTTTCAGTTTAAGCCCCCATAGCCCATTACCAGTCCTAAACCCCATCAGCCCACTTCCAGTCCTAATCCCATCAGCCCATATCCAGGCTTAGCTCCCCCATAGCCCATCACCACTCCTAACCCCCAGCCCAGCCCAGCCCAGCCCAGGGAAAATTTAAAATACAAAAAAGAAAAGCTGTCAGCTGTCTGCTGCCGCTGCCAGGACCGCCGCAGCAGAATCGAGTGTGCCGCGGGGCCCCCCCTGCACGGCAGAGCCTGCCCTCCTCTGTATCATCTCCCTCTTTCAGCTGCAGTCACACGTGCCGGCTTTCAGAGCGCGAAGGGACTAGTTTCCCTTTCGCGGCTCTGTTAAGCCCGCGGGAGCTGATGGGAACTTCCCATCAGCCCCCGCGGGCTTAACAGAGCAGCGAGGGAGAAACTCTCCCCTCGCGCTCTGAAAGCCGGCGCGTGTGACTGCAGCTGAAAGAGGGAGCTGATACAGGGGAGGGCAGGCTCTGCCGTGCAGGGGGAGCCCCGCGGCACACTCGATTCTGCCGCTGCGGTCCCGGCAGCGGCAGCAGACAGCTGACAGCTTTTCTTTTTTTTATTTTAAATTTTACTTTTAAATCAGAATGTTTTTTGCGCGGGGCCCCCTGAAACGCGGGGCCCTGTGCAAAAAACATTCTCGCTCAATGGACGGGCCGGCCCTGCACCCACCTAGGGAACCGCAGAGAGACGAGAACTAATAAAGGAAACTAAATTAGAGGGGTCATAGAAAATATATGAAGCAGAAATTTAACCAAACATTTACAAGGAAATTTAAAAAAAAAAGAAACCTCCCAACTGAAGAACACCTGACTTTAACAACAAAAACTCCCTTCTCCTTTTCTGAGTATCACGTGATAAGTCAGGAAACATTTGGATAGCTAAACCTTTAAACAATACTGCCCTTTTTTTAAAATACATTTTAAGTAACCATTCGCGATCAGATACCAAGGCTAATGATACCAAAAGAGTTGCAGGAACCACAGACTCAGAAATAGATACATCCAAGATTTCAGAAACATTTAAAGCATTACTCTCAGTATCAGCTGGCACTCCCCCTCCAAAACTTTCATCTTCTTATTTGTAGGAAGATAATATATTTTTGAAAGTGGCGGGTGAGATTCCACAGGTACATTCAAAACTTCCAATAAGTATAACTTAAATATCTCCCGGGCACTGTTCCCTCTAAGCTGTGCGCGTGTGCACGCGCACACACCTTGCCAAGCAAGCGCACATACTTTACAACAGAGCGCACAAAAATTATGGTTCTGATTCTGATAGAAAACAACACAGACGTCTTAAAATTTTAAAGTTGTTGTGTATTTACGGTTTTCACAAGTTCTACAATATGTTCTAGTGCAATCAATGTGGTGTACATACTGTATTCTGACGTGTAGTCAAATTTTAAAGTATATAACTCCGAGTGTCGTTATGTGGCGCACAAAAATGTAACCTTCCTTCAAAAGCTGCACAGCTGATATTTTATGCGCACACAGCCTACAGAAAATTAGAGGGAACATTGCTCCCGGGGAGTAACCAGTGGAGACCGTGGAAAATTCACTAATCTGATATTCATTGCCCTATATTGGTTTTCCAACATTTCAACTTTAAACTTGAAACCAGATATATCTTTACAAACTGTGGTATATTTATCCTCCAATTGTACAACTTTATTTTCTGTAATAGTCACTTGAGACTGTAAAGCGACAACTGAGTCTTGGCATTGTTGAACAGTCATAGCGTTCCCACGAATTAACAGCAAAGTGGCATTGGTTTGTGAGACCAAACACTCACCAAGTTTTGTTAACGCTGTCCAAATGGAATCCAAGGAAATTTCATCTGGATGCTCCAAAGAGAAGGGTGCCACTGTAATTTGTGAAAAGGAGGCCTCAGATATTGCCGCAACATTTTCCAACTCCCTTGATGGAAAAGAAGCACCACACAGGACCTGTAATGCCTCATCGGTCCCCAACTTAGCTGCTGCAGACTATGAACCCGTCACAGCTGAACTCGAAGCCAAAGCCTTCCCTCCCACTGGAGAAACAGCATTGACCACATCAGGTCTCACAGCTCCAGCAGGGCTGAGACTCAGAAAGTCTGCAGGCAGTGCAGGTGGAATTTGCAGATCCGGAGTGAGGTCACACCCAGAGGAAGACGCCGGACTAGCCGGTCTCGGGGTCAACACAAATGGGCTTTTTTCTCCGGACTTCTGAGCCTCTCCGTGCAGCTGAATAAAGGAATCCATCAGTCCAATGGACTTTGAGGCAGCAGAAGGAGTTTTTTTCCGGCTGGGGAGGGTTCCCCCATAGCTTCCCCTTTTGTTCCGGCATCAAAAGGAAAAAGCAGCTCACGGACGAGCGGATCTAGCAGCCATCAATCCAAAATATTTTGTCGGGTGTACTGTCACAGGAGAGGGAGATGGATTTCTCATCCCCCTGCTGCAGTAAACCCTTTTTAATATTTTATGAATGAAAGAAACTTCACTTAACTGAGGCTGCATGCGATGATCCCTCATGAATAAAAAATAAGGCTGCCCCATGTGCAACGTGACATGTTTCGGGTAAACACAGACCCTGCTTCAGGCAAGTCGGGATCAGTCAATGGTGAGGATTCCAGCAACCGTGTCTGTAAATGAATGGATACTGAGGCCTTTTAAATGCTGGAAAACAGCAATATAAAGGCAGAAAGTATGATGTTTCCAATCAGCACCGGAGGGCTCAGCTTTAAAAGAGCCGCGAGGAAGGGACACACTCTCCCTTTGTGCGGCTCTACAAAGCTGAGCCGGCGCAGAGGGGAAATGCTGGCACAGCTCTCCGGGGAGGCGGTGGGGCTTCGGGGCACTTCATTCTGCAGCTGCCACCACTGCAGCAGCAGCAGCTTCTGCAGCCAGGTTTGTTTGTTTTTTTCAATTTCCCTGGGCTGGGTGGGGGGGGGGGCCAGGAGTGGAAATGGGCTGATGGAGGGGGGGTTAGCACTGGAGGTGGGCTGATGGGGGGTGGTTAGGACTGGTAATGGGCTATGGTGGGGGGCTAGGACTGGAAATGGGCTGATCGGGGGGTTAGGACTCAAAGTGGGCTGATGGGGGGGTTAGGACTGGTAACGGGCTATGGGGGGCTAGGACTGGAAAAGGGCTGATCGGGAGGGGGGCTAGGACTGGTAATGGGCTATCGGGGGGTCTAGGACTGGAAATGGCCGGATGGGAGGGTTAGAACTTGAAATGGGCTGATGGGGGGGGTTAGGACTGGTAATAGGCTATGGGGGGGGGTGTAGAACAGGAAATGGGCTGAACGGGAGGGAGGCTAGGACTGACAATGGGCTACCGGGGGGGGGGGGATAGGACTGTAAAGGACTGATGGGGGGTTAGAACTGGAAATGGGCTGATTGGGAGGGAGGCTAGGACTGGTAATGGGCTATCGGGGGACTAGGACTGGAAATGAGCTGATGGGGGGGTTAGAACTGGAAATGGGATGATCGGGAGGGGGGATAGGACTGGTAATGGACTAATGGGGGGTTAGAACTGGAAATGGGATGATCGGGAGGGGGGATAGGACTGGTAATGGACTAATGGGGGGTTAGAACTGGAAATGGGCTGATCGGGAGGGATGCTAGGACTGGTAATGGACTATCGGGGGGGGGGGCTAGGACTGGTAATTGGCTGATTAGAGGGGCTAGGACTGGAAATGGACTTATTGGGGGGTTAGGACTGGTAATGGGCTGATTGGGGGGGCTAGGACTGGAGTGGGCTGATTTAGGGGGATAGGACTGGAACTCGGCCGGGACTGGAAATGGGCTAATGGGGGAGGGGAAGAAAGTGCTGCTGGCCCTGGAAGAAAACTAGGGGCCAGGGCTACAAATGGGCTGATGCAGGGGGATGGTAGAATAGGACTGGAAGGGAGCGGATACTGAAAGGGTCTGCCAGGTGAAGGAGGGGGCTGGAAAGAAGCTGACACCTGGGATGTACTGAAGAGAGACTGGAAGGGAGCTGATACTGATGGGAGTGGTAGGTGGCTGGGTAATGGGGAGGAAGCTGGAAGGGAGTTGACATGTGAATGGCACTGGAAGGGAGATGGACAGAGGGTAGGGTGACTGGAAGGGAGCTGACTGGGGGGTGGCACTGAGAGTGGACCTGAGCTGATACCTGGGATGGTATTTGGACTAGAAGGGGCTGGACACCAGCGACAGTCATGGGAATGCAAGGCAGTTGATGTTGGAAGGTACTGGGAGGGGAGGACTGGAAAGGGGGCTGATACTGGGGAGGCTTACTGGAACTGGAAATGGGCTGATGGAAGGAAATGAAGAAAAGAAAAGAAGAGAAGAGATAAGAAATGGCAGATGGACCATGGATCATAGACCACAGAAAGAGAGCTAAGAGAAGACAGGAAAGCAGAAGGCTCAGATCGGGACCAGCATGATCAGAGAATAAAATGGTCAGACAACAAAGGTAGAAAAAATAATTTTATTTAATTTTAGTGATTGGACTTTGTGCTATTTTTATATTTTATTTATTTATTTATTTAAATAGATTTCTATACCGCCTTCTCCTTCAATCAAGGCGGTCTACACAGCAAGCAATCAACAAAAGTCTTGTGTTTAGTGTGTTTAGCATTGAGCAGTGTGTGCGTGTGAGTGTAGCTGGTTGTTGATTCATGGTGAGCTAATTACAACGTGCGCTATCTACAATAATATGTACATCGGGGCTTTGCTTCCGTCCTGTGATCTGACCTTGATGGTCTGTTGGTGGGTTGGGGTATTGTCTGTTGCACAGTTTATGTGACATTACCATAGTGCTCAATGAAGAGTGTCGTCTTTAGCAGTTTCCTAAAGTCCTTAATTTCTGATGTTGCCCTTAGTTCATCGGGGAGTGCATTCCAGATTGTTGGGGCCGCTTTTGATAGGGCTCGTTTTTCGGTGTCCTTGCATACCTTGTTGATGTCTTCAGGGGTGTTGACACGGTTGGATGTGCCTCTCCTCCTCGGCCTTGTGCTGTTGTCGGGTTGTATGTGTGGGTGTAGGCTGAGAGCTGATGACCGTTGTTTGATTTTGAAAATGTTTATGATTGTCTTGTATCTGATGCGGGAGCTGATTGGTAGCCAGTGGAGATCTTTTAGAGTGGGAGTGATGTGTTCTTGTTTTTTGGTGCTGGTTATTATGCATGCTGCTGTGTTTTGTGCTAATTGCAGAGGCCTGAGTGCTTGTTTTGTTAGGCCAAAATATATTGGGTTGCAGAAGTCTAGGATTGGGGTTATTAATGCCTGACATACTGTGTGGAAGTGTTCTTGAGAGAGGAGGGGCTTGAGGCGACGGACTAGTCTCATCCTGTGGTATGCATTTTTGGTGGTTCTGCTGATGTGGGACTGTAGGTTTAGTTCTTTGTCCAGAGTCACTCCAAGGTATTTCACTTCTGGTTGTATGGGTATGGTTGTGGTGCCTATCTTGATGTTGGGAGGAGGGATGAAGTCAGAGTTTCATGTGATGATTAGAGCCTCGGTCTTGTTGTAGTTTATTGTCAAGTTGTTGTCTTGAAACCAGCTGTTCATGTGCATGAGACATTCTGTTATTTTTGAGTAGTCTGGGTTGTCGAGGGTGATTGGTGTGTATATCATTATATCGTCTGCATAGATTGTGTATCTTATCCTGTGTTCTTTTAAGATGTTGCATATTGGCTGGATGTAGAGGTTAAATAATAGTGCTGATAGGGCGGATCCTTGCGGTACTCCTTGCATGACCTTTATGGGTCGGGAAGTGTTGGGGCCAATCTTGACCTGTATCTGTCTGTCCGTTAAGTAGGAGTGGAACCACCTCAGTGTGGCTCCGTGTAATCTGATGTTCTGTAGTCTTGCTAGTAGGATTTTGTGGTCCACTGTATCAAATGCTGAAGAAATGTCGATGAATATCATGAGTATTCCATTTTTGCTGTTATCTATGAGGTGGAGAATATCATTAAATAGGTATAGCAGGAGAGTTTCGACTCCGTGGTTGGGGCGGAAATCGTGTTGGTTGAGGTCCAGTTGTGCGTGATTGTCTGTGTTCCTATAGCTGATGTTGTACCGCTTTCTCAATAATCTTAGCCAGTAGAGGGATGCTTGAGATAGGTCTGTAGGCTGCTGGGTTGTTCTTGTTGAGTGTTGATTTTTTTGGGATTGGTCTTATTGTGGCAAGTTTTAGCTGATCTGGCATGATTCCTTGGGTTAATGAGCTGTTTACCATGTTTTGTATGGTGTGGATGAAGCTTGATTTTGTCACTTTAATCCATGTAGCTGGGCATGGGTCTGTTGGGGCCGTGCTTGTGTTGAGAGCGGTGAGGATGTGTGAGAGCTGCTCTGTGGATGGGTTGCTGAATTTGTCCCATGTTTCTCTTGGGAGGGTGGTTGTTTTGGTGCGTGTGTCTGTTTTCTGTTGTGGAGCTGAGTGGAATTTTTTCTGGATATATTCTGCAAATGCTTGTGGGTCTATCTGCACTTCGTTCTCGGTTTTCTGTTCCTTGGTGAGGGTTTTCACAATTTCGAAGAGCTCTCTCGGTTTGTTGCTTGATTTGAGTATGATGTTGGTGTGGTATTCTCTTTTTGTTTGGTTGATGAGGTCGTTGTATTCTTTTTGCTTTCTAAAGTATCGTGCCTGAGTGTTGGGTGACTTGGCGTGTCTCCATCGCCGTTCTAACTTCCTGAGTTCTTTCTTCTCGGTCCGTATGATTTTTGAATACCAGTATTGGGGAACTGCACTTTTATTTATCTGTTGTTGCACTGCATGTGGACTCTGGCTTCTTGGGGTTTCAATTTAAATTTTGTCTACATATATTTATTTTTACTTTAGATTGTGGATACTTATTCTGTACTTGGTGAGGGTCGATGTTGTGAGTGTGTGACTGAGGTCAGGTGTTCTGTTAACATGGAGTTTGTACATGAAGATCTATATACTATACTGTAGTAATTTGACTTGTTCAGCTTTTCAGATAGGTGTATGGATGTTCCAGGGCCCACTGTAGTACTTACAGTGACACTTTTTTTGGATGGCTCCTTATGTGAGTTTTGGAAGTTTGTGCTGATATGGTATGGTATGGTAGGTTTGCTCTTTGTTATAGGGTTTTGCATTAGTTCACAATATGCCTGGTGCTGGAGAATAGTGATGGTTGTTGTTGTTAGTGAGATGATCAGAATCAGATTTTTTTTTAAATATTGAGTTCTGTGGGTGAATGCTCTGGTTCTGCTCTGTACCTACTGTGGATGCAAAATATATGTTGAAAAAGAAAAAGCAAGAACCATAATGCAGTTTATAACAACAAAATAAAAATTAGTTATAATTTAGTTTTATAAACTGTGCTTTTGTTTCTTGCTGTCTTTTAGTTCCTTTGTGTGCAAACAGGACCGTACCTAGCCCTGTGCAAGCAGTGCAGCCACACAGGGCGCAAAGGCTTGGGGGGCACATTTTGGCTGTCTGCTGTTGCCCTGCCACCGCTGGCAGGACAATAGCAGGCAGCCAAAATGCGCCCCAAGCCTTTTTGCATCACTTTAAGCAGGTCTGGACCCTCCCTCCTCCAACGCGATGTCAGAGCAGGGAGGAACAGATCTGCTTAAAGTGCCGGCGCCTTTCAGATCAGGCGCATGCCCCCCTCCTCCTCCCCATACCTCCGTCCAGCGCTGCCTGCTCTTTCCTTGCTGTCGGCGCTGCCATTAAAAAAACAGAGGGCAGCAGCAGCAGCAGCAGGGAAAGAGCAGGCAGCACTGGATGGAGGTATGAGGGGAGAGGGGGCGCATGTGCCCGAGCTGCAAGTTGCACAGAGCGCGATTGCAGATCAATGTGGCCCTGTGTGCAAACATCTTGCATTTCCTCCATATAATTTAATCGGCTTTTTGGTTTGGGTTCAGTCTCTGATTGGATTTCTGAAAAAGCCCCGCCCCCTCTAAGGTGTGGGTGGGCGCCATGTCATTCTTTGCCTCAAGCAGCAGATTGCCTTGAGCCACCCCTGACCAGCATACTGAGCGGGTGTTAACATCAGAGCACGCTATGAGCTCCTGCACAAAGAGCACACATTAACAATGCTTGAGCTAATATTGGGAAAAAGATAGCAGGCAGGAATGCCAACCATCCCCATTTTTGCACAGCATGGCAATATGAGTATGAGTTTGTGTATGTCTATGTCTATCCATTGTTTTGTGACTTTCTGCACCTCATTGAGCCTCACAGTGCCTGTTTCCAGCGTTAATCTGCAAATGTGAATGATGAAGAGCAAAGTATTATGGGTATGGCCTGAAACAGGGCGGATTGGCCAGGATGGGACTACATCGGAGGTAAGGTCAATGGCTGAGATGCTGTAGTGCCTGTCTGCCATCTGCATGGCCTGGGTGGCCACAGCACGTCCTGCTGAGAGGGCACTCTCATCCTGACTGAGCAGTGACTATGGCATGGCTATGTATCCACATAGTGCTCTATAGTGTCTGGTTTTAATGATGTGGGTGCATCTCTTGTTCTAGGGGCCTGATTGCTTAGCCAACTGCTGAGTGTCCATGTTGTATGACCCAAGCCTGGGCGCACATGGTTATTCTGACCAGTGAACTGTCTGCAGTTGGTATGTGTATGACTGGAAAACCCAATGATGGGCAGCAGGTGCTGTCTGACTGTGCTTGCTGTGGGTGATTGTTAAACCTAGTTGGTTGGGAGAGGAGATGTTTCAGCTCTAATCCCTGTGGTAGTGGTAGGCTCAGCAGGCCCCTAGTGTAGCAGCAGATAAGCATGCAATAAATAAAACCAGGAGTCGTTTCAAGGATCCAAGCCAGTTTAATGTGCACATGGCTCAAGCAATAAGCAATTTCAAAATGGCTGAGCCATGGTTTCTAGCAAAACAACAACTTTTATAGCGTTCTTCTCCATTCTAGACATAGGCAAACTTTTCATTGGTCCCAGTAACCCCTCTCACCCATCTATTGGTCCCGGTACTGATATGGCTACCCAATCGGGACCCTGGTCTGGGCTCAGCACCTGGTTGCCCCCCTTCTAGTCCCAATTACAATGGTCAGTGTCTCTAACTTGTTACATCTCTCCTCCAAGGTTGCTTAGCTTGTTAAAAACATATGGGAAGCAGGGCACTGTAACCTTGCTTTTTGCAGAGTTAATTAATTCCATAGAAGCATAGCACACCTTATCAGTACCAATTAAACTTGTTTTTCTATATTTTCTAAGTTTCGTTTCTGCTTAGCTATGTTCAGTTAAACTGAGTTAAGTTTCAATTCTATGGTGTCATCATTCAGGGGGGTTTTCATTCCTCTGGGCCTAACTACAGGCTTCAGTTACAGGTCAAGCTGCTTAGGCCTGTCTGCTTAGTTCAATTAGCATGGATCATAGGCCGTCGCCTACCACATTCCCCCCTTTGATTATTCTCACCCGCATGTTAATAAGGTGTGAGAATCAAATCACATAATACTAGGTAAAGGTATCGCTCTGTGGTATAGGGTAGTAAGTTCACATAGCTAATATCTTTGTAGCTGCCTTATGCTCTACAGTGTTATTAATAACTGAAGTTATCATTCGCAAGCAAAGTGGCAAGAAACAAGGGAGCAACAGGCAGATAGTCAAAGTCCATAGTTTGGCAAGAGTGGGAAAAAGAACTAAAGGATTAGAAGGTTCAGTTGCATCTTTGTTGTGCTGTCGTAAAGCTTCTGATTTAGACAGACCAGCTGTCCATCCTTCATAGTAGATTGTGGTCCAGTCCAAACAAAACACAAACTGTCAACAATGGGGTGGGCCAATACCCACTCACTAGTAGTATTATGTAAATCAGTCTGATTGTATAGGATAGAATAGTTCAGTTCTTGCGTCTCCCAGGGCCACTGATCTCCCATCTTAGTTCCTCCACAATAGAAACAGTCAGAAGTGTGGAGACTAGATGCTATTGCTCCAGCAAGTTCAAGAAACAAGTTCTGGTGGTGGTATGAGGAATTGCAATGGTGGCTTGCATAGCCTTGTAGAAAGTCAAGATCTAGAACAACTTTTGGATTGGAGAGTATACCAATGCAAGTATAGGAAGAATGATAAAACAAGGTCTGAGTGACCTTCGGTCCAGTTCATGTTGTACTTATACAGGCTTCCCAGGGAGATAAGGCAAAAGTCATTTCAAAGCACTCCAAAACTGTTGCCAGAATAAAGCAATAATAATAATAATTCATAATGGGCATAGTCTCTGGAAAATTGGAGGAACTGTCGGATTTCACAAAGGTAGAGTTGATTGTAGATCCTCAAGCTTCTGCCGTACGTAGACCTACCAACCTTTTGGCAGGAGTAGGGCTGTAGATTCCAAAGTATCACTGTCCTCTGGGATGTCTCAATTTCTTAAAATATCATAGCATAGTCTCTTAGGCTATTATTGCTTCCTTAGAGCAGTTCACTCTTCAGGAGATCAAAACAGTCTTTTCAGAGTATTTAAACACAGTCTCTTAGAAGATTCAATTTCTTAACACAACACAGTCTCTTTCTGATGATTGCAGTTTTTTCCAGATGCGAGGCTTACCTTCAGATAAACAAACAGTCTTGAAATAGTGCAGTTTCTGAGGGACCAATAAGTCTTAGGTCCGTGGTTGTTGTCGTAGGGTGAGGTGCAATGGAGTCTCAGGATGCTGTACAGTAGTCCAGTGATCAGGTTCAAGAGCAGCTGCTGGCTTCACTTGATTATGATGGGTCCAAGGTTCAAATTCTGCGACTTTTACTGCAGTTGGAGTTGACAGGATGACAACATAGGGTCCCCTCCAATGCAGGGCTAACAGTATCTTTCTCCACTCTTTGATCCACACCGAGACTCCAGGCTTGAAAGGATGCAGGGGTTCAGGCAAATTGATGAGTAATCGATTTTGTACTCAGGTATGAAGACTCCTGCAAAACAGAACTTAAAACCAATAGTTCATATCTAATAATTTCAGATCCTATCTGTCTCATATCTCCTTTTATTTCCTATACAATAGGCAGGGGTTGCCTATACAGAATCTCAAAAGGGGAAACTCCTAAAGACTTAGCAGGGGCTAAGTATATCCTAAGAAGGGCTATGGGAAGAACCTGGGGCCACTTCAGATAAGCCTCTTGGCAAAGTTTGGACAACTGAGATTTCAGGGTTCTATTCATACATTCTACTTTTCCTAAATTCTGAGATCTATAGGCAGTATGTATCTGTTAATATCAATATCTTGGGGCTATATTTAATGGACTTGCTTCCTAAGGTTATCCACCCTCATTCTTTGTACAGGGTCCCATGTGCATGCAAGGTTGTAAGGGCATACTTGAAATCTGGGTACACATTTAGACAGGGCTCTTTTCCTATTGTTAGTGCTCTAGTGAGGACTATCAGTTCAGCTTTCTGTGGTGAAGTTTCTAGGGCCAGGGCTGAGGACTCAACTACCAAATCAGGGGTCACCACTGCATATCTAGCACAACAATGTCCATTGATGATAAAACTGCCTTCAGCCACAAAGAAAGTCTGTTCAGGGTTCTCCAGAGGGACATCAGTCAAATCCAGGCGGCTTGAGAATACAATGTCCATAATTTCTAAACAGTCATGATCAGGGGATCAAGACCAACTGATAACAACATAGCAGGATTGAAAGCTTGACTGACCCTTCAGTTGTATCTGGGGTTTTCATACAACATACTCTAATACTTCAACATTCATAGATTTGTTAGCTAGTAATTTCCTTTGTATTTAATATTGGTTAGAACAGAGTGTGGTACAGTAACTTGAAGATTCTGTCTCAAAGGGATTTTTCTTTTAGTTTTTGCTTACTAGGAAGGCTGTAGCTGTAACAGCTTCTCAAATAAGGTCCAAGAGATTGAGTCAACACTCCTAGAACATTTCCTTGCGACTCATGAACATAGAGACTGTAAGGTTTTCTGGACATCTGGTAGACCCAGAGCTGGTGATAACATCAGAGCGGTTTTTCAAAGATCAAAAGACTGCATTCCTATTCAAGTCCCCATTCCAATGGAGACTTTTTCATTCCTTTAGTAGCTTGATACAATGTGATACAATGGTTTTGCTAGCAGCGCAAAATTGGGGATCCATATACAACATACTCTGTGGCACCCAAGAAGGCTCTCACTTGCCTCCTGGTGGTTGGAGTAGGAATACTGCATACAGCTGCTTTGCGTTCTGGTAAGGGTTCCAGGCGTCGAATTCCGCTGGACAACTGGAATCCTAGGTATTTAACTTGTTTGACATAATTATGCTTTGGCTCTTGAGACTTTGTATCCAGCCTCATTAAAAAGGTGCAAGAGTTCACTGGTGGCTTGTGGACATTCACTTTCTGAGTTGGTGGCTATAAGCAAGTTGTCCACATATTGCAGTAGAATTCTTTCTCCTGGAATTACTGGATAACTTGTCAAATCTTTTTGCTGAGTAAGGCAAGTTCTTGAATTCTTGAGGTAATCTTGTCTAGGTGAGTTGGCCCTACCTCCTTGTAGTGGGGTCTTGGGCTAAGCGTATACAGAAAAAGGCATCTTTTTAAGTCCAGAATGATGAAATGTATAGCTTCAGCAGAGATCAGTTCCAAGAGAATATAAGAATTTTGGTACCACTGGTTGTATAGTTTCAGCTGCATCATTCATTCTTCTTAGATCCTGCACTGGGCGGTAATCACCTGTCCCAGGCTTCTTGACTGGCTTGAGGGTGACAATGGCAGGGGCTATGTTCTTCGCTAGGCCAGGTAGATTATCTTCTGCCCATCCTCCAGGTGGGGCTATGAGGTTGGTAAGTGTACAGCTTGTTGCTTTGGATGCAGGTGAATAGAACCGCCATTCTTCTTCTTGGGGGACAGTTAACACCATCAGGCCAGCAGATTTTGAGTTTCATTTTTTTCCCCCTTCAACAAAGGATATCTGTGCTTGAAACTTTGCAAGCAGGTCTCGGCCCAAAAATGGAATAGGGCATTCAGGCATATACAGGAACTGGTACATTATTATTATTATTTTTTTTAGTTCACACATGCGGTTCTGCAAAAAAGGCTTTGTGGCCTTAGCCCCAGTAGCTCTGATAATGGTGGTGCATCTAGAAAAACACAGGGGCTACTGGCTTTAGTATTCTGCTCCTGTATCCCCCATAAAAGTCCATATATTGGTCCCCTATTTTTCAGACTGACTCCTGGGGACCCAGGGAAACTGGAGAGTCCGGTCTGGCCTAGTCTTCATCCATGCTGTAGCCCTCTTCGGCTGCCACTCACGCTATAGCTACTTCACTCTCATGCTGAAACACTGTGCTTGGTTTATTGTTTTATGACTTTGCAATCAAGTACTCCCTCCTCCCCTCCTGGGGAGGAGTCAAGATACGGGCATTCACTTCTCTAATGTCCTTCTTTTTCTATAATGGGCGCACTCACACCCAGTTATCACGTCCGCTGCTCCTTCGATTAGGAAAAACTCCTCCACATCATTCGACTATAATATCAGCAAAAAGATCTGTTCTCTTTTTTCCATCTTACAATTTTTACATTCTCTGTCCTTCTTCAACAATCCACACACCTTCAAATCAACTCTTCCAGTAACTATCATGCCCGCAAATCCATCCAGTTTCATTTCTGTTTTATATCTCTCTGGGACTGACTGACAAAAACACAACTTCTCCTGGGCTACTGGTCTGCATTATACTGTTCATTAGTTCAATCAAATCCTAAGGCTTCTCAGTGTATAATGCAGTTTTTTCAGTTCTAAACAAGTCTGGTCAGCTGACTTTCACTTCTAGTCCAGAGGGGGTGCACATCCCCTGTTGCGGAGGTGGCTAGCAAACTACTTGGGAATCTGTAGGGAGGAGTCGTCCCCCCCTCTCCTGAGTTCTGTTTCTCCTAGCAACGCTCTATCCAGGAGGTTAATTCTTTTTTTTTTTAAATGATCTACTTCTCTGCTGTGGGCACATTAGTTCACGCCTACCAGGGGGGTGACATCATCGGTGGAATGGGCTCCATCCCCCCCTTAAGCACTCTAAACGGAGCTACTTACAGAGAGAGAGAGAGAGAGACAGGATATCTAGAGATTCTGGGGCAAAATATAGTGAACTAAGGAAATATATCTAGCAGAAGTCACTCCCTTTCACATAGCATTCCTGATTGGGACAGAGACATTTCATAATCTTCAGTAAATCCCTTACTGAAATTCTTGATCATACTTGAAAAGACACTTATTATTTCTGTAAACATAGGGCAGGCAGGAAACACTTAGATTGAGCACATACATCCATTATGCTTATTGCAACTTATTCCAAACAGGAACAATTTAGATACAGTTAGAATAAAAATAACTATCTGCCAGCCGTAATCAGCATGTCTCTGCAAAAGAAATTATTACCTTTTTTTAGTTCAGAAAGCAAATATTCAAAAGACATTCCGGATATTTTTCATAAAGTACAGCACACCTTTCCCTTTTTTCAAATACAGAAAAACAGATTAATTTATCTTAAAAGCCAATATTGTAAAGGTCAGTGTAGCTAACTGATTTGTTCATTAGTAACTAGTACAGAGTTTCAAATGACTTATACTTGTTCATAAAAAGGTTAGTGCAAACACTCCGCAAGATAAACCTTTTTTTTTTTTTTTTAAACTTTGATTGAATGAATCCTTTATTTTAAACAAGCAAAAGAGACTGCTCGCTCAATCGGGAACGGCTGTCACATTCCCTAGTAAGCTGTGTGAGCCACACTTCTCCGCTCACTGGAAATGAAATAATCACAGTTTCACACACACACACAGAGACACAGACAGAGACATGCCGGCATTCGAATAAGAACTTAACCCTTTCCAGGCTAAGTCCCAAAAACTATCGGGACCCACAATCCTGACTAAACATTCTTATTAAATGATATATAAATGATATATATATTACATAACCATAGCAGAACAGGTACAATTATCCTGAAATAAGCACAAACTAACAGCATTGAGATTTAAGCCTGCACAGGATTAGAAAGACGACACTGTACATTCTTTCCTTCAGACACGCCCCCTGTCAGTTTTTTACACTGCAGTAGAAAAACGAACTGGGTCAGACCAGCTTTTGGATTTTAAAAAATGACTGTAGGTGTTTTGCGTCTTCTTTCTGCTTTATTAATACAATTCCTTAATCAGTGAACTGTCACAAATTACTCAACAGAATAATCTCACATTTATAACAGAAGGGGAACTCGCAGTTTCAACAGATAACAAAAATCAAATACACAGGACGGACAATACACCAAACGCTTCCTCCGTTTCGCGACCTAGACACAGTCACCTGGCTAGGAACTGCGCTAGTCCAGAGTCCACTCTCGCTTGGTCCGTGCTGCCAGACCTCTCATTCACACTTCATTCACACAATCATGCTAGCAACGTATCTCAGAATGCATTCCTTTCTATCTATTCTGACTAGTCTTATCCAATTTCCCAATTACAAAAAGGATGGGGGTTTCACCCGGCGAATACCCATGCGGGGTTACTCGGCCCTTCCTTGAGAGGTGATCATGCTCTCTTACCAATTCCCAATATCTCGAGATTACAAATTCCAAGTTCCTGTCTGTTCTGACTAGGCTAAATCATGATTTTTTTTTTAACAGCTGTACCTCGCGAATACTCATGCAAGGATTTCCAAACAAATTTTCCCCACGCATACTCATGTAGGGACCTCGCGCATACTCATGCGAGGTTGACTTAAGTCTTACCAAACAAAAAGGACGATGGCTTCGCCTTGTGCATATACCAAAGTTTCAAACTGCAGTTCTAACTCATCTGTCTAGACAGGTTTTCAAAACTATACTTACCAGATCTGGTTCCCAAGCTTCTGAGTTGGATCCTGGACTCCCCCCGGGCACTGTTCCCTCTAAGCTGTGCGCGTGTGCGCGCGCACACACCTCGCCGAGCGAGCGCACATACTTTATAACAGAGCGCACAAAAATTACAGTTCTGATTCTGATAGAAAACAACACAGACGTCTTAAAATTTAAAAGTTGTTATGTATTTACAGTTTTCACAACTTCTACAATATTTTCTAGTGCAATCAATGTGGTGTACATCCTGTATTCTGACGTGTAGTCAAATTTTAAAGTATATAACTCCGAGTGTCATTATGTGGCGCACAAAAATTTAACCTTCCTTCAAAAGCTGCACAGCTGATATTTTATGCGCACACAGCCTACAGAAAATTAGAGGGAACATTGCCCCCGGGTCGGAAGTGTTGGCCAGCTGGACCCAGTGCCTGCCGAGGCCAGGCAGAACTCCCTCCGATACAAGAGGATCGGTGGGCCCAGGGAAATTCCCCTGCGTCGGATTGGCATGGTTCCAACTGGACCAAACCTCAAGGCGAATTACGTGGATTTATTCACTTGAACACCATCCACCACTCGCACTTCCCGGCCAACGCACCAAGAAATGTAGCAGCAGATAAGCATGCAATAAATAAAACCAGGAGTCGTTTCAAGGATCCAAGCCAGTTTAATGTGCACATGGCTCAAGCAATAAGCAATTTCAAAATGGCTGAGCCATGGTTTCTAGCAAAACAACAACTTTTATAGCGTTCTTCTCCATTCTAGACATAGGCAAACTTTTCATTGGTCCCAGTAACCCCTCTCACCCATCTATTGGTCCCGGTGCTGATATGGCTACCCAATCGGGACCCTGGTCTGGGCTCAGCACCTGGTTGCCCCCCTTCTAGTCCCAATTACAATGGTCAGTGTCTCTAACTTGTTACATCTCTCCTCCAAGGTCGCTTAGCTTGTTAAAACATATGGGAAGCAGGGCACTGTAACCTTGCTTTTTGCAGAGTTAATTAATTCCATAGAAGCATAGCACACCTTATCAGTACCAATTAAACTTGTTTTTCTATATTTTCTAAGTTTCGTTTCTGCTTAGCTATGTTCAGTTAAACTGAGTTAAGTTTCAATTCTATGGTGTCATCATTCAGGGGGGTTTTCATTCCTCTGGGCCTAACTACAGGCTTCAGTTACAGGTCAAGCTGCTTAGGCCTGTCTGCTTAGTTTAATTAGCATGGATCATAGGCCGTCGCCTACCACACTAGTGCCAACCCCCTACAAGCCTAGCAGTAACACAGGTTGTAGCTGTTATGAGATTGCAGCACACATTGTCAGTGCATCATACTGAGCTGATGTGATGTATCTATCCATTCTCTGTTTGATGATCAGCTGCAGACTGCTGTGCTGTGTGTGCAGTGCATCATGGGTACTGGAGGGGTTAACCTATACCAGCACACACAGCAGACAGTTTAGGCAGAGACCTGCAGGCTCTTCAATTCCAGACATTGCAGGCTCAAGAGGTATAGCATACTGGTTAGTACACTGTCCCCCTAGGCAAGATAGGGGGTTTTGATTCCTACTTGCTCTTTTTGTGAATGTGTGCTACTCAAGTCATTTTCATGCCTGTGATCAGGGCCGGCCCGTCCATTGATCAAGAATGTTTTTTTTTTTTTAAATTTATGAATTTCAAATTGAACAGCAAGAAAAACAATCAAGCACAATCTTGCTCAGAAAATGAGATGTACACAGGAGTATAAAGATAAAGAGATACAGCAAGTAGAAAATAAACCCATGATTCCCATACAGTCCAACATCAGTGGGGGGGGGGGGGGGGAGAAAGGAATTCTAAGACCAAACAAGAGTAGAATGGTCTAACCTTAAAGATACAAAGAACACAAAATGACTAAGAGGTACTCCAGATATCACGAATAAGTAGAGAACAATTATCCCAAAGCATCAACGGTATTATTTTTCTGATCCTTCGGATCTTGTTACATTTATTGAGCAAGAATGTTTTTTGCACAGGGCCCTGCGTTTCGGGGGGCCCCGCGCAAAGAACATTCTGCTTTTTTTTTTTCTTAATTAAATTTAAAAAAAAAAAAAGCTGGCCGCTGCCGCCACGGCGGCATGGAGTGTCCCGCGGGGCTCCCTCTGCCCGGCGGAACTCTCCCAGCGCGGCTGAGCCCCTCTGCGCCGGCTTGCAGATACGCGAAGGGAGAGTGTCTCCCTCGCATCTCTGTTAAGCCCACAGGGGCTGATGGGAAGCAGGGGCTGATGGGAAATTTCCCATCTGCCCCTGCGGGCTTAACAGAGACGTGAGGGAGACACTCTCCCTTTGCGTATCTGCAAGCCGGCGCAGAGGGGCTCAGCCTCATCGGGAGAGTTCAGCCGGGCAGAGGGGGCCCTGCGGGACACTCCATGCCGCCGTGGCGGCAGCGGGCAGCTTTTTTTTTTTTTTTAAATTGCCATGAGCCGAGGGGGGGGGGGTAAGACTGAGAATGGGCTGGGGGGGGGGGTTAAGTCTGGCAATGGGCTAGGGGGGGGGGTTTAATACTGGCAATGGGCTAGGGGGGGTTAATACCGGCAATGGGCTGGGGGGGGGGGTTAAGATCGGCAATGGGCTAGGAGGGGGGGTTAAGACCGGCAATGGGCTAGGGGGGGGGGGTTTAAGACCGGCAATGGGCTAGGAGGGGGGGGGGTTAAGACCGGCAATGGGCTAGGGGGGGGTTAAGACCGAAAATGGGCTAGGAGGGGGGGGGTTAAGACCGGCAATGGGCTGGGGGGGGTTAAGACCGGCAATGGGCTGTGGGCTGATGAGGGCTGTCTGGAAATGGGGTGATGGGGGGTTAGGACTGGTAATGGGCTAGGGGGGGTGTTAATACTGGCAATGCGTTAGGGGGGGGGGGTTAAGACCGGCAATGGGCTGGGGGGGGGGGGTTAAGACCGGCAATGGGCTATGGTGGGGTGGGTTAAGACTGGCAATGGGCTATGGGGGGGGTTAAGACTGGCTATGGGGGGGTTAAGACTGGCAATGGGCTGTGGGCTGATGGAGGCTGTCTGGAAATGGGGTTATGGGGGGTTAGGACTGGTAATGGGCTATGGGGGGGTTAAGACTGGCAATGGGCTATGGGGGGGGTTAAGACTGGCAATGGGCTGTGGGCTGATGGGGGCTGTCTGGAAATGGGGTGATGGGGGGTTAGGACTGGTAATGGGCTATGGGGGGGTTAAGACTGATAATGGGCTGTGGGCTGACGGGGCCTGTCTTGAAATGGGATGATGGGGGGTTAGGACTGGTAATGGGCTATGGGGGGGTTAGGACTGGTAATGGGCTGATGGGGGGTGTAGTCATGTTAATGGGCTATGGGGGGGTAAGGACTGTTAATGGGCGAGGGGGGGGCTAGGACAGGAAATGGGCTGATGGGGAGGGGTTAGGACTTGAGGTGGGCTGATGTGGTTAGGACTGGTAATGGGCTGTGGGCTGATTGGGGGGTTTAGGACTGGCAATGGGCTATGGGGGGCTGACTGGAAATGGGCTGATGGGGGGTTAAGACTGGAAGTGGGCTGATGGGGGGTTAGGACTGGTAATGGGTTATAGGGGGGGCTTAAACTGAAAATGGGGTGATGGGGGTTAGGACTGGAAGTAGACGGGGGGCTAGGACTGGTAATGGGTTGGGGGGTTGCTAGGACTGGAAATGGGCTGAGTGGAAGGGGAGGCTTGAACTGCAAATAGCTGATGGGGAGGGGGCTTGGAATGGAAATGGGCTGTGAGGGAAGGGAGCTAGGACTGAAAATGGGCTGATGGAACAGCTAGGATAGGACTGGAAATGGGCTGTTGGGGGGAGCTAAGATTGGAAATGGGCTGTGGTGGGGGCTTGAATTGAAATGGACTCATGGAGGGGTTAGAACTGGAAGTAGGCTCATGGGGGGGCTTGGACTGGAATTGGGCTGAGTGGAGGGGAGCTATGATTTGACATGGGCTGATGGTGGGGCTAGGAAATGACTAGAAACGGGCTGATGGGGGGCTAGGATTGGAAATGAGCTGATGAAGGGACTTGGACTGGAAATGGATGGGGGAGCTAGGACTGGAAAATGGGCTGATGGGGGGCTAGGACTGGAAATGGGCTGATGCAGGGACTAGAAGGGAATGGATGCTTGGTGAGACTGGAACTAGAAGGGAGCTGATGTTGGGGGAGGATTAGAATGGGATGGGGCTGGGAGAGTAAAATGGAGAGGGGAAAAATATTTTGTGTAGGAGGGATGAAAAATCTACAATTGGCCGGGTATTGGGAGAGTAAATGGGGATTGAGGATGGAGGGGTAAAATTTGTGTGGATGAAATAGGAATGAGGAAAGCGCAAAAGGAGAAAGATTAGTATGTTAAAGCAGATGTAGAGAGAGAGAATGGAAAAAAACTAGAAGAGAGAAGAAAGGACAAATGGACAGCAGATGATGGAGAGTTAGCAGAAAACATGAAGAAACCAGAAGAAAGTGGCTGGACCAATTGCAACTGAAAAAAAAATGCACAAAAGGTAGAAAGATATCTCTTTATTTTGAATTTATAAACTGGAATACGAAAGCTCTGGGAAATGTGCATCATTAACGTCTGCGCTTTGTTTGGTACAAGAGGAAATTAATTTATAGTTTTATTTCTACAGTGTTGTTGTACATTCCAAGTTTGGCTTTTGGGGTTCCCAGTTTAATTATTGCCTTCCTGTTTCTAAATTGTGATTCCTTGTTTGGTGATGGTCTATGTTCTGCATGTGTAACTGAGCTGAGGTATTCTGTTTATGTAATTGCTATTTGACATTGCCACTTGTTCTCTTTCCCCAGTATTCTCTGAAATGTATTGGTTTAATATTTGCAGTGTTGCTTTTTGATAGGTAGGGTCTGGTGCTTTGTGAGTCCTGGTAGTGCTGTCAGGATACGGCGGGTTTGCTATGGGTTCTAAATGGGCAGCGTTTGTATTAGTTCCTAATGTGCCTGGTGGTTGGCATTGGATTATAGTAATGTAGAAATCTTTTAGTCTTTCTTTATCCATACACTCATTAAGAGACATGTTTACTAAAAGTTAGTGTATGGTAACATTATGCAAATATTTATGCAAATAAGGCCACTTATGCAAATGAGGTCACGCACCGAGTCTCCGCACATGGCCCCACACCCCCCTTGGGCCGCCCCTGCCTGTGATAGTCAGGGCTCTCCTGTGCCTGATCTTCACGTCACCACTCCCACTCTGTGCTCCTGTGGCTGAAAACATCCTGCCGCTTCTGGCTCGGCTGGGGGACACATCTTCCCCAATCCTATGCCACACACTGACAATTCAGCACTTTACATTGGCACCACCCTGTGCATCAGTACAGCTGCCTCCAATATGCTCATCTACCTAACTGGCCGCCACATAGGGTGCCCACCAATATGGCAGGTCCATCAGCTCCCACATGCCCTTCCTTCCATCACCTTTACATTGACCTTCCGTGGAGCACTATCCAGCATTAGGGTTACAGCTGTTTTCCTACCTTTAGATGCATGCTTGTCAACTTGAAGCACCTTAAAACTCTTTCTCAATCTTATGTTTGGGCACCTAAACCCCTTAGGGCACCTTAACTTCATCACCTTAACCCCTCAGAGTGCCTTAACTTCATGTGCCTTAACCCCTCAGCACGTCTTAAGCTCAGATGCCTTAGGTTGAAGCACCTTAAACCCCTTGGGTACCTTAACACTTGCCACCGAAATATGAGATGTGATGTTACCGTGAGTTAAATGGTCAGGGCACCCTGTTCCATGCATTACACAGCCCATAGCTCCCTTTATGCCAGACCGCCCCTACCCACCCAAAGCCTTATACGGCTTCGGGAACCTTAACGCTGCCCTTACCACCGGTGACTTTACCATGGTTTAGTAAACATACCCCTAATCTTTTTTTCCTGGGTGGTGTTTCCTTATGTGGAACCTTGCATCTTAATGTATTCAAAATATTTTTTGAAAAAAAAAGCCTTTTTTGCTTAGATGCCTTTTCTTTTCAGAGTAAAGTTTAAAAATCAGAGTTGAGTTTAAAAATCAAGTAAAAATATTAACAAATATCTATTGCAAAGCATTAACCAAAATGTGTAAAAACACTGAAAAATTTAGCTAAAATAAAATCATTACATTTCTCTAGCAAAAAATATCACAGTAAACTGTTTTTTCCATTTAATCTACTGCAAAGAAGTCTAATAATAATTTCACAAAGAGACAACGTCATTGTAAATTCCAGAAAATGATATTAGAAAAGCAAGGTCTAACAGAGCTCTGAATGTTCAAGAGGTGAGAAAGTGAACCAATGGATGAATGGTTAAATGAATATAGATGAACTGCTACCTTTTACATGAGAAAAACCATCTTTTCTTTTTCATTCTATAGATCACTGGGTTTTGTATCTGTAATTCTTTCCTATCAGTAAAGAGAAATCAACTCCCATGTAAATCATTTTCCCCCTGTCTGGAACCCTATTAACCATGCAGCATATTTTTTTTCTTTTAAGCTGAAGCCCTTTTCCCCCTATTTGCTTATCAGTTAATCCACCATTTCATTTTTAAATGAAATTGCAACTAAGCCTCCCTCCCATTTTCTTCCTTCACCCAAATTCCAAGCAGATGTGTAAAAGTGGGTTAGGGACTTTTTTTTAGCTTTAGAATAGTGACCTAGATTCAATTACAGATAGAGGCAGAGGACAGCTATGATACCTCATAGTCTCTTGAAGTTTATTTTAGAAAATAAATGTTAAAAACAATCCTTTGTGATATTACAAGGAATATTTATAATCTGCAGTTTTTTGTTCCTTTGCTATTTTATCTTTCTCTCCTTTTCTTTCCCTACCTCTTTGACTATTATTCTCTTTCTTTAATCATCTCCTTTTACATTTTATTCTAAATATTCCTAACTGAATTCTTGCTATTGATTTTTAAATTTTATTTTTAATTTTCCAAAATTTGCCACAACATTATAACCACAGACATTATGCTCAAATTACAAGCAGAATGGCAAAACTAATGGAGTACTTTGCTGTTTCATTAATGTTGTTTCCAATGAATTGTTAAGAATCTGAAATGTATCATTTTAAACTGCTTTGCCCTAAACATTTTTGGTTTTGCACTTGGTAAAATATGAAAAAAACAACCCCTAAAATATCAGGCCAATCAAAAACACCAAAGAAATGATGTAAATATTACTATATAAAATGTGAATAAGCAAAACAAGGAGAAGCAGAGTCCTCCTCTGTTTCTCTCTTCTGCTGGGAGTGAAGTATTTGTCAGGGAAATGCTATATAGAATGGGCTCTTGTGATCCCTAATTATTGTCTTTTATCACTAAATTAAGCATATAACTGTTCTGAAAGCAAGGTTGCCATTATAAATGAACATGAAATAAAGAACAATTATCTTCTTTTTCTTATTAAAGTCTAAAGTCCCAAGAAAACAAGAGGGATTGGAAATAGTGCTGCGTTTGTTTGGCAGCTAACACACAGAGAATCACTTAAACAGATACAACAGCTCTTCTGTTTAATACATTTTATTTCTTCTTCATGTTTACACTGCAGTCTTTTAAAGAGTTCTGAGTTAGGAAGGAAGCTGTTTTTCTTTCTTGAGAACCTGGAATCTCTCACCTGCTGAGTTTAAATAAACAATATCCGTGCCTTTTATATTTTAGAGACTGTTCCTCAGTTTGTTTCAAAGGTTCATAATAAATATATGCGTATGTAGAGTAAATTTGCCTCCATTTATAATACATGAATTTGATGTTAGGAATAGCAATACTATGTAGTGTGTATAAATATATAATTGTTGCAAGCCAATGGTATAAACTTCACCCAAGCAGGCTCTGTATTGGAGGGGGGGGGGGGAAGGAGAGCAAGCATATAAAAGACCCAGATAGATAGGAGCTTTTAAAGAGAAAACTAAGGGGTATGTTTACTAAACTGAGGTAATGCCATTCGTGTTAGGATCCGCAGTAGAGGCAGAAATACCCAAATAAGGACATGGGTGGTACATCGTTACCGATAACTTGCGTTACAAGGTACCATAAATTAACGAGCATTACATGATGGAGCAGTGGCACGTTACTGCACGTTAATCTTAAGAAGGCGCGCAGATATGCAAGCACAGAAACAGAGCTGTAGCACAATGGTTGTTACACTGACTGATGGTACAGGGGTCATGGGTTTGATTCCCCAGTGTGCCTAATGCATAAGGCTGACTGAGGCATTGCCATTTATGTTTAAGTAGTGATTGTTGAGGCATTTTACTTTTATTTTAAATAGTGCTGCCAGCAAACACACCCTCACGGTGGCGTAACCTAAGGTGCTGCATAAGGCACCCCATGGGCTATGATGCACCCAGAATAGTGCATATCATGTGTTAGTGCCATGGTTACATGATGTAGGGGGGAGGAGGAGGAGGGAGGAGGGAGGAGGGAGGAGGGGGGAGGGGAGGGAGGGGGGAGGGGGGGAGGGGGGAGGAGGATGGGGAGGAGGATGGGGAGGGGGGAGGAGGGGGAGGGGGAGGGGGAGGGGATAAGGGGAAGGGGAGGGGGAGGGGGATAGGGGGAGGAGGAGGAGGAGGGGGCAAGAGACCTGTGAAATTTTTTCAATAAGTGTTAACACCAGGTGGCAGGTCAAAAGGCCATTTTGAAAGACTCCTTCTATCCAAGCAAGAACTGTTAATTAGCCAGGAAGTTGGTCACAGCTTACCTCAGCAGAACAGACATAAATAACTCAACCAGAGCTCTGTGATCCTCAGTCTTGAAGGACTAGAAAAGGAGACTGTTACTTGTGGAGAGAGATCTGCAATTGTGAGTATATACTTCTGGGAATTTTCTGAAGGGAATTCTTTCTATTAAAGCTATTTAATCTGTGAACCCACTATTTTTTGTTAAATCAGTCAGGGCCTAGTAGCAGCAGTTTAAGTTTAAATTTAAAACACAGAAGAGAGCTTTCTGGTTAAATTTGGAACCCAGAAGAGAGCTGTAGTTTAAATTTAATAGTCACTGAGGGCCTAGCATCAGCAAAGTAATTTTAGTTTAAATTTAAAACACAGAAGAGAGCTTTCTGGTTAAATTTAGAACCCAGCAGAGAGCTTGTAGTTTAAATTTCATAATAAGCTAGAGCCTAGCAGCAGCAAAGAGCTATAATTTAAATAAAATAAGAATATAGATTAGCACAAAAGGCAAAACAGGGTCAGTACTCTTTGAGCAGCAAATAAAGTTTTCTAGAGACCTTTACAAAGAGGCCTTCTACCTAGGGGGCAAGAGACCTGTGAAACCTTTTCAATAGGTGTTAACACCAGGTGGCAGTTCAAAAGGCCATTTTGAAAGACTCCTTCTATCCAAGCAAGGACTGTTAATCATCCAGGAAGTTGGTCACAGCTTACCTCAGCAGCACAGGAATAAATAGCTCAACCAGAGCTCTGTGATCCTCAGTCTTGAAGGACTAGAACAGGGGACTGTTACTTCTGGAGAAAGATCTGCAATTGTGAGTATATACTTCTGGGAATTTTCTGAAGGGAATTCTTTCTATTAAAGCTATTTAATCTGTGAACCCACTATTTTTTGTTAAATCAGTCAGGGCCTAGTAGCAGCAGTTTAAGTTTACATTTTAAACACAGAAGAGAGCTTTCTGGTTGAATTTGGAACCCAGCAGAGAGCTGTAGTTTAAATTTCATAATAAGTTAGAGCCTAGCAGTAGCAAAGAGCTAGAATTTAAATCAAATAAGAATATAGCTTACCTCAGCAGCACAGGACAGGGTACTGTGTAGCAGCCCACTTTTAATAAGTGTTATTAAGGGTTCCAGGGGCGATCCGGGAAACTACAGACCGGTGAGCCTCACGTCAGTACCGGGAAAAATGGTAGAAACCATCATAAAGAATAAAATTACTCAGCATGTAGATAGTCATGGCCTAATGGGAGACAGCCAACATGGCTTTAGACAAGGAAGATCTTGTCTTACTAATCTGTTATGTTTTTTTGAAGGCGTGAATAAACAGGTGGGCAAAGGTGAGTCGGTTGATAAAGTGTATCTGGACTTTCAGAAAGCCTTTGACAAGGTCCCTCATCAGAGACTTTTGGCAAAACTAAAGAGTCATGGGATAGGAGGCAGTGTATTACTGTGGATCAGGAGCTCGTTAAAAGATAGAAAGCAGGGAGAGAGGTTGGAGGCAGCGCTGAGGTCTGGAGATACTGGGCTTCCTTTCCCGCCAGCTCCGACGTCATCGTGGGCCCTTTAAAGCTGCACAGCTGATTTCAGCGTTGGAAGAGAGGTTGGAGGCAGCGCTGAGGTCTGGAGATACCGGGCTTCCTTTCCCACCGGCTCCGATGTCATCGGAGGCCCTTTAAAGCTTCACAGCTGATTTCAGCGTCGGGAGAGAGGTTGGAGGCAGCGCTGAGGTCCGGAGATACCGGGCTTCCTTTCCCGCCGGCTCCGACGTCATCGGGGGCCCTTTAAAGCTGCACAGCTGATTTCAGCGTCGGGAGAGAGGTTATAAGCCTGGTAGGTCAGGCGCAGCTGGAGGCGCTAGTCGGGGCAACGATATAAGGGGCTAGATACAAGGGGCATATTTGGCCCCTTGGGAGCCCCTTGGAGCCACGAAGGAGAACGAGAAAGTTGGTTCAAGTGCTGCGTTGTGGTAGCTGTTGGCTAGATTGGTAAAAGAAAGAAGAAGATTCTGCCGGCAGAGCAAATGGAGGTTGCTGTTGGACCCATGGACAAACATGTTAAGGTAGTGACTAATACCAATTTATCACTTGACCCAGACTTTCTTGTTCTATGATCGTCCCTGGCTTCTCTTAGTTCCCCGGACCGCTCACCACCATCTCCTCCAGTATATGTATCTCCACCTTTGTCCGCTCCCCTGGGCACCCAGTTTCAGCAGAGTACCCCGATAGATGCTGGGGAAATGCTGAAACCTGTGTTATGGGTGCCTGTTCCAGACGAAGCCAGGGTGGTCCAGGATGACCAGGTCACCCTGGCAGATATCTGGAAAGTTGTTACCCGTATCGAAAACACCTTGGTGCCCACTGTAATACAGCTTTGTGGTTTCTCTTCTGAGATTACCACTAGGCTGTCTGAAGTGGATAAAAAGGTTGAGTTTATTTCTATACAGGTTGCTAAGTGTGAAACCCAGTGTCAGGCCCTTGCAGCTGTTAATTCTTCTCATATAAAGGAAAGCCTATATGTGCACACTAAGATGGAACAGTATGACAATTTGTTTCGAGCAAAAAATGTTAGATTGTTGAATTTCCCTTTTTCTCATTTGCTTTCTGCTGAAATTTTGCTAAGAAAGTATTTCAAAGAGGTTTTGGGGTTGGCTTCGGCTGACTCCATTGCTCTCTCTAAGTTATATTACCTTACTGGTAAGAGGTTGGCTACCGGTTCTCTGGTTGGGTTTGATGAGGTTAAGGGCATGGATGCCCTGGACCTTACCAAATTCCTAGAGGACTCTAGGGATACTATTTCTTCTAGAGCCACGTTGGTGGTATCTTTTCTTTCAGACCAGGATAGAATGCTTGTTTTTCGTAGTTATTTAAAAAATATGTCAGCTCTGTTCTGTGGTGCCAGGGTTCAAATGTTCCCAGATATTAGTAGAGTGACACAGACTAGGAGACAGGCCTTTTTGGTCCTTAAACCTAGACTGCTTGCTATTTCTGCTACTTTCTTTCTTAGATATCCTTGCAAATGTTTGGTTTTGTATCAAGGTTCAAAGTTTGTTTTTCTTGATCCTTCTCAGCTCGAGGTATTTCTGACTGACAAGGAACAATTGGGTAATTAGTAACTGGAGGTGTGTGGGTTAAGTTTAAGCTGCCTGATAATTTAGAGTTTGCTCTATTTGTTCTTTAAAGTGTTTTTTCTTTAAAGTGTCTCCCCGGATTGTGGGCTATGAGGATGTATTGCTATTTATTGTGTGTTTTTTGGTCAAAATTTGTTATATTGTTATATTTTGCCTTTAAGAAACATCTGTGGTTTCTTTATGCTTGCTTTTGTAAGTTTTTTGAAATTTCAATAAAAAAAAAAAAGATAGAAAGCAGAGGGTTGGGCTAAATGGCTAATTTTCCCAATGGAGAAAGATGAATAGTGGTGTACCCCAGGGATTTGTGCTGGGTCCGCTGCTTTTTGACATATTCATAAATGACCTGGAAAGTGGAATAACGAGTGAGGTTATCAAATTTGCAGATGACACAAAACTATTTAAAGTTGTTAAAACCCAAGAGGACTGTGGAAAATTGCAAGAGGATCTTGATAAATTGGAATATTGGACATCAAAATGGCAGATGAAATTTAATGTGGACAAGTGCAAAGTTATGCACCTAGGGAAGAACAACCCAAACTATGGTTACACAATGCAAGGTTCCACATTAGGAACCACCACCAAGGAAAAAGATTTAGGCGTCATTGTGGATAACATGTTAAAACCCTCGGCCCAGTGTGCAGCGGCAGCCAAGAGAGCAAATAGAATGCTAGGTATCATAAGGAAAGGAATGGAAAATAAAACAAAAGATATTATAATGCCTCTATACCGTTCCATGGTGAGACCGCACCTTGAATATTGAGTGCAATTCTGGTCGTCGTATCTTAAAAAGGATATAGCATTATTAGAAAAGGTTCAGAGAAGAGCCACCAAAATTTTAAAGGGGATGGAAGGATACTCTTATGAAGAAAGGCTAAAAAGGTTAGGGCTCTTTAACCTGGAAAAGAGACGACTGTGGGGAGATATGATAGAAGTCTATAAATTAATGAACGGAGTGGAACAGGTAAACGTAGATCGACTGTTTACGTTATCAGAATATAGAAAGACTAGGGAACATGCAATGAAGCTACAGACTAATAAAAGAAAATATTTTTTCATTCAACATGTAATCAAACTCTGGAATTTGTTACCTGAGGATGTAGTAAAGGCTGTTAGTGTAGCTGGGTTTAAAAAGGGTTTGGACAAGTTCCTGGAGGAAAGGTCCATAAACCATTATTAAGAAGGGACCCAGGATATCAATGCTTGACCCAGTACAAGCATTGCGGAACCTGTGTTTTTTGGGGAAACTGCTAGGTGCGTGTGACCTAGATTGGCCACTGTTGGAAACAGGATACTGGGCTTGATGGACCTTGGTCTGACCCAGTATGGCATATCTTATGTTCTTATGTTCAAATACACATATTTCTGGTTAAACAGAACAAGTGGGGCTACCACAGTTTTCTATAGAGAAACTACATGCTAAGAATACTGCACCTTGGTCACACGCAAAGCACAGACTCTCAAATACAGAACAAGGGACCACAAATTAGAAATAGAAATTGTAGTATCAAAGACAAACCTAAGTGGTGGCAGCAGCATGTGCATCCAATCTGGACTCTCTTAGAGCTGTCCTACAAGATCACGTATAGTACAGAACACAGTCCTCTTGCTTTAAAATCAGTCACATGGGCTTCTTGAGGCACCAGGCTTGGAGCAGCCCTTCCCCTTCACAGGAAGAAACAGGACCAGCACTGGCACTAGCTCCAATCTCCCCCAGTCTAAAACATAAATTTATAATGAGAACAATCATGACCGTACCTAGCCCTGTGCGAGTGGTGCGGCGCAGAGGGCGCAAAGGCTTAAGGGGCACATTTCAGCTGCCGGTCGTTGCCTGCCACCACCACTTTTTCTTCTCTCAGTGGTGGCAGGCAACAGCAGACAGCTGAAATGTACCCTTTAAGCCTTCTTGCGGCACTCTAAGCAGATCTGTCCTTCCCTGCTCATAGCAGGGAGGGACAGATCTGCTTAGCACGCTGGTGACTTAGACATCGGGCACGCATCTTCTCTCCTGCCCCCATCCAGAAAGTTCACACAAAAAATCAGTTGGTCACTGAACGACAAAGTACACTCAATAAGACAAGATATATCATTCACTTTCAACTATATGAAGGATCAGAATTAGCATACGAGGTCTCAGTATAAAAGAACACTGCTGTCTCTAGGTTCGCACCTAATACCAGCAATCGTGTTGTATTACATCAATGACCTCATGCGTATAATGTAAAAAACAAAACAAAACTCAGTCCTTGTGATGTTAATACTTAAGACGAATCTAATTCAAAAGTAGAATGATATACTCAGCTTCAAAAAAGGACTGGTTTAAATCCTCTAATTCACAAATGATCCCAGCGTACAGTCCCGGTACCAGCCAGAAGTTTCAGATTAATTTCTTCAGGGGACCTTTAAAAAGCACAGATGCTGCCCGCGTTAGCTCACTATTCTACACTGGCTGACAAATATCTACCGCCAGCAAAAAAACGCCATGAATTAGAGGATTTAAACCAGTCCTTTTTTGAAGCTGAGTATATCATTCTACTTTTGAATTAGATTCATCTTAAGTATTAACATCACAAGGACTGAGTTTTGTTTTGTTTTTTACATTATACGCATGAGGTCATTGATGTAATACAACACGATTGCTGGTATTAGGTGCGAACCTAGAGACAGCAGTGTTCTTTTATACTGAGACCTCGCATGCTAATTCTGATCCTTCATATAGTTGAAAGTGAACGATATATCTTGTCTTATTGCCCATCCAGAAAGTGGCTAGATGGAGGTGTTGGGAGGGGGGGGGGGGTGCGCCCGAAGTGCAAGTCGCACAGAGCGCGATTCACACTCGGTACGGCCCTGAGAACAATCCATACTGCTTCTCAAATCAGTTCAGTTCATCATAAAGTCTTTCATTGAATGCACTACAAAGCTCAGCTGCACAGTTCAAAAGCTGTGCAACTGCCCCACCCTTCCTCCCTTCAGATTCACTTAATCCTCTAGCGGAACCTGCCCCAGGGCTAGAGCTTTTAGTGTTTGATCCCTTGTACCTCCGTGGGTTCAGGATTCTCCATTTCTTCACAGGCTGGGTTTTCATGGCCTCCTCCTCTTGGTCAGGGTAGATCAACCACCTGAGCCCTCCCCCTCCCCACTTCTTTCAGGATCCAATGAGTAGTTCCTGGTGAGCCAGGGAAACTCATTCAGATCAGAATCCCGAGATGGATGATGGAGTGGAATGGTGCAACGGTGCAGCATCTTTCTTCTTCTTGCCTCCCAACAGCATAGTATCTACACTCTCCCCTAAGCTGCCATTCCAGCAGTACAGCATCTGCCCTGCCCCCCCCCCAGGTACATCATCTATTGCAGCGGTTCTCAACCTGTGGGTCGCGACCCCCATGGGGGTCGCCACAGGATTTAGCGGGTGTCACCTCAATCCGCTGTTAAAAAAAAACAAAACGCTCAAGTTGCTGCCGCTGCCGAGTCCACTTCTCGGCAGTGGCAAACTCATTGACTTCAATCTTCTGAAGCCGCGGCTCCCTGTCTCTTAGTGAACTGTGGCTATGCCTGTAAAACCGTTGCGGAGCCTTCCTGTCTCTTGACGGGCTCCGTGCAGCATTGCCCCGCCTCCAAAGGAAGTTGTTTACCACTTCCTTTGGAGGCGGGACAATGCTGCATGGAGCCCATCGAGAGACAGGAAGGCTCTGCAACTGTTTTACAGGCATAGCCACGGTTCCCTAAGAGACAGGGAGCCGCGGCTGTAGAAGAACAGCAGGGCAGCAGCAGGCAGACAGGGAGAGGGGAGGAGGGGGCAGGGAACCTGCAACGGGGCTGACATGAGGGAGGGAGGTTGACATGGACAGGGGGGCTGACATGGACAGAGGGGGGCTGACATGGAGGGAGGGGGGGAGGGAGGGAGGGGGCGGACATGGAGGGAGGGAGGGCTGACATGGACAGTGGGAGGGAGGGAGGGGCTGACATGGAGGGAGGGAGGGGTGGCTGACATTGATGGATGGATGGATGGAGGGGGGGACTGACATGGACTGAGGGGGCTGACATGGTGGGAGGGAGGGCTGACATGGAAAGAGGGGGGACTGACATGGAGGGATTGATGGAGGGAGGGAGGGAGGGGGCTGACATGGACAGGGGGGCTGACATGGAGGGAGGGAGGGCTGACATGGACAGAGGGGGGATGACCTGGAGGGAGGGGAGGGCTGACATGGAGAGATGGAGGGAGGGAGGGAGGGAGGGGTAGCTGACATTGATGGATGGAGGGGCGGCTGACATGGACAGAGGGGGGCTGACATGGACGGATGGAGGGAGGACGGGGGGTTGACATGGACAAAGGGTGGGGCTGACATGGAGGGAGGGAGGGAGGGAGGGGGCTGACATGGACAAAGGGAAGAGACAGGGGGACATACTGAACAGACGGGGGATAAATGCTGGACAGAGGGGAGAGACAGTGCGGGTTAGGATTATAATGGGCAGATGGGGGATGGGCTAGGACTGGTAATGGGTTGATTAGGGAAGGCTAGGACTGGGAATGGACTGATCAAGGGGGGGGGGTGGGACTGGTAATGTGCTGATAGGGGGGTAGAACTGGTAATGGACTGATGGGGGGCTAGCATTGGAAATGAGCTGATCGGGGAGGTAAGGACTGGAAATGGGATGATTAGAGGAGGCTAGGACTGGTAATGAGCTGATGGGGGGGTAGGACTGGTATTGGGCTGATTAGGGGAGGCTAGCACTGGTAATGGGGTTGAGGGGGGACTAGCACTGGAAGCGAGCTGATTGGGGGGCTTTGACTGGGAATGGGCTGATTGTGGGAAGGGGAGGATAGAGCTGCTGGCCCTGGAAGAAAACTGGGGGCTAAGGCTACAAATGGGCTGATACGAGGGGATGGGAGAATGGAACTGGAAGGGAGTGGATCTGAGAGGGGCTGCCATGGTATTTGTACTAGAAGGGACTGGTCGGTGGAGAAGGAGGGGGACTGGAAGGGAATGGTCACCAGTGGCAGTCATGGGAATGCAAGTTGACATTGGAAGGTACTGAGAGTGAGGACTGGAAAGGGGCTGATACTGGGGAGGGTTACTGGGACTGGAAATAGGCTGATGGAAAGATGTGAAGAAAACGAAAGAAGAGATAAGAAATGTCAGATGGACCATAGACCACAGAAAGAGAGCTAAGAGAAGACAGGAAAGCAGAAGCCTCAGATCGGGACCAGCATGATCAGAGAATAAATTGGTCAGACAACAAAGGTAGAAAAAATAATTTTATTTCATATTAGTGATTTGACTACAAAATCATGATAATTTTGAAATCAAATATTGTTACTTGTTATTATGATTAATTATTGTGGTTTAAATAAGTAAATTTTATAAATAAAAACATATTGCAAAGGCCTATAATATATTAATAATTCAACAAATGATTACAGCGATAATGCGTTAACGGTAAAGGAAGAGAGACGCATTTGATTTTACATTGGGGGTCACCACAAGTTGACCAATGGTAAACGGGGTCACAGTACAAAAAAGGTTGAGAACCACTGATCTATTGTGTCCTCTATCTCTGCAACAATGCAGTAGTTGCCTTCTGTCTTCCTCCCTCCTAAGCACTGCATCATTTCCCTTCTCCCCTTGCTGTACTGTTGGAAGAAGTGGGGAAGAGCATCTTCCCTGTCCCCTAATCTGCCATCCCAACAGTATAGCATCTGCCTTTTCCCCCTCCCCCCCCCCCAGTACAGCATCTGCTCTCTCCTCTTCTCCATCACTCGATCAATGCACTAGCTGCCTTCTCCCTTCCGCACTCCTAAGTGCTGCATGTCCCTTCTCCCTTCCATCTTTCCTCCCCAAGTATAGCATTTGCCCTCTTCTGGGCATCAGAAAACAGGAAGCACAGCAGCACAAAGCCGGGAGGACCCTTTTCATTTATGCCTCGTGTCAGGGTTAACAGAGAGAGTTGGAGGCACTAGACATCGGGAATGTGAGGCCATGCTCGTTTTTTTGATGTCCATAGTCCAGTGGTTCTCAAACGGTGCCAGTGTGCCACAAAACACTGGCAGGTGTGTCGCAGGGCCAGCACAAGTATGGCAGCAGTTTGAGGGAGGCAGAGGCAGCAGAAAACATAGCAGCACAAAACCAGGCAGCGGAGGACCCAACAGTACAAGGCGCAGCATGCTTCTTCGGTTTACTCAAATCCATGCTCCTTCCCAGGATCTCAGAAACCTGAAGCATATAGCATGATTTCAGTTACAGTGTGTTCTGAGCTCCCAAAGTGAAGCTATGCTAAGTACTGCTAGCTGCTGCGATCCCCGGGAAGGAGCATGGTTTTGAATAAACTGAAGTTGTATGCTGCGGCTTGTGCGGCTGGAATCTCCACTGCCTGGCTTTGTGCTGCTACACTTTCTTCTTTCTCCGCCTCCCTGGAACTGCTGCACTACTTCAGCTGGCCCCACAACACCCATGCCGGTGCTTCGCAACACACTGGTTGAGATCCGCAAATTGCTCTACTGAGACTTCAATGCTGGCAGTGAAAGCACGTTCAAAACACGTCCTTGCGAACCCAGCATGTTTAGATCACAGGATTCGCATCAATACAAGCTGGATTGCAAAGGCACATTTAGAATCTCTTACACTGCCAGCATTGAAGACCCGACTCCCAGAGTAGAGCAATCTGCAGAGCTATGGTGGCAGCATAAGCTCCTGCTGCCCGAGTGTGTCCCTGAAGAATTTGATTGGTGGGGACTTGGAATCCCTGCGAGCCACACCGCTCTGCATCCTCTTTGAAATAAGGCTCACCTAGCAATGGAGAATTCAGCTTCAGCACAGCCCTCCACTCAGGTCTCCCAAGAAAGGCTTCACTTCCGGTGGGGGTGGTTTCTTAGACTTCCGGTCTGGGTCAAAAGCACTCCTACTTTTTTGTTCCCTGTGCAGCTGCACCACTCACACTGGCTTAGGTACGGTGCTGGTTTGATGTTCTATTTCTCTACCTTATGTTATACCACAATTGTTCTGTGTAAGTCACTCCAGGCCGTGTTGTTTTATGTAAACCACTTAGACTTGTAAATCAGCGGTATATAAACACAGTTAAATAAATAAATACAGCAAATAAATAAATAAATAAATAATTCTGCTCTTCTCCATCATTTAGGTATTTTTTTACAGAATTTAATCCTTCTATGAATTTTGATGATCTGCCAGCAGTACTTGATATATATCAATTTTGTCATCCATAAAGGTGAAATGTTTAATATAGATAGATAGATAGATAGATAGATAGATATACTAGGAGTACCTGGTAGTTCAACCATGGGCTGAAAACCAAGGAAATGTGGATCCAAATTCCACTGACGCTCCTTGTGATCTTGGGCAAGCCACTTAACTATCTATTGCATTAGGTAAAAGGTGAAGGGGCAATATTCAAACCACATCAGTCAGCTTTTATTAAAATACCAGCCACCATGATTAACTAGTATCTAGATATTCAATGCCAGTATTGTCGGGAAGCTAGTTAACCATGGTGGCTGGCATTTTAGAAAAACTCTGACCGATGTGGTTTGAACATTACCCCTTAATTCAGCCGCTATCCAGATTGGCAATCTGCATACTACTTGGGACTGCTTTTTTGCTGTCCTAATTATATGGATTGTCATCTGGATGGCAGGGCTGAAAATCCTTGCTATCCAGATAACTGCCAGTACTGCCCAGCTCCATCTCTGGACTACCCTGACACAATCTAGATAGTGCCATTGAATATTTCTCTCAGTGGGGCTTATCCATTTAGTGGGTCCTAATAATCAGAAGTCCTTTTGGCCCCTTAGATTGTAAGCATGGCTTTTGATTAAATTGTAATTTAGGTATTTTATTTCTAAGCTAATTAGGTGCTTTGGGAGAGTACTAAGGATCTCTTTATCTACGTTTTTGTAGGTGAATTCCATTTTTAAATAACAAATGTTGATTTGTATACTGTCATCAACACCATCAATAACATATTTTTCTCCATCTCCTTCATCATCTCCCCAAATCATAGTCTCTCGCTCTCTCTGCCCCCTCATCATCCCCAGTACTCTCTCTTGCTCTAAAGCTCTCATCATCACCAACTATTTCTCTAGCTCTCTTTCAGGCCGATGCAGAAACTGGTGCTAGCCCCACACTGGATTGAGTTTTTACGTTCATTGACAATGCACATTTTTTTTACTTACGATGCAGGAAGAATAGGGTATGCAAATGACCGCTGCGTTAACCATGTCATGCAAATGAGCCACCGCAGAGTTAAACTGGGAGAGCAAGCCAAACACATGTGCACAAGAAGTCTGCGCTAGCTTGGCTTACTCTCCGGGCATGCGTGGCTAATTTGCATATCAGCCCCGACAGTATTTTGATGGCATCAGGGATAGTCATGGCATTGGGAAAAGCCCCCGATGCCATCAAAACACTCAGGGGCGGTTGCCCCGACAGAAAGTAAATACCTGGTGGTCTAGTGGCCCCTGTCCTCCCCATTAAAATAAAACAACCTGGTGGTCTAGTGGCCCCTGTACCCCCCACCTCTACCCCAAAGTAAAATAAACTAAAATAAATCACCTGGTGGTCTAGAGACCCCTGTTCTCCCCATTAAAATAAAATCAACTGGTGGTCTAGCGGCCCTGAACCCCCTACTCCCCATTAAAATAAACCGATCTACGTGCTCCCACTTTGCATTTGCCATCTTGAAAAATGGTGATGCCTGACCCCATGCAGTGCATCCTGGGATGCATCCTGGGATGCACCAGGTGAGGTCAGACTCTCATATAAGGTAGACTATAACTTATATGGCAGTCTAACCCTGTCCAGTGCATCCCAGGATGCAGGACTCTACCTAGCCCTGTGCGTGCGGTGCGGCCACATAGGGTGCAAAGGCTTAAGGGGTGCATTTTGGCTGTCTGCCGTCACCACTTTTTCTTCTCTCAGCGGCGGCAGGCAATGGCAGACAGCCGAAATGCACCCTTAAGCCTTCTCACTACATACTAAGCAGGTCTGGTCTCTCCGGGAGTTACTAGACCTGATTAGCATGCCGGCGACTTGCACATCGGGTGTGCGCCTCTTCTCTCCTGCCCCCCATAAAATGGCTAAATGGAGATGCGGGGGGGAGGGGGTGCACACCCAATGTGCAAGTCGCACAGGGTGCATTTCGCAATTAGTATGGCCCTGCCAGGATGCATCGCGCGGGGCCAGGTGCTGCCATTTTTCAAGATGGCGGAGGCAGAGTGGAAGCATGTAGGCAGCGCTCCCGCTTCTTTTAAGGTACTGGATGGAGAGTGGTAGATTTAGGGGCCCCTAGACCACCATGTTATTTTACTTTATTTTAATTTGGGGTGGGGTTTCAAAGGCCACTAGACCACCAAGTTGTTTTATTTTAATGGGGGGTGGGGGTTTCAAGGATCCACAAGACCAACAGATATTTACTTTCTGTCGAGGCACCGGCCCCTGACACTGGCTTCAGGGGCTTTTCCCGTGGCTGGATCGTCCCCAATGCCATCAAAATACTGTTGGGGAGGGGGGACTGGGCCACTGGGCCACCAGGGATTCTCTTTTGTCAGGCACCAGCCCACAACAGTGTTTCTATGGCATTAGAGGCTATTCCTGATGCCAGATCATATGAGGAGAAGATGATCTAGGCATCGGGGAAAGCACCTGGTGCCATCAAAATACTGTTGTGGCACGCGTTAGAGGTTTAAATTACCTCAGATCCTGTAGTAAAAATGTTGGCGTTATGGCTGGTTGCAAAATCCTCTATGCCTGTCTCTGCATCGGGCATAGCCATGATTTGCATATCAACAGCTGATTATAATACATTTAAATATGCATGGCGTTAATTGGGCATTAGTTTTTTCACCGGTGTTTACGTCTGTTTTTTGCATTGAAAACGTTTGTAAACGTGGCATTATGGACTCTTAAAGGCTGTGCTAGCTTTCTGCATTGGCCCGTTTGTCTAAACGTTCTCCCTCCCTGAAACAAATTCTCTCAATACTATCACCCTTCCCTTAGAGCAAGCTATTTCTTTCAAATCCCTTCTTCCCTAGAGCAAGTTCTCTTTCAAAACATCCCTCTCCTTCCTTTTCTTTTTTTTTTTTTTGTGTTCCCTCCTCTCCACTATAGAGTATTATTGTTATTTCTTTGCTTGCAAGCATATAAAACAGAGAACAGTTTTTTTGAATTTTATCTTCCTCTTTAGATTTTTACTTGTACTATAAGAAATGCTGGTGGTCAAAACCTGTTAGGATAGGGAGGTCATTTTCAAAACATCTCCATATGTAAATAGGCTATTCAGGCAAATGGCAATTAAAAAAAACACTATTAACACCTGGAGATGGTTGGGAGACAGAGAAATAGAGGGGATATGTATTGGGCAAGGGGTGAATAGCTAAGAGTGGAAGGATAGCCTAGTGGTTAGAGCAGCAGATTCGGAACCAGGAAAGCCAGGGTTTAACTCCCACTCCTTCTAGCCTTCGGCAACTCACTTGTCCCTCCTTTGCTTCAGTTACAGATTTAATGGTAAGCCCTCCAGGGACAGCAAAATATCTACTGTACTTGAATGTAACTCACCTTGAACTACTACTGGAGCTAAATACAAGAAATAAATATGCATATTTCCATCTTACAATGTGAATTTATAAATATGTATACAAATTTCCCTGTCTGGATCTGCACCAGCTCAGAGACATGCATGGAATTTCAAAAAGTTCTCATTTCAGCCAGGGTTTACATGAAAAATTATGGAAGTAAATCTCCTTAATTGCCCATCTCTTTTTTCTGGCTCAAATGTTTTTTTTAAAAAAAGCTCTTTGGCAGCTTCCACTATTAATTACCATTACTTATGTGTGTGGTTTTCTGAGATTGGGAGAATACGAGGGTAATTTTATAAGGCATGCCTAGGTTAACACATGTTGTTTTGTACATCAATCGCACTTCTTTTTTGAAGTCAAACATATGCGCACTTAACTTTATAAAATAGGTGGGATTCATTTGACAAAATCTAGGTATAATCACTTATGCCAGCCCTACCCAAAACTAAATTTGTAAAGAATGTGCATAAGTAATAGTATTTTATAATTTACATTCATACACTTGCTCTCCACTACTGTGCATGCTAACACAAAATTATGAGCCATCAGCCTGATGTGCATACTTATAAAATAGCACCCCGCTAAACTACACACATAAAGGCACCTTCATGCATGTACAGTAAATTACTGAAATAGAGATTTGTACATGCTCATTACATGTATCTTTATGCAGCTCCTTATAAGATCACCTTGCAAAATGGCTACTTCCACATATAAGTTCCAGCACCTATCTGTAGAAGCTGCTGCATTGCACATTCTTTGTTTTCATGCATACCCTCTTAAAATTGCTGCTTTTTCTGTAAATGATAGTACATACTTGTGGATTTTCCAGCATCCTTCTGCATATTTTACAAAAGGCTCCTCATTTAGTAGAGCCTTTTCTAAAGTACAATTGTAATTATGAACATCCCGACAAGGATGTTCCACTTCCTCCCTTGACAACTTATGCAAAATGGGCTTCAATATATGTTAACCTGCTAATTGTGTCTGCAAAATTTCATCCTTCTTGTGCCACTGATATAACCAGTGCCTTCTTCAGTTTGCCCATGTGGGTACTGATCGATTGATATTCTGGTCTGATGACATCATCGGGATGTGAAAGCAACAGTTGGATGACATTATGGGGGATGTTTACTAAAGTGCGGTAATCATGAATAACGTGCGTAAAGTACGTTTAACGATTGTTCGCACGTCCTAACGTGCATTCTGATGTGCGAACGATCGTTAAACGTACTTTACGCGCGTTAACCGCAGTTAACGATCGTAAACCTCCGCGGCGCGTTAAAACAGCGCAGAAGGTGGAGAGTGGGCGGAGAGAAGGGGTCAATGGGCGGAGAGTGGGCGGGGAGAGGCTCCCCCAATACTAACGCGCTGAATTTCAGAGCTCAATCCCAACGCGAATGAAAACCTGCCGTTAAAGGCATATTAAAGGGAAGAGAAACCATTTCCGTCAGCAATGTACAGCAAAACCGGTGAAACCTAAAAACGTGAGCAGTGTGATACATGTGCACAGAACAAAATAGCAAATAGAAATGTAAAAACAACATAACAAAAGCAAAAAGAAAGTATAAACCAGCTGGGCAACAGAGATATTAGTGGGCACACGTAACAAACAATTCCTTGAAAGCTACAAAAAATGAAATAGGATGTTTGTAAGGGTCAACGGAGCATAGACCCGTCCACAAATCATTCCCCAGTCAGTCCTGCCCTGAGCTCACCTGGGAGTGTCTGCAATGGTTGCACATTACTATCACCATTGGCCAGTCTGGTGAGGGTCTATCCCCTTTTCCCGAGGTCAATTGTGGGGTCGATGTGCACGTGTATCGCCATAGAAGGTGAATGAGCCGACAGTAAAAATGTGCAGAGCAGGGTGTCTGACTCAGTCTGCCAGGTTACCTATCTCCAGGAACCTCACTGTCTCTGTGGCTACAGTGTGGTGAAGTGGACACAGCCAGTATCTGTAAGATCAGAGGGTCATGGGTTCAAATCCCAGCTGGGGCACCCACCAACCCTGTCCCCATATTTTACTCACCACACAACAGAGATAGTACAGACACCCCTTCACCCCAGAGAACATGGGACAAAGAACTATATTTTACCCTCCCCCCCCTAACAATGGTCAGTTCCCACAGCCGAGTTCCACAAATGCATTCCCGTAGTGCGACACCCTAGTAGCTCATAGGCATTTGCCAAGATAACAACATGTCATCATGTCGGTGGAAGGGTACAGGTGGTGGAGGGGCCAGTGGCGTTTAGCCACAGCAGACAGTTGCCCAACCATGTGTAGGCTGGCACACCCACCGCAATACACAGGCCCTGTCGGATGTACAGTCATGGACTCCCTAGGGGGTGCAGCTTATCTGTGGCAACACCATGGTGCAGTGCACACAGACAGTGTGTGCAGGAATAGACGATCACAGGTTCAAAGCCCAACTGGGGCTACTGCCAATCCAGTACCCATATTTTCCTCACAATTAAACCGTGCTAGTAAGGAAAACAATTTATTGCTGATAAGATATGCATGGTTAATATGCCAATTTTTAACCACACCGAGCACAGACACCAAAAACAGGCGCAGAACCTAGAGCAGAGTTCCCAAAATGCAGTCCTGGAGGGCAACACAACGGTCAGGTCCAATGCTGTCACAAATAATGCATAATGAGGAGCAAGGCACCATGGGTATAGCCCTGACAGGGTGGCCTGGACAGGCTGCAGCTGCACAGCGCATAGGCCACTGACTGTGACAGAGCAGTGCCTGGCCACCACCTACACAGACAGGGCGACTGCCGTATGTCCTGCAGGAAGATCAATCTCACCCTGACTGTGCAGTGACCACGGCATGGCTAGGCATCCCCATAGTGCCATATAGTATCTCTATTATGTGATATGTATGTGTTTCTTTGTGGGGGCCAGTCACTGACTGATCTGCGTCTTGTGTCTGCTGCCATCCCATGTCTGGGTGCACGCAAGTCCAACAGAAACATGCAGTAATGGACCAACTAGCAGACGTTATGCAGCTGGTATGTGTCTCGATGGAGCGCATAGCAGGGTGCAGCTGCTGTAGGAAAATACCAGATAGTGTCTGGGTTCAGCCTAGCATAGACAGCCCTACCATCTGTCTGCACCTGTGCTATGGAGCTGCAGTGACTGCACTGTAGGGTGTGATATCCACAGTAGAACTGAGGTTGATGAACCCCCCTACTGCCCCCATTGCAGGGAGGCAGAATGTGGATCTGCTGCTCGGAGAAACGGTCTACCACCAAAATCCCCCTAGGGGTCCGTAGGGATGACACCTGACAGAGACAGGCAGATATATATCCAAGGTGTTTGGGCAGTCACCACCTATCTCACACATTATCACTGCTGTGGACCGCCAGCGTGGCCTATGTTTGCCATGGATGGTTTGGTGGACGTCATGCTGGGTGCCTCACTACACCCTCAGGGTGAGCACAGCAACCACACAATGTGACATCGTGTAGCCACTGTGTGGCAGTAAAACACACGGTCAGTGCCCCCTAGCAGGCTGAGGTGCTGTGGGGGCGCACATGGTAAGTTACCCCCACCAGGCCGAGCTGCTATAGGGTTGCATTTCACATCTTGTGTCAATCATTGGACAGCTGATTTGCATGTGTAGTGCATCATGGTTGTGTATGCTCCAATAAAACACTGCGAATCACAGCAGATGGACTGTGCGGTGAACTGTAGTCGCTCTGTAGCCAGCTAGGCATGTAGAAGGAGCTACAGAGGCTTACTCCACAGGCAAATGCACTGACTGTGCAGTCAGAACCTGTGGGTATGAGGCCTCTGTGGAGATACATGGCAGGACTGCCAGGTGCAGCTGCTTTTGGAGTAGTGGTGTGTGTAACCCAACAATATCAGAGGTCAGGTACAGACTGCAAGCCGTCCTTTGACAGCAAAGAGCAAGAAATGACAGAGAGAAAGGGTGTAAGGTCATGCATGAGAAGGCTACAAATAATGATATATACATATCAAAATACACAGATAAACAGATGCTCTACAGTGGTCCAGATGCCACCTCCACAGTATGCCAATCAGGGACACTCACTGTGCCCTGGTCCCCATCCCCCCCCCCCTCAACCCATGTAAACAAAAGGGACATTACAAATGTCATAGACATCTCTTTATCAAGGTCAGCCCTCTACAAAGCAATGTGAAATATCCATAATGTGAGATGTCAGAGGCAGAAGGTATCAGAACACATGCTGCTGACCCTGCAAGAAATAGCAGTAGGCCAACAATGTGGGGGATGTAAAAGCCAGCCCATGCCAACAGGCTAGGATAAGCCATAGGCCAACACATGTATAGATGGTAGTGTTAATGTGAGTTGCAGTACACCATGAGGATATAAAATCAAACATGCCAACGCATGAGGCAACGCACGAGGCAATGCCCATCTGCCGATATCAACGCACATAAGTACGCGCCGTGTCATGGCCTCTGAACGCTGTCGCAACGCACATAGCCACACCTCCATGAACGCACGTAACGACGCCCATATGAACGCACGTGGCTACGCCTCCATGAACGCATGTGGGTACGCACTTATAAACGCACGTGGCTACGCAGCTAAAATACATTCTGAGCAGATGGCAGCCATGTCACCAAAGCCTGCATTCACACAAGCAGCTCTGTACCTGCTGACAGAGCTCTTCTGTCTCCGCCAACAACGCCTCTTTCCTGGCTCCTCCAGGAGGCAGAACCTAGCAAGGGTGAGGATGGCCTGGGACCGCCTCACAAATAGATACAACAGGAGCTCTGATTACCCACGTGAGGTAAGTGTCTGGGGACAGGCACCCCAAATGAGGACGTGGTGAAGAACAGCCTGTAACCAAAGCACCATTTGAATCTGCACTGCTGGAGAATGTCTGGTGTTACCGTGGGCTGCTTGTAGCTGGGTCATCAACACACCCAATAGCAGAACCCACAAGCCCACAGGGGTTAGAAGCAACCATGGCAGAGATGAACAAATGACCACATTGGTATGCTACAGGGTGCAGTTGCATCCTCAGTGATGTGGGCAATCAACAGAAAACCACAGGGCCAAAACGAAGGCAAAGATACACACAGGGGTCTGTCATATGCTGCTGTCAGCTATCACACAGCACAAGGACATTTTGGAATTCTGCAGGCCCCTAAAGGGTGTTCATCCCCTGTCCCTGTGCTATGGATACAGTCCTTGTTAGTGCTACCAAGGATCAGGCCATAGCCCCAGGATGCGGAGGGTCCCATATGAGGAGCCCATCCCCTGTCCCTGTGCTATGGATACAGTCCTTGTTAGTGCTCCCAAGGATCAGGCCATAGCCCCAGGATGCGTAGGGTCCCATATGAGGAGCCCATCCCCTGTCCCTGTGCTATGGATACAGGCCTTGTTAGTGCTCCCAAGGATCAGGCCATAGCCCCAGGATGCGGAGGGTCCCATATGAGGAGCCCATCCCCTGTCCCTGTGCTATGGATACAGGCCTTGTTAGTGCTCCCAAGGATCAGGCCATAGCCTCAGGATGCGGAGGGTCCCATATGAGGAGCCCATTCCCTGTCCCTGTGCTATGGATACAGGCCTTGTTAGTGCTCCCAAGGATCAGGCCATAGCCTCAGGATGCGGAGGGTCCCATATGAGGAGCCCATCCCCTGTCCCTGTGCTATGGATACAGGCCTTGTTAGTGCTCCCAAGGATCAGGCCATAGCCCCAGGATGCGGAGGGTCCCATATGAGGAGCCCATCCCCTGTCCCTTTGCTATGGATACAGGCCTTGTTAGTGCTCCCAAGGATCAGGCCATAGCCCCAGGATGCGGAGGGTCCCATATGAGGAGCCCATCCCCTGTCCCTGTGCTATGGATACAGGCCTTGTTAGTGCTCCCAAGGATCAGGCCATAGCCCCAGGATGCGGAGGGTCCCATATGAGGAGCCCATCCCCTGTCCCTGTGCTATGGATACAGGCCTTGTTAGTGCTCCCAAGGATCAGGCCATAGCCCCAGGATGCGGAGGGTCCCATATGAGGAGCCCATCCCCTGTCCCTGTGCTATGGTAGCTGGGCCTTGATGTTACTAAAGTATCAAACCACATCCCCAGGATGCAGTAGGCCTCACCTCAGAGCCCTACCCCTCATCCTGGTGGTGTGGGGAATGCCCCAGACAGTCAACACAGGAGGCAAACCAGATCCCCAGGATGCAGTAGGCCTCACCTCAGAGCTCTACCCCTCATCCTGGTGGTGTGGGGAATGCCCCAGACAGTCAACACAGGAGGCAAACCAGATCCCCAGGATGCAGTAGGCCTCACCTCAGAGCTCTACTCCTCATCCTGGTGGTGTGGGGAATGCCCCAGACAGTTAACACAGGAGGCAAACCAGATCCCCAGGATGCAGTAGGCCTCACCTCAGAGCTCTACCCCTCATCCTGGTGGTGTGGGGAATGTCCCAGACAGTCAACACAGGAGGCAAACCAGATCCCCAGGATGCAGTAGGCCTCACCTCAGAGCCCTACCCCTCATCCTGGTGGTGTGGGGAATGCCCCAGACAGTCAACACAGGAGGCAAACCAGATCCCCAGGATGCAGTAGGCCTCACCTCAGAGCTCTACCCCTCATCCTGGTGGTGTGGGGAATGCCCCAGACAGTCAACACAGGAGGCAAACCAGATCCCCAGGATGCAGTAGGCCTCACCTCAGAACTCTACCCCTCATCCTGGTGGTGTGGGGAATGCCCCAGACAGTCAACACAGGAGGCAAACCAGATCCCCAGGATGCAGTAGGCCTCACCTCAGAGCTCTACCCCGCATCCGGGTGGTGGGGGGAATGCCCCAGACAGTCAACACAGGAGGCAAACCAGATCCCCAGGATGCAGTAGGCCTCACCTCAGAGCTCTACCCCTCATCCTGGTGGTCTGGGAAATGCCCCAGACAGTCAACACAGGAGGCAAACCAGATCCCCAGGATGCAGTAGGCCTCACCTCAGAGCTCTACCCCTCATCCTGGTGGTCTGGGAAATGCACAGGTTCGTGCCCCATCGTGTCAAACCATATTGCACAGTGATAATTGTAGATGTGTAGCGGCAGAGGCCACCAAAGGGTGTTTGACAACTAATTTCAATATGTGTTTCCACCCCAATAGGTCGAGGATCTCCGGAAGAAGGCACGGGAGCTGCGGGCAAGATATCCCCGTTTTGTGCACCGGGTTCAGAGGGAGCGGCTGGCCCAACAGGACGGTGAGTGATGTGACATGGCCCTGTGGACCAGTGACTGATATGACCACAGGATGTATGTTACTGCTGTGGCACATGTGTGAACATGGAAATGATACGTGTCCCCCTCTCCCACAGTGGATGTACACGCTGCAGAGGAGCAAGTGGTGCAGGATGCCGGGCCCAGTGAACCGCAAGGAGCCGAAGAGCTGGATGTGCTGCCTGACCCAGCGGAAATGGTGTTGGAGCAACACACACCACCTCATGGGCCTGAGGAACCCTCGGACGCAGAGGGGGAGGAGTCGGATGTGGGGCAGGGTGGGGGTACGGCTGAGGAGCACAGGCAGCTACCCCGTGCATATACGGTGGGGGAGGAGGCGGGGGAGGGGGTGAGGACAGAGGTGCTGGCGGGGCAGGGGGAGGAGGGGCATGCGCAGGTGGGTCGGGTGGGTACAGGCCCTGCTGTGGTGGGACAGGGGCATGAAGGGGGTGACCTGCCCAACGTGGCGCTGGTGGAGGATAGGTTGGGTGGGGGGTATGGGGGGGCATGTGTGATGGGTGGCCAGCTACATGAGCTGTCACAGGGCTACGGGGGCGCCAGCGACCTGCAACATGGTGATGGCAACGCACACCCCCTGGACGTGGGCATGGCACACATAGCCAAGGACATGCGCACCGTGGATGCAGCCACACAGACATGGGGAGACCTGTGTCTGTGTGGCTGCATGTGCGGGCTGCGAGTGGTCGTGGCTGTGCGTGCGCATGCACACGCCCAGAGGCAGAACGCCCTTATCATGGGGCAGGTCCTGGCGACCCTGACCATGGTGGCTGACCGCCTACGCTTGTTGGAGGAGCGCGTAGCTGGGGGCGTGGCGGAGCAGCCACCATGTGACAGGGGTCCCCGGGGTGTGTAGTGCGTGGATACGCAGTACACACCTGCCCTGTGACAGCCCATGCTATGGCCTACCCCACACATGGAGGGCAGCAGAGCTGTTTGACTGCGAAGTTTGCATGTGGGCCAATGAACACCCCCACCCACAGTTTGTTATGTAAATAAAGTTTTACATTATTACCGTTTAACTGTGCTGTCCAGATATCACTCTGTGCTTTGTGTCAGTGTTGTGTGAGAGACACATGAGGACACACACATGTGTGTCGGTGTGAGCTACAACGGGTGCATGCAGGGCACTCTACATGTGTAATGCGTCCAGCCATACTACGGCCATTACTTGGGCTGGTGCCACACATGTAGCAATGCACAGACATGTGACTGTGCCCAGGGGTCAGCTGTGGTTGCACCTGCAAGGCTATGTGCAGCATCTGTGATGGGTGCAGAATAGGGTGGTGGATGGCATGGACACAGTAGGTGGGCTAATGGACACTGCCCATGTGAAACTCATTGCAAACCCGCTGTATCCTACCAGCAATACCAGGACTCACTACCCACCGTACTCTACAAAACGAAAGGTAACACTGCAAATACTGAACCAACACATTTCTCACGGCCAAAATACCTGACCCACTGGGGAGAGAGAACATGTGGCAATGCCACATTGGAAACTTTTAAACAGAACTCATCCGGCCACATACACATGCAGAACATAGACCCTCACCAAACAGGTAAGCACTAATTCTAAACAGGAAAACAACCATTAGACTGGGATTCACAACAGACTAACGTGGAATGTACATCTCTGTAATGATATAAATATACATTGGGTTGCTCCTGTATTAAACAAAGCGCAGACGTTAACAATGCACATTTACCAGAGCTGACCTATGCCAGATAGAAAATGCAATGGAAAGGGATATGTGTCTACCTATTGTGCACTTTCATCAGCTGCAAGTGTCCCAGCCAGTTTCTCCTGGCTTCCTCGTGTCCTCTTCTAACTCTCCAGGGACTGCTGTCCATGTGTCCTCCCCTCCATCCTGTCGTTGATTAACATTCTCTTGCAACATCTGCTTTAGCATACTAATCCCTCTCATTATTCCACTTCCGCATTCCTAGTCCATACACTCACCTCTTACCCCTCCATCCCCAACCCCCAGGTACTCACCCAATACCCGACCAATTGGAGATGTTGGACAACACCCACCCGAATAACTTCCACCTCTCCATTGTACACCCCCAGCCCCATCCCATTCTGATCCACCCCCACCATCAGCTCCCTCCTAATTCCAGCCCACACAGCATCCATTTCCCTGTAGTCCCTGCAGCAGCACATATCCATTCCTAGCCACCCATCAGCCCAATTCCAGTCCTAGCAACCCCCAAACCGCAGACCATTCCTAGCCCCCCCCATCAATCCACTCACTGTCCTAACCCCCATCAGCCCAATTCCAGTCCCCAACCCATCAACTCATTACCAGGCAGCCCCCCATAGGCCATTGCCAGGCCTAACCACCCCCCCCCAACAGCCCCCAGCCCATTACCGTTCCCCCCCATCACCCACAGCCCACCTCATGTCATGCCCTTCCCCCCCCTAGCAAAGGACCCGATGTCCTCCCCCACTGCACACAGGGATGGGATGCGGGGAACAGATGTTGGGGGCAAATTCTGGGTAGTGTTTGCCTGCTGGTGTGCGCCCAGGAGCAAATGGGGCATCCCATGCTGGGCACAGCAGTGTCGGTATCTACACCATCTGGCATAATAATTCCCATTGGGCACGCCCCAGAGTCATGCATGTGTGGGCTGTGCGTACCACTGTCCCCTCAAGCAACACAGGAGACATGACATGTGCGTCATCCGCATATTATGCGTTTTATTTTGCATGCCCCCTGCCCCTACCACGCCTTGCGTGGCCCCTCCCACCCTGTGATGTTGGTGGCCCTGCTGCCACCATTGCTGCCACTGCATCCACTGCTGTTGGTGGAGGAGGAGGTGGTGGTGGTGGTGGTGGTGGCGTCACCCCCATGTGCGCTGCAATGATATGCATGCTCTCTGCAATGCTCTCAGTGGCTACAACGAGCCTAGGGACCCCCAGCATTACCCTGGACATCATGCGGTTGTGCCTGCATTGCGCATGCCTCTGCCGCTGCAGGTCCCGCAGACATGCACGCAGTAAATGCCGTATACCTGTGGAGACAGCAGGTAGTGCATTGGTGTTCTGAAACTAATCGTCCACCTTTGCTCACGCTTGGTCAACATCACACAGTGTGGTACTCACCCTCCGCATCCCTGTGTGCCTCAGTGGTGTGCACCTGCATCTGCTCGATCACGCTCTCCACTGCAGACAGCGCCACAGCACTGTTGTGCTGCCCAGCCTCAGCAAACTCATTCCCGGTGGCACCATCCGTGTGCGGGTCCCCTGCACAGGCTGGCTGATGGATGCTCCCACCGTCCTCACCGGGGGGGGTTGGGGGAGCTCCTGCCTGCACGCTCGACACCTCCGGTGGTGTGTCCCTGGGGGTGCACGGCCAGGGGTGGCTGTCCCCATGCGCTTCCTCAGCTGCATCTATGGCAGCTATGTTGCCTGTGGGACACAAGATCATATAGGTCATATGCGGCAGGGCTGCCTGTCTGCACCCATCCCACTCCCCTGACAGCACATGTGCGTGGGTGAGCCACATGGGTCTTGGTGGGGGCCCCTCGCCCCCACCCCACCACCCCCCTCACCTATTCCCCATTGGCGAGAGGGGCCGTTGCCCTGTGACGTCAGGTGACCACCCCCCCTGGCATGCTACCACGCCCCCCATGAAGCGCCGGCACCGCTGTCAGCCCTGCATACACAGTCCTTGTTCAACCCAGGTGCATAGTGCTGTCCTATTGTCCCTGTCAACACCTGTGTGTCCGTGTTGCCCCCACCAGCCCTACACCCTACCCACTGCTACACGTTGACAGCCCCTGCTGATACTATTGGACCTTTCCCCTTGTCACAGCACACATCCACTGTTCCATTCCACTCCCTGACCATCATGGACATCAGTCCCCGAATGGGCCACGTCCCAGGGGCTGGTTGTATGCCTGTGCTGCCCCCTGTGTCTTCATATTGCACAATCATGCCACCCACACCCCTGTCCACCCTTGGTCACCCGCACACATGTGCGCTTGCAGGCTCACACTGGTACAGATCACTCATAAACCTACCTGCACCTTGGTGCGCTGTGTCCAACTCTGGGGGGAGGCCATGAATATACATTGGGCCAAGGCGCTCCGCCAAGCGCCGCTCTAGGGGAGTCAGGTTGGCGACATGTGCTGGGCCCCCTCCTGTGCCTTGTGCCCCTCTCCGCTCTCGTCCAGACTCGGTCCTGATGTTTCTCTTTATGTCGCAATAACGTTTGCGCAAGCTCTCCACATCCCTGTGTGGGCCGTTAGCGGTTGCGACCTCTGCTTGTACCTCCACCCATGCACGAGAACATGTTGCACCAGTAGTGGTCGAGCTAAGCTGCCCAAACAGGAGGTCATAGCGTTCCAGGATGGCAGAGAGGAGTAGCTCATTCTCCTCCTGGCTGAACCTTATTGCTCTTTTGCGGAGGTCATCAGGGAGGGTGGGCCTGCGCCTTTTCTGGCCCATTGTGGCAGTGCCCTGTGCACATGCTGTTCACTGTGCACCTGATGGGCCTGGCCTCTCACCATCATCATTGGGGGGTGCCATTGATGGTGCCTGTCCTGCCCCGGCACTGTTAGACATCTGGCTTGCCATAGTCCTCGAGAATGCATGCTGATGTGCGTGCCATTTTGTCCTCCCCAGCTTTATATAGGTCCCGTGTGGGTGTGGCTCTGTGCGTGTTGCGTGGGCGCGTTGCGTATGCGCATTATAACGCGCTCTCCCCTTCCGCACGCACGGACGTAAGGCGGATATGTGCCCTATGTGACGCACTGTGCATGGTTATCGCCTGTTCTGCAGATATTCGTCCCTCTATGTACTCATTACACATGGTCTCTCCCTACAATTCATGTGGTGATGGTAGGTACGACCTATGTTTTTACTTGGGTTACCCGTGTATATTTGTTCTGCGCGTAACCACGCGCGTTGGCTGGTGGTCACGTATAGCGCATTATGAGGTACGCACGTGTGAACACGGTGGGCGTGTCTGTCACATCTTAGCATCTTCCTTATTTGGCTGGGTGTATAGCTCGCAGTACCTTTACACTATGCTGTGTCACACGGAGTTGGTTATTATCGCAATGGCTCCTCTCGGGCTCACTGCGGGGGTACGCGCCCTCCTACGCGTGCTCCTTCGTGTGCTACGTCGCCGACTACAGCATTGTGCTGGTTCCATGGTTTTGGGTGTGGTTGATGTTCTTGGTTCACCAGGTGTGTATTGTTTGTGTGATTTGTGTTCCCACCCTGTACCCTATTTCACAGCCACCTGTCCCACATCCTGTGTCTATCATGGCTCAGACTGTGAATGCAGGTGGTGCAGTCATTGCATTGCTGGAGCAAGCTGGTCTGCGTTTTCCGGCTGAGGGAGATGATGGTCCTGGGGCTGAGGCCCTGGGCATGGGTCCTCACCCGCTGCAACACAGGCCTGCAGCTGTGGAGGGTCCACAGGCGGGTGTGGTGGACCTACGGTGCCGTAGGCGTCCTGAGGGGCGGCCACACCTGCAATGCCTCTACAGGCCCAGGGCCATGCTGCAGAACATCAGGGAGGACCAGGTGATCTCCCTCTACCGGCTGGACACAGGGGCTATTAGGGAGCTCTATGAGGATCTACGACCTGACCTCGAGCCCCTGACTGCCCCGTCACATGCTATACCGGGAATGGCCAAGCTCCTTGCTGCCCTACATTTCTTTGCCTCTGGCTGTTTCCAAACCTCGGTGGCCGCAGTGGGTGGGATGAGTCGGCCAACGTTCTCTCGCTGCCTCCACCAGGTACTGCGGGCCATGGTCAGCCGGGTTGGGAATTACATTGCCATTCCCAACAGTAGGCAACATTGGGTGGCCCTGGGACGTGCATTCCAGCAGATTGCAGGGATACCACATGTGCTGGGTGCAATAGATTGCACACATGTTGCCCTCATCCCGCCACGCGACAGGGAGGTTGTGTACCACAACCGCAAACACTTCCATTCCCTCAATGTGCAGGTTGTCTGTGATGCAGGTATGCGTATCCTGAATGTGGTAACGCGTTTCGCAGGGTAAGCCCATGACTCCTATATCCTGCAGAACTCAGCACTGTTTGGCCTGTTTGAGTCCAGGCAATATGAGGACTATATCCTGCTGGGTAGGTATTCACCGCATCATGTGTGTAACGCACATATGTGTTTCACGGGGGCACCATTGTCAACTGTGTCCTCTGCATCCATGGCATGGTGCTGTTGTGTACTTGTGCTGACTATTCTGGGATTGTGCCCACAGCACGCCCTGTTACCTGGACTGTGCTCACGTACCTCTGTGTGGCAACACACATACCCTTGCCTACCATGTGCCTATTCTTGCTCATCTGTGTCACGCCACACCCATGTGATGTCGTCTCTAACCTGCCTTAGCTGTTTACTTGGCTATCATCCATTTTTCACGGTCATTCGGGGCATGCATGGTGCAACGGTTTCACATATGTCGGCCTGTGTGTAGTGTCCATCACATGCCCAATGTGCCACGGGATTGTGCATGTGCCAGCAAGGGGGGGGGGGCTTTGGGAAACTCTGGGAATGGGAACATAGCCCAGCTGTACAGTGTGTATGTGGCCTACTCATCCGCCATGTAGGTGTTGGCACGTGTCAGGGTGTATGTGCGGACATGCTATCACACATGCCTGCTGCATGACAGTTTGCCTTTGCCTGTCTGCGCTGACACCCGTGCCTTGCCCACCCGGGTTGTGGTACACTGACATATCCCCTGTGTGCCATATCACACCATGTCCCAGCAACCTGCCCACCTGACCATCTTTTTACCGGCCAGTGTTATTTTGATCTCCCAGATGCAGACTCTGGTGCACCACAAATGTGTGCAATGCTGTGCCGTCATATGTGTGTGACCAAGTTTCCCTGCTGTCCATTTGTGCATTGCTACATCATGGTTTCCATAGGTTCTTCTTCGCACATGTGCCTTAATTCCATTTCTGTTTGCAGGTGATGCAGGATATGGGTGTCGTGCCTGGCTGCTGACCCCTGTGCGTCTCCCTCGGACAGGTGCAGAGATGCGGTACAATGAGGCCCATGCCTCCAGCCGCTCAGTCATTGAGCGAACCTTTGGTGTTCTCAAAAGTTGCTTCAGGTGTCTGGATAGAACTGGCGGGGCCTTACAGTACGGGCCCTTGACTGTGGCAAAGATCATAATAGCCTGTTGCATCCTGCACAACATTGCTCTCAGGCACAATCTTCCAGTCGATATTAATGAGGATCTTGGGGTGGATCCTGTGTGCCCTCCTGCACCTGGCCATGTTGACACACGTGCTGGGATGGCGGCCAGGCAACATCTGATCGGGGAGCTCTTCTCCTGTAAGTTCTGCTTCTGCTGGTGACGTTTATCTGGGTTGCCCATGTGTGGGCTGGTGTATGGATTGTGCAGCAGTACCGTGTCATGTGTCAACATGTTTGATGTCTTTTTGCCTCCCCAGGATGGGCTTCTGCTTTCCGGGCCCCCAGGACTTTGCAGATCATACTGGCCGATGCTGCGCTACATGTGGTGTTGGTGTGTAAACAACTACAACAGGCAGGTGACTCAGGTGAGTTGCAATATAGTGCGGTTTGCATTGCTGTCGCCATGGTCGGACCCATATATGTTGCTTACTCTCCGCTGCTCCTATGGTGGTGCACTGCTCTCTGGTCCACTACCCCATTACCCTTGGCTTCGTTTTGTCACACATGTGGCGGGGCATGTGACAGGGCTGCCTGTTTACTGGAGCCGCTTCTGCCGTTTGGTCCGGCCGCCATCACTCAACTGTTTGGTCAAGCACATGCTCCTCTTACGGTTGCTTGTCCCTGACCATAGCCCATCCACATGGCTCTCTATTGCCCTGACCCCCTCTGTCCCTTACTTGTCGCTCCCATGATATATTGTATTCGTTTTGCACTGCATGATATTTCGTGGGTCGTGTATGGACCGGTTCATATGTACCTCCCATCCCACCTGTGGACTGTGATGTTGGCTATGGACCCCTGCTCTGAATGTGTGGTGCATCTTGTTTGGTCTTTGGGGTGCCCTCACCTTGCACACAGCTGTGGTTATGTATGGGGACATGCTGTGGTCCTGTCTGCATCCATTTCTGTATGCCTACTGGTGTTACGGTAGTTATTCCTTTCCTGAAGTGCCCTCCATCCTAGTGTTCATGGCTTTTCGCTCTCTCTGTTCCCCTGTTTTTATGTCTTTCCCTCACTGGTACCTGTAGTCACTGTAACAGTCATCTCTTTGCTTTTAGGTCCTGCCCGCTCTTATCATCCTCATCATGGTTGGGTATCATCCTTTGGTACATCTGTCTGCATCAGTGTGATGTGACATGTCCTGTATGTTGCTGTGCACTGTCACCCCCTATCCTACGCTGCTACCCTTGTCTGCATTGCATCTCTGTGTTCTTGGCAGACCTGTGCCTGCTCTGCGTGGCAGAGCCACTCCTCTGGCCACCTCCGCCTACACAGGTTGACACATTTTCCCCTCAACTGCCACACACGTTTGGCCTAGTACTCTAGGTTGCCAACACCCTTTGTTGTATTGCTTTTGGCAGCAACATGTTTGTCTGCGCTGCTTCCTGACACATGAAATGTCCACAGGAATGTGGGTCCAGTAACTCCCTACTGTCCCTTGGTCAGTCACCTATCCATTGTCTTCAACGTGGGTTCTGTGTGGTGTTAGTACTACATCTGTCTCTGTTGCACGCTGGTTCCGCAGGACCTGCAGACACCACTGGTAGTCCCTAGGGCACACTGACGTTGCCCCACATACCCTTTTTGGGGCACCATGCCACATGGTTCTGTGAGCCAGGGTTCCATCTGACCTCTCCTATCCGTGTGTACCTCATATGTCACTTTGCATGGGGTACTCTTCTCAGGACTATGATGGTCATCTTTCTCATACTTCTTCTTGGGCACACTGTTGGGCTACTGTCTTTTCCTGTTCTATTGCAGTGACACACACATTCATTTGCCCATTCATGGGACGGCGCTGTGTGGGTGCTTACCCCCTCATATGTTCCTCTAGAGACTGCTGATGTCCATGTGCAGTGCACCATGAATGTTTTTGCTTACAACCATATCATTACCCCCCAGCTGTCACTTTGGGTGGTGACATGGTGCACTTTCTTTGCACAGTCTAGAAGTTGTGGGTTTTGGTGGTACAGCCATCTGCATATTCTTTTTGCACATATTCATAGTATTTTCGTGTTTGCTTTTCATTTCGCCAGTGGCTTTCAGGTAATGAAACAGGTCTGTGATGTTAATGGGCCCTTCATATTTGGTAATGATCTTGACCTTGGTCTGGGTTGTGTTTGCCATATGCCCTTGTTTGCTGAGACCTTGTTTTGTTCCATTGACAGGCTTTCTTTGTATGTGCATCGGGCAATTACTGGGGGTCTGCTGTGGTGATATGTAGCATTTCACAGTTCTGCTCCATGAGCTGGCCACCTCATTCTTGTGACGTTGTATTTTTCAAAGACATTATGGGCGTATAGCTGTTTCATTACCTGTGGGGGCCCCTATGTCATGGATTTCAGACCACATATGGAGGATTAGGTGACCCTTTGGGGGTCATCTTGTAGTTTTACATGACATTGGTGCTGACAGCAGCACCACCCTCACAGTGCAGACTCCTCAGGGTGCCTCCTCGGAACCCCTATGGCATGACCTGTGGGGCTCTATGTGACACGCCCTATAGCAGGGGTGGGGAACCATGGTCCTGGAGAGACGCAGACCAGTCCGCTTACCGGAATATCCCTAATGAGTATGCATGAGATATAGATGCATTATGGATATCCTGCCAACCTGACTGTTTTGTCACCCTCCAGGGCTGGATTTGGTGACCCCTGCCTTACACCTCTGTCATTTAAGATTGTGAGTGGGCACGGTGCAGATATTCTAGACATCGAAAGGGTATATGGAATGTGTCACATTCGTCCTCGATTCTCACCACCACCACAAAGGTTGTCTAATTGACAATATTTTTGTGGTGGTGGGACGGTGAGGAGGAATGTGACACATTCTCTCTATACCATTTGATGTCTTGGACATCTGCACCTTGCCCACTCACAATCTTAAATGTCAGAGGAGTAAGGCAGTGGTCTCCGAGTCCAGCCATGGAGGGCCCCAAACCAGTCAGGTTGGCAGGATGTCTCTAATGCATATATATCTCATGCATATTCATTAGGGATATCCTGGAAATATGACTGGTCTGCTGCTCTCCAGGACCAGGATTCCCCAGCCCTGCCCTATAGGGTGCACGGGCAGACAGTGCACATTTACCTTTACCCACTGGTGTGACTTGTAGGGTGCCCTATACAGCACCCGCAGGGTATAGCTCTGTGACTGTGTGCTTGCCACCTGAGTCTGTTAGACGTACAGCACAAGCTGCTTCTGCCATCACTATATTGGTGTGTGGGTGATGTCGCTGATGCCTCCACAGATCCACCCTCCTGTCACGTACACATTCACATGATACAGAGCCCAGAGTTGGCAAGACATATGCATGGCATGGTGGGTTTCCCTACAGGTGTACGGTGACATGACCATTCGGGTCTTACCTGCCTTATTTCCAGCACTGTTTGGGGTTTGCTTTCCTTCATTCCATGGTTTGTGGATATATTTGACTATGTACATATCTCAAAAACGGTTCTGGTTACACATTCACACTATTTTCTTCTTGTGAGGGCTAAGGCTCTCTGGATTATAGGGGCCCTACATATGAGGGGGGTGGGCACTTTCTCCCACCTCTCAGGTTGTTTGTCGGCGACCAAAACTGGGGGATATGTATGGCTTCAGAAGAGTACTGACTGGTTATCCACGTCACTAACTATGGTTTGCAGAGGGTACTGTTGCAGGCAGCGCTTGTCCTTGGGACCATGGGTGGTTTGAACTCACAGACCTTGCACCATCTGCCTGTGTCTTCACCATTGTGCGACAGGTCACACTACCTTAGGACACACCTTTTCTAGATTCTTAGGGGGCGTCCTGTTGGGCTACTGTCTGTTGCTACTGTGTGACAGTGACACACACTCATTTCAGCCTGCCGTCCCAGGGAGCTGTGTAGGTACATGCCCCTTGTTGTGTTCATCTCTGGCCCGCTGATCTTCCTGTGCCTTGCACCATGGGTATGTTTGCTTTGGGACAGATCCTAGACATCACAGCGGGTCATTTGGGTGGTGCCCTGCTGCCCTTCAGGTGACAGCCAGGGGGTGTTCGCAGCTATGGGGCTGCTGCCCGGTGGTTCCGTCACAGCCTGTGGGGCCAGTGGTCATGGACTCATAACACAGTGGTCTTTTTTTATCGGCCTGACTGCAGCATTGTCTATTTTGGACTCACATTGGTCCTGCCAGCAAGACACCCTCAGCATAATGTCACCTTAAAGTGCCTCATGAGGCGCCCCATGTGGCACCTTATCTGGCACCCTTTACGTTGCCTGCTATGGTGTTCTGAAGGTGACATTTTGGTGTGCCTCTGTGGACAGTGCACTTTGTACTGTGGCCTGTGTGGTGCATTATGGGATGCCATCTGCAGCACCTTTGGTTGCACCACTGTGATGGTGTATTTGCTGGCAGCGCTACTGGTGGTAAAATATAAACCCTTGCCTCCTCATTCCCAACATTGGGTACTGGGTGATGGCCTTCTGCATTGTGCACACTGGGGAGACAGGGGATTTGAACCCATGCTGCCTGTGACAGCGGGTCAGTGAGCTCACCATTGTGCTACAGCTCTGTTCCTGTGATTTGTATCTGTACGCTTTCTTGGGGTTGACGCGCGGTAACACGCGGGGACGAGCCACCGCGCCCTGTCACACTCCTTAGTTTTTGGAACGCGCGTTGCGCGTAACGATATGCCGCCCATGTCCTTATTTGGGCGTTTCTGTCTCTACCGCGGCTCCTAACGCAAATCGCACTAACGCACTTTAGTAAACATACCCCTATGTATCACCTTTGTTGAGGATGAATTTTAAGGTTTTTCAGTTATAACTGGAAAACCTCAATTCTCAGTTGGGAGGGGGGTTAACAGAGTTTTCCAGTTCTAACTGAAACATCAGAAGCTTTAATTGTAAATACTCTGGGAACAGAGGAATACCTAATGTGCCAAATGTAATATGCCTTGAGTTACTTCTGAGAAAGTGTGAACTAGATCCCAAAAAATATATATGCATATAATTTAGTTATTATGTGTTATTTTGCTTGTATTTATTGTATAATTGTTAATGGAATGTTTATATTATCTAATGTTTTTATTGTATAACTTTTTTAAATAAATTTATTGTAACTTATCTTGGGCTAAAACAGAAAAGGTGAAATGACAAACATGATTAAATAAATATAATTTTCGTTCTATCTATTCAAATATAGAAGGTAATTTATAACAGGTCACCCAGTTAAGGAAGTCCAAGTAGCACCGATTTGGGGGCTATATTATAAAGACAACCATTTTATTTGCATGCAAAAAGTACTATATCAAGCATAATAAACCATAAACCATAAACATAACTGCCTATGGGGCATGTTTACTAAAGTACAGTAGGGAGTGTGGGGTTAACACTGGAATTCAGACATTAGTACCCTGCTGGAGCCCATTGGCAGCAGTAAATACAAGGGCCATGACCGTGGTACACTACTACTGCTGCATTAGCTGCAGCACTAGCATGGTAGTATCGAACACATTGGGCAGCGCCTGCACAAAGTGCACATGAATGGCCCAGCATATGCAGACAGTGCACACGGTCTCCATGTATGTCAGAAAATAGAATACTACAAACGCAATATTGGGTCATCTGTGGGCCTTGGATTCACTGTGGACAGTAAGAACTGTGCCCCTAGCACTCATACAGAAGATAGCAACTAGCCAATCCAGAACAGCAATGGCTGGGAGTGGGCTCAACAGCCAGCACAAGTCAGAGCACAGGGGCATTTAAATCAGAAAGCAATGCTGCATCTCAAACCATAGTTGATAGGGTGCAAATGTGCAGGAGGCCATGTAGGGGACCTGGGAAATCCACTGCTTGTCCCAATACAAGCATTGTGGAACCTGTGTCTTCTGGGAAAACTGCTATATACTTATGACCTAGCTTGGCCATTGTTGGAAACAGGATACTGGGCTTGATGGACCTTGGTCTGACCCAGTATGGCATACCTTATGTATGGGATCAGACAGGATGTCCACAGTGTCCATTATGGGGGACAGGGATATGGACCTCCTCACTCTGAGGCAACTAAAGTGGATGTTCATCTAGGCTGCAGGGAACACAGTACAAGGCCTTTGGTAAGGGGATGGTATCCACAGCTCATTCTCCTCCTCTGATCATGGCTTGGGCAGTGCATTAGCCATTGTGGAGTGAGTTGTCCATTGTTGAGAGAAGGGTGGATACAAGGGCCAGGAGAGTTTAAATACCAAGCACACTTGCTCAGGGCAGCCTGCACTTGGGGATCATAGGGTCAAGCAGTACCCCTCATGGCCTACCATTTATTTATTTATTTATTTATTTAGCATATATTTATATACCGCTACTTCCAGCGATCAGGAGCGGTTTGATTAGGTAAACAGGGAGAGTCAGATCAATTGACAAATTTCAAAATTTACAGCGTGATTTACAAAGGTTGTCTGATAGGTTGTCAGACCAATGCCAGGAATTTTCAATAAACGGGGAAAATATGATTCAAGGGATATTCACCGCATACATGTATAGGTGGGGGAGAGGGAGATATTTACATATATACATACCATATATACATACCATATATAACACCTACCCTTGTGGTCTAAAAGCTACTAAAGGGGGGTGGTTGCCAATGTTCCGTGCCATTGGGGGTACCTGCTGGGTACTATTCCCTGTGACACTGTGGGAAGCATACTCTTGCCCATGTTGGGCCCTCAGCAGTTGCTTTTTGTCAGCTCTACTGTTTCAGTATTCCTATGGGCCAGCTAGGCATCACCCTAGTCCCCACTGTGGCCCAGCTGCACCACAGCATGTGCCGCCTGCAGCCCTCTGTATCCCCTTTTCCAGCATCTGCCCAGTTGCCCATTCCGACATGCCCGCCCTGATGTTGCGGGACATGTGCATGCCATAGGAACCCTGTCCGATGGTGGGGAAATCCCTGAGCAGCGCTATTTCACTGTGGGCCCATGCACCTTGTATGGGGACGGAGTATGGACCCTTCCACGAATTATATCTGTTCTATGGAGCTTACTCGGGGGGGGGGGGTTGATGTTTCTCATTGCTACCACTATTGGCCAGCTTGGCTGTTGTTTTTTTCCAGTTTGTTGGGGTCATTTTCGGTGTTTCTGTGCCCTTTTGTTCTGTGCACATGTATCACACTTATCACCTTTTTTTGGTTTCCCTGCCTAGGCTGTACATTGCTGACACGTAAATGGTTTCTCTCCCCTTTAAAGTGCTTTTACCGGTAGGTTTTCATTTGCATTGGAATTCAGCTCTGAATTCAGCGCGTTGGTGTGAAGGGAGCCTCTCCCCGCCCACTCTCCGCCCATTGACCCCCTTCTCTCCGCCCTCTCTCCACCTTCTGTGGTGTTTTACCGCGCCGCGGAGCATTATGCTCGTTAGCGCGTGATAGCGCGCGCTATAGCGCATTTATGATCGTTAATGCGCTATAGCGCGCACTATAGCATGCTAACGATCGTTAAAATTGTACAACACGCATTATTCACGTTTACCGCAGTTTAGTAAACATACCCCTTAATGTCTTTTTTATACCGCGCTCTTTAGAATCAGAGCGGTTTACATTTAACAACTCGTGCAGGGCAGGCAGGGCCCACAACTGGACTTACAATGAACAGGGGTTTCTAAACGGGACTGACAGGATAACTATGTACAGGCAAGCTAGCTCGTGTATGACCCACATTTCTGAACTACACGATTGGTGCGTGAGAGCATGACAAGTGCAACTAGCACCTGGTCAGAGGCTAGCATTAGCTGCAGCAATGCTAGTGGTGTGATTCTGTATCTAGTGCACAACTACTGTGCCCACCACAGCCATGGACCTTGACTCCACCCTCTCTCCACTCATTCTCCACCCTAATCCTGCCTATTTGCACGTTGTTGCGGTAGCATGGGATTTTAAGTGTGGTGGCATTTTCTGTGTGTGCTCCTTGCTGCAGCATGGCCCAACTGCACACCAACTGTGTGCAAAATTCCATGCAACTGGCTAGCACATTTTAGTGAACATGTCCTTATGTATCTGTAGAAAATAGCCTCACAAAATCTGCAACAATTGCAAGTAAATGCACCTATATACAGTTTACCTCTGCTCGTGAGTTGTTGTAAATTTATGTGTGATATATGCACATACACAAACATTCCATAAACAAATCTGCACATTTCATGATTCCTCTCACACTCTGTCCAAACTCCTCCCCCAAATACTCCTTAACACAGGTTGCATAAATTTAGTAGGCACACACATTCACTATGCCTACTTTACACACACATAACCCCTGGGGTAGTTTTACAAAAGTCCTTTTGAAATGGTAAAACAGGGTGCACTTGCAAAAAAACTGTTTATAAAATTACCCCCATATACAGCAGCTCACAGATTTTGTATTGCTTTACTGCATTTTCTCCACCTCTGAAAGATCACCATACTGTGCTGGTCCTAGGCAATAAGCAGCTGAGGGGCATAGAATCATTTCATCTTCCTTGTGCTTGTCCTCTCTCCCAGTACAGATGTTGGTTGTGCAAAATTTACACCAATGATTTTCAGCAATTATACATTTATGTGCACTATACATTGTCTTTCTATTAACTAATATGAGATAAATGACGGATAGATAGAGACAGAGAGAGCTATATCTAGTCATCAAATAGTATTGGCACCTGTACTTATCAATCTCCTGCCTTCTTTCTCTTCACCCTCCTGACTCAATCATTTTATTTCATCCCCCAACATGGCTCCCTTCTTTCCCCTCAAGATCTGGCCTCCTTTGTCAATTTACAGTCCTGTGAATTTGCAGGAATCCTGTTGCAGCTTCCTCTCTTTTTAGACTGCCTGCCCCATGGCCTCTCTCCTTTACTGCATTGCATTCCCCTCCATCTTACTGTGTCAGGGTCATGTGGCACTGTGACTGACAGAACCACATGGCTATGTTCCTCAGTGAGGTGTGTACATATAACCCACTAATCACCAAAAGGCAGACCTGACTGCCTTAATATATGATATATGCTGGAATCTGAAGACATAGTGTACACATATAGAAAAGGAGCCAGTCAAGGCATGGATAGCTATCCACACCTTGGACTGGTTTTTTGCTTCACATGGATTTGTGCTTGTATGTTGGACTGATCCTACTCACATCTAGAAAAGGTGCAGATTTCCAAGATAGCTAAACTTGGTATGCTATTTCAGAAATGTAGAAGACCATAAAAAAACAATGTACAAGAGAAAATGTGTGGTATATTCAAAGTGTTTCAGACAGTTAGGAGACTAACTAATTAACTAAAACACACAGCCCAATATTCAGTGACATAGGATAGCTTAATCGGCTAAAGTTAGGTCCTCTGTATAGCTGTCCTAACTTTAACCATTTTTAGCTATCAGGGCAGCAGCTGAATATTACCACTGCCCAGCAAACCTGTATATAGAATGCCAGAAAATGGATAAGATCTGGCACTGAATTCCAGGTTTAACTAAAGTGGCAGTGGCAGCTAGATGCTTTAAATATCCTAGCAACAGCCGCTGCTGAATATGCCCTCCAAAGAGTCTATATATCTGACTCAGAGGATCTTTGCTTCAGAAGTTTAGATGCAAGGCACTTTTAGTTACTTTGAGCCAATAGTGGCAAAGTCACAAATCATAGTCCCCTCAGCTCTTTCCACCTCTATTAATGAGCCATATATAATGCATATCTTACTTCTCTGTCACATATATGATTTCTACAACATACAGAGTGGCTGATCTTTAAAGGAACAAAGACTACAGCTGACAAATCATGTTTCTGTAAAGATTTGGTATTAATAAAGATGGAGTGCTGTAGTTAGTGCATTTCTGTTCTGATAGGATATATATATTAAGTTCTTTGTGAAGCTCATGTCCTTAGACAGAAAGATAGACAGAGAAATACATTCAAACAAAATTATTTGTAAGAAATAGCAATATACTTAATTCCAGCTATAAATATTGATACAATTTCTGTCTCAAATACTTCTGAAAAACCAAAACTGACATGTAGTGAAGTCATTATGCATACATATCATAATAGGTACTGCATCTCAAAAAAGATTATCTGGATATCAGGATCTGATACAAGAGCAGTTTATACTCTTGAAAATGACATCACACCTGCTGTCTTGCTTTTCACTGGTTATATCAATCAAGCTACAATTTAAAAAAAAAAAATAGATCCATAAATGTTTGCCAGTACAATTTAGTCAGGGCCAGCTCAATCATTAAGCAAGACTAGGTCACCAAGGGTGGCAACTTCTGAGAGGAAGATTTGTATACAAACGCAAAGAGCCATCAGCACACACATACAAAAAAAGCAAAGTTGAATATTTGAAAATATGATATTTGTTGGAGGGATAATGTTAGTATGATTATAATTCTTAAGTTTAATTACCAAAATCTTAGGGAGGAGGGAGTATAAGGCTGAAGGCTGACCAAGGATATCCAACATCCTTGCTTCAGTCCTAGATGGAGTTTCATAACTTTGCTTCTAAAATATGTGCATAGATATTTCAGACGTAAAGGCTAGTAATTGGTTGTTAAATTTAAGTTGTTAATTTCAAATGAGTCAGTCCCTGCTGAAATATTCTTATGATCAATTTTGTGCAGAAGAATCTCTAATTTTGTGTTTTTGTGAAACTTATTGATATCTTTATTTCATTTGAAGCTAGGGTCAACTATTTTCAGATATGATAGCTTTGGATGGTCTATATTAGATCAAAGTCGGGGCCTAGGGAATACCACAGAGCATTAAAAAGAGAGAAGAGAAGCCGACATAATCCGTGTATCTGGAAAGCAATTTAGGTGCTTCTTCTCAGTAAAGAACAGAAAACTGTGGATAAATAAAATTGATCAAAAATATTTTTCGTAGAAGTGCAAAATCATTTTGAATATCAATTTCAATACTTACTTGAAGTAGTAAAATCTAAATCAAAGCTGCATGTGATTCGATCTTTGTTGTAGTTACTGTGTCGTAGCTGACGATAATATCGAAATCCGTTTGTGCACAAAACACTTCTTTCAGGGACAGGAATTAAGAAATCAGCTAGCTGAGTGTGGCCTAATCATGGGCCATATGCACTAATGTGTTTTCTTTTTTTTATTTTTCGTGTTTTGTCTTTGAGAGCAAGAGAAAGATTGTATAAACATACTACTATCCTAGATTAGAAGATGGAAGGATCCTGACTGTCGTGCTGATAGCTGTCTTTATTGGGATAGTCACTTTCTAACCTGACTTCAGGTTTTAAACCGTTAGGTACAACTTCAGAAAATATTCGGGTCCGGAAAAAAAGGGTTCTGTGCACGAGATGATATTGAGAAAAAAATGTACAAAGGAGGAAAAACGAAAACGCGTTTTTGTAGTTGGCTATAGGTTCCGTGAAATGTCTGAGCCTAGAGACGATAACTCCTGAAATAACTTTGCCTATCAATTATTAACACGTCATCAACACATATATGATATGCGGCATAAAATATATTACGTTCGTCAGTTGAGTATACATCTAGTGATAATTTGTTGTAAAACATGTTTCCACATACAATGGCAGCAAAATATATTTGGAAGCTTATGATGTTTGTTAATTGCAAACCTAAAAACCACATATCTATAGTGATATAAGACGCTTTCTCTTATATTTGAACATCGAGTTATATTTTACAATTTGTTACACTACTGCATATATCCTGTAGTCCAAATTATTTTTTGCTTATAATAATTTTGTGTTACATATTTCACACCTGAAGATGAAAGTGCATTTTTAGAGATCTCTTTAATTGTATATATGAATATGAAGTGAGAATGCAGTATCTATAAGGAGATCAACATAACTCCCTTCACGGAGCTAGCTTCTGACCTTTCGCCTACTACAAAATCTCTGTCCTTTTGTTATTTTCAGCATTACTATTAGATTCCAAAATCGTATGTAGCCGAGAGACAAAAGAGAGGTTACTCAGCTGTGAAAGCCCCTTTCTGTTAGAAGTGCAAGTGTTGCAGGTCTTCCAAGTTCCCGTGTGGAGGCAGCTGTGCTCTTGGGTTTGCTGGTCTATTTGAAAAAGAAAAAAAAGTACCCACATGTTTTAGGAAACGGGGTTTCAAATATAATCTTCATACTGTATTCATTTTAATGGAGTATCCTTACAATTTACAGCACACCAGATAAGGACGGAGGATGTAATATAACACAATTCTGAAGCCTCTCCTCTCAATCCCCATCCCCATATTGAATTGCACCTTGGGCAATAGTACTGAATGCAAAATCTTAACTTCTCGCAACATATGTTTCTACCAGATAAGTAAACAATTTGGACGTGAAATGAAATTTTTAATTAATGCAAGAATGCTGCAACACCTCAAGTGTGGAAATCCCATTGCTTCAGCAAGTGACAATGGGACAGGAAGGGAACATAGAGAAGCACAAGCAAATTCTAATCTTTTCATGCTCTTCGCTCAACCTCAATTGTTTTCAAGTTTGTTTCTATTGAATTAATCTCATCTTATATTTCAATAATTAACAGCTACTTCTATCTCTGTCTCTTTCTCATTCTATTTCCCTCCTCCCTCTCTCCATCCACTTCTTAATTTGGTATCATGCACTATAATTTCGCAGGGTTTGTCCTTCCATGTGCAAAAGGGAATCTGAACAGCTCATGCGCTATTCCATTCAAATCCACCTTCAAAAACACGAGAAAAGTCTTCTGAAATATATTTTATTACACATATCAAAGAGTAGACTTTTTTATTTTCTTTCTAGAACAGACTAGCAAGAAACATGAAAAAAAAAATAAACCCTCAAAACAGAGGGAAATTGGGGGTGCAGGGAATAAGGATATTTCACAGCAGATTCATACATTACGCCAGAAGACCCAATTAAATGTTGAAGTCATTTCCAAAAGGACGTTTTTATAATATTTAATTTACTTGCTGTGCCCTTGGTATTTTTAAAATATTATTTTCAATGTATGGAAAACACAGGACGCTATTTGCTCTCTTTTCTTTTACTCTTTTCAATCATTTCTCCTTCTACCCCTCCTCTAGACCCCTATTTCTCATTTTTTTCTTTTCTTCATTTTCTTTCCCCCTCACTTCCTCCTTACTTTTGCCACTTCCCAATTTAAATACCTCTCCATATACACCGCATTTTTTCCACTTTTGCCCCACTTTCCCCGACAGATCCTGCAAAGAAGCATTTTCCGCAAAGCCTTGCAACTGGCTTGAGAGAGGAGTTTTCATCTTTTATTCTCCTATAATTTTCTCTCTCTGGTGTTCGTCCGGTTGCCTTTTCCGACCTAAGGTTTTCAGAGCATCAAATCAATCCGTATTAAGGCGAGGCATTAAACGTTTCAACTCTCTCTTCTGTCTAGTTTAGATTCCAACTTTCACTTACAACTTGCCTGGTTATCTTCCACGTTGCCGGTTCATTCAAAAGATCTATAAAATAGCTAATTTAAAATAGCAAAAATACATTTTGTAGGCCACAGACAGACATCATCGCCTTGTCCATTCCACTTGATTTCTGCTCCTTCTAATGCAAGCATTGTAAAAAGTATTAATCTACTTAATTTTCATATAATTAAAAAGAGATGGCATACCTGCGAGACAGAGAAAAAAATCATCAAACGTTCCTAGACCGAAGAGCATTGTATGAAAAAGATAAAAGCGATAGTCAATTAAATTGTATATACTGCTATAAGAATATTTAACAAAATTGGAACCTTTTTATGTTTTACAGTCGTTTACTTTTTTTTTTTTCGGTAGACTTGTGTCTCATTTATCTGTAAGGAAACGTGAGGAAAGATTTTATGTATAATATTTAATAATCTTGGAAGTGCATCTCCATTCCGTTTTATATAGTAAGTATTTTTACCTGCTCATATTATTTTTCATTTTTGAAGGACTTTTTATTTTAAAAGAAACCTATTTTGTATCCACCTGATTGTGTTAAAGGGAAGTAATTTGGAGGAGAAAAATAGTTTCTGTGCCGGAATCTATGAAATTTGTTTGATAATTTTAATAGTTCTAGTGTCAGAAAAGTCTGTTGAATAACACCATTTAACATATTATAAAATATTTTCTAAAAACATGTGTTACTACCACTACTATCACTATTACTGTTACTACTACTACTGCTATTCCTACTACCACTAAACTAAAGCTACAAGTGTATAGATCTAAAACAATCTTCATACAATGAATATTACATATGTTAGAATTAGAATTCGTCTTCTTTGTCTGCTATTTCACTTTTTATATTATGAGTAGCGCCATAACCCATCCTGATATATATTTGGTGTTTTCAAAGGATTCTTCTTAATGAGCATATTTTTTTAATGAAAAACATGACGAATTTTAACAGAATGCTGAACAGGTTCTATGTTACAAGGTGGAGCAGTATCCCATTTAAAGGGCATGTTATTTGCTTCTTTCCACATCCTCATTTTCTTTATTTGGGAGAGGAAATAAACAGTATAGAAACCAGAAATAATTGTTTCCAATATTGTCTTGTACAGAAAATCAAATTACAATTTAGTGAGTTCTCGCTCATTTTTCCCTTCTTTTCCTGGATCTTTTTCAAGCTTATCGTCAATATATTTCCAACAAATAAAACAAGCGGCAGGGCAACAGGGCAGTTTGGTGCATGTCTACTAAGCATTTGCACATAGGCACAAAATGGGAGAAAACCTTTAGTAGACATGCCCCTTTGAGGAAACATAATCTGTGTGTCTCTCTTTCTGATATTTGTTTTGAAATACCCCGGCCTTAGAAGGAAAGGTGTGTTCTGTGATCTCCCAGAACTCTCTGCTTAATGGTTTTATTTAAAATAAAAAGACAGTTGTGGGAAAACAGGTTTGACGAGAACCTCCCTAATGCCCTCTAGGGAATTTCTCCTCCTCTCCTTTACGTCAAGGAGAGTGATAAGTCAATGTGTGTGCTACGGTGATGATGTTACATTTTTTTTTTTTCTGAGGGAAAAATAACGACGTGCAAGGTTAAGGTAAGATCTAAATGAACTTTTAGGTAAGAAAATAAAAGGTCCGCTATACGAGATGGGGGATATGATAGCAAGGAAAGTCCAATAGAAGGCAGGAGAACTGAGGGAAAACCGAGTGAGATAGAGAAAGGGGAGGAAGAGTGTAAGGTATTTAGGTAAAGCTCGAAAATTGTAGGGTGAAGATGGAAAGAAAAGATAACCTAGCCATCAAAGAAAAAGAGCAAAGACGATTTTAATCATCTTACCGAATGAGAAAGCACAGAAGGAGAAACTCATATAATAATTCTTATCTCTTTTACTTTCTGAAAGTGGTTCTCCTTTACTGATGGGACATGGGGCATGTAAAAAACCGGACTTCTACCATCTGGGAGAATTGTCACCAGATACAGGTGTTTATTGCCAGTAGGGAAGGTCAGGATACCGTCTGTGCACCTGTCTATATACATCAGTAGAAATCATTGCAGATCCTAATGTCTTCATTAACTGAGTTTGACAGTCTGTGATACCATCATAGTTTATCACGTTCTGCAGATCTAATAATATAATCCTCCTTTAATTTTCAACAAACTTAGAAATAAAGGTCAATAAATGCGTTGCAGATGATGGCTTTTCATTTGAGCGACCTGATGAAGCGTCAGTCTTTGGAGTTTGTTACAGATGCATGAGGTCAAGCCAAGCCGAAGGCTATCTCATACAGTTTAATATGTAAACCTTAATTTTTAGGTATTCCGTTTCTACAGGTTCTTTATCCATACAGTGGTTGCTATTTTAGTTTCCTTTAATACCACGAGGATTTCAGGATCTGAACAGCTGTGTTCATTCTTTGAGACTTCTATAAGGTGGCTCTCCATAGATTTTAAAGGACACTGAGCTATGAGAGCTCTTATTGACACTAACAGCAACTGTCAGGGAAGCTTAGATCAGCCAAAGTAAACTCATCTAGAAAGATTCGCTCATATCCCACTTTCGTCTTCCCTTTAATTCTGTGTGAAGGGATGGTGTGCACTTGCCAGTATTCCTGAGTGTCTCTAGTCTTATTGCCTCTCTCATTTTAGCTCTAGTCCTTAATTGTCCTGATATGTATGAGTGGGTTTTTGTGATGCTAAGCAAGCGTGGTACAATCATTCTAACCTCTCTGTTTCAAATCAGGTTTCTCCCCGTCTCTGTTTCTTTGTTTATCCTTGCTCGATCTCTCATTTATTTATTTATATATTATTCCTATGCTTCCCCTTTCTCTTCAGATCCCATGTATGTTAATTGTGTTATGCCATTTAATTCTAACCAGGTCTCAAAAGAGTACTTAATGAGTGAAGCAGATACAGAGGGATCCCTCTGCTATTCAGCTCAGCCAGATGGACAACTGCTACTTCTTTCTTTAATGAAAATCCATGTTTAACAAAAGAGGAAACTGATGAATGGGGGTGCTAATAGTACCTCAAACATTTCTAATTGTTTAAGACAATATGCTAATCTACTTAATTCCAGTCATGCGGGGGGTTTTTTGTTTTGTTTTTTTGTAAATTCATTTTTCAGCTAACATGTTGTCAATTTACTGGCAGACTATAAAGAAAAGAGAAAATATATTTTCTTTATTCCACCCAGTCTTACGTGAAGTGTGTATGTATAATATATGAGGAGAGATTAAACGTACCGAATTAGAAATAAAAGGCTATGGAATCATTCGAAAGTAAATTTATATCTGCCCTTTTGCACGAACAATTTTTGTATAGCGATTGTTCTTAAGGACTTTCTCTAACTTTTCTGATTAGATTACATTCTGCAACCTGGGTGTCAGGAGTATTGTAGATAAAACGTTATCCGAATCAAAAGAGATTGTAATAGACTTTTTCTTCATTCTCTATTACCCAGAAACCTGACTCTTAGATAAAGACAAGAAAAGAATAATAAGTTAACGATCCTTACATGCCAAAATGTTACCTTAAAATATCGTGCGCATTATCTTTAAAGAAAAACAGATGTTTGAAAATGTTTATCAAAACGTTTGTTTTAACCAAAGGTATCGTAACTTCAATTTCTTCCCCAGTTGACTGCTTTTGCCGACATCATATACATACTTGCCTTAGTTTTTACCACAATATGTCTAGAATCTGTTAGGTGTCTGCAACTACAGTAGCAGGAGCTTTAGCTTTTCCTCTCCGGGAATGTAATAGGTTTTGACAGCAAAAACAAACAAAACAACATCTATGTTTCCATTTACTATTTGATATGGAAGCGCAGAGTAGATAGGCCATGTGGTCTTTTTCTGCCGTCATGTTTCTATGCAACATTAAAACAAACACATAGAAATAACCCTTTGAATTTTGTTAGCTGCTAAAATCCCCAAGAAGGCAGATCTCTATGAATGTCTGCGGCTAAGTCATGACTTGGATTCATTTTAGCCTCTTTAGTTGATACCAATGATAAGCTTGTCTAGGTTATATATTTGATTTAATAACACTACATAGATGCAACTTTCAAATGACAAGACTGTCTTTATTCAAAATGCCTTTGTTCAATAAAGAAAATAGCAAGGGGAAATCCTCCTGGGGACATATGTATAAAGGGAGTGGCGGTTGGGTTGGCGTGGTTTAAAACATTGAAAAGAACACCAGTTGTTCATACAAAATAAAAGTTACAGTTTTAAAGCTCTGACTTCAGAGACGTCAACCTGTCTAGATTAAACTTGAGTTTATTTTTCTTTTTTTTCACAAAAAAACTAATATCTGTAGGAAAGTAAGCACACATTTTTCGTACTGTTTTGGTATACAAACATTGCCCTTTTATTTCTTCCTCGTAAGCTCTTTTTGAGAAAAAAAAGTTGTTGGCTTCCTCCAATAGTGTATGAAATGGAAAAAAAACATAAACACCGAAATCTTTATATATATATATATATATATATATATATATATATATATATATATATATATATATATATATATATATATATATATATAAAAATATTCAAAAACAAAATATTATCAATTTTTGATCTCTCAAATCCAAATAATAGTTGATCATACGGAACTCAGACATAAACTGTAATAAATAAAAATAAAAGGTTTAGTTCTTTGTCCAAAAAGGCAGCCAAAAAGACGTTTAACATTTACAATTCTCACAATTTTCTTGGCACCTGCCTGAGCATCCGAGTGAAGATTCTCCAGCTGGAGATTATTATTTCTGAGTGACATCGTCGCTGAAGCCTCCAGAAGTAAAGTCCTTGGTGTTGCCTGGTGGTGAACTCAGGTAAAATTGGCATTATATATTTTCTGGTTGCTTTATTAATGCAAACTTTTTTATGTACATGCACGCGAAAATCAAGTTCAGTTTTGCAAGATTAGTTACATAGCTGTCGCATGTGCAGGCGAGTAAGGGTCTATTCCAGCCTTTGTCATGCCAGGAAACAAGATGTAAGCAACTGGAGGTTGCAAGCTAGAGGTGGACCATGCAGTACAGTTACAAGGCACCACATAACCAGGATTAGTTGGAGAAGGGTGGGTATGAGTGTGCTGACTCGGACAACTCAAGCTGCCAAATGCCCCGTTCTGGTACCCCAAGGTGGAAGCATAGGGCAAAGTGCTAGTAGCCAAAGTATGTGGCATTTCGGTCATTTTCTGGATAGCAGTGGAGCTAAATTGGTTGGGGTCAAGCAAAGAGTAAGGTGCCGAGGTGTGAGGCAAGAAAGCCCTTGCTTTCTCCGAGGAACCTAGGAGAGATTCAGCTGCACCCATAGGGAGTCCTGCTGCCTTGAGTGGGTCATGGTCCCCGAGGTAAGGCAATGGAAAAACATACCTGTCCTTTTTCAGCAGGTTCTTGGGTTTACGCCTGGGTCTGTACTTGTAGTCTGGGTGCTCCTTCATGTGTTGTGCCCTGAGTCTTTTCGCCTCGTCTATGTAAGGTCTTTTTTCCGCTTCTGAAAGTAGCTTCCACTCAGCACCTAATCGCTTACTTATTTCCGAGTTGTGCATTTTGGGATTGTCTTGTGCCATCTTCCTCCTTTGTCCCCTAGACCACACCATGAAAGCATTCATGGGTCTTTTGATATGGTCTACAGCCTTTGACATTATGCTGAAAAGATTTTTTTTCTGAGAAATAGCCAGAAGGCAGCCCACTTTTCTCTTTGTTTCTTGCTTTAAAGAAGAAAACAGGACAAATTATCAACTAATCATGCCAGTTCTTCAAGAAAACCAAAACAGTCCGGGAAAGTTTTGCCGTCACTCACAGGCGGCTCTTGTTTATTTACAGGATGCAAGGTTAGATGTAGAAGCAGACAAAAGGGTAGAAGGAGAAAAGTTCCGAGGTGCTTGAGGTCGCAATGAATCAATAGAGGAAGTGCGTACAGACGTAAAGGTGTGTAAGATGTTAAGCGTCCTCTTTTCTTTGCTTCTTTTGGAGGTGTCTGGCTTTGCCCTGCACCTGACTGGGAATGAGGAAGAGCGGGTAAGTATGAGCCAAAGCGGTGAAGTTCAAAGGCTAGGCTGCATGGGGCTGCACCAATCTGACGATAACAAGGCGTTTACTCCCCCTAACCGGAGCACCCAATCAGCAAGGAAAGGAAGCGACAGGATACCTGAAACAACAAAAACAGAGGGGAAGAAAGGGAGAACAGAAATGGAAAGAGAAATCTGTGAAGATGGGATTAAAGAGAATGTTTTTGTTAGACACTAATGCCAACAAAAGCACACGCCTACTCGCTTTATTTCCAAGTTGTCTGAACGAAATAGAACTTTTATGATAACGAATAGGGCTGTGAATGACGCTTCTAAATAGGGCATTTTGGGATTCAAATGAAAAGACAGCATGTCCTTTCACCGTTTCCTTCAAGAATTTCAGGAGTCTAGAAGGGCAAGAACAGCTAAAACAGCATTTCTTTTCTAAAAGATAGTCTAGACATTTGTTTTTCACACAGTTATGGATCCAGACCTACGTATATCATATACGTGTGTTTGTGTGTATGTTCGGAGGTGTCGGGGTAGGAGAAACAAGTAGAGAGAGAGAGAGAGAATTGCAGTGTAGTGTAATTTATATCTAAATTAGGCCTTGCCACATCTTCGGATATGAAGCTAGCCAGGTATAAACATCTATCAGCATATTGAACGTATTAAATGTGTGTGTGTGTGTTGGGGGGGGGGGGGGGTTCTACAGATGGGAACATTTATATCTGTTTTCATTCCACTTTTCACACTCCTGGTTCAATATATTTGAGTATTGGTAACTATATCTTTATAATGCAAAATACTAGAAAATATAATAACATCTAAATTATTTTAATGGATAAGACATTTCTTCACAATAGAAATATTGTCCGGCCTTTTATAATAATGGAGAATACTAGTCCAGCTAACTTGGAATGGAAAGAATACTGTAGAGTGCTCATGTATTTTTGGACTGTGCATAGACAGCAAGAGGCAGCAGTTTTCTACAGTTCTTAGTCTCCTCGGTGGCTGATAGACACTTTGTATTCTACGTTTGTATTCCTTATCATTTCATGTCTTTGAACCTGAATGTTTTAAAAGCAGATTATAATTCTTCGGGTAAAAGGACACTAAATAACCTAAAGAATCAACTAGCTTGGCTGTTTTCTTTGAATAATTGCCTGCCTAATGTGAAATGCCCTTGGGGAAAATATTTATTAAATGGAAACAATTGTCTTGGGTCCATTTGGGAATAGTGTTGTTTAAAGCCTTATTGGGTTTTTTTGCACCTGCCTGGTGGCAAGAAAAAAAAAGGTAATTTAAACATTATAATGCTGTTGTATTCTTTATCTGTACATATTTTCACCCCACTTGTAAGATAACTTTTGTAGACACCCTTGTTCAATACATATGTACAAGCATAGACTGTTTTCTTTATTTGTTATTCTGTAAAACCACATATACTTTGCATATACGGTTTTTCCTAAAATAATAATTAAGTAAAGATTGCTTTCAAGATTATGGTGTTTAAAATAATGCAAAATGTAAATCAAGAAAATGTAGCAAAAAGTGTAAAAATTGCTTTTCAGCAGAAAAAGTCTTACACATATACAGCTACCCAGTTTTTGCTTAACATTACTTTCTTCATTACTGTGTCTTTTTTCCTACAGTTATTCAGCAGATGTGTTTTATTTTTACATTCAAGCAATAAAAAATAAATAAAGACTCAGTTTGAAAGGTTCAGTCACCTGTAAAAGGCTACAGCCTTAGACAGTACCTGCTACCTAAACTGTATCTGTGCAACTCTTTAACTGAAGAGATTTTTGTATATGGATGAAACTATGCTTAGTACTGTCTTTGGAGAGAGAAAACTGTTTATTTTCACATCTTAATTTATTTCATTTGAATAGAATGGACAACTTGCAAATATTTACAGTAGCAAACATTCTACAGTATAAGTCATTTTTCTCCAAGAACAAATACCCCGAGGCACTAAAACATTCAAATTACAATGCATTGTTTATTTATAGGTTGCATCTGGGAAGTTGGTACAGGCCCTTGTGGGGGTGGGGGGGGGGGGAGAGGGAGGAGAACAAATATCAGTATAGCACATTTCATTGAATGGCATGTATTACCCTTTGATATCTGTTAATATAATCCTGTAATTTTTTTAAAACTTAATATCATCATAGTCAATTATTGATTAAATTATTGGTAAATTTTATCTCCCAAAATATTAAAGTTTGGATATCTATCTATCTATCTATTTCAAAATTATACATATTGTCAATATTGTTTTTGTATACATCCTTATGTTAAGAATTTAACAAATTGATATGAATTTGACCACACTAGACTATATTACAACAGCCTATGACAAGTACATTAAAACTAGGCCTGGCCAATCTCTAAAATATTTATTTTTCATACTGGGGCATGTTTACTAAACTGCACTAGCCATTAGTGTGGGGTTTGCCAAGCTGTTACCACAGGCCCCAAGGTAAAAATCGCATGCTGCCTGGTTGGCATGCAATTGGGCAAGAACTGAGCAGGGAAGGTATGTAACATAGGCATTGACAGTACATCATGGCTAGTGTGGGCATTATTGGCACATGCCAACTGCAAATCTATTTATTCATTCTTTATTAGTATTTATTTCACGTCTGTGCTACCTGCTACCACAGATCACAGTGCAGAGTTAGCACATGCTGCAACCCACACAAACTACTTAGGGGCATGTTTACTAAACATTCCTAACGTGCGGGGCCATGGTAGTGTGCCTGTGCCATATAAGGAGTGGGCGGTTCAGGCAGTAAAAAGAAAAAAACCCGACCGTACGTGTGCACATCACGCTAATGTGCGGGTCCCACATTAGCACGTGGGAAGGCTAAGTGGGGCGCTGCTGGGCACATATAGGAACAGAGCTGTAGCACAACAGTGAACACACTAGCCAATGGTGCAAGGGCCATGGGTTCAATCCCCCATTGTGCACAATGAAAAAGGCCAACTGAGGCACCACCTTGAATGTGTAAAAGTGGTTCAGGAGGCAAAGTAATTTTGGACGGCATAAGGCGGCGCACTGTTCTTTTTGTACGGCATAAGGTGGCGCACTGTTCTGTTTGGGCGGCATAAGGCGGCGCACTGTTCTTTTTGGGCGGCATAAGGCGGCACACTGTTCTTTTTGGGCGGCACAAGGCGGCGCACTGTTAAGTGAGGGCAGCAGGATGCGGCGCGCTGATGGGCATAAGGCTGCGTGCTGATGGTAAAGCAAAGGAACACAGCCACAGCACAATGGTTAAGACACTGACCAATGGTGCAGAGACCAGGGGTTCAATCCCTCACAATGCCCTGTGAAAAAGGCTAGTTGAGGCAGTATGTTTTATGTTGTGGAGTGCTGTAGGAGGCTTTTTAATTTTATTTTGTGATAACTACTAGCAAACGCACTCTCACAGCATGTTAACATAAGGCGGCCCATAAGGCACATGTTACAGTGCACCGTCCGCCAAGGCACCCTAGAATGTCCCCTATAGGGCAGCATGTATGTTGCGACACAGGATAATGTATAGTGCACCCTATATGGATGCCAACCATAAAGTGCCCTATAGGGCGCCCCATAAAGCACCCTCAGAGGCACCTTATGGGTACAGTACGCTGAGGGTGTTATTGCTGGCATCAACATATGTACAGTAAATTAAAAAATGCTTTGGACACCCCTATCACAGAACCCCACTGTGGGGTTGAACCCATGACCTCTGGCTGCACAGGCAGTGACGTAACCATTGGGCTACAGCTCTATAGCTGTAAACAAGAGCCTGGCTGGCTGCAGATAGCCTGCACGTCACCTCACAGACAGTCTGCTGTTGTAAACAGGATAGGGTTAGGCCACCCGTACCCATGATGCACTGCACATGCAAATCAGCTGTCCACAGATGCACACAGGATGGGAAATGCACCCCTAACGCTCCCCGGCCTGGTAGGGGGACGTGTCCGTGTGCACCCACACAGCACCTCGGCCTGGTAGGGTGTCCTGAGTGGGTGGACAAATGGCAAAGAGTAGCTAAACACCATCACATTGTGCGGTTACTGTGCTCACCCTGAGTTTGTGATGTTGCGCCCAGGACCAGGTCCACAACACTTTCCATGGCTGAATGCGGCCATGCCAGAGCTCCAAAGCAGCAATAACCTGTGAAATAGGCAGGTGCTGCATAAACATCTTGGAGATCTCTGTCTGCCTCAGTTAGTGGACCCACCCCCCCCCATGACAGCAAAGTGGACCATCAACCCCAGTCCTGCTGGGGAACAGACACCCCACAGGGCAGTCCAAGCAGCTCCACACACATCCATAACACAATATCAGACAGACATTAGGCCTGGATATTCACAAATGCACCCCACCACTATCTGATATTCTCCTGCAGCAAGCCATCAGCCACTGCACCCTGCAAGGCGCTCCATCAAGACACATACCATCTGTGCACAGTCTGCTGGTTGGTCCTGATGGAAATGCATGCACCCACAACTGGGGTGGCAGCACACACAAACAGATAAGTCAGTGAAGAGGCCCCAACAGGAAACCCATATATATCACATGAGAGAAACACAATATAGCACTATGGGGGTGCCTAGCCATGCTGCCATCACTGCACACTCAGGGTGAGAGTGATCCCCCAGCAGCACATACAGAGGTCACCCTGTCTGTGTAGGTGGTGGCTGGGCACTACCATGTCCCTGCCAGTGCCCTATGCCCTGTGCAGCTGCATCCTGGTCAGCCCACCCTGTCTGAGATGTACCCATGGTCCCTTGCTACTCATTATGCACATTGGCAGGCCAATACTGGCAACAGTGCTGGCAGTGTGGGCTGTGGAAGGGGCTTGCAGCCAACACCCACTGTATAGACCAGGGATGGGCAAACCTGGTCCTGGAGGGCCGCAGACCAGTCAGGTTTTCGGGATATCTCTAATGAATATGCATGAGATATATATGCATTAGAGATATCCTGCCAACCTGACTGGTTTGTGGCCCTCCAGGGCTGGATCTGGAGACCCCTGCCTTACACCTCTGTCATTTAAGATAGTGAGTGGACAAGGTGCAGATGTCCAAGACATCAAAAAGGTTAGATAGAATTTGTCACAGTCCTCCTAACTTCTCACCACCACCAAAAAATTGTCTATTAGACAACTTTTTGGTGGTGGTGAGAATCGAGGAGGAATGTGACACATTCTATATACCCTTTCGATGTCTAGGACATCTGTACCTTGCCCACTCACGATCTTAAATGACAGAGGTGTAAGGCAGGGGTCTCCAAATCCAGCCCTGGAGGGCCACAAACCAGTCAGGTTGGCAGGATATCTCTAATGCATATATATCTCATGCATGTTCATTAGGGATATCCCGAAAACCTGACTGGTCTGAGGCCCTCCAGGACCGGAGGTGCCCACCCCTGGTATAGACAGACACACACTTCCACACCTATGCCATCATGGTGCTACTATTGAGGAGGTAATTAGCCTTGCCCACCAAACCGGTCCTGGGCACGGCAAGGCATGGATATGGTACGCAGTACTGCTGGGGGTCACTCCCCAGGGTGGTAAACACCGTCAGAGGCCAGGCCTGGAGCACGCACCGCAAACACCTAACAGATTGTTCTGATGGGGTCAACTAGCAGTATGTGCGTAACGTATGGATATCTATCTGCCAGTACTCCTAGCAAACGTCTCAGAGCTGTGTACCGTATACCTCAGGTGTAGGGTGACATTGCTAAGGTATGCAGGTGCTAGTATTGGGAGATGCACGCAGGGTCCAATGTTCTGCCTCTCCAGGAGACATTGGCCTATGGGGCCTGTGGGTGTGGGTGTGGGTGTGTCTGGCCCTGTTGGCTGCTGCTTTACGGCAGAGATTCCCAGCTCCAGTCCAGGTTTGCATCACACTGTTCGGGTTTTCCTGCTGTCCCTCATGAATATGCATGAGCTACATCTACATGCCATTGGGGTGGTGCATAGATATACAGCACAGGCATTTGTATGAGTGGCAGCATGGAACCTGACTGGTGTGTGGCCCACCAGGACTGCATTTGGGAGATTCTGCTCTAGGTACTGCCCCTGTTCATGGTGTCTGTGCTCAGTGGGGTAAAAGATATATGTAGTACCATTGCATATGTCCTTGCCACGAAAGGTGTGTCCTTAGTAGCCCCAGCTGGGCTTTGAACCTGTGACCTTCTGTTCTTGCATGCACTGTCTGTGTGCACTGCACCACTGTGTAGCCACAGATTGGATGGATTCCCTGGAACATCCATGACTGTGGGTCCGGCAGGGCTTGTCTGTTGCAGTGGACTGTGCCAGCCTGCACATGGCTAGGCCTCTGTCTTCTGTGGCTAGCAGCCACTGCCCCCTGCACCACATGTACTCGTCCGCCAACATGCTGGCATGAGCTTCTCTCAGAAAAAGCAGATGACCTGATTGCAATGTGGCAGTACGGGACTGCATTTGGGGGACTTGGCTGTAGGTAATGCCCATTGTTGTGGTGTGTGTGCGGTGTTGGGTAAAATATGGGTGTTTTCCCCATGCTTATGTTCCCTGCAATACAAGGGATTCTGCGCTATCTTTGTTTAGTGGTGGGTAAAATATAGGGATTGGGCTGGCAAGTGCCACAGCTGGGATTTGAACCTCTGGTCCTAGAGTAACTGGCTCTGTCTGCTGTACCACACTATGCCCACAGAGACAGTGCAGCCCCTGGAGGTAGTAAACCTGGCAGGATGGAGTCGCAAACCCTGCTCTACGCATTTTTACTGTGGGCACATGCACCCTGTCTGGTGACAAACGTGCACATAAACCCCGGAAATGACCACGGAAAATGGGGGACACAATATCACCACGCTGGGCAACAGTGATATTAATGGGCAACCATAGAAAACACTCCCAGGAAAGCTCCAACAAAAATTAAATGTTTTTTAGAAGAGTCTCCGCTCCGAACACCTTTCAAAAAATCATTTCTTTTTGCTGGAGCTTTCCTGGGTGTGTTTTTTTAGTTTTGCCCATTACTATAACTGTTCCCCAGCTGAATTCCTATTTTTACAATTTTTGTTGTGGTCCTTTTCTATTTTTAATTCCACTTCTGGGCTGTGCACATGTATCACACTGCTCACGTTTTTCAGGTTTCCCCGGTTTTGCTGTACATTGCTGACGGAAATGGTTTCGCTTCCCTTTAAATGCATTCTACCGCGAGTGATTCACTCGCGCTATTTTTCCTTTGAAATTCAGCCCCGATAATGTGCGGGGCGCCTCTCCCCTCCCCTTCCCCGCCCATTAACCCCTTCTCTCCGCCCCTCCGGGGCCTTCCTCCACCCTCCGTTAGCCTTTCCACGCCTCTATCGGACATTTGCGGGCCCGTACTTGTGCGGCACCCGTTAGTGTGACGCGCACGGGTGCGGGGCTTCAGCACACGTGTGCAGGGCACTTAAGCGCTCTTAAATCCGCTTTTAGTGCGCTATTGTGCGGCTGCGCACATTGGCGGTTTTTAGTAAACATGCCCCTAAGTGTCCTTTAGTAAAAAAGCCAGTTAATATTTATGTTGACTGTTACCTTCTTAGATTCTTGAGATAGGCAGGATATGAATAGAATACATGAAAATTAGAGTGGGAACATGTAACACTACCTGAACGGATAGCAGTTAGTGCGCCTGTGTGTCAGCACAGTGTGTCACATTACCAACATGCTGACCACAAGGGGATGAACACACAAACCCCAAAAATTGAGCATAGGTATCTGTACTAGTTTTGCAGCTTGAACATGAATTAATGGTGTCTCCTTTAATAAACATGCCCCTTTCTTTCATTTTCATGTATTGGAATTCCTGGCACTAAGACATATTTTAGATCACTTCCTGGTCAGGACCGTGTCACAGATGCAGAACTAGGGAGTGAGGTGCTTGAGCAATTCAGCTCCAGTGGGCTCTTTGAGATACTGAAGATTGGAAAGGGCAGCTAAGATTGAAAAGCATAGAGAGCAGGGCAATGTGTCTTCTTGATGGGCACAGATGTTACCACATGCAGGTCACTGAATATCCTGCTCCACTGCTGTACAATGGAGTCATGGGAACCGATGATAAATTTCAGGAATAGGAATGCCATAGAAGCTCTAATTCTCACTTCTACCCTTCAAGGGGTGGTGGTTAACCAGACTTAAATCAATCTAGAACAAGTTTAAAATTAATAATTTCTTTTAAAAAATCTATAAGAATTATTCTGTATGTTTTGTTTCTTTACAATATATTTCAAAACACTGTAGATATATGAGATGATTTCTTGATCTCTCTAAAAATTTCTGATAGTTGACTTATCCTGTTCCCAATAGATAGTATGTGAGTATGTGTATATTTATTTATTTATTTAGACAGATTTGTATGCCACCTTTTCCTTCAATCAAGGTGGTCACATCACATCACAATTGGAGGGTTGCATTTAACATTAGGGTACATGTAAACATTTAGACAGTACAGTTACTTAACAGTATTTAGACAGTACAATTGAGGTAACATTTAACATAAAGGTGTTTAATAATGTGATATGATAGATTTGTGTGTGTGGATAGGATGGGTGTGTGTTTAGTTGGCGGAGGTAGTAGTGTTACTGTTTGGGTAGGGGATGTTGCCTGAATGCTGATAGGTTTCAATAAATAACAATGTTTTGAGGTCTTTGCAGAAGTCTGTGAGGTCATCTAAAGCTCGCAGGCTCATTGGTAGGGAGTTCCATAGTGTGGATGCCAGTAGTGGTGGTGCTCTTTTTGAGGTTGTTTGTTTGGTTTTGTGATAGCCTGCAGATGTGCCGATCATGTTGTTGTTATTGGTTCTTCTTGGTCTGTTGCTGATGTCCCTTGTTATAATGTTTTGGAGTACGTCTGCTGAGAGATGGTGAATGACTTTGAAGATGATCATGATTGTTTTGTATTTAGCTCTTGCCACCATTGGGAGCCAGTGTAGCTGTTGTAGGATGGGAGTGATGTGCTCGGTCCTTGGAGTGTCTGTAATGATGCGTGCTGTGGTGTTTTGTACCATCTGTAGTGGGTGGAGTGTCTGCTGAGGAAGGCCTTGGTATAATGAGTTTCCATAATCAAGCAGTGGTGTAATGAGTGCTTGACACACTGTGCAGAAGTGGTCTTGATGGAGCATTGGTTTGATTTGTCTGATTGTTTTCAATCGATGATATGCCTTGTTTGCGGTTTTGGTGATGTGGGTTTTTAGGTTCAGAGCTCTGTCTGGTGTTATGCCCAGATACTTAACTTCTTCTTTGACTACTATGTGTTTGTCTAGGATGCTGATAGTTTGTGGAGGTATGAAGGTGGGGTTCCTGGTGACGAACATTGTCTCAGTTTTGTCGTAATTGATTGTTAAGTTGTTGTTATTGTTGTAGTGTTTAGTGCTAGTAAGTTGATTGGAGCATACACCATGATGTCATCAGCATAAATGTGGTAGTGTAGTTTGTGGTGTTCGATGATGCAGCATATGGGCTGTATGTAGATGTTGAAGAGCATTGAAGATAGGGCTGAGCCTTGAGGTATTCCCTGCGTGACAGGGAATTGTAGTGATTTCTTTTGGTCACATTTGACTTGTTGCGTTCGCCCTTCCAGGTATTATGTAAACCACTTCAGGGTATTCTTGCATAGTCCTATCTGTTGTAAGCGTTGCAATAGCTTAACGTGTGACACAGTGTCGAAGGCTGCCGAGATGTCCATGAACACTAGCAGGAATCCGTTTTTTTATGTTGTCCATGCCTCTTAGGAGATTGTCAAAGAGGGAGGTGAGTAATGTTTCCATGCCGTGTTGGGGCTTGAATCCATGCTGATGCATGTCCAGTGGGGCATTGATATCTATATGGTCCTGAAGTTGCCTTTGGACTGCTTTTTCCATGATTTTGTCAAGGAATGGCAGGCTGGAGATGGGACGATATGATTTTGGTTTGGATGGGCTCAAATTACTACTTTTAAGTATTGGTCGTATCATCGCGTGCTTTAGGGATTGCGGCATGTATCCTTGTTGGAGCAAATCTTTGACGATTTTTTGAATGTGATGAGAGAGCTGGCTTTTTGTGGCTTTAATCCAAGACACTGGGCATGGGTCTGATGGTGAAGTTGTTGTGTTTAGTCCAGATATGATGTCTTCTACTTGCTGTTTTGTTGGTATGTTGAAGCTCTCCCATGCTTGATGTTGCTTTTTTATCATGTGATTGTTTGTTTGTGGTGAAGCAGAGTATGTTTGGTTGGTGTTTTTTGACTTCATGTAGTCTGCATATTTTTGTGGGTCAAGATGGTGGGTGCTTTGTTGCTTGTCATCCTTGGTGAGCTTTTGGACAATGCTAAAAAGTTCTTTTGGTCTATTAGATTTCTTGATTAGGTTGGCATGGTGTTGCTGTTTACGCTCATTTATTAGATTGTTATATTCCAGTTGTTTGTTTCTGTATTGTGTTAGGAGGTTTTCTAATTTGTCCCGTCTCCATTTTCTTTCTAGTTTTCTGAGTGTGCGCTTTGCAATTTCGTGTGAATACCATGGGGCATTGGATCTCTTGTGTGTTTGTGGTTCTTTGATGGCTGGGGCAGATGATGCGTTGGATATTATTGTGTTCCATTCTTCTATGTTAAGATCCAGGGTGTCATGTCCCTGTTGAAGTTGTGGGGTGGTTTCTTTTATGAATGAGTCTCTGTTAAATGTTTTGAACCATCTAGTTATTCTTTCATCTTCTTTGCATTGTTATTTGAGTGTATGTCACTCCATGCTTGAAGTCTGATACAATTCTGACACAATGTACAAAGAAATCTGTTGAGGCTGTCTCAACCCTAGACCTTTATGTTGTTATCTCTTAGGGGGCTTGTTTACTAAGCAGCGGTTGCGGCTTCCAAACGATATCAGAGCCGCGGCCCCATTGAATTCAATGGGTCTGTGGATCCGATATTGGTCGGAAACCGCTACCTCTTCTTAGTAAACAAGCCCCTTAATATATAGTATCTACAATCAGGACAGCTGTTGCCTATGGGCAAAAGGGGCAGCTGCTCCAGGCCCCTGCACAATGGGGACTCAGCTACTCTGCTACCTATAGGTAAAAGTAGCCCTTTTCATGGCTGGTGCAAGAGTATGAGATGCCCTAGGCAAATCTCATTCCCAGTGCTGGCCTGCTCCTGCCCCTGCCCCTGCGCCCATTGCCACCACTGCCCACTCTCTCCAGGACATGCAGGCATGGTAATACATTTAAAAAGGTACCACGGCACAAGGGTTACCTTCTCTTTTAGTTCCATGGTGTGGTTTGCACCTCCGTCCCCTTATGATTCCACTTTAATAGCAAGTAGAAGAGAGGGGGCAGAAGCATGAACGATATTGTGGCGCTGGAAGAGAAGGTAACTTCAGCACCGCGGTGGCTTTTTAAATGTGCTACCACTGCTACATGCCCCAGAGAGGGGCAGCAGCAGCAGCCATGGTGGAGTGGGGCCCGCTAATGGGGTGGGGGAAACGACCCATTTGTAAACATTTGCCTAGAGCCCCATAAGGGGTTGAAGCAGCCCTGTCTACAACGTACAGATGCTCACATTTCACAAACTAACAGCTTGTGAGGTACATGTGGAGCAGTGCATTTTTCCTAGACAAAACGGGTGCTGGTATTCATATGCAGGGTTCTTTCATTAATACATGAGGACCATGGGTCAGTTTTAGCAGGCAATGGAAAAGATGCCGGTACTCCATACCACCACATACCCCCTCAAAAAAAGCCCTGATGTGGAGGGTAATTTTTTAAACTTCTGCGCAATGTATTTATGGCTTATTTTAGAAAGTGAAGCACATGTGCATTTTCCTTTAAAAATGGCAATGTACAGATGAGTGGAGGAGTAGCCTAGTGGTTAGAGCACTGGCTTGTTAAGCAGGAGACCAGGCTTGATTTCCACTAGTACTCCTTGTGGCCTTGGGCAAGTCTGAACCCTCCATTGTCTAGGAAGAAAAGGCCTGCCAATCTATTATCAGTCACATTGCCAAGAAAACCCAGGAGCTCCTTGGTCAGCACTGACTTAAAGGCACAAATTGCATTTTGCAGATGCACCTTGGGTCATCCACTTGGGTACAAATGGCCTGGCTAGAAACAGTGCCTCTGCAGTTCAAAGGGACTTCCAGACTCTGGGAGAGAAACTCAAGCCCACTGTTAACATTATAGCATTCTCAGAAGTTCTACCTGTTCTTGGTAAGGGGCAGAAAGGCTGCATTACATAAACAACTTTAATATATAGTTCCAAACCTGGTGCAAACAAGAAAGATTTCGATATATAGGTGACTGGGGAAACTGATGGAACAACAGCACACTGTGCTAATGGACTATATCTCTCTGTCTCAGGGAAAAGAGTCCTAAGTGAAAAATTCAGGCAGTATGTGGACAGGCATTTAAACTAGGGAAAGGGGGTGACAGATGGAGAAGGACAACTTCAGGATATCACTCCCAGAAAAAGCATGATAACATTGGAAATAGCCACACTTTTAAACCACACATCAATGGCAAGTGGGAAGAGGTGTGTAGAACAAAATCCATGCAAAATACAGGCAAACCAGTCAACAAATGCTGGAAAGCAAAGAGCACAAATGCCTGAAGCCTAGCCAACAAAGTTCATGACCTGGAAGCCCTAATGGTGGAAATGGACTTGGACATTGTGGCCATTACAGAAACATGGTTTAAGGAGTCACATAAATGGGATATAACCATGGCTGGCTATAATTCATTTAGGAGAGATAGAGAAGGCAGAAAGGAAGGAGTAGCCCTATATGTCAAAAGCAATATTAAATCTGCTGAAATGCAGGGGACGTGGGGAAAAGAAGTGCTGTGGATTGTGTTGGAAAGAGGCAATCACACTATCATCCATGCTGGTGTAGTCTACAAGCCTCCAACTCAAACCAAATAAATGGATAAAAACTTGATTATTGATATTGCAATGGTAGCCATGAAGGGAGAAGTGATCATATTGGGTGACTTTAATCTACCCAATGTGGAATGGAGTTTTCCTTCTGCAAATCTGGAAAGAAGTAAAACAATTGTGGCTGCCTTCCAAGATGCATTTCTTAGACAAATGGTGATGGAACCGACCAGGGAAAGTTTGATGCTGGATTTAATACTCACCAGCGGAGAAAGTGTGTCAAACGTCCAGGTGGGTGCCCATGGGAGCAACAGCAATCATCACAAGGTGTGGTTTGAGATATAAGCCAAAGCAGAGTTCCCTCACAGCAAGTTCAAAGTCCTAGGGGCATGTTTACTAAAACCCCGGTAAAGTGCGGGCCGCGCTAGTGTGCGGGTGCCATATAAGGAGTGGGCGTTTCTTCCTGATAAAGAAAAACCGTGATTTAAATATGCGCTAAGGTGCGTGGCGCCCATGTGCGCCCCGCACATTAGCGCATGAGAAAGCTGTGCAGGAGGCATAAGTGGCGCGCTGATGTGCAAGCAGAAGAGCAGAGCCACAGCACAATGGTGAAGACACTTACCACTGGTGCAGGAATCAGGGGTTTAATCCCCCACAGTGCCCAATGAATGCAGCTGGCATTACTTTAGGAGGTAGCTCAATATTGGGTGGTATAAGGCGGTGTGTTGATGTGCATAAGGCGGCGTGCTATTGCTTTAGGAGGCATTTTAATATTGGGAGGCATAAGGCATCGCGCTGATGTACAAGCACAAGAACAGAACCACAGCACAATGGTTAAGACACTGACCAATGGTGCAGGGATCAGGGGTTCAATCCCCCAAAGTGCCCAATGAACAAGGCTGGCTGAGGCATTACCTGTTATAGTTAATATTGCTGTAGGGGGCATTTTATTATTATTTTAATTAGTGCTGCCAGCAAACACACCCTCAAAGAATTGTAACATAAGGTGCTGCATAAGGCGCCTCATAGGGTACCCCAGAGGGCACATTTTAAAGTGCACTGTCTGCCACGGCACCCTAAAATGTCCCCTAAAGGGCACCCTATAAGTTGCATCACAGGATAATGTATAGTGCACCTTACATGGACGGGAAGCATAAGGTGCCCTATAGGGCGCCTTATAAAGCGCCCTCAGAGGCACCTTATGGGTACAGTACCCTAAGGGTGTTTTTGCTGGCAGCAAAAATGTACATTAAAAAGAAATAATGCTTTGGGCAGCCCTATCAAATAACCCCACTGTGGGTTTGAACCCATGACCTCTGGCTCCACAAGCAGTGAAGTAACCATTGTGCTACAGCCGCTAGTGAGCCCCTGGCTGGCTGCAGAGGGAGTGCACATCACCACACAGACAGTCTGCTGTGGTCACCAGGATAGGGTTAGCCCACCTGTACCCATGATGCACTGCACATGCAAATCAGCTGTCCAGAGATAAACACAAGATGGGGAATGCACACCCACAGCACCTCGGCCTGGTAGGGGGTACTGACCGTGTGTTTTACTGGCACAGAGTAGCTACACACCGTCACATTGTGTGGGTACTGTGCTCACCCTGAGGGTGCGGTGAGGCGCCCAGCACCAGGTCCACAGCACCTTCCATGGCTAAAAGAGGCCATGTTGGAGGTCCAAAGCAGTGTTAATGTGTGCGATAGGTAGTTTCTGCAGAAACACCTTGGCTATTCCTGTCTGTCTCAGTCAGGTGTAGCCCCATAGACCCCCCCCCCCCGGGCCAAGGGTGGCAAACAGGGTCTCACTATCAACAGATCCACATTCTACCTCCCTGCAAGGGTTGCAGTAGAGGGGACCATCAACCCCAAGTCCTACTGGGGAACAGACACCCTACAGGGCAGTCAATGCAGCTCTGTACACATCCATAACACAATAGCAGACAGACATTAGGCCTGGATATGCTAAGCTGCACCCCACCACCATCTAATATTGTCCTGCAGCAAGCCTTCAGCCACTGCACCCTGCAAGCCACTCCATCAAGACACATACCAGCTGCAAACAGTCTGCTAGCTAGTCCATAGTGCATGTTCCTGGTGGAAATGCATACCCAACAAGCAGATAAATCAGTGACTGGACCCCAAAAGGAAACCCATAAATACCACATGAGAGAAATACTATAAAGCACTATGGGGGTGCCTAGCCATGCTGTGGTCACTGCACAGTCAGGGTGAGAGTGATCTCCCAGCAAGACATACTGAGGTCACCCTGTCTGTGTGTAGGTGGTGGCTGGGCACTAAAATGTCCCAGTCAGTGCCCTATGCCCTATGCAGATGCACCCTCGCCAGGCCACCCTGTCCAGGCTATACCCATGGTACCTTGCTCCTCATTATGCACATTGGCAGGCCAATACTGGCAACAGTGCTGGCAGTGTGGGCTGTGGAAGGTGTTTGCAGTCACCACACACTGTCTAGACCTGGGTTGGGCACCTCCGGTCCTGGAGGGCCACAGACCAGTCAGGTTTTCAGGATATCCCTAATGAACATGCATGAGATATATATGCATTAGAGATATCCTGCCAACCTGACTGGTTTGTGGCCCTCCAGGGCTGGATTTGGAGACCCCTGCCTTACACCTCTGTCATTTAAGATCGTGAGTGGGCAAGGTACAGATGTCCTAGACATCGAAAGGGTATATAGAATCTGTCACATTCCTCCTCAACTCTCACCACCACCAAAAAGTTGTTTAGCCCCCAGGTAGGTGATACATTAAATAACTTTATGGAAATGGGAAACAGGGGTAACATATGGAAAGCAGTGTGTATAAATGTCCGTAGTATGGGAAATAAGTTCCCTGATGTTGAAGCTTTGGTGGGAGTGGCTGACTTGGATTTAGTGGCAGTTACAGAAACATGGTTCAGAGAAAACCATGATTGGGATGTAACTATACCTGGCTATAATTTATTCAGAAAGTACAGGGTAGGAAGTAAGGGAGGAGGAGTGGCACTATATGTAAAAACTACTATTAAAGCTTTGGAATTACAGAGCTTAAAAGGGAGAGGGGAGGCATTGTGGGTTAAACTTGAAAGAGGGAAAGAGAAATCTATTTACATTGGTGTGATATACAGACCTCCCTCACAAGAGGAAGAGGTGGACAGAGAGTTAATTGAAGACATGCGCAGCATTGCTAGAAAAGGGGAAGTGCTATTGATAGGAGATTTCAATATGCCAGATGTTGATTGGCACATTCCTGCTGCAGTATCATCTAGAAATAAGGAGATCCTGGATTCTCTACAGGGAGAACTATTCAGGCAATTGGTAACAGACCCCACACGTGAAGGGGCCTTACTGGACTTGGTGCTTACCAATGGTGAAAGTGTTTCTGATGTTGTAGTGAGAGATCATTTTACATCCAGTGATCACCAGATGGTGTGGTTCAGTATTAGAACTAGGGCTGTTAGAATCCATTCAAAGGCGAGGATCTTTGACTTTAGGAAGACTAACTTTGCGAAGATGGGCCAATACCTCAGGGAGTCGTTAGTTGGATGGGAACAGCTGAGGGATGTAGAAAAACAGTGGGAAAAACTGAAAGGGGATATTTTAAGGGCAACCAGCCTTTTTGTTAAAATGGTAAATAAAGGTACAAGGAAAAGGAGACCACTATGGTTTTCGAAAGAAGTAGCTGAAAAAGTGAAGAAAAAGAGGGAGGCCTTCATGAAATACAAGAGATCACAGAGAGAGGAAGACAGGCATCTGTATTTGGAAAAACTTAGAGAAGCTAGCAAAGTAGTCAAGAAGGCAAAGATTCCAAAGGAGGAGGAAATAGCCAGTGCAATAAAATGGGAGGATAAGACGTTTTTCAGATATATTAGTGAGAAGAGGAAGGGCAAGAGTGGTATTGTCAGACTCAAGGGTGCAGGGGAGGAATATGTAGAAGCTGATAAGGATAAAGCAGAATTGCTTAACAAATATTTTTGTTCTGTGTTCACAGATGAAGAACCAGGAGCAGGACCTCAGAAAACACCCACAAATAGGAACAGAAGCAAAGGACATCTTGAACAATTTTCAAAAGACTGTGTTCACGAGAAAAGAGTACAAGTAAACGGAGCTCACTCTGAGGAGAAGGATGTTATCAGTGGTGTGCCCCAGGGATCTGTCCTTAGTCCGATTCTTTTTAACATCTTTGTTAGTGATATAGCGGAAGGGCTTTCAGGAAAGGTTTGCCTCTTTGCGGATGATACCAAAATCTGCAATAGAGTAGACACCCAGGAAGGGGTAGATAACATGAGATAAGCTTGAAGAATGGTCTAGAATTTGGCAGCTGGGATTTAATGTTTAAAAAGGTAAGGCTGTATTTGGGCTGCAGCAATCCAAGGGAGCAATATAGTATAGGGGGTGAAGTACTTTTCTCCACTAAAGAAGAGCGGGACCTAGGCATGGTTGTGTCTGATGATCTTAAAGTAGCTAAACAGGTGGAAAAGGTGACGGCAAAAGCTAGAAGGATGCTTGGGTGCATACGGAGAGGAATGGCTAGCAGAAAAAAGGAGGTGATAATGCCTCTGTATAAGTCTTTGGTGCGACCTCAGTTGGAGTATAGTGTGTAATTCTGGAGACCACACCTTCAAAAGGATGTGAACAGGATGGAGTCGGTACAGAGGGTGGCTACTAAAATGATTAGTGGTCTTCATTATAAAGCATATGAGGACAGACTGAAGGATCTTAATATGTACACCTTAGAGGAAAGGCGGGATAGAGGTGATATGATTGAGATGTTTAAATACCTCCGTGGCATAAATGTTCATGGAGAGAGCCTCTTTCAATTGAAAGAAAGTTCTGCTACAAGGGGACATGGGATGAGGGTGAAGGGAGATAGATTCAGGAGTGATATGCGGAAATATTTCTTTACAGAAAGAGTAGTGGATCCGAGGAATAGTCTCCCAGTGGAGGTGGTAGAGATGAGGACAGTAAATGAATTCAAAAAAGCATGGGACAAACACAGAGGATCTCTAAAGGTAAAAAGGGGACTGTTGTAGTTGTTATGGAAGGACAGACTAGATAGGCCATGTGGTCTTTTTATGTAGTCATATTTCTATGTTTCTATGTGTGTTACTGGCACAGAGTAGCTACAGACCGTGACATTGTGGGTTCCTGTGCTCACCCAGAGAGCGAGGTGGTGCGCCCAGCACCAGGTCCACAGCACCTGGCTTGGCTGAGGCAGGCTGCACTGTAGGTCACTATCAGTGCCAGTGTGTGATGGGTAGTCTCTGCAGACACACCTAGGATACATGTGTGTCCATCTGTATTTCCCAGTCTCTTCTAGCCCTTGTGGACTGTGATGCACCCAGAATGGTGCATATCCTATGTGGGTGCCATGGTCGCATGTTATAATTGAAGTTGGTGTTTGGACCCCAAAGTGGATTATGTAGTACCACCCAATGCACCCTCTGTGGGTTAGGGTAGGGGACAGGAGCTCACACCAACAGATCCACATTTTAAATCTCTGCAATGGTGGTAGTAGAGGAGACCATCAATCCCAGTTCTGCACGCATCACATAGGGCCCTGGCTGACAAACAGTAAGACTGGGAAAGCTCAGCTGCTCTCCACCACTAATTGACATTCACCCGCAGAGAGCACAGTGAGTCTCCACCTGCTGCACCCTGCAAGGTGTTCCAGCCATACACATGCTAACTGCAGACAGTCTGCTAGCTAGTACATAGTGCATGCTTCTGGAGAAACTATGTGCACCCACAAATGGGATGTGAGCACACACAACAAGCACATATATCAGTGATTGAACCCCCGAAAAGGGAATTCATAGATATCACTTTAAAAAAATACTGTATAGCACTATGGGGTAGCCTAACCACACCATGGTACCTGCTCAGTCAGGGTGAGAGTAACCTCCCAGCATGACATGTTGTGGCCACCCTGTCCGTGCAGGTGGTGGCTGGGCACTACAGTGTCCCAGCCATTGTCCTATGTCCTGTGCAAATGCAAACTGCCCAGGCCGCCCTGTGCGGACCATCCCCACAGTAACATGCTTCTCATTATACACATTGGCAGACAAACACTGAAAACAGTGCAAGCAGTGTGGGCTCAGTAAGGTGTAGGCAGCCACAAAACACTGGATAGACATACACACACTCCCACACCTATGCCAGCATTGTGCAAATATAGAGGTTTTTGGCAGCCCTGGCCACCACACCAGTCCTGGGCACAGTGCAGGCATTGCTATGGTACAAAATACTGTTGGGGTCACTTCCCGGGGTGGTAAACACTGTCCAAAACCAAAACTGAAACACACTCCACAGATATCAGAAAGGTTGCTATGATGCATCTCTGTCAACAAATTGTATTTAACTTGGGATTTGTTATCTGCCATTAATCACAGCAACCTTTTGATATATGTGTAATGTGTTCCCAAGTTTAGGATGGCATTGCTAAGGTATGCATGTGCTAGTATTGGGAGATGCTGCTCCGCGCAGGGCCCAGCAGCCTGACTCTCCATGAGGCTTTGGATAGTGGAGCCTGTGGATGTGGGATTTTGTGCCCCTGTTGGCCGCTGCTCTAGGGCAGAGGTTCCCAACTCCGGTCCTGGTGGGCCAAACACAGTTCAGGTTTTCATGCTGTCCCTAATGAATATGCATGAGATACATTTGCATACAATGGGGGTGGTGCATACAAATGCAGCACAGGCATATTTATTAGGGACAGCATGAAACCTGAATGGTGTTTGGCCCCCCAGGACTGCAGTTGGGAAACTCTGCTCTAGGGATTGCACATGTTTATGGTGTCTGTGCCATGTAGGGTAAAATATAGGCATTTGTGGCATGTTTATTTAATCTGCAATAAAGGTTCTGCCTTTATTACCACGGTTTAGTACTGGGTAAAATATAGGAACATGGTTTGCAGGAGCCACAGCTAGGACTTGAATCTGTGACCTTCTGCTCCTGAACACACTGGCTGTAGGTACTGCATGAAACTGTTGCCACAGAGGCAGATTATTCCTTGGGGATACCATGACTGTTCATCAGACAGACCTTGTCTGTTGCAGTGCACGGCACCCACCTAAACGGGGCTTGGCTGTGGTCTGCTGTGGGCAGATGCCACTGCCCCCAAAGCCACTAGCACCCCTCTGCCACCATGCTGACATGCCCTTGTGCTGGTGGTGCTGGTGGTGTGCAGTCCCAGGCCATCCAGTTTGCCGGTAGGCGGCTGCCTATGGTGCATGATATGGGATGGGGTGCCTGCCTAGACATACACGCTTCCCCCCGGCACCACCTGCCAATGTTATGTGTCCTTTGGGGTACTTGCTAGGTACTGTCCTTTGGGACACTGTGGGGCACACACTCGTGGCCCCTGGGACACTGTGGGACACACACTCATAGCTCTTGGTCTGTTGCTGTCTTGCTGGTTTTCCGCTTCTACATTCCTATGTGTCACCTAGGCATCTGCTTAGCCCACCCTGTGCCCCAGCTGTCCCACGGCAGGTCCCGCCTGCAGCCCCCTGTACCCCATTTGCAGCCTCATAGTAGTGCCCTCTCGTACTTGGACAGTATGATGTTGCTGCACATGTATCACTACTATCACTTTTCTTGGTTTCCCTGCCTTTGCTGCACATTGCTGACTGAAATGGTCTCTCTCCCCTGCAAATGTGCCTCTAGCACGAGGTTTTCACTGGCGTTAATTTTCAGACCTTCATTTCACGGCGTTAGTGTGCATGGAGCCTCTCCCCGCCCACTATCCGCCCCTGGGGAGCCTTACTCCACCCTCTGGGGAGGCTTACTCCACCCTCTGTGCACCTTACTGCCCACGGAGACGTTATTGCGCGATACATGACATTCTCGCATGGTAATGCGCCATTATCATGCAATAATGTCACGTATTGCGCGATAACATCACATATCGCATGATAGCATCGCAGCTATGACGTTAGCACCGTTTAATAAACATACCCCTAAAAGTGACAAAAAGAAATAAGGATAGCAAAATTCCAGGGCAGAAGAAAAGATGGCTAAAGATCTAAAACACGGTGATAAAACATTTTTCAGGTTATTCAGGAGAAGAGGAAGATCAGAGCTGAAATTGCAAGACTCAAAAGTGCTAAAAACAGATTTGTGGAAAGTGATGAAAAAGTAAAAATGCTAAACAAATACTTCTGTTTTTACTAAAGAAAATCCTGGAGAAGGACCACCTGTGGCTGACAAATATACAAATGGAAATGGAGTAGATACTACACCATTCACAGAAGATGATTTGTTTGAACAGCTTGCAAAACTGAAAGTGGACAAAGCCATGGGACTGGATGGAATACATCCCAGGATACTGAAAGAGCTCAGAGAGGTTCTTGCAAGACCTTTAAAGGATATTTTTAGTAGATCCTTGGAGACAGGAGAAGTTCTGCAAGACTGGAAAAGGGCCAATGAGGTACCTCTTCACAAAAGTGGTAATAGGGAAAAAGTGGCAAACTACAGGCTAGTAAGCCTTACCTCAGTGGTGGGAAAAGTAATGAAGACACTCCTGAAAGAGAGAATAGTGAACTTTTTCAAAACCACTAGGTTGTGTGATCTGAGGCAACATGGTTTTACTTAAGGACTATCATGCCAAACAAATCTGATTGAGTTCTTTGATTGGGTGACCAGAGAACTAGATCAAGGGCATGCAATGGATGTGATCTACCTATATTTCAGCAAAGCCTTTGATTCTGTTCCTCATAGGAGGCTTATTAATAAACAGCCTGGGGATGGGTCCCAAGGTGGTGAACTGGATCAGAAATTGGTTGACTGACAGATGACAGGAGATGGTAAATGGACCTCACTCGGATGAAAGGAAGGTGATTGGGGCATGTCATAGGGATTGGTCCTGGGACTGGTACTGTTCAATGTATTTGTGAGTGGTATTGCTGAAGGACTGAATGGAAAAGTCTGATGACACAAAAATTTGTAACAGTGTGGACTCCCCTGAGAGAGTGGATAACATGAGGAAAGATCTGCAAAAGCTGGAAGAATGATCTAATGCTTGGCAGTTAAGATTTAATGTGAAGAAGTGCAGTGCCATGCACTTGGGATTCAGAAATCCAAGGGAATTGTATGAGATAGGGGGTAATAGGTTAGTGTGCATGGACTTGGAGAAGGACCTCGGAGTGATTGTTTCTGAGGATCTCAAAGTGGTGAAATAGTGTGACAAGGCGGTGGACAAAGCCAAAAGGATGCTGGGTTGCATGCAGAGAGGAATTACCAGCAGAAAGGAGGAGGTGCTAATGCCACTATACAAGTCACTGATGAGGCCTCACTTGGAATATTGTGTTCAGTTTTGGAGACTATGGGGTATGTTAACTAAACCCTCTTAACGTGCGCGCCGCGTTAGTCTGCAGGATGCCATAAAAGGAGTGGGCGGTCCGGTCAAAAATTAGCAAAACGGGATTAGCGCGTGCTGCGCTGCGCGCTCTTGTACGCCGCGCACATTAGCGCACGAGGAACACGCGCAGGAAGCATAAGCAGGCTCACTGATGGGCAAACCAAGGAACAGGGCTGCAGTACAATGGTAAAGACACTGACAGATGATGCAAGGGTCATGGGTTCAATCCCCCACTGTGCCCAATGAATAAGGTTGGCTGAGGCACTACCATTTATGTGTAATATTGCATTATGAGGCTTTTTAATTTTATTTTAATTACTGCTGCTAGCAAACGCACTCTCTCAAAGCGCTGTAACTTAAGGTGCTGCATAAGGCACCCCAGAGGGCACATTTTAAAGTGCACTGTCCGCCACGGCACCCTACAATGTTGCTTAAAGGGTGGCCTATAGGGCGCCATATAGGGTGCCCTATGAGGCACAGCAAGGTCATAGCACTGTTTTTGATGGCAGCACTGTGCATTTAAACGCATGGAAATCTTAAGGAGGTGCGCTGACATGCAAGGAGGAACAGCAGTGTAGCACAATAGTTAAGGCACTGACTGATGATACAGGGGTCATGTGTTTGATCCCCAGTGTGCCTAATAAGTAAGGCTGGCTGAGGCATCAGCTTTGACATGTAAGTACTGTTTCCTGCAGCACTTTATTTGTATTTTATTAATTGCTGCCAGCAAACACACCCTCATGTGCCATAACCTAAGGTGCCGCATAAGGCACCCTATAAGGCACTCCATAGGGCACATTATAAAGTGCACTATCCGCCATGGCACCCTATAATGCCCCCTATAGGGCACCCTATCAGTCGCTCCATAGGATACTGTATAGTGCACCTTATATGGACGGTAACCATAAGGTGCCCTATAGGGCGCCCTATAAAGCGCCCTCTGAGGCACCTTATGGATACAGTACACTGAGGGTGTTTTTGCTGGCAGCACTAATGTACATTAAAAATAGATAATGCTTTGGACAGCCCTATCAAATAACCCCACTGTGGGTTTGAATCCATGACCTCTGGCTCTACAGGCAGTGAAGTAACCAGTGGGCTATAGCTCTATAGCTGCTAACAAGCCCCTGACTGGCTGCAGAAGGACTGCACGTCACCACACAAACAGTCTGCTGTGGTCACCAGGATAGGGTTAGCCCACCCGTACTCATGATGCACTGCACATGCAAATCAGCCGTCTACAGATGAAAACAAGATGGGGTATGCACCCCCACAGCACCTCGGCCTGGTAGGGGGAACTGACCGTGTGTGGTACTGGCACAGAGTAGCTACACACCGTCACATTGTGCAGGTACTGCACTCACCCTGAGGGTGAGGTGGGGCACCCAGCACCAGGTCCCCAGCAGTGCTAATGTGTGAGATAAGTAGTTTCTGCAGACACACCTTGGATATATCTGTATGTCTCAGTCAGGTGTAGCCCCTATGGACCCCTAGGAGGATTATGTACCACCAACCTCCTCCTCCAGGGCTGAGGGTGGTAAACAGGGTCTCCCACCAACAGATCCACATTCTACCTCCCTGCAATAGTGGCAGTAGAGGGGACCATCAACCCCAGTCCTGCTGGGGAACAGACACCCTACAGGGCAGTCAATGCAGCTCTGTACACATCCATAATGCAATAGCAGACAGACATTAGGCCTGGATATGCTAAGCTGCAACCCGCCACTATCTGATATTCTCCTGCAGCAAGCCTTCAGCCGCTGCACCCTGCAAGGTGCTCCATCAAGATACATACCAGCTGCAGATAGTCTGCTAGCTAGTCCATAGTGCATGTTCCTGGTGGAAATGCGTGCACCCAGAACTGGGATGTCAGCATACACAACAAGCAGATAAGTCAGTGACTGGGCCCCAAAAGAAAACCCATAAATATCACTTGAGAAAAATACTATATACCACTATGGGGGAGCCTAGTCATGCTGTGGTCACTGCACTGTCAGGGTGAGAGTGATCTCCCAGCAGGACATGCTGTGGCCTCCCTGTCTGTGCAGGTGGTGGCCGGGCACTACAATGTCCCAGCCAGTGCCCTATGCCCTGTGCAGATGCATCCTGGCCAGGCCACCCTGTCCGGGCTATACCCATGGTACCTTGCTCCTCATTATGCACATTGGCAGGCCAATACTGGCAACAGTGCTGGCAGTGTGGGCTGTGGAGGGTGTTTGCAGCCACCACACACTGGATAGACAGACACACACTCCCACACCTATGCCAGCATTGTGCTACTATAGAGGAGTTTAGCAGCCCTGGCCACCACACCAGTCCTGGGCACAGTGCAGGCATGGATATGGTACGCAATACTGTTGGGGTTCACTCCCTAGGGTGGTAAACACTGTCAGAGACCAGACCTGAAGCACACTCCACAGACATTAGAAAGGTTGCGATGATGGAGCTCAATCAGCAAACTGTGCTTAACGTAGGAATTGCTTTCTGCCAGTAATCATAGCAAACTTTTGATAGCTGTGTACCGTATTCCCAAGTGTAGGGTGGCATTGCTAAGGTATGCAAGTGCTAGTATTGGGAGATGCACGCAGGGCCCAATGTCCTGCCTCTCCAGGAAGCATTGGCTAATGGAGCCTGTGGGTGTGTGTGTGTCTGCCCCTGTTGGCTGCTGCTTTACGGCAGAGGTTCCCAACTCCAGTCCTGGTGTGCCAAACACTGTTTGGGTTTTCATGCTGTCCCTCATGAATATGCATGAGATACATCTGCATACCAAGGGGGTGGTGCATAGATATGCAGCACAGGCATCTTTATTAGAGGCAGCATGGAACCTGAATGTTGTATGGCCCTCCAGGACTGCATTTGGGAAACTCTGCTCTAGGTAATGCGCCTGTTTATGGTGTCTTTGCTCTGTAGGGTAAAATGTAGGTGTTTTGGGCATGTTTACGTCATCTGCAATAAACGTTCTGTCTGTATTAGCACGTTGTAGTAGTGGGTAAAATATGGGGATTGGGTTGGCAGGCACCATAGCTGGGACTTGAACCTGTCACCTTCAGCCTCCAAACACACTGGTTGTGTGTACTGCACCACCGTGTTGCTACAGAGACAGTGCATTCCCTGGTGATACCATGACTGTTTGTCCAGCAGGGCCTGTCTGCACAGGGCTAAGCCATGGTCTGCTCTGGGCAGCTGCCACTGCCCCCTCCACCACCAGTACCCCTCCGCCACCGTGCTGACATGGCCTTATATTGGAGACAGCATAAAACCTGAATGATTTGTGGCCCTCCAGGACTGCATTTGGGGGACTCTGCTCTAGGTAATGCGCATGTTTCTGGTGTCTGTGCTCGGTGGGGTAAAATATAGGCGTTTGAACCATGCGTATGATCTCTGCAATAAAGGTTTGTCCTTACTATCACGGTTTAGTAGCGGGTAAAATATGGGTACTGGATTGGCAGCAGCCCCAGCTGGGACTTGAACTTGTGACCTTCTGCTCCTGACTATACTGGCTGTGTTCATCGCACCACACTGTGCTCACAGAGACAGTGCAGTCCCTGGAGATACCATGGTTGTTTGCCAGACAGAGCCTGTCTGTTGCAGTGCATGGCACCCACCTACACAGGACTAGGCCATGGTCGGCTCTGGGCAGCTGCCACTGCCCCCCTCCACCTCCAGTACCCCTGTGCCACCATGCTCACATGCCCTTCTGCTGGTGGTGCTGGTGGTGTGCAGTCTCAAGCCATCCAGTGTGGAGGTAGGCGGCTGCCTATGGTGCGTGTTGTGGGGTAGGGGTGCCTGCATAAGCGTCCACGCTTCCCCCCAACACTGCTTGCCAATGTTCTGTGCCCTTGGGGGTACCTGCTGGGTACTATCCCCTGTGACACTGTGATAAACACTCTTGTGCCCATATTGGGCCCTCATAAGTTGCTGTCTGGCTGCTGTTCAGTTTCAGCATTCCTAAGTGCCACCTAGGCATCTGCCTAGTCCGCACTGTGCCCCAGCTGCACCACAGCATGTGCCGCCTGCAGCCCTCTGTATCCCCTTTCCCAGCATCTGTCCAGTTGCCCATTCCGACATGCCGCCCTGCTGTTGTGGAACATGTGCATGCCGCAGGTAACCTGTCAAATGGAGAGGGAAACCCTGATCAGTGCTATTTCACTGTGGGATCATTCACCTTGTATGGGGACAGAGCGTGGACCCTTCTAAAATTCATATTTATTTTTTGGGGCTTTCATAGGAGTGTTTTTTGATGTTTCCCAATACTATCACTATTGCCCAGCTTGATTATGATTTTTTTTTATTTTGTTGGGGTCATTTTCAATGTTTATTTGCACTTTTGTTCCGTGCACATGTATCACACTTATCACTTTTTGTAGGTTTCCCTGGTTTTGCTGTACATTGCAGACAGAAATGGTTTCTCTTCCCTTTAAATCAGCTCTAACGCGAGGTTTTCACTCGCGTTATTTTTGGCCTCGAATTTCACATCATTAGTGTGCGGGGAGCCTCTCCCCTCCCATTCTCCACCCATTGACCCCTTCTCTCCGCCCCTGGGGAGCCTTCCTCCTGCCTCCGGGAGCCTTTCCACGCCTTAAGCGCTCGTTTGCACCGCTGCACGCGTGAGCGCACACTAAAGCGCATTTTTGCCCTGTAAAGCGTCATTAGCGCGCTCTAAGGTACCTTAGTGCGCGCTCATGCGCGCCACGCACGTTAAGAAGGTTTAGTAAACATACCCCTATATCTCACAAAGAATATAAAAAGACTGTTAACGGTTCAGAGGAAGGTAACCAAAATGATGTGGAGCCTATGCTAGAAGACATATGAGAAGAGACGAAGACCTAAATATGTATACGCTAGAGGAGAGGAGGGACAGAGGAGATATGATACAGACCTTTACATACTTAAAAAGTATTAATGAACAAACAAACCTTTTTCAAAGATGGGGAAGCTGTAGAACTAGAGAGCATAACATGAAGCTGCAAAGGGGTAAACTGAAAGGCAATGTCAGGAATTACTTTTTCACTGAAAGGGTGGTAGATGCTTGGAATGCCCTGATGATGGAAGTGGTGGGAACAAATACAGTGATGGAATTCAAAATGGCAAGGGACAGACACAGTGGATCCCTTTATAGTAACAGGATAAAATCAAAATAAACTTAACTATGGGGCATGTTTACTAAAGTCCGCAAATCTGCGCGCCGCAAAATAGCGCACGGCAACGCGGCATTGAAACGCACAGAAACACGTTTAAACGCCCCGCACATGTGCGTGTCATCCCCGCACAGGTACGCGGCACACTAACGGGCCCCGTACAAGTGCGGGCCCGCAAATGTCCGATAGAGGCGTGGAACGGCTAAAGGAGGGCGGAGGAAGGCTCCGGAGGGGCAGAGGGACGGGGTCAATGGGTGGAGAGTGGGAGTGGAGAGGCTCCCCGCACAGTATCGGGCCCGAATTTCCATGTAAAAAATAGCGCGAGTGAAACAGTCGCGGTAGAGGGCATTTAAAGGGAAGAGAAACCATTTCCGTCAGCAATGTACAGGAAAACCGGGGAAACCTGCAAAACGTCAGCAGTGTGATACATGTGCACAGCACAAAACTGCAATGAAAAATAGGAAATGACCACAACAAAAGCATTAAAAATAGTAAATCAGCTGGAGAACAGGTATAGTAATGCGCAAAAGTAAAAAACACACCCAGCAGAGCTCCAAAAAAATAAAATAAAATAATTTTGGAAAGGTGCACGGAGCGGAGACACCTCCAAAAACGTCTCCGTGTATTGGACCCTTCCTGGGAGTGTTCCCTATGGTTGCCCATCAATAGCACTGTTGCCCAGCTGGGGAATATGCTATCCCCCTCTGTTCCGACGTCATACCCGTGTTATATTTGCACGTTTGTCACCAGACAGGGTGAAGGAGCTCACAGTAATAATGTGCAGAGCAGGTTTTGCGACCCCACCCTGCCAGGTCTACTATCTCCAGGGACTGCACTGTCTCTGTGGCCACAGTGTGGTGCAGTGGACAGAGCCAGTACCCCTAGGACCAGAGGGTCACAGGTTCAAATCCCAGCTGTGGCACATGCCAGCACAATCCCAATATTTTACCCACCACTAAACAGAGATAGCAGAGACACCCCTTTATTGCACAGAACAAAAGCATGTTGCAAACACCCATATTTTACCCTACACCACACACACACCAGCACAATGAGCATCACCAACAGCCGCGTCCCCCAAATGCAGTCCTGTAGTGCCACAACTGTAGGGGCTAAGGACACGTAGGTAGAGGTTAAGTAGGTAGAGGTTATGTATGACAGATGTGCCTATACATGCCCTCACCCCACGTGCCAAGGGCCAATTGCGTCCCTGGTTCATGATCACGTAATGGGTGCCCCACGTTCCCCAAAAACCTTGCTAAAGAACAACAGCTAGACCGCTATACCATGTGAGCCAAATACAGTCCTGGGGTGCCACTACGCAATCAGGTCATATGCCTTTGCAAGGATAAGGACATGCCAGCATGTCTGCGGAAGGGTTCAGATGGTGGAGGGGGCAGTGGCTGCTAGCCACAGAGGACAGTGGCCAGGCCATGTGCAGGCTGGCACCGTCCACTGCAACAGACAGGCCCTGTCGGATGTACAGTCATGGACCACCCAGGGATTGCAGCCAATCAGTGGCTACACGGTGTTGCAGTGCACACAGACAGTGTGTGCAAGAACAGAGGGTCACAGGTTCAGAGCCCAGCTGCGGCTACCGCCAACCCTGTCCACATATGCATCCCACAGCTACACCGTGGTAGTAAGGACAAACCTTTATTGCTGAGAACATAGGCATGGTCAATACGCCTATCTTTTACCACACCAAACACAGACACCATAAACAGGCACATTATCTACAGCAGAGTCTCCCAAATGCAGTCCTGGAGGGCCAAACACCATTCAGGTTCCATGCTTCCCCTAAGACAGATGCCTGTGCTGCAGATGTCTGCACCACCCCCATGGTATGCAACTGTAGCCCATGCATATTCATAGGGGACAGCATGAAGGCCCGAACAGTGTCTGGAACACCAGGACTGGAGTAGGGACACTCTGCCGTAAAGCAAGAGGCAACAGGTCCAGACGCACCCACACCCACAGGCCACATTGGCAAAGCCTCCTGGAGGGGCATCTCCCAGATCTAGCTCCTGCGTACCCTAGCAATGCCTATACCTATACCTATACCCTATACCTATACCTGGGTACACGGTACACAGCCCACAAACGTTTGATGTGGGTACTGGCAGGTAGACAGTCCTACGCTCAGCACTGTTTGCTCCTTGTGCTCCAGCAGAACAAGCTGTCAGCTGTCTGCGGTGCGTGCCCCAGGTCTGGCCCCTGACAGTATTTACCACCCTGGGGAGTGACCCCCAGCAGTACTGTGTACCATATCCATGCCTGTACCCTTCCCAGGACCAGTGTGGTGGGCACGTCGAATGACCCCCTCAATAGTAGCACAATGCTGGCATAGGTGTGGGGGGGGTGTCTGTCTATACCAGGGGTGGGCAAACCTGGTCCTGGAGGGCCGCAGACCAGTCAGGTTTTCGGGATATCTCTAATGAATATGCATGAGATATATATGCATTAGAGATATCCTGCCAACCTGACTGGTTTGTGGCCCTCCAGGGCTGGATCTGGAGACCCCTGCCTTACACCTCTGTCATTTAAGATTGTGCGTGGACAAGGTGCAGATGTCCAAGACATCAAAAAGGTTAGATAGAATTTGTCACAGTCCTCCTCACTTCTCACCACCACCATAAAATTGTCTATTAGACAACTTTTTGGTGGTGGTGAGAATCGAGGAGGAATGTGACACATTCTATATACCCTTTCGATGTCTAGGACATCTGTACCTTGCCCACTCACGATCTTAAATGACAGAGGTGTAAGGCAGGGGTCTCCAAATCCAGCCCTGGAGGGCCACAAACCAGTCAGGTTGGCAGGATATCTCTAATGCATATATATCTCATGCATGTTCATTAGGGATATCCCGAAAACCTGACTGGTCTGCGGCCCTCCAGGACCGGAGGTGCCCACCCCTGGTCTATACAGTGTGTGTTGGCTACAAACACCCTCCACAGCCCACACTGCCAGCACTGTTGCCAGTATTGGCCTGACAATGCGCATAATGAGCAGCAAGGTACCATGGGTATAGCTCAGACAGGGTGTGCTGGCCAGGATGCATCTGCACAGGGCATGGGGCACTGGCTGGGACATTGTAATGCCCAGCCACCACCTACACAGACATGGTGACCTCTGTATGTGCCGCTGGGGGATCACTCTCACCCTGAGCGTGCAGTGATGACAGCATGGCTAGGCACCCCCATAGTGCTGTATAGCATTTCTCTCCTGTGATATATATGGGTTTCCTGTTGGGGCCTCTTCATGGACTTATCTGCTTGTGTGTGCTGCCACCCCAGTTTGGGGTGCATGCAATCGCATCAGAACTATCCAGCAGACTCTGCACAGCTGGTATGTGTCTTGATGGAGCGCCTTGCAGGGTGCAGTAGCTGATCGCTTGCTGCAGGAGCATATCAGATAGTGCTGGGGTGCACCCCTGAATATCCAGGCCTACTGTCTGTCTGATAGTGTGTTATGGATGTGTGTGGAGCTGCTTGGACTGCCCTGTAGGGTGTCTGTCCCCCAGCAGGACAGGGGTTGATGGCCCACTCTACTGCCATTGGTGCAGGGGGGGAAGGATGGGGATCTGTTGATGGGAGACCCTGTTTGCCACCCTGGGGGGGGAGGGGGAGGGAGAGGGAGAAAGGGGGGTGTGGAACCACCAACTAAGACAGAAGCGGTATCCATGATGTTTTTGCAACACCTTCTTATCACACAGGTTATTACTGTTCTTGAGCTCTGGCATGGCCTCATTCAGCCATGGCCGGTGTTGTGGACCTGGTCCTGGGCGCCACCTCCCACCCTCAGGGTGAGCACATTACCCGCACAATGTGACGGTGTGTAGCTACCCTTCGCCGGCAGTCCTCCCGCTCAGGCCCCCCACCAGGCCGAGGTGCTGTGTGGGTGCACATGGACAGTTCCCCCTACCAGGCCGGGTAGCTTTTGGGGTGCATTCCCCATCTTGTGTGCATCTGTGGACAGATGATTTGCATGTGCAGTGCATCATGGGTATGGGTGGCCTAACCCGTCCTGTCTACAGCAGCAGACTGTCTGTGGGGTGACGTGCAGGCTCTCTGCAGCCAGACAGGTGCTTACTCAGAGCTATAGTGCTGTAGCCCAATGGTTCTATCACTGCCTTTATAGCAGGAGGTCATGGGTTCAAGTCCACAGAGGGGTTCTGTGATAGGGTTGTCCAGAGCATTATCATTTTTTACTGGACATATGTTTATGGCATCAAACACACCCTTGCCATACTGTACCCATAAGGGTGCCTCTGAGGGTGCTTTATAGGGCGCCCAATAGGCCACCTTATGGTTGCCATCCATATTGCGTGCACTATACATTATCCTGTGGCGCAGCATACATGGTGCCCTATATGGGACTTGCTAGGGTGCCTTTGCGGACTGTGCACTGTAACATGTGCCTTACGGGCCTCCATATATTAACACGCTGTTAGAGCAGGTTTACTGGTAGTGGGTAATAAAATAAAACTGTAAGGCCTCCTACAGCACACCTCACCATCATACTTACTGCCCCAGCCAACCTTGTTCACTGGGCACTGTGAGGGGTTGAACCCCTGACCTCTGCACCATTGGTCAGTGTCGTAACCATTGTGCTGTGGCTCTGTTCCTGTATTTGAGCATCAGTGCGCAGCCTTGTAACCATCAGCGCGCCGTCTTGTGGCGCACAAAATTAACAGCGCGCCGCCTTCTGCCGCCCCCAATGAACGGTGCGCTGCCTCATGCCGTTAAAAATAAACAGTGCGCCGCCTCATGCCATTACAAATAAACAGTGCGCCGCCTTTTGCCGCCCAAAATTAATATGCATCCTACACCACTTTTTCCAACTGCATTTTATGCCTCAGCTGGCCTTTTTCATTGAGCACAATGGGGGCTTGAACCCATGGCCCCTGCACCATTGGTCAGTGTCTTCACCATTGTGCTGTGTCTCTGTTCTTGTCCTTGCACATCGGCGCAATCCATTCTGCCTCACAAAATTAGACTCCCTCCTAAAATATATTACATCCCATAATAGGTACTGCCTGAGACAGCCTTGTTCATTGTGCACAGGGGGGGGGGGGGTGTTTGAACCCATGGCCCTTGCACCATTGCTCAGTGTCTTCACCGCTGTACTACAGCTGTGTTCTTTTGTGTGCTCAGCACCGCACCACTTGCCCTTCCGACGCGCTAATGTGCACCCCGCACACTTACGCCACACGCACATGTGCGTTCGCTTTCTCCCGTTTTATTTTTTCTGCCTGGACCGCCCACTCCTTATATGGCACACGCACACTAACGGGGACCCGCACATTTTCGGAGTTTAGTAAACATGCCCCTATGTCTTAAATCTCACAAATATGAGTGACCTGCATGGAGCAGTGGGACACCCCTAAACAAAGGCATGTGGAGGGGTGACCTGCACGTAGTGGCATGTGCACCTGCTCTTTCGATATTCCTGGGAAGACTATATTGACCATGCTGGTCTTTATCTGCCATCATATACTATGTTACAAAGTAACCTAGTTGTGACAGTTATGCATACCCTAGAGCAGGAGTAACTATACATGCCTAGATTGGGTAGCAACGCACATAAGTAAAAATATTATATAATTTACTTATGTAAATGTAGGCTCCATCCATGCACACCGCAACTGAAAATACAGATGATGGAACTTACATGTGCACTTACAGAATAGAAGCCATCCAAAGCACATTCATGCTCACAAGTCCTTTAGAATAGAGACTTAGGGGAATGTTTACTAAACCGCGCTCATGTGCACGGTGCACATTAGCGTGCGCTAAGGTATCTTAGCGCATGCTAATGATGCGTTTTTGTGCCCCGCACACGTGCGCGCCGCACTAAAGTGCCGCTCATGTGCGCGGCGCGCTGATGTGTGATAGAGGCGTGGAAAGGCTCCCGGAGGGCAGAGGAAGGCTCCCCAGGGGCAGAGAGAAGGGGTCAATGGGTGGAGAGTGGGAGGGGAGAGGCTCCCCGCACACGAGCGGGGCTGAAATTCAAGCAAAAAAATACCGCGAGTGAAAACCTCGCGGTAGAGCCGATTTAAAGGGAAGTGAAACCATTTCTGTCAGCAATGTACAGCAAAACCGGGGAAACCTACAAAAAAGTGATAAGTATGATACATGTGCACGGTACAAAAGTGCAAATAAACATTGAAAATGACCCCAACAAAATTTTAAAAAATTATAATCGAGCTGGGCAATAGTGATAGTAATGGGAAACATCATAAAACACTCCCAAGAAAGCCACAAAAAATAAATATGAATTTTAGAAGGGTCTATGCTCCGTCCCCATACAAGGTGAATGATCCCACAGTGAAATAGCACTGATCAGGGTTTCCCTCTCCATTGGACAGGTTACCTATGGCATGCACATTTCCACAACAGCAGGGTGGGCAGGTCGGAATGGGCAATTGGACAGATGCTGGGAAAGGGGATACAGAGGGCTGCAGGCGGCACATGCTGTGGTGCAGCTGGGGCACAGTGCGGACTAGGCAGATGCCTAGATGGCACCTAGGAATGCTGAAACTGAACAGCAGCCAGACAGCAACTGATGAGGGCCCAACATGGGCACGAGAGTGTTTATTACAGTGTCACAGGGGATAGTACCCAGCAGGTACCCCCAAGGGCACAGAACATTGGCAGGCGGTGATTGGGGGACGTGCGGACAAATTTGCAGGCACCCCTACCCCAAAACCCGTACCATAGGCAGCTGCCTACCCACACACAGGATGGCCTGAGACTGTGTACCACCAGCACCACCAGCAGAAGGGAATGTCAGCAGGGTGGCACAGGGGTATTGGAGGTGGAGGGGGGCAGTGGCAGCTGCCCAGAGCAGACCATGGCCTAGCCCTGTATAGGTGGCTGCAATGCACTGCAACAGACAGGCCCTGCCAGACAAACAGTCATGGTATCATCAAGGAACGCACTGTCTTTGTGGCAACACGGTGGTGCAGTGCACACAACCAGCGTGTTTGGAGATAGAAGGTCACAGGTTCAAGCCCCAGCTAGGGCTCCTGCCAATCCAGTCCCCATATTTTCCCACAACTAACTAGTGATAGTAAAGATGAACCTTTATTGCAGAGAACATAAGCATGGCTCAAACACCTCTATTTTACCCTACAGAGCACAGACACCAGAAACATGCACATTCCCTAGAGCAGATTCCCCCAAATGCAGTCCTGAAGGGCCACAAAACCTTCAGGGTTTATGCTGTCTCCAATCTAAGGATGGAGTGGTACTGGTGGTGGAGGTGGCAGCAGCTGGTGGCCACAGCAGACCATGGCCTAGCCCTGTCCAGGTGGGTGCCATGCACTGCAACAAACAGGCCCAGTCGGATGTGCAGTCATGGACTCCCCAGGGAATGCAGCATATCTTTGGCAACACGGTGGTGCAGTGCAAACAGACAGTGTGCAAGAACAGAAGGTCACAGGTTCAAAGCCCAGATGGGACTACTGCCAATCCAGTCCACATGTTTTTCCCACAACTAAACTGTGATAGGAAGGACAAACCTTTATTTCAGAGAACATACGCATGGTTAATACGCCTATATTTTACCCTACAGAGCACAGACACCATAAACATGCGCATTACCTAGAGCAGAGTCTCCCAAATGCAGTCCTGGAGGGCCAAACACCATTCAGGTTCCATGCTGCCTCTAATAAAGATGCCTGTGCTGCATATCTATGCACCACCCCCTTGGTATGCAGATGTATCTCATGCATATTCATGAGGGACAGCATGAAAACCCAAACAGTGTTTGGCACACCAGGACTGGAGTTGGGAACCTCTGCCGTAAAGCAGCAGCCAACAGGGGCAGACACACTCACACCCACACCCACAGGCCCCATTAGCCAATGCCTCCTGGAGAGGCAGGACATTGGGCCCTGCGTGCATCTCCCAATACTAGCACTTGCATACCTTAGCAATGCCACCCTACACCTGGGTATACGGTACACAGCTATCAAACGTTTCCTATGATTATTGGCAGATAGCAATTCCTACGTTAAGCACAGTTTGCTCATTGAGCTCCATCATAACAATCTTTCTGATGTCTGTGGTGTGTGCTGCAGGTCTGGTCTCTGACAGTGTTTACGACCCTGGGGAGTGACCCCCAACAGTATTGCGTACCATATCCATGCCTGTACTGTTCCCAGGACTGGTGTGGTGGCCAGGGCTGCTAAACTCCTCTATAGTAGCACAATGCTGGCATAGGTGTGGGGGTGTCTGTCTGTCTATCCAGTGTGTGGTGGCTGCAAACACCCTCCACAGCCCACACTGCCAGCACTGTTGCCAGTATTGGCCTTCCAATGTGCATAATGAGGAGCAAGGTACCATGGGTATAGCCCGGACAGGGTGGCCTGGCCAGGATGCATCTGCACAGGGCATATGGCACTGGCTGGGACATTTTAGTGCCCGGTCACCACCTACACAGACAGGGTGGCCTCAGCATGTCCTGTTGGGAGATCACTCTCATCCTGACTGTGCAGTGACCACAGCATGGCTAGGCACCCCCATAGTGCTATTTAGTATTTCTCTCATGTGATATTTATTGGTTTCCTTTTGGAGCCCAGTCACTGACGTATCTGCTTGTTGTGTATGCTGACATCCCAGTTCTGGGTGCATGCATTTCCACCAGGAACATGCACTATGGACTAGCTAGCAGATTGTTTGCAGCTGGTATGTGTCTTGATGGAGTATCAGTGCGTTATGGATGTGTACAGAGCTGCATTGACTGCCCTCTAGGGTGTCTGTTCACCAGCAGGACCGGGGTTGATGGTCCCCTCTACGTCCACCATTGCAGGGAGGTAGAATGTGCATCTGTTGATGGGAGACCATATTTGCCACCCACAGCCCTGGAAGAGGAGGGTGGTGGTACATAATCCTCCTAGGGGTCCATAGGGACTACACCTGACTGAGACAAACAGATATATCCAAAGTGTTTCTGCAAAAATCTACCTATCTCACACATTAGCACTGCTGGAGACCTGCAGCATGACCTATTTCTGCTATGAAAGGTGCTGTGGACCTGGTGCTGGGCGCCCCACCGCACACTCAGGGTGAGCACAGTACCCGCACAATGTGACAGTGTGTAGCTACTCTGTGCCAGTAACACACGGTCAGTACCCCCTACCAGGCCAAGGTGCTGTGGGGGTGGACATGGTCAGTTCCCCCTACCAGGCCGAGGTGCTGTGGGGGTGCATACCCCACCTTGTGTTCATCTGTGGACAGCTGATTTGCATGTGCAGTGCATCATGGGTACGCGTGGCCTAACCCTATCATGGCGACCACAGCAGACTGTCTGTGTGGTGACGTGCAGTCCTTGTACAGCCAGCCAGAGGCTTGCTAGCAGCTATAGAGCTGTAGTCCACTGGTTACTTCACTGCCTGTGAAGCCAGAGGTCATGGATTCAAACCCACAGTGGGGTTATTTGATAGGGATGCCCATAGCATTATCTCTTTTTAATGTACATTATTGCTGCCAGCAAAAACACTCTCTGCATACTGTACCCATAAGGTGCCTCAGAGGGCGCTTTATAGGGCGCCCTATAGGGCACCTTATGGTTACCGTCTATATAAGGTGCACTATACGTTATCCTGTGGAGCGACTTATAGGGTGCCCTATAGGGGACATTTTAGGGTGCCATGGCGGACAGTGCAATTTATAATGTGCCCTATGGAGTGCCTTATAGGGTGCCTTATGCAGCACCTTCAGTTACGGCACGTGAGGGCGTGTTTGCTGTCAGCAATTAATAAAATACAAATAAAGTGCTGCAGGAAACAATATGTACATTGCAAAGCTGATGCCTCAGCCAGCCTTACATATTAGGCACACTGGGGAGCAAACTCATGACCCCTGTATCAGCAGTCAGTGCCTTAACCATTGTGCTACACTGCTGTTCCTCCTTGTATGTCAGCGCACCTACTTCAGATTTCCATGCATTTAAATGCACAGTGCTGCCATCAAACACAGTGCTATGACCTAGCTGTGCCTCATAGGGCACCCTATATGGTGCCCTATAGGCCACCCTTTCAGAAACATTGTAGGGCACCGTGGCGGACAGTGCACTTTAAAATGTGCCCTCTGGGGTACCCTATGAGGCGCCTTATGCAGCACCTTATGTTACAATACTTTGAGGGTGTGTTTGTTGGCAGCACTAATTAAAATAAAAATAAAATGCCCCCTACAGCACTACTACCTATATCAGGTAATGCCTCAGCCAGCCTTCTTCATTAGGCACAGTGGGGGATTGAGCCCAAGACTCCTGCATCATTGGTCAGTGTCTTAACCATTGTGCTACACTGCTGCTCCTCCTTGCATGTCAGCGCACCTACTTATGATTTTCATTCCTTAAACTGCACAGTGCTGCCATCAAAAACAGTGCTGTGACCTTGCGGAACCTCATACAGCACCCTATAAAGCGCCCTATAAGCAACATTCTAGAGTGCCTTGGCGGACAGTGCACTTTAAAATGTGCCTTATGGGGCGTCTTATGTTACACGCTTTGAGAGTGCGTTTGCTAGTAGAAGTAATTAAAATATAAATAAAATGCCTCCTAAAGCAATCTTCCCCATAATAGGTAATGCCTCAGCCAGCCTTCTTCATTTGGCACAGTGGGGGATTGAACCAATGATCCCTGCACTATCGGTCAGTGTCTTCACCATTGTACTGTGGCTCTGTTCTTGTGCTTGTACATCAGCGCGCCGCTTATGCTTCCCGCGCAAGTTTCTCATGCGCTAATGTGCGTGGCGCACATGAGCGCAGCGCACATTAGCGCATGATTAATCCCAGTTTTGCTTTTTTCTGACTGAAACGCCCACTCCTTATATGGCATCTGCACACTAGCGCGGCACGCACCCTAACGGGGTTTTAGTAAACATACCCCTTAGGGATATGTTTATTAAAACCATGGTAAAGTCACTGGCAGTAAGGGCAGCGTTAAGGTGCCTGAAGCCATTTAAGGCAGTGGGCAAGTAGGGGTGTGCTGGCATTAGGGTGCCTTGGGCCATTTAATGTGAGCTAACAGGACCAAGTGCAGTAAGGTGACAAGACGTCCTAAGGAGAGACAAGGCATCCTAATATGTGATAAGGTGCCCTGACATGAGACAAGGCAGCCTAAAGAAAGACAGGGTGCCCTAAGGTGGAAAGTATGTACCTTAAGGCAGGAAGGACAGGTGGGAGTTAATGGACCTGCCATATCAGTGGGCACCTTATGTGGCAGCCAGTAAAGCAGACAAGCATGTGGGAGGCAGCTGTACTGATGCTCAGGGTGGTGCCAATGTAAAGTGCTGCAATGCCAGTGTGTCGCATAGGATGGGGAAGACGTGTCCCCCAGTGGAGGCAGAAGCGGCATGATGTTTGCAGTGATAGGAGGACAGAGTAGTAGTGGTTATGTGCAGATCAGGCACAGGAGAGGTGAGCACAAAGAGCCGTAATGCGGAAAAGAGTACCAGTGTAGGTCATGGAGTAGCAGCCTGCACAAGAAGACAAGGACTGTACATAGCCAACAAAGGCAGATAGATTGGCTGAAGGACAGATGGCAGCTGAGGAGAGGGTGGTATGGGCTGGCAGCACAGATCTGCAGAGCCCTGACTATTACAGGCATGAAAATGATCTGCGTAGCACAGTCACAAAAAGAACAAGTAGGAATTGAACCCCTGCCCCTGTGTATGAAGACCTTGCACTAACCAGTAGGCTATACCCCGCTCTGCATAGCAATGGCTAGATACAAAGAAACTGCAGGTCACCGCCTAAAATGTCTGCTGTATGCGCCAGCATAGGGTAGCCCCACCAGTACCCATGATGCAGTGCACATGCAGAACAGCAGTCTATAGTTGATCACCGAATGGAGAATGCATGTATCCATCACCTCAGCTCAGTAAGAGGAACTGACAGTGTGTGATACAAGCACAGAGCAGCTACAAACCATGTTACTGAGCAGTTTCTGCCATCACCCTGAGGATGAGGATGGGCGCCCAGAACCAGCTGCAACACTATCCATATTATCTGTAGTCCAAGAGATGGTTTCTACTGCAGATCCCCATTACGGTGTAGCAGGTATTGTTTGCAGTGTAATATGCTAGTTGCATCTGGCTCTGGCCCTGTTGGACCGGGACCCACCTAGACAGGTGCATGAATTATCAAGTACTACAATGCTGATGCCATGGTGGCCATCTACCAGGAGTTAGGCATCTAGACTTGCATGGGGTTGTTACTAGTGTCCTGCTGGCCCTACTACTACTAGCGGGTCTAGGCCTGGAGCACTTCACATTTCAACCACCTAGGTCTACTAGCCACCCATAGCAAGCACAGTCAGATTGCAGCTGCTGCTCACCACTGGGTTTTCCAGCCATGCACATACCAATTGCAGGCAGTGCACAGAGTGATCATGCACATCCAGCGGTTGGTTCAGCGATCAGACCCCCCCTCCCCCAAGGACAGGAGGTACACTCACATCACTAAACCTAAACTCTATATAGCACTATGTGGATACATAGCCATGCCATGGTCACTGTTGGTCAGAGTGAGAATGCCCTGCCAGCATGACATGCCGTGGCCACCCAGGCCATGCACGTGGCAGATGGGCACTACAACATCTCAGCCATTCACTCTACCTCCAATGCAGACCCATCCTGGCCTATCTGCCCTATTTCAGCCTATACCCACAATACGTTGCTCCTCATCATGCACATTTGCATACTAAGGCTGGAAACAGCAGGCACTGCGAGGCTCAGTGCAGTGTAGAAAGCTACAACTAAATTGATAGACATACACACACACACACACGCACACACAATCATAATGACACTCTGTGCAAAAATGGCAATGGTTGGCACTCCTGCCTGCCACCTTGGTCCCGATATCAGCTCAAGCACTGTTAATGTGTGCTCCTTGTGCAGCAGCTAGTTATGTGTTATGATGTTAACGCCTGCTCAGTGTTCTGGTACTATCAGCCTGATTCTACATGCAGCTCTGGATACTGGAGCCTGTTTGTGTGACTGATGGGTATTTGTACCCCTGGGGGTTGTACATGTTGGTGCTAAACCTGCACTGTGGGCTAAAGTTCAGCCTCAGGGACCCAAACCTGTGCCCCTCCACTCATAAACACACCAACTGTGTACATTGAGCCACAGTGCTGCCATATGGTAACAACACTCCCTGTCACATCAGACAGACCTTGGCACATGCTGCAATGCGCACTATGTACAGGACCAGGGCATGGCTTTGGACTGTTGCAGGCGGGTGCTGCTGTCCCCTCCATCAAGACCCCCATACCATGCTGACATACCCGTGTGCTGTCCATATTTGTGGTGTGCAGCCCCAGCCCATCCAACATGAGTGCACGGTCTGGATGGGGGGGGCAGAGGTATACATGGATGACCACACAACCCCCTCCCCAACCATCTGCCTCTGCAGGTACCACATCACCATCTACCAATGATACCTCTCGGGGGGAGGATGACAGCCTCTGTCATGTTGCAGCTGCCTGGGGCCACATCATCTGGCACTATCAGCCTCTTCCCCCACAGCTGGGTTCTGCGGCAGTGTGGGGGGGGCAGCCTGGATCTCTGCCTGGGGTGCCAGGACCCTTGGACCGCCCCATGTGGCACATTGCCTTTCTGCAGCAGTAGCAGGACTATGTGCTGCCACTGTCACTGTGGGATCATGACAAACATTACAGATGGTTCTGCGGATGGCAGAATACCCCTTTGTGGAGAGGCTAAAAAGGTTGGGGCTCATCATCATGGGGAACAGATGGCTCAGGGGATATATGATAGAGGTCTATAGATTATTGACCGGAGTGAAACAGGTAAACGTAGGTCACTTTTTTATGCAATCAGACTGTGGACAGACTAGGGGACATATTATGAAGCTACAGTGTAACCCATTTGGGTCTTCTAGGTGAAAATATTTTTTCAGTCAGCGTGTAATCAAACCCTGCCATCCATTACCAGAGGATGTGGTAAAAGCTGCCAGTGTATCTGGGTTTAAAAACGTTTGGATGGGTTCCTAGGTAACAGTCCATAAACCATTGCTAAAGATGACCCGGGCTATGCACAGCTTGCCCCATTACAGTTATCCTGTGTGTCTTTTGGGGAAACTGCTAGGTACTTGTGACCTAGGGGTATGTTTACTAAAGGGCGCTATTTGCGCTGCTGTCATGTTATCAGGCGATAAGGCACGTTATCACACAATAATGGCGCTTTACCAGGCGATAAGGTACCTTAGCGCGCGATAACGTGCGCAGCAGCGCAAACAAGCGCTGAAGGCGGAGAAAGGCTCCCGGAGGGCGGAGGAAGGCTCCCCAGGGGCGGAGAGAGAGGGTCAATGGGTGGAGAGTGGGAGGGGAGAGGCTCCCTGCACACTAACGCTGTGGAATCCGGGGCTGAAAACTAACACCTGAAACCCTTACGTTAGAGCAGATTTAAAGGGAAGAGAAACCATTTCCGTCAGCAATGTACAGCAAAGCCAGGGAAACCTATATAAAAGTGATAAGTGTGATACATGTGCATGGAACAAAAGGGCAAATAAACATGGAAAATGACCTGAACAAAATGGAAAAAAAATAACCAAGCTGGCCAATAGTGATATTAACGGGAAACAGCAAAAAACACTACCGAGAAAGCTCCAAAAAAAAGATATTAATTGTGGAAGGGTCTATGCTCTGTCCCCATACAAGATGAATGATCCCACAGTGAAATAGCGCTGATCAGGGTTTTCCCTTCTTATTGGACAGGTTTCCTATAGCATACACATGTTCCACAACAGCAGGGTGGGCATGTTGGAATGGGCAACTGGACAGATGCTGGAAAAGGGGATACAGAGGGCTGCAGGCGGCACATGCTGTGGTGCAGCTGGGCCACAGTGCAGACTAGGGTGATGCCCAGGTGGCCCATAGGAATGCTGAAACAGTAGAGCAGCCAGACAGCAACTGATGAGGGCCCAACATGGGCATGAGTGTGTTTCCCACAGTGTCACAGGGGATAGTACCCAGCAGGTACCCCCAAGGGCACAGAATATTGGCAGGCGGTGTTGGGGGGAAGCGTGGACATCTATGCAGGCACCCCTACCCCAGAACCTGCAGCATAGGCAGCTGCCTACCGGCACACTGGATGGCCTGAGACTGCGCACCACCAGCAGAAGGGCATGTCAGCATGGTGGCAGAGGGGTACTGGTGGTGGAGGAGACAGTGGCAGCTGCCCACAGCAGACCATGGCCTAGCCCTGTGTAGGTGGGTGCCATGCACTGCAACAGACAGGCCCTGACTGACAAACAGTCATGATATCTCCAGGGAATGCACTGTCCTTGTGGCAACACAGTGGTGCATTACACACAGCCAATGTGTTCAGGAGCAGAAGGTCACAGGTTCAAGTCCCAGCTGTGGTTCCTGCCAACTCAGTCCCCATATTTTACCCACTACTAAACCGTGGTAATAAAGAGGGAACCTTTATTGCAGATAACTTAAACATGCCTGAAACGCCTATATTTTACCCTACAGCGCACAGAAACCATAGACATGTGCAATACCTAGAGCAGAGTTTCCCAAATGCAGTCCTGAAGGGCCAAAAACAATTCAGGTTTCATGCTGTCTCTAATTAAGATGCCTGTGCTGCATTTCTATGCGCCTCCCCCATGGTATTCAAATGTATCTCATGCATATTCATTAGGGACAGCATGAAAACCCGAACAGTGTTTGACCCACCAGGACCGGAGTTGGGAACCTCTGCCCTAGAGCAGCGGCCAAAGGGTCAGACACACCCGCACCCACAGGCTCCATTATCCAAAGCCTCATGGAGAGGCAGGATGTTGGGCCTGAGCGCAGCAGCATCTCCCAATACTAGCACTTGCATACCTTAGCAATGCCGCCCTAAACCTGGGAATACGTTACACATATATCAAAAGGTTGCTATGATTAATGGCAAATAGCAATTCCTAAGTTCAGCACAATTTGCTGATTGAGCTGCATCATAGCAACCTTCCTGATGTCTGTGGAGTGTGTTTCAGTTCTGGTTTCTGACAATGTTTACCACCCCGGGGAGTGACCCCAACAGTATTGCGTACCATAGCCATGCCTGCACTGTGCCCAGGACTGGTGCGGTGGCCAGGGCTGCCAAAAGCCTCTATATTTACACAATGCTGGCATAGGTGTGGGAGTGTGTGGCTGTCTATCTCCAGTGTGTTGTGGCTGCCTACACCTTACTCAGCCCACACTGCTTGCACTGTTTCCAGTGTTCGCCTGCCAATGTGCATAATGAGGAGCAAGGTACTGTGGGTATGGCCCAGACAGGGCAGCCTGGGCAGGATGCATCTGCACAGGGCATAGGGCAATGGCTGGGACATTGTAGTACCCGGCCACCACCTGCACGGACAGGGTGGCCACAGCCTGTCCTGCTGGGAGCTCACTCTCACCCTGACTGAGCAGTGACTATGGCATGGCTAGTTTCCCCATAGTGCTATATTGTATTTCTCTCAAGTGATATATATGGGTTGTCTTTTCTGGGGCCCAATCACTGACTTATCTGCTTGGTGGGTATGCTCACATTCCAGTTTTGGGTGCACACATCTCCTCCAGGAACATGCACTATGGACTAGCTAGCAGACTGTCTGCAGTTGGTATGTGTTTGGCTGGAACACCTTGCAGGGTGCAGTGGCTGTACTTGCTGCTGGAGAATGTCAGATAGTGGTGGGGGGTAGCTGAGCATTTCCAGGCCTATTGTCTGTCTGCTTGTTGCTTTATGGATGCGTACAGATCTGCATTGACTGCGCTGTAGGTGTCTGTTCCCCAGCAGGACTGGGGTTGATGGTCCCCTCTACTCCCACCATTGCAGGGATGTAGAATGTGGATCTGTTGGTGGGAGATTCTGTCCCCCACCCTGAGCCCCAGAGTGTGGGTTGGGTGGTACTACATAATTCACCTATGGGTTCAAACACCCCCCACCCCTTATCACTTATAGCAAATGACCATGGCACCCACACAGGATATGCACTATTTTGGGTGCATCATAGTCCACAAGGGCTAGACGTGATTTGGAAATACAGATGGATACAGGTGTATCTGCAAGAACTATCTATCACACACTGGCACTGATGGCAACCTGCAGCATAGCCTATCTCAGCTAAGCCAGGTGCTGTGGACATGATGCTGGGTGCCCCACCTCACCCTCAGGTTGAGCACAGTACCCGCACAATGTGACGGTCTGTAGCTACTCTGTGCCAGTAACACACACGGTCAGTTTCCCCTACCAGGCCAAGGTGCTGTGGGGGTGCATACCCCATCTTGTGATCATCTGTAGACTGCTGATCTGCATGTGCAGTGCAGACAGTTTGTGTGGTGACCTGCCGTCCTTCTGTAGCCAGCCAGGGGTGTTTTTTTAGCAACAGAGATGTAGTCCACTGGTTACTTCACTGACTGTGGAGGCAGAGGTCATGGGTTTGATCCCACAGTGGTGTTATTTTATAGGGCTGTCTGAGGCATTTCCTTTTTTAATTTAAATTAGTGCTGCCAGCAAAAACACCCTCACAGTGCTGTAACCTTAAGGTGCCTCATAAGGCACCCTATAATGCGCCTTATAAGGCGCCCTATAAAGCGCCTCATAAGGCGCCCTATAATGCGCCTTATAAGGCGCCCTATAAAGCGCCTTATAAGGCACCCTATAAGGCGCTCTATAGGGAACATTATAAGGTGCCTAGGCGGACAGTGCACTTTATAATGTGCCCTCTGGAGTGCCTTATAGGGTGCCTTATGCGGCACCTTAGGTCACGGCACTGTGAGGGTGTGTTTGCTGGCAGCACTAATTTAAATTAAAAAAGAAAATGCCTCAGACAGCACTGCTTTAAAGTAAAGGGTAATGCCTCAGACAGCTTTACTCATTAAGCCCACTGGGGGATTAAATTCATGACCCCTGTATCATCAGTCAATGTATTAACCATTGTGCTACACCTCTGTTACTGTGCTTGTAGGTCAGCGTGCCTAATTAAGGCTAACGAGCATTAACTTGTCACGGCTCCCTCTATCACACGAAAATGTACCTTATCGCATGATAACCCTAAATGCTACCTTAAGACCGGAACGCCCACTACCTTATATGGCATCCTGCACACGATTGCCGGGCGCACGTTAAGACTGCTTAGTAAACATACCCCCTAGATTGGCCACTGTTAGACACAGGATACTGGGCATGATGGACCTTGGTCTGACACAGTTTGGCATATTTTGTAGTCTTATGTTCTTATGTGTCATGTAGGCAGCTGCCTGGTCCCTCCTGTGCACCAGCAGCTCACACTGCATGACCCATGTGCACCTCCTTTGCCCCCATTTGCACCATCAGCATACTGCCCTTTCATACTTGGGCACTATGCTGTTGCTGATAATGGAGCACTATTATCACTCACTTCGGCTCCCCTGTCTGTGCATCACATTGCAGACATTAAATTGGCTCTCTCTCCTCACAAAACACCCTTTCTGTGAGGTTTTGGGTTACATTAGGGTTCCTGCCGTTAAGGTGCCTGTGTTAAGGGAGCAAGCCTTGTTCCTGCCCACTCCCCGCCAATCAATCCCCACTCTTTGCCCCGTGCATGCCTTCTCTCCGCCCACAGGTACCATTAGCGCATACTAAAGTGGCCTTTTGGATGTGCTAAAGGCGGAGATGCATAGTTAGCATGTGCTAACGCCACACTTGCTACTTTAACGTGGTTTAGTAAATATACTCCTTAGCGTTTCTATCTCGCAACACACTTTACATGTGTTCTTTGCCTCTGTGTGTATGTCTGAATGATTGATCAGTCTAGAAACTGATTTGCTATTTCAAATTGTTTTTGGATACAAAGATTTGAGAAATACATAAACAAACAAGTTAATGATTATCTTTAGGAATTAAGACAATAAGTGCTAATATTTTGCAGATTTGGAGTTTGCTCAGTTTTATGTAATATACTGAACTTTCACAATTCAGTATCCACTACTGATTTTATTTTATATTCATTAAAGAAATACTATTTCAAGCCTGAGACTGCAGAAATGAAATTTTATCAGCTATCCAAATCATGAAGCCAGTTCCTCAATATGGGTATCTTTATCTTTATTCACACAAATTATATACTGCTCTTAGCGGCACCAAAGTGGTTTACAATTACAAAAATAAATAAATAAATAAAAAAGATGAGAGGCCAGGACTAGTAAAGAAAGGAACTACAATTATTGATAGGACAGGAAAGAAACATTCATTCATAGCAGAAGACAGAAAGTAGAGTAAGAGAGGGAAGCTAGGAGGAAGAGGAGGAAGGAAAGTCAAAAGCAGGGAGAAACCAGTGTTTTATAAGAAGTGATTTAAACCTAGGGAGGGAGGGTTGACGGCAAAGAGTGTGTGTGGTGGGGGGGGGGGGGAGAGAATTCCAGAGGGAGACACCAGAAAAAAGGTATTCTTTCATGGGTGTAAATAGCTTTTAAAATTTATCTATTTAAAATTAATGTTGTTTATTGCTGCTGCCTATTTGTGCAGCAGCACTGAATATAAAGGGTGGCCCCAAAAAAGTGAGAACATCTCGTAAATTAAAAGCTTAAATAGTTTACTTATTTACCTTTTTTAGCTATATAATGTCTTTATTTTGACAATTTCCGGTCGCCATCGCTTTTTTTAAAATTTGTCAATGGTTTACATCTGTCTTTTTGAATTTTTAAATAACTTATATACTACGAGATATTCTCACTTTTTTTGGGCCACCCTGTATGTATTTTTTTAAACATTATGAGGTATGTTTACTAAACTGCGGTAATGTTACAGACCGCGCGTTAGGTAACGTTAATGTGCGGTATGTAATGTTAATGCACGTTAACATTATCTAACGAGTGTTAGCATTCCCGGCCGCGGTAAACACCACAGAGGGTGGACAGAGGGCAGAGAGAAGGGATCAATGGGTGGGGATTGGGCAGGGAGAGGCTCCCTGCTCACTAACACGCTGAACTGAAGGGCTGAATCCTACCGCGAATGAAAACCTGCTGTTAGATGCACATTTGCAGGAGAGAGAAACCATTTCAGTGTCAGCAATGTACAGCATAGGCAGGGAGCCCAAGAACGTGATAGTAGTGCTCCATTGTCAGCAACAGCATAGTGCCCAATTATGAATGGCAACTATGGTGATGGTGCAAATGGGGCATAGGCGGCTGCAGGCGAGACATGCAGCAGGGGCAGCTGGGGCACAGGGTGGACTAGGCGATCAGCTAGGTAGCACATAGGAACATTGAAACCGGAAATCAGCATGACAACAGCTGACAAAGGCCAAACACAATCCACCTACATCTACCTGGTCTACCCAAGCTAACAGTTGCCAGGGCACTGACCCAACATTCCCCCAGCCAACCTCCCCCCTCCAAGCGGAAGGGACATACTATAGGTAGGCGGTGATAGGGGGGATGTGAGGATGCTCATGTATGCCCCCTGCCCCAGACCCCGCTCCCTAGGCGACCACCTCCCCTCACAATGGATGGCCTGGGACTGCGCACTACCAGCACCGACAGCATATGGTCATGTCAACATGGCAGGGGTGTGTGTGCCCATGCTGGAGGGGGCAGTGGCACCTGCCTGCAGTGGACCTAGGCCATGCCCTGTACCAGTACGTGGTGTGCAGTGCAACATAAAAGGTCTGGCTGAGGAAAAGTACAGGTAGCCCCAGGGACACCATGCATCTGTGGCAACAGTGTGGTGCAGTACACCCAGCCAGTGTGTCCAGAAGCAGAGAGTCACAGGTTCAAGTCCCAGCTGTGGTTCCTGCAGAGCATGTCCCTATAGTTTACCCTACAATGCAGATACAACAGCAACAGCAGTGAACAGAGGTACAAACACCCACTCACACAGGCTCCACAATCCAAAGATGCATGGAGAGTCAGGCTGTTAGCCCCAGCATTGATCTGCAGTGATCACCAGAGCACTACTACTATCTCCTGCACAGTTTAGCAATGTCAGCACTGTGATCAGGACCAGTGTGGCAGGAAGAGTTGTCAACCACCCATATCTTTGCATAATGCTGCAATAGGAGTGTGTGTGTATGTCTATCCATTGTTCTGTGGCTGCCCACCCCTCTCTGGGCCCAAATTGTCCCACTGTTACAAGTGTTAGCCTGAATATGTGCTTAATGAGGAACAAGGTATTGTGGGTATGGCTGAGACAGGGCAGATTGGCCGGGATGCATCTTCACAGGGTGTGGGGCAATGGCTGGGACACTGTAGTGCCCAACCACCACCTGCATGGACAGGATGGCCACAGCATGGCATGCTGGGAGGGCTCTCAATCTGACCGAGCAGTGACCATGGCATGTCTAGGTTCCCACATAGCACTCTACACTATCTGTTGCTAGTGATACTTTTGTGTTTCTAGTGCTAGGGCACCAATCACTGAGATACCTGCTTAGTGCACATAGGTTTTCTGTGAGCATGCACTATGGACTGGCTAGTGGATTGTCTGCAGTTAGACTGTGCATGGTTGGAACACCTATAAGGTGCTGTCTGCTGGTGATTGGCATACAGTGGTGTGAGGCAGTTGGGGTTTTCCAGACCTAACCCCAGCATTGCTGCTGCTCTGCCCCAGTCACAGGTATGACTCTGGCCCACCAACCCTGGAGGGCTGTCTTATAGCAGCAGGATGGAGGTTACTTCAGTGGGGCTGAGGCACCAGTCCCTTATCTTCAACAACAGTGATGTGGGCCCTTTGGAGTATGTAGTGTATACCACTTTGACCTATAAAGGCACTGCTACACAAATCTCATGCAGGTTTAGAATCCCCTCTGCCCTGAAAACAGGTGCCTATGTCAGCCAGACTCTAAAACGGGGTGCACACTATTCTGGGTGGTGTTTGGTCCTAGAGCAGGGGTGGGGAACCCTGGTCCTGGAGAGCCGCAGACCAGTCAGGTTTTCGGGATATCCCTAATGAATATGCATGAGATATATATGCATTAGAGATATCCTGCCAACCTGACTGGTTTGTGGCCCTCCAGGGCTGGATTTGGAGACCCCTGCCTTACACCTCTGTCATTTAAGATTGTGAGTGGGCAAGGTGCAGATGTCCAAGACATCAAAAAGGTTAGATAGAATGTGTCACATTCCTCCTCACTTCTCACCACCACCAAAATATTGTCTATTAGACAACTTTTTGGTGGTGGTGAGAATCGAGGAGGAATGTGACACATTCTATATACCCTTTCGATGTCTAGGACATCTGCACCTTGCCCACTCACAATCTTAAATGACAGAGGTGTAAGGCAGGGGTCTCCAAATCCAGCCCTGGAGGGCCACAAACCAGTCAGGTTGGCAGGATATCTCTAATGCATATATATCTCATGCATATTCATTAGGGATATCCCAAAAACCTGACTGGTCTGCGGCTCTCCAGGACCAGGGTTCCCCACCCCTGTCCTAGAGGGTCACATGTGACTGCAGGATACAGATGGACACCAAATTACCTTCAGCTGCACTGCAAAGAACACCTGTCACACACTGGGGATGCACAGCAGGACCTATCTCTAGCACCACATGTACTGCGGACCTAATGCTGGGCACCCATCCTTTCCCTCAGGGCAGGGGTTCTCAACCCTGTCCTCAGGACCCACTTAGCCAGTCAGGTTTTCAGGATAACCACATTGAATATGTATGAGAGAGATTTGCATGCATTGCCTCCATTATATGCAAATCTCACCATGCATATTCATTGTGGTTATCCTGAAAACCCGACTGGCTAGGAGGTTCCCGAGGACAGGGTTGAGAACCACTGCCTCAGGGTGAACACAGAACCTGCACAATGGCATTGTCTGTACCTACTCTGTGCCAGTATCACGCACTGTCAGTTCGTCTTTCCAAGCTGAGGTACCAGAGAGGTGCAGACCCCATTTGGTGATTAGCTGTTGACTGCTATTCAGTATGTGCATTGCATCATGGGTACTGGTGGGGTTACCGTATCCTGATACTCAAACAGTTTGTGCGATGACCTGCAGTCCTTCTGTACCCAGCCATTGGTGTGACAAATACCACAGAGGTATAGCCTACTGGTTAATACAATGCCATTCTCAGCAGTGTTCATGGGTTCAATTCCTCATTGTTCTTTCCTCTCATGCCTGTCCTACTCAAATGGTGTGCATGCCTGTAACAGTCATATTTTTGCAGATATGTGCTGCCAGCCCATTATACTCTCGCCACAATTGCCAACATTCCCTCGGTCCATCTATCTGCGTCTGTCAGCTGTGTAGAGTCCTGTCTGCCTGTCTGTGCAGGCTGCCACCCCATGTCCTTTCCTGCACTGTGCCTCTTCATGCTTGCCTTGCCTGTGCCTGATCTGCATGGCACCACCACTCCTCTGTCCACCCATCATTGTAACTTCCTGCCACCTCCGCCTCCACTGGGGGACAGGTATTCCCATCGTCTGCCACCAACTGTCTTTCCAGTACTTTACATTGCCAACACTCTGTGCTGTAGTACAGTTGCCCCCGCCATGTTTGTCATCAGTTCTGGCAGTCACATGGGATGCACGCAGATATGGCAGGTCCAGCGGCTCCCAGCTCTCCCTCCTTCACTCACCTGTTCGTTGCCTTTCCTGAGTGCTCTATCTAGTGTTAGGGCTACATCTGTCTCTGTTCCTCACAGATCATGCATGTCATCCTGAGGCATCTTGCACGCTAAACTAGGGCACTGTAGCCTTGTTAGGCCACCTTAACCTATGGTTCCATAGCCCAGGGTGCCTTCTGCGGTGCCTTGTCCAGGGGTGCCTAATATGGCGCTTAGCCTAAGGAGTCCTATAGGGCACCTTATGGGGTACCTTACAAGGCATCCTTACAAGACATCCTTACAAGGCACCTTATAAGGCACCTTACAAGTCATCCTTACAAGCCACCTTACAAGGCACCTTACAAGGCATCCTTACAAGACACCTTATAAGGCACCCTACAAGGCACATTACAAGGCATCCTATAAGGCACATTACAAGGCACCTTGTAAGGCCCTTGCAATGTGCGTTAGTCTAAGGCGCCTTGAAACATGCGTTAGCTGATACGACTTGCTGTAATGATGCACCGCCCATGCCTTTATATGGGCATCTGTACCTTTACCGCGGAACCTAATGCAAGTGACATTACCGCAGTTTAGTAAACATACCCCTATGGGGTATGTTTACTAAACAGCGCTAACGTCGCAGCAGGGGTGTTATAATGCGATAAGTTACGTTATTGCACGATAATGGTGCATTACCATTCGATAACGTCATGTATCGCACGATAATGTCTCCGGCGGCATTAAGATGCACAGAGGGTGGATTAAGACTCCTCAGAGGGCGGAGATAAGGGGTGAATGGGCGGAGAGTGGGCGGGGAGAGGCCTCAGGCACACTAACACTGTGAAATCAGGGTCTGAAAATTAACGTCAGTGAAAACCTTGCGTTAGAGGCACATATGCAGGATAGAGAGACCATTTCAGTCAGAGAGACCGTTTCAGTCAGCAATGAACAGCAAAGGCAGGAAAACCAAGAAAAGTGATAGTAGTGATACATGTGCACCAATATCATAGTACTCAAAATACGAGAGGGCACTACGGTAAGGATGCAAATGGGCTACAGGGAGCTGCAGGTGGGACATGCAGTGGGGCAGCTGGGCACAGGGTGGACTAGGCAGATACCTAGGTGACACATAGGAATGTAGAAATGGAAAACCAGCAAGACAGCAACTGACCAAGGGCAAACATGTCCACGAGTGTGTGTCCCACAGTGTCCCAGGAGACAGTACCCAGCAAGTACCCCAAAGGTCACATAACATTGGCAGGCGGTGCCAGGGGGAAGTGTGGATGTCTAAGCAGGCACCTCTACCCCATATCTCGCACCATAGGCAGCTGCCTACTGGCACACTGGATGGCCTGAGACTGTGCACCACCAGCACCACCGGCACAAGGGCATGTCAGCATGGTGGTGGAGGGGTGCTGTTGGTGGAGGGGGCAGTGGCATCTGCCCACAGCAGACCAAGGCCAAGCCCTGTTTATGTGGGTGCCGTGCATCGCAACAGACAACAGACAAGGTCTGTCTGACAAACAGTCATGGTATCCCCAGGGAATGCTCTACCTCTATGACAACAGTTTGGTGCAGTACACACAGCCAGTATATTCAGGAGCAGAAGGTTACATGTTCAAATCCCAGCTGTGGCTCCTGCAGACCATGTCCCTATATTTTACCCAGTACTAAACCATGGTAATAAAGACAGAACCTTTATTGCAGATAAAAGAAACATGCCATAAATGCCTGTATTTTACCCTACAGAGCACATACACCATAAACATGTGCAATCCCTAGAGCAGAGTTTCCCAACTGCAGTCCTGGAGGGCCAAACACTATTCAGGTATCATGCTGTCCCTAATAAATATGTCTGTGATGCATTTGTATGCACCGCCCCCATTGCATGCAAATGTAGTCATGCATATTCATTAGGGACAGCATGAAAACCTGAACCGTGTTTGGCCCACCAGGACCGGAGTTGGGAACCTCTGCCCTAGAACAGCAGCAACAGGGGCACAAACACCCACACCCACAGGCTCCACTATCCAGCAGCTCATGGAGAGTCAGGCTGCGCGGAGCAGCATATACCAATACTAGCACCTGCATACCTTAGCAATGCCGTCTTAAACGTGGAAACACATTCCACATACAGTATATCAAAAGGTTGCTATGAATAATGTCATATAACAAATCCTAAGTTAAACACAATTTGTTGACAGAGATTCATCATAGCAACCTTTCTGATATCTGTGGAGTGTGTTTCAGTTTTTGTTTCTGACAGTGTTTACCACCCCGGGGAGTGACCCTAACAGTAATGAGTACCATAGCAATGTCTGCATGTACCCAGGACTGGTGTGGCGGTCAGGGCTGCCAACCACCTCTATATTTGCACAATGCTGAAATAGGTGTGGGAGTGTGTGTATGTCTATCCAGTGTTTTGTGGCTGCCTACACCATTCTGAGCCCACAATGTTTGCACTGTTTCCAGTGTGAGCCTGTCAATGTGCATAATGAGGAGCAAGGTACTGTGGGTATGGCCCGGACAGGGTGGCCTGGGCAGGATGCATCTTCACAGGGCATTGGGCAATGGCTAGGACTTTGTAGTGCCCGACCACCACCTGCATGGACAGGATGACCATAGCATGTCATGCTGTGGGGGGGGTGGGTCACTCTCACCCTGACTGAGCAGTGACCATGGCATGGCTAGGTTCCCCCATACTGCTATATAGTATTTCTTTCATGTGTTATCTATGTGTTCCTTTTTATGGTGTCCAATCACTGACATACCTGCTTGATGTGTGTGCTCACATTCTATTTTTGGTTCACATAGCTCCTCCAGGAGCATGCACTATGTACTAGCTAACAGTTTGTCTGCAGTTAGCATATGTGTGTTTGGAGCACCTTGCAGATTGGAGACTGACTGTGCTCTCTGCTGGTGAATGTCAGATAGTGGTGGGGGGCAGCTGAGCTTTTCCAGATCTACTCCCTGTCTGTCAATACCTTATGTGATGCATACAGATCGGCATTGACTGCCCTGTAGGGTGCCCATTCCCCAGCAGGACTGGGGTTGATGGTCCCCTCTACTGCCACCATTGCAGAGATGTAGAATATGGATCTGTTTGTGGGAGATCCTGTCCCCCACCCTGGCCCACAGAGGGAGGGTTGGGTGGTGCTACATAATCCACTTTTGGGACCAAACACCACCCTTCGCTTATAACATGTGACCATGGCAACCACACATGGTATGCACTATTCTGGGTGCATCATAGTCCACAAGGGCTAGACGTGACTAGGAAATACAGATGGACACAGGTGTATCCTAGGTGTGTCTGAAAGGACTATCTATCACACACTGGCACTGATGGAGACCTGCAGTACAGCCTATCACAGTCAAGCCAGGTGCTGCGGACCTGGTGTTGGGCGCCCCACCTACCCTCAGGGTGAGCACAGGAACCACACAATGTCACGGTCTGTAGCTACTCTGTGCCAGTAACACACATGGTCAGTTTCCCCCTACCAGGCCAGGGTACTATAGAGGCGCATACCCCATCTTGTGGTGTTATTTAATAAGGCTGAGGCTTTTCCTTTTAATTTAAATCAGTGCTGCCAGCAGAAACACCCTCACAGTGCCGTAGCCTAGGGTGTCTCATAAGGCACCCTATAAAGTGCCCTATAAGGGTCCCTATAAATCGCTCTATAGGGCACATTAGAAGGTGCCTTGGTGGACAGGACACTTTCTAATGTGCCCTATGGAATGCCTTATAGGGTGCCTTATGCGGCACCTTAGGTTATTGCATTGTGAAGGTGTTTTTGCTGGCAGCACTGATTTAAATTTAAAAAAAGGAAATGCCTCAGACAGCCTTCTTACATAACACCACTGTGGGATCAAACACATGACCTCTGCCTCCACAGTCATTGCAGTAACCAGTGGGCTACATCTTTATAGCTTCCAACACTGCGCTGGCATGAACTTAGGGTTAATGCGCGTTAACGTGCCACGGCGTCCACTATTGTGCGATACAGATTCTTGTTACCTTGCTGCCAGACAGCCCACTACCTTATATGGCATTCTTCACATTAATGCTGCAACTAGCGCTGGTTTTGAATATGGAACTGATGTTTACTTGCAGTGCCTGAGTGGTTATTCTTCAAGAACTTTTATGATTATTCAAAATCAAAATGATTAACAGTACAGAAAAGAAGGGAGAAGAAAATAAATTGAAAGTGAACTACTAGTAGTACAAAAACATGGGGAGGGGTGGCCTGCACAGAGCGACAGGTGCACCTACTCTTGCCATCTTGCTGGGCAGACTAGATGGACCATGCTGGTCTTTATCTGCCATCACTTACTATGTATGTTACTAGGCAGTGCTGAAAACATAAAACCATAAACATAAACATAAACATAAAACCATAAACATAAACATAAATCCCTACCATCCAAACAAATACAGCCTTATCAGGAATGACAATCCGCTTCAAATCCCTAGACAGGGATGAGTTCATCAACAACGCCCTTCCAACACTCCGTCAACCTGTTCAAAGCCTCGATGATATGATCAACAGATGGAATAAGACTCTGAATTCTTGTCCGCAGTTTCTTTCTTCAAATAAATCATCAGCCTCCTCCAAATCACCAAGAAACAGAAAACCAGCCCCTTGGTTCTCTGCTGAATTATGATCATCTCTTCAGCTTCTAAGAAAGCACGAAAGAAAATGGCGTTGATCTTGTTCCATATTGGACCAAATGACTTACGAAAACACCTTAAAGCAACACCGTGAGAAAATATCTGAAAAAATGAGAGAACATCATACAGAGCTCCTCCTCCGCTCGATAAATGGATAAGTGGAGGAGGTGAAAGCATCCCTGGAAAGGGAAGAACCAGAGCTCAAGTACCCCAAAGTTGCAGAATCAGTGACCACAAGGAAACGAAGGGTACTGGTGGTTGGAGGCTCTCTTCTGAGAGGTACTGAGGCGTCCATCTTCCGACCAGACTTGATGTCCAGAGAGGTATGCTGTCTGCCTGCTGCCAAAATCCAAGATGTTATGGAGAGTTTTCCGAGACTCATCAAGCCCACTGACTATTACCCAATGTTGCTAATCCATGATGGAACAAATGATACTGCCAGGTATAACTTGGAACGTATCAAAAGTGACTTCATGGCTCTGGGACAGAGGGTGAAGCAATTAGGTGCACAGGTGGTGTTCTCTTCAATCCTCCCTGTTGAGGGTAAAGGCCAAGGCAGAGAGGCTCGCATCCTGGAGATGAATGCATGGCTGCGTGGATGGTGTCATCAAGAGCGTTTTGGTTTCCTAGACCATGGGATGCTGTTCGAAGGGTTGCAGAGCAGAGATGGCATCCATCTGTCCAAGAAAGGTCAATGCGTCTTCAGTAGTAGACTGGCTAATCTACTGAAGAGGGCTTTAAACTAGATTCGTTGAGGATGGGTGAAGAAAGCCCCCAGGTAAGTGAAAGCCCCCAGGTAGGTGATACATTAAATAACTTTATGGAAATGGGTAACAGGGGTAACATATGGAAAGCAGTGTGTATAAATGCCCGTAGCATGGGAAATAAGATCCCTGATGTTGAAGCTTTGGTGGGAGTGGCTGACTTGGATTTAGTGGCAGTTACAGAAACATTGTTCACAGAAAACCATGATTGGGATGTAACTATACCTGGCTATACTTTATTCAGAAAGGACAGGGTAGGAAGTAGGGGAGGAGGAGTGGCACTATATGTAAAATCTATTATTAAAGCTTTGTAATTACAGAGCTTAAAAGGGAGAGGTGAGGCATTGTGGGTTAAACTAGAAAGAGGGAAAGAGAAATCTATTTACATTGGTGTGATATACAGACCTCCCTCACAAGAGGAAGAGGTGGACAGAGAGTTAATTGAGGATATGTGCAGCATTGCTAGGAAAGGGGAAGTGCTATTGATAGGAGATTTCAATATGCCAGATGTTGATTGGCACATTCCTGATGCAGTATCATCTAGAATTAAGGAGTTCCTGGATTCTCTACAGGGAGACCTATTCAGGCAATTGGTAACAGACCCCACACGTGAAGGGGCCATACTGGACTTGGTGCTTACCAATGGTGAAAGTGTTTCTGATGTTGTAGTGGGAGATCATTTTGCATCCATTGATCACCAGATGGTGTGGTTCAGTATTAGGACTAGGGCTGTTAGAATCCATTCAAAGGCGAGGATCTTAGACTTTAGGAAGACTAACTTTGCGAAGATGGGCCAATACCTCAGGGAGTCGTTAGTTGGATGGGAACAGCTGAGGGATGTACAAAAACAGTAGGACAAACTGAAAGGGGATATTTTAAGGGCAACCCAACCTTTTTGTTAAAATGGTAAATAAAGGTAAAAGGAAAAGGAGACCGCTATGGTTTTCGAAAGAAGTAGCTGAAAAAGTGAAGAAAAAGAGGGAGGCCTTCATGAAATACAAGAGATCACAGAGAGAGGAAGACAGGCATCTGTATTTGGAAAAACTTAGGGGTATGTTTACTAAACCGTCTTAACGTGCGCCCGGCGATAGTGTGCAGGCTGCTATAAAAGGAGTGGGCGTTTCAGTCTTAAAGTAGCAAAACGGGATTATCGCGTGATAACACGTGCTGCTGCGCACATTAACGGGCTAAGTGCCGCTAAGCGCGGTAATGCGCGGTAATCTTAAGTAGGCGCCCAGACATGCAAATACAGAAACAGAGGTGTAGTACAATGGTTAATACACTGACTGATAATACATGGGTCATGAGTTTGATCCCCCAGTGTGCCTAATGCATAAGGCTGGCTCAGGCATCAGCTTTGACATGTAAGTATTGTTTCTTGAGGCATTTTATTTGTATTTTAATTATTGCTGCCAGCAAACACACCCTCACGTTCCATAACCTAAGGTGCCACATAAGGCACCCTATAAGGCACTCCATAGGGCACATTATAAAGTGCACTGTCTGCCACGGCACCCTAAAATGTCCCCTATAGGGCACCCTATAAGGCGCTCCATAGGACACCTTATAAGGCACCTTATATGGACTGTAACCATAAGGTGCCTCAGAAGGCGCTTTATAGGATGCCCTATAAAGCGCCTTCTGAGGCACCTTATGGTTACAGTACTCTGAGAGTGTTTTTGCTGGCAGCACTAATGTACATTAAAAAAAGACAATGCTCTGGACAGCCCTATCAAATAACCCCACTGTGGGTTTGAACCCATGACCTCTGGCTCCATAGGCAGTGAAGTAACCAGTGGGCTTCAGCTACTAACAAGCCCCTAGTTGGCTACAGAAGGACTGCATGTCACCACACAAACAGTCTGCTGTGGTTACCAGGATAGGATTAACCCACCCGTACCCATGATGCACTGCACATGCAAATCAGCAGTCTACAGATGATCACAAGATGGGGTATGCACCCCCACAGCACCTCGGCCTGGTAGGGGGAACTGACCGTGTGCACCCCCACAGCACCTCAGCCTGGTAGGGGCTACTGACCATGTGTGTTACTGGCACAGAGAAGCTACAGACTGTCACATTGTGCGGGTACTGTGCTCACCCTGAGGGTGAGGTGGGGCACCCAGCACCATGTCCACAGCACCTTTCATGGCTGAAATAGGCTATGCTGCAGGTCCCCATTAGTGCTAGTGTGTGTGATAGGTTGTTCCTGCAGACACATCTGTATTTCTCAGTCATGTCTAACCCTTATGGGCTATGATGCACCCAAAATAGTGCATATCCTGTGTTGGTACCATGGTCACTTGATGTTAGGTGAAGAGGGGAGGGGGGGGGGGTGTTTGGACCCATGGGTGGATTATGTACCACCACCCAACCCACCCTCTGAGGCTCACGGTGGAAAACAGGATCTCTCACAAACAGAGCCACACTCTACTTCCCCGCAATGGTTGCAGTACACAGGACCATCAACCCCAGTCCTGCTGGGAAGTCAAGGCAGATCTGTACACATCCATAAGGCAAGGCAGACAGAAGGCCTGGAAATGCTCAGCTGCCCCCCACCACTATCTGACATTCTCCAGCAGCAAGCCTCCAGCTGCTGCTGCTCTCTGCAAGATGCTCCATCCAGACACATACTAGCTGTAGACAGTTTGCTAGCTAGTCCATAGCACATGTTTCTGGAGGAGATGCATGTATCCAGGACTGGGCTGTCAGCATACTCACCAAGCAGATAAGTCAGTGACTGGGCCATAAAAGAGAACCCATAAACATCACATGAGAGAAATACTATATAGCACTATGGGGGAACCTAGCCATGCTGTGGTCACTGCTCAGTCAGGGTGAGAGTGACCTCCCAGCAGGACATGCTGTGGCCACCCTGTCCGTGCAGGTGGTTGTCAGGCACTACAATGTCCGAGCCATTGCCCTATGCCCTGTGCAGATACATCCTGGCCAGGCCACCCTGTCCAGGCTATACCCATGGTACCTTGCTCCTCATTATGCACATTGACAGGCTTACACTGGCAACAGTGTGGGCTGAGGAAGGTGTTGGCAGACACCACACACTGGATAGACAAACACACGCTCCCACACCTATGCCAAAATTGTGCAAATATAGAGGCTCTTGGCAGCCCTGGCCACCGCACCAGTCCTGGGTACAGTGCAGGCATGGCTATGGTACGCAATACTGTTGGGGTCACTCCCCAAGGTGGTAAACACTGTCATACACCAGACCTGAAGCACACTCCACAGACATCAGAAAGGTTGCAATGATGCAGCTCAATCAGCAAATTGTGCTTAACTTAGGACTTGCTATCTGCCAGTAATCATAGCAACCGTTTGATAGGTGTGTACCGTATTCCCAGGTTTAGGGTGGCATTGCTAAGGTATGCAAGTGCTAGTATTGGGAGATGCACGCAGGGCCCAACATCCTGCCTCTCCAGGAGGCTTTGGATAATGGAGCCTGTGGCTGAGGGTGTGTCTGCCCCTGTTGGCCGCTGCTCTAGGGCAGAGGTTCCCAACTCCAGTCCTGGTGGGCCAAACACTGTTCTGGTTTTCATGCTGTCTCTAATGAATATGCATGAGATACATCTGCATACCATGGGGGCGGTGCATAGACATGCAGCACAGCCGTGTATATTAGAGGCAGCATGGAACCTGAATGGTGTTTGGCCCTCCAGGACTGCATTTGGGAGACTCTGCTCTAGGTAATGTGCATGTTTATGGTGTCTGTGCTCTGTAGGGTAAAATGTAGGTTTATTGGGCATGTTTCTGTTATCTGCAATAAAGGTTCTGTCTGTATTAGCACGTTTTAGTAGTGGGTAAAATATGGGGACTGGGTTGACAGGAACCACAGCTGGGACTTGAACTTGTGACCTTCTGCTCCTGAACATGCTGGCTGTGTTCACTGCACCACCATGTTGCCACAGAAATAGTGCATTCCCTGGAGATACCATGACTGTTTGTCAAACAGAGCCTGTTGCAGCGCACGGCACCCACCTAATCAGGGCTAGGCCATGGTCTACTCTGGGCAGCTGCCCCTGCCCCCTCCACCACCAGTACCCCTCTGCCACCATGCTGACATGCCCTTCTGCTGGTGGTGCTGGTGGTGCGCAATCTCAGGCCATCCAGTGTGTGGGTAGGCGGCTGCCAATGGTGCGGGTTCTGGGGTAGGGGTGCCTGCATAGCTGTCCACGCTTTCCCCAAGCACCGCCTGCCAATGTTCCATGCCATTGGGGATACCTGCTGGGTACTATCCCCCCGTGGGAAGCACACTCTTGCCCATGTTGGGCCCTCAGCAGTTGCTGTATGGCTGCTCTACTGTTTCAGCATTCCTATGGGCCAGCTAGGCATTACCATAGTCCACACTGTGGCCCAGATGCACCACAGCATGTGCCGCCTGCAGCCCTCTGTGTCCCCTTTTCCAGCATCTGTCCAGTTGCCCATTCCGGCATGCCTACCCTGTTCTTGTGGAACATGTGCACACCATAGGAAACCTGTCCAATGGAGAGGAAAACCCTGCTCAACGCAATTTCACTGTGGGCTCATTCACCTTGTATGGGGACGGAGCATAGACCCTTCCAAAATTCATATCTTTTTTTGGAGCTTTCTTGGGAGTGTTTTTTTATGTTTCCCATTGATATCACTATTGCCCAGCTTGGTTATGGGTTTTTTACATTTTCCTCTGGTCATTTTCACTGTTTCTTTGCCCTTTTGTTCCGTGCACATGTATCACACTTATCACTTTTGTAGGTTTCCCTGGTTTTGCTGTACATTGCTGACAGAAATGGTTTCTTTTCCCTTTAAATCAGCTCTAATGCCAGGGTTTCACTGGCGTTAGTTTTCAGCCTCGGATTTCACAGTGTTAGTGTGCAGGGAGCCTCTCCCCTCCCACTCTCTGCCCACTGACCCTCTCTCTCCGCCCCTAGGGAGCCTTCCTCCGCCCTCCGGGAGCCTTTCTCCGCCTTCAGCGCTCGTTTGCACCTTAGCGCGCGTTAACACTCACTAAGGCGCCTTATTGCCCAGTAAAGCACCATTATCATGCGATAAGGCGCCTTATCGTGCGATAACGTGGGAGAGCGCACGTTAAGACGGTTTAGTAAACATACCCCTTAGAGAAGCTAGCAAAGTAGTCAAGAAGGCAAAAATTCAAAAGGAAGAGGAAATAGCCAATGCAATAAAATGGGGGATAAGACATTTTTCAGATATATTAGTGAGAAGAGGAAGGGCAAGAGTGGTATTGTCAGACTCAAGGGTGCAGGGGAGGAATATGTAGAAGCTGATAAGGATAAAGCGGAATTGCTTAACAAATATTTTTGTTCTGTGTTCACAAATGAAGAACCAGGAGCAGGACCTCAGAAAACACCCACAAATAGGAACAGAAGCAAAGGACATCTTGAACAATTTTCAAAAGACTGTATTCGTGAGAAACTATCTCAACTTAAAGTAGACAAAGCAAAGGGACCAGATGGGATACACCCGAGAATACTGAGGGAACTTGGGGACGTTCTAGCAGCTCCAATGACTGAGCTTTTCAATGCCTCGTTGGAGTCGTGAGTGGTGCCAAAGGACTGGAGAGAGGCTCATGTGGTGCCTTTACACAAAAGCAGAAGTAAGGATGTGGTTGAAAACTACAGGCCGGTTAGTTTAACTTCGGTGGTGAGTAAATTATTGGAAATGCTGCTGAAAGAGAAAATAGTGAGGTTTCTGGAGTCCAGCGGATTACAGGATCCGAGGCAGCATGGATTCACCAGAGGCTGGTCTTGTCAGACAAAACGGATTGATTTCTTTGACTGGGTGACCAGGGAGTTGGACCGAGGGAGAGCCCTAGATGTGGTGTATTTAGATTTCAGTAAAGCCTTTGACACTGTTCCTCACAGGCAACTTATAAACAAACTGAGCACCCTAGGGATGGACCCTAAAGTTACTGCTTGGGTTAGAAATTGGTTGGGTGGGAGGCGACAAAGAGTACAAGTAAATGGAGCTCACTCTGAGGAGAAGGATGTTATCAGTGGTGTGCCCCAGGGATCTGTCCTTGGTCCAATTCTTTTTAACATCTTTGTTAGTGATATAGTGGAAGGGCTTTCAGGTAAGGTTTGCCTCTTTGTGGATGATACCAAAATCTGCAATAGAGTAGACACCCAGGAAGGGGTAGATAACATGAGGAGGGATCTAGCTAAGCTTGACGAATGGTCTAGATTTTGGCAGCTGGGATTTAATGTTAAAAAATGTAAGGTCATGCATTTGGGCTACAGCAATCCAAGGGAGCAATATAGTATAGGGGGTGAAGTACTTTTCTCCACTGAAGAAGAGGGGGACCTAGGCGTGGTTGTGTCTGATGATCTTAAAGTAGCTAAACAGGTAGAAAAGGTGATGGCAAAAGCTAGAAGGATGCTTGGGTGCATAGGGAGAGGAATGGCTAGCAGAAAAAAGGAGGTGATAATGCCTCTGTATAAGTCTTTGGTGCGACCTCATTTGGAGTATAGTGTGCAATTCTGGAGACCGCACCTTCAAAAGGACGTGAACAGGATGGAGTTGGTGCAGAGGGTGGCTACTAAAATGATTAGTGGTCTTCATTATAAAGCATATGAGGACAGACTGAAGGATCTTAATATGTACACCTTAGAGGAAAGGCGGGATAGAGGTGATATGATTGAGATGTTTAAATACCTCCATGGCATAAATGTTCAGGAAGAGAGCCTCTTTCAATTGAAAGCAAGTTCTGCTACGAGGAGACATGGGATGAGGGTGAAGGGAGATAGATTCAGGAGTGATATGCGGAAATATTTCTTTACGGAAAGAGTAGTGGATCCGTGGAATAGTCTCCCAGTGGAGGTGGTAGAGATGAGGACAGTAATTGAATTCAAAAAAGCATGGGACAAACACAGTGGATCTCTAAAGGTAAAAAGGGAACTGTTGTAGTTGTTATGGAAGGACAGACTAGATAGGCCATGTGGTCTTTTCCTGTCATCATATTTGTATGTTTCTATGTTTCTATGATAAATAAACCACGCAACCTCTTTAGCATTGCTAAATCCTTAACCAAGGCACCTTCCGCCAATCAGACAGTATCAATTCAGCCTCAGCCCTATTCCGACTACCTCCAATCTAAAATCCTTAAAACAAACGCGGCACCAAGTCCCACACCCAGTCACATTCCCCAAGTGCAGTCACTGCTAACAAACTTCATCCCTCCAGCAGAGAAATACATTGCCGGCCTTATTGCTACTATTAACACCACCACAGCCCCAAATGACCCATGTCCTGCTTACTGGATCAGAACGATGCGTGCAGAACTCAGCCAAACTTTATCCTACATCATGAAGCTCTCTTTCGCAGCAGGAACATTCCCAGCAACTCTTAAACAAACGTCTATACACCCTCTCCTGAAAAACAACAAACTTGACCCGACAAGGACAGACTCATATCGCCCGATCTCAAGCATACCCCTTCTAGCCAAACTTATCGAGAAAGTGGTTAAAATTCAGCTGCAGCAACACATTGACATATCAGCCCCTCTTGATCCATGCCAGCATGGTTTCAGAGAATCCCATGGTGTAGAGACTCTACTCACTGTACTTACCAACATCTTATCCAGAGGTATCGACAAAATTGAAAATGGGTTTGTACTCATCTTCCTCGATATTGCTGCCGCATTTGATTCTGTGAACCATGAGCAACTCCTCTCCTGCCTCCAAGAAAAGGGAATTCAGGACTTGGCCTGGGAGTGGTGTAAATCCTATCTAGCTGACCATTGGCAACTAGGGTTGCCAACTGGCCGGTTTTCAGCCGGCCTGGCCGGTTTTTCCATGGCCAGGCCGGCTGCCGGCGCAGAGGCAAAACCGGCCCTTGAAAAGCCGTTTTTTTTGCTCTGGCCACAAGATCGGGAGCGGCCAGAGCAAAAAAACCGGCTTTTCTCCCAACTCGGAGGGCTTCAGAGGGAGCCGGGGAAGCCCGCGCGAGGCCCCGGCTCCCTCTGAACAGCCGCCAGCGTGAAGAGCCTTTACCTTCACGCTGGCGGCTGTTCCTGTGAAGCCGCGATTGGTGGGAAAGGTTAAAGGCAATGCCCTTTAACCTTTCCCAGCATTCGCGGCTTCACAGGAACAGCCGCCAGCGTGAAGGAAAAGGCTCTTCACGCTGGCGGCTGTTCAGAGGGAGCCGGGGCCTCGCGCGGGCTTCCCCGGCTCCCTCTAAAGCCTTAGACAGCCGCGGTTGTTGGGGGGGGGAGGCCAAGGACTGCCTGGGCTGTGATGGGGGGAGGGGGCCTGGACTGGAAAAGGGCTAGGAGGGGGGAATTTGACTGGAAATGGGTTGTGATGGGGGGGGGGGGACCTGGACCGGAAAAGGGCTGGGGGGGGGGGAAATGGACTGGAAAGAAATGGGCTGTGATGGGAGGGGACCTGGACTGTAAAAGGCCTATGGGGATGGGGGGACATGGACTGGAAATGGGTTTTGATGGGGAGGGGGACCTGGACTGGAAAAGGGCTAGGGGGGGGGGGGAGACATGGACTGGAAATGGGTTGTGATGGGGAGGGGACCTGGACTGGAAAAGGGCTATGGGGGGGGGAACATGGACTGGAAGAGGTCTATGGGGGGGGGGGAACTTGGACTGGAAATGGGCTATGGCGGAGGGAGGGGGAACTTGGACTGGAAATAGGCTGTAATTAGGGGGACTTGGACTGGAAATGGGTTGTGAAGGGGGGGCTGGACTGTAAAAGGGCTATGGGGGGGGACCTGGACTGGAAATGGGTTTTGAGGGGGAGGGGGACCTGGACTGGACAAGGGCTATGGGGGGGGGGGACATGGACTGGAAATGGGTTGTGATGGGGAGGGGGACCTGGACTGGAAAAGGGCTATGGGAGGGGGGGGGAACTTGGACTGGAAATAGGCTGTGATTAGGGGGGCTAGGACTGCAAATGGACTGTGATGGTGGGGGGGGGGGTAGGACTGCAAATGGGCTGTGATGGTGCAGGGGGACTCCGACTGCAAATGGGATGTGATGGGGGGGGGGGTCCTAGGACTGGAAATAGGCTGTGATGGGGGACTTGGACTTGAAATGGGCTGTGATGGGGGGGGGGGCTAGGACTGGAAATGATCTGTGATGTGAGGGCTAGCACTGGAAATGGGCTGATGAAGAGCTGGAATAGGACTGGAAATGGGCTGATGTGGGGCATGGGAGAATGGGATTAGAAGGGAGTGGATGCTGGGTGGGTCTAGAACTATAAGGGAACTGATTTTGGGGGAGGACTAGAATAGATGGGGAATGAGTGGAGAGGGGAAAAATATTTTGTGTGGAAGAAAAGTCTATGATGGGCTGGGTATTGGGAGAGTGAGGGGCTTGAGAATGGAAGGGTGAAATTTAAATGGATGATAAAGGAATAAGGAAAGAATTGGGGGAAAGTGCAAAAGGGAAACAATCAGTATGTTAAAGCAGAAATAGAGAGAGAATGGAAAACATCTAAAAGAGAAGAAAGGACAAATGGATAGCTCGCAGAAGACACGAAGAAACCAGAAGAAAGTGACTGGAGCAATTGCAACTGAAAAATAAAACGCCCAAACAGAAGGTAGAAAAATACTTTTTATTTTGAATTTATTAGCTGGAATATGTTTGGTCTGGGAAGTGTGTATTGATAACATCTTTGCGTTTTTGTTTAGTGCAAGAGGAAATTACTTTATAGTTTTATTTCTCCAGTGTTGTACATTTCATGTTTGGATTTTGGGGTTCCCAGTTTAATTATTATCTGACCAAGGAAGTTAGCCTACACGTATCCTCGGTAATTTTTGTGGGTGGGGCTGGGGACGGGGCAGGGGTGGGACTAGGGGCGGAGAATGGGTGGAGCATGGCGAGCCACAGGTGTCGGGTTTTTCTCGGTGAAAAAGTTGGTAACCCTATTGGCAACATGTTCGGATATGATCCTTAACATCTGAACCATTCCATCAACAGCAGGGAGTACCCCAAGGCTCCTCCCTGTCTGCTTTACTTTTCAACATATATATGTAACCTATTTGTGATATCATCCGCTCATTTAATATATCCAGCCTGATCTATGCAGACGATGTCTTGATGTTCATCCCAATCAAAATTATGCACCCTGACCTCTCCCCACTAATAGAGTGCTTCAATGCAATCACTGACTGGCTCTTATCCCAGAATCTACGCATAAACTTTAAGAAAACCGAGCTCCTATTCATAACCAAGAACAAGAACTTTTCTCCCCCCACTACCTTGACGGTATGAGATGCAGAGTTCCCATGTAAATCTGTGATACGCTACCTGGGTGTCACAATCAACCAACAGCTCAACTTCAAAGAACACATAAAGAATACCACTAAGTCCATCTACAATAAAGTACTGACATTAAGGCACCTAAGACCTCTACTAGCCCCAGACGACTTCAGAATAATATTCCAGATGCTTGTAACTCCACATTTCGATTATGCCAACATCATCCTGCACGGTCTCCCCAAAAGCACCCTCAATCCACTGCATATGACGATGAATGCAGCAGCCCGCATTCTCTGCTGCATGTCCAGAAGAGATCACATCATGCCCATACTTATGGAACTACATTGGCTACTGTTACACTGCAGGATCATCTACAAGGCACTACTCCTATCTTTTAAAGCAATTAACCGGTTATCACCCTCATCCCTCTCTGCACTCATCACCATCACCCCCAGTAACAGGCTGAGAAGGTCAGTAGCAGCCAATACGCTGATTATGCCAGTTGAGTCTACTAAATGTACTCAAACAACTAGGAATAGAGCCTTTACATTCTATGCCCTGAGGTGCTGGAATAACCTCCCACCTCATATCCGATCAATCGGAGACCTCTCACAGTTCAGAAAAGCTCTAAAGCATCACTTGTTCAGCCTTCACTTCGTCCACCCTAACCTAACACAACCACCTCTGGCACCTCAACTCACTCACGCAGCCTCTGACACTCCAACAACCTAACTCATGACGAAGTACACAACAGATCCGCCATCAGGCACACTCACAACGATTATTGATTACAAGGTCTTTTGAATTATGTTTACCAACTTGTAATATAAACTGTAAATAGTTTTACAACAACCTCTGTTGTTGATTTGTATATAGTAACCCTTGTTACAGTCCCAAGTTCACGATCCTGTTATAATGTAAGCACAAGATCTTTTGTTCTGATGCAAAAGTTTGTTATTTGTGAGCTGCACTGATACTGAAAAGCGTGGTATATAAGAGCCTGTAAGTAAATAAATAAATAAATAAAGAAGGAAGGAGTGGAGGAGTAGCCTAGTGGTTAGAACACTGGCTTGGTAACCAAGCAACCAGGGTTCAATTCCCACTAGCACTCCTTGTGGTCTTGGGCAAGTCACTTAACCCTCCATTGCCTTGGAAGAAAGGCCTGGCAATCTACTTCTGGTGACACTGCCAAGAAAACCCAGGAGCTTCTGGGTTGCCAGGAGTCAGGACTGACTCAAAGGCACACATTGCATTTGCAAATAAATAAATAAAAGACACTGCCTACCCCACAGAGCTTACAGTCTGCTCAGACAAAGAGGGGACTAAGGTAATCTTAAGAAAAATGGTTAAAACACACATGGATACAGACAGGGCTGACCCATCACTAGGCAAACTAGGTAGTTTTTATGGCAGCAGATCTTGGTGGGCAGCACAGTGATGGCTTCTTTGAAGCTGTGGCTCAGCACTACAGCATGCTTTAAAGCACCTGCACATGTGTGCACAGTCATGGCATGCCACTCCTGCCCCCTCTGACAGGAAGTTGCAATGGAGGCAGCAGGAGCAGCAGGTGTAGGGTTGCCAACTTTTTCACCGAGAAAAACCCGACACCTGTGGCTTGCCATGCTCCACCCATTCTCCGCCCCTAGTCCCACCCCTGCCCCGCCCACAGCCCCACCCACAAAAATTTCCGAGGATACGTGTAGGCTAACTTCCTTGGTCAGATAATAATTAAACTGGGAACCCCAAAATCCAAACATGAAATGTACAACACTGGAGAAATAAAACTATAAAGTAATTTCCTCTTGCACTAAAGAAAAACACAAAGATGTTATCAATACACACTTCCCAGACCAGACATATTCCAGTTAATAAATTCAAAATAAAAAGTATTTTTCTACCTTCTGTTTGGGCATTTTATTTTTCAGTTGCAATTGCTCCAGTCACTTTCTTCTGGTTTCTTCGTGTCTTCTGCGAGCTATCCATTTGTCCTTTCTTCTCTTTTAGATGTTTTCCATTCTCTCTCTATTTCTGCTTTAACATACTGATTGTTTCCCTTTTGCTCTTTCCCCCAATTCTTTCCTTATTCCTTTATCATCCGTTTAAATTTCACCCTTCCATTCTCAAGCCCCTCTTACTCTCCCAATACCGGCCCATCATAGACTTTTCTTCCACACAAAATATTTTTTCCCCTCTCCATTCTCATTCCCCATCCATTCTAGTCCTCCCCCCAAATCAATTCCCTTATAGTTCTAGGCCCACCCAGCATCCACTCCCTTCTAGTCCCATTCTCCCATGCCCCACATCAGCCCATTTCCAGTCCTATTCCAGCTCTTCATCAGCCCATTTCCAGTGCTAGCCCTCACATCACAGGCCATTTCCAGTCCTAGCTCCACCCCCCCAATCACAGCCCATTTCCAGTCCAAGTCCCCCATCACAGCCTATTTCCAGTCCTAGCCCCCCCCCCCCACCATCACAGCCCATTTGCAGTCCGAGTCCCCCCCGCACCATCACAGCCCATTTGCAGTCCGAGTCCCCCCCCCCCTTAGCCCTTTTCCAGTCCAAGTCCCCCCACCCTTAGCCCTTTTCCAGTCCAAGTCCCCCCCCTAGCCCTTTTCCAGTCCAAGTCCCCCCCCCCTTAGCACTTTTCCAGTCCAGGTCCCCCCCCTTTAGCCCTTTTCCAGTCCAAGTCCCCCCCCCCTTAGCCCTTTTCCAGTCCAAGTCCCCCCCCCTTAGCCTTTTTCCAGTCCAAGTCCCCCCCCTTAGCCCTTTTCCAGTCCAAGTCCCCCCCCCCTTAGCCCTTTTCCAGTCCAGGTCCCCCCCCCTTAGCCCTTATCCAGTCCAAGTCCCTCCCCGTAGCCCTTTTCCAGTCCAAGTCCCCCCCTTAGCCCTTTTCCAATCCAAGTCCCCCCCCCTTAGCCCTTTTCCAGTCCAGGTCCCCCCCCTTAGCCCTTATCCAGTCCAAGTCCCCCCCCCCTTAGCCCTTTTCCAGTCCAAGTGCCCCCCTTAGCCCTTTTCCAGTCCAAGTCCCCCCCCCTTAGCCCTTTTCCAGTCCAAGTCCCCCCCCTAGCCCTTTTCCAGTCCAAGTCCCCCCCCCTAGCCCTTTTCTTTTCCAGTCCAGGTCCCCCCCCCTTTAGCCCTTTTCCAGTCCAAGTCCCCCCCCCCTTAGCCCCTTTCCAGTCCAAGTCCCCCCCCCATTAGCCCTTTTCCAGTCCAAGTCCCCCCCTTAGCCCTTTTCCAGTCCAAGTCCCCCCCCCTTAGCCCTTTTCCAGTCCAGGTCCCCCCCCCTTAGCCCTTATCCAGTCCAAGTCCCCCCCCCCCCCGTAGCCTTTTTCCTGTCAATGTCCGCCCCCCCCTTTGCCATTTTCCAGTCCAGGTCCCCCCCCTTTAGCCCTTTTCCAGTCCAAGTCCCCCCCCCTTAGCCCTTATCCAGTCCACGTCCCCCCCCCCCCCCCTTAGCCCTTTTCCAGTCCAGGTCCCCCCATCACAGCCAATGCAGTCCTTGCCCCCCCGACCAGCATCGCGGCTGTCTGAGGCTTCAGAGGGAGCCGGGGAAGCCCGCGCGAGGCCCCGGCTCCCTCTGTACAGCCACCAGCGTGAAGAGCCTTTTCCTTCACGCTGGCGGCTGTTCCTGTGAAGCCGCAAATGCTGGGAAAGGTTAAAGGGCAACCTTTAACCTTTCCCAGCATTCGCGGCTTCACAGGAACAGCCGCCAGCGGGAAGGTAAAGGCTCTTCACGCTGGTGGCTGTTCAGAGGGAGCCGGGGCCTCGCGCGGGCTTCCCCGGCTCCCTCTGAAGTGGAGAAAAGCCGATTTTTTTTGCTCTGGCCGCTCCCGATCTTGCGGCCAGAGCAAAAAAAACGGCTTTTAAAGGGCCGGTTTTGCCTCTGCGCCGGCAGCCGGCCTGGCCGTGGAAAAACCGGCCAGACCGGCTGAAAACCGGCCAGTTGGCAACCCTAAGCAGGTGTGAATATGTGCACTCATGCTGGTACTTCAAGGCCCACAGCATCTATTGCCATGTGTAACCCGAAGGGTTAAAAATAAAGTTTGTTAAAGAAGTATGTTTTCACTCTCTTAGGATAAGCTGGGAATCTTTTGATTGGTGGAAGTGAGAAGAGTTTCCTGATTGGCTGAAAGGGTTTCAGCAGGCCCAGAAGGAAGCCGGGGCCTAAATTAAAGCTCTGCTGAGAATAGTTCCAGGAGTTTGGGTGGTACATTACCCAAAACGATGTAAACCACAGGGAGATCTGGAGGTCCTGTAAACTTTTAAAAGGGGTCTAGTTTGTGTAAAGGGGATATGGGAATATCAAATATGGAATCAGAATTTGGAAATTTTAATTTTACAGGGTTTAATTTTACAGGATTTAATGTTTAGGGGGTTAAAATCATTAGAGGGATATAAATTTGAGCTCCAATAAAATTAAGGGTTGTTAATAAAATAAGTAAGTAGGTTTTAAATTTTAAAAAGTACATTTAATATTGAATTTAGGGATAAATGAACTTTGTGTCTTGGGGGGCTACCAAAAGTGATTACTGGATTACATTCGACGTGGGTAGGGTTGCCAACTGGCCGGTTTTCAGCCGGCCTGGCCGGTTTTTCCACGGCCAGGCCGGCTGCCGGCGCAGAGGCAAAACCGGCCCTTTAAAAGCCGTTTTTTTTGCTCTGGCCGCAAGATCGGGAGCGGCCAGAGCAAAAAAAACGGCTTTTCTCCGCTTCAGAGGGAGCCGGGGAAGCCCGCGCGAGGCCCCGGCTCCCTCTGAACAGCCACCAGCGTGAATGTAGCAGCAGATAAGCATGCAATAAATAAAACCAGGAGTCGTTTCAAGGATCCAAGCCAGTTTAATGTGCACATGGCTCAAGCAATAAGCAATTTCAAAATGGCTGAGCAATGGTTTCTAGCAAAACAACAGCTTTTATAGCGTTCTTCTCCATTCTAGACATAGGCAAACTTTTCATTGGTCCCAGTAACCCCTCTCACCCATCTATTGGTCCTGGTGTAGCAGCAAAGCGCAGACAAACCAATGATACCAGGAGTCTGTTCAGAAGGTCCAAATCATTTATTTGTGCACAAGTCTCAAGCAAGACAATTTCAAAATGGCTGAGCAAAGTTTTCAAGCATTACAACAACTTTTATAGACTTCTGTTCCATTCTAGGTATAGAAAAACATTTCATTGGTCCCGGTACTCTCCCGTACCTCCCGTAGCCCTTCTATTGGTCCCGGTACTGATAAGTTTCTCCAATTATGTTCCTTCTGTGGGCTTCTGTAGGCATGACACCTGCCTGCCCCCCTTCTAGTCCCAATTACAATGGTCAGTTCATCAACTTGTTACTTTCACACTTTCAAGGCTATGGGACCATTTGTGCGTGCAGAAGAGCAAGGTTCTGTAACTCATCTGTCAGCACTCCTCAATATTTCTCTGCAAATGTACTCTTTCTTATCAGTAACTTTAAAACACATCTTTTCTGTATTTTTCCATTTCTTAATTCTGCAATTCTGCTTATCTAAGCTAATTCAATATTTCTACTGAGTTCTTTCTTACAATAGCAGCATATTGGGGGATGTGCAATCCTATATGCCTCTCCACAGGCCTCATTTACAGGTCAAGCTAGCCATGCTGGCCTGCCTATGTCAGACACCGTGGGTCACAGGCCTGCACCTGCCACATTCCCCCCTTTGATTAATCTCACCCTATTACTTAATAAGGTGTGAGAATTAAATCACTTTCCAGAAAATTCACATCCTGATTAAAGGATTCTTACTAGTTCCACTAGGGCTAGCTTTGTATAAAGCCATTATTCTAGTTGCGGTCTTCCGCTCTACTGTACTATCGATAGCACTATGAAGGGAACGCATGCAACATGGGATTAAACATGGTAAGCAGAGGACAACAGCAACAAGGATTAGTACTAAGATAACGAAAGTCTTAAATCCTCCCAGCCAAGAGAAAAGGTTAGCAAACCAATTAGGAAATTTCAAGGCGTGCCAAGTCTGTACTGGCACATAAGCATGTCTTTGCATATCTTTAGCAATTTCTTCAACTACTTGACCTTTATCATCTATTTTCAAACAGCAATTAGTTAAATTCAGTTTACCACATACTCCTCCTTCAGCTGCTAGCAAATAATCAAGGGCTAAGCGATTCTGGTATATGGCAGTGCGCATCTGAGTACTTTGTCTAGCTAAAAGCGTAAGAGCATGACTAGTTTCATTGGTTATTATTTCAACTACTGCTTGTAAGCGAATAATACGATTAATCATATAAATTGGGGTACGATAACCATACATACCATCATCATTCCAAGTGGCAGGTCCATAATACTCAATAATTCTTTCTGGTGGCCAATCATCACCTTGCCACTTCTCCCACTTGCCTATCTGTAAGGCCTCTCTTTTCTGTCTAGATGCTCCTTTGTGTTTGTGGGTAGTATATACAGGGTATCCTAATTGTTCTCCATGTTCAGTGTTTAACAGGAAGAACGAAGGTCTGATGGTTCCTAAGACACATGCTCCTCCCCATTGTGGTGGGAGTTGCGCATATGCTCGGTTTCCACAGATCCAATATAGGCCAGGTGGGGCTTGCCAGGCTTGGACTTTGGCAAGGTTAGTCCATAGACCTGCAAGTTCAGGAAATCTGGCTAATGGGTTAGGAGGTTCAGGATGTCTGATTCCTGACCACCATGCTACCTTCTTGGTCGTGGCATTATAGTATTTCTGGCTAAGACAGACCAGCTGTCCTACCTTTTGGGTGAACTGGGGTCCAGTTCTGGCAAAGCAAAGACGTCCAACGATTGAGTGCGCTAACACCCATTCACTGGTTGTCTTGTGTAATTCAGTCTGATTGTAAATCATGGAATAATTCAATTCTTGGGCTTCCCAGGGCCATTGATCTCCCATTTGGGTTCCGCCACAGAAATAACAATCTGTGATCTTAAGACTAGATACTACTGCTCCAGCTAATTCTAGAAACAAATTCTGTGAAGGGTGAGGGATCTCAAACTTATTTACATGCATAGCTTCATAAAAGGTATTATGAATATGATATTTAGATGACTTATGGGCTTGAGTATTCAATCTAACATACACAATGGTCCCTGGATCTGTTCCTCCTCCCGCAATACGTAAACCAAACTTATATCCTTGTTTCCATGCATGGGGGTTATGTACACGCAAATGTAAGGGGTTACAAGCATCTTTCTGACATTTATCATTTGTGGTTGGCTTGGTTAGAGTAGCCATCCGCTTATCTATTTTCTCATCAGTTATACCAGTGTTCCAGGTAGCATAAAAAACACATTCCCAATACGGGCAATAGTAGTCTGCCGCTGTAGCAGTACTATACCCTGATCCTGTTTTACCTGTACACTTCCACCAATTTGTGGCACCTTCCGGACACATATACTTATGGTCATTTCGATACGCTTTCTCCCATGTACCACAGGTGGACTGACTATCTCTATTAATAGCATTACATGCATCAAAATTCAAAACAGCAGGTTTAGTAATGTCCTTAAGTGGTGGTGTAGCAGCTAATATAGGTCCATCTGCATCCTTCCATCTTATTTCCAACGTGTAATAGGATGGATTCTGATGCGGATTATAGCATGCTTTAATTTTGCCATGAGTGCAAACATTTAGTTCAGTGGTGTTATAGATACACCGAGTTATTGTTCCCTTGCAGGTATAGTAAGAATGGTAAAGCAAAGTCTGAGTTACTTTCAGTCCAGTTCTAGTAGAGGTAATACAAGCTGTGCATGGAGGTAGAGCATAAGTCTGTTCAAAACCTCCGAAGAAGGCAACCAAGGCAAAGCAGAAGCAAAGATACATGTTGATGTTGATTGGAGTTCTTCTGAATCCTCAGCTTGCTGATCTTGATCACGACGGTCTATTATTCTTCGTCCCGTTTGCTAATGAAGCAATTTAACGGGTGCTGAGTGTTGATTGAAGATCCTCAAGGTGTCCAGCACACATTAGCCAACTTAGCAATTCAGTTGGCTTGTGAAGTCTGGCTTAGTCAATGTAGTCTCACAGTAGTGTGTCAAATCACACACGCAAATTGGGTTCGTTGAAACAAAGCTGTTGCTGCATGGAAAACAGCAATCCTCTTCGAAAGACTTGGCTACTGCAAAGCACTTGTGATGAAGTGTCTATACTGCTGGTTGCCGTCTCAAAGTAACTCGCAAGGGTACATCAGGGTGCTGCTCTGCTGTCCACCGCTCTGGTTCAGGATCGGCGGCGGGCTTGACTCGGCTGTGGTGGATCCAGGCGTCGATCTCGGCTACCTTTACTGCAGTTGGGGTAGACAGGATGACGGTGTACGGTCCCTTCCAATGGGGTTCCAACGGTATCTTCTTCCAATCTTTGATCCACACCGAAGTTCCTGGCTGGTAGGGATGCAAGGGTTCCGTCAAGTTGATAGGCAACTGGTCTTGGATCCACGTATGGAGAGTCTGCAGAACAAAACTAAGAGCTAGGAGTTCTTGTCTGGTTACTTCTGAACCAATCTGGGCTAGATTTCCTTTGACTCCCTGCACTATTGGTGGGGGTTTACCATACAAAACTTCAAAAGGGGAAAATCCTGTTGACTTTACAGGGGCTGAGCGTATTCTGAGTAAAGCTATGGGGAGCACTTGGGGCCATTTCAAGTGTGTCTCCTGACAAAGCTTAGACATTTGGGCTTTCAATGTACGATTCATTCGCTCAACTTTCCCTGAACTCTGGGGTCGGTATGCAGTGTGGAGCTTCCACTGTATCTGCAAAGCTTTTGCTAACTGCTGAGTAACTTGGGAGACAAATGAGGGTCCATTGTCTGACCCTATTACTGCTGGAATTCCAAATCTGGGGACAATCTCTCTCATTAAGGCTTTGGTAACTTCTCGGGCTTTCTCAGTTCTGGTTGGGAATGCTTCTACCCACCCAGAGAAAGTACAAACTAATACTAATAGGTAATGGTATCCATTAGCTTTTGGCATTTCGGTGAAATCAACTTGGAGGTTGTGCATGGGGGTCACACCTCTTGACTGAACTCGGGGTGCTGTAATAAGGCCTTGCTTGGCATTATTCTTGGCACAGATCTGACATTGTCGTGCTACTGAGGCTGATATGGTTGTCATCAGAGGGATGTAGAAATGTGGTCTGAGTGCTTTCTCCATAGCACTCTTTCCATAGTGGGTGGCTTCATGAAAAGCTTTGACAAAGGATGGTCCTAACAACTCTGGAATTACTATTCTTCCCGGAGGTTGACTACCTTCTTCTGGTGGCAGCTCAATCCATCCGTCTTTCAATACTCCATTTTCTTTGTCACAATAGTAATCCAATTCTTTGGTGGTATATCGTGGGGTCCATAGATTCAAAGGTACTGGAAACAATGCTGCTTGCATTGGCATAGCTTGTGGGGCAATCTGTCCTGTCATAGCTGCTTGTCGTGCTGAGGCATCTGCGAATCTATTTCCTCGAGCAACTTCTCCTTTTCCTGCTTGATGTCCTCTACAATGCATGACAGCTACACGTGTTGGGGCCCAGACTGCATCAAGTAACATCAATATCTCGGGACCATATTTGACTGATTTTCCTCCGGATGTGATGAGTCCTCTTTCTTTGTAGAGAGCTCCATGGGCATGCAAGGTAGTGAAAGCATATTTGGAATCTGTATATACATTCAGCACAAGTTTTTCTCCTAACAACAATGCTCTGGTGAGTGCTATCAATTCGGCTTTCTGGGCTGATGTGCCTGAGGCTAGGGCTGATGATTCAACTACTTCGTGTTGAGTGACGACTGCATATCCGGCACAGCGTCGTCCGTCAAGGATGAGACTGCTCCCATCAACATAATAGATCTGGTCGGGATTGTCTATGGGCACATCTGTTAGGTCAGGTCGACTTGAGAACACAGTTTCCATGACTTCGATACAGTCATGTTCTGGGAGTTCTTCACTGATGGGTATCAAGGTAGCTGGGTTCAAAGCATGGCTCACTTCGAGTTGTATCTGTGGGTTTTCACATAACATGCTCTGGTACTTTAACATTCGGGAATTGGTGAGCCAATAATTCGCTTTCTGTTCCATAAGGGCAAGGACTGCATGTGGCACAGTGACTCGTATGTTCTGTCCTAATGTGAGTTTGTCTGCTTCACTCACTAGTAGTGCTGTAGCTGCAACTGCTCTCAAGCAGGGTGGCCATCCTTTGGCCACAGGGTCCAATTGTTTCGATAGGTAGGCTACAGGTCGTTCCCAATTTCCTAGTTTCTGAGTCAACATGCCTAGGGCATTTCCCTGTGCTTCATGTACAAACAAGTGGAAAGGTTTGTGGACATCTGGTAGTCCAAGTGCTGGTGATGACATCAATTCTTCTTTTAACTTCTGGAAGGCTGTATCCTGCTCAAGTCCCCACTCCAGTGGTGACTTCTCTTCTCCTTTTGTGGCTTCATACAGTGGTTTGGCAATTTGGGCAAAGTTGGGTATCCAGATTCGGCAATATCCTGCCGCTCCCAGAAAGGCTCTAACTTGCTTTCTTGTTGTTGGAGTTGGAATCCTACATACTGCTTCTTTTCTTTCTCTGCCTAATCTTCTACTCCCTTGGGTAATACGAAAACCCAAGTATTTCACTTCTGTTTGGCATAGTTGTGCTTTGGCTCTGGAAACTTTATATCCAGCTACATTTAGTAACTGCAAGAGATCTTGGGTGGCTCGTATACATTCTTTTTCTGATATGGCAGCTATCAACAGATCATCCACGTACTGGAGAAGTACTCTCCTCCCCGGGGCTACTGGATAGCTTGAAAGATCTTGGTTTAGTGCAGCACTAAAGATGGTAGGTGAATTCTTGAATCCTTGGGGTAATCTTGTCCAGGTGAGTTGGCCCCCTCTTCCAGAGATGGGGTCTTGCCATTCGAATGCAAACAATATTTGGCTTACAGGGGCTAATCTTATGCAAAAGAATGCATCTTTTAAATCTAGTACAGTGAAATGAGTAGCTTCAGCGGGTATCAATCCTAGTAAAGTGTAAGGATTGGGTACAACTGGGTGTATAGTTTCAACTGCATCATTTACTCTTCTCAAATCTTGCACTGGGCGATAATCATCTGTCTCAGGCTTCTTTACTGGCAAAAGTGGGGTGTTCCATGGGGATTGACATACTTTCAGTAGGCCATACTCAAGTAATCTCTGTAGGTGGCGATGAATACCTTCAATTGCAGCTCTTGGGAGAGGGTACTGTTTGACGTGCACTGGTGTAGCGCTAGGCTTGAGGGTTACAATCACTGGAGCTATATGTTTGGCTAGGCCTGGGGGACTGCCTTCTGCCCATACTTCAAGTGGTGCATGAATGTTCTTTAAAGTTTGTTCAAAATAGGTATCTTGAATCGAGTCATCAATGTAGTATCTCCACTCTTCTTCTCGGGGTACTGTCAGCAGCATTATTCCTGCTGGTTTGGCTTGAGAATTCACTGTCATTTGCATTTCTCCTTGCTCAGAGAAAGATATTTGGGCTTGAAGCTTGGCTAGCATATCTCGTCCCAGTAGGGGTACTGGACATTCGGGCATGTAAAGGAATTGATGAGTTACTTGCTGTCCTCCTAGACTGCATATTCGGTTTTGAAGAAAAGACTTTGTGGCTTTGGCACCAGTTGCTCCTATAATGGTGACTGCTTTCTTGGTGAATGGGGCTATCTTTTTGTCTATTACTGAATGTTCTGCTCCAGTATCAACCATAAAGTTCATAAATTGGTCTCCTATTTGTATTTCGACCATAGGCTCCTGGAGACCTAAAGCAAACTTGGAGCCCGGTCTGTCCTAATCCACGTCATCCTCTTCATGGGCCTGTGTGGCCAATGCTTGGATGGCTCCTCCTCCCCTCTCTCGCTGGAATTGTTCTCGATTGGCTCCTCCTCGGCCTCGGGGACGGCCTCGTCTTTCTTCTCGCCACTGATGATCGTATTCGTCATCTTGCTGGGCGTCTTCGAGTTGCGGGCAAGTATCTCTCCAATGTCCTTCCTCTTTGCAATAGGCGCATTGGTTCACGCCTAGTCTCTGGGTCCGGCCTCCGCCTTGACCCCGCCCTCTTCCTCTGCTCCTTCGATTAGGGACACCTCCCCTTTTCTTTTCAACTATGGCCGCAGCCAAAAAATCAGCTTTCTTCTTCATCTTTCTATCACATTCTCTCTGTCTTTCAGTATCACGATTCACATACACTTTATGAGCGACTTCCAATAACTGTGTTGCATTCATGCCCGCAAACCCTTCTAATTTCTGTAATTTACGTCTAATGTCTGGTTGAGACTGGTTTACAAAAGCAGAATTCACCATGCATAAACTTCCTGGTGCCTCGGGATCATAGGGAGTATACATTCTATAAGCTTCAGTTAATCTTTCATAATAATCTGCTGGCTCTCATCTATTCCTTGGATAATTCCTGCTACTTTGGAAAGGTTCATAGCTTTTTGGCCTCCTCTTCGCAGGCCTTGTAAAAAGCCTTGGCGAAAACGGGCTAGGGCGGTGGATCCTTCATCTGTATTTGGATCCCATTGGGGGTCTTCATTTGGGAATTCTCTCTGAGCTGCTTCTCTACGATCTATTATATTCTGCCCCTGCGCTGGAGCTGCAGGGTTTTCTGCCATCCATTCGATAGCTGCTTTTCTAATTCTCGCTCGTTCCTCTGTAGTAAATAGGGTGGTCAGGAGCTGACGGCAATCTGGCCAAGTGGGTTGGTGAGTTTCCATAATACTAGTTACTAATTCTGTCAGCTCCTGGGGCTTACTAGTATAGGAGGCATAGTGCGACCTCCAATTTAATAAATCAGTTGTAGAGAAGGGGATATACACATAAGTTAGGGGTCCCGCTACCACTTCATCATTATCATTCTTTACGGGCACTCCCGGGACTTGCCTTAAGGGAAACAGTTTGGCTGTCCTAGGCGTCATTTGGGTCTGGGATCTAAGGGCTATTGTCGTTGTCTTTGCAGGAGTTGCTGTCTTTTTCTCAACTGGTTTTGCTTTGGGTTTTTCTTTCACTGGCTTGCTAGTGCTGGCGCTAGCTTCCTCAATTATTTGTACACTTTCCTCTTCTTCTTCTTCTGGGGGATCCTCACTTTCCTCTTCTTCTAGCTCCGCTTCTGGCTCACTTTTTACATCCTCCTCTCTTCTCTCCGCTAATTCTCTCTCTTCCTCTTCTCCAGGAGGAGGGAGGTCAGGGATTGGGTCTCGCCTCGGCTCCGGCGGTCTCTGGGGTGCTGGGGCAGGACGCCGCCGGGCTATTCTCACTGGACCTGGGGTTCGGGGCTGCCTGAGGACTACTTCTGGGGAATCGGGATCTGCCAAGATGGGTTTCTTCTTGGCTTTCTTATCCTGCTCTTTCATTCTAGGCTGTTCCTTTCTCTGTCTAGAATCTGTTTTAGCTAACATTATTCTGCACTGTTCCTCATAACAGCGCTGCGCCCAGGAGGGCGGATCTTCACAAATACTTAACCAGGAATCTATATAGGGGTACTGATCGGGGTGCGCTACCCGCACTCTACGATGTATTGACTGGATAATCTCTACGGTGAACGTTCCCTCTCGGGGCCAGATGGGGTCTAGATCGGGCCACTCCCTAGTACACAAAATCTGCAAACGGGCTGCTGTCATTTTAATACCATAATCTCCTGAATATCCCTCTTTAAAATGTGCGATCATACATTCTAATGGAGTGTTCCTAGTAGACTCCGCCCCTCCCATTTCGATGTGTGCGCGCAACAACAGACAGAAGGGAAAAGGTGGGCGGACCGTGGGTAAGGGGTCCTCACGGCCCTGGAAACATACAGGGAATACAAATAACAAGACAAGACGACAATCGCTTCCCCCTTTTCGCGACCTGAACGCGGTCGCCCGGTCAGGAAATGCGCTAATCAGGGGTCAGCTTTCACTTGGTCCGTGCTGCCAGACCTCTCAATCACACTTCGTTCACACACTCATGCTAGCAACGTATTCCCAGAATGCATTCATTTCTATCTATTCTGACTAGTCTTTTCCAAGTACAATTACAAAAAGGATGAGGGTTTCACCTAGCGCATTCCCATGCCAGGCTACTCGGCTCTTCCTTGAGAGTTGATCAGGCTCTCTTACCAATTCCCAATATCTCGAGATTACAAATTCCAAATTCCAAGTTCCAATGGCAGTACTGCTCTTTCTATTTCTGTCTAGACCCAAAATCAAAACTATACTCACCGGATCCGGTCCTCAAAACTTCCCAAGCAGGCGTATGAGTTGGACCTCGGACTCCCCTCACTCGGGTTCGAGGCGTTGACTCCAGCCGGGCTCGTCACCCGCCGAGGTCCGACCAGCTCCCTCCGATACAAGGGACCGGCGGCGCCAGGGAGCGGCCCTCGTCGGAAGGGCGCGATCCCGGCAGGACCAAGCCTATAGAGGCGGAAAGTCGTGGTATATTGCCCTATATACACTTTGATTCCACAACTTCCCGGCCAACGCACCAAGGAATATGTAGCAGCAAAGCGCAGACAAACCAATGATACCAGGAGTCTGTTCAGAAGGTCCAAATCATTTATTTGTGCACAAGTCTCAAGCAAGACAATTTCAAAATGGCTGAGCAAAGTTTTCAAGCATTACAACAACTTTTATAGACTTCTGTTCCATTCTAGGTATAGAAAAACATTTCATTGGTCCCGGTACTCTCCCGTACCTCCCGTAGCCCTTCTATTGGTCCCGGTACTGATAAGTTTCTCCAATTATGTTCCTTCTGTGGGCTTCTGTAGGCATGACACCTGCCTGCCCCCCTTCTAGTCCCAATTACAATGGTCAGTTCATCAACTTGTTACTTTCACACTTTCAAGGCTATGGGACCATTTGTGCGTGCAGAAGAGCAAGGTTCTGTAACTCATCTGTCAGCACTCCTCAATATTTCTCTGCAAATGTACTCTTTCTTATCAGTAACTTTAAAACACATCTTTTCTGTATTTTTCCATTTCTTAATTCTGCAATTCTGCTTATCTAAGCTAATTCAATATTTCTACTGAGTTCTTTCTTACAATAGCAGCATATTGGGGGATGTGCAATCCTATATGCCTCTCCACAGGCCTCATTTACAGGTCAAGCTAGCCATGCTGGCCTGCCTATGTCAGACACCGTGGGTCACAGGCCTGCACCTGCCACACTGGTACTGATATGGCTACCCAATCGGGACTCTGGTCTGGGCTCAGCACCTGGTTGCCCCCCTTCTAGTCCCAATTACAATGGTCAGTGTCTCTAACTTGTTACATCTCTCCTCCAAGGTCGCTTAGCTTGTTAAAACATATGGGAAGCAGGGCACTGTAACCTTGCTTTTTGCAGAGTTAATTAATTCTATAGAAGCTGTGCTCTCTTATCAGTACCAATTAGAGCTGTTTTCTGTCTTTTCTAAGTGTTTCGTTTCTGCTTAGCTATGTTCAGTTAAGCTGAGTTAAGTTTCAATTCTATGGTGTCATCATTCAGGGGGTTTTTCATTCCTCTGGGCCTAACTACAGGCTTCAGTTACAGGTCAAGCTGCTTAGGCCTGTCTGCTTAGTTCAATTTATTTATTTATTTTATTTAACAGTATTTCTAAACCGCCTTATCATGATAATCAAGGTGGTATCACAGCAAACAATCTGGTAGTGTGAGTGTGTTATACATGCAGTGAGGGTGGAAATTTAGTTGGGTGTGTGTTGTGTTGTGAGCTAGATTGGTTTGAGCTATGTACAATGTGGGCTATATACAGTGGTGCTAAAAACATTTTATATATACATATAGTGTTAGTCGGTAACGTTGTAGCAGCAAAGCGCAGACAAACCAATGATACCAGGAGTCTGTTCAGAAGGTCCAAATCATTTATTTGTGCAGAAGTCTCGAACCAGTCAATTTCAAAATGGCTGAGCAAAGTTTTCAAGCATTACAACAACGTTTATAGACTTTTGTTCCATTCTAGGTATAGAAAAACATTTCATTGGTCCCGGTAACCTCCCGTACCTCCCGTACCTCTTCCATTGGTCCCGGTACTGATAAGTTTATCCAATTATGTCCCTTCTGTGGGCATGACACCTGCATGCCCCCCTTCTAGTCCCAATTACAATGGCCAGTTCATCAACTTGTTACTTTCACACTCTCAAGGCCATAGAACCAATTTGTGCGTGCAGAAGAGCAGGGTTCTGTAACTCATCTGTCAGCACTCCTAATTATTTCTTTGCAGATGTACTTTTTCTTATCAGTAACTTTTAAACATGTCTTTTCTGTATTTTTCCATCTTTCAGTTCTACAGTTCTGCATACCTAAGCTAATTCAATACTTCTACTGAATTCTATCTTACAATAGCAGCATATTGGGGGATGTGCAATCCTATATGCCTCTCCACAGGCCTCATTTACAGGTCAAGCTAGCCATGCTGGCCTGCTTATGTTCAGACACCGTGGGTCACAGGCCTGCACCTGCCACATTCCCCCCTTTGATTAATCTCACCCTATTACTCAATAAGGTGTGAGAATTAAATCACTTTTAGAAGAATCACATCATGATTGAAGGATTTGGACTAGGACTAGCTTTGTATAAAGCCATTATTTTAGTTGCAGTCTTCCGCTCTACTGTACTATCAATAGCGTTATGAATGGAACGCATACAACATGGGATTAAACATGGTAATAAAAAGATAACAGCAACAAGGATTAGTACTAAAACAATGAAAGTCTTAAATCCTCCCAGCCAAGAAAAAAGGTTAGCAAACCAGTTAGGAAATTTCAATGCGTGCCAAGTCTGTACTGGCACATAAGCATGTCTTTGCATATCTTTAGCAATTTCTTCAACTACTTGACCTTTATCATCTATTTTCAAACAGCAATTAGTTAAATTCAGCTTACCACATACTCCTCCTTCAGCTGCTAGCAAATAATCAAGTGCTAAGCGGTTCTGATATATAGCAGTGCGCATCTGAGTACTTTGTCTAGCTAAAAGCGTAAGAGCATGACTAGTTTAATTGCTTATTATTTCAACTACTGCTTGTAAGCGAATAATACGATTAATCATATAGATTGGAGTGCGATAACCATACATACCATCATCATTCCAAGTGGCAGGCCCATAATACTCAATAATTCTTTCTGGTGGCCAATCATCACCTTGCCACTTCTCCCACTTGCCTATCTGTAAGGCTTCTCTTCTCTGTCTTAATGCTCTTTTGTGTCGGTGGGTAGTGTATACAGGGTATCCTAATTGTTCTCCATGTTCAGTGTTTAAAAGAAAGAAAGAAGGTCTGATGGTTCCTAAGACACATGCTCCTCCCCAGTGTGGCGGGAGTTGCGCATATGCTCGGTTTCCACAGATCCAATATAGGCCAGGTGGGGCTTGCCAGGCTTGGACTTTGGCAAGGTTAGTCCAGAATCCAGCAAGTTCAGGAAATCTGGCTAATGGGTTAGGAGGTTCAGGATGTCTGATTCCTGACCACCATGCTGTCTTTTTGGTTGTGGCATTATAGTACTTCTGGCTAAGACAGACCAGCTGTCCTACCTTTTGGGTGAACTGGGGTCCAGTTCTGGCATAGCAAAGACGTCCAACGATTGAGTGCGCTAACACCCATTCACTGGTAGTCTTGTGTAATTCAGTCTGATTGTAAATCATGGAATAATTCAATTCTTGGGCTTCCCATGGCCATTGGTCTCCCATTTGGGTTCCGCCACAGAAATAACAATCTGTGATCTTCAGACTAGATACTACTGCTCCGGCTAATTCTAGAAATAAATTCTGTGAGGGGTGAGGGATCTCAAACTTATTTACATGCATGGCTTCATAAAAGGTATTATGAATATGATACTTAGATGACTTGTGGGCTTCGGTATTCAATCTGATATACACAATGGTCCCTGGATCTATTGCTCCTCCAGCAATACGTAAACCAAACTTGTATCCTTGTTTCCATGCATGGGGATTGTGTATACGTAAGTGTAAGGGGTTACAAGCATCTTTCTGACATTTATCATTAGTGGTTGGCTTGGTTAGAGTAGCCATCCGTTTATCTATTTTCTCATCAGTTATACCAGTGTTCCAGGTAGCATAAAAAACACATCCCCAATACGGGCAATAGTAATCTGCCGCTGTAGCAGTACTATAGCCTGATCCTGTTTTACCTGTACACTTCCACCAATTTGTGGCACCTTCTGGACACATATACTTATGGTCATTTCGATACGCTTTCTCCCATGTACCACAGGTGGACTGACTATCTCTATTAATGGCATTACATGCATCAAAATTCAAAACAGCAGGTTTAGTAATGTCCTTAAGTGGTGGTGTAGCAGCTAATATAGGTCCATCTGCATCCTTCCATCTTATTTCCAACGTGTAATAGGATGGATTCTGATGCGGATTATAGCATGCTTTGATTTTGCCATGAGTGCAAACATTTAGTTCAGTGGTGTTATAGATACACCGAGTTACTGTTCCCTTGCAGGTATAGTAAGAATGGTAAAGCAAAGTCTGAGTTACTTTCAGTCCAGTTCTAGTAGAAGTAATGCAAGCAGTGCATGGAGGTAAAGCATAAGTCAGTTCAAAACCTCCAAAGAAGGCAACCAAGGCAAAGCAAAAACAAAGATACATGTTGATGTTGATTGGAGTTCTTCTGAATCCTCAGCTTGCTGATCTTGATCACGACGGTCTTTTATTCTTCGTCCCGTTTGCTAATGAAGCAATTTAACGGGTGCTGAGTGTTGATTGAAGATCCTCAAGATGTCCAGTACACATTAACCAACTTTTTAGCAATTTCAGTTGGCTTGTGAAGTCTGGCTTAGTCAATGTAGTCTCAAAGTAGTGTGTCAAATCACACACAAATCAAATTGGGTTCGTTGAAACAAAACTGTTGCTGCATGGAAAACAGCAATCCTCTTCGAAAGACTTGGCTACTGCAAAGCACTTGTGATGAAGTGTCTAAGCTGCTGGTTGCCATCTCAGAGTAACTCGCAAGGGTACATCAGGATGCTGTTCTGCTGTCCACTGCTCTGGTTCAGGATCGGCGGCGGGCTTGACTCTGCTGTGGTGGATCCAGGCGTCGATCTCGGCTACCTTTACTGCAGTTGGGGTAGACAGGATGACGGTGTACGGTCCCTTCCAATGGGGTTCCAACGGTGTCTTCTTCCAATCTTTGATCCACACCGAAGTACCAGGCTGATAGGGATGCAAGGGTTCCGTCAAGTTGATAGGCAACTGGTCTTGGATCCACGTATGGAGAGTCTGCAGAACAAAACTAAGAGCTAGGAGTTCTTGTCTGGTTACTTCTGAACCAATCTGGGCTAAACTTCCTTTGACTCCCTGCACTATTGGTGGGGGTTTACCATACAAAACTTCAAAAGGGGAAAATCCTGTTGACTTTACAGGAGCTGAGCGTATTCTGAGTAAAGCTATGGGGAGCACTTGGGGCCATTTCAAGTGTGTCTCCTGACAAAGCTTGGACATTTGGGCTTTCAAGGTACGATTCATTCGCTCAACTTTCCCTGAACTCTGGGGTCTGTATGCAGTGTGGAGTTTCCACTGTATCTGCAAAGCTTTTGCTAACTGCTGAGTAACTTGGGAGACAAATGAGGGTCCATTGTCTGACCCTATTACTGCTGGGATTCCAAATCTGGGGACAATCTCTCTCATTAAGACTTTGGTAACTTCTCGGGCTTTCTCAGTTCTGGTTGGGAATGCTTCTACCCACCCAGAGAAAGTACAAACTAATACTAATAGGTAATGGTATCCATTGGCTTTTGGCATTTCAGTAAAATCAACTTGGAGGTTGTGCATGGGGGTGACACCTCCTGACTGAACTCGGGGTGCCGTAATAAGGCCTTGCTTGGCATTATTTTTGGCACAGGTTAGACATTGACGTGCTACTGAGGCTGATATGGTTGTCATCAGCGGGATGTAGAAATGTGGTCTGAGCGCTTTCTCCATAGCACTCTTCCCATAGTGAGTGGCTTCGTGGAAAGCTTTGACAAAGGATGGTCCTAACAATTCAGGAATCACTATTCGTCCAGGAGGTTGACTGCCCTCTTCTGGTGGCAGCTCAATCCATCCATCTTTCAGTATTCCATCTTCTCTGTTACAATAGTAATCCAATTCTTTGGTGGTATATCGTGGGGTCCATAGATTCAAAGGTACTGGAAACAATGCTGCTTGCATTGGCATAGCTTGTGGGGCAATCTGTCCTGTCATAGCTGCTTGTCGTGCTGAGGCATCTGCAAATCTATTTCCTCGGGCAACTTCTCCTTTTCCTGCTTGATGTCCTCTACAATGCATGACAGCTACACGTGTTGGGGCCCAAACTGCATCAAGTAACATCAATATCTCGGGACCATACTTGACTGATTTTCCTCCTGATGTGATGAGTCCTCTTTCTTTATAGAGAGCTCCATGGGCATGCAGGGTAGTGAAGGCATATTTGGAATCTGTATATACATTTAGCACAAGTTTTTCTCCTAACAACAATGCTCTGGTGAGTGCTATCAATTCGGCTTTCTGGGCTGATGTGCCTGAGGCTAGAGCTGATGTTTCAACTACTTCGTGTTGAGTGACGATTGCATATCCGGCACAGCGTCATCCATCAAGGATGAGACTGCTCCCATCAACATAATAGATCTGGTCAGGATTGTCTATGGGCACATCTGTCAAGTCAGGTCGACTGGAGAACACAGTTTCCATGACTTCGATACAGTCATGTTCTGGGAGTTCTTCACTGATGGGTATCAAAGTGGCTGGATTCAAGGCATGGCTCACTTCAAGTTGTATTTGTGGGTTTTCACATAACATGCTCTGGTACTTCAACATTCGGGAATTGGTGAGCCAATAATTTGCTTTTTGTTCCATAAGGGCAAGGACTGCATGTGGCACAGTGACTCGTATGTTCTGTCCTAGGGTGAGCTTGTCTGCTTCACTCACTAGTAGCGCTGTAGCTGCAACTGCTCTCAAGCAAGGTGGCCATCCTTTGGCCACAGGGTCCAATTGTTTCGATAGGTATGCTACAGGTCGCTCCCAATTTCCCAATTTCTGAGTCAACATGCCCAAGGCATTTCCCTGTGCTTCATGTACAAACAAGTGGAAAGGTTTGTGGACATCTGGTAGTCCAAGTGCTGGTGATGACATCAATTCTTCTTTTAACTTCTGGAAGGCTGTATCCTGCTCAAGTCCCCACTCCAGTGGTGACTTTTCTTCTCCTTTTGTGGCTTCATACAGTGGTTTGGCAATTTGGGCAAAGTTAGGTATCCAGATTCGGCAATATCCTGCCGCTCCCAGAAAGGCTCTGACTTGCTTTCTGGTTGTTGGAGTTGGAATTCTGCATACTGCTTCTTTTCTTTCTCTGCCTAATCTTCTGCTTCCTTGGGTAATACGAAAACCCAAGTATTTCACTTCTTTTTGGCATAGCTGTGCTTTGGCTCTGGAAACTTTGTATCCAGCTTCATCTAGTAACTGCAAGAGGTCTTTGGTGGCTAGTATACATTCACTTTCTGATATGGCAGCTATCAACAGATCATCCACGTATTGGAGAAGCACTCTCTTCCCCGGGGCTACTGGATAGCTTGAAAGGTCTTGATTTAGTGCAGCGCTAAAGATGGTAGGTGAATTCTTGAATCCTTGAGGTAATCTTGTCCAGGTGAGTTGGCCCCCTCTTCCAGAGATAGGGTCCTGCCATTCAAATGCAAACAATATTTGGCTTACAGGGGCTAATCTTATGCAAAAGAATGCATCTTTCAAATCCAGTACAGTGAAATGGGTAGCTTCAGCAGGTATCAGTCCTAGAAGAGTGTAAGGATTGGGTACAACTGGATGTATAGTTTCAACTGCATCATTTACTCTTCTTAAATCTTGTACTGGGCGATAATCATCTGTCCCAGGTTTCTTTACTGGCAAAAGTGGAGGGTTCCATGGGGATTGACATACTTTTAGTAGGCCATACTCGAGCAATCTTTATAGGTGGCGATGAATGCCTTCAATTGCGGCTCTTGGGAGAGGGTACTGTTTGACGTGCACTGGTGTAGCACTAGGCTTGAGGGTTACAATCACTGGAGATATATGCTTGGCTAGGCCTGGGGGACTGCCTTCTGCCCATACTCCAGGTGGTGCATCAATGTTCTTTAAAGTTTGTTCAAAATAGGTATCTTGGATGGAGTTATCAACGTAATACCTCCATTCTTCTTCTCGGGGCACTGTCAGCAGCATTACTCCTGCTGGTTTGGCTTGGGAATTTACTGTCATTTGCATTTCTCCTTGTTCAGAGAAAGATATCTGTGCTTGAAGCTTGGCTAGCATATCTCGTCCCAGTAGTGGCACTGGACATTCGGGCATGTAAAGGAATTGATGAGTTACTTGCTGTCCTCCTAGACTGCATATTCGGTTTTGAAGAAAAGACTTTGTAGCTTTGGCACCAGTTGCTCCTATAATGGTGACTGCTTTTGTAGTAAATGGGGCTATCTTTTTGTCTATTACTGATGCTGTGCTCCAGTATCAACCATAAAGTTCATAATTTGGTCTCCTATTTGTATTCCGACCATAGGCTCCTGGAGACCTAAAGCAAACTTGGAGCCCGGTCTGTCCTAATCCACGTCATCCTCATCATGGGCTGGTGTGGCCAATGCTTGAATGGCTCCTCCTCTCTCTCGCTGGAATTGTTCTCGATTGGCTCCTCCGCGATTTCGGGGACGGCCTCGTCTTTCTTCTCGCCACTGATGATCGTTGTCGTCATCTTGCTGGGCGTCTTCGAGTTGCGGGCACGTATCTCTCCAATGTCCTTCCTCTCTGCAATAGGCGCATTGGTTCACGCCTAGTCTCTGGGTCCGGCCTCCGCCTTGACCCCGCCCTCTTCCTCTGCTCCTTCGACTAGGGATACCTCCCCTTTTCTTTTCAACTATGGCCGCAGCCAAAAAATCAGCTTTCTTCTTCATCTTTCTATCACATTCTCTCTGTCTTTCAGTATCACGATTCACATACACTTTATGAGCGACTTCCACTAACTGTGTTGCATTCATGCCCGCAAACCCTTCTAATTTCTGTAATTTACGTCTAATGTCTGGTTGAGACTGGTTTACAAAAGCAGAATTCACCATACATAAACTTCCTGGTGCCTCGGGATCATAGGGAGTATACATTCTGTATGCTTCAGTTAATCTCTCATAAAAATCTGCTGGGCTCTCATCTATCCCTTGGATAACTCCTGCAACTTTGGAAAGGTTCATAGCTTTCTGGCCCCCCCTTCTCAGGCCTTGTAAAAAGCCTTGGCGAAACCGGGCTAGGGCTGTGGATCCTTCATCTGTATTTGGATCCCATTGGGGGTCTTCATTCGGGAATTCTCTCTGAGCTGCTTCCCGACGGTCTATTATATTCTGCCCTGGTCCCGGAGCTACGGGGTTCTCTGCCATCCATTCAATAGCTGCTTTTCTAATTCTTGCTCGTTCTTCTGTAGTGAATAGGGTGGTCAGGAGCTGACGGCAATCTGGCCAAGTGGGTTGGTGAGTTTCCATAATACTAGTTACTAATTCTGTCAGCTCCTGGGGCTTACTAGTATAGGAGGCATAATGCGACCTCCAATTTAATAAATCAGTTGTAGAGAAAGGGATATACACATAAGTTAGGGGTCCCGCTACCACTTCATCATTATCATTCTTTACGGGCACTCCCGGGACTTGCCGTAAGGGAAACAGTTTGGCCGCCATAGGTGTCTTTTGGGATCTAAGGGTTATTGTCGTTGCCTTTGCAGGAGTCACTTTCTTTCTCTCAACAGGTTTTGCTTTGGGTTTCTCTTTTACTGGCGTGCTAGTGCTAGCGCTGGCTTTCTCAATTACTTGTACACTGTCCTCCTCGTCTGGGGGATTCTCTCTTTCTCCTTCTTCTATCTCCGCTTCTGACTCACTTTTTATGTCCTCCTCTTCTCTTTCCACTAATTCTTCCTCTTTCTCTCCTCCGGGAGGGGGATCAGGGGTTGGGTCCCGCCTCGGCTCTGGCCGTCTCTGAGGTTCTGGGGCAGGACGCCGGGCTACTCTTATTGGACCTGGGGTTCGTGGCTGCCTAAGGACTATTTCTGGGGAATCAGGATCTACCAAGATAGGCTTCTTCTTGGCTTTCTTATCCTGCTCTTTCATTCTAGGCTGTTCCGTTTTCTGTCTAGAATCTGTTTTAGCTAACATTATTCTGCACTGTTCCTCATAACAGCGCTGCGCCCAGGGGGGCGGATCTTCACAAATACTTAACCAGGAATCTATGTAGGGGTACTCATCAGGGTGCGCTACCCGCACTCTACGGTGTATTGACTGAATAATCTCTACAGTGAACGTTCCCTCTCGGGGCCAGATGGGGTCTAGATCGGGCCACTCCCTAGTACACAAAATCTGCAAACGGGCTGCTGTCATTTTAATACCATAATCTCCTGAATATCCCTCTTTAAAATGTGCGATCATACATTCTAATGGAGTGTTTCTAGTAGACCCCGCCCCTCCCATTTCGATGTGTGCGCGCAACAACAGACAGAAGGGAAAAGGAGGGCGGACCGTGGGTAAGGGATCCTCACGGCCCTGGAAACGTATAAGGAGTACAAATAACAAGACAAGACGACAATCGCTTCCCCCTTTTCGCGACCTGAACGCGGTCGCCCGGTCAGGAAATGCGCTACTCAGGGGTCCGCCTTCACTTGGTCCGTGCTGCCAGACCTCTCATTCACACTTCGTTCACACAATCATGCTAGCAACGTATCCCAGAATGCATTCGTTTCTATCTGTTCTGACTAGTCTTTTTTCCCAATTACAAAAAGGATGAGGGTTTCACCCAGCGAATTCCCATGCGGGGTTACTCGGCTCTTCCTTGAGAGTTGATCATGCTCTCTTACCAATTCCCAATATCTCGAGATTACAAATTCCAAATTCCAAGTTCCAATGGCAGTACTGCTCTTTCTATTTCTGTCTAGACCCAAAATCAAAACTATACTCACCGGATCCGGTCCTCAAAACTTCCCAAGCAGGCGCATGAGTTGGACCTCGGACTCCCCTCACTCGGGTTCGAGGCGTTGGCTCCAACCGGGCCCGGCACCCGCCGAGGTCCGACCAGCTCCCTCCGATACAAGGGACCGGTGGCGCCAGGGAGCAGCCCTCGTCGGAAGGGCGCGATCCCGGCAGGACCAAGCCTATAGAGGCGGAAAGTCGTGGTATATTGCCCTATATACACTTTGATTCCACAACTTCCCGGCCAACGCACCAAGAATATGTAGCAGCAAAGCGCAGACAAACCAATGATACCAGGAGTCTGTTCAGAAGGTCCAAATCATTTATTTGTGCAGAAGTCTCGAACCAGTCAATTTCAAAATGGCTGAGCAAAGTTTTCAAGCATTACAACAACGTTTATAGACTTTTGTTCCATTCTAGGTATAGAAAAACATTTCATTGGTCCCGGTAACCTCCCGTACCTCCCGTACCTCTTCCATTGGTCCCGGTACTGATAAGTTTATCCAATTATGTCCCTTCTGTGGGCATGACACCTGCATGCCCCCCTTCTAGTCCCAATTACAATGGCCAGTTCATCAACTTGTTACTTTCACACTCTCAAGGCCATAGAACCAATTTGTGCGTGCAGAAGAGCAGGGTTCTGTAACTCATCTGTCAGCACTCCTAATTATTTCTTTGCAGATGTACTTTTTCTTATCAGTAACTTTTAAACATGTCTTTTCTGTATTTTTCCATCTTTCAGTTCTACAGTTCTGCATACCTAAGCTAATTCAATACTTCTACTGAATTCTATCTTACAATAGCAGCATATTGGGGGATGTGCAATCCTATATGCCTCTCCACAGGCCTCATTTACAGGTCAAGCTAGCCATGCTGGCCTGCTTATGTTCAGACACCGTGGGTCACAGGCCTGCACCTGCCACAACGTGTGCTGCTATACAGTTACTTAGTTTATGTGATGTGTCCATAGTGTTCTCTGAACAGCATGGTTTTCAGCTGTTTTCTGAAGTCCTTGAGGTCTGTAGTTGCTCTCAAATCATCCGGTAGTTTGTTCCATATTGTTGGAGCAGCCATGGAGAGTGCTCTGTCTGTTGTGTCCTTGCGTGTGTGTTTGTATTCACTTGGGGTGCTGACTCGGTTGTGTGTTTGTTTTCTTCTAGGCCGTGTGCTGGTGTCTGGTTGTATGAGGGCATGCAGGCTGTTGGCTGATGTTTGCTGTTTTATCTTAAATAGGTTTATGATAGTTTTGTATCTGATGCGTGCATCGATTGGAAGCCAGTGTAAGTCCTTTAAGGTGGGTGTGATGTGTTCTTGTCTTGCAGTTCCGGATATGATTCGTGCCGCGGTGTTAGCATGGATCATAGGCCGTCGCCTACCACATTCCCCCCTTTGATTATTCTCACCCGCATGTTAATAAGGTGTGAGAATCAAATCACATAATACTAGGTAAAGGTATCACTCTGTGGTATAGGGTAGTAAGTTCACATAGCTAGTATCTTTGTAGCTGCCTTATGCTCTACAGTGTTATTAATAACTGAAGTTATCATTCGCAAGCAAAGTGGCAAGAAACAAGGGAGCAACAGGCAGATAGTCAAAGTCCATAGTTTGGCAAGAGTGGGAAAAAGAACTAAAGGATTAGAAGGTTCAGTTGCATCTTTGTTGTGCTGTCGTAAAGCTTCTGATTTAGACAGACCAGCTGTCCATCCTTCATAGTAGATTGTGGTCCAGTCCAAACAAAACACAAACTGTCAACAATGGGGTGGGCCAATACCCACTCACTAGTAGTATTATGTAAATCAGTCTGATTGTATAGGTTAGAATAGTTCAGTTCTTGCGTCTCCCAGGGCCACTGATCTCCCATCTTAGTTCCTCCACAATAGAAACAGTCAGAAGTGTGGAGACTAGATGCTATTGCTCCAGCAAGTTCAAGAAACAAGTTCTGGTGGTGGTATGAAGAATTGCAACGGTGGCTTGCATAGCCTTGTAGAAAGTCAAGATCTAGAACAACTTTTGGATTGGAGAGTATACCAATGCAAGTATAGGAAGAAAGATAAAACAAGGTCTGAGTGACCTTGGTCCAGTTCATGTTGTACTTATACAGGCTGCCCAGGGAGATAAGGCAAAAGTCATTTCAAAGCACTCCAAAACTGTTGCCAGAATAAAGCAATAATAATAATTCATAATAGGCATAGTCTCTGGAAAATTGGTGGAACTGTCGACTTCCACAACAGATAACAGATGTAGGGTTGATTGTAGATCCTCAAGCTTCTGCCGTACGTAGACCTACCAGCGTTTTGGCAGGAGTAGGGCTGTAGATTCCAAAGTATCACTGTCCTCTGGGATGTCTCAATTTCTTAAGATATCATAGCATAGTCTCTTAGGCTATTATTGCTTCTTTAGAGCAGTTCACTCTTTAGAAGATCAAAACAGTCTTTCCAGAGTATTTAAACACAGTCTCTTAGAAGATTCAATTTCTTAACACAACACAGTCTCTTTCTGATGATTGCAGTTTTGTTTTTTTTTTCCAAATGCGAAGCTTACTTTCAGATAAACAAACAGTCTTGAAATAGTGCAGTTTCTGAGGGACCAATAAGTCTTAGGTCCGTGGTTGTTGTCATAGGGTGAGGTGCAATGGAGTCTCAGGATGCTGTACAGTAGTCCAGTGATCAGGTTCAAGAGCAGCTGCTGGCTTCACTTGATTATGATGGATCCAAGGTTCAAATTCTGCGACTTTTACTGCAGTTGGAGTTGACAAGATGACAACATAGGGTCCCCTCCAATGCAGGGCTAACAGTATCTTTCTCCACTCTTTGATCCACACCGAGACTCCAGGCTTGAAAGGATGCAGGGGTGCAGGCAAATTGATGGGTAATCGATTTTGTACTCAGGTATGAAGACTCCTGCAAAACAGAACTTAAAAACAATAGTTCATGTCTAATAATTTCAGATCCTATCTGTCTCATATCTCCTTTTATTTCCTATACAATAGGCAGGGGTTGCCCATACAGAATCTCAAAAAAGGGAAACTCCTAAAGACTTAGCAGGGGCTAAGTATATCCTAAGAAGGGCTATGGGAAGAACCTGGGGCCACTTCAGGTAAACCTCTTGGCAAAGTTTGGACAACTGAGATTTCAGGGTTCTATTCATACATTCTACTTTTCCTAAATTCTGAGATCTATAGGCAGTATGTATCTGTTAATATCAATATCTTGGGGCTATACTTAATGGACTTGCTTCCTAAGGTTATCCACCCTCATTCTGTGTACTGGGCCCCATGTGCATGCAAGGTTGTAAGGGCATACTTGAAATCTGGGTACACATTTAGACAGGGCTCTTTTCCTATTGTTAGTGCTCTCGTGAGGACTATCAGTTCAGCTTTCTGTGGTGAAGTTTCTGGGGCCAGGGCTGAGGACTCAACTACCAAATCAGGGGTCACCACTGCATATCTAGCACAACAATGTCCATTGATGATGAAACTGCCTTTAGCCACAAAGAAAGTCTGTTCAGGGTTCTCCAGAGGGACATCAGTCAAATCCAGGCGGCTTGAGAATACAGTGTCCATAATTTCTAAACAGTCATGATCAGGGGGTCAAGACCAATTGGTAACAACATAACAGGATTCAAAACTTGACTGACCTTCAATTGGAGCTAGGGGGTTTTCACACAGCATACTCTGGTGCCTCAACATTCGTGAATTAGCTAGAAGTTTCCTTTGTGTTTCATAATGGTTAGAACAGAGTGTGGTACAGTAACTTGAAGATTCTGTCTCAAAGGGATTTTTCTTTTAGTTTTTGCTTACTAGGAAGGCTGTAGCTGTAACAGCTTCTCAAATAAGGTCCAAGAGATTGAGTCAACACTCCTAGAACATTTCCTTGCGACTCATGAACATAGAGACTGTAAGGTTTTCTGGACATCTGGTAGACCCAGAGCTAGTGATAACATCAGAGCGGTTTTCAAAGATCAAAAGACTGCATTCCTATTCAAGTCCCCATTCCAATGGAGACTTTTTCATTCCTTTGGTAGCTTGATACAATGTGATACAATGGTTTTGCTAGCAGCGCAAAATTGGGGATCCATATACAACAGTACCCTGTGGCACCCAAGAAGGCTCTCACTTGCCTCCTGGTGGTTGGAGTAAGAATACTGTATACAGCTGCTTTGCGTTCTGGTAAGGGTTCCAGGCCTCGAATTCCACTGGACAACTGGAATCCTAGGTGTTTAACTTGTTTGACATAATTATGCTTTGGCTCTTGAGACTTTGTATCCAGCCTCATTAAAAAGGTGCAAGAGTTCACTGGTGGCTTGTGGACATTCACTTTCTGAGTTGGTGGCTATAAGCAAGTTGTCCACATACTGGAGAAGAATTCTTTCTCCTGGAATTACTGGATAACTTGTCAAATCTTTTTGCTGAGTAAGGCGAGTTCTTGAATCCTTGAGGTAATCTTGTCTAGATGAGTTGGCCCCCCCTCCTTGTAGTGGGGTTTTGGGCTAAGCGTATGCAGAAAAAGGCATCTTTTTAAGTCCAGAATGGTGAAATATATAGCTTCAGCAGAGATCAGTTCCAAGGGAATATAAGGATTTTGGTACCATTGGTTGTATAGTTTCAGCTGCATCATTCATTCTTCTTAGATCCTGCACTGGGCGGTAGTCACCTGTCCCAGGCTTCTTGACTGGCTTGAGGGTGACAATGACAGGGGCTATGTTCTTCGCTAGGCCAGGTGGATTATCTTCTGCCCATCCTCCAGGTGGGGCTAAGAGGTTGGTAAGTGTACAGCTTGTTGCTTTGGATGCAGGTGAATAGAACCGCCATTCTTCTTCTTGGGGGACAGTTAACACCATCAGGCCAGCAGATTTTGAGTTTCATTTTTCCCCCTTCAACAAAGGATATCTGTGCTTGAAGCTTTGCAAGCAGGTCTCGGCTCCAAAAATGGAATAGGGCATTCAGGCATATACAGGAACTGGTACATTATTATTATTATTATTTTTTTTTCTAGTTCACACATGCGGTTCTGCAGAAAAGGCTTTGTGGCCTTAGCCCCAGTAGCTCTGATAATGGTGGTGCATCTAGAAAAACACAGGGGCTACTGGCTTTAGTATTCTGCTCCTGTATCCCCCATAAAAGTCCATATATTGGTCCCCTATTTTTCAGACTGACTCCTGGGGACCCAGGGAAACTTGGAGTCCAGTCTGGCCTAGTCTTCATCCATGCTGTAGCCCTCTTCGGCTGCCACTCACGCTATAGCTACTTCCTTCTCCTACTAGAACATTGTGCTTGGTTTATTGTTTTATGACTCTGCAATCAAGTACTCCCTCCTCCCCTCCTGGGGTGGAGTCAAGATACGGGCATTCACTTCTCTAATGTCCTTCTTTTTCTATAATGGGTGCACTGATTTGCACCCAGTGGAGGCCTGCTACTTCTGCGGCCTCTTACATGTTCTCTGGTCCTTTGATTAGGAAAACCTCCTCCACATCATTCAACTAAAATATCAGCAAAAAGATCTGTTCTCTTTTTCCATCTTACAATTTTTACATTCTCTGTCCCTCTTCAACAATCCACATACTTTTCTGATCAACTTTTCATTTAACCATTATGCCCGCAAATTCATCCAGTTCTCTGCAATTTCCGTTCATTAGTTCAATCAAGTCCTAAAACTTCTCAGTGTATAATGCAGTTTTTTTTTCAGTTCTAAACAAGTCTGGTCAGCTGACTTTCACTTCTGGTCCAGAGGGGGTGCACATCCCCCTGCTGCGGAGGTGGCTGGCAAACTAGGGAATCTGCAGGGTGGATTCCCCCCCCCTCTCCTGGGTTCTGTTTCTCCTAGCAACGCTCTATCCAGGAGGTTGATTTTTTTTTTTTTAAATGATCTACTTCTCTGCTGTGGGCACATTAGTTCATGCCTACCGGGGGGGGGGGGGGGGTGACATCATCGGTGGACTGGGCTCCATCCCCCCCTTAAGCACTCTGAACAGAGCTACTTACAGAGAGAGAGAGAGAGACGAGACAGGATATCTAGAGATTCTGGGGCAAAATACTAGCAGAATTTCACATAGCATTCCTGATTGGGACAGAGACATTTCATAGTCTTCAGTAAATCCCTTACTGAAATTCTTGATCATACTTGAAAAGACACTTATTATTTCTGTAAACATAGGGCAGGTAGGAAACACTTAGATTGAGCACATACATCCATTATGCTTATTGCAACTTATTCCAAACAGGAACAATTTAGATACAGTTCTTAAAATATCTTATAGAGAGAACTATAGCTATCTGTTATGTATGACTAGAATAAAAATAACTAGCTGCCAGCCGTAATCAGCATGTCTCTGCAAAAGAAATTATTATTTTTTTTAGTTCAGAAAGCAAATATTCAAAAGACATTCCGGATACTTCTCCATAGCTGTGGTGGATATCTAAAATGCATATACACCCTCTTTTTGTTTTGTTTTTTTAACACTAAATGTCTTCTATCAGGTGCTTGCCACAGTATATCAGGAAATAACGTCTTGGAATTTTAAAAAACAAATGAATTTATCTTGAATTGTAAAGGTCGTCATTAGTCACTAGTACAGATTTCAAAGATAAAATCCTAACACAATTTTCTTATTCACTCAGAATTTAAACCATTCATTCTCAGGTTGCAATCTGCCATTAGTTTTTGAAACAACAGATATACTTTCTTTATTTTGAATAAACAAGAGAGACTGCTCAATCGGGAACGGCTGTCTCATTCCCTAGTAAGCTGTGTGAGCCACACCCCTCCGCTCACTGGAAACGAAATCACAGTTTCACAGAGACATGCTAGCAAGAATCATTTAAATCAGTGTCAAGTCGTGATCTAATAATTACTTTGTAGGTTTATAAGTCAAAGGAAATAAACCCAAAAACAGTTTGCTTAGTTTATCATTTCTGAAAGGTGACAATAAAATACAGACAAAGCAGAGAATATAACTAAAAACAGTTTACGGAGCTCCGATGAGGTTAATTCGACCTTCAAAACTAAAATCCTGACTAAATATTCCTATCGAATGGTATATAATACCTAACCATAGCAGAAGGAACATTACTATTAAAAACATATTGAATAACACAGGTACAATTGTCCTGAAATAAGCACAAACTAACAGCATTGAGATTTAAGCCTGCACAGGATTAGAAAGACGACACTGTACATTCTTTCCTTCAGACATGCCCCCTGTCAGTTTTTTCACTGTGCAGTAGGATAAACGAACTGGGTGAGACCAGCTTCTTGATTTTACAATGACTAGCCCAAATGTTTGCGTCTGTTTCCTTTTCTTAATACTATTTCTTAATCGGTAAACTGTCACAAATTACCCAACAGAATAATCTCACATTTATACCAGAAGGGAAACTCGTGGTTTCAACAGATAACAAAAATCAAATACACAGTTAGGACGGACAATACACCAAACGCTTCCTCCGTTTCGCGACCTAGACGCAGTCACCCGGCTAGGAACTGCGCTAGCCCAGAGTCCACTCTTGCTTGGTCCGTGCTGCCAGACCTCTCATTCACACTTCATTCACACAATCATGCTAGCAACGTATCTCAGAATGCGTTCCTTTCTATCTATTCTGACTAGTCTTATCCAATTTCCCAATTACAAAAAGGACGGGGGTTTCACCCGGCGAATACCCATGCGGGATTACTCGGACCTTCCTTGAGAGGTGATCATGCTCTCTTACCAATTCCCAATATCTCGAGATTACAAATTCCAAGTTCCTGTCTGTTCTGACTAGGCTAAATCATGATTTTTTTTTTAACAGCTGTACCTCGCGAATACTCATGCAAGGATTTTCAAACAAAGACTTAAGTCTTACCAAACAAGAAGGACGATGGCTTCGCCTTGCGCATACTCATGCAAGGGTAATAGGACCGTCCTTGAGAGGGGATCAGTGCTCTCATTACCAAATTCCAAATTCCAAGTTCCAAGTTCTCGAGATTACAAGTTACAAGTTTCAAATTCTTACCAAAGTTTCACAAGTTTCAAACTGCAGTTCTAACTCATCTGTCTAGACAGGTTTTCAAAACTATACTTACCAGATCTGGTTCCCAAGCTTCTGAGTTGGATCCTGGACTCCCCCGGGTCGGAAGTGTTGGCCAGCTGGACCCAGTGCCTGCCGAGGCCAGGCAGAACCCCCTCCGATTCAAGAGGATCGGTGGGCCCAGGGAAATTCCCCTGCGTCGGATTGGCATGGCTCCAACTGGACCAAACCTCAAGGCGAATTACGTGGATTTATTCACTTGAACACCATCCACCAGTCGCACTTCCAGGCCAAACGCACCAAGACATGTAGCAGCAGATAAGCATGCAATAAATAAAACCAGGAGTCGTTTCAAGGATCCAAGCCAGTTTAATGTGCACATGGCTCAAGCAATAAGCAATTTCAAAATGGCTGAGCAATGGTTTCTAGCAAAACAACAGCTTTTATAGCGTTCTTCTCCATTCTAGACATAGGCAAACTTTTCATTGGTCCCAGTAACCCCTCTCACCCATCTATTGGTCCTGGTACTGATATGGCTACCCAATCGGGACTCTGGTCTGGGCTCAGCACCTGGTTGCCCCCCTTCTAGTCCCAATTACAATGGTCAGTGTCTCTAACTTGTTACATCTCTCCTCCAAGGTCGCTTAGCTTGTTAAAACATATGGGAAGCAGGGCACTGTAACCTTGCTTTTTGCAGAGTTAATTAATTCTATAGAAGCTGTGCTCTCTTATCAGTACCAATTAGAGCTGTTTTCTGTCTTTTCTAAGTGTTTCGTTTCTGCTTAGCTATGTTCAGTTAAGCTGAGTTAAGTTTCAATTCTATGGTGTCATCATTCAGGGGGGTTTTCATTCCTCTGGGCCTAACTACAGGATTCAGTTACAGGTCAAGCTGCTTAGGCCTGTCTGCTTAGTTCAATTAGCATGGATCATAGGCCGTCGCCTACCACATGAAGAGCCTTTACCTTCACGCTGGCGGCTGTTCCTGTGAAGCCGCGAATGCTGGGAAAGGTTAAAGTTTGCCCTTTAACCTTTCCCAGCATTCGCGGCTTCACAGGAACAGCCGCCAGCGTGAAGGAAGAGGCTCTTCATGCTGGTGGCCGTTCAGAGGGAGCCGGGGCCTCGCGCGGGCTTCCCCGGCTCCCTCTGAAGCCTCAGACAGCCGCGATGCTGGTCGGGGGGGGGAGGGGGCAAGGACTGCAGTGGCTGGGAGGGGGGGGGGGCCTGGACTGGAAAAGGGCTAAGGGGGGGAGTGGGAGTGGAAAAGGGCAAGGGGGGGGGGGGACTTGAAGTCGAAAAGGGAAAAAGGGGGGGGGGACTGGGACTGGAAATAGGCTGTGATGGGGGGGGGGGACCTGGACTGTAAAAGGGTTATGGGGGGGGGACATGGACTGGAAATGGGTTGTGAGGGGGTGGAGGGGACCTGGACCAGAAAAGGGCTATGGGGGGGGGGAACTTGGACTGGAAATAGGCTGTGATGGGGGGGGGGACCTGGACTGTAAAAGGGTTATGGGGGGGGGGACATGGACTGGAAATTGGTTGTGATGGGGGTGGAGGGGACCTGGACTGGAAAAGGGCTATGCGGGGGGGGGGACTGGGACAGGAAATGGGCAATGGTGGAGGACGGGGGATCATGGACTGGAAATAGGCCGTGATTAGGGCGACAAGGACTGAAAAAGGCCGGTGATGGTGCGGGGGGACTCGGACTGCAAATGGGCTGTGATGGTGCGGGGGGACTCGGACTGCAAATGGGCTGTGATGGTGGGGGGGGGCCTAGGACTGGAAATAGGCTGTGATGGGGGACTTGGACTGGAAATGGGCTGTGATTGGGGGGGGGAGCTAGGACTGGAAATGGCCTGTGATGTGAGGGCTAGCACTGGAAATGGGCTGATGAAGAGCTGGAATAGGACTGGAAATGGGCTGATGTGGGGCTTGGGAGAATGGGACTAGAAGGGAGTGGATGCTGGGTGGGCCTAGAACTATAAGGGAATTGATTTGGGGGAGGACTAGAATGGATGGGGAATGAGAATGGAGAGGGGAAAAAATATTTTGTGTGGAAGAAAAGTCTATGATGGGCCGGTATTGGGAGAGTAAGAGGGGCTTGAGAATGGAAGGGTGAAATTTAAACGGATGATAAAGGAATAAGGAAAGAATTGGGGGAAAGAGCAAAAGGGAAACAATCAGTATGTTAAAGCAGAAATAGAGAGAGATTGGAAAACATCTAAAGAGAAGAAAGGACAAATGGATAGCTCGCAGAAGACACGAAGAAACCAGAAGAAAGTGACTGGAGCAATTGCAACTGAAAAATAAAACGCCCAAACAGAAGGTAGAAAAATACTTTTTATTTTGAATTTATTAACTGGAATATGTCTGGTCTGGGCAGTGTGTATTGCTAACATCTTTGCGTTTTTGTTTAGTGCAAGAGGAAATTACTTTATAGTTTTATTTCTTCAGTGTTGTACATTTCATGTTTGGATTTTGGGGTTCCCAGTTTAATTATTATCTGACCAAGGAAGTTAGCCTACACGTATCCTCGGTAATTTTTGTGGGTGGGGCTGGGGGCGGGGCAGGGGTGGGACTAGGGGCGGAGAATGGGTGGAGCATGGCGAGCCACAGGTGTCGGGTTTTTCTCGATGAAAAAGTTGGCAACCCTAGACGAGGGGGATACCTGAAGGGATAATTTAATTTTAGAAATAGATTGGGGTAAGTTTGGAAGTTTGTTTTGTTAAATATTAGAAAGAAACTGTAGTACATTTGTCCTTGGCACAATTCAAATTTTAAAAGCACTGTGAGAAAGCTGCTGAGATCCTGATTAAGAGAGTGCCAATGTTATTATGTTAGTGAGATATATAGATATAGTTTAGGGCAGAAAAGGAAATTTACATAGAAAATAATATGAAAAAGTGGTTTAAAATGGAGATTTGATTAACATTCTAATAGTAAACAACCTGTAGAATTTTAGCAACGCAGCATGTGATAGGTTAGTGGCAGTCACACTGGCTGAGTAGAATTCCTGTTTCCTAGGAAACAAAAGTTTTTCTGTTTAACAGACACAGACAGCTTTTCATGGAGAGAAGGTGCTTAGTGCAGGTTGTCCAGGGAGAGTCAGCCAGGAAGCAGACAATGTGAGCTTTACCTGGAGGAAAGGTGCTTTTTGTTGGTTGTCCAGGGAGCAGACACAGGAAAGCACAGAAAAAGAGAGCTTTATCTAGAAGAAAGTTATTTTTCTGCTGATTGTCAGTTAGAGAGCAGACTCTCTAGGAAAATTGATTAAGTTAAAGGTGCAAGCCAGTTTTTATTTGTGTGTAGTGAGATATTGAGTCAGACACGTTGTTTTCAAGCAAAGTTTGCTCTGCAGTATCCCTGAAGACACATTGGTGTGTGGATGAGAGAAACTTACTGTGGTCAGATAAGTATTATTCTGCCAATGAGAATAATTCTTTAACTGGTTCTCTGTCTTAGTTAAATAATAGTGCAGTAGAGAGAATTCTGTTTTTATTATTCTGTCTTAAATGTTACTGCTTCCTATGCAAAGATGTATTGCTAATGGCAATTTATAAATCGTTGATAAACTCCTTGTATGACAAGTTGCAGAGTTTGCAAGAGAGGAGAATTGTGAAACACTGTCTTTAAGAAAAGAGAGTTTATATAATGTTGGTCTGAAATAAAGTGCCTAAAAGAGAAGTTTTACTGAAGGTGTGAAACAGCACTGGAAAAGCTGCTTAACAGGAAATATTGGATGTGCATAAGTGCAAACTAGTGGCGCTATTGCTGTTTTAATACACAAGCTATTGGAGTGTATTAGTTTGAGAAAAGTAATTATTGAGACAGAGAGAGAACGTAGTCTTATAAGGTATACAAGTTGCTACAACCTAAGGAAAAGCTCAAAGCTCCTATAGAGAGTAATAAAAACAATAGGAAAAAGACTGAGAAGACACAAGTAGCAGGGAATTTTAATTATCTTTTATTTTTACCCAGAGATAGAGCCCTGTAAGTATACTAAAGTTGTCCCAGGAAAGCTGTTTTCTGAAGATACCTAAGGAGAGATAGGATTTTCCTTCCTTTGAGTTTTTAAAGATAGGTGAGGGTGAAGAACCACGGATCTACTCTGCAAGGGCCCCAACGCTCCTACCATCGAAAAAAAGGAACAACGCTGACACCAACGCCTACCAACTGGGAAGAAGGAAGCTAAGTATAGACTGCTGCAGTGGACTTTTAAGCTAGAATTTATAATAAAACTTGGGGAAGGGGGAAACTGTTGTGTGAACATTAATGTTAGTGTTATATCAAATAAAATGTGATTTCTCTTTCCATTTGAACACTGCTTGAGTACTTAGAGTTAACAAAATAGTGAATGCTAAAGTAGCACTCTTGAGGAAACGTTCAAACCCCTACTTATGTGCGCCCTGCTGTGAATACTAGGGGGGACGTGTGGTACGGCTCTTGGGGAATAACAACTGGCCTGCTACCATGATCGGCAGTCGACACCCCTGTCGGCCGCTGCAAGCAGAGCCTGGGCCAGCGCCGAACCCCGAGGGGGTCACACATGCCACCCACCTCCCCGGTTGAGAGGCTGGATGCTGGGACAGCATGGGCAGTAAAGGAAGATGGTGACAGTGGCAGCACAGCGGACTGGGCAGCATGGGGGGGGGGGGGGATTGGCAGCACAGTGGTCCTGCCTAGAGTGGCACAAACCTTTGCACTGGCCCTGAATGCAGACAGGAGAATAAGGATGGGGGCGGGGCAGGGCGGGCAGGATCCAAAAGCAGCATCGCAAGTTTTTAGCCTGGATTTGAATTGGATCAGAGACAGAGCCTGACATACCGACTCAGGTAGTCTATTCCAGGTATAGAGAGCAGCAATGTGGAATGAACAGTGTCTGGAGTTGACATTAAAAGAGAAGGGTGTGGATACAAGTGATTTGCTTGATGAGCATAGTTGCCGATGAGAACTGTAGGGAGACATAAAAGAGGAGAGGTTAAAAGGCAAAAATATAATCTTGCAGTCATGCTTCTTTGTCTAAGATCTAATGTCTCAATTGGTTAAAAATCAAACGCTAACTGTAATTTAAAAGAGAAGTGGTATATAGAGTAGGCTAAAAGGAGGAAAGTAAAAAAATCTGAGCCTCTAAATTTAGGGACCTGTTTACAAAAGCATGGTAAGCAGTTACTGTGTGAATCAGCACACAGTTGGGCAGGTTTACTAAGCCCCGTGCTGGTAATGTGGTTTTGGGCTGCCGTACTAGCACAGGGCTTTTGGCTAACTGGACGGGTACAAATGTCCCTTTGTAGTATCTGTGAGTCACTGTGGTAAATCTGCCATGGGAGCAACTAACCTCACCTCACTGAAATGGTTTTATTTGCGTCCACGCTACCTACAATGAGCCTAGGCTTCAAACGCTCCAGCTAGAGGCACTCCAGCAGGAATACTCCCATTTGACCCAATTGCTGCTCAGATGCACGCTATCCAGATAGCACAGGGTTTTTAGCATGGGGCCTTTTGCTGTTTATTAGTACAGTGCAGATGCCACATGCTAACCCTACACAACCAGTGTAGCGCACATTTGTTAAACATGTCCCAGTAACCTTTTCTCATGGCTATGGTAACAGTTACCATGCTACCACTGCACTGTATGCTAGTTCATGTTGAAACTGTTTGCCATGGAAGGGGGTGGGAAATGTTTGAAGAATGGGTGGATTATAATAACACACAATTTGCCATTCTGGGTTGAAGCAAAGGTCCATCTAGCCCAATATCCTGTTTTCAAAAGTGGGCAATCCAGGTAATATGAGAAGTACTGTATATGGCAGGATCCCAAAAGGTAGACAGATCCCATGCAGCTTATCCCAGGGATAAGCAATGGATTTCTTCCAGTCCACTTTAATAATGGTTTGTGGAATTTTCCTTCAGGACCTTGCCCAAACTTTTTTTTAAGCCTTTCCTCATGGGATATCAGTCCATCCCTTTTATTATTTTGGTTGCTCTTCCCTGTACCATTTCTAATTCCACTACAATGTATTTTAGAAGTGGCGACCAGAATTGCACATAATACTGAAAGTGTGTTTGCATCATGGAGCAATACAGAGGTATTATGATAGTCTCTGTTTTATTTGCCATTCCTTTTCTTATAATTCCTAGCATTACATTGGCTTTCTTGGCTGTCACTGCACACTGAGCAGAGGATTTCAACTTATTATCCATGATGACCCCTGGATGCTTTTCCCGGGTGGTGACTCCTAATGTGGAATCTTGCATCTTCTAGCTAAAGCTTAGATTTTTCTTCCCTAAGTGGATGACTTTGCACTTGTTCACATTAAATTTTTATCTGCCATTTAGATATCCAGTCTCCCAATTTCTCAAGGTTTTCTTGCAATTTCTCACAATCCTCTTGTGATTTAATAGCTTTGAATAATTTTGTATCATCTGCAAATCTGATCACCTCATTCATTATTCCCATTTCTAAATCATTTATAAATATGTTTAAAAGCAGTGGGTCCAGTACATATCATTCAGGTATACCAGCAATGGCTCCAGCATACACCGTTCAGAAAACTGGCCGTTTAGCCCTACTCTTTTTCTATCTTTAAACTAGTTTGAAATCCACAATAGGACACCACCTCATCTCCCATGACTTTTTAGTTTTCTCAAGAAGGACCTTGTCAAACACTTTTTGAAAATCTAGATACCCTCTATCAGTGTTTTTCAAGTCAGTCGTGGTGTATACCTAGCCAATCTGCATCTCAAAATACCTGCAATTAATATATATATGAGATAGAGTTGCATATATTGCCTTCATTGCATGTAAATCTGTTATATGCATATTTATTGTGGATATCCTAAAAAACAAACCAACTAGGGGGTTCAACAGGACTGGCTTGAGAAACACTGCACTACATCAACAGGCTTATCTTTATCTACATGTTAATTCATGCCTTCAAAAAAAATGTAGTAGAATGGTGAGGCAAGACTTTCCTTGACTGGCTTTTTTTTATATTAAACCATGACTATCTGTATGTTCAGTAATTTTGTTTTTTATAATGATTTCCACCATTTTATCTAGCACTGTTGTCAGGCTCACTGGTCTGCAGTTTCCCTCATCATTCCTAGAACTCTTTTTAAAAATTGGCATTATGTTCACCATGATCCAATCTTCAAGAAGTATAGATGATTTTTATGATTATTTATAAGAGTGGACAGCACCTTGCAGTCAAAGGACCCCTTTTACTACAGCCCGCTAAGATTATGCACTTAATATGCAATAACAATTACAATGAACGTTAAGTGCATAACCTCCACTTTAGTTGTTGAGGCATGACCAGCATGTTTCTAGCAGTTAATGCAGGGGTTAGTGTGCAGAGCACTTAATGTGTCTGCACCTAATGATACGCATAGAGGTATCAGGTATACTCACACTATGGGGCATGTTTACTAAACTGTGGTAACGGTACATAACGCGCGTAATGTAACATTAACGATCGTTAATTAATGTTAACGCGTGTTATGATGCGTTAACGATCGTTAATGTCCCATAACGCGCGTTAACGTCAGTTAACGAGCGGAAGGTTCCGCGGCGCGGTAAAACACCGCAGAGGGTGGAGAGAGGGCGGAGAGAAGGGGTCAATGGGCAGAGTGTGGGTGGGGAGAGGCTCCAGGCACCCCAACGTGGTGAACCCAAGGGCTGAATCCTACCGCGATTGAAAACCTGCCGGTAGATGCATATCTGCAGGGGAGGGAAACCATTTCAGCGTCAGCAATGTACAGCATAGGCAGAGAAACCCAGAAAACGTGATAAGTGTGATACATGTGCACGGAACAAAAGGGCAAATAAGCAGTGAAAATGACCATAAGAAACGAGGAAAATAACATAACCAAGCTAGCCAATAGTGATATCAATGGTAAACATCCAAAAATACCACTGAGAAAGCCTCAGAAAAAGATATTAACTGTGGAAGGGTGTATGCCCTGTCACCATAGAAGGTGAATGATGCCACAGTGAAATAGCGCAGATCAGGGCATCCCCTTGTTACTGAACAGGTTCCCCATAGCATGCACATGTCCTGCAGCAGCAGGGTGGGCATGTCGGAACAGGCAACTGGGCAGATGCTGGAAAAGGGGATACAGAGGGCTGCAGGCGGCACATGCTGTGGTGCAGCTGGGCCACAGTGGGGACTAGGGTGATGCTCAGTTTGGCCCATAGGAATGCATAAACAGTAGAGTCAGACTGCAACTGTTGAGGGCCCAACATGGGCATGAGTGTGTCCCCCACAGTGTCACAGGGGACAGTACCCAGCAGCCACCCCTAAGGGCTCAGAACAGTGGCAGGCGGTGCTGGGGGGAAGTGTGGGCGGCCATCTAGGCACCCCTACCCCACCACCCATACCATAGGCAGCTGCCTACATGCACACTGGATGGTCCGAGACTGCCCACCACCGGCACCACCAGCAGAGGGGCTTGGCAGCATGGTGGCGGAGGGGTACCAGTGGCAGAGGGGGCAGTGACATCTGACCATAGCAGACCATGGCCTAGCCCAGTCCAGGTGGGTGCCGTGCACTGCAACAGACAGGCTCAGTAGGACAAACAGTCACGGTACCTCCAGGGAATAATCTGCCCCTGTGGCGCAGTAAGCACAGCCAGTGTGCTCAGGAGCTGAAGGTCACAGGTTCAATCCTGAGCTGTGGTCCCTGCCAACTCTATCCCCATACATTTTACCAGTAAGAAACTGGTAAGATGGAACCTTGTATTGCTGATAGAATAAACATGCTGCCAACACCTACATTTTATCGCACAGAGCACAGACACCACAAACAGGCACATTACCGAGAGCAGAGTCTCCCAAAGGCAGTCATTGAGGTCCAAACAGCAGTCAGGTTCCATGCTGTCTGCAATAAAGATGCCTGTGCTGTATGTCGATGCGCTGCCCCCATGGTATGCAGATGTATCTCATGCATATTCATCAGGGACAGCATGAAAACTCGAACATGGTGCGGTCCACCAGGACTGGGGTTGGGAACCCCTGTCCAAGAGCATTGATCCACAGGGGCGGAAACACCCGCACCCACTGGCCCCATTAGCCACTGCATCCTGGAGAGGCAGGATGTTGGGCCCTGTGTGCATCCCCCAATACTAGCACATGCATACCCTAGCAATGACACCCAAAACCAGGGAATACGGTACACAGATAGCAAACGTTTGCCATGATAACTGGCACATAGCAATCCCTAATGTTAGCACAAGCGGCCCAGTGTGCTGTACCATACCAACCTCTGAGATGTCTGTGGAGTGTGTGTCACATCTGGAACCTGACAGTGTCCACCACCTTGGGAAGAGACCCCAACAGTACAGCATACCATAGCCATGCCTGCACTGTGCCCAGGACTGGTGCGGTGTCCTGGGTTGCCAAACGCCTATATTGGTGCACTATACTGGCATAGGTGTGGGGGTGTGCGTCAGTCTATCCAGTGTGTTGCATTTGCCAACACCCTCTGCAGCACACACCGCTAGCACTGTTGCTAGTATTGGCCTGGCAATGTGCATAATGAGGAGCAAGGTACTGTGGGTATAGCCGGACAGGGTGGCCTGGGCAGGATGCACCTGCACAGGGCCCAGGGCAATGGCTGGGACATTGTAGGGCGTGCCCACCACCTACACAGACAGTGTGGCCATGGCATGTTCTGCTGTGTGGTCATGCACACCTTGACTGTGCAGTGACCACGGCATAGCTGGGTTCCCCCATAGTGCTACATAGTGTCCTTCTGAAGTGAGATATATGGGCTCCGTCCTCTGGAGCCCTATCACTGACCCATCTGCTTGGTGGGTGTGCGCACATCCCAGGTGTGGGTGCACACGTCACCTCCAGGAACATGGACTAGCAGGCAGGCTGTTTGCAGTTTGTATGTGTGTGGCTGGAACACCTTGCAGGGTGCAGTGGCTGGTGGCTCACTTTGCATGCTGCTGGAGGATGTCATATAGTGGTGTGGGGCAGCTGTGCAGTACCAGGTCTACTGTCTGTCTGTCACTGCCCAATGCAGTGAGGTGTATAGCTCTGCATAGACTGCCCTGGTGGGGTGTCCATTCCCGGCAGGACTGGGGTGAATGGTACCCTCTACTGTCACCAGTGTAGGGGAGTAAAATGTCGACCCGTTAATTGGAAACCATGTTTCTCACCTTGAGCCACAGAAGGTGGGTTGAGTGTTCGTACATAAATCGCCTATGGGCCCAAACCCCCCCTGCCTCCCTTGGACCTGAAATCATGTGACCATGGCACCCAAACAGTGTATGCACTATTCAGGGTGCATCATAGTCCACACAGGCAAGACGTGATGTACAGATGGACACAGGCAAATGCTAAGGGTATCTGCAGGGGCCACCTATCACACAGAGGCACCGATGGGGACCTGTAGCATAGCCCATCGCAGAAATGCCAGGTGCAGAGGAAATGATGCTGGGCACCCCACCTCAACCTCAGGGTGAACACAGGACCCGTCCACTGTGATGGACAGTAGCCACTCTGTGGCAGTAACACACATGGTCAGAACCCCCATCAGGCTGAGGTGCTGTGGGGTTGCACATGGTCAGGACACACAACCAGACCGAGGTGCTGGGGGGGTGCATCCCGCAACACGGGACCCTCTGTAGACTGCTGATCTGCATGTGCAGTGCACCATGGGTATGAGTGGGTTAACCCAAATCCTGGCCACCACAGCAGACAGTTTGTGTGGTGACCTGATGTCCTTCAGCTGCCAGCCAGGGATTTGTTAGTAGCACTAGCAATGTGGCCCACTTGTTACTTCACTGCCTGTGGAGCCAGGGGTCATGGGTTTAATCCCACAGTGGGGTTATTTGTCTGAGGCATTTTCTTATTTTAATTTAAATTGGTGCTGCCAGCAAGACACCCTCACAGTGCTGTCTCCTTACGGTGCCTCATCAGGCGCCCTATACAGTGCCCAATGCGGGACCCTATACTGCGCCCTGTGGGGTGGCCCATAGGGGACATTCTAGGGTGCCTTGGCGGACAGTGCACTTTATAATGTGCCCTCTGGGGTGCCTTATAGGGTGCCTTATGCAGCACCTTAGGTTACGGCCCTGTGAGGGTGTGTTTGCTGGCAGCACTAATTAAAATTAACAAACAAAATGCTTCATACAGCACTGATTTTGAGTAAAAGGTGATGTCTCAGCCAGCTTTACTCATTAGAGCCACAGGGGGATTGAACTCACTTCCCTTGCACCATTGGTCAGTGTATTAACCATTGTGCTACAGTTCTAGATGCTTTGCTAGGCACCTTATCAGACGCCTTATGGGCGCACGTTGTGTGGCGCTCTACACGATGTTTTCTAACGCTCGTTAGGCTATGGCACCTGGTAACACGCGTTATTGATAGCGATGTACCGCCCATGTCCTTATTTGGGATTTCTGCCTGTACTGCAGATCCTAACGCGAATCACACTAACGCAGTTTAGTAAACATGCCCCTAATTGTCACATTGCTACTGAGCAGGCAGCAAATATCCTTGTACTAGCAGCAAGATACTCTTTATGGCAGCACTCCACCTTTTCCCCATGCCATCATGCCATGGCCAATTACCATGTGCTTCATTGCATGGTCATTGGCATGTCCCTATGTTAGCATTCTCAATTGCCAATTACCACACATTAAAATGCATAACTGCTACTACTACTACTATAACTTCTACTACTACTGAACATTTGTATAGCACTATGAGACATAGGCAGTGCTGCACAGACACATGTAAAAGATGGTCCCTGCTCATCAGAGCTAACAATCTAGTCAAGACAAACAACATAGTAGCTATAGACATGGAATATAGTTAAGGGGAATGGTAAGGAAACACAAAGGAGATCAGGTGAGTCAAGATCCGAAAGCGGCAGTGAAGAGGTGAGGTTTTAGCTTAGATTTGAAAAGGGCCAGAGAAGGAGCCTGATGTACAGACTCAGGTAGTTTGTTCCAGGTATAAGGAGCAGCAAGGTGAAAGCAGAAAATTCTGGAGCTAGCAGTAGAAGAGAAGGGCACAGATAGAAGTGATTTGCCAGAAGAGCGGAGTTCCCAAGGAGGGGGGGGGGGGGAGAGAATTACATTGAGGGAGAGAGAAAAGGTAGTGAGGAGCTGCAGAGTGAATGCACTTATAGGTCAGCAGGAGAAATTTGAACTGGATGCAGAAACAGATAGGGAGCCAATGAAATGGCTTGAGAAGTAGGATAGTATGGGCATGTCGAGGATGGCAGAAGATTACCCGCTCAGCAGAATTTTGAACAGATTGAAGGGGAGAGAGATGATTCAGAGGGAGACCAACAAGGAGTAGGTTACAATATTCTAGATTTGAGGTGACTAAGGAGTGGATTAGTGTCTTAATAGTGTTTTCAGAAAAGAATGGGCAAATTTTCTTGATGTTGTAGAGAAAGAAACAGCAGGTTTTAGCTATCAGCTGGATATGTGTGGAGAAGGAGCGAGGAGTCAAAGAGGACCCCAAGTTTGCGAGCTGAGGAGACAGGGAGGAGTAGAGAGTTATCCACAGAGACGGAGAAAGGAGGAAGGGGAGGAGGATTTAGGGGGGAAAAGAAGCAGCTCAGTTTTGGCCATGTTCAATTTCAAGTAACGGTGAGATATCCAGGCAACAATGTCAGAGAGGCAGGTAGAGATCTGGCCTTGTATTGCCCGGGAAATTTCAGGTATAGAGAGGTAGATCTGGGAGTCATCAGCATAAAGATGGTACTGAAAGACATGGGAAGAGATGAGTGCACCAAAGGACTGAGTATAGAGAGAGAAAAGCAGTGGACCTAAGACAGATCCTTGGGGTACACCAACTGAGAGTGGGATAGCAACAGTTAACGAGTTACCAAGCTTTAGTAAAAGGGGCCTATAGTGCGCTATCAGTGCCTCAGCCCTGACATCTTATATAGAAGCCCTTGACTTCACAGAAGTTTAACTGATTTTTCCTATTTGTTCCTGCCCTGCTGAGTGCCTGGATTCACAACTGCATTTCTGACCTCTAGTGATAGCCTTGTGGTTCTACCACTAGGGGTCAAACTGCCAAATAAGGATGCACTATCGACAATGCATTTAAGATAAGGTGATAATTTTAAAAGAAGACCATGGAAAGTTACATGCCATTTACACTCATAAATCACATATTACAATGACTTATGCATGTGAATATGCAGTTATAGGTGTAATTTCAGCAGTCACAATTCTGTAAGAACATGCATTGGGTCAATTGTGCATACTTTCACTGTGAACATGCAGATGAAAAGAGCTTGGGGTGGATCATGGGTGTAGCACAAATTTAGGTGCATAAATTATAAAATACTATAGTTTATGCATATTCTTGAAAGATTTAGGCACGGACATTTACACCAGCCATAGGACTGACATTTTAAGCAAAGGTAAGAGTTTGTGGCTTTTTAAATTACTAGCTCTCTGCCTGGGAGCTCTTAAAAGGGTTTTGGTACATTTTTAAAAGAAAGTTACATTCTTTTTGGTGCTTTAGTTTAAAAGAGGAAATATTTTCTTTAGTGGGGTAGGTTTAAATCTGTGTTTTAGTATCTTTCTTCAGCTCTTTGAAGCTACTGACACCTCATCAGATGTTAGTTCCCTCCCTACCTCCCCAACTCCCATCCACCCTTAGTGAACAGTCTTGCTTTATAGGACACCTCCCTAATTAACTACACACAGGGACTTGGAACAGCACATTTTGAACATACTTAAAGAGATTTAACTGTTTTTTCTCTGAAAGGACAGCTGGGAAACTGGCTTGTACATTGGTAGGTCTCCCTCTCTCTTTTGCTTTAACAGATACCTAAGCTCCACCAACTGAACAATGGCTGGGGAAAATTATATCACTAAAGCTGTTGCCCCGATTACAGCTTCTCCCTCTGTCTAGGCAGAGGTCCCAATGCCACTTGAAGGACTGGTTACATGTGCAGGATGCCTGCATGCTGAAGTTCTCAGGAAACAAGTGGAGGAACTCAGAGAGGAAGTGGTGAGGCTGAGGAGCATTCAAGATAGTGAGAAGTACATTGATGAGATACTTCTTGCAACATCCAAGCTCTCCAGCAGAGGAGAAGATGGGTGCCTACAGAATGACAAAGGTTGGACACAAGTCACCAGGGCCTGCAGAATCACCAATCCAACTTCTCCAGTCCTTGAATTGAAGAACCATTATGTAGCCCTGGAAGTGGAGGAGGTGAAAGCATCCTTGAAAAGGGACAAACCAGAGCTCAAGCACCCCAAAGTTGCAGAATCAGTAACCACAAGGAAGTGAAGGGTAGTGCTGGTTGGTGACTCTCTTCTGAGGGATAGTGAGGTGTCCATCTGCCGACCAGACATGATGTCCAGAGAGGTATGCTGTCTGCCAGGTGCCAAAATCGGAGATGTTACGGAGAGTTTGCCGAGACTCATCAAGTCCACTGACTATTACCCAATGTTGCTAATCCATGTTGGCACAAATGATATTTCCAGGTATCCTTCTGAGCATATCAAAAGTGACTTCATAGCTCTGGGACAGGGGTTGAAGCAGATAGGGGCGTAGGTGGTGTTATCTTCATTCCTCCCTGTGGAGGGTAAAGGCCAAGGCAGAGAAGCTCGCATCCTGGAGATGAATACATGGCTGCATGGATGGTGTCATTGAGCATTTTGGTTTCCTGGACATGGGATGCTGTTCCAAGGATTGCAGAGCAGAGATGGCATCCATCTGTCCAAGAAATGTCGACGTGTCTTCAGTAGCAGACTGGTTAATCTACTGAAGAGGGCTTTAAACTAGATTCATTGGGGATGGGTGACGAAAGCCCCCAGATAAGTGAAAGCACCCAGGTAAGTGAAACATTAAATACCTTTATGGAAATGGGTAAAAGAGGCAACATATGGAAAGTGATGTGAAGAAATACCTGTAGTATGGGAAATAAGATCCAGATGTTGAAGCTTTAATGGGAGAGGCTGACTTGGATTTCGTGGCAGTTACAGAAACATAGTTCACAGATAACCATGACTGGGATGTAACTATACCAGCCTATACTTTATTCAGAAAGAACAGGGTAGGAAGAAGGGGAGAAGGAGTGGCGCTATATGTAAAAAAATAATATTAACGTTTTGGAATTACAGAGCTTGAAAGGGAGAGAGGAGGCACTGTGAGTTAAACTAGAAAGAAGGGAAGAGAAATCTATTTGCATTGGCGTGATATATAGACCTCCCTCACAAGAGGAAGAGGTGGACAGAGAGTTAATTGAAGACATACGCAGCATTGCTAGGAATGGGGAAGTGCTACTGATAGGCAATTTCAATATGCCAGATGTTGATTGGCACATTCCTGCTGCAGTATCATCTAGAAGTAAGGAGATCCTGGATTCTCTACAGGGAGAACTATTCAGGCAACTGGTAACAGAACCCACATGTGAAGGGGCCATACTGGACTTGGTGCTTACCAATGGTGAAAATGTTTATGATGTTATAGTGGGAGATCATTTTGCATCCAGATGGTGTGGTTCAGTATTAGGACTAGAGCTAGGGAAGAACAACCCAAACTATGGTTACACGATGCAAGGTTCCACATTAGGAACCACCACCCAGGAAAAAGATTTAGGCGTCATTGTGGATACCATGTTAAAACCCTTGGCCCAGTGTGCAGCGGCGGCCAAGAGAGCAAATAGAATACTAGGTATGATAAGGAAAGGAATGGAAAATAAAACAAAAGATATTATAATGCCTCTATATCGTTCCATGGTGAGACCGCACCTTGAATATTGTGTGCAATTCTGGTCGCCGTATCTTAAAAAGGATATAGCAATTTTAGAAAAGGTTCAGAGAAGAGCCCCCAAAATGGTAAAGGGGATGGAAGGATACTCCTATGAAGAAAGGCTAAAAAGGTTAGGGCTCTTTAACCTGGAAAAGAGATGGCTGAGGGGAGATATGATAGAAGTCTATAAATTAATGAACGGAGTGGAACGGGTAAATGTAGATCGATTGTTTACCTTATCAGAATATAGAAAGACTAGGGGACATGCAATGAAGCTACAGGGTAAACTATTTAAGACTAATAAAAGAAAATATTTTTTCACTCAATGTGTAATCAAACTCTGGAATTTGTTACCGGAGGATGTAGTAAAGGCTGTTAGTGTAGCTGGGTTTAAAAAAGGTTTGGACAAGTTCCTGGAGGAAAGGTCCATAAACCATTATTAAGAAGGGACCAAGGATATCAGTGCTTGAACCAATACCAGCATTGTGGAACCTGTGTCCCTTGGGGAAACTGCTAAGTACATATGACCTAGATTGGCCACTGTTGGAAACAGAATACTGGGCTTGATGGACCTTGGTCTGACTCAGTATGGCATATCTTATGTTCTTATGTTCTTATGAGCTGTTAGAATCCATTCAAAAGCGAGGGTCCTAGACTTTAGGAAAACTAACTTTGCCAAGATGGGACAATACCTCAGGAGTCATTAGCGAGATGGTAAGAGCTGGGGGATGTAGAAAAACAGTGGGCAAAACTGACAGGGGATATTTCAAGGGCAACCAACTTTTTTGTTAAAATGATAAATAAAGGTAAAAGGAAAAGGAGACCGCTATATTTTTCGAAAGAAGTAGCTGAAAAGATGAAGCAAAAGAAGGAGGCCTTTGTGAAATAGAAGAGATCACAGTGAGAGGAAGACAGGCATCTATATTTGGAATATCTTAGAGAAGCTAGCAAAGTAGTCAGGAAAGCAAAGATTCAAAAAGAGGAGGAAATAGCCAATGCAATAAAATGGGGGGATAAGACTTTTTCAGATATGATAGTGAGAAGAGGAAGGGCAAAAGTGGTATTGTCAGACTCAAGGGCAAAGGGCATGAATATGTAGAAGCTGATGAGGATAAAGATGAATTGATTAACAAATATTTCTGTTCTTTGTTCACAGATGAAGAGCAGGACCTCAGAAAACACCCACAAACAGGAACAGAAGCAAGGGGCATTTTGAACAATTTTCAGAAGACTGTGTTCATGAGAAACTAGCTAACTTTAAAGTAGACAAAGCGATGGGACCGGATGGGATACACCCTAGAATACTGAGGGGACTTGGGGACATTCCAGCAGCTCCACTGGCTGACCTTTTCAATGTCTCGGAGTTGGGAGTGGTGCCAAAGGACTGGAGAGAGGCACACGTGGTCCCTTTACACTAAAGTGGAAGTAAGGATGTGGTTGAAAACTACAGGCTGGTTAGTTTAACTTTGGTTGTGAGTAAATTATTGGAAATGCTGCTGAAAGAGAAAATAGTGAGATTTCTGGAGTCCAGCACATTACAGGATCCGAGGCAGCATGGATTCAGCAGAGTCAGGTCTTATCAGACAAATTTGATTGATTTCTTTGACTGGGTGACAATGGAGTTGGATCAAGGGAGAGCCTTAGATGTGGTGTATTTAGATTTCAGTAAAACCTTTGACTCTGTTCCTCATAGGCAACTTATAAACAAACTGAGCACCTTAGGGATGCACCCTAAAGTTACTGATTGGGTTAGAAATTGGTTGAGTGGGAGGTGACAAAGGGTACAAGTAAATAAGGAGAAGGAGGTAACCAATGGTGTGCTCCAGGGATCTGTCCTTGGTCTGATTCTTTTTCACATCTTTGTTAGTAATATAGCAGAAGGGCTGTCGAGTAAGGTTTGCCTCTTTGCAGATGATACCAAAATCTGCAATAGAGTAGACACTCAAGAAGGTATAGATAACATGAGGAGGGATCTAGCTAAGCTTGGAGAATGGTCTAGAATTTGGCAGCTGAAATGTAATGTTAAAAAATGCAAGGTCATGCATTTGGGCTGCAGCAGTCCAAGGGAGCAATATTGTATAGGTGGTGAAGTACTTTGTCCACTAAAGAAGAGCAGGACCTAGGCGTGATTGTGTCTGATGATCTTAAAGTAGCTGAACAGGTATAAAAGGCGACAGCAAAAGCTAGAAGGATGCATGGGTGCATAGGGAGAGGAATGGCCAGCAGAAGAAAGGTAAAAGTGCCTCTGTATAAGTCTTTAGTGCGACCTCATTTGGAGTATTGTGTGCAATTTTGGAGACCGCTCCTTCAAAAGGATATAAACAGGCTGGAGTCGGTACAGAGGGTGGCTACTAAAATGGTTAGTGGTCTTCATTATAAAGCTTATGAGAAGAGATTTAAGGATCTTAATATGTACATCTTAAAGGAAAGGTGGGATAGAGGTGATATGATTGAGACTTTTAAATACCTCTGTGGCATAAATTCACAGGAGGAGAGCCTTTTTCCGATTGAAAGCAAGCTCTGCTATGAGGGAACATGGGATGAGGGTGAAAGGGGATAGATTCAGGAGTGATATACGGAAATATTTCTTTACAGAAAGAGTGGTGGATCTGTCTTCCAGTGGAGGTGGTAGAGATGAGGACAGTATCTGAATTCAAAGAAGCACGGAACAAACACAGAGGATCTCTAAAGGAAAAAAGGGGACTGTTGAAGTGGTTGATATGGAAGGACAGACTAGATAGGCCATGTGGTATTTTTCTGTTGTCATGTTTCTATGTTCTCATATTAGATTTTACGCATGTTTGCTTAAGCCCAATTCGATAAAGTGTATACATGACTTTATAAAATAGGCACTAGTGACATGCAGAAAAATATATGTTAACTATGCATGAGTTTATAAAATTATTTATTTTATTTATTTATTTTATTTAGATTCTCTTATATACCGTGCTATTCTGCATCAGTGCGGTTTACATTGAACAAACTGAAATTACATTGAACAGGGCATTATAACTTGGAGATAACTATTTTACAGGGAACATGGGCTATGGAGGGTTAAGTGGCTTGCCCAAGACCACAAGGAGCACCTGTGGGACTAGAAACCCCAGTCCTTATTCTCTTAATATCTCCCCTTTGCGTTAACTGCATGGGCAGATTCTAGGCATGCTCCCAACAGTTTTCTCACAGGCTTTGTAGTTACCGCTTGTTCATTTTTACAACTAACAAGTGGTAATTGCAAAACTTTACAGCACTTTAGAAAAAGGCTCCTTAGACTTCTAATTTAAGTGTATAAGCTTGTCTTTTATTTTCAGCCAATCATAAGAGCTTAAGGGGCATGTTTACTAAAGGTTAAGTGCTGCAATGGCCCATAGAAATTAATGGGTAGTGGCAGCACTTAACACACTCCTAACATACAGGTTGATGTAATAAACTGTATTAAGCTTGGTGTAGAAATGTATTTCAGTTTTAGAGCACATATGTGAAATGGGAGTTTAGAAGGTTCTTCTAGGAAATATCTAAGATGTTCTCCAGAGCAGAATGTTCATAAATCCGGGGGAGTGGTAACAATGAAGGGAGGCACATATAAGTGCCTTCTGAAATCACAATGGACCCTCTTTTCAAAAAAAATTTACATGGGTAACTGCCCAGTTACTCATGTAAATGGCTTATTCATGATTTTCAAAATGCACCTACACGGGTAATGCCCTTCAAAAATCCCGAATAAGTCCCTAAGACACCCAGATGCTATGTGGGGGTGGAGGAAAGAGCTAAATGGGTAGCATATGTCCTCAGCATTGAAAATCTGGCTTAGATGGATGGCGGGCGGGTTATGCACCGATGCGGCGCATAGCACCACCCAGATGAAAATCGGGCCCAATGTTTCCACCACACAAAATATATGGTCCGGTAACCAGTTCTGAAGATGGAACCTGCGCAGATAGCAAGATTGGGTGTGGCCATTTTATAAATGTAGACGTTTCCAAATTGCATGGCCTCTGAACTGGGTACTTGCATGTGTCGACAGGATTATTTCAGAAGGGGATTGACTATGTTATGAGACTTTCATGTCCTGGCCTGTGATTTCAGATACTCAAACGTGAAATGGTGGGCCAGTAATATGTTTGGAGTATATATTTACACATAGGTTTATTTGGGTAGGAAATAATACTTGTGGTGATGAAAATGCATTCTGCACTTTCCCCAGAAAGAGCTACATCCATAAAACGAGTCCTTTTTGTCACCTTATTTGTGATAAATGCAATGCAATGTGCCTTCGAGTCAGTCCTGACTCTTGGAGGAGATATAGACATTGACGTCTCACCAGCCAGGGACAGAAGTGCTTGTGCTGTTCTGAAATTGCACCCTAATGTGCATTTCCCTTGCTTTATCCTAGCCATGCCTCTACTACATTCCAGTTCTCCATAGACGTTGTAGCACTAAGAACATCTAGGGGTGGCCTTGTGGTTGGGGCCTCAGGCCAGAGGGCTGGGTGTTTGAATACTACTGGAAGATACAACCTTGGGCTGGAGGGACTGGGGTTTCTAGTCCCACAGGCACTCCTTGGGCAAGCCACTTAACCCTCTGTTGCCTCAGATACAAAAATGTAGATTGTGAACCCTTCAGGGACAAAGAAAATATATATATCATACCTGAACGTACACTGATTTGACCAGGAGAAAAGTGGTATATAAGCCTAGCTAAATAAAACCTATCTCCCCCTCTGCTAAAATTGAACTAGGGATGTCTCCAAACTTTGGATTTTTCAATGCCCATTTTCAGATGACCAACTCATGAAGAGTTGAGTCATCTGAATGGGAGGAGTGGCCTAGTGGTTAGGACAAGGTACTTCAGGCCGGAGGGCCGGGGGTTCAAGTCCCACCTGGGGACAGCAATCTCAGGCCGGAGGGACTGGGATTTCTAGTCCTATAGGTACTCCTTGTGGTCTTGGGCAAGCCACTTAACCCTCCATTGCCCATGTTCCCTGTAAGTATTAGCGTATGTGTGTCATATCCCCTCGTGTTAAATGTATCTCCCAATTGACCGCTTTGACCCGGTGAAAAGCGGGATAAAAATACAGCTAAATAAATAAATAAAATAACCCTCTATATGTGCTAAGATGGTTTTCCATGAAGTAAGGGCTTTTGCACACAGCATATTTGTATTGCCAAGGAAGTAATGAACAGCATTAAGCTTAGTACAATGAGCCTGGAAATGCATTCAAATGACTTTATACTTCTGATGTAGCATAAATTATAAATTTATTTTATTTATTTATTTATCCAGATTTGTATACCACTTTTTCCTTCAATCAAAGTGATGATTATACAAAATGGGTTTACATTGACTAAGGGATGACATAACATACAAAGGGATAATGTAATACATAAAAGCCTATTTGTGCTATATACATTGAGCATCCTAGGAATAGTCCCTAAAATAGCTGACTGGGTTAGAAATTGGTTGAGTGGAAGCGACAAAGGGTAAATGGAGCTTATTCTGAGGAGAAGGATTTAACCAGTAAATGCCACAGGGATCTGTCCTTGGTCAGATTCTTTTTAACGTTTTTGTTAGTGATATTGCAGAAGGGCTGTCGGGTAAGATTTGCCTCTTTGCAGATGATGCCAAAATCTACAATACAGTAAACACCCAGGAAGGAGTAGATACTGTAACTTGAGGAGGGATAGCTAAGCTTGAAGAATGGTCAAAAATTTGGCAGCTAAGATTTAACACTAAGGGGGATGTTTACTAAACTGCAGTAACTTTACAGACCGCACATTAGGTAACGTTAACGATCGTTAAGTAACGTTAACACACGGTATGTAACGTTAATGCGTGTTAACATTACCTAACGATTGTTAATGTTCCCGGCCGAGGTAAACACCGCAGAGGGTGGAGAGAAGGGTTCAATGGGGGTGGAGTGGCCGGGGAGAGGCCCCCTGCACACTAACGCGCTGAACTGAAGGGCTGAATCATACCGCGAATGAAAACCTGCCATTAGATGCACATTTGTAGGAGAGAGAAACCATTTAAGTGTCAGCAATGTACAGCATAGACAGGGAGCCCAAGGACGTGATAGTAGGTGCTCCATGTCCAGCAACAGCATAGTGCCCAAGTATGAAAGGCCACTATGGCGATGGTGTAAGTGGGGCATAGGGGGCTGCTGGCAGGACATGTAGCGGTGGCAGATAGGGCACAGGGTGGACTAGGCGGGCGCCTAGGTGGCACATAAGAACATAGAACCCGGAAATCAGCATGACTACAGCTGACAAAGGCCAAACACAATCCACCTACATCTACCTGGTCCACCCAAGCTAACAGTCGCCAGGGCACTGACCTAACATCCCCCCAGCCAACCCTCCCCCAAGCAGAAGGGACATACTATTGATAGGCGGTGATGGGGGGGGATGTGAGGATGCTCATGTATGCCCCCTGCCCCATACCCCGCTCTTTAGGCGACCACCTACCCACACAATGGATGGCCTGGGGCTGCGCACTATCAGCACTGACAGCATATGCTCATGTCAGCATGGCAGGGTGGGGGTGTACCCATGCTGGAGGGGGCAGCGGCATCTGCCTGCAGTGGACCTAGGCCATGCCCTGTACCAGTACATGGTGTGCAGTGCAACATAAAAGGTCTGGCTAAGGAAAAGTAAAGGTAGCCCCAGGGACTACCATGCATCTGTGGCAACAGTGTGGTGCAGTACACCTAGCCAGTGTGTCCAGAAGCAGAGGGTCACAGGTTCAAGTCCCAGCTGTTGTTCCTGCAGAGCATGTCCCTATATTGTATCCTACAATGCAGATACAACAGCAACATGTGCAAAGCCCAAAGCAGAGGTGAACAGGGGTACAAACACTCACTCACACAGGCTCCACAATCCAAATATGCATGGAGAGTCAGGCTGTTGGCCCCAGCATTGAGCTACGGTTATCACCAGAGCACTACTACTATCTTCTGCACAGTTTAGGAATGTCGGCACTGTGATCAGGACCAGTGTGGCGGGCATGGTTGCCAACCACCCCTATCTTTGCACAATGCTGCAATAGGAGTGTGAGTGTGTGTGTGTGTGTGTGTATGTCTATCCATTGTTCTGTGGCTGCCCACCCCTCTCTGGGCCCAAAATGTCCCACTGTTACCAGCGTTAGCCTGAATATGTGCATAATGAGAAGCAAGGTGTTGTAGGTATGGCCCGGACAGGGCAGATTGGCCAGGATGCATCTTCACAAGGTGTGGGACAATAGCTGGGACACTGTAGTGCCCAACCACTGCCTGCATGGACAGGGTGGCCACAGCATGTACTGCTGGGAGGGCACTCATTCTAACCGAGCAGTGACCATGGCATGTCTAGGTTCCCACATAGCGCTCTACACTATATGCATCCAGTGATACTTTTGTGTTCCCAGTGCTGGGGCCCCCATCACTGAGATGCCTGCTTGGTGCATGTAGGTTCTCTGTGAGCATGTACTATAGACTGTCTGTAGTTAGACAGTGTATGGTTGGAACACCTATAAGGTGCAGTCTGACTGTGCTGTCTGCTGGTGACTGGCAGACAGTGGTGTGAGGCAGTTGGGGTTTTCCAGACCTAACCCCCAACATTGCTGCTGGTCTGCTACTGTTCCAGTCACAGTTATGGCTCTGTCTCACCAACCCTGGAGGGCTGTCTTATACCAGCAGGATGGAGGTTGGGGCACCTATCCCTTATCTACAAAAAGGGTGATGGTGGGCCCTATGTAGTGTATACCACTATGGCCTTATAAAGGCACTGGTACACAAACCTCATGCAGGTCTAGAAACCCCTCTGCCCTGATAACAGGTGCCCATGTCAGCCAGACCCTAACACAGGGTACACACTAATCTGGGTGGCGTCTTGTTCCAGAGGGCCACATGTGACTGCAGGATACAGATGGACAATAAATTACCTTCAGCTGCACTGCAAGGAACACCTATCACACACTGTAGTAGTGGTAGTGATGGGGACCTATCTCTAGCACAGCATGTACTGCGGACCTAATGCTGGGCACACATCCTTTCCCTCAGGGTGAACACAGAACCTGCACAATGGCATGGTCTGTAGCTACACCATGCCAGTATCATACACTGTCAGTTCGTCTTTCCAAGCTGAGGTACTGGAGAGGTGCAGACCCCATTTGGTGATCAGCTGTAGACAGCTATTCAGCATGTGCATTGCATCATGGGTACTGGTGGGGTTACGCTATCCTGGCACTCAGAGCAGACAGTTTGTGTGGTGACCTGCAGTCCTTCTGTACCCAGCCATTGCTGTGACATACACCACAGAGGTATAGCCTACTGGTTAATGCAATGCCATTCTCAGCAGTGTTCATGGGTTCAATTCCTCATTGTTCCCTTCTCTTATGCCTGTCTTACTCAAATAGTGTGCATGCCTGTAACAGTCATATTTTTGCAGATATGTGCTGCCAGCCCATACTACCCTTGCCACAATTGGCCAGAAGGTCGTGGGTTCAAATCCCACTAGAGGACAGCAACCTTGGGCCAGAAGGACTGGGGTTTCTAGTCCAAAAGATGCTCCTTGTGGTCTTGGGCAAGCCACTTAACCCTCCATTGCCCATGTTCCCTGTAAGTATTGGTGTATGTGTCTCATATCCCCGTGTGTTAAATGTATCCCCCAATTGTGTTGTGACCGCTTTGATTGAAGGATAAGGCAGTATAAAAAACTGTCTAAATAAATAAATAAATAAATAAATTGCCAATATTCCCTCGGTCCATCTATCTGCATCTGCCAGCTGTGTAGAGTCCTGTCTGCCTGTGCAGGCTGCCACCCCATGTCCTGCACTGCTACCCTTTCCTGCATTGTGCCTCATCATGCTTGCCTCACCTGTGCCTGATCTGCATGGCACCACCACTCCTCTGTCCACCCATCATTGTAACTATCCTGTCACTTCCGCCTCCGCTGGGGGACACGTATTCCCATCGTCTGCTACCAACTGTCTTTCCAGTACTTTACATTGCCAACACCCTGTGCTGTGGTACAGTTGCCCCCACCATGTTTTTCATCAGTACTGGCAGCCACATGGGATGCCTGCAGATATGGCGGGTCCACTGGTTCCCAGCTCTCCCTCCTTCACTCACCTGTTCATTGCCTTTCCTGAGTGCACTATCTAGTGTTCAGGCTAAATCTGTCTCTGTTCCTCACAGGTCATGCATGTCATCCTGTGGTGCCTTGCAGCCCTTACGGCACACTAATCTAGGGCACCGTAACCTTGTTAGGCCACCTTAACCTATGATTCCATAGCCCAGGGTGCCTTCTACAGTGCCTTGTCCAGGGGTGCCTACTATGGTGCTTAGCCTAAGGAGCCCTATAGGGTGCCTTATGAGGCACCTTACAAGGCACCTTACAAGGCGCCTTACAGGGCGCCTTACAGGGCACCTTACAAGGCACCGTGCAGGTCGCCTTACAAGGCACCTTACAAGACGCCTTACAGGGCGCCTTACAGGGCGCCTTACAAGGTGCCTTGTAATATGCCTTGTAAGGTGCCTTATAAGGCACCTTATAATGTGCCTTGTAAGGTACTTTATGAGGCGCCTTGTATTGCACGTTAGTTTGTAACATGCGTTAGCTGATACGGCTTGCTGTAACGATGCACCACCCATGCCTTTATATGGGTATCTGCACCTTTACCGCGGAACCTAACACACGTGACATTACCGCATTTAGTAAATATACCCCTAAAAAATGCAGGGTCATGTATTAGGGCTACAAAAGTCCAAAGGAGCAGTTCAGTACAGGGTGTGAAGTACTTCTGTCCACAAAAGAAGAGCAGAACGTGGGGATGTTTATTTCTTATGATCTTAAGGTGGATAAATAAGTAGAAAAGGCTATGACTAACGCCAGAAGGATGTTTGGGTTCATAGAGAGAGGAATGGCCAGCAGGAAGAAAGAGGTCATAGTGCTTCTGAATAAGTCTTTGGTGAGACCTCATTTGGAGTATTGTGTGCAATTCTACAGACTACATCTTCAAAAGGATATAGACAGGATGGAATCTGTGCAGAGAGTAGCTATCTATATGGTCAGTAGACTTCATCATAAGGCATATGGGGACAGACCTAAAGATCTCAATGTGTATACTTTGGAGGAAAAACGGGATAGAGGAGATATGATAGAGATGTTTAAATACTCCCATGGCATAAATGCACAGGAGGAGAACCACTTTCAATTGAAAGAAAGCTCTGCATTGAGGGGGCATAGGATGAAGGTGAAAGGGGATAGACTAAGGAGTAATATGCGGAAATATTTCTTTATGGAAAGAGTGGCTGATGCATGGAACAGTCTCCCAGTGGATGTAGTAGAGACCAGGACAGTATCTGAATTCATGAAAGCATGGGATCAACACAGAAGATCTCAAAAGGTAAAAAAGGGACTGTAGTAGTTGTTAAGTAAGGGCAGACTGGATAAGCCATATGGTCTTTCTCTGCTGTAATGTTTCTTGAATTTGCATTCTCCCAAACCCTTGTTCTCACAGGCTTCCCTCTAATTGTATACAAAGGAGCAGACATACAGGTTGTTTGTGGATGTGTGAGCACCTCTTAGTGGGGGATTGTTTAGACAGCCAGCTCCATCCTCTGTTGCCAATCTGTGATCTTCCTTCCAGAATTGGCCACAGTGTGTTTGTTCGGGAGCTGTCGGTACCCAGCTCCCAGGATATTAGTGATATGTGCAGTCATCCAATCCAATTGTAGGCCATCACTCCAGAAACAGGCATCTTGGCAACTCACAGAGGGGAGTGTAACATAAAATTCACCAGCAGTAGTTGGTGAATTGTGCATCTCATAGGGAGAGAGAATAAAGATGTAGGGATTTTACCCATGACTGAAGTGGTATTTAAAGGTGCGGAAGAATTGAAGGAAATATCGATACATCGGGAAGATGTATTACAACTATTAGATAAACTGAAGAGTAGCAAATCACCTGGGCTGGATAGTATACATACAAGGGTGTTGAAAGAACTGAAATATGAGATTGCAGACCAGCTATTAGTAATCTGTGAACTATCATTAAAATCATCTCTAATACCTGAAGATTGGAGGATCGCCAGTGTAACACCATTTTTTAAAAAGGGTTCCAGGGGTGATCCGGGAAACTACAGACCGGTGAGCCTGACGTCAGTACCGGGAAAAATGGTAGAAACCATCATAAAGAATAAAATTACTCAGCATGTAGATAGTCATGACCTAATGGGAGACAGCCAACATGGCTTTAGACAAGGAAGATCTTGTCTTACTAATCTGTTATGTTTTTTTGAAGGAGTGAATAATCAGGTGGACAAAGGTGAGTCGGTTGATATAGTGTATCTGGACTTTCAGAAAGCCTTTGACAAGGTCCCTCATGAGAGACTTTTTGCAAAACTAAAGAGTCATGGGATAGGAGGCAGTGTACTATTGTGGATCAGGACCTGGTTAAAAGATAGAAAGCAGAGGGTAGGGCTAAATGGCCAATTTTCCCAATGGAGAAAGGTGAATAGTGGTGTACCCCAGGGATCTGTGCTGGGTCCGCTGCTTTTTGACATATTCATAAATGACCTGGAAAGTGGAATAATGAGTGAGGTTATCAAATTTGCAGATGACACAAAACTATTTAAAGTTGTTAAAACCCAAGAGGATTGTGGAAAATTGCAAGAGGATCGTGATAAATTGGAAGACTGGGAATCAAAATGGCAGATGAAATTTAATGTGGACAAGTGCAAGGTTATGCACCTAGGGAAGAACAACCCAAACTATGGTTACACGATGCAAGGTTCCACATTAGGAACTACTACCCAGGAAAAAGATTTAGGCGTCATTGTGGATACCATGTTAAAACCCTCGGCCCAGTGTCCAGCGGCGGCCAAGAGAGCAAATAGAATGCTAGGTATGATAAGGAAAGGAATGGAAAATAAAACAAAAGATAATATAATGCCTCTATATCGTTCCATGGTGAGACTGCACCTTGAATATTGTGTGCAGTTCTGGTCGCCGTATCTTAAAAAGGATATAGCGATTTTAGAAAAGGTTCAGAGAAGAGCCACCAAAATGGTAAAGGGGATGGAAGGATACTCCTATGAAGAAAGGCTAAAAAGGTTAGGGCTCTTTAACCTGGAAAAGAGACGGCTGAGGGGAGATATGATAGAAGTCTATAAAGTAATGAACGGAGTGGAACGGGTAAATGTAGATTGATTGTTTACCTTATCAGAATATAGAAAGACTAGGGGACATGCAATGAAGCTACAGGGTAAACTATTTAAGACTAATAAAAGAAAATATTTTTTCACTCAACGTGTAATCAAACTCTGGAATTTGTTACCGGAGGATGTAGTAAAGGCTGTTAGTGTAGCTGGGTTTAAAAAAGGTTTGGACAAGTTCCTGGAGGAAAGGTCCATAAACCATTATTAAGAAGGGACCCAGGATATCAATGCTTGAACCAATACAAGCATTGTGGAACCTGTGTCCCTTGGGGAAACTGCTAGGTACATATGACCTAGATTGGCCACTGTTGGAAACAGAATACTGGGCTTGATGGACCTTGGTCTGACCCAGTATGGCAGATCTTATGTTCTTATGTTCCTCCTCAAGTCTCACTGAGTACCTTCATGTGAGACCTGTTTTATAAAACCTATACTAAATCTCAGCACAGATAAAGGCCATGGTAAGCATGTTCATGGACCTACTGTGGCAGGAGATACACCACAGAAATTAATGAAAAAGTTAAGAGGTTTAACTACAATTAAGTGGACCTGGAGATAATGTACTGCTATCTATTATGATACATTAGCAGTAAATTTGAGAAATTGAGATTAGCCGTTGCATACCCTGGCTTATGTCAAGTTCATGACTGTCATGGTATGCACAAAACTAAACCTTTTGGAGAAATTGCATTCTCCCTCACCCTTCTGAATGTATGTGCATGCATGTTTAGGCAGACTATCAGGCAATGTCTAATGCTGAGGCTGCTCAGCAGCATGCTAATAAGGAGTCTGTGTTTAGCTAGGCTGACATCTGTGCTGATGTTGGAATCAAATGCCATATTGACAGGTATACTAGGTCCAGGGCCATCCCTAGGCATGTGTGGGCATGTTGCCTGCACATGGCCCCAAACTGCTACAAGCTCCACTCTGCTGCACAACAAAAAAGATTACTCCCAATGGTGCAGTTTCAGATTACCATAGAAGGCATATTCAAAATGGTGAGGCAAGAGCAGGAGCACGTGGGCAGCGCTCCAGCTCATTTCTAAAAGTACCGGGAGGGGATGGGGGTTTGGAGCCAGTGGTCCACTAGGTTGACTTTTTGTTGGCAGGGGTGAGGGCTTTAGGGACACTGGGCCACCAGGTTGATTTTTGGTTGGGAGGGGATGGGAGACTGAGGCTGTTAGGGATTTGTTTTCTGTCAGGGGCACTGGTCTCCGACAGTATTTTCATGGCATTGGGGGCTTTTCTTGTTGCCTGGATCATCTTTGACATTTCTTCTCAGATAATTAAGGCATCAGGCAAATCACCCGATGCCATCAAAATAATGTAGGGGAGGAACACGCTAGATATTTAAGCCAACTCAGACTCAGGTGTAGAGATATTACTGCTAAGACTGTTTCTCTGCATTGGGCACAGCCTGTATTTGCATACTAGTTTATTATGTGCAGCTCATTTGCCTATAATTTCAATACATTTAAATACTCTTGGCATTAATTGTGCGCTGGTTTTTCCGTTGATGTTTATGTGCACGTCCATCTCTTCTCTGCATTTGATGGTAGCAGTAAATGTGCTTAAAAGTGGTGTTATCTGTGCTTAAAGGCCACGTTAGTTTTCTGCATTCACCTGTGAGTTTGGCCACCTTTCCGGCTCTCCTCAGTCGATCTTGCATTTCCATAATGTACTCCACCAAATTATGCCTGACCCAAGGTTCTTCTTCCGAGGTTTCCCTTACCACTTCTAATATGCCTCTTGGCCATCTTCCAAAGAGCAACTCAAAAGGTGAAAAGCCCATGGAACTCTGATGTACCTTGAGGATGGCAAACATCAAAGATGGTTTATGGTTTATTAAAAGATTTGGTATATTGCCTTCAAAACAGTTTACAATAAAAACAATAGAAATAAGAAAACAATGTCAATTAAAATAAATAGTAAAGAGAAACCAGGTAAATTGGAGGAGGGAAGGCAGGAGGGAAGGGAAACCAGAAGTTCTAGGTTTCCGGGTGTGCAGCTGAGTTCAAGCTAGAGTCAGGGATTATTGCATTCTAGGTAATCTCAGAAGGGAGGTTGAATGCTTATTGAAATGAGTATGTTTTGAGAGCTGCTTTGAATTTAGGGAAAGATGGTTCAAGATGTAAAGTTTCTGGAAAAGAGTTCCATAAGAAAGGACCTAGAAAGGAAAAAGCAGAATTTCAGGTACTATCAAGATGGGCCTGTGATGGCGATGGAAGATGGAGCCGATTTGTATGCATGGAACAAAAGGACCGAGGAGGTGCATATGGAATAATGTGTGAGTGAAGATAGGCAGGGATACCGGAACTGAGAATCTTATGATTAATGGCTAGCAATTTGTATTGTGAATGATATGGTAAGGGACACGGGCGGCCCAAGGGGGGTGCGGGGCCATGTGCGGAGACTCGGTGTGGGGCTTCATTTGCATAAATATTTGCATAATGTTACCATATACTAACTTTTAGTAAACATGCCTCTTAATGAGTGTATGGATAAAGAAAGACTAAAAGATTTCTACATTACTATAATCCAGTGCCAACCACCAGACACATTAGGAACTACTACAAACACTGCCCATTTAGAACCCATAGCAAACCCGTCGTATCCTAACAGCACTACCAGGACTCACAAAGCACCACACTCTACCTATCAAAAGGAAACATGCAAATATTAAACCAATACATTTCAGAGAACAACAATACATGACCTACTGGGGAAAAAGAACAAGTGGCAATGTCAAATAGGAATTACATAAACAGAATACCTCAGCTCAGTTACACATGCAGAACATAGACCATCACCAAACAAGTAATCACAATTTAGAAACAGGAAGAAAATAATTAAACTGGGAATCCCAAAAGCCAAACTTGGAATGTACAACACTGTAGAAATAAAACTATACATTAATTTGCTCTTGTACTAAACAAAACGCAGACGTTAATGATGCACATTTACCAGAGCTGACATATTCCAATTAATAAATTCAAAATAAAGAGATATTTTTCTACCTTTTGTGCATTTTTTTTCAGCTGCAATTGCTCCAGCCACTTTCTTCTGGTTTCTTTGTGTCTTCTGCTAACTCTCCATCGTCTGCTGTCCATTTGTCCTTTCTTCTCTCTTCTAGTTTTTTTCCATTCTCTCTCTACATCTGCTTTAACATACTAATCTTTCTCCTTTTGCTCTTTCCTCATTCCTCTTTCATCCACTCAAATTTTACCCCTCCATCCTCAATCCCCACTTACTCCCCCAATACCCGGCCAATTGTAGATTTTTTATCCCTCCCACATAAAATATTTTTCCCCTCTCCATTTTACTCTCCCAGCCCCATCCCATTCTAATCCTCCCCCAACATCAGCTCCCTTCTAGTTCCAGCCTCACCCAGCATCCATTCCCTTCTAGTCCCTGCATCAGCCCATTTCCAGTCCTAGCCCCCATCAGCCCATTTCCAGTCCTAGCAACCCCCCAACCCAATTCCAGTCCTAGCCCCCCCATCAACCCACTTCCAGTCCTAACCCCCCATCACCCCATTTTCAGTTTAAGCCCCCCCTATAACCCATTACCAGTCCTAACCCCCATCAACCCATTTCCAGTCAGCCCCCCATAGCCCATTGCCAGTCCTAACACCCCCATCAGCCCACAGCCCATTACCAGTCCTAACCCCATCAGCCCACCTCAAGTCCTAACCTCTCCTCATCAGCCCATTTCCTGTCCTAGCCTCCCCATAGCCCATTATCAGTCCTACCCCCCCCCATAGTCCATTACCAGTCCTAACCCCCCATCAGCCCACAGCCCATTACCAGTCCTAACCCCGTCAGCCCACCTCCAGTGTTAACCCCCCCATCAGCCCTTTTCCAGTCCTAGCCCCCCATAGCCCATTACCAGTCCTAACCCCCCCAACAGCCCACAGCCCATTACGAGTCCTAACCCCATCAGCCCACCTCCAGTCCTAAGCCCCCATCAGTCCATTTCCAGTCCTAGCCCCCCATAGCCCATTGCCAGTCCTAACCCCACCCAACAGCCCACCTCAAGTCCTAACCCCTCCCTATCAGCCCATTTCCTGTCCTAGCCCCCCATAGCCCATTACCAGTCCTAACCCCCCCCCCGAACAGCCCACAGCCCATTACCAGTCCTAACCCCATCAGCCCACCTCCAGTCTTAATCCCCCCATCCCCCCAGCCCATTTCCAGTCCTAGCTCCCCATAGCCCACTCCCAGTCCTAATCCCACTAGCCCATTTCCAGTCCTAATCCCCCATCACCCAATTTTCAGTTTAAGCCCCCCCCCAAACCCCCTTACCCGTCCTAACCTCCCCATCAACCCACTCCCAGTCCTAATCCTACCAGTCCATTTCCAGTCCTAATGCCCCGTCAGCCAATTTTTAGTTTAAGCCCCCCATAGCCCATTACCAGTCCTAACCCCCCATCAACACACTTCCAGTCCTAATCCCATCAGCCCATATAAAGACTTAGCTCCCCCATAGCCCATCACCACTGCTAACCCCCCCACCCCCGCATAGCCCATCACCACTCCTAGCCCCCCAAGCCGATCACCACTCCTAAACCCCCCCAGCCCAGCCCAGCCTAGCCTAGGGAATTTAAAAAAAAAAAAAGCTGTCTGCTGCCACTGCCGGGGCCGCCGCGGCAGAATCGAGTGTGCCGCGGGGCCCCCCCTGCCTGGCAGAGCCTGCCCTCCCCTGTATCACCTCTCTCTTTGCAGCTGCAGTCACACGCGCTGGCTTTCAGAGTGCGAAGGAACTAGTTTCCCTTTCGCGGCTCTGTTAAGCCCGCGGGGGCTGATGGGAACTTCCCATCAGGCCCCGCGGGCTTAACAGAGCAGCGAGGGAGAAACTCTCCCCTCGCGCTCTGAAAGCCAGCGCTTGTGACTGCAGCTGTAAAGAGAGAGGTGATACAGGGGAGGGCAGGATCTGCTGGGCAGGGGGGCCCCGCGGCACACTCGATTCTGCCGCGGTGGCCCCGGCAGCGGCAGCAGACAGCTTTTTTATTTTTTTTTTATTTTACTTTTAGATCAGAATGTTTTTTGCGCGGGGCCCCCTGAAACGCGGGGCCCTGTGCAAAAAACATTCTCGCTCAATGGACGGGCCGGCCCTGGTAAGGGAAGCCAGTGAGATTTGATAAGTAACGGGCACATGATCGAATCAAGAGGAGTGGTGAGGGAGACAGATGGCAGTGTTCTGAACTATAACCATTTCAAATTATCATTATTGAGTTTTTCACACAATACAGTTTAGACATGTGAGACATCATCTTCCTTTACAATTAGCTAACATTTCAATAGCAGTAACATGAACAGTAGAACTAGTTATGTAGTTGCTGGCTAGTATCAACCTATGCTATGATTATTTGTGAGTTCTTTTAACTTCCCTCGATTGTTGAGTAATTGCAAGATGGTATTTTCCCAACACACTCTGATGAGACATTGTCCTTTTTGGCTGTTTTATGATCTATTCCCCCTTACTTTTAGACCAGTTACACTTTTAAACTTCTATTTGTAGTATCCCATTTTCTTAGTAATTAAAAGTATTGTGGATTTTGTTCTACATAGGCCTTCTCATATTTCTTATGTAGGCATACTAGATTCCACCAGTACTCCATCTTTAGATCAGAGAAATTTTTCCAGTGCATCATGATAGCTTTTATCGCTAAGCTTGTCATTAAGTCCAGTATTTGATGGTCTGCTTTTTCCAAGCTAGGCATTTCTGCTAAGGATTTGTAGATTATTATCCAATATTTCAGTGGCTCTTGAATATCCAACAGCTTAGTTATTTGTTGACACACTTCGTGCCAATAGTTCTGTAGATTCGCATATTGGTATATCATATGCGACAGCATTCCATCATCCAGTCTACAAAACCAACATCGATTCCCCGCCTGAGGATTCCATTTGGATACTTTTAGTGGAGTCAGGTATGCTCTATGCACCAGGAAGTACAGTGTTTGTGTAAGAGAGGCTGCATGAGTAATCCTTATTTGTGATCCCCAAAACGTTTCCCACATTTTTGGACACACTAGATCCCCTGCTTCAGTTTCCCATACAAGTTGTATTCCAATACTTTTATCATTTAGCTTTGATCTTATGAGTTTGAGGAACTTTGATATTGGCTGGGAGCCAACCTGGATTTCTTGCATCTTTTGATATAGCGGCCACCCAGACTTTATCAAAATCGGAGACACCCTGCTTTGTTTAAACAGTGATGGAGCTGACACCATTGGTAAAGATACTTATCTGACAGTCCAAACTCTTGTTGCATCTCTTGAAAGGACTTAAATGCATCTTTGTGCATTAACTGACCTAATTTCCAAACACCACATCAAATCCACTCCATCCACGCGAAACATTTCCCTGCTATTATTAAATCTGGATTTAACCAAATTGGTTCATCTTTAGTGTATTTCCCTTCATCCTTGACACATTGCTTTATCTTTTGACATGCCAGTTGCGTGTCCCGCATTATCTCATTATACAACTTCTGTTGACTCCATCCCGCTCCTACACACAATTGTATTGGTATTGGGCTGCTGATAGCTTGCTCTACTTGTAACCATCTAGGGCCATTCTCTGTATCCTCTTCTCTTGTCTGCTGTGTCCCTTGTTTTAACAAGGAGGCTAGGTGATACCAGTAAAAATCTGGAAAATGTACACCGCCATTTGTTTTGGGTTGTTTTAATTTATTTTTCGATATCCTGGGAGTTTTATTTTGCCATAGAAATTTTAACAGGAGACTTCCTAATTTTTTGTAGAATTTTTTCTGAAATAGGACAGGAATCATACTTAGAATATAATTAATTTTAGGGACTATTACCATTTTTATGGTTTCTAGTCTTCCCCACCAAGTTAAATATAATGGCTTCCATTTAGTCATGTATTCCTTAATAACACAGGTACACTACCAAAAAACTGCCTCCAGTTTTGCAACTGATTCCTATAGATTTTGGGGTGCTGAATCCAGGAAAAATAGCCAAAATGTTCCATCACGTCACGTTTTCTTGCAAAATTAGATTTCTTACCCATATAAGGAATGTTCACATAATTTCTTTTTAGCCGACTGCAGTTTATTTTCTTGGCCCAAAATAGAGGTTGTAATGGTTAACTAACTAGAAACACTCCCTTATGATATTTTAGAGTGTTTTATATTCATTTTATACATTAACAGGACAATTGGGAGGCGGGGGGCTAAATCCAGTACTCGCGCAGGCGCATGTTCTTTCCTGTTCGCCTCGCCTCGTTCGCTCGCTCGCTCAAACACGGTGGTTGCGACATGAACGTTCCTGTCAAATTTCAGTTTCTTGCAAGTTCATTATTACCTTTTGTTTGCTCAGTCATAATCCAGCTTTATTCCGAAGTGGTTCACTACAGTTGTAGTTTGCAGTGCTGTGTATTTGTGATGGCTCACAGAGCCAGAGGTTGCGTCAACTCTCCGGACAGTTTTTGTTTTATTTGTGGGGAATATACCGTGAAAAAGCAGCAGAGGAACATTTCTGCATTTATTAAAAAAGTATATTTCGCCTATTTCGGTTTGAAGTTAGGCGATCAAGACAAACCGTGGGCTCCTCACAAAGTGTGCAAGATATGTGAGGAAGATCTACGCTTATGGATGAAAGGTAAAAAACAAGCATTATGTTTCGGAATACCTATGATGTGGCGTGAACAAAGAGACCACAGCAGTGACTGCTATTTTTGCTCTTGCATTGTGAAGGGATACAACTTAAAAAATAAGAACGTAATAAGTTACCCCAACCTTCCCTCAGCAATTAGGCCTATGCCTCATAGCAACAAAGTACCTGTGCCTGAACCACCAAAATCTTTGGATCATATTTGTGTGGACGGTTCTGATCATGATGAGACTCATCAGATGGCTTTTCTCGATGAGTCCAGTACTTCCGAGTTTGAAACTGAACCATATCCGAAACCTGAACTTTTCTCTCAAGCTGAATTGAATGATTTAGTCCGGGATTTAGGACTCCCAAAAGATGCTGCCCAACTGCTAGGTTCTCGGCTTAAACAGAAAAATCGATTGTCACCAGGAACAACTTTTTATTGGTACCGCAACCGCGAGACACAATTTTTGAAGTATTTCAGCAAAGAGGAAGATTTGGTATTTTGCAACGATATATACGGAGTGATGGAAAAGTTTAAACTCAAATATGATCCTGCTGAATGGCGGCTGTTCATTGATTTGTCAAAAGACAGCATAAAAGGTGTTCTTCTTCATAATGGCAACACATTCGCTTCAGTTCCTATTGCTCACTCTGTTATTCTCCAAGAAAAATACGAGAATTTGGCCCTGATTCTTCAGAAGATTCGTTATGATGAGCATAAGTGGATGATTTGTGGAGACTTTAAAATTCTATCCATGCTATTAGGGCAGCAATCCGGTTTCACCAAATATTTTTATTTATTTATTTATTTTATTTTAACATATATTTATAACCCGCAACTTCCAGAGTTCAGTTGCGGTTCACAATAAAACAACAATCTACAAAGCATAAGCTTAGTTTTACATCGAACATTTTGTAACAATAAAAGTAATGGTTAACAGTATGAACTAGTGCAAAACAACAAACTGGCTTGTAAACTATGTACAAAAAACTATATACAAATACATGTTGGGGGTACTTTGGAATTGGATCATAGTGTTTTTATAATAGTGTATAGTCTGTTAAATTGTTGGGATTAGTATTACTCTGTCATAATTTTTAACCTTTATCTGAGTGTATCCAGGGGTTATCTATGTTGCCGTAGTGCATGGAGAATAAATAGGTTTTTAGTTTTTTTCGGAGTTCCATGATTTCAGTTATGGATCTTAGGTCCTCCGGAAGGGAATTCCACATAGATGGGGCAGCATGAGAAAAAGCTCTTTTGTTAGTTAATTATTTGCTTTTATGAAATCATTAGGAGTATTTAGTTTATTTGAGTATCCTTTTCTGTGCGTGGTTTTTTGAGATTCCATGCTAATTAGTTTGCTTAATGGGATTGGGGCCGTGTTGTTTAAAGCTTTATATGTAGTTATTATGGTTTTATATATTATCCTACTTTGAATTGGCAACCAGTGTAGGGAGGCTAGTATTGGTGTTATGTGCTGGATAGAGTGTGCTTTCATTATAATTCTGGCTGCTGCGTTTTGTGCTAATTGGATTCTTTTTATGTTTTGTTTCGTTATACCTAAAAGAATTAGGTTGGCAAAATCAAAGTGCGGTGTTATCGTAGCTTGGATTATATTAATGAAGTCAAATTGGTGTACTAACGGGCGTAATTGTTTAAGAATTTTAAGTTTAAAGTATATTTTCTTTATGGTGTTTCTGATGTGAGTGTTCATCGTCAGATGATTATCTAAAATAACACCTAGGTATCTTATTTCATTTTTTATTTTAATGTCATGGTTTTGTAATGTTATATGGGTTGGGGGGATATATGATTGATTTTTTGTTACAATTAGGACTTCTGTTTTTGAATGATTAATGTGAAGGTTTTGTGCTTTTAGCCATGTAGTAATTTCATTGAAGCAGTCTGATAGTAGTTTTATTGGTAAATTAGGAATCGTGAAAGGGATGTACATCATAATATCATCTGCGTATAGATGATAGTATACTCCGAATTTTTTTAAAGATATCACTGACAGGTTTTATGTAAATGTTAAACAGGAGGGCTGATAGTGCGGAGCCTTGTGGGAGACCAATTTCTTGATTATATATAGTTGATGTTTGGTTACCAATTCTTACATTTTGTGTTCTATTATTTAAGTAAGAGGTAAACCATTTATGCACAGTGTCTTTTATTCCTATTTGTTTCAGGTTATTAAGCATTATAGTGTGGTGAACACTATCGAATGCTGCCGAAATATCAATAAATAAGAGTATAAATGCTTGTTTATGATTATCAATTCCTTTGAGTAGTACATCAGTTAAGACTGTTAAAAGTGTTTCAACTCCATGTTGAGGCCTAAATCCATATTGGTGGTCATCAAGTGGGTAGGATGAATCTAGGTATTCTTGTGTCTGAATTTGTACCACTTTTTCTATTATTTTAGCTAAAAAAGGGATACTTGATATGGGTCTGTATGATTTTGGTGATGTTTTATCAAGCGTGTTGTTTTTGAGAATTGGACGGATTTGAGCATGTTTGAGCGTAGAAGGGAGGTGTCCTTGAAGCAGTGAGAGGTTGACTATAGGGAGGATGAATGATATTAGTATTGGGAGTATACTTTTTATCCATGTTACTGGGCATGGATCAAGAAAGGAGGTTGTGGTGTTGAGATTAGTAATGATGTTCTTTAGTGCGTCTTTTGATATAGGGTGAAATTTTGACCATTCATCTGAGACGTGATGAGCTGTATTTATATTGTTTATTGTCATTATAGGTTGCATAGATTTATTTTGATAATGGGTGGCTAAAGTTTGTACCGATATTTCGGTGATTTCAGTATTCGATGTTTGAGGATTATTAGTAAGATTTCTAACAATTGAGAATAGTTCTCGTGGTCTGTTGTAAGATTTTGATAAGATTACTGCGAAATAAGATTTTTTTGTATTATCTAATGTGTCTTTGTATTTTGTGAGATGGTTATTATATATTTCCTTGTTGATTGTTGATTTGGTTTTGCGCCATTTATGTTCTAATTTTCTTAGTTCTTTTTTCATTTGTTTTAGCGTGTTGTTAAACCATGGATTTCTGTTTATTTTTAATTTAGGGGGCTTTTTGATTCGTTGATCAAGTTTGGCAGCATTGTTGATTGTTACATGCCAGTTTATTACAGCTTCATCTAGATTCATTGGGGATGATGAGAGGTGAGGTATTGTTGTATCCAAGAATTCAGTTTCATTAAATTTTTTGAATTTTGTAGTGGGATCACTTCGTGTGTTATTTTTAGTGTTGTTGGTGTGGAATGTGAATTTTGTTTTGATAATGTAGTGATCAGACCAGGGTATTTGTGTGTATTCTATGGAGTCTGTTTTGAATAACTTGTAGAGTATGCTTGGTAGGAGAATAAGGTCAAGGATGCCTCCTTTTATATGTGTTTTTGTATTAATTATTTGGTAATAGTCCATGTCTGATATGGATTCTAGGAACAAGTTGGCTTCTGATGGTGGGAGTGATGGGAGATTAAAGTCTCCTAGCATGATTATGGGATTATGTTCTGAAGATGAGCCTAGGAATTCAATTAGAGAATCTAGGCTATCTGCTTTTTGGTCAGGGGGTCTATATATTAGGCAAATTCTACAAATGTTAGTTTTTCTAATTAAGGTGTCTATATTGTTGGTTATAGTAGATGGTATTGTTCTTGCATTTAAACCCTTTTTTGTCATTATAAGTACTCCTCCTCCTTTTTTGTTAGTTCTATGTGTATAGTTTATATCGTATTCGTCGCTATTAAGTTGATTTAAGTAGACTGTATCCGATTCAGTTAGCCATGTTTCCGTTACGCATAGCATATCAGGTTTTGAGTCAGCTATTAAATCATTAAATATGGGGAGTTTGTTTTTCATAGAGCGGGCATTTATGAGGATGCAAGTTAGAGAAGTGGTATTATTAATGTTAATTTCTTTTGTTGTTTGTAGAGAATTAGCTTGTGTTATTTGTATAAGTCTGTGGTAATTTATTTTTGCATGGTGGATTGAGTTAGGGTGTCCAATGTGGTTGTGATTTCTAATTGTAGATTGTATTATAGGGATCGGCATGTGATTTTTAGATGTTAAGCTTAGTGTTAGGTCAATTAAGATTGTTAATAAAATACAGCTGTATGTTATTTTTAGTATCATGATGGTTGAACGTGACATGTTCCAAAATTGGGAGGTGTTTGTTGTGAATTATGTTGCTAGTAGGTTTGTGTCTAATAGTAGCTATAAGAGTTGCAGTTATTTTGTCTCTAAGTGTAGTAATAACTGTATCTAGAATTTGTAACAGTTTTTACTTATACAGAGTAGAGTTGATTGCAACAGTGATAAGACAAGCAGTAGCTAAAGAATTCCTGGTAACAGTATGAATCGTGTAGTGGTTATAAAATGGCTTACTGGCAACAGTATAGATCAGGCAGTAGTTATGATTGACTTACTTGGTGACAGTATAAAATCAGGCTGAAGTTGTAAATCAAATGATAGTAAAGTGACTTACTGGTAACAGTTATAATCAGAATTGGGTCACTGACAACAGTATAACATCAAGCTGTACTTATAGAAGGTGACTACTGGCAACAGTAGAAATCAAAGTAGTGTACAGTATGAGTGTGCACAGTGTACTGATAAAACACATTAATTAGTATAGTTATTGTATAGTGAGACTGAGTCCTACAATGATAATTAACTGGGGTAGAGGTGGAGTAGACTAAAGTAATTAACAATAATCTATTAGGAAGAGATGTCAGTTATAGGAATGTTCCAAGTAGGTTATACTTGCTATGTTTGCAGATCTTGCAGGAAGGATGATCGTGTGCGAGCTCAACCCTAAGGGAGCTCCAGCAGTAGGTGACGTCGTGGCTTGTCTTTTTGGTGTTGATTACGGGACTCTGGTCCATTCTAGTGTGTTTTGTAAGCGCCTTAGCCTAAGGGCCGTGCCAAAGGGCCCTCTTGCGCGGCCCTCAGGCGCGGGCCCGCAAGGCGCGGGCGTGCCTGCTGGCGCTTCTTTTTAAATTGGTGCTCCTGCTGCCCGGATTGGGCAGAGCGGCCTGGTGGGGGTGGCCTGGTGCTCCGACCTGCTCGATCCTCGCCGGGAGAGCTGCTGGAGGGTCGGAGTGCTGGGCTGCTGGAGAGGCCGCGCGCCGGCTGGCGCTTCTTTTTAAATTGGTGCTCCTGCTGCCCGGATTGGGCAGAGCGGCCTGGTGGGGGTGGCCTGGTGCTCCGACCTGCTCGATCCTCGCCGGGAGAGCTGCTGGAGGGTCGGAGTGCTGGGCTGCTGGAGAGGCCGCGCGCCGGCTGGCGCTTCTTTTTAAATTGGTGCTCCTGCTGCCCGGATTGGGCAGAGCGGCCTGGTGGGGGTGGCCTGGTGCTCCGACCTGCTCGATCCTCGCCGGGAGAGCTGCTGGAGGGTCGGAGTGCTGGGCTGCTGGAGAGGCCGCGCGCCTGCTGGCGCTTCTTTTTAAATTGGTGCTCCTGCTGCCCGGATTGGGCAGAGCGGCCTGGTGGGGGTGGCCTGCTTCCTTTGCTTGTGGGATAGCCGGGCCCGCGACCTACACTGGGGGAAAAAAGACTGGCCAATTCGGGAGTATTTGAGACCCGGTGACAAAAATGTTCTTCATGAGAGCTTGGTACCTCGTGATAAAATTCTATTACCACCTCTCCACATTAAGTTGGGTCTCATTAAGCAATTCATCAAGTCCCTTCCAAAAGATGGTGAGTGCTTTCGGTACCTTTGCTCAAAGTTCCCCCAACTTTCTGAAGCAAAGCTAAAGGAAGGAGTGTTTGTTGGCCCTGATATAAGGAAACTCATTTCAGATGGAGCATTCGCTGAAACGATGTCTGAGAAGGAAAAAGAAGCCTGGGATTCCTTCAAGGATGTTGTTCTCAAATTCTTGGGGAACAGGCGGGATGAGAACTATAAGGATATTGTTGCCAGGATGCTCAATGCCTTCAAAGAACAAGGCTGTAACATGAGCCTGAAAGTCCATTTCTTGCACTCCCATGTGAACTACTTTTCCGAAAACTTGGGGGCATACAGTGAAGAACAAGGTGAAAGGTTTCACCAGGACATCAAGGACGCAGAGAGAAGGTACCAAGGAAGATGGAACACCACTATGATGGCTGATTTCTGCTGGTTGCTGCTTCGGGAAACCCAAGATGAAAAATACGCCAAGCAGCGCACCAAGAGAAGCATTCAGGGGAAGAAGAAACGGGCCCACCAGGAGATTGATTGACCCAAGAATGACTTTAAAATCTAAACTGTGTTGACAAATATCGTGTTTTTACTAAACTTTGAAATAAAAATTTGCTAGTTATTACCACAGTGTCGGATCTAATTTATTAGAATTTTATTTTCACACCATCGGGTGTTTGTCTTCATGTATTGCAATGGTGCGGTTTGCGTTTTCTATTCTTACATACTGTAACACCGAAAATGTGCCCTGTAACTTTAAGACACAAAAAGCTGAAGAGTATGGCACAGACTCTGACAGAAAGGGAGAGAAAAAGCTTCCTAGTTGCTATAGGCAACCAGAGCAGGCTGAGGCACGAGACCTGAAGGCACGCCCAGCCAACAGACACTCCCCAAACACTGAGGGAAACACTCTGCACATGTGCAGGAAAACGCCCATAACTCTGCATAAGAAAGCAGGCAGGCAAACAGAGTTAGTTCGAGTTCAGGAACAGGCCAGAGCTTGGGAGCAGGCCAGAAAGGAGAATCCTTATTATGCTCGAGTCCAGGAGAGAGAGAATCCAGGAAGAGAGGCTGAATGTGATTCCTGTATGATCTCTGACAAAGGTTTTGATGACACAGAAGCTGCAAGCGCTTGTGAAGCCTGGCAGGTTAGAGAGAACCAAAAACCCTTCAACAAAAGGTCAGAGTATTGTCAGCCTAACCCTGTGTATTCTGAGGCCTGGAATAAGAAGCCAAGAAGGGCTGGGAGACATAACAGGCAGTTATTCTCCAACAGTGAGTTTAACCATAGAAAACCCTTTGCTAATGAAAGCCAGAAGCTTTTAAGGTATTCACATCCTTATAATAGAGATAGTGAGCTGCTTCAGGATATTTGTATGAGAGCAGAGCCTGAATGTTTGTGTGAGAAGCCTGGCAGCAAACTGACAAGAGCAAGGTGTAACAGAAAAGCTGAAAAGCAATTTTATCAAGGCTCAGATAATTATCTCCCTGAACAGGAAGAGAGTTTTGAAGAGAGACCAGTCACTGACTGGAGGAGGTTACAAACTCTCTGCCCGAGGGAAGACGAGTCACTTGAGGAGCCCATGTGTACTGACCAGAATGAAGGTTTATCTTATGAGGAAAAGATGGACTGTTCTCTAGTTATGACTGAAGAGACCTCTCTGCGCTGAGAGCAGACAAGCCTGCTAGAGAGACAGGTCTGCACAGTGGAAACTGCCCAGGTGTTTACCTTGATGATATATTTTGTTTTGTCATTTAATTTGTGAAGCAAGAAGCTACTTTTCTTTATCCATTTGTTTATACCAGAAGTATGGTTATCTTTTGAGTTTGGAAGTGTATTATTTTTGAAAGTCCAGCAAAACCCCGGGAGGGGAATAAATCCTTGTTTAAACCTGACCCTCGACTTGCAACTACACTTTCTTTTTATAGAAAGGTCAGGGCCAGTAGTGAACTAAGCTAAATAACTCTAGTTTAGCCTCTGCTGGTGACATATAAAATGGCGTAGCACGTTGGATTTTTGAAAAAAAAAAAAAAAAGCAATACTACTATCCAAAGTTTTTTCAAAAGAGAAACAGATTGGAAGAAGAAAAAAAAAAAAAAAAACCTCACAGCAGCAAAGGAAATCCTGAGAGGAAGAAAATCCTGATACTAAGAGGACATCCACCAGCTGACCGGACGGAGGTGCAGAGAACCTTTCTCAAAATAAGATCCTTCACCGTGCTAAGGTACAAGTGGCTGGGCACGGGTGGTAAGGATTGTGGAGAAAGGGGGAGAGAGATATCTGGATAAAAGCAGATAGGGAGAAAGAACTATATTGTGTGCCGCACTTGGTGGGCCCTCTGTTTTTTCTCGCCTATACAGGTATACCGCAAGCGCCAAGATGGATTCCAAAGAAATGATGAAATGGATGGAAGAGCAGTGGAAGGCACAAAGTGAGCTGGCACGACAGGCCCAGGACAGGACTATGGCAGCACTGGCTGCGCAACAAAAGCCCCTGTTGGACTTGGTGACCACGCTACTACAGCGGACATCCACTACTACAGCTGCGGAGGAAAATGTACCGGTACCAGCGGCGGTAGGAGTACAACACTATGGTGCATTGGCACTAGGACCTTTACAAAAAAGTGATAACTTTGATGATTATTCGGACGCATTCGAGCGAATCGCTCAGGCGGCTAAGTGGCCCCTAGACCAATGGGCAGTCCGCTTTGCCATGTCATTAACTGGAGAGGCATTGGCGGCCTATAAGGCGATGCCCGCTGGCCTAGTGACCAGTTATCCAGATGTAAAATTGGCAGTTCAAGATAGGCTAGGTTTAACACCTACACATTATCGCCGACTTTTTAGGGAGGCAAGGCTCTTGCCCCAGGAGACACCTAAAGCTTTAATGCAGAGGTTGAAAGGTTTAGCAGCAAAGTGGTTGGCTCCAGAAAGGGCCACGATAGAAACTTTAATGGATGCGGTGCTGCTAGAGCAGTATTTTGAAGCTGTACCCGCCGAAGTAAAAGCTTTCCTGCTGTTACAAAAATGTCAATCCACTAGAGAAGCAGCGGAAATGACCGAATGCTATTTTGAAGCTGCATTGGCCGGAGCTTCTAGTAATAGTATGATGCGGGTAACAGGCATGGGAAGGATGCCTGGTATAAGGAAAGCTTATGCTTCTACGGTCTCAAAAGAAAATGTAAAAAGCTATAATAATCTGATAAGATGTTTCCACTGTGGAAAAAATGGTCATGTATATAGGGACTGTAAAGAACACATAGCCCTTGTATCAGGGAGAGAAATACACGGTGGGGAGGAGTTTATTATAGATGTCCAAGTGGAGGGTATAGATGCGGTGGCACTCCTGGATTCTGGGGCAGACCAGAGTATGGTCTCCCAGGAAATGTGGAAGGCCATTCAGGCCCACAATCCTACCCAGTGGGATAGTACGGATGGTCGTGTGAAAGTGCGATGTGTGCATGGTGCTTCCTCTTTTTACCCGATATATGACATGAGTGTGAATGGGTTGAATACCAGAGGAAAGGTACGCATGGCAGTTGTCCCCCGACTTCCCTTTAAGGTGGTCCTAGGCCGTGACTGGCCCCCGTTTAAGGAGGAATTGGGGAAAGGCCTTGAGGGGAAAGTAGACCCCGAAGAACCACTAAGGGGAGAGGTATCGTCCGAAACCCCCATAACTGAAGCCATTGCACAAAAGATCCCAAGTGCTTTATTTGGGAAACCCCGGGTGGAAGGGAAAACCCCAATTAAAAAAGGGTTTGTGTTGCACTTCACGAAAACATCCCAGCAGGTAAAGAGTCCCCAAAGAGCTACTGAAGCCTCAGCGGGCTATGACCTTTTCAGCAATGAGGATACAGTAGTCCCCAAGAGAGGGAAAGCCCTCGTGGATACCGGGTTGAGTATTCAAATCCCCGAAGGATGTTATGGCCGCATAGCACCGCGGTCTGGCCTAGCGGTCAATCATTCAATTGACATTGGGGCCGGGGTAATAGACCCGGATTATCGGGGGGTGGTCAAGGCCCTACTGTTTAACTTCGGGGAAGAAGATTTCATAATAAAAAGGGGTGAAAGAATAGCCCAGTTGATATGTGAACGGGTGGGCTTCCCGGTATTGTTAGAGACATCCTCATTACCCTCTACAGGCCGTGGGTCTGGGGGGTTTGGCTCCACAGGCAGAAAAGATGTTAAGGGCTTAGCAGCCATCGCTGAGGAAAGGAAAGAGGAGGACTTAGGCCCTCAGCTCTCAGATTGGAGGGAACAACCCGAAATACGTACAGGTACTGACCTGTCTGAACATCAGCAGGTAGAGTTAGCCCGGCTATTAAGGAAATTCTCCGATGTTTTGACAGCGGTGCCCGGTGAAACACGCCTGGTAGCCCATGAGGTCATTACAGTTCCGGGGAAAGTTATTAGACAACGCCCCTATAGGTTGCCAGAGGCGAAGCAAAACGAGGTCATTGCCCAAGTCAAGGAAATGGTGGAAATGGGGGTGATCGAGGAATCTCATAGTCCTTGGTCTAGCCCAATAGTCCTCGTCCCAAAACCGGATGGCTCCCTTCGTTTTTGTATTGATTTTAGGCAGGTAAATGCGATCTCACAGTTTGACGCATACCCCATGCCAAGAATCGACGATCTGTTAGATCGGCTAGGGCAGGCCCGGTTTCTAACAACCCTCGATTTAACCAAGGGTTATTGGCAAATCCCCTTGACGAGGGATTCGAAGCCAAAAACAGCTTTTTCCACCCCTTTAGGCCTATACCAGTTTAGGTGTATGCCATTTGGGCTACAGGGCGCAGCGGCAACGTGCCAGCGTCTTATTGACCAGGTCCTAAGGCCACATCAAGATTACGCATTGGCCTATATGGATGACGTTATTATCCATAGCGGCACCTGGCTAGAACACCTATCACGGGTAGAGGCGGTATTAAACGCCATTCGAAAAGCGGGTCTCACTTTGAACCCCAAAAAATGTCTTTTTGCGGCTAAGGAAGCCAAATACCTGGGTCATTTAGTTGGGAATGGGATGGTAAAGCCTCTAGCGGACAAAATAGAGAGTGTCCGGAACTTCCCACGACCGGTAGAAAAGAAGCATGTCCGCAGCTTCTTGGGCCTAATCGGCTACTACCGGCGGTTTATCCCCAGGTTTGCGGAGGAGAGCAGCCTTTTTACAGACATGATTAGGAAAAATGCCCCAAATAAAGTGCATTGGACTCCCGAGGCCGAGGAGACTTTTATCGCTCTTAAAGAGAAGTTGTGTAAAGCTCCTGTATTAAAGGGAGTTGACTTCCGGCTTCCATTCATTATCCAGACAGACGCTTCTGAGACTGGACTGGGGGCAGTTATGTCCCAGAAATTTGATGGTGTAGAACACCCGATTACCTACTTAAGTAGGAAACTGTCCAATGCGGAGCGGAAGTATTCTACTGTAGAAAGGGAATGCTTAGCCATCAAATGGGCGGTAGAAGCATTGCGATATTATGTGACAGGGCGAAAATTTATATTAATAACAGATCATGCACCGTTAAAATGGCTAAGCCAAATGCGCAACAATAATGCACGACTGACGCGCTGGCATTTAGCTTTGCAAGCCTTTAGTTTTGAGGTACAGCACCGTGCAGGGAAGCTGCATGGTAATGCGGATGCGTTGAGCAGAATTACGCGCTGTCCGACGGGGACGTCAGCAGCTCGTAATGTCTTAAGAAGGGGGATGTGTAACACCGAAAATGTGCCCTGTAACTTTAAGACACAAAAAGCTGAAGAGTACGGCACAGACTCTGACAGAAAGGGAGAGAAAAAGCTTCCTAGTTGCTATAGGCAACCAGAGCAGGCTGAGGCACGAGACCTGAAGGCACGCCCAGCCAACAGACACTCCCCAAACACTGAGGGAAACACTCTGCACATGTGCAGGAAAACGCCCATAACTCTGCATAAGAAAGCAGGCAGGCAAACAGAGTTAGTTCGAGTTCAGGAACAGGCCAGAGCTTGGGAGCAGGCCAGAAAGGAAAATCCTTATTATGCTCGAGTCCAGGAGAGAGAGAATCCAGGAAGAGAGGCTGAATGTGATTCCTGTATGATCTCTGACGAAGGTTTTGATGACACAGAAGCTGCAAGCGCTTGTGAAGCCTGGCAGGTTAGAGAGAACCAAAAACCCTTCAACAAAAGGTCAGAGTATTGTCAGCCTAACCCTGTGTATTCTGAGGCCTGGAATAAGAAGCCAAGAAGGGCTGGGAGACATAACAGGCAGTTATTCTCCAACAGTGAGTTTAACCATAGAAAACCCTTTGCTAATGAAAGCCAGAAGCTTTTAAGGTATTCACATCCTTATAATAGAGATAGTGAGCTGCTTCAGGATATTTGTATGAGAGCAGAGCCTGAATGTTTGTGTGAGAAGCCTGGCAGCAAACTGACAAGAGCAAGGTGTAACAGAAAAGCTGAAAAGCAATTTTATCAAGGCTCAGATAATTATCTCCCTGAACAGGAAGAGAGTTTTGAAGAGAGACCAGTCACTGACTGGAGGAGGTTACAAACTCTCTGCCCGAGGGAAGACGAGTCACTTGAGGAGCCCATGTGTACTGACCAGAATGAAGGTTTATCTTATGAGGAAAAGATGGACTGTTCTCTAGTTATGACTGAAGAGACCTCTCTGCGCTGAGAGCAGACAAGCCTGCTAGAGAGACAGGTCTGCACAGTGGAAACTGCCCAGGTGTTTACCTTGATGATATATTTTGTTTTGTCATTTAATTTGTGAAGCAAGAAGCTACTTTTCTTTATCCATTTGTTTATACCAGAAGTATGGTTATCTTTTGAGTTTGGAAGTGTATTATTTTTGAAAGTCCAGCAAAACCCCGGGAGGGGAATAAATCCTTGTTTAAACCTGACCCTCGACTTGCAACTACACTTTCTTTTTATAGAAAGGTCAGGGCCAGTAGTGAACTAAGCTAAATAACTCTAGTTTAGCCTCTGCTGGTGACAATACATACCTGTACAACATTTTTTGCACATTTCTTTGCTTTGCTTTGTGTCTAACCTCGCTCTTATATGCTCAATGTTTGTGCACATGTATATGGCTGTTTTAAGTGCAGACAATTTTGCTACCATCACAGTGTGTTTTGTTGACATTACTCTATTCTTATGTGCTGCCTTGTTACAATTTTCTTTATTCTTATTTGAATAACTACTAAACAATTAGTATAAAGAATTCATCCAAGAAACTTTTATCTCGATCGCATTCAATCTGAAACGTTCACCTCAAACTGCTAACCCAATGTAGCAAAAAATCTGTACGTGATGGAGCAAATTGGTTACCAGATTTGGATTCAGCGCACCAAAAAACGTAAAAATCAATGGAAACATTAGAGGCAGTTTAAAAAAAAATTTTTTTAGTGTACCTGTGTAATCTTTTCACACTGTTCCATATTTTGCTCCATTGTTCTCTGCATTGTGATCCCATATGTAATTCCTAGATATTTAAAAGATGATTGCACCTTTTGGAATGGATAGTCCTGTACTGTTAATTCTGATGCTTGCACGTTTAGGGGTATTATTGTGGTCTTCGTTAATTTTACTTTATATCCTGAATTAGCAAAATATGCTTCTATAATCTGTAAAACTGTTGCTAATGAGCAAGGCTTCAGAAAGAGGAGATGGTCGTCTGTATATGCCGATAATTTACACTGATATCCTTTAATATTTACCCCTCTACACTCTTATGCAGGCAGTCTTTAAATTCCAGTCTTTAAAGACTGCCTGCAAAATCGATTTGCTGCTTTAGATACAAATGACAGAGCTCCAGAAGAGTTATGGAACGACATCAAGAAGGTTGTGTTGGAAGAAAGCGAGACGTCTCTACAAAAGGTGAAAAAGCAAAAACGGCCAAAATGGATGACGGAAAAAACTGAAAATTGCCCAGAAACACAGAGAAGCTAAAGCCAGAGAAGAAAGAAAGACAATAACAGAACTCAACAGAGATTTCCAACGTGCAGCAAGACAAGACAAGGAAAAGTACTACAACGACACTTGCAAGGAAATAGAAGCAGAAACTATTAGAGGAAGAACAAGATCGGCTTTCCTAAAGCTACGAGAGTTAAAGAAAAAGTTCCAGCCTCGAATTGGAATGTTACAAGATGCTCAAGGTTCTATGTTGAATGATGCTGAGAAGATCAAGAAAAAGTGGAAGGAATATATAGAGTTTTTATATGATAAAGATCAAGTGGACCAACAGCCGTTTCAACCTGTACCTTATGATCGGGAACCATTGGTGATGAAAGAAGAAGTTAAAGCAGCATTGAAAGCCTTATCAAAGAACAAAGCACCAGGCATTGATGGCATTCCCATAGAAGTATTACAGCAATCTGATGCAGCTGTTACCATACTTACAAGGCTCTGGCAAGAAATATGGAAGACAACATCATGGCCAACTGACTGGAAAAGATCTGTGTTTATACCAATACTAAAGAAAGGTGATCCAACTGACTGTGGAAATTATCGCACAATCGCTCTGATCCCACATGCCAGCAAGATTCTACTGAAGACTATTCAAAAGAGACTACAACCATACCTGGAACAAGAACTACCTGAAGTGCAAGCAGGGTTCAGGAAAGGGTGAGGAACGAAAGACATCATTGCGGATGTGAGATGGATCCTTGAAAAGACTAAAGAATACCAAAAGGATATCTATTTGTGCTTTATCGACTATAGCAAGGCTTTTGACTGTGTAAACAATGAGAAACTCTGGGCCACATTAAGAAGCATGGGTATACCAGAACACCTGATCGTACTCTTGCACAATCTGTACATTGATCAAGAAGCAACAGTTTGAACAGAACAAGGAGAAACAGAATAGTTTAAAATAAGCATAGGTGTAAGACAAGGCTGCATACTTTCCCCCTACCTGTTTAATTTATATGCAGAACAAATCATCAGAGAAGCAGGATTGTATGAAGACAACAGAGGTGTGAAGATTGGTGGAAGACTCATCAACAACCTTCGCTATGCTGATGATATCACATTATTGGCTGAAAGTGAAGATGATCCAGATCATTGGCTGCCCAATTGGGGCAGACTGGACCACACAAAAGAGGGTGCCATCTGGCACACCTGCGCCAGCGGGCCCACGCCTGAGGGCCTTGCCAGAGGGCCCTTTGGCGTGGACCGCCAAGAACATCCAGAGAACCCGCTACCTTCATTCCAACCTGACCAAGAGCTGCTCGTCAGGACCATAGAACAGAAGAATAATCAACCTCACTGCTATATCTCCTCAAAGCACCACAACAGATCTGTAAGATGCTCATCTAATGAATTGAGCCAGAGAAAAGAATCTTAAGAACCAAGCACATCCAGGCACTCTCTGCTGCAGCCCGCCACACTGGACCTCGATGCCAAGGCAACCTGCCCAATCGGGGGCAGACCGTCCATCTTTAAAGCAAGCGCATCCAGGCGCGGGCCCACTAGTGAATCACCAGCTAAGCAGGAAGACAGAAGCAAGGTGAGCTAGAGCTCCCCTCTGAGGTCGAGCTCACTCCACTCGGACGCCACAGGATAACAAGCAAATGCCCTCGAACGTCTAACTGACAACACATAAAGAACATGGTGAGGTCCTCACTAGCTGGTAATCTAAAATAGTGCCAAATATGAAGCTGTGACTTATTCCTCAGCTGAAAACACAGTTCACCATAGAGCATTCCCACACAGCCAGCGAACCGGCAACATTGTAACCACAGCACAATACCCTGCCTGCTTTTGTCTAGCCAATTCATCATTCAAATACAATGTGTCTATTGACTGTTTCCCTGCATGTAACTGCCTAGATAGCCAAGCTGAATACACTGTGCCTATTTAACGATTTAATACTATTGTCTAGACAATAAAGTCCTTTCATGCTACCGCTGAGATAGCCAAGCTTAATACATTGTGCCTATATAATGATACCTTGCATGCTACTGCCTAGCTAGCCAATTTGTGTATACTGCTTCCAAATTATACCTTCTATGCTACTGCCTAACTAACTAACTAACTGGAAGGCCCTGTGCCTGATGCTAAAACAAACACCCCTGCCTGCAGGAGTAGAGAAAACTCAAGACAACCTAGCACTCAATCCACTACGCTAACACCCATGATGACTCACTACCAATCCACTCTCGCCATCTGCTGCATGCTACTAGCACTTACTCACAGCACCCTAGCCCTCATCTCCAATCACAACACCATCCCAGTACTAAAAGGCCCATGGAGAAGGTGGACTAGTTATCCCTACAACCATCCATGCGCTTCTGGTCGCCTATCAAGCCCACATCTAATCTACGTTGCCATCCAGCAAATCAATCTGCCCCATGATGAACATGACACACACCCCCGCAACCTGAAGTGTGCACTCATAAATGCACGATCGATCAGGAACAAATGGCCTGCAGTGGCTGACCTACTGTCTACCCATAACCTGGACATTCTGCTCATCACTGAGACATGGCTGTCCACGTCTGACACATCCTACACAAACTGGCCCCGACCAACTTCAACATTCACCCCTGCTACAGATCTGACAGAAGAGGTGGAGGAGCCCTCATCCTAATGAAGCAAGAACTACAATACCAGCTAACCGCAGCCAGTACCACTACAAACCTTGATTCCATCACCATATCTAATAAATACAGCAACATCAGTTTGTTCTACACGGCTCCATCCCCCTCCCCAGATGATTTAGCCACCATCATAGACATTGCTGGAAACCCCCAGAATCTTCGTGCTCAAAACTGGGTGTTGGGAGACTTAAAACTCCCAGCTCTTCAGGACACTCACTCTGAGGCCTTCACAGAGGCACTTACTGAGTTAGGCTATGTCCAACTAGTAAATGCCCCCACACACGTAAAGGGAAACAAACTGGACCTGATATTCGCCCCAAAAGATATAATTGACACCGCACACAAGACGGACCTATCTGTAAGCCCTGTACCATGGTCTGACCACAGCCTAATAAAGTTCCAGATGCCATCACACCACTTAAAAAATAAACTCCAGGTCTCAAATGAATCCACCGAATCATTCTCAAAATGGTTCCGGCAATTTGATAAGGAGGACACAATCGACAGAATTCAGCTTCTTCAAAAACCCCAGTTCAATGCCTTGAGGATCTGATCTCAGCATGGAATACAAGCCTTGATGCTGCAGTCAAACTACCTACCACCAAGAAAGCATCAAGAAGAAGGAGAAACGCACCTTGGTTCTCTCCCGATCTTCGAACATCATTTCTTAAACTCAGAAAGCTCGAAAGAGGATGATGCTGAGCCCGTTATGCTGCGAATCTCGAATTGTACAACGATCACCTGAAGTCACAAAACGAATGAGACAATATCATGCGGAGATACTACAACGCTCACTAAACAAGCCACATGAGCTCTTCAGCCTAGTGAAGACCTTAGCAAATGGGCCCTCGCCTACACAACTGAATCTCCCTGTCCCCCAAGAATATGTGGACTACCTGCAGGCCAAGGTAAGCCAGTCCAACACACCCATCAATTGTAATTCCCCCCCAACAACCCTATCATACACCCATACGACTGCAACAAATGTCATCAAACATATCATCATCATGTTCTCTGCTCCATCGGAAAGAAACATACAAGATATCATCTCCTCCATAAATACTACCACAGCACCCAACGACCCATGTCCAGCATTTTGGATAAAATCCCTGCGGACCGAACTTAGACCTTTCCTCTCCAAACTCATTGGGCTATCGTTCTCAACGGGGAAATTCCCCAAAAGCCTGAAGCAGACAGCAATAAGACCGCTACTAAAAAATAGCAAGCTGGACCCAGCAAGGATGGATTCATACAGGCCGATATCCAGCATCCCGCTACTGGCAAAAATCATCGAGAAGGTTGTACAACAGCAACTTCACCATCATATTGAGACCAGTTCCCCCCCCGACCCCTGCCAACATGGCTTTCGAGAATCACATGGGGTTGAAATGCTGCTGACCACATTACTCAACAACCTGACCATTGGGATGGACAGTATCAAACAAGGGTTTGCCCTGATCTTCCTGGACATTGCGGCAGCCTTTAACACTGTGTGTCACGAAATACTCCTCTCCCGTCTAAGTGAGAAGGGAATCCAGGGTAATGCCCTAACATGGTGTGCATCATATTTAACAGATCGATGGCAGCATGTCCGTGCCGGCCCCTCCACCTCCGCACCATTCCTCCAAGAAAAAGGCGTTCCACAGGGATCATCACTCTCAGCCCTCCTATTCAACATTTACATGCAGCCCATCTGTAATATCATCTGATCATTCAATATTAATTGCCTAATTTATGCCGACGATGTTCTACTCTACACGCCTTTCCTGTTAGATAAACCAGACCTATCACCCCTCTCCGCCTGTTTCGATGCTGTTACAGATTGGTTACACTCGCAGAAACTAAGGATAAATTTTAAGAAAACAGAGGTCCTTTTCCTCACTAGAAATACAATATTCATACCACCCAGCTCCCTCAAGGTCAGGGACGCTGAACTCCTAAGCAAGCCTACAATTCGGTACCTTGGAGTTATTCTCTACCAACAGCTCAATATGAAGGCCCTGATAAGCAATATGGTCAAGTCCATATACAACAAAATAAGGACTCTTTGTCACCTGAGACAACTTCTAGAACCAGAAGATTTCCGGACAATTTATCAAGCTTTAGTAACCCCAAATTTGATTATGCAAATGCTATACTACATGGCCTTCCAAAAAACACTATAAACCCTCTGCAACTAGCAATGAACGCAGTGGCCAGAATTCTGCATGGGGCATCAAGGAGGGACCATATAACACCAATCCTAAAAAATTTACATTGGGTCCCAATCCAAAGCAGGATTACCTTCAAGTTGCTGACGATGATTCACAAAGCCATTAATAAATGCTCCTCTACATCACTCACAGATCTCATTGAGACTACACCCCACAACAGGGCAAGAAGATCAACCGCAATCAACACCTTGATCCTCCCGAGGCAGATCACAAAATGCTCACAAGCAGCCAGGAGAAGAGCATTCGCGCTTTTTGCACCCACTTGCTGGAACGCCCTACCTCCTGCTATCAGGGCCATCAAAGACATCTCCCAATTCAGGAAGGCACTTAAACATCACCTGTTCCTTCAGTACTACACCGACCAAGAACACCTTCCACATCCAGCCACGCCCAGTAGCCCATACAGTCAACACCCAAGCAGTAACCATTCAAGATTTAAACCAAGCCTACCAGACGCCGACCCCCCCGACAAGTAGCAACACATTCACCCTTTCGACTTCACATAATCAGCTGAGCCAATATGTAAATAGTTGAGTTATTCCTTAGCATATGCTGTTAATCTATTTGTATATAGGTACCCTGTTCAATCCTGCACATAACCCCCTGTTATATTGTAAGTCCACTGCAAACCTCCTGCACTGGACAGATATGTTACATGTAAACCACACTGATACTGAAGAGCGCGGTATATAAGAAAGTTAAATAAATAAATGATCTGAAACATTTGCTTCTCACAATCAAAGAACATAGGGGCTTGTTCACAAAGCCGCGGTAGCAGTTTCCGATCGTTATCGGAGCCGCGGCCCCATTGAAATCAATGGGGCCGTGGCTCTGATAATGATCAGAAACCACTACCGCGGCTTTGTAAACAAGCCCCATAGTCTCAAAATGGACCTGCACCTTAATGTAAAGAAGACAAAGATCATGACAACTGGCATAATCAACAGGTTCATCGTTGAAGGAGAAGAAATTGAAATCGTGAGCAACTTTAATCTACTTGGATCAACTATCAATAAAGAAGCAACAAGCAGTCAAGAAATCAGACAATGCATTGCTCTTGGCAGAATGGCTATGAAAGACCTAGATAAGATTCTGAAGAGCAGAGATGTCTCTCTCCATACAAAGATTCAACTTGTTCAAGCCATGGTATTTTCAATAACATCATATGGATGTGAAAGCTGGACAGTGAAAAAGATAGACAGGAAGAAAATTGATGCCTTTGAATTATGGTGCTGGCAGTGAATACTTTGTATACCATGGACTGCCCAGAGAACAAACCAGTCGGTACTAGAGGAGATCAAACCTAAGCTTTCTTTAGAAGCTCAGATGATAAGACTTCGACTTTCATACTTTGGACACATCATGCGAAGAGAGAGATCATTAGAGAAAGACATCATGCTTGGCAAGATAGAAGGTCAACACAAAAGAGGAAGGCCAGCAATGAGATGGATCGATACAATAACAGTAGCTATGGGTACCAGTCTGTCAACAATGAGCTGTCTGACTCAGGATTGAACACAATTTAGGATAGCTATCCAGATGGTCACCATGAGTTGACTCTGACTCGATGGCACTTAACAACAACAACAACACTCTTATGCTGTCAAATCATGATAGCTAGTGGTTCTATCGCCAGGTTAAATAGGAGAGGTGAGAGAGGGCATCCCTGTCTCGTGCCTCTGAATAGTTTAACGGATGCTGAGAGCATTACATTCGCTGCAATCTGCGCTGTGGGGTTTGCATATAGTGTTTCAATTCTTCTTATTATTCCATCTTTCATTCCAAACCATCTCAACACTTGAAAAAGGTATAGCCACTGTACGCTGTCAAATGCCTTTTCAGCATCTAGTGCTAGGCCAATTATTGGTTCAGAAACTTGCTGAGCTTGTATCAGCACTTGTGTAAGTAGTCTTCCGTGGTAGATCTGTCAGCCATGAAACCACATTGATCTGGATGTATTAACGTGGTAAGAACTTTACTCAATCTGTTGGCCAGTACTTTACCGTATATCTTGTAGTTGGCATTTAAAAAAGAGATGGGCCTATAGTTTTCTATCTTCTGTGGATCTCTGCCTGGTTTGGGATGTATGACAATAGTGGATTCGGAAATGGCTCCCACCACAGGACATTCCTCGCTTAGTCTAGAATAGTATACCTGCAAGTTAGGCACTATGCACTTCGCAAACATTGAATAAAATTCTAGTGGGAGTCCATCTGGTCCACATGCTTTACCCTTAGCCAGTTGATTGATAGCTAAATTGATCTCTTCCTCATCAATATCTTCCTCCAGCGCTTCTGCCTGGACCTTGGAAAGTTTAAGTCTAGTTATGTTAGAGACCATCTTATCAAACGCTCCTTTATCCCATTCTATTTCTGACTGATATAGCTTAGCATAGAACCTTCAACCGTGTTCCAGTATATGCTCATCTTTAGTAAGTAGCTCTCCTTCACCATTCTGCAATGCAGTGATACGTGTTGCCGTTCCTTTGGCTTTTAGTGTGTTAGCCAATAGGGTACCCGCTCTATTGTTTTCATGATAATATACACTTTGTTGTATATTACTTTGTTGTTGTGCCTCTACACTAAGGACTGAGTTATATTGATAGCACAATTTCTGTAGACATTGTAGAATCATCGGATCCGTTTTCTTTGTTAGTATTTTCTCTCCTGTGCGAATTTGCATCTCTAACTCTGTTAGGGTTTCCTTTTTTTCCCTCCTAGATTGTATGGCGTATGATGTTATATGCGCTTGCATATTGGCTTTGAACGCTTCCCACCAGGCCCAAGTTGAGGTTTCTGTGATTAAATTTAACTGAAAGTAGTTAGCTATATCTTTTTGCATGTAGGTCACAAATGCGCTATCTGCTAGCAATGCTTTGTCCATTCTCCATCCTACTTGACTTTTCTTTTCCACCTTTGCATCAAATGTACACACTGTTGCAGTGTGATCTGAAACAGTAGTCACGCATATCTCTGATGATATTATATGTGGGATTAGAGTAATTGACATTAAGAAAAAATCAATTCTTGTTTGAGATCTGTGCGGTAGAGAGTAGAATGTATACTCTCTATCTTTTGGATGTAATAGTCTCCATGGGTCCACCAGACCTAGATCTTCAATCATACCCAGAATCACTGCTTGAGCCTTAGGGGTATGTTTACTAAAGGGCGCTAACATCACAGTGGCGGAATTAGCGCACAGTAAGTTATCTTACCGGGCGATCAAGGCGCTATCACACAATAATGTACCTTATCGTGTGATAATGCGCCTGCGGCATTAAGGCACCCTAATGCCATGAAATCCGGCGCTGAAGGGCAGAGGAAGGCTTCCCAGAGGGCAGAGAGAAGGGGGTCAATGGGTGGAGAGTGGGAGGGGAGAGGATCCAGGCACACTAACGCTATGGAATCTGGGTCTGATCACTAACGCCAGTGAAACTCCTATGAAGAAAGGCTAAAAAGGTTAGGGCTCTTTAACCTGGAAAAGAGACGGCTGAGGGGAGATATGATAGAAGTCTATAAATTAATGAATGGAGTGTAATGGGTAAACATAGATTGATTGTTTACGTTATCAGAATATAGAAAGGCTAGGGGACATGCAATGAAGCTATAGGGTAAACTATTTAAGACTAATAAAAGAATATATTTTTTCACTCAACGTATAATCAAACTCTGGAATTTTTAATCGGAGGGTGAAGTAAAGGCTGTCAGTGTAGCTGGATTTAAAAAAGGTTTGGACAAGTTCCTGAAGGAAAGGTCCATAAACCATTATTAAGAAGGGACCCAGGATATCAATGTTTGACCCAATAAAAGCATTGTGGAACCTGTGTCTTTTGGGGAAACTGCTAGGTATGTATGATCTAGATTGGCCACTGTTGGAGACAGGATACTGGGCTTGATGGACCTTGGTCTGAGCCAGTATGGCATATCTTATGTTCTTATGTTCTTAAACCCTCGCGTTAAGGCACATTTGCAGGAAAGAGAAACCATTTCCATCTGCAATGTACAGCAAAGCCATGGAAACCTAAAAAAAGTGATAGTTGTGATACCTATGCATGGAACAAAAGGGCAAATAAACATGGAAAATGACCTGAACAAAATTTAAAATCACCATAACCAAGATGGCCAATAGTGATATTAATGGGAAAAATAAAAAGCACTATTGAGAAAGCTCCAAAAAAAGATATCATTTTTGGAAGGGTCTACGCTCTGTCCCCCTACAAGGTGAATGATCCCACATTGAAATAGTGCTGATCAGGGTTTTCCCTTTTTATTGGACAGGTTTCTTATGGCATGCACATGTGCCGCAACAGCAGGGTGGGCATGTCGGAAAGGGCAACTGTACAGATGCTTGAAAATGGGATACAGAGGGCTGCAGGCGGCACATGCTGTGGTGCAGCTGGGGCACAGTGCTGACTAGGGAGATGCCTAGGTGGCACATAGGAATGCTGAAACTGTACAGCAGCCAGACAGCAACTGATGAGGGCCCAACATGGGCACGAGTGTGTTTCTCACAGTGTCACAGGGGATAGTACCCAGCAGGTACCCCCAAGGGCACAGAACATTGGCAGGCGGTGGTGGGTGGGAAGCATGGACATCTATGCAGGCACCCCTACCCCATTTATTTATTTATTTATTTGCATTCTCTTATATACCGCGCTATTCTGCATCAGTGCGGTTTACATTGAACAAACTGAAATTACATTGAACAGGGCATTATTACTTGGAGATAACTATTTTACAGGGAACATGGGCTATGGAGGGTTAAGTGGCTTGCCCAAGACCACAAGGAGCACCTGTGGGACTAGAAACCTCAGTCCTTCCGGCCCAAGGTTGCTGTCCTCTAGTGGGATTTGAATCCCTGACCTTCCAGCCTGAAGTACCTTGCCCCAACCACTAGGCCACTCCTCCACTCCAGATCCCGCACCATAGGCAGCCGCCTACTGGCACACTGGATGGCCTAAGACTGCGCATCACCAGCACCACCAGCATAAAGGCATGTCCGAATGGTGGTGGAGGGGTACTGGTGGTGAAGGGGGCAGTGGCATCTGCCCACAGCAGACCATGGCCTAGTCCTGTTCAGGTGGGTGCCGTGCACTGCAATAGACAGGCTCTGTCTGATGAACAGTCATGGTATCCCCGGGGAATGAACTGTCCCTGTGGCAACAGTGTGGTGCAGTACACACAGCCAGTGTGTTCAGGAGCAGAAGGTAACAGGTTTGAGTCCCAGCTGTGGCTCCTGCTAACCCAGGTCCCCATATTTTAGCCAGTACTAAACTGTGGTAATGAAGACGGAACCTTTAAGCATGTAAATAGTTCTTGTCCATGAAGACTCCCCATGGACAAAATTACTTATATTAACCACTTACACCCTCGTTATGTTTGTTTCTGTGTAATCAGTTGAAATATACTGCTGTGTTATGTTCTCTATAAACCGTCTTGAATTGTAGAAAGACGGTATATAAAAAACTGTTAAATAAATAAATAAAATAAATAAATATTGCAGATAACATAAACATGCTTGAAACGCCTATATTTTACCCTACAGTGCACAGACACCATAAATATGTGCAATACCTACAGCAGAGTTTCCCAACTCCAGTCCTGGAGGGCCAAACACCATTCAGGTTTCATGCTGTTTCTAATCAAGATGCCTGTGCTGCATTTCCATGTGCCGTCCCCATGGTATGCAAATGTATCTCATGCATATTCATTAGAGACAGCATCAAAACCTGAACAGTGTTTGGCCCACCTGCACTGGAGTTGGGAAACTCTGCCCTAGAGCAGTGGCCAAGAGGGGCAGAAACACCCACACCCACAGGCTCCATTATCCAAAGCCTCATGGAGAAACAGGATGTTGTGCCCTGCGTGCAGCAGCATCTCCCAATCCTAGCACTTGCATACCTTAACAATGCCGCCCTAAACTTGGGAATATGTTACACATATATCAAAAGGTTGTTATGATTAATGGCAGATAGCAATTCCTAAGTTAAGCACAATTTGCTGATTGAGCTGCATCATAGCAACCTTTCTGATGTCTGTGGAGTGTGTTTCAGTTCTGATCTCTGACAGTGTTTAATACCCCGGGGAGTGACCCCAACAGTATTGCTTACCATAGCAATGCCTGCACTGTGCCCAGGATTGGTGTGGTGGCCAAGGCTGCCAAAAGCCTCTATATTTGCAAAATGCTGGTATCGATGTGGGAGTGTGTGTCTGTCTATCCAGTGTGTGGTGGCTGCCTACACCTTACTCAGCCCACACTGCTTGCACTGTTTCCAGTGTTCGCCTGCCAATGTGCATAATGAGGAGCAAGGTACTGTGGGTATAGCCCAGACAGGGCAGCCTGGGCAGGATTCATCTGCACAGAGCATAGGGCAATAGCTGGGATATTGTAGTGCCCGGCCACCATCTGCACGGACAGGGTGGCCACAGCATGTCCTGCTGGGAGGTCACTCTCACCCTGACTGAGCAGTGATCACGGCATGGCTAGGTTCCCCCATAGTGCTATATAGTATTTCTCTCAAATGAAATTTACACCCCCCCACACACCATACACCCACTCACCCACACACCCACACAAAAGCACACACCAACACCCACACCAACACCAAACCCACATACCAAACCCACACACCCCACACACATACCCCCCCACACACACTCAAACACACACACACACACAGACACCCCCCATACTAACACACCAACACCCACACCCACCCACACACACACTCAGACACACCGACACACAAACACACCTACAGACACATACAGACACACACACACATAACCCCCCCACACACAACCCCCCCACACACCTACACACACACACACCCCCACACACACACACTGCCCCACACATATAAACACCTACACACTGCCACACACACACATACCTCCCAAACACACACCCATACATCCCAATACACCCACTCACACACACCCCCACACACCCCACACAAACACACACACACACACACCACACACACACAATCACACACACCCACACTCCCACACACACACACCACACCCCCCCACACAAACATATACACACCCACACTGACACATCCACACACATCCACACACACACAAACACACACACACACACACAGAAAGACAGACACACACACACAACCACACACACACACCCACACACCCACACACACACACTAAAAACCCCCACACACCCACACACACACACACACATACCCAACCCCCCCACACACACACCCACACACCCACAAACACACCCACACACCCACACACACACCCAAACACCCCCTACACACAAACACCCACACCCCCAAACCACCACACCCCCTCGTCCACATACACACACTCTGAAACCCCCCACACCACCAAACACCCCCCAACCCCAACCCCCCCACACACAGCCACACACCCCCAACCCCCCACACCCACCCACACCCACACACACCCATGCACCCACACACCCTCAGACACACACACAGACACAGACACAGACAGACAGAAAGACACACACACACATACCCCACACACAAACACCCATGCCCACACACACACACACACCCCTACAAACCCACACACCCACACACACCCACAAAACCACACCCACACACACCCACACCCACACACCCCAACACACACCCACACCCACCCACACACTCACACCCACACACCCACACACCCACACAAACACACAACCACACACAAACACACATGCACCCCCACACCCCCACACTCACACACCCACACCCACACCCAAACACCCCCACCCCCACCCCCAAACACCCATACAAACCCAGACACCCATACAAACCCACACACCCACACACACCCACACACTCACACCCACACGTACACACCCACACACACCCCCACAAACCAACACACACCCACCCCCACACCCACACACCCACAGACACACACACACAAACACAAACACAGAAAGACAGACACACACACAGACACAAACACCCCCCCCACACACACACACATACCCAAAGGTGAGGTCAGAGAGGCTGTTGTTGCCAAAAAAGCATCTTTCAGGAAATGGAAAAAAGAGCCAAATGACGAAACCTGGAAACAGCCCAAGCACTGGCAAGTCAAATGCAAGGCATTGATAAGGCAGGCAAAGAGAGAATTTGAGAAGAAGCTTGCTGCGGAAGCAAAAACACAAAATAAAGACCTTTTCAAGTACATTCGTAGCAAAAAACCTGTGAGAGAGTCAGTTGGTCCATTAGATGATAAAGGGGTTAAAGGAGCACTAAGAGGCGACAAGGCGATAGCGGAGAGAGACTGAATGAATTCTTTGCTTCAGTCTTTACTGAGGAAGATGTAGGGATGTTACCCATGACTGAAGTGGTATTTAAAGGTGCGGAAGAATTGAAGGAAATATCGATACATCGGGATGATGTCTTACAACTATTAGATAAACTGAAGAGTAGCAAATCACCTGGGCCGGATGGTATACATCCAAGCGTGTTGAAAGAACTGAAATATGAGATTGCAGACCTGCTATTAGTAATCTGTGAACTATCATTAAAATCATCTCTAATACCTGAAGATTGGAGGATCGCCAATGTAACACCAATTTTTAAAAAGGGTTCCAGGGGTGATCCGGGAAACTACAGACCGGTGAGCCTGACGTCAGTACCAGGAAAAATGGTAGAAACCATCATAAAAAATAAAATTACTCAGCATGTAGATAGTCATGACCTAATGGGAGACAGACAACATGGCTTTAGACAAGGAAGATTTTGTCTTACTAATCTGTTATGTTTTTTTGAAGGAGTGAATAAACAGGTGGACAAAGGTGAGTCGGTTGATATTGTGTATCTGGACTTTCAGAAAGCCTTTGACAAGGTCCCTCATCAGAGACTTTTGGCAAAACTAAAGAGTCATGGGATAGGAGGCAGTGTATTATTGTGGATCAGGAACTGGTTAAAAGATAGAAAGCAGAGGGTAGGGCTAAATGGCCAATTTTCCCAATGGAGAAAGGTGAATAGTGGTGTACCCCAGGGATCTGTGCTGGGTCCGCTGTTTTTGACATATTCATAAATGACCTGGAAAGTGGAATAACGAGTGAGGTAATCAAATTTGCAGATGACACAAAACTATTTAAAGTTGTTAAAACCCAAGAGGATTGTGAAAAATTGCAAGAGGATCTTGATAAATTGGAAGATTGGCATCAAAATGGCAGATGAAATTTAATGTGGACAAGTGCAAGGTTATGCACCTAGGGAAGAACAACCCAAACTATGGTTACACGATGCAAGGTTCCACATTAGGAACCACCACCCAGGAAAAAGATTTAGGCGTCATTGTGGATACCATGTTAAAACCCTCGGCCCAGTGTGCAGCGGCAGCCAAGAGAGCAAATAGAATGCTAGGTATTATAAGGAAAGGAATGGAAAATAAAACAAAAGATATTTTAATGCCTCTATATCGTTCCATGGTGAGACCGCACCTTGAATATTGTGTGCAATTCTGGTCGCCATATCTTAAAAAGGATTTAGCGATTTTAGAAAAGGTTCAGAGAAGAGCCACCAAAATGGTAAAGGGGATGGAAGGATACTCCTATGAGGAAAGGCTAAATAGGTTAGGGCTCTTTAACCTGGAAAAGAGACGGCTGAGGGGAGATATGATAGAAGTCTATAAATTAATGAACGGAGTGGAACGGGTAAACGTAGATCGATTGTTTACGTTATCAGAATATAGAAAGACTAGGGACATGCAATGAAGCTACAGGGTAAACTATTTAAGACTAATAAAAGAAAATATTTTTTCACTCAACGTGTAATCAAACTCTGGAATTTGTTACCGGAGGATGTAGTAAAGGCTGTTAGTGTAGCTGGGTTTAAAAAAGGTTTGGACAAGTTCCTGGAGGAAAGGTCCATAAACCATTATTAAGAAGTGACCGAAGATATCAATGCTTGACCCAGTACAAGCATTGTGGAACTTGTGTCTCTTGGGGAAACTGCTAGGTACATATGACCTAGATTGGCCACTGTTGGAAACAGAATACTGGGCTTGATGGACCTTGGTCTGACCCAGTATGGCATATCTTATGTTCTTATGTTCACACCACCCACACCCACACACCTACACACACCCACACACAACCACACTAACACCCACCCACACTCACACCCACACATACCCAAAAAATACCCACCCACACCCACACACCCACACCCCCACACACACACCCCACACACACCCCACACCCATGCACACCCCCCACACCCACACACCCAACCCCCCCACACACCACACACCCCCACACACTCACACCCACAAACACCCCCACACCTCCCCCCACACACACACCCACAAACACACACACACCCATACACACACAAACCCACACCCACAAACACCCACACAACCCTCCCCCACACACCACCCACACACCCACACACACAGACACATACAGAAAGACAGACACACACACACACACAACCACACCCCACCACACACACAGACACAGACAGAAAGACACACACACACACATGCACACATACCCCCCCCACACACCCATGCCCACCCCCCCACACACAGAAAGACAGACACACATAACCACACCCACACCCATACCCACACCAAACCCCACACACAACCACACACACACACATACACCCTCACACACCCCGACACACGCGCACACACACACACACACACACCCCACCCCCCCACCCACACATACAGACACAGACAGACACACCCAACCACCCCCACACCCACCCCCACACCCACCCTCCACACACACACCACAACGCCCCCCGCCCACACACACACTCCCACACCCCCCACACTCCCTCACACCCACACACATCCCCACCGGCACACCCCAAACACCCCACACACCACACCCACACACACCCACACACCCCACACACATAACCACACACACACACTCAAACACCCACCCACACACCTCCACACACCACACACACCCCCACACACCCCACACACCCCCACACACCCCCACACACCCACATCAACACACTCACACCCACACATACCCACACCCACACACCGCCCACACACACACACTCCCACACTCCCCACACCACCCCCACACACACCCCACACACCCACACCCACCCAAACCCAAACCCACACCCACCCAACCCCCTCCACACAAATACCCACACCCACACACCCAAACACCCCCACAGCCACACACCCCCAAACACCCCCACCCGTACACAGCCCCACACACATGCACATACCCACACCCCCAAACACACACACACACATACATACAAACCCCCACACACACACACCTACACACACACACACACACCCATCCCCCCACACACCCACACACCCACACCCACACACAAACACACACCCACACACACCCATACACCCACACCAACACACCCATACAAACCCACACACCCACACATACACACCCACACCTACCCACCCACACCCACACCCACACACAACCCAACACACCCACACACCCACACCCACACCCCCCCACACCCCCACACACACCCCCCCCCACACACACACCCCCCCCACACACACACATGCACCCCCACACACCCCCACAGACACACAAACACACACACACACACATACACACCCACCCACACCATCCCCCCCACACAGACAAAAAGACAGACCCACCCACACACACACCCATACACACACACACACACACTCCCACACCCACACACACCCACACCCACACACCCACACATATCCACACCCACCCACACCCACACACATACACACCCACACCCACACAACCACACACACACACACACAACCAGACCAACACACACCCACACCCCTCACACCCCCACCCACACACACACACTCACCCCCCCCCCCACACACACCCTACACTCACATACACCCACATCTACACACACCCAACCCCCCCCCACACACCCATACCCACACACCCACACCCCCCACAGCCACACACCCCCACATCCCCCAAACCCCCACACCCCCACACCTTCATACCCACACCCCCTACACACACTCCCACTCCCACAAAGACACATGACACACACACCCCACACACACACCCACAACCACACACCCACACCCACACACACCCACAAACACACCCACACCCACACCCACATCCACACACCCACACCCATACACCCACACCCACACACCCATACAGACCCACACACCCACATACCCATACACACCTACACACACCCACACCCACACACACCCACACCCCCACACACCCACACCCACACCCCCACACACACACACACACACCCACACACCCCCACACAAACACCCACACACACCCACACCCACACACACACATACGCACACACCCACACACACACACACACACACACCACACACCCATACAAACCCACACCCCCACACCCACCCACACCCACACCCACACACCCACACACACCCCAACACACACCCACACACCCACAGAAAGACAGACAGACAGACACACACACACACACACACACACACACTCACACACCCACTCACACCCACACACACCCCCAGACACCCCTCCCCACACCCCCCCCACTACACACCCACATTCACACAACCACACACCAACCCACCCACACACCCACACACCCACACACCCACACACACACAATCCCACAACCACACAGACTCACACACCCACCCACACCCACAAACACACCACACCCACCCACCCACACACCCATACAAACCCACACACCCACACACACCCATACACCCACACACACCCACACACCCACGAAACCACACACCCACACCCACACACCCCAACACATACCCACACACACTCACACCCACACACCCACACAAACACACACCCACATAAGAACACATGCACTCCCACCCCCACCCCATCCCCACCCCCACACCCAAACACCCATACAAACCCACACACCCACATACCCACACACACCCACACCCACACGTACACAACCACACACAACCCTACACACCAACACACCACCACACCCACACACCCACAGACACAGACAGAAAGACAGACACACACACACACACACACAACCACACACAAACACCCCCACACACACACATACCCACACCCACACACCTACACACAGCCACACACAACTACTCCAACACACACCCACACTCACACCCACAGATACCCAAAAAATACCCACCCACACCCACACACCCACACACCCACACCCCCCGCCCACACACCCCACGCACCCCACACCCATACACACACCCCACACCCACACCCACACACACCCACACCCACACCCCCCACACACCCCCACACCCCCACAAACACACACACACACACAAACACACCCACACCCATACACCCACACCCACACCCACCCACACCCACACAACCCTCTCCCAAACACCCCCACACACCCACACACACTCACACACACACAGACACATACAGAAAGACAGACAAACACACACTGTCAGACGGCTGCCTGGGTGAGAATCTTCACAGTCTGGGCTTGTGCATATATCTATATGATTTGCAAGGGATTGTGGGCAATGCAGTTCTTTCACACCAGACAACCACGACCAATAATTTAGTTGTGCTCAAGTGTTAAAGCCAATAAGATATTTATTTATGGGGGGTTATTTCTCCCAACACAGATATGCTTTGGTAGCACATAAATCACATTACTTGCTTTCAGTGTTAAACTTGAAAAAACAAAATCAGGAAAACAACCTTTAAACGTGTCAGGCAATTAAAGCAAAAGAAATAAGACCAGGTTGGCAACAAACTGGTCTTTTTCTGTAGGCTTAATATTCTCTTAGCATGTATCAAACAACAAACCAAAAGCTACAAAGAAAGAAAAAACTGTTCTTCTCAGGTTACTTCTTATATCTTCCACATAGATTCAGAAGTGATTCTCTCCTAGCTCACAAGCAATTAGGTAAGGCTCAATTGCTAGCAGTTATCCAGCTGAAACCCCCTTAGCTGGCTTGCTTTCTACTGTGTGGGTCAAATCCTGCCTGCTTCAGGAGCTTTTCTGAGTAGATTAAAGAACAAGTTTGTATTTCTTTGGGATGGTTGCTGTACTTTATAACAGAAAATCACCAAAGGAGTTTGGACAGAGAGCAGTCCATATAAACACATTCTTCATTCTGCAATCATTCCCCCTTCTTCAACAAGCATGGGTTTCAATATCATGGATTGGCACAGATGAATCTCTCAATGGAGCACTTTCAGGAGAATACTTGTTTCCCTGCCTGTCTTTCAAGGTTATAGCTAGGGCATAGATCAGTGTTCATACCTGAGCTTCCATTGCTGTTAGAGTTCCTCTCTATATAGCCTGGCCAGTATGTAGTCCAGTTCTTATGTCCAGCCTTCCAATCCAGATCCCTGGACACTGGATCTCTCTTCACATATCTTCTGGCATGGGTCTTAGGGTCCCTTCCATGTGTAGCCGTCTCTCTCACAGGTACCGTCTGGAGATTCCTAGCTCTGCAGCACCATTCCTCTGCTTGCTTCCCCAGTCCAATGGTGTATGCTGGCCCTTGAAATGCCTCCCAGTATACGTACTGCTCTGGACTCTTCTAGACCTCTCAAAGGCTTTTTTCCTCTTCCTTCTTCACAAGGGTTTCTTTCCTTCTCTGTCCGTCTGGTTTGGCTTCTGCTTCTGATGATCCTTCATGAAACTGATGATCAAGCTCAAGCTGATTCTCAGGATAAAGAGGATAATTCTCTGTAGAATAAACTCTACCCTTATTCTGCTTAGATGAGTGCTCCTCCCTAACACAGCGCAGCTGTGCTGAATCAGGCCCTGCCCTTTGAGATGAGTGCTTAGGGATTACCTCATAGCCCTCCTGATTGAATACACGTCTCCCCACTTCAGCTCCTCTAATGGCTGTTGGAAACCTGGTGCATTCTGGGACTGGTAGTCTTTTATGGGAAAATTCTGTTTTCTTATTTCTACCAGAACTGACAGGTTGCTTGTTCAGAGTCACTTCACCTTTTCTAAAGCTCCTTCCTGAGCTATGATAAGCTTCCTTATCACAACACACACACACACAATCACACACACACACACACACAACCCTCCCCCCAAACACCCCCACACACCCATACACACTCACACACACACAGACACATACAGAAAGACAGACAAACACACACACACACAATCACACACACACACACACACACACACACACATAACCACACATACCCACCCCCCCCCACACACACACACACTCACACCCACACCCGCACACCCATACATACCCACACATACACACCCACACCCACACCCACACACACCCAAACCCCCCCACATGCACACAACCCCCCCACACCCACACACACTCACATACACACACACACAAACACCGCAAGCATACCCACACATCCACCTACCCACCCACACACCCACAGACACCCACGCCCACGCACACACTTAAACACACACACACACACACAAAGACAGACAGGAAGACAGACAGACAGACACACACACACACACACACACTCAAAAACAGACAGACAGACACACACACACTCTCACCCACCCACCCACACACACACACACACAAACCCACACAAAACCACAACACCCCCACACACCCACACATACACCCACACACACACCCACACACACCAACACCCATACCCACACACCACACATATACCCAAACACCCCCCCAAACACACAGCTGCAAACGCCGCACACACACACACACACACCCCCCACACCCCACCACACCCCCACCCCCACACACCCCCACACCCACCAAAACCCTTCCAACACCCACACCCACACACACACATACCCACAACCACACATACACACACACACACCTACACACCCACACACACCCTCACACCCACACACCCACACTCACACCCCACAACCCCACACCCCCTCCCATCCCCCCCCACACAACCCCCCCACACCCCACACACCCACACACAAACACACCCACACACAATCCCCCAACACACACCCAAACACTCACACCCCCCCACACACACACCCCACACACACCCAACCCTACACACCCACACCCACACCTGCACATCCACACCCACACTCACACACCCCCAGACACACACACACCCCCACACACACCCACAACCCCACACACCACCACACACACACACCACCACACACTCACACACACCCACACACCCACAGACACAGACAGACAGACAGACAGACACAAACACACCCACACCCACACACAGACACACACACACTCACACACTCACACACACATACCCACACTCACCCACACCCACACAGAGCTACTCACCCACACCCACACCCACCCACACCCACCCACACACTAACACCCACAACCACAGACACACCCACACATCTTCACCCACACACCCACACACCAACACCCCCCCACACAAGCACCCCCCCAACACACACCCATACCCCCACACCCCCTGCCCCCCCACACACACCCACACCCACACCCACACATCCAACCCCCCCACACCCACACCCACACCGACACCCCCACACACACACACACCCCCCCACACACACCAACCCCACACCCCAACACACACACAAACACACACCCCCACCCACACCCCACCCACACCCACAAAACCAACACCCCCCACACATACCCACACCCCACACCCCCTGCACCCCCCCACCCACACCCACACCCACAACCCCCCCCCCACACACCACCCCACACCACACAGACCCCACACACCCACAACAACCCACCCCCCACACCCACCCCACCCACACAAACCCCAACACACCCCACACACACACACCCCACACACACACCATACACACCCACACCCCCCACCCCACCACACCCTACACACCACACCCACACCAACACCCCCACCCACACCCACCCACACCCACACCCACCCACACCCACCCACACCCCACACCCACCCACCCCCACACCCACATACCAACACACACAGACACACCCACACCCACACACCCACACCTACACCACACACCCCACCCACACATCCCCCCCCACACACACCTTAACCCCCCCCCCACACCACTGCACACACCCACACCCACACACCTGCACATGCATACCCACACCCCCACACACCCCCAAACACACCCACATAACCCCACACACACACCCCCACCACCCCAACCCCCACACACATCCACACCACACACCCACACCCCCCCCACACACAAAAACACCCCCACAACCCCCCCACACCCCCCCCCCCACACACCCAAACACACCCACACCCATACATACCCAAACCCCCCCATATGCACACAACCCCCCCACACACATACCCCGCCCACACAAACCCACAACCCCACACACACACACACACACACACACATACACACACACCCACACCACACCCACCACCCCCCACACACCCACCCACCCACACACACACAACCCCCCACACCACACCACACACACACACTCCCACACCCCAAAACACCCCCCACAACCACACCCCCACATACCCACACACCCAAACACACCCCACCCATACATACCCAAACCCCCCCCAACACACAACCCCCACACACCCCCCCCCCCACACAAACCCACAACCCCCCCTCACACACACACCACAAGCACAACCACACCTTCACACACACGCACACCCACCCACATACCCACACACCCACAGAAACACACACCCACACTCCAACACACACCCACACCCCCACACACACACACATGCACACACCCACACCCACCCACCCACCCACACACCCTTACCCCCACACCCCCTGCCCCACCCAACACACACACACACAGACAGACACACACACTCACACCCACACACCCACACGTATCCACTCCCCCCCCCACACACACACACCTACACACACACACACTCAAACACCTACACACACATACCCGCAACCCCCGCCCACACACCCACACCCCACCACACACAGACACCCACACACCCACACCCACACACCCACACCCACCCACACACACACCAGCACACCCACACACCCATACCCACACCCACACAACCACACACACACACACATGCCTACACACCCACACACCCACACCCACACACACCCACACCCCACACCCCCAGACACCCACACCCACACTCCCAAACCCACACCCACACACACCCATACCCACACCCACACACCCACACCCACATACACACACACACACATGCCCACACACCCATACACCCACACCCACACCCAACCTCCACACACCCAAACCCACCCACACCCACCCCCACACTCCCAAACCCACCCCCACACACACCCATACCCACAGACCCACACCCACAACACCAACACACCCACACATCCTTACCCACACCCACACCCATATACACACCCACAAACACACACATGCCCACACACCCCCACCCCCCCACCCCCACACCCCCACACACCCACACACCACACCCCCAGACACCCACACATCCACCCCCACCCCCCACACACCCTCACCCACACACCCACACCCACCCACACCCACACCCACACTCCCAAACCCACCCACACACCCATACCCACAGACCCACACCCACACACCAACACACACCCACACAAACACACCCACACACCCACACCAATAACCACACACCCCACCCACACACCCACCTACACCTACACCTACACACACACAAACCCACACCCACACCCACACACTGACCCACACACCCACCCACACCCATACACCCAAACCCACCCCCTCCCATACCCAAAGACCCACACCCACACACCAACACACACCCACACATACACACCCACACCCACACACCCACATCTACACCCACACACCCCACCCACACACTCACACACACCCACACACCCCACAAACACACACCCACACAAACACCCATACACCCACACCCACCCATATACCCACACCCACACACCCCCATACCCACAGACCCACACCCACACACCCACACCTACAACCACACACTCACACAGACCCACACCCACTGACCCACACCCACACACCAACACACACCCACAAATCCCACCCACACACCCACCCCCCCCACCCACACCCTCACACCACACACCCCCTGCACACATACACATCCACACACCCCCAAACCCCCCCCACACCCACCCCCCACACCAACGCACCCCCCACACCCACCCACACACAAACACACCCAAACACCCACACCCCCACACTCACAAACACCCCCACACACACACAACCACAACCACAAACCATACACACACACCCACACACACCCACACCCCTCCCACACACACCACACCCACACACACCACCACCACATCCCCACACCCCCACACCCACCCACACCCCCCACCAAACCACCCCCACACACAAACACACACACAACCCTCCCCACACACCACACCCCACACACACCACACATCCCCACACCCCCACACACCCCCCACACATACCCACCCCCACCCACACATGCACACACCCAAACACACACCCACACCCACACATATACACACACCCACACACCCCCACACACACACCACAAGCACACCCACACCTCCACCCACACCCCCACAAACCCACACACCCACACACCCACAGACACCCACACCCACACAAACACCCACACTACCCCCCCACACACCCATTCCACCACACCCGCCACACACCCCGCCGCACACCCACCCACCCACCCACACAACCCCCACCACACACCCACACAGCCACACACACACACATGCACACCTACACACACACAGAAAGACAGACACACACACACCAAAAACAACACACCCACACACCCCCAAAAAAACACACAAATACACACCCACACACAAGCACACCCACACCCACACCCACACCCACACACCCACAAACACACCCACACAAACACACCCACACCCACACCCACACACATACACTCACACACACACACACACACACACAACCTCCCCACACACCTACACACACACACACACACACACCAGACAAAAGACAGACCACACCACAACCACACACCACACACCCCCACACACCAACCACACACACCCCCACAACACACCACACCCCACAAGCACACCCACCCCCCCACACCCACCCACACCCACACACCCATACACCCACACACCCACACCCACACACACCCACACTCACACATAAACCCCACACACCACCCCACACACACAAACACCCCCCACACCCCCACAACCCCCATCCACACACACACACACACACACACACCCCCACACACACCACACAACCCAACCCCCCACACACACACACCCACACCCACACCCCCCCATACCCCACCCACCCCCCCCACACACCCAACCCCCACACCACACACACACACACCAACCCCCACCCCCCCACACACCCCCACACACCCCCACACACACACAAACACCCACCCCACACACACACCCCACAACACACCCACCCCCACCCCACACACCAACCCCCCCCAAACACACCCCACACCCACACCCCCACATACACAAACACACCCATACACACACCCACACACACGCACATACACACACCCACACCCATCCACAAACACACACACACACACCCCACAAGCACACACACACCTCCACACACACACCCACAAACCCACGCACCCACAGACACACACACACACACACATACACGCACACACATACCCCACACACACGCACCCACACCAACACCCCCCTCACACACCCATACCCCCACACCCCCCACACACCCACACACCCAACTCCCCCCCCCACACACACACACACTCACACACACACACACACCCATACCCACAGACCCACACCCACACACCAACACACACCCACACACCCATATCTACACCCACACACCCCACAAACACCCACCCACACAAACACCCATACACCCACACCCACACCCACCCATATACCCACACACCCCCATACCCACAGACCCACACCCACAGACCCACACACCCACACCTACACCCACACACACACACACAGACCCACATACACTGACCCACACCCACACACCCACCCCCACACACCCACACCCCCCCCACACCCCCACACACACACCCTCACACCCCCACACCCCCTGCACACACACACATACACCCCCCCACATGCATACCCACAACCCCCCCCCACACATGCCCACACCCACACACCCCACACAAATACACCCCCCACAAACCCATACACAAACACACCCATACACACCCACACACCCACACATCCACACCCCCAAACACCCCCCCCACACACACACACTCACTCCTACACCCACACAAACACCCCCCCCCACACACACACCACACACACCACCCCACACACCACACACAAACACAACACACAAACACACGAGACATACACACACACAACCACACACCCACACACACACCAACACAAACCACACACACAAAAACACCCCCACACACACCCACACACCAACCCCAAAAGCACACCCACCCCCACACCCACCCACACCCCCACCACACCCCACAACCCACCCCACACCCCAACACCCCCCCCACACCCCCTCCACACACACACACACCCCACCCCCCCACACAAACACCCCCCCACACACACAAACCCACCCCCCATATGACACAAACCCCCCCACACACACCCACACACACACACACCTGCGCACACACACACACACGCATGCCCCCACACCCTCACACCCCCACACCCCACCCCCCCCCCACACACACCCCCCCCCAACACCCCACCCACCCCAACCCCACCCACACCACCACACCCCACACACACCCCCCCCCCACCCACCCCCCCCACATACCCACCCCCCCACACCCCCCAACCCCACACCCACCCACCCCACACACCACCCCCACCACACACACACCACACCACACCTCCACCCACACCCCACACCCCCCCCCACACCCACACACACCCAACACAAACACACACACACCCCCCACCCACCCATACCCCCATACCCCCCACACCCCCAACACACACCCACCCACCCAACCAACCCCCCCACACACCCCCACCACCCACCCACACACCCACCACACCCACACACAGACACACACACCAAAAACAACACACCCACCCCCCCACACAACACACACACACACACACCACACCCCCCACACCCACACCCCACACACACCCACACAAACCCCCCCCCCCCACAAACACCCACACAAACCCACACACACCCCCCCCCCACACACACAACACACACCACCCAACACACCCCACACAACCCCCCACACACACCACACACACCACACACACAACACACCCCCACACACACACAACCACACACACACCACACACCCCACCCCACACCCCACACCACCACACACCCCACCCCCCCCCAAACAACACCCACCCACACACCCCCCACACACACCCACACACACCACACATACCCCCACCCCCCACCCCCCACCCCCCCCACACACAAACCCCCCCCACACACCCACAACCCCCCCCCCCACACACACCCCCCACACACCACCACCCCCCACACCCCCCCCCCCCCACCCATACACACACACCAACACTCCACAACACCCCCCCCCCCCCACACCCCCCACACACACACACCCCCACCCCCCCACACCCCCCCCCCCCCACCCCCCACACCCCCACACCCCCACACCCCCACACACCCACACACCCCACCCACACCCCCACACACCCCCCAACCCCCACACCAACACACCACCCACCCCACAACCACCACACACACCCCACAAACCCCCCACCCAACACACACACACACACAACCCCCACCCACCACACACACACCCACACCACCCACCCCCCACACAAAAAAACCCCACACACCCACACCCCCATACCCCACAACCCCCCACACCCACCCAACCCCCCACCACCCACACCCACACACACACACCCCCCACCCACACCCACACGACACCCACACACACCACACAACACACCAAAAACAACACACCCCCACAAACACCCCCCCCACACCCACACACCACCCCCCCCCACACCCACCCACACACCCACACACCCCCCCACCACACCCCCACACCACCCCCCACAACCACACCCCCCCACCACCCCCCCCACCCCCCCAAACCACACCCAACCCCCCCCCCACACCACACCACCACACACCCACACACCCCCCACACCACACACCCCACCCACAACACCCAACACCCACACCACAACACACCCCCACACCCACCCCCCACCACACACACAAACACCCCCACCCACACCCACCCCACACACACACAACCCACCCCCCACCACACACACACACCCCACACACACACACCCACAAACCCACCCCCACAAACACAACCACACAACACCCACCCACACACCACCCACCACACCAACCCAACCCACACCCCCCCCCCCACCCACCCCCACACACCCCCACAACCCCACACACCCACACCCACAACCCCCACCACAACCCCCCCACACACACACACACACCCAACCCCCCCCACACCCACACCCAACACACACCCACACACCCACCACACCCCCACACCCCACAACACACACCCCACACAAACACCCAATACCCACACCCCCACACACCCACACACCCCCACACCCACACCCACAACCCACACTCCAACCACAACCACACACC